>OX104122.1:23067412-24459373 GCA_944474755.1 Limnoperna fortunei
AGTAAGCAGAAGTTGTCTTCGAACATCGTACTTACATTTTATCTATAAATTTTCAAGAAATATACAGAAACTGCGGATGTATTACAATATATTTAATTGAATGATTTCTTATATTATTTCGGAATGGAATATTGTTTATTTAGCAAATTCTTTGTACAGGTAAATTCGCTGGCTTCTGAATTAATCAAATCAACACGTGGTTAGGTGTACGGTCCCAATTATTATGTAAGATCATTGAAATGGAAAATTTGGCATCGACAGTACATTGTAAAAATATTCTGTGAATGATTCTAGTTTTTAATACTGCAGTTTCTTGTATATTTCAGCCAAATTCTACTGAGTATTTGTGTAATGGAAGGCAACGTCTGCTTTCACAGCAGGTGTATTTCCTCCTAATAAAGGAGAATACAATCATGTACATTCTAAAATTATTATTACGATAGCTGGGTGGAACACATTTGATGAACAACATAGGCCAATTTCTTCTACCTCTTTGGTGGAAATATGTCACAATTCCCGTTTGCAAATACTATTTTGACGGGTTTTTAGTTTGGGTTCCTTCCGCCCAAAAAAAAAAAGAAACATAATAATAAATTAAAATAAACAAAAAAAACCCACACATTCAAATGGTTAATGAAAACGGAAATTGTTAAATATTTGCACCAAAGGGGCAGAAGAAGTGAACAATGTTTATCATGGGCGGAGATGGAAACAAATAAGTTCCGAAAATTGTAAATAGTGTTGAATACATGTACGTGGGTTCAACTGTATCTCATAGCTACATATGTAGCATATAGCAACAAAAAATATATAGTACATTTAACACGGGTGCACGAATGTAAATAAATGCAAACCATTTATGTACGATATCTCGGGCAGTGTTGACAGTGTTGGAAGTAGATTTGTTGATTGAAACCTGCATATAATGCAATTTGGCAATTAAACAAAATTGCGTCCTGCAGTAAGGTTGAATGATGGAGAGTAGTACATAAGAGTGGGATTGCAAACCTTGAATGATAATAAGTCTTTAATAAATTACACAAAGCTACTTAGTTATAAGGTGCAACTCAATTGGAAGGATTTCCGTTAATATTTAAATGTACCGGTAATTTTATGAGCTTGTCTAAAACTGGGACTAGTAACTTGATTTATAGGTTCCTGTCTAAAATGATGAAGACAAACACACAAGATATAACATTTGGCTGGGATATTTGAAATATTTCTTACAATTGAGCAATACTATCGATATATATATTTTTAAATTGCGATCGTTCGGAAATACAATATTTGAAACTTAACGATCGCCGTTTGTAGGTATATAAGTTTTTGGAAGTTTGTTTTATACAAAGTATAAAAAATTTTGCGTTTTTATTTATTACTTAAATTAAATTTACTTGAAGTAGCATTTTATGGAGCTTTGAAAATTAACGTACCGGGTACGTATATTTAAAAAAAAAAAATTTACGGACACGATGTTTATTTTACCCAAATACATGAATAACTAAAGGAAGAAAGATAGATGTAAGAAAGAAAGAATATATAGATATTATTATTATAATGTATGACAAGTAACAATTCTGTTGTACCTGGAAAAGAAATATACACGTTGTATAGAACGTAAATACGATTGAACAAATAGGTTTGCAGGTCAAGTTTAAAAACATTGTTCATTTTACACAGCGAATTTTTATACAGATTAATTTGCGTGGTCATTGCATCATCCACAAATTTTGCATGGACATATTATTCGTGGTATTATCGTGGGCAGAATCCAGTTTGCGTGATTCCATGCAAATGCATCAATCCTATACAAATGACCATGCATTTTCCACTCATTTGCAAATGCAGGGAAAATCACAGCATCACGTTGACTGTACTGTATGTATAAATCAATAGTAATGCTTGCATTGATTACATTTATTGCAACTAATCTCAACCTATAGACCAAACTATATGGTAGATGGTTTCAGCTACCTGTAAAGTTTACTGCAGCTAATCACATTTCAAGTAAATGCTTTGTTAGATTATCAGCCTAAACTTTCCATCTGCATGATGTGATAAGATTCAAGTTTGCCAACTATATGCCCAGGGACAGCACTGTTGCCTCTGCTACTCACTTATAGTAAAGAGATTGTTGTAAAATAAAAAAAATTTTGCAGTTAATCCATGTCGAATTTAACTGTGTCTGATGTTACAAGTTATTAGTGCATGGTACACTACTTGTCATAATAATTGGGCTTTGTGGATAAATTAAGTTAAAAGATTGCTGGAATACAGGTGTTCAAGTTATAAATCCACTCCATTTTTTCTGTTTTATTTATTTGAGGTATTTCTTTCAGATTATTCAGTACAATGCAGATTTGGGTGTCATATACAGTGTTGTAGTAGATGAAGAATTTATATCTCCTGACGGTCCTGCAGAGTATGTTTGGTGATATTCCGATACATGATCATGTTTTCATTTACAATCAATCAATCAATCAATCAATCAATCAATCAATCAGTCAGTCCGTTTTTATTATCACTTTTATTTGATTTTTTATGTTGGAGAATATTCTAAGGCTTCAGAAAATTTGATATTTTTATAGTTCCAAATCAAGTTTTTTTTTAACTTCTTTACTGATTTGCTGGCAAGAAATTTTATACCCTTGCTCCCTAAAGGGGATAGGGCTATACTGTTTCAATTTCAGTCTGTGTGTGTTTCAGTCAGTGTGTAGGATTTTCCATCTGTCAACATTTTCCATCACATTTTTCTGAACAGGGATAAATGATACAATGCTGAGATTTTGTCTGTAATTGTATTTAAGCATGCCATATTGTGGAATTTATTTTCATACCTCTCTGAGTTATATCATTAAGGAGCACTAGATCACATTAATACTTCTTAATACAAATAATATACAAACAATATTTAAGATATACATAATATTTATTAATGATTTTTTCAATACTTTTGTAGCTTCGATTCCCACCAAGACATGAAGAATTGGAATGAAGATGATTTAAGTTCTATGGGTAAAATTTCAGAATATTGATAGCATTAATTTTGCAAATTATTTTGAAATAATTTTTTGAATCTTGTGTGTTTGTTGTTCAATACATTTTTTAAGAATTGTCCAAATACTGACATTTACACATTCCTGCCATTACTATGTCAACCTCTTCAAAAATGAAGGTAACTTTTTGCCACATACATTAAAGGGTACAGCCATCAGATTATGCCTTCTTATACATGTATGTTGAAATACATTGCTGTTTAATGAGTGTCCACTTTGTATGTTTCCCACATGTTGAAGATGGAAGTAGTGCTAATGCAGCATATCCTAGTTTGCATGTCCTGAATATAGCTGAAATATTGCATGCTGGATGTTAAACATCCATCAGTGAACCATAACTTAGTTTGTCAAACAAAAAACCTTTGCCCTTTTGTACATTTAGGAAAATTTCAAGTTTATGTTTTGGAAACTTTTTTTCTTGGCATGCAACAAATAAATTTTTTTCTTTTGACTATGAATGAATATTGCTTTTGTCTTGAAATAATGAAATACTTTTATGCCAAAATGTAGAATGTTGTTTTAGCATTGATTCAGTTTCATATAATACATCAATGCATATTATACACTGGCAATTAATTGTGGATATACTAGATTGATAGAGTTAAAGCCTAGTCATTAATAGATCCTTGTATTTATATGCTGATAGTCTATGCCTATGTGTTTATTGCTATGTATATATTTACAGTGTTCCCAGAAATAACGGCTAAAAGTAAAGGAAAACTACTGTATGTGTCTCACAAGATGGCTGACAATGTACTAAGTAAAAACTCACTTGATCTTGTGACCAGCAGTATCCATGTTCAAAAGGTATGTTTATGATATATAGTGAAAACATTCATGTTTGCTATCATATAAAAAATAGGCATTTATTTGTGTCATTCATTCCTCAAAAACTGTATAAAGTTATAAAGATTTGGGTTTTAGCATGCTGTTGATGATTTGTTATTTTCATTTATTCACACCATTACCATGATTGTTGTTATTATTTATAAGTGCTATGCTTTGCATTAAAACATGTCCAGAGTTTTGATATTTCTATGCCCCCGGGACGACAGGTCGGGGGGGGGGGGGGGGGCATTAAGTTTACTCATGTCCTTTCATCTGTCTGTCTGTCTGTCTGTACATCCGTACATACGAATTTCCGTCAAACCTTTCTCAGAAACCGTACATGAAAACAATTTGAAAGTTGGCAGGGTGGTTCAGTATCCCAAGTTGTACGTCCTAAGCGACTTTCAGACCTGTCGGACAACAACTTCCTGTTTGCGACTGGGCCGATATAAAAATGTGTTAACACAAGTATGAAAATTTCCGTCAAGGGAAAGTGTTTGGGACTTCATTTAGCGGGGGCATCCGTGTCCCATGGACACATTCTTCAATTTTTTACATTGTTTTTTTGTTTTTTTTAAAGGATGTTTGACATGGCAAATTTTCAGCTATACCATGGTGTCCAGTTTTTTATTTGTGGAGTAGTAACCGGAGAAAACCCCCAACATTTCGTAGGAAAACTGGCAATCTTTGTCAACTATGATTGGAGTCCAGTAAACCCTGCCTGTAGTGAGACTCCAACCAGCAAACTCAGTTTTGACAGACCATGTGATATAGTAGACAAACTACCTTAACCACTAAGCCACAGAGGCCCCTTTTTACATTGATAAAGAATACTCCTATTCCATTAATATTTAAAATGATGGGGTATTTGGCCAAAATGAGTATGTGTACTGAATCTAAAAGAGGGTTGCTACTTCAATTATTACAGTAAATTTCTTTTCTCTGTGCCTAAATATGTGTATATTTATATCATGTACCTAAACTTTTGTTTTCAACCACATTATTCATCATAAACTGACATTTGAACAAAAAGGACTTTCCAGCATGTTTTGTTTTCTTATTCATTTCAGATAAAGAGATCAGTTCAGAGGATAAATTTGAAGGAGGCTTGGCAATATATCAAAGGGAATGCCACCTGTGTTAAAACAATGGAAAGAACAGGTAATGTAGATTTTACAGGTGTGAACACTATATCAATAAATAAATGATGATGTTAGCTGAAAAAATGCTTTCATTACTTAAAAAAAAAGTTTGTAATCCAAGGTAACATGAGCTATTTTGTGTCCATAATCCTTTGGAATTAGGTAATTGTTAATCCTTATTTAAGACAGGTTTAATTTAACTCTCCAGCACAGAGAACATAACTGGTTCCGAGATATAACCTCTGCCACCTGTCATTCCCCATTTACTGCAGGACAACATTTGTCGTCTGCTTTTAACATTTGTAAACAAATAATGATGTTTGTAAAATAATAAACGAGATCTTTTTTTTTCACATATACTCTATTACATGTGATACACTTTTGATACAGTTTTACATTGCAATTACTGCATTTGTACGCAAAGCGTATCCACCATGAGAGATCTCTCACAATGTCAACCAATGGTATGACAGAGGTGATTGTGGTTGCTGTAGGATACCCAGAATCCTTTGCATGGAGATTGGTTTAATTTTCCCTAATTCACATAAGGTATAAACATGCTAAGATAAGTCACAGTGAACTATTCTTGAATTTTCTATGTTTAATAATAACAGTGAATAATGATGACAGTAATTCTGTAATTGGTAAGGTACTACAAAATTGGCAATGCATCAGATAAACAAAAATAAGTAGTAACAAAGTTGGTATTTCTTCTTTAATTCAATTAATATATCTTACATATGTGCAGTTTATGTTGTTTAGGCATAAATTTCACCTTTTAGGTATCCAACCCTTAATTGAAGTCACCGTTTAATTTTTAGTTTTGACCCAGAAATACAGCTTTATTACATCAAAGTATTGCTAATTAATGATACAAATTATGTATATTGTTTTACTTTGAGTCAATTTTAACAGGTTTGAGCAAAAAAAGTTAGTACCTCAAATAGTATTTCCGATGTTTACCGAACATTACCGAGTTCATTAAAAAACAATGCACATGCAGGACACTAAATATGATCACGTGGTCAATTGTGGTGTGCATACCTGAAGACTTACAAAAAAAAAGTCTCATTGTAGAATTTATCTTTGGCTTAGGCCACTGAACTGTATAATTTTAACTTTTTTAGGTGAAAAGATAAAAGCAGCTTACTGTTTTTACAAGATAGTACAAATTCTACGATGCCTATCATCAGAAGATTTAAACAAAATAGCAGATTATGTTTTTATAGATTCAAAATTACGGTATGAGAGTTTCAAAACAAACTACATTTAACATTGCAAACTTTAAATGATGTTATTATATTTAAGTTCTAAGTTCTAAACTATGTTATGCTTTGGGCGACATTGGAACATTGTTCTTGTATTATGGTTACATGTTTAGGGTCTGTTATTCCACTTGTTTTATTTCCGGTGTCAATTAAAATGATTCCAGCAATATATTGGCTGAAATTGACATTTGATGCCAATCAATATATATATATGTTGGTTGAATAATGGAAATAGGTTTATGCCTCCACAATGGGAGTGGGGGTGGGAAGGGTTTGTCAATTTACTCTTATCTGTGGGTATCTGTTGGCTTGTCCACCTCACTTTTTCTACAGTTTTATATTTGGAAGAATGTTTGTATACATAATGAAGGTGTGCAGGGCCAAAAGATTTGCATTTTAATTAAATTTTCATAACATTTGAGAACCTTGGACTTTGTAGGTTGCATGCCATATGCATGTTTTGTCTGGCTATCTTCTCTTACAGCTTTGAAGTTATAGGGTTTATACTTAGTAGGATATTGAACACAAAATGGAGGTTTGCAGGGCCAAAGGATTTTTGATTTTTGTGAAATATTCTTAAAACTACAGATAGTTAAAATAAGGGTACATGTTGTGTCTGGCTTAATCTTCTTATTCATTTTTAGACTAAGTCATTTATATTTAGTAGGACTGAAGGATTTTGATTTTCATTCAAATTTTGTAAAATTTCTGCCTGTTGCAACACACCCATCAAGAAGCTGGTCAGGCAGGGACATTATTTATCACATAGACACACTTTAGTTTCTGAAAAATAATTGGCCTTTAATTACAGGTTGATGACTGCAGTGGACCCTGTAATTGTTCTAGATGCCTTTGGTGCTTTAAACACTAAGACTGCACAGGACATACTGGCTGATAAAATCTTGATGGTTTCCAAACCAGATCCTAACCTCATTGGTCGTCTGCTGACACACATAGTAGGAAACAAAGAACCTCCAAGTGAGGTATGTAGTAGAGAGATTCTATTGCAGCAATCTACTCTTTTTAGTGTCACCTGCGTTTCAGAGACCGAAAAGTACACAATCTGGTCACCTGGCTGTGTTTTGTGTGTGGTATTAACTTGTTAACCTCAAAATCCTTCTAAACTGTTAAATGGAATTATGCCCAGGGTAAACATCTTCTAAATGAAAGACGTAATTTTCACCAGCTGTTATCTTTTGTTCTAGAAATTTTTTTATTATAATCAAAATACAATGACCTGTCAGGTATTTTCTACCTATTGGTCAACCAATTCTTAAAACAGATAACAGCTGTTTAGAAAACTGCTTTATTCTGTTTCTTTAAAGCTCTTCATCAGTGATAGCTTGGACATTTAAATTGCAGCTACTCATGCATGACTCAGGTAACTTTAAACTTCTAACTTGTTCCATCTACATTGTACTCTATGACATCTTCCAGATTAGAAGTTTGAAGTTACCTGAGTCATGCATGAATAGCTGCAATTTAAATGTCCAGCTCTTTCTTATTAAAAGAGCTTTAAAGAGAACAGATTGAAGCAGTTTTCAGCTGTTATCTATTTTTGGAATTGATTGAGCAATAGGTAGAAAGTATCTGACAGGTCATTGTATTTTGACTTTAAAACTACCAGTAGTACATTTTTACCTTAAAGTAGGAAGAGTGTCTTCTCTTATCTGCAACTGCTGTTTCAAGGAATAAATTTCCACTAGCAATTTTTTTCATTTTTTGCTATATGGATATTATTGTGAGCTACAATATCTAGAAAGAAACTGAAAATACACAAGTTGTTAACAAGGCAAAATTTGCAAATAATTCAACATTGCAAAAATTGTAAATTTTCGTGGGCCTCATATAATAGACTTCATGCCCTCAGATCTAGTTTTTGATAGACACTTACTTATTTTGTACATACTCATTATTTTTATGAAATCGAAAAATAGTTGTATTTAAAAAAACCACTATGTCAATTTACAGTATGGGTTTACTTACAAATGAAAAGAAGACATTTTGCGGATTGTGCATTGTTTTCCTCGCTGGTAATTTAGTAAGCTTCTGTTAGGTTTTGATGAATACTTTGCCTGTCATTGCAGAAAATTGTAAAAACACTAGAAGAGATAGTATTCACTAAGGATTCACTTCCAGTGGTCTTTCGGAGCAATGATTTATACAACAGAATTGTATTAGCCTTGGGAACTATACTGAGCCAGTTGTCTCGTTCAGAGCAGTATGAAGAGAGTTTACATATTGTAGCCAAGCTGCACGATTTACTTGGACAGCATGGTAAAATAATATTACTTGTATAATTATATAGTAGTAAATTAATTTGCTTTGTAAGCTGAAATCTCATTGGCTAATTCAAATAGAGCAACCCAATTATATGATATTTAACTTGCATTTGTCACATGACCTGGCAGTTAAAATTTAAATTGTCCCATAATCTCATTGATGTTTTTACCATTAAAATTTTCAACATTTATAGCTAAAATTAAATTATAATGAATATTTCTGAATATTGTTTGAAGCTTGTGAGTGTAATTGAATATTCTGCAAACAGTGTTTAACCATATTTGTGCACATACACTTTTGTTGTGTAGTAGAACTTTATCAGAACACCATTCTGACATATCAATGACATCATGATAAGGAAGTGCTGGGTATTTTGAAATTTGGGCTGGGTAATGCTATAGGTTCCTAGGGCTTTAACGACGGAGCTGTTCAGCATGTCCCCAGCTGGCGGATATGGATACCCTCATGTTTGGGGGTTGTCCTGTTATACTATGGAAAGCATGACCACTGACCATAGTGGGTAACATGTTAAGAAAGTTTCACGCTGAGTTTAGTTTAGTATTAGTTTTTTTAAATAGAATATGAAAAATGCATAATTTTCTATCCTTAACCCTATACTCATCATACTTTTTCAGCTCTATACTTGTCATATATAGCTATCATATTGCTAACTGGACCTTAAGCAACTATTCAATCTGTACTAGTGAATTCTCCACACTTAGTTTGGTGTACAAGAGTTATTCTCATATTCCTATATGCATGACCTTTGACACCATTTAACCTTAAGCAACTATTCAATCTGTACTAACGAATTCTCCACACTTAGTTTTGGTGTACAAGAGTTATTCTCATATTCCTATATGCATGACCTTTGACACCATTTAACCTTAAGCAACTATTCAATCTGTACTAGTGAATTCTCCACACTTAGTTTGGTGTACAAGAGTTATTCTCATATTCCTATATGCATGACCTTTGACACCATTTAACCTTAAGCAACTATTCAATCTGTACTAGTGAATTCTCCACACTTAGTTTGGTGTACAAGAGTTATTCTCATATTCCTATATGCATGACCTTTGACACCATTTAACCTTAAGCAACTATTCAATCTGTACTAACGAATTCTCCACACTTAGTTTTGGTGTACAAGAGTTATTCTCATATTCCTATATGCATGACCTTTGACACCATTTAACCTTAAGCAACTATTCAATCTGTACTAGTGAATTCTCCACACTTAGTTTTGGTGTACAAGAGTTATTCTCATATTCCTATATGCATGACCTTTGACACCATTTAACCTTAAGCAACTATTCAATCTGTACTAGTGAATTCTCCACACTTAGTTTTGGTGTACAAGAGTTATTCTAATATTCCTATATGCATGACCTTTGACACCATTTAACCTTAAGCAACTATTCAATCTGTACTAATGAATTCTCCACACTTAGTTTTGGTGTACAAGAGTTATTCTCATATTCCTATATGCATGACCTTTGACACCATTTAACCTTAAGCAACTATTCAATCTGTACTAGTGAATTCTCCACACTTAGTTTTGGTGTACAAGAGTTATTCTCATATTCCTATATGCATGACCTTTGACACCATTTAACCTTAAGCAACTTTTCAATCTGTACTAGTGAATTCTCCACACTTAGTTTTGGTGTACAAGAGTTATTCTCATATTCCTATATGCATGACCTTTGACACCATTTAACCTTAAGCAACTATTCAATCTGTACTAGTGAATTCTCCACACTTAGTTTTGGTGTACAAGAGTTATTCTCATATTCCTATATGCATGACCTTTGACACCATTTAACCTTAAGCAACTATTCAATCTGTACTAGTGAATTCTCCACACTTAGTTTGGTGTACAAGAGTTATTCTCATATTCCTATATGCATGACCTTTGACACCATTTAACCTTAAGCAACTATTCAATCTGTACTAGTGAATTCTCCACACTTAGTTTTGGTGTACAAGAGTTATTCTCATATTCCTATATGCATGACCTTTGACACCATTTAACCTTAAGCAACTATTCAATCTGTACTAGTGAATTCTCCACACTTAGTTTTGGTGTACAAGAGTTATTCTCATATTCCTATATGCATGACCTTTGACACCATTTAACCTTAAGCAACTTTTCAATCTGTACTAGTGAATTCTCCACACTTAGTTTTGGTGTACAAGAGTTATTCTCATATTCCTATATGCATGACCTTTGACACCATTTAACCTTAAGCAACTATTCAATCTGTACTAGTGAATTCTCCACACTTAGTTTTGGTGTACAAGAGTTATTCTCATATTCCTATATGCATGACCTTTGACACCATTTAACCTTAAGCAACTATTCAATCTGTACTAGTGAATTCTCCACACTTAGTTTTGGTGTACAAGAGTTATTCTCATATTCCTATATGCATGACCTTTGACACCATTTAACCTTAAGCAACTATTCAATCTGTACTAGTGAATTCTCCACACTTAGTTTTGGTGTACAAGAGTTATTCTCATATTCCTATATGCATGACCTTTGACACCATTTAACCTTAAGCAACTATTCAATCTGTACTAGTGAATTCTCCACACTTAGTTTTGGTGTACAAGAGTTATTCTCATATTCCTATATGCATGACCTTTGACACCATTTAACCTTAAGCAACTATTCAATCTGTACTAGTGAATTCTCCACACTTAGTTTTGGTGTACAAGAGTTATTCTAATATTCCTATATGCATGACCTTTGACACCATTTAACCTTAAGCAACTATTCAATCTGTACTAATGAATTCTCCACACTTAGTTTTGGTGTACAAGAGTTATTCTCATATTCCTATATGCATGACCTTTGACACCATTTAACCTTAAGCAACTATTCAATCTGTACTAGTGAATTCTCCACACTTAGTTTTGGTGTACAAGAGTTATTCTCATATTCCTATATGCATGACCTTTGACACCATTTAACCTTAAGCAACTTTTCAATCTGTACTAGTGAATTCTCCACACTTAGTTTTGGTGTACAAGAGTTATTCTCATATTCCTATATGCATGACCTTTGACACCATTTAACCTTAAGCAACTATTCAATCTGTACTAGTGAATTCTCCACACTTAGTTTTGGTGTACAAGAGTTATTCTCATATTCCTATATGCATGACCTTTGACACCATTTAACCTTAAGCAACTATTCAATCTGTACTAGTGAATTCTCCACACTTAGTTTGGTGTACAAGAGTTATTCTCATATTCCTATATGCATGACCTTTGACACCATTTAACCTTAAGCAACTATTCAATCTGTACTAGTGAATTCTCCACACTTAGTTTTGGTGTACAAGAGTTATTCTCATATTCCTATATGCATGACCTTTGACACCATTTAACCTTAAGCAACTATTCAATCTGTACTAGTGAATTCTCCACACTTAGTTTTGGTGTACAAGAGTTATTCTCATATTCCTATATGCATGACCTTTGACACCATTTAACCTTAAGCAACTTTTCAATCTGTACTAGTGAATTCTCCACACTTAGTTTTGGTGTACAAGAGTTATTCTCATATTCCTATATGCATGACCTTTGACACCATTTAACCTTAAGCAACTATTCAATCTGTACTAGTGAATTCTCCACACTTAGTTTTGGTGTACAAGAGTTATTCTCATATTCCTATATGCATGACCTTTGACACCATTTAACCTTAAGCAACTATTCAATCTGTACTAGTGAATTCTCCACACTTAGTTTTGGTGTACAAGAGTTATTCTCATATTCCTATATGCATGACCTTTGACACCATTTAACCTTAAGCAACTATTCAATCTGTACTAGTGAATTCTCCACACTTAGTTTTGGTGTACAAGAGTTATTCTCATATTCCTATATGCATGACCTTTGACACCATTTAACCTTAAGCAACTATTCAATCTGTACTAGTGAATTCTCCACACTTAGTTTTGGTGTACAAGAGTTATTCTCATATTCCTATATGCATGACCTTTGACACCATTTAACCTTAAGCAACTATTCAATCTGTACTAGTGAATTCTCCACACTTAGTTTGGTGTACAAGAGTTATTCTCATATTCCTATATGCATGACCTTTGACACCATTTAACCTAAAGCAACTATTCAATCTGTACTAGTGAATTCTCCACACTTAGTTTGGTGTACAAGAGTTATTCTCATATTCCTATATGCATGACCTTTGACACCATTTAACCTTAAGCAACTATTCAATCTGTACTAACGAATTCTCCACACTTAGTTTTGGTGTACAAGAGTTATTCTCATATTCCTATATGCATGACCTTTGACACCATTTAACCTTAAGCAACTATTCAATCTGTACTAGTGAATTCTCCACACTTAGTTTTGGTGTACAAGAGTTATTCTCATATTCCTATATGCATGACCTTTGACACCATTTAACCTAAAGCAACTATTCAATCTGTACTAGTGTATTCTCCACACTTAGTTTGGTGTACAAGAGTTATTCTCATATTCCTATATGCATGACCTTTGACACCATTTAACCTTAAGCAACTTTTCAATCTGTACTAGTGAATTCTCCACACTTAGTTTTGGTGTACAAGAGTTATTCTCATATTCCTATATGCATGACCTTTGACACCATTTAACCTTAAGCAACTATTCAATCTGTACTAGTGAATTCTCCACACTTAGTTTTGGTGTACAAGAGTTATTCTCATATTCCTATATGCATGACCTTTGACACCATTTAACCTTAAGCAACTTTTCAATCTGTACTAGTGAATTCTCCACACTTAGTTTTGGTGTACAAGAGTTATTCTCATATTCCTATATGCATGACCTTTGACACCATTTAACCTTAAGCAACTATTCAATCTGTACTAACGAATTCTCCACACTTAGTTTTGGTGTACAAGAGTTATTCTCATATTCCTATATGCATGACCTTTGACACCATTTAACCTTAAGCAACTATTCAATCTGTACTAGTGAATTCTCCACACTTAGTTTTGGTGTACAAGAGTTATTCTCATATTCCTATATGCATGACCTTTGACACCATTTAACCTTAAGCAACTTTTCAATCTGTACTAGTGAATTCTCCACACTTAGTTTTGGTGTACAAGAGTTATTCTCATCTATATGCATGACCTTTGACACCATTTAACCTTAAGCAACTATTCAATCTGTACTAGTGAATTCTCCACACTTAGTTTTGTGTACAAGAGTTATTCTCATATTCCTATATGCATGACCTTTGACACCATTTAACCTTAAGCAACTATTCAATCTGTACTAGTGAATTCTCCACACTTAGTTTGGTGTACAAGAGTTATTCTCATATTCCTATATGCATGACCTTTGACACCATTTAACCTTAAGCAACTATTCAATCTGTACTAACGAATTCTCCACACTTAGTTTTGGTGTACAAGAGTTATTCTCATATTCCTATATGCATGACCTTTGACACCATTTAACCTTAAGCAACTATTCAATCTGTACTAGTGAATTCTCCACACTTAGTTTTGGTGTACAAGAGTTATTCTCATATTCCTATATGCATGACCTTTGACACCATTTAAATTAATATAGTTATCATGTGCCTTCCTAAAATTCTTCTGTATTATAAATAAACGTTTGACACTTCTGATTCTTTTATGAATGTTAGTTTTAAAAAAGCAAGTCTATTACTAATATTCTAAAATTTCAC
Source organism: Limnoperna fortunei (assembly GCA_944474755.1). Taxonomy (NCBI): domain Eukaryota; kingdom Metazoa; phylum Mollusca; class Bivalvia; order Mytilida; family Modiolidae; genus Limnoperna; species Limnoperna fortunei. The sequence continues at coordinate 23,081,715 of OX104122.1, forward strand.
AGTGTCATTTGGTGAAGGCAGTTACTCACTGGCATGTCAACACAGATGTTGTTAATTCAAGCCTTACTACTGTCAGGGTTTGGTCGACTCCTACCTTTATTGACAAAGATTGCTAGTTTTCCCTTTCAAAGGTGGGAGTTTTTCACTTCCACTGCCTCCCCCAAGAAAAACTAGACACTATGATATAGCTGAAAAATTGCTGAAAGTTACATAAATCCAGCTAAAAAACATATATATTCAACTTGGCTTTTTACAGATCCATGGACATACAGACAGAAAAGATCCTTACAGACAGAATCAGAACAGATTGAATCTGACCAATGGAAAGTTGTGTTACTGGAGACATTAGGCAATGCCAGGATGGATGTATCATATGATTATATTGTTTCTCATATAAACTGTACTAACTCACCATGGATCAAACGAGCTGGACTTCACGCACTAAGAAAATACCACCATGAAAAGGTTGATTTTAGTAATAAATGTCTGTGATGTTATTTAAAGTCACAGTACATCATGTCTGTGATGTTATTTAAAATCATATTGTTCTGTCGTGTATTGATGTGGTGTTTAGCACCACCTTAAACATTAAATTTGTTGTCAAGTTTTTGTAAGAAAATCTGGGTTATAGTATGGTGAATGTTGTGCGGTTGGGGTGAGAAAAATTGTTGTAACAGTTTTCTCAGCAACTACTAATCACATTCTTTTGAAATTTGGTATGCATTATCAGCATGGCCTCCCATAACGTGGGATTCGATTTCAGGTCTGTTGTTCCTGTTAACCGACAATTTCTGTCTTTTTTATATTTTTTATTTCAGGCAGTTAATGTTATGTGGAATGTGGCCATGTCTGATGAAGATGACAGTGTCAGATACGAGGCTTTGTTACAGTACAGATCACATCCTAAAGCTAGGGCAGTGTTTCCTGTTAACAGGTAACTAAAGCTAGGGCAGTGTTTCCTGTTAACAGGTAGCCATTGATATTAATGGCGCCATTCATAACTGTAGACATTTAAGTAATTGGACTGGGGATGGTAAAATTATGCACTGTTGTTTGTATCCTGTCCTTTACATAGATAAGCAAAGACTCCTGTAAAAAAATATGAATAACTTTTTTTATCTTTGAGCTGTTCCAAAAAAGGGACTTTTTCTTAATCCCCACCACCTCCATACTTCATATAACATATGTAACACATAATTTTACCCTAGCACCCAAAAGTTACTTTCATGAGGAGGTGGAGGTGGTGGTCATAGTATTTTTTTTTAGAACAGCCGAAACCTGTGTCATTTCTTTATACTGGCTTTTCTTTTGATAGACTTTTTCTTACAGTAATCAATCGTTCCATTGGTTTTGTTTGTATTAGTGTGATATACATGTTGAGCTTTTTTTTACACTCTATTGTGAAATTCAAGTGCTGATATGAATAAAGTCGCAGCCTAAATGCGAGCATTGCACATTTTTTTGTTATGATGTTACTTCAGAGCACCTTAACAGTACATTCCATTGGTGACGTGATATCTTTCTCTGGTGTGTTGGTAACGTCAAAAAAATGTCAATTCAAAAATACAGCGTTTCATAGATTACAAAAAATTTGTCTGACATTTTTGTCATTATTTAAAAAATAAACAGGCTAATGTTATCCATGTCAAAATAATTTTTGACTACTTTTAAATTAAATGTAGTTCAATATCCAATAATTTCTACTGATCACTCAGAAGCCATCTTAAATGGGTTTGTTCGTATGGATCACATGACTTTTTTACACAAATGGATGTAACCATATAGCTCGATATTTGGCAATCCTTGTCTAATAAGTTTGGAGTTGAGCATACATTGCCCAAAGCCAACATAGAACTAACTACCTAGAACTCGCAGCAAATGAGGTCCCAATTATTATTACTCTAATAATCTTTATATTTAGTAATGAAGCTTCAGCCCTCACAAAAGCCATAGAGTCTGGTATAGATGAACTATCAACACATCACCGTTCTAAAAGGGAATTTTCCCCAGACACGTTACAGTTCCGAATGAGAACACCCATGGTTAACTGGAGGAAGTTGGTAGGATCCACATCAGTTGGAGCATCATTCGGAGTTACTATGGCCAATCTGATGGACTTGAAAATAGGTGTGTAACATGTTTGTTTAATACTACTCTCAGGACTAATAAGGTGTGTATTTTATAATTACAGTAAAGAAAGGTATTCTGTCATCATTTAATAAAGACAATGAAAATCATAATTTCATGTTAATTAATCTTTTAGTAATTGTTTAAAAGTCAGCAGTCATGAATTTTGGCTGGATTTCACAGAGTCGAAATCCAGGTTATAATATGGTGAATGTATGTCGAGCGGGCGGACGGGGAAAAAATTTTCATAACAGTTTCCTCAGCAACTTCTAATCAAATTCTCTTGAAATTTGGTATTCAGCATCAGCATGGCCTCCCATAATGTGGGATTTGATTTCAGGTCTGTTGCTCACCTACTTCCTGTTTAATGAAATCTGGCCATTTCTGTCTTTGAAGGATTTTTTTTTTAATTTACAATGTTCTTTTATAGCTCCATTAAGTAGTGATATCAGTATTGACATTCAGGAAGAAGTTTACACACGTCTACATCTGGGTGTTGTCAACAAAAACATTGATTTCTTCTCTGGTCGAATCTGTTTCAAGGGCAGCTCACATTACAATGTAAACATACTACAGGAGAATGAAATGAAAAACATTGCAGCCATGGCAAAGGAATTCGACAAAAATATCCAAGGAATTGTCAGTGGACTGGTTACTGGTGTTGAACTGGTACGAGAGGTGATTGTTGGTCCACCACCAATGAGAAATGTTGTTACAGACTTGTCTATGGCGTTAGAAGGGTTACCTGATAAAGTGAGTAATTATAGTCAAAATACAATGACCTGTCAGGTATTTTCTACCTATTGGTCAACCAGTTCTTAATACAGATAACAGCTGTTTAGAAAACTGCTTCAATCTGTTTTCTTTAAAGCACTTCATCAGTGATAGCTTGGACATTTAAATTGAAGCTACTCATGTGTGACTCAGGTAACTTAAAATTCTACCTTTCATTATACAGTATGGCAATCTCTCCAGTAAAGTTACTTGAGTCATGCATGAATAGCTGCAATTTAAATGTCCAGCTCTTTCTGATCAAGAGCTTTAAAGAAAACAGGTTGAAGCAGTTTTCTAAACTGCTGTTATCTATTTTTGAAATTGATTGAGCAATAGGTAGAAAATACCTGACAGGTGATTGTATTTTGATTATAACTGTTATCAAAATATATATTTATATCTGAGTTGGTTGGTCAAATATTAAGGGGTTGGCAGTCTATCAGGTGGACCTTTTTAAAATTGGTAGCTGAAGTTATTTATAGTGTGAGTTATCATGAATGGACTTAAAATTCATGATATATATTATGAACCACAACACTAAATATCATTGCAAAAGTACAAGAAGGGTTTATTGGGAAGCTAGCTTTAAGGCAAAACTTTATTTGCATATCCTAACACAGCAAATATAATGATTGCAGGAAAAACTTGAAAGCCGGCCACATTCTGCCATATTTGGGCAACCATGCTTCCAGTAACAACATTGGCCAGCTTTTGAAATGTTCATTTTCCACATTTAAATTCATTTTAAGAAGAGTACTGAAAGAATGAAGTTTTATTTTAATTTCAAATTGTTGCAAAAAACAATTCAATGTGCACAGTGTTCTAAGTATATCACTTCTTGCTATTAAACAAGGAATAAGAGCTTGAAATTAGCCTCAAATTTTTTCCTGTTTCTAAATAATATACAAAAATATGATATTTTCTGGCAATGTACACATGTTTCATACATCATCATGATTTGATACCATCAAAACATTTATCATCTACAAAGCCTTTTTATCCATAGGTGTTGGAATTGCGTTATAAATCAAGCCATGCTCTGTCCATACTTGGCGTAATAGACCAGGATGAGTTAGCTCCCTTCTTTCAGCCATTGCAAAATTTAATTTTAAAAGTAACTACACTGATAAATGATGTTAAAACAGATGTCATGAACTTTTACAATGTAAGTATATTGTTTATTTAATGAAAAACTGTTATAAATGGCAGATAAAAATAGATATAATTAAAATGGAAACGTAAATGCAGTTCATGTTATTACTTTGTTATAAATAATTCTTTATTTTTGTTTACAAAAATGATGTAAAACACATAAAAAGTGAAAGAATGCATAACATTTTGAAAAGGAAACTTGTCAGAAATATGTCATAGATGTAGCCTATTCTATTGTATAGTTCTGTACTTTATGATATATATTCTACTATATGATCATAGATATAAATTCATTTTTAGATCACCTATGTATCGATAGGTTGTTATTACTGTGTGTTTGTCGTCTGCATCATTTTAGATTTTTTCTTCTGAATCCGCTTAGCCTATTGAACCAAAGTTAGATCAAATCATTCCTAGGTTTTTTGTTTTAATGTTTTTGATTTTCGTCACCACTGACAAACCCGTGTCTGGCAGAAAATAGAACATTGTGTAAAAATGCAAGAAATTGTGTATTAACATGACAACCTCTTGAAAACCTTGCAGAATAAAAAAATTCCTTAGAATTTCATAATCTACCTACATATATTTAGACCAGGATTGTCAGATTATACCTTATATGAGTTATAGCCCTGAATGAATATTTTAATGATTTTTTTTTTGGGGAGGGGGGGGGTGTGGGTTGTGGGGGGCGAGCAGGGATGGCAGTTATATTGAAAGGTATAATAGATATTTTTCAACTGTAGACGGCTTAAATGATCAACAACACAAATTAGTCACTAAAATTGTTCATTTATTCCTTTATAGAAGTTATTATTAGCCTCTAATTCATTTTTTCATTTTTTTGTTTGTTTACATCTTTGGCTTTTAAGCTATTGAATTTAGACTATTATAGGTAGGGAAAACTGTAAACACCCAAGATAATGAGGAAGTCAACATTTTAAAAAAAGACAGACATTTTTAGTCAGTTCCTTGTAAGGCTAATTTCCCTTTAATCTATTATTTTTTTTAATTTTTATTTGCATTATTGGCTATAAGCTTAAAAATTATAATAACTAGAAAGAAATAGTAAGCAGCAAAAATTACCAGCAAAGCAAACTCCACATACAGGTCAAGCAATGTTTTATGTTATGCACTGATCTTGTATAGATAGATAGCTCAAGGTTGATTTTCACCTAGGTGGTAGCAGATTCTATGTAGCCTTGGGTTTTTTTTTCAGAGACTTTTAGAAACAGTTACCGTGGTGATTCCATTTAACACGAGGATGATATACCTTGGAGTCTCAGATGTTATAAATGGTATCAAGTTCTTTGTTAAAGATCCTAAGTCAGCCATGACCAGAATTTATAAAGGTGTCTCCCAGTAAGTTATTTTTTATAAATATAAAAGTAGCAAAGAAAACCGACTGAACAACAAGAGCCAAAAGCCAAGGGACAGTTACTAATCTGGATATAGACAAACACAACACAAAAACCAAAAACATAGAAAGAGAGTAACCTGAACCCAATAAAAACCATGGGTGCACTCAGGTGCTCCGGACAAGCAGTGCCTGCCTCTAATTAGACACCCGTCGAGAAACTCATTGTCTAGTCAAGGGAAAAGTCAAATCCTGTGCTGAGGTACTTGGAAGGTATCAGAGTGTATGCTAAAAGGATCTGAAATCAGAGTGTGCAGGGATCTGGTATCAGAGTGGACAGTAGGGAATGTATCAGAGTTTAATGAAAGGAACTTGGCATTTCAGTGGGGAGAAGGGACCTGGTATCAGAGTTTATTGAGACTGACCTGGTTTTCTGAAGGGACTTGGAGTCAGAATGAGCATTACAGAAGAGACCTGCTCTAAGATTGTGTGGAAGGGACCAGGTATAAGAGTGTGTGCTGAAGTGACCTGCTATTGTACAATGGTTGCTGAATGGACCTGTGAAATAGTGTACAGTTGACCACTGTTTATAACATTTTAGGTTTTTTTAGATAATGAAATAATACAAGACAAAAACAAGTTGATTACAACTGTGGCACTTAAGTGTGCTATTTAAAGCAGTTTACATTCATATGAAACTGAGACATGGCTACAAGCAACACAACACAACAAAGAACAAAAAATACACAAAATTATATATAAACATATAACATATATACACTATACAATATTAGTTTACATAACAATTTTTTCAAGATGTCTGTAAAGCCTTTGTAGAAGAGACCCATTAAACAATGTTAAAAAATCTTTCATTTTCGTTTACAGGTGTGAGGACTATGACCACCATTATTTTTCAAATAAAACTTGTGGAAAATTGGTATAAATGTGTGATGTTGAAATTCTCTTAATGGATCTATTAATGGATCACAAGTTATAATGTAGATAAACAATAGCTCACTTGGCATAAAATGAGAGAGTGGACCGGGATATAGGCAGATTCCCATCCTCCTTACCTCCCCTTCCTATCCAATTTTCTTGCCCTAAAGTATACAAATCCTATATCCAGATTCCTAACCCTTGCACTTCTGCTGGTGGTTCCCGTTGTTCCTCTGCTGGTCCCCCGTGTTCCTCTCCCATTCCCAGTGTGTATTCATGTTACACAGTAATTCCACTGGTACCTATTTAACTGTTTTATCTATTTTTATAGGATTTCTACAGCAGTTCATACTTTAACATTATCCAGAAATAAAATCCAGGAAGCAAACTTTTTTCTAAAAGGTATGTAAATCATAACTAGGATAGTTTGAATGTTTACACATACAAGATCTTATGAGACAACATAAACAACAGCTTTTATGCCATTTTTACAAAATTAAGGTAAAACAAGAGAAGTTATTATTTGAATAAAAGCCTGTTTTGGATGAATTTTGCAAAAACAGCTTTATTCCTTATTATAAAATTTCAATTACTAAGAATAAGTTTCATTTCAAGCCTTTTATTTCATTTAAATGAACACTAATTTTGGCAAAATAGTATATATTCATACACTAGATCTATTCATAAAAAAAATGAACAATGACAGTAGTTTACCAATTAAAAATGATGTAAGAATAAAGATTAGAATTATTGATTATTATAAAATGACGTTAAGATGTTTGGAGACCACAATCATGGTGAAAAAAGGATTTACATATGAGCAAAACGAGATATACGTCCTGTATCTTACAGAATCGCACTATAATTATTCGTCGCAATATATTGTTTGTTACATCAGTGGAACACCAGTTTAAGGCGTAAATGGTGTTGGGTATAGGAGTGTAAATATCCTACTGTTAATGTACCTTAATTGTCATATTAGAATAGAAATTGTTCAAGGAGGCTGTTTTTTTATCATTGTTTTACAACAGGATGACTCGCTCGGGTTAAAATAATGTGTTATAAAATGTCATCCTGTTGTAAAACAATGATAAACCACAACCTCCGTTAATTATTACTTAAATAAAGGTGGTTGCTGATGGGAGGTTTGTGTGTATTTAACTTAATGAGCCATTTCACTCGGTATCTTTGCACCATTTTGTTAGGACGTAGGGTGATATTTTATTACAATGTGGCAATAATTGGGAGGCTAGACATACTATCATGTAAAGTACTATTTTGATGCTTTTCTTAAACCATGCTAGTAACTACTTGACGTCGATCTGATGTCTTAAAACATGAGGTACGCGACAGGGAACTGGATTAATCCATCTGTTGAAAATCTTTATATGTTGTGGAAACAAGGGATGAATATACTGTACCTTAAATATTGCAAAATATTGTAATTGTTGGCCAGGTTACATGTAACCTTGTTATAGTATTGTGAAGTCAGGTGGGCATGCACCTGCTATTATGGAATTGTTTGAGGATTTTTTCAAAATTTTCCACACTTGGGAAGTTAGGCATTTTTAGAACATTTGCAAAAGATGATAAAGGGGTGTATAGTGATCATGGTGTCCGTCCGTCCGTCTGTCTGTCCGTTACACTTTCTCTTATTTGCAACTCCTCCTACACCACTGAATGGAATTTGATGAAACTTACACAGAATCTTTGTCACGTTGTGCCATTGTGCAGGAAATATTTAACATTTCGATCGGAATGATATTTGGGGTTTCCCATAGAAAAACATGGACTTTGTCGTCGACCTAATGGGGTCCCTATCTCTTATGTGCAACTCCTCCTACACCACTGAATGGAATTTAATGAAACTTACACAGAATCCTTGTCACATATTGCCATTGTGCAGGAGATATTAAACATTTCGATCGGAATGATATTTGGGGTTTCCCATAGAAAAACATGGACTTTGTCATTGACCTAAGGGGGTCCTCATCTCTTATGTGCAACTCCTCCTACACCACTGAATGGAATTTGTTGAAACTTACACAGAATCCTTGACACATATTGCCATTGTGCAGGAGATATTTATCATTTTGATCGGAATGATATTTGGGGTTTCCCATAGAAAAACATGGACTGTCATTGACATAAGGGGATACCCATCTCTTATGTGCAACTCCTCCTACAAAACTGAATCGAATTTGATGAAACTTACACAGAATCCATGTCACATAGTGCCATTGTGCAGTGAGATATTTAACATTTTGATCGGAATGATATTTGGGGTTTCCCATAGAAAAACATGGACTTTGTCGTGGACATAAGGGATGCCATTCTTTGGATGATGGGGGAGGGTTACATGTTTTATCTGCAACTCCGCCTTCACGTTTAACTAGATAAAGTTTCAAGTTCATAATTAAGAGCACCTGAATTTTTAAAGTAATTGTGAGCGGGGGTTTCAATGGTGAGCATTGCTCACAGGTTTTTTTTACTCTAGTTTTGGTTTTTGTGTTGTGTTTGTCTGTATCCAAATTTGGCTTTTGGCTCTTGTTGTTCGATTGGTTTTCTTTGCTATTTTTTTTTAATTTGAGAAACAAATCTTACATTAATACTCTAGGATTATCAGATTCCTCAAATCTCAATAGTTAAATTATGTAAATTTAACTATCTCTATTGTAGAAATCCAAAAAATCCACTCATATAAATGTAAGATCCTATATAATTAATAATGTAACAGTTATTATATACTATTTCTGATTTCAGAAATGAAGCCATATTGGTGGGATATAGAAACAGAGTATGAGATTTATGAAGCATTGGCATCTAATGTAACAGCCACAGTTAATGAGAAAGGGCCGTCATGGGTGGAAACAGTATACAGAGAAAATGAAGATCCAGTGGCTCAGTTTACAAAAAATACCAAAACAGAGGTAAGATTTAGTGGCTTCAACACTAGTATACTTTGTCCAAGATGTTTTTCTTAGATTAATTATTCCATTATTCCATTCCACTGTGACCTTTTCTCTCTGATAATTTCTCTTAGTTTAACTCAAAATAACATCCAGTAGCCTTACCCTTCATTTTTAGACATTCTTAAATGAGAAATTTGTATAAAGGGACATAACTGTCTCATCAAATTTTAAATCTGGTTACCTGGAGAAAAAAGAAGTTCACCTGAACCATTCGTATGATGACTGTTATAAAGTTTGTGATTTGCGTTTTCACTGACTGACCTACATTACCTCTACAGAACATAGGAACAATGCAAATAATTGTCTAATATCTTGATGACCAGCATATATAGAGAAAATTTGGCATTGGCAAAAATGCTCAATGTCAAGGTCAGTATTTATTGATACTAAATTTATTAGACAATTCCTGCTAGCCACTTTTGACCATTTGCCTGATTTTCTGTGTTTTTTGCTGTTACATCTTAAAAACTATACTCAACAGAGAGAAACTGCAAACGGCAGAAGTAATCAGCCAGACACATTAAGTCTGAAATTGTCAATCCAGTATTGTTTTAAAACTCTCAGTGTTGAGCAGAGCAGCAAGTAGGTCAGTTTGTTTGATGTTTAAGCATCAGCTGCAATAAGTGGTAGAGCAAATCATTGGTTAACATCCTCATCATCCAAAGTAGTGGACTCCATGAAATCTGTATGCTGATGATCTAGTATTAGTATCAGAATCTGCTGATGGACTTCAAAATTGTCTTGATAAGCTAGATGGATATTGTGAAAAATGGAATCTAACTGTTAATCTGAACAAAACCAAAATAATGGTCTTTAATAAATCTGGTAGAAAAATATGTAATAACACTTTTACCTTCAGAAATATAGCCATTGAACAATGCATGGAATACAAATATTTAGGAATAATCTTCAAACTTTCAGGGGTATTTTCTGAAGCAATCAATCTTTTATGCAAAAAGGCTTCAAAAGCAATATTTTGCATTAAAAGATGTTGATCTCTGACAAAATAAATGTTTCTGCACATTTAAAATTATTTGAGTCATGTGTCTCATCTATACTTCTTTACTGTAGTGAATTATGGTGCTTAAATTTTATCAAAACAGATAAAAGTCTAGAATCAAAATACTTGTCAATGCAGGCAGTCAAAGTTCAAATAAAATTTGCTAAATATCTTCTTGGTGTAAATAAAGCAGCTGTAAATTCGGCTGTTCTTTCAGAACTAGGCATATACCCTATTAGTATACAAGCTTTAAAATCTTCAGTTGGGTTCTGGCTACATATTCTAAACTCAAACGAAAAACTACTGTGTGAAGCATACAAATCAAGCTCACAGTTAACTGATGGGTTTCAAAATAAGATTAAACTTTTATTAAATAAACTGAATTTTTCTCATGTTTGGGAAATTCAGGGCACCTTTTCCAAGAAAAGATTACCCAAAGCAATCCAAATGAAATTAAATGAAAATTTCAACCATTTCTGGAAAGAATCCATTTATAAGGATGAAGCATCAAAACATGGAAACAAATTAAGAACTTACCGTCAAATAAAAACTGATTTTAAAACAGAAAAATATTTATTATTTAATTTTAACAAGGCTAATACAAATATCTACTCAAAACTTCAAATAAGCAATAGTAAATTAGCTATTGAAACTGGTAGATTCAATAAAACAAAGTTAGAAAATAGAATATGCCCCTTATGCCAAATGGAAATTGAAGATGAATTCCACTTTGTCATAATATGTTCTCATTTATCCATATACAGAATGTCTTTGTTTAATGAAATAAGCTCCATAGTCCCCTCTTTTAAGAACATGAACTCCTAATGTAAATTTAATTACATATTTACCTGTAATGAATACGACATTTGTCAAGTTATTATAAATTGAATTAGTATAATGTACAATAAGAGATGTGAACTAGCAAAGCAATCTTAGATACCAATTTCAAATTTATTCAACTATAATGGGGTGCTACGTTCACAATGTCTTTTTTTTTATTTCAACTTTCTTGGTAGGAGGCAAGCAACGAGTAAATGGTAAAATGGTCAGTTTATTTTAAGATAATACTATCATCACGTGATCATAATCTATCTATATGTGAACTTTTTTTATAATTGTATGTCTTATTAATGTAACATTGCCATGGTCTTGCGATATGTTATATATGTACTTGTATATAAGTTTTGGTGACAATCCAATTGTTTGGATTTTATTCCAATAAAATTTCTGATTCTGATTCTGATTCTGATGAAATCCGATATTGTTTTACTGGATATATCGGCCAATCGGATATGATTTTCAAACAGTGAACTATTTCCTATCTAATTATGTAAATTAATCTAAAAGTTCAGAGAATCTGACATCCTGACATCCTCACAAGTCAGGGTTTCTGTGTCTACACAAACCCCTGACAAACTTAGCTAGGAAATTCCCGGGCTAGAAGTCACTATTTTGATTGGCTACATCGTACCTTAATGTAGCCAATCAAAAGCTCGCTTTCATTCACGACTTGGTTAGGGGATATCCCGATGTCCATTGTAAATAAACCAAACGGATGTGTTGCGTAGACCATGTGAAAATCATTGTATTTTGTACAGTAGTGTTAATAGTTACCGCGTTATTATTTAGTTGCATTACGTTTTCTTCACAGTCCAATATGAGTAAGAATGACTACTGCCAAATACTTGCTTGACTTTCAAGCAATTTCATTAGTTGATATTTTAAAGGATTGACGTCATACGAAAATCTTTTAGCCCGGGAAATTCCTAGCTAAGTTTGTCAGGGGTTCATGTGGACACAGAAACTCTGACTTGTGACGATGAGAATCTGATAGCAAATTTGTAGAATTTCAGGACAAAAAGTATTGAAATAGGACCACAAGTTCAACAATGATTTTTACCAATGCTTTTATTTGTTATTATTGGTATTAATAAATGTTATTATGTGTAATATCAAACAGAACTTTTGTGAAATGACAGTTACAAAGATAGATACCAGTATTGTCCTGAACACAACATATTTTATCATCAAATATACAGTGACCAGCAAATCGGATACTCTGGCATCTTCACAAGTCGTGGACACATGTGGACACAGAAACACTGACTTTAGAGGATGATACCCAGAGAAATAGAAAATTTGTTATCTGTGTATTTTGTGTATCCAACTACCTGGAGCCTACTGTAACACCATTTATACGTTATATTACAGAAAGATTTAAAGCAACAGATTTTGGACAACTTGACCTCAATCAACATCCCAGAATTATTGGAACCTATGATTAAAATGGCTGACTCTTTCATCAACAAATCATATAATATGTTTGTCTGGGTCAAAAAGGTCAAACAGGCATCAGTTATTTTGACTGGAGGGTAAGAAAATGAACTTGTTTTATCTGTTTACACACTCAACTTCTTTGTTAATAAATGTTTCCTGTAGATATTTTGTTATCAAATCTTGAACAGAAAATAACTGTTTTTTGAAGGATCAAAACAATTCTTATTTTGTAAATCACAATGTTCTTTTATTTTTTATTTTTTATTTTTTTCAATCACATTGTCTCCTTTTTTGCTTGAGTTGATATTTTTCAGCTGATTCATTGGTTTTTGTTAATTGTGTATTATGCCATGTTCAGCAGTTTTTCCCATGATAACCAGGTTTTATCATGGAGGATGCCGGAGTACCCAGTAAGAACACCTGACCTTCATCCTTCCCGGAATAGAGGTCACTATTTTGATTGGCTACATCATACCTGAATGTAGCCAATCAAAAGCTCGCTTTTATTCACGACTTGGTTAGGGGATATCCCTATGTCGATTGTAAATAAACCAAGCGTATGTGTTTATTAGTTGTGTTACGTTTTCTCCCCACTGACAAGAATGACTACAGCTAAATGCTTGCTTCTTTCAAGCAATTTCATTAGTTGATATTTTGAAGGTTTGACGTCATATGAAAATTTTCTTGCCCGGAAATTTCCTTGCTAAGTTTGTCAGGGTTTCGTGGACACATGTGGACGCAGAAACCCTGACTTGTGAGGATGCCTGACCTTTGGCAGGAAAGCTGACAATTTTCTTGAAAATTAAGGCTGGAGTTGAGTACATTTTACCTCAAGTTGGACTTGCAACTCCAATGTTGTACGAGTCTTTCCAATAATTGATATGAGAATCTTGTGGCACAAAAATTGTCTTGGGAACACAAGAGAAGTAAAACATTCATACAATGGCAAATAAAGTTAAAATGAATAAAACAGGCCCTGACACCGACCTTCACTGAGAATGTTTTATTTTCATTTTCATCTAGTCAAAACTTTTAATTTTTTTTTTTGTTGCCATGGTAATTGAGAACATTTGTCATGCTGTGCTCAAAAAGGTTTTACGTTGAAGGGGCTTAGTATTTTAATTTTGAATCCATCAGGTTGGTTTAATAGACACACCTAATATTTAGCAATACTGTGTAGCATTTTTGAGTCTTGCTGCTGACTTTTCTTCAGGTAGTTACAAGTCCTCCTCAACAGTTCTTTCAGTTAAGAATAGTTATTTTGTTTTCAATTTTATTGTTTTCCAAACTATGGCATTTAATAAATGGGGAGGGATGTCATTTTCATGCTAGTATAAGCAATTGTTCTGCTTACTTAACAAATTTAAAATTCTGTTATCCAATGTTCTACCAAAAAACACAAATAAAATAGAGGAATAGTACACTTAAATTTAAAAAAAAAAATTTCAATTTTACTTCAGCTGTCACCCAATTCGAAATACATACAGGTTTAGTTTGCTTACAATTTTTTTTCCAGTATTGAACGTTTAACAAATATTGAAAGGTGAATTAAAATTCACCCGTGTCATTTTAGGTATGAGTCTGGGCAGGCTATTATAGATACCATATTTGGAGCCAAAGTTCATAAAGATTTTCCAAAAGTGTATCGTCTTGCAAACGGCAGTTGTCAAGGATCAGGGTTTTATCCATCCATGCTAATGATGCCTAAGACGGCTGAATATTGGTCTCGTGGGGTGGATTTGTTAATGGATGCTGGTAGTATTGTAAGTATATATATTAGTGTTCATAACGCTGCTAAATATTGGTCTAGCAGGGTGGATGCATTATATTGCTGAATATTGGTCACATAGTGTGGATTTGTTATGGGTTGCTAGTAGTATTTTAAGTAAAAATATATAATGATATCATATTTTAATAATGAAATATCAAGGATATATACTATGCACCATTCCATTTCAATATTTTCTTTGGTGATCCCTTCATTGATTTGTATCCAATATGTTTTTGTTTCTTGAATACAATGCCAGATGCTTCAGTTCTCCACAAGTAAGGTCATAAGCAACATTTAAATTGAAATTGTTAAAAAGTTATGTCCCTTGAATTCACATAAGATGGAGTATTTATACAGAAGTAATGTTGTTTGTATGCCATTCGACAGTCTTGTTGTGGAAGAGTAAATTGTAGACCCAAGGTTTTAAAGAAAATATCCGGTGATTGCATTCATTTATGTTTATGATTTCTAATTTCATATTCAAAGGTTGTTGCACCAGTGGCTGGTTTACTGATGTTAGGTAACCAGTCCAATGAGATCATAATCCAGACTGAAGGAGGCCCCATAAGGGATATTAATGTTATAATCAATAACATACAGCCTAACAGTAGTATATTACACCCTTCTGATAGCCTTTACATTGGAAAGAGGGTAAGTACAAATCAAGTTTTATTACTATGTTATAACTTCTAAAACTAAAGAACTGCTTTAGTCTTTAGTTATGTGCTTGCTTTGAGTCCTGCCTCGTTTTTAAGCATACAGAATTCAGGAGCTACGACAAGAACTGATTAATTTTGCATCCAAATTTGCTATTCAACAGATTTCTGGAGCTAGAGCTAGTAATGATAAGCTCAGATTTCTCTGCTTTGAGGTAATACAAGCACTGCTCTGAGCTTGAAGTCATGCTTTCATCTTAGTGTTTATCAATAAGTGGCAGAGCAAATGACTGGTTAATTTGGTCCAAATGGTCAGATTGGGTTGTTGAAATTTTTTGCTGCAGTATATTATATAGGATACAATTAGAAATATGGATCCCTATTAATAATGCAAATACAAAACAGATATTTATGATATTCTTGTTGTGTAATCAAGTTTTGAAGGAGTTGCTGTAAGTATTTCATAATAGTTTGTATGTCAATTTCTGCCATTTTTACATTGATCATTAGAATTTTAAAATTTCATTTTGAAATTTTGCATAAATGTTGAAATTATATAGACCTATCAAAGAAAGACAACTCTTTATAATTATAACTTTTACTAAAGAGAGATAAACGGTATACTGTACACACTTAGTAACCATTGCACTTGACCATTTAATGTTCTCTTTATTAAGACAATTGTTGGACAGTGTAGTTGGAAATGAAGTTTATTGAAGTTTTTGCTCCAAATAATATGAGAGCACTGATTTCATAAGAAGATTATCTTCTACTTATCAGTTCTCGCATCTTCCCTATCCGAGGATTGAATCATAACACTTAGGGTGAAGATAAAGAGGATAAGATTGTGACCCGTAGCAAGGCAAAATGCAGTTGTTGTTAAATACGATAATTTGGATAGACTTTAAATTTTTTGTAACAAAATTAAAACACAGATACACAGATTTCAATACCGTACAAAATAAATTTTGTGACCTGTTAATAGTACAATACAACCATCCTTAAAACAGAAACTTTTTCTGGGACTGTGAAAACTGGTATCCACCGTTTGTTCTGTTGCTGCAATATATGATGAATACTCATCCTAATTATACCTCATGCAACGAAGTTCCATTCATCTGTTCTATTCTTGTAAGGGCAACTCCTCTGTAATTACTAATCAGAATTGTATGAAACTTGGTATGATCAAAGGATACCAAATGTAGTTGTGCATATCAACAGGAAGTTGTGATCAGGTATTTTTTTTTATGAGTTGTCCCTTTGAACTTCAAAATTTTCCAAAATATAGGTATGAAATTACTCATAAGCATTTCTAGTCTCAAACTACTGTTCACAATTTTATTTATTTTTTAATTTTAACTTCATAGTTATGTAGGGTATGTGAGCATGCTTACTTAGGTTCTTTAATTTATTAATATTTTATATTTTTATGTGTGCTCAGGTTGCTGCTGGAGTACCAATAGGTTTCGCCACAGTGTCACCCTGTAGTGGGTCTAATCATATCCACTTTGCAATGCAGGGAGATGGTGGATATATAGATCCGACTAGATTCTTACAGAGTAGAATGTATGAGATGCCAACGTGGGTGCAGAGTTGTGATGACTTTAAGCTGGAATACAAGGTAATTTGGGCAATAACTACTATTCTATTATGGACTTCTGAAAGAAAACCAATTTCCCTATAGTCTTATTTAGTTCTACCCTCTTCCGCCTCACCCCCCATGCTAGCCAACTTAACATCTCCAGACTATTCTAAACAAGTTCTGTTGGGAAAGTTCATAATAGATTTAGTACAGTCTTACTTCACCTTGACTTTTCATGACTAAGGTAACAACAGGATTATACATGATCAAGTTTAATTAAGTATAGTCCAAATGGCAAATACAGTCACCCTTTCTGAATGCTAATTAACCAATGAAAAGTTTCTGATCGCTAATTAACCAATGAAAAGTTAATATTGATCATGTTTTGATCTAATATTTTGTTCATATATTGCCGACATTGTATTTTTTTACAGGGTTTTCTACAGCTTTAGTACAATGGTTAAACATTATTACAATTCATTAAAGATAGATGTCTGTAAAATTTATAAATTTGGTTGTTTCTTGTATCACAAGATTGACTGGTCTTTCAGAATTCAGTCATCTTTATGCCATTGGTCATTAAATAAATATAGCTTAACAATTTAAGCTGTTTTTAATCTGCATGAATTATCTGCTTAATGTTACAAATTCATCATGCAACAACTGGATAGGTTGTTTGAGACAGTTGGGTTGTCTTCCCTTGGGCTAAAGCCATCCGCAAAGACAACCCATGCAATTTGACAATTCTGGATGTCCACCTCTCAAGAAGGCCATAATTGTATAATGTCCACCAATTAGGAAGGCCACAATTGTTTTATTAAATTGAACAAATCAAGATAGACCAACTTTATAGACCAAACCTGTTATTTCTCATAATTATGTGTTTTCAAAACTTCGTTGACATCCATTATTGCACATTTAAATAATACAAACTGTTTCCAATTATCAATTACATGAGTTTAATGAATTAGGATTGTCCAGGTTGAGGTATGGTATTGTCTCCCTGTTTTGGGTTGCCGATCACATGATTTCGAGTGTGACATTAGGGTATTGTCTCCCTGTTTCCGGTTGCCGATCACGTGATTTCAAGGGTGACAATAGCATTGTCTCCCCGTTTCCGGTTCGGTTTCGACGTTGTCTTTATACCTTTTTTCTAGACAACGCCAAACATTTGCTTGCAGAGGGTGACAAGCAAGCAAATTTTTGGTGTTGTCTAGAAAGAATCTCATTTATAAAAGTCACATGATATTGTTTTGAGCCAATCAGTAAGTGTTTTTTTAATGAGGTTTAATAATTTACAATACTTTACCTTTTTATTTTTACTTTGGTATAACACTTCTAAATAAAAATTACATTTATTAATTTTTATGTGATGCCCTTCGTAGGAATATTAGTGTCCATTCTTTTTTCAGTCCTTCGATTTGTCTGTCTGTGCCCCATTGGGTTCATGATGATAACTTAAAAATGTGTTTTGTTTAATCTTTGCACAGCTATTAGGTACTATGTTCAATTTTCTGCACAATCCAATTGGTAATTTTCGGCTTAGGCCAATGCAAATTTGTTTTGGTCAACAGTTTGTGGTTTCCCGATGATAACTTGAAAATGTGTCAACAGGTTATATTTAAACTTTGCATAGCTGTTAAGTACTTTAAAATGAAGATCAAATTCAATTTTCAAAACGATCTTATTTGTAGTTTTCCTAAAGGACAATGCCTACAAACCATTTAATTTTCAGAAACTGTCTGATGGCACCTTATAGGAGTTATTGTTCTTAACTAAAATTTTTGAAGAAATGTTTAGTTTTTGCACAGTAACTTAAAAGCTATAACAACTAGACTGAAACTATTAATTTCAAAAACTTAAATAAGTCATTTGGATTCCAGGTGAGCGTTTACAGGCTCCTGGGAGCCTCTAGTTTGTATAGGTCCAAGGTCAAGATTAAATTTGTCTTCTGACTGTTATCATGCTCAGCTGTTCCTGTAGGCTGTTCATATTTCAGTAAAATGTGTTCATGAATATTAAAAACAATGCAACTTGGTGCTGTATCATTTTATGTCCCATTAGATGCCCTATTTTGTACCGTGACTATTTTTGTACAGTACTGGCTTTATCTTAGCAAAGAATAAAGACTTTTCCTTGCCATGAGGACTATAGCAGTTCTCTAAGATTTCCCTTTTGGTACTACACTAGGGTACTATTCTTAAGGTTCATAAATTAAAGGGGGCCTCGGTGGCCGAGTGGTCAAGGTAGTTTGTCTACTATTGTCAACACTGACATTGCGGGATTGATTCTCACTGCAGACAGGGTGTACTCGACTCCAATCTTAATTGACAAGGATTGCCAGTTTTCCTACCGCAGGTTGAGGGTTTTCTTGGGGTACTTAGGCTCCTCCCCCAATAAAAACTAGACGCCATGATATATCTAACAAATTGTGTTTAACACCATCACACAAACAAACATAAATTTCAGCATTTTTTATGGTTGATTCAGCAAGAATTATCTCCCTTTAAATTTTGTCAACTGTACTAAAAATATTACGGACTTCTCCCTCGTGAACAGTTTTCCTTTAGGTATAGTGCCTTAACCTGCTGCTCATGCAGTATCCTTACCAGACAACACTATATAAAACAGTTTCCTCTTGAAGAAGTCCATAATGGATAAATTGAGAGAGGAGTAAAATAGGATTTTGCAAGATTAGAGGAGAAATTTTACTTCAAATTTACATTTGTGGTTTAATATATACATGAATAGTACTGAAACAAAGTATTTCTTTTTGTATCATTAAGGGAGAGACTATAGCAGCTGGTTCCCTTGTTGGTGTCTCTGGGAAGAAACAATTGGATACCAGTCCAACTTTGACCAATGCTAACATTACATTGCCAAATGACTTGGAATTTACAGATGATCCTTTACTTGATTTTCAAGACTACAGAAGTAAGATCATATAATTAAGTCATTTCCATTTTGTGATATTTTAACTATTATAATTGGGGCCTCGGTGGCCTAATGATCACGTGGTCTGTCAACACTGAGGTTGCGGGTTCGAGTCTCACTGTGGGCAGGGTGTACTCGACTCCAATCTTAATTGACAAGGATTGCCAGTTTTCCTACCGAAGGTCGAGGGTTCTTTCCAGGTACTCCGGCTTCCTCCCCCAATAAACAAATGCTGTGACAAATACTTCACACTTAGGAAAACTGGTGTGTTTACCATTATGTACCAAGCAGGACATCAGTATCACCAAGATACATTTTCTTGTTTATCAATAACTTTTCTGGAGGGGAAATAGTCGTTAACTCCAATAAAATTGTTTTTTCCCAATCTGATATATATAGGATCTTACATTGGTACGAGTGGATTATCGGATTTCTCCAATCGAGATAGTGTAATTATGGAATTTTATGTCCGAGCCTTGGCGAGGACTTAAATTTCCATAATTTAACTATCGAGATTGGAGAAATCCGATAATCCAAGAGTACTAATGTAAGATTCTGTTTCTCTAATTTTAAAAAGTAGTAAATTTGCGATATGAAGTACAAATTCTCCCAACCTCAATTTTACGTTCATGACTTGAATACGCAGTAAACTGAAGGTGTTTTGTTTATGACGTCATGAGTTCATCCTGACATATTATTTTTAACTAATCAACTGCTGAGAACAACAAATTCACTAGTGACGAGAACTATATTTTCAACACCGGTCAAGCGGTAGAAATATTACGTCATAATTAGAGAAACAATGATTTTTCATTGATATTTCATCATGGACTTTTTTCTTGCAGATAACCAGTCAGGTTTCTATTTCAAGACACAGAATGAAAATATTGAGGAGTTCAATAAAACAGGTCAGTTAGATTTTTCCTGAAGATCACATTTTATAGACATGTTCAGAAACATAAAGTCAATGGTCCTTTTATAAGGGATTGAAGGGTTATATATATATTGAAATTCTTTCTGACTGTTACATCAAAATTAATTTTAAAAAAGGGTATGATGGGGCATTTTTTATTTTGGGACATGGGTTTTGAGTCATCAGTGTTCATAAATTAAAGCAAAAACATAAGATAAAAGAAAAAAATGTCTTAGAGTCTGTTCATACATACTATTTATTTTTATTAATGTCTTCTTAATATATACAAGCTTATCTAATTTTTATAATTGTCATACAAGAATGTCCACTCATCACATAGATATCAGCGAAATATGCCTTTACTGATAACGTATCATTAGTATTAAGGATGACTGCTACCACGCCGGTACCAGTATGAAAAGTCGTAAAGGTTTTAATACTGACGTGGCTGGTTTCAACAACAGCTATGGTTTCATTGTTCTTGTACAATCCAAATTGTCCATCATATGCAGAGTTCAAAATGAACACAGAAAACAGGTAAACTCCAGGTATTTCACAGGTGAATGTTCCCAAATTCTTGAATCCTTCAATATTTTGA
The DNA here is from genome assembly GCA_944474755.1 of Limnoperna fortunei. Classification (NCBI taxonomy): domain Eukaryota; kingdom Metazoa; phylum Mollusca; class Bivalvia; order Mytilida; family Modiolidae; genus Limnoperna; species Limnoperna fortunei. The sequence goes on from OX104122.1 coordinate 23,102,761, forward strand.
ATACCATAGACTGTTTTGATTTGGGGAAATTTCACAAGTGTACCAGCTTGGACTGGACCATGTATTGAACATGATGTCAGAACCACTGAAAAAAATTCATGCTATGTAAAATTATGAGATTCTATTGTACTTGTGTTTATCAGTTGTAAGTGGTTACTATGTTGGTATCTGCTTACACACTATGATGTTACGATGTCTTTATTTGTTTATTTTTCTTTTTTTTTAAAGAGTTGTCATTTAAGTGTTGATCTTTTTCTCCTCCTTTTAATCTTCTTTTCATCTGGCAGAGGTATTATAATGGTGATTCATTGTAGTAAAAAACCAATGACTCATGGAAGAAAATAACCATTTATTTTAAACAGTATGAAATTTCAGACAAACAATGATTGCAGAATTGTTCATGGATTTTTTTTGGTCTTGCGAGATATTTTTGTTTAAATTGTATAAAATGTTATTTCTAAATAATGAGTTATCTCCCCTTCTGACAGTTTTTGTAGTTCATTTAACTGAACTAGTGTCTCTCTTGACCTTAAATGATAACAGAAATTGTAGGGAATTTCCTGCATTATTTAATTTTATTTTTAAAATTCTTTTAATACTTTCTGGATTTTGTGAAATCACTCTGTTTACCTGAAAGGGAGACAATTTTGTCAATATATTACATATGCTTTTAAAATAAAAAACCTGTCAACTCATGATGTTCTGTACTTATTTTTTTTGTCACCAATAAATGTAGTATATATTATCATTACATACAGGGGTCTTGATGGGCAAGTATTTAAGGTAGTTGACAAAGGTAGCAGATTTTTTTGGGGTACTCTGGTTTCCTATCCCTGTAAAAGTGGGACACCATGATATAGCTAAACTACTGAAAGTGGCATTAAACACCATTTGAACACTCAATACAAAATCATCTTGCACATTAAGAAAGCAAGTTGTGTCTAAAAAGGGGGTTAGAAAATGTAAGAATGTGACATTAAAAAACACAAAAAATTTCATCCTGTGATTGTGAAAACATCGTTATGTAAATAAATCACAATAAATATTATCTTTAACATTTGAAAACATAATAAAGAATAAAAAAAGATCTGGCTCCATGCGTTAACACAATTTACTATGACAGACACACGTTTCATCTAAGCAAGACTCAGCAACAGCACTTACAGCCAAAAAATGTATTTAAAATTCAAATGATAAAATTTATTTTAGAGCTTTTACCATCAAAATTCTAAAACATAGCAAGTCCTGCTATTGCTGTCTACATCTCGTGCATTATAAACAAACCTTAGAATTTAATCACTTTGGTAATTTCAGCATTTTTGTTACTAACTATGAATGTATAAGTAAAGGGTGATTTAAAAACTTACTTTAATTCATTTTATAGATGCTCTTTGTTGGATAATATGGAAGAAACCAATCAAATCTATTTATAACATACCTGTTTGATTTATTTCTGTTATTTTATTGATAGCTTCCGTGAGCTTGATGATAGTACTGTCCGCATAAAACTTTATTTGACTCTGCAGTTGTGTATTGGCCTGATTTAACAGAAGATTTTGAACTCTCGTTTGTTTCTGTTCTTCCTCTAACAGACTAATCCGTTCTTTCATGGCCAGATAAACATCCTTAAGGTGGGCTATGGTATCCGTTTCTTCTGATGCAACTCCTGCACATTTCTGCTGCAAGGCCTGAACGTCGTTCTGCAGTTGTAAAACCGATTGTTCCAGTAGGTTTTGTTGTTGGACCTGCTGAGCATGCACACCGACAAACTGATTTGTGGTGTTGGTCTGACTTGTGTAGTTTAGAAATAAAAATCCATCAGAAACAACTAACCAAAACACACACAATGACACTTTTAACATTCCACACATATAGCTAAGGTTACAGAAACTGGTATTGTATTGTTTGCAGGTCTTTAATATTTATTGAGCCTTGAGATGTTATATACACTGGTATTAATTTTTCATTGTAACAACACAAAAATGTTACAATACTGTTTATTTTATCTGTTTATGTTTGTTTTATTGTTGACATTATCTCTAAGTTGACTTCATTTAACTTTAGAGCTTGAATAACCTTTTGCAAATTGAGTTTGTCATGATCAGGATCAGCAATTGAAGTACTCAAAATATCTATTTTGAAAAAATATTGCTGGGGGGGGGGTGGGGGTGGGGGGATGGGGGAGTACCTGGAGAAAACACATGACCTACTGGTAATGTAAGAAAACTGGCAATCCTTGTCAATTACGATGGGTGTTGTGCACACCCTGCTTGCAGTGAGACTCGAACCTGCCACCTCAGCCCCCAAAATACAAATGAAGTATTAACAAATTTATTGTTCTCAGTTGGCTAAAATTAAACAAAAAACTATGAATAATATAAACATGATATCCTAATTTTGTACAGTTATAGAATTCTGTATAAAATGTGTAAAACAGACATTATCTGAAAAAATTCAAAGTTATAGAGTTCAATAGGAAAAATGTTCTTGTTGTTTTATTTGATTTTTCACTATCTACCGTGGCATCCAGGTTTATTGGGAAATTAGGCCAGATTACCCCATGAAAACCTCTTCCATACAGCAGGAAAACTGGCATCCGTAATTAATTAAGGTTGTAGTCCAGCACTTCTTGTCTGTAGGCTCGAACTTACAACCCCAATGTTGACCCACTGGTGATAATTATTTTATGGCTAACTACCTAGACTTCACCGCCACTGAAGCCCGGAAACATTATGTAAAATATAGGCATGATATGACAATTAAGTGTTAAAAGGATAGAATTTCTGAAAAAAATGTCAAAAAGCAGTATCAAAATACATGCCCATAGTACAAATGTATAAAAAACTGTGTTGCCCTTAGTTATTTATATTTATTTATGAAATCAGTGAACTATTGACATGTACAGTAAATGTGATATAATTAATGTCAGTTGATGTGCTAGACAATTTGAGTAATATTTCATATTTAGTTTTTCTTGGTAAACCAAGTGTTTAGGATTTTATTCGATATATTATTTATATTTTTCAAACATAGCCTTGAATTTGTTTTCACAAATACTAGGTTATCTTGACTCTGTCCTTGTTTAACCCTTTACCTGATTACCTGGACACATCTCGTTGGAAATAATATATTATGTTACCTATAAAATTACTCCAATCCCTGTGTTGATTTTGTACTAACCCGTAGTTTTTAACTACACCAAAAGTTAAAAGTTGTTCTGTTATTACAATTTTTTTATTGTGGTAATTTTTCTAGATATTTTGAACACTGTTTTTTAGTTACAAACTGAAAAAACAAGTGTGGACTGTGAGCACACTTACAAAGGGATACCCCCTGCATCGCTTTCAAGTCCAATTATCTCACCTTAATGATATTTGAAGTCAATAATAATCATTCATGAACATCTACATATAATGTACTTCCTTTATGCTAAGTTTCATTAAATTTTATCAAGCGGTTTAGAAGGAGTTGCGATTTCAAGGGATGTGGACAGACGGACTGACAGACAGACAGACAGAGAAACAGGGTGATTCCTTATATACCCCCCAAAACAAGTTTGCGGGGGGTATAATTATGGTAGCTAATATATTCAGCGTTTGTCATGATATGTGTTACACATGTACCTGTAACACATGATATTGTTTTAATGAGATGTGTGTTTCTGTAATTGTATTAAAATTTGGGTTAAAGTTGTAACGGTAATTTAAATGTTTGCTTGAATGAAGATTTACAGCAAAATCAGAAGTTTATTTGTAAACATGATAACTAAATAAAGACAATATAATGACATCATAAGCATGATGCTGTTAAACTTTCTTTTTTGTTGGTTGAATGGTATTTAATGCCACTTTCAACAATCTTTCAGATAGATCCTGATGTGTAGTTTCTATTGGGGTGGAGGAAGCCAGTGTTCCTTAAAAAAACCTAGACCTTCAGTAATAAAATTGGCAATCTTTGTCATTTAAGATTGGAATCATGCACACTTTACAGACAGGCAGAAGTAAATTACTACATTAACTACTTGGAAACCAAGAGCCATAATTCAGTTTTGAAATAATTTTTTATAATTTTGCTTCCATTTCAGGTCTGACAGCTTTGCTCCAACATACAGATAGCTTTATTGAGAAGTTTTCATTACATCAACTTAAAATGGGAACTTTGGTCGAGTATTTAAACATATTAAATATGGAGCCAGAAACACAGAGAATTGCCCAAGTTTTCACAGGAATTAAGGTAATTTAAGTTTCGGAATGGAGAATTAAAGTGTAGTTTAATGTTATGTTTTAAAGTTTGAAATATTGTTTATTAGAATAGGAAATAAATAGTTTACTTGATTAATTGATGTTTAACATCCATCAAGCAATATTTCAGCTATATTCAGGATGTGTAGTTTACTTAAACACATTCAGAGGGAACAACATGTTTTTTATAAAAAAACACTAACCCACCATGGAAGTTAATCCTTTCCTCTATCACCCACCATGGTATATCCACGCCTACTATCGTGGTTAAGAATCTTCTCAGGTAATCTTACCACTGTGGATGCATATGAGGGAGTTCAGTCTACCATGGCATGTTGCGACAGGGGTCCGGCCACTATATCTCTGCGGTGGTACATGACAACATAAACGTTGTCATTTAATTGATTGCGGTTTAAACATCGTTCCCCGAATGAAAAGAGAACATTTTTAAACAGTGCTTAATAATAGTTTGCACATGCATTTTATTTGTTGATAATCAATAATGATTTAATGTGCCGGTAGACTTGAAGATCGAATATTTGTTCAACCGGATGCATGTGTTTTGCATTAAATATCACCCTGAACAAGTTCGGTAAATTATCCGGATTTGAATTGTCACATTACGTTTTTAGTTTATTACATAACGAATTGTCCTGAAGTTGTACGCAAACTGTCTTTAATCAATTATAAATCCTTTTCGCCAGAAAACAGACAGTTGAGCAGCGATCTTTTTCTTTATTTGGTATTCGTTATATAAAATTCGTTAACAGGATGGGATACAACAAATAAACTAGTAAAATGAAGCCAACATGCAGCAAGAATAATAAATATGTGAAAAGTTTATAAACGAGAATTGCCACATACAATATAGTTTAACTACGATATGGTACAGGCGCCTGTTTCACAAGGTTGAATGAAGTCTTATGTACACACAATTTTAAATACACATTTACATTGGACAATGGCGTTTTAAACTATAACAATTAATATAACAGGTTTATATAAAAAAAAGTAGTGATATGCTTCTGAGCTAGTTATACCCTATGCAAAACTGACAATTTTTCAAGTAGACGCAGACGTGTTAGATGTATAAAGTTCCCGTTAAGATTAACTCCCAGTTTCGGTGCTTTTCCATGACATAGTATTTATTGTGTTGAATGTTCTCGCGATCAGACCCCTTTAAGACTTGCCTTAGTTCTCTAAATACAAATACTAATTCTTAATATTTTGTTGTACATTGATCAAACAATAAAATATGCATAAAGTTACTTACATCTGTTATAACATTAACCAAACAAATCGGAATAAAATTATTTTTGAAGACGAAAGAACTGATTTGTCCACACTCGTATAAATATAAAATAATTTCCAGAATTTACACAACAGCATGTTTGTTTGTTTTGTTTTGTTTTGTTCTTTTTTGTTGTGTTTTTTGTAGTTTTTTTTGCGCGCCGATATGAACGTCTGTTTGCGGACATAAGGTCTTGTCGTAATATAATAGAAATTATAAGGATGCTACTTCAGTCTTTTCTACAACAAAAGTTGATGATGTGTCAGGCTTTTAACACTGAAACGACTATTAAGGTTGATTCTATATCACGATTGTATTTTTTCAACACCGAATACAAATCGAGTATAAAATCATTCGTGGAACGATATATTCTGCGACATTAATATTAAGTGATAATTTCGAAAATTTGAAAAATCAAAATGTAGCATTGCAAGTCGTATTAATTTTAAAAGTTTTTAAAACAAAATTTCTTTACAAGTCTCGTTTTTATTGTGTAATGTGCTATTTTACATTTAAAAATGTAAAGCCGCTTGTTCACCTGTTAATTATAAAATTATACAATACACAAGTTTATTGAAATGTTTGAGAGCACGTGCTTGATTAAATGATGACTGGACAATACTTATATAATCGATCGATTTAAGGTGTGACACAATTTACATCCGGTAAAAGTTTAAACGGTTGAAACATTAATCAGAGGCGCTGACAGGGAAATTTTGACGATAGAATAGCGAAGATTTTGACAATTTTAAGGGCAAAATGCGGTGTTCCAACCTTTTAGAACACGTTAAGGGAATAATTGTCAATCTAAATTAGTGACAATAAACTATAAGGTATTCTCGTATAATGAATAGATAAGCATGAATGCAGATTAATTTTGTTTTCAAACAAACGTATTAAAACGTCATATTTTAACACAAATCTCTAAATTATATTGCAACATTTTAATTTTTTCCCTGTGTAAGCATCATGAGCATGAAATGAAATTGAAAAATCCACCGTGGTCAACACGGTGGGTCACGATATGTAGGGGAGATAACACGATGTACCGCAGAATACCACCGTGGCCTATGGTGGTGAATTTCTTAATGAAAAAAACCACGACCACGGTATATAGTGGGCAATACAAAAAACATGTCACGTCTGTACAAACAATTTTTAGGCAAATCTACCTACTTACCTACCTATCTATCTATGTCTATGGTTTTTCAATGGAGCAGACTTTGGTAATGTTTGGCAAACATCAGAAATACTATATAACTATTACCTTTTTTTACTAAAAACTATATTTTGTTTTTAACATAGATTCATGTAAAACAGTCTATTGTGTATCATTAGCGGTCAGTAACAGTTGTATTTCTTGGTTGAAAAATAAAATTAAATGGAAACTTCAATTATGGGTCGGATACCTTAGCAGCATTTGTTCCCATGACATACCCTCTATTAATTTTGCAGCAGAGTGCTCTAAGTAGTTAGTCATCTAATATTGATCACCTTTGTGTCGACACTGTGGTCACAAATTCTAGGCAAACGCTTGGCAAAGTGGCCTAAATATCCCAACCTCAATTAATGGTGATTGCCATTTTTCTTACAGATGGTCAGAAGTCCTCACCTGAGGTACTCGTTACCTGCCTTCCCTTATAAACACCAACACATGAAGAGGCATAAACACCATTTTAACAAACAATTTTTTTAAATAATAGCCCAGTTAATTTAATTACATCTTCACACAGCTAGCACTTGCCCAATTGGCAATGCATGAATATGTCCACTGTGGGGTTCACCAGTAGCTTCCACTCAGTGCCAAATTCTTTTATTTACGTTCGAAATAATGCGTTTTTAGTGGGGGGTTCAACTGGAAGTCTTTTCTTCTCTGTTTCAGGATCTGGTTAATGACAAGCCATGTATGAACCCATACCAGATGAGCAATGAAGAGCTAAGACAGGAACTATATGAGAGAGGACAGGATACAAATGGATCCAGAGAAGATATGATATCAACACTTTACAGTGCAAAAAATGGTAGGCAACAAACTATTATTGTTGGTAATTTATGCACATTATGACCCAAACTGTTGGTGTCTGTAAACAGGATTTATGCGTGTTATGTATTATTATATTTTGGGAATTCTAATCCTTGGTTTTCCTGGAAAAGGTTGAGAGTTCTTGCTTGCTGGATACCTGTAGCTAGAGATTTCAACCTGTCCTTGGAATTCCAAGCTTCAAGGATTTTTTTTGTCATGGCCTAATGTATACAACCTGAATAGATAGCTCGACACTCAAAATAATCCAACATGTGAACTGCCTGAATTGCATAGTTTTTAATAATAATTTTGTAGTCCTGTCCAGAATTGGATGAATATAACCATCAATAAATAATATGTGTCACAGAGGTCATGCGTAAGTTGGGGATGGTCTTCTACTGGGGGATAAAACACTTTCTTTTTTGGTAAATCCCTCATATTCCTGGAGCACAAATGAAGCAATGTATCAATGGAACTTCATCTATGGATTCCATTAATTAACTCTAGGGATTATATCCTTACCTGTATTTGCAGACAATGTATAGACATTATTTTGATATAATTATACCCCACTCCCCATAGGGATATACTGCACTTAGTCACATTATTCTGATATAATTATACCCCACTCCCCATAGGGATATACTGTACTTAGTCACATTATCTTTAACAAAGGTAAGCTATACAATACTTAAATTTTGTCAGTAGCTTTGTTTGATCATGCCATATTGTTGGATGCATTTTCAGACCTCTCCTACTCCTACTTCCTGTTTACTGACTTGTCAATTTTCAGCCATCCATAACCATTTTCCATGACATTTTTCTCAGCAATGATAAATGATACAATACTGAAATTTTGTAAAAAGCTTTTTAGAATCATGCCATATTGTGGGATTTTTGTATCCCCACTCCCCACTGAGGGCATTGGTGGTATACTGTTTTTGGTGTGAAAAAAATTTATAGAGTAGGGGCAGGAAATTTTTAAGGATTTTTAGGGGTTTAGTCACTTTATCAGATTCGCTGTACAAGCATCTGCTCAGAAGCATGCATTCATTGTATTGTTTTGTTTTGTTTGAATGGTGTTTTAACGCAACTTTCAGCAATTTTTCAGCTATTTCATGGCGTCCAGTTTTTATTGGGGAGGAAGCCGGAGTACCCCGAGAGAACCCCCGACCTGCGGTTGGAAAACTGGCAATCCTTGTCAATTAAGATTGGAGTCGAGTACACCCTGCCTGCAGTGAGAATCGAACCTGCAATCTCAGTGTTGACAGACCACGTGATCAATAGTAGACGAACTACCTTGACCACTCAGCCACCGAGGCCCCTGCATTCATTGTAGTGGTGAAATATAATTGTACAGTATAAACAACTATATTATTTCAATTGCAGTGTATAAATTTGTTTAAAAAATGATTATAACAATATGTTAAAAAAATTTCAAAGAATTTTAATTTTAAAACTTATTTAAAAAGTGTTAGTTTATCAATCTGTTACAATTTTTCATTAAGGGTCAGTGTACTCTTCGTTTACTAAATGGTAACCATTGGTAATTAGACCTATCTGGGATGTAAACAAGTGGCGCGTAATCCATTTGAAACAAGCAAAACATACGAAATATGAGTTGAATACACAAAATCTTTGCAATTTTTGTTTGCATTACATATTTAATTAAAAGGTGGAAGTCTGTGCGCATCAGTATGATCTACGACACTTTTGTTTGAGTATATTAACCAGGAGTACCACTAAATCATGTGTTAATCGGATTACCTGTAAAAACATCGATTGACACCTGCTGTTTAAAACTATCGAGGTGAAATAATTAAATTTCTTGTTAATTGGCTTTGGGGTCATAAATATGTTGTTTTACACTTGGTAGAATGAATTTGTAAACGAAAAATTTTAGTACTTGTTGGAAATCAGGTGACAAAATTGATTTAGAAATTGATCGTTATTTTCAAATGATTTCGTCGATGACTAAAAAATTCACTAAGGGGGTATCATCAGTAAGCATTAGTTCATTCACAATGTAATTATATTTGGCTAATCTTTATCTGTCAATCTAATCTATTGATTTGGCTTTTTCTGCATTTTCTTTATTTAGAATGCAATCAAACATGATCAACACAATTTTCATTTCTTAAACAATTTTTATTAAACCAACAGCTGAATTAAAATTAAAGTTACTCTTTAATTGGATGTAATTTTATTCCAGAATGCCCATTGCTCTCCTTAGCTATGCCAGACAATGCTTACTGTTCCTATGGCAATGAATGTTTTGGATTGGAGTGTTGCATTACTGTCAAGCTGTCATTGTTTCTGAAAGTCTTCAAAACGTTTGTAAGATATGAACCATGTCTGAATATGCTGTATCTTGGAATTGAAGATTTCCAGAAGGAATTTAACTTGTACAAGATGTTCAATATGTCCTTTTCTATTAATGGAACTTATGATGGTAAGAGTTTTAGATTGGATCTAGTATTTTATGAAATGTTTACTATCCTGCTATCAAGCCTTGAAATAAATTTAATATGGGACCTCTCTAATAATTTTACTCTTTTTCATACCAAATATGAATTACATGTTCAGGTTTGACATTTCTGAAAATGTATCAGTTTTGTTCAGAACTACAGCCATGAACTCTTTGACCTGTAAAGGATGGATGGGAAATCATTTTTAAATGGCCAGTCAAATAAAAAGCTACTCTGACATGAACCAAAATTAAATCAATATTCTAAAATGTTTATTTTTTTTGGTTAAAAATTGCAAATGTTTACTGATTGTTGCATTATTAAGACAAGTGTACAAAAATCATGGTCACTGAAAATGTATATACAAGAATACTGCATGATAAGGTTAATTATAGTCAAAATACAATGACCTGTCAGGTATTTTTTTACCTATTGATCAACCAATTCCAAATACAGATAACATCCATTTAGTAAATCTGTTTTCTTTAAAGCTCTTCCTCAGTAAGAGCTTGGACATTTAAATTGCAGTTACTAATGCACGACTCAGGTGAATGAAAACTGTTTAATTTGTTCTCTAACACTGTACCATATGACAAATCTTCAAGTTAGATGGTTGAAATTTACCTGAGTCATGCATGAGTAGCTGCAATTTTAATGTCCAGCTATTACCGATCAAGAGCTTAAAGAAAATAGATTGTTATAGTGATTGTGATAGCTGTTATCTGTATTAAGAATTGGTTGACCAATAGGTAGAAAATACCTGACAGGTCATTGTATTTTGACTATAACATGGATTGCCTGTTCTTCTTCCATACATACATGTTGTCACCTCTTTTCCATTTTAAACTGGTTACCATGCAATACATGTTTCTAACTGGATATTGTTTATTTTTCAACATGCGTATTTATATTTCTGTTTAGTATAGAAAAAAACCCAATTACAGTCAAAATACAGGTCATTCTGGTGCAGTCTAGACACTCAGGTGATATGAAACAAAGACCTATTCATTTTGATTGTACTACATATACTCTTTGCTTATTAATTTTACTAAAGTAGTACTTAACTCTCTACAGTGTTTGAATACTTTGTTATTCCCCCGGTTTGATAAAGAGGGGTATACTGTTTTACCCTTGTCTGTTTGTCTGTTCATTACAAAAATTTCCATTGCAGTTTTCAAGCAGCTTTAGGATGCAGAAGCCTGGTATTTTGATTTTTGCTTTTTCCTATAGTACCATATGATGTATATATATAGGATCTTACATTAGTTCGAGTGGATTATCGGATTTCTCCAATGGAGATTAAATTTCCATAATTTAACTATTGAGATTGGAAAAATCCGATAATCCAAGAGAACTCATGTAAGATTATGTTTCTCTAATTATAAAAAGTAGTAAATTTGCGAAACGAATTACAAATTCTCCCAACCCCAATTTTACGTTCATGACTTGAATACACGGTAAATGGAAGGTGTTTTGTTTATGACGCCATGAGTTCTTATTGTGATTTTATTATTTTTAACCAATCAACTGCTGAGAACAACAAATTCACTAGTGACGAGAACTATATTTTCCACACCGGTCATGTGGTTGAAATATTATGTCAAAATTAGAGAAATATAGGATCTAAAATTGGCACGAGTTGATTATCGTATTTCTCCAATCGAGATAGTTAAGTTATGGACTTTTAAGTCCAAGCCTTGGTGAGGACTTAAATTTCCATAATTTAATTATCGAGTTTAGAGAAATCCGATAGTCCAAGAGCTCTAATGTAAGATTGTGTTCTCTAATTTTAAAAAGTAGTAAATTTGAGAAATAAAGTACAAATTCTCCTTGAATGCGGTAAAGGGAATGTGATTTCTTTATGACGCCATTAGTTCTTATAATGACATCATTATTTTAAACCAATCAACTACTGAGAACCAAATTTACACTAGTGACTAGAAATATTTTTTCCACACCGATTAAGCGGTTTGAATATAACGCAAAAATTAGAGAATTAGATTTTTTCTCATAGTTGACATACATGAACAATTTTTGTGAAAGCTGGTATCACTAGTAAGCATTAGCTCACAGTCCACATATGTTGTGTACTTTTTAGTTGTAATCTTTTTCAAGTTAAGATGTTTTAACTATACTAACAAATGATTTCTCAACTTTCTATGGTAATAATAATCACAATTTGTTTCTAGGTATTGAAGACACTGTAGATTCTGGTAGTTTTATTACATTACCTGGATTGGGACAATTGGAGCTGGTTGTCAGGTAAAGTCTTAAGAACAAAACTAAAGCTCTATGAAAGTCATTTGCTCAGTCTTTCTAGTTCATTTTTATAAAGTGACAATATGTTTGGAGACATATTATGATACAAGACTGTTGTCATCAGCAATATCAGACAGTTGAGTTTATAGTGCTTGAGACAATATAAAGTGGGGATTGATAATATGTATCAGTAAAATTGGATAATATTGATACCCCAGCTTCGAAGAAAAGGAGGGTATACTGTTTTACCCTTGTCCAACCATCCGTTTGTTCGTCTGTTAGTTCATACGTCTGTCTATAACAATAATTTCTGTCTCAGTTTTCTAAGCAACTATAGGATGCAGAAGCCTGATATTTTTCATAATGTTTTATCCTATAGTACCATATGGTGTACAGCGATTTTATGCTCCTTGGACATCTACTTCCTGTTTACCGATTACTATTTTTGAAAGCATGGGTATCACTAGTGAGCATTAGCTCACAGATTTACCTTGTTATAGAACATCTTATAACATTTGCCAGAGTTATGTCCCTTTATCACCACTGAAACCAGACAAAATGGCCATATATGCCTGCTACTGATTTCAATCATTCCTATTTGGGTTTACATTCATAGATAATCTTTTGTGTGATAAAAACAAGTGAGTTTGTAATTTTTAATTAAATAGCTTAATTTTTGTAGGAGCTATATCTCTTTTAAAATTGTGTATGTGTTTTTATGACAAAATGGAATCAGTAAGAAGTTTAGGAAATTTAAATATAAAGGTAATAACAAAAATACTGAACACCAAGAAACTTTAATTTAAGACATTAAAGACCAGCAGAATTTTAATGCATAGCTATTTTCATTGTTATTCATCAGAAAATAATGAGAAATATATCTAAAGTTGTGAGTCTGCTAAACATATGAAGAATTATTACATGCATGTAAATACAAAAATGTAGAGAAGAAAATCTTTTCATAACAATTCAATATAATGCTTATATTATTTAACCTTTGTAGCTACAAAATTGTACAATCAATGGCTGACCTAACCTTGACCTTTAGAGTCTCCTTCTGCAAAAGAGATGATAATGACACTTGTCTGAAGTCTGTCACAATTTTAGACAGTGCAGTGTTTCCTGTTCCAGTGTGTATTAATGACCAGTCATACATTGTTGGGGAAAGTAAGTACATTGATTGGCTGAGTAGCTCATATAGTGTATATACCATATATATACATTGTTGGAAAATATATAATTTATTATACCCCTTGCTAGGGGGTATATAGTGATGGGGTTGTCCGTCTCTCCATACGCCCGTCCATTACACTTTCTCTTATGCGCAACTTCTCCTACACTACTGAATGGAATTTGATAAAACTTACACAGAATCTTTGTCACATAGTGCCATTGTGCACCTGATATTTAACATTTTATGAATGATATTTGGTGTTTCCTATAGAAAAACATGGACTTTGTCATTGACATAAAAGAAGCAGGGGATATCAATATTATTAAGTGAGCATTGCTCAGTTTTTCTAGTTCGTACTAACATTGTCTGCTGTTGCAATATTTTTCATTTACGCAAGGTTAATTTTCAATATAACACCAGGTCAGGACCTCTGATACAAGCATTTTCGTTAGTTAATAATGTGACGCCATTTAATATCACATGCACATGTCAATCTTTTTTTGAGCTGGGAATACCTTTTCTTTAGAAAACTTAAATATAAATTACATTTTAACTTTACATTTAAAGTATGCAATCTAAATGTAAACTCAGCTGATGAATGTAAACATTGAACGCCATAACCAGAATAACCTCGTAAGACTTTTGGTCCACTTGAACTTATCTATATTACAAAATGGTTAGTATAGAGAATCTTCTAATGTAAAATTTCAACATTCTCACCGTTGAATCCAATGCTCATGACCTGACGTTATATCGGAAGTCGGCTTATGCTAAAGCATATATCATCGTCATGGTACCAGAGTATTATTTGTTCTAGCTTGAGGAACAGGAAGTCAAGTCAGGCTCTTCCCAGAGTTTTTCTTCTGTTTTTGTATTGGGAACAGATAAATTATATTAATTTTATATTATCAAAAAATCATCTAAATAAAGTTAATGCCCAAATTGTAAAACTGATGAATTCAAATCTTAATTGTCACAATGTTGTATTTTCTGGAGAAATCTGCATGTAGATATGTTAATGCTCCCCGTAGTGGGGAGCATATAATCACTGTTTTGACTGTCCTTCCTTTATACAGTTCATAATTCTTGTCCAGAGAATATCTCCGAAACTGTTTTTCATATTGACTTCAAATTTGGAGGGGGGGACTCGGTGGCCGAGTGGTTAAGGTAGTTCGTCTACTATTGATCACGTGGTCTGTCAACACTGTGATTGCGGGTTCGATTCTCACTGCGGGCAGGGTGTACTCGACTCCAATCTTAATTCACCAGGATTGCCAGTTTTCCTACTGCAGGTTCAGAGTTTCTCAGGCACTCCGGCTTCCTTCCCCAATAAAAACTGGATGCCATGATATAGCTGAACAAATGCTGAAAATGGCATTAAACATCATTCAAACCAACAAGCAAACAATCAAATTTGGAGGTTGTCTAGATCATGATGAGTGGAAGTGCACTGCACAAGAACCATAACTCAATTAATTGTTGAATTATTTTTTCCTGTTGGAAAATAACTTAAAACTTGCTGCATAATTTAATTGAATTTTAATATAAACACAATATTCAAAAGTACACTTCTAGAAAAAATAATATCAAATGAACTATGGAAACGAACATCACAGGTTAGTGATTAGTCACTGTTAATTTCAACAATGAATGTTAGCAAATATTGAATTATTTAGAAGAGGGATATACGAATGCTAAAAGGAAATTAAATGTTCCATTTACATTATTAGCTAATTTAAAAAATTGGCAAGACTACTCATATAGAAATGTATTAAATGGGTAATAAAAAATATTGCACACATTTAATCCACTGTTTAACTGTTTAACTGTTTAACTGTTCAATAGAAGAAATACATTTCTGTTTTTTAGTTGACTATTATAAATACTTCCGTAGAGAAGTGGTGTTAGAACGTTTAGAAGATTCTGGGAAGACGCTAAGTCAGCAAGCCATCACCAATGCAGTTTCTGCTATGACAGCACAGTTTGGTGTATCAAAGGTTAGTATAATAATTTATCTATTATGGACTTCTCAAGAGGAACTATTTTACTATTAGTGTTTTCTGAGTATAGTGCAGGCAGGGACACCAGACCTCTCCTGACAACACTGTAGGAAAACTATACTCTAGGGGGAAGTCTGTAATATTTTTAATACATAACACAATGTTGAAGGCATAGTGACTGGAATATATCAGAAACCTTAATTAAACAACGGTTAATGTTATTTCCTAACCTGTTGCCACTGCTGGCCATCATAAACATCTCATCTGACAAAATTTGAAGGGAGATAATTCTTGCTGAATTGACCATAAAAAATGCACAGGAGTTTATTAGCCTTTAGTATAATACCTGCGGGAATTCTGATATAGTTTCCATCGATAGGTATAGTCTTCTGTTGCTAAGATTAAGCGTAACTGGTCAAAAATAGTCGAGGCAAATTATCCAATGAAAACGTTGATTTAGATGTGTTATTTACTTAGATGAATAAGTCTATTTTTTCTTAGAAGAAAATCCAGCTTCATCTTGTTTGTTTTCAGAATTTTTTGTAATTTGTCATTCTTGAAGTCATTTAGCATGTTCCCTAAGGAGCCTTTAAAGGGATTGTTGGTATGTTTCCACAATCTATAGAAGTTTTAACCTAAGCCCCTGTAAACACCTTATCATCTTTAGTAATGACTTATTGCAAGACCCCTAGGTATATTTTTCCTGAAATCCCTTACTGTATAAATACCATGATGTAGAATGTCAATACAATGATTGAGTTGGTCACTTGAAAACCCTGTCAAAAATATACAATTCTGTTGCATTGTCAATGCATATAGGTCATATGGTTTCGAGGCTTAGAAACAGGAGATGGGTCTCGTTGGCAGAGTTGGTAAGGTAGTTCCCCTACAAGGGTCCGGAAACGATCATATTTGCCGGACCTGACCCAAATTTACACTAAAATGTCCGAATAAGATTTGGTCCAATCGGATATTTTCTAAAATAGTCATATTTTAAATGGTCAATAATAGAAAAAACCTTTTGTTGGTTAAGACAGAAAGAAATTATTTTATTAACAAATCTACCCTAAGGCTATTTCTTGTCACTGACACATTTGTTAATTGATTCTGCATAATTGCTTTTCACACCAGTGGTTATATTACGTAGTAAGTTCAACAGGTGACAATCTAATTATGAGTATAGATGGGTTTACTCCATTTGGTAGAATATACCATTTCAACTACATTATTGAAACAATAGAGATCAAGTATTATAAATTGTTTTTGTTTTATATTACTAAGAAAATTTGACAAATGAATGAAAAAAAAAAAAACCTGCGGTCAATGTTCAATGGAAAATATTGAAAACAATGTTTTTTGTGCTATATTGATATAATGGTCTTGCCAAATAAAATATTCATATTTAATTTGTTTACTTGGTGGAAATTAATTTATATAAAGTTCTACCATTTCAGTTTTATTGCAAACGTGCTATACATAGTGACATTTCAACTTTTGTCTATCAGTATCTATCATGTTTATAAAAGGGGCCTCTGTGGCTGAATGGTTAAGGTAGTTCGTCTACTATTGATCACGAGGTCTGTCAACACTGAGATTATGGGTTTGATTCTCACTGTGGGCAGGGTGTACTCGACTCCAATCTTAATTGACAAGGATTGCCAGTTTTCCTTCTACAGGTCGGGAGTTTTCTCCGGGTCCCCCGGGGGTTCCTCCCCCAATAAAAACTAGACACCACGATATAGCTGAAAAACTGCTTAAATTGGCGTTAAACACCATTCAGACAAAACAATGTATATAAAAATGTTGAATCAGATACCAATACTCATAAATTAAATGTTATAGTCACCATAAAAATGACTTAAAATAGAACATTTATTGATATATTTACTTTTTTGTAAGCTAAAAAAACACTCGGATCAGTCATTATACCCCCCGCAAACTAGTTTGGGGGGGGGTATATAGGAATCACCGTCTGTCTGTCTGTCCACATCCCTTGTAAGCGCTTCTCCTCCTAAACCGCTTGACAGATTTTGATGAAACTTTACATGAAGGAAGTACATCATATGTAGATGTGCATGAAGAATTTTCGTCGCTGTCGGATATTATTCAGGGGAGATAATTGGACTTAGACTTTTAAAATATAGTATTCAGTGCGGGACCTCGTAAGCGCAACTCCTCCTAAACCGTTTGACAGATTTTGATGAAACTTTACATGAAGGGAGTACATCATATGTAGATATGCATGAAGAATTTTCGTCTCTGTCGAATATTATTCAGGGGAGATAATTGGACTTGAAGCGAAGCCGGGGGTATCCCTTTGTGAGCGTGCTCACAGTCCAAACTTGTTTAAATTTATAGGGGTCATTTATCTGATTATATATATATTATTGTTTAGGACATGCTAGGAGTTTCTGGTCCATGTCCCAGACCAGAGAATATGAACCGAGGTCTGTTGGAACAACTCATGACAGCTCGTGGATTGAATACAACTGGTGAACTTTCTGAACTTATTCAAAGATTTACCCAGGATGATAAAAGTAAGTGGTAAATTTAAGTGTGGCATGAAAAGTGTTTATGTTATGCTTGTGCGATGTTGCAGAACAGTTGTTCCTGTAAATTATGTTTGTGCGATGTTGCCGAACAGTTGTTCCTGTAAATTATGTTTGTGCGTTGTTGCCGAACATTTGTTCCTGTAAGTTATGTTTGTGCGATGTTGCAGTTCAACAGTTGTTCCTGTAAGTTACGTTTGTGCGATGTTGCCGAACATTTGTTCCTATAAGTTATGTTTGTGAGATGTTGCAGAACAGCTATTCCTATTTTAAGAGATATCCTAATTTTTATAATACGTGCTATCCACAGTGGGTGATGTGTCATATGTTTGACATATGGTTAAGAGCACTACACATTTAAGACATTTTCACTATTCCGTAAATGGCAGATTTCTAGTACAAAATGACCAAGTACAGATCAGCTCACACACACTCATCTGTACTTGTTGCATCATCCAATTAAAACACATGGAACAAGAATGTTGTTATGGTTACATATCAACGCTCTCCTTTCATGTACTTGTTTCAAGCGTTCTGATTGGATGTCGGAAACAATGGATTCTAAAACAATGGAGCATCTATAAAATATCGCAATATGAAAGTTACTGGTTTACAGAAGAAATAAGGTACTTTTATGCACTTTTGGGAAAGCCTGTGTGATTTTTCAATCCTGATAGAAATGTTTTATGTCTTTTTACTTGTTTGGCTGCACTCCACTCATGAAAAGACATAAAATTTCTATCACTTGTGAAGATCACCCCTTCTTTTCCAAAAGCGTATGTAAGAAACTATTCCACTTTATTCGTAGTCATTGCATTGTTGACAAATTATAGGTAGTCTTACCCATAATCCTTTGCATATGAGGTATCTAATTAATTTTGTTGCATTGATTCCGGTAAATATAATATTCTTGATTATTTTAATCATTAATTGGATGTATTTTGACATTCTTTCCTGACTGGCATTGATACAACATCTTTTAAAAATCATCAAAGTAGCTACATATTGTAATTATAATGATACATCAATAGGCATCAGCCTACATTGATTTTATTCACAAACAATAGACATCAGTGAGTCGACCCTCATTTAACGTCACCTTTCAGTTATACTCTGAAGATTTATTTATTATTTTGAAGCTTTAAAGTGTTTTTTTTTTTAATTTCAAAAGCTTGTACAACGAATGGAGTTACAGTGATTCTGCCTGGTGTTACCAACTCCAGCCTGTATTATATGATAGACTCCAGTTGTTATAGACTGGATGCCTGTGTTGAAGTTCCTATAGATGGGGCCAGTTTCAAGAAGTCACTAAAGGCCTACCTTGAACTTGACCCCTGTAGTCTTGTCATGAGGGCAGGATTTGAAACCCAGCAGAAGACTTTCATTTTGGTCGGTTATGTGTGGGGTATGCAATTTACTTTTCTTTGGCTGTTTAAGAATACTCTTTCTATATTTCTATCTTTTTTGCATTTTCTGAATAAAATTACTCAAAAGTTCAAAATCTTCATAACATATGTAGACGTTCATAACATATGAAGTTCAAAATCTTCATAACATATGCAGACTTACAAGACTTTTGCATGGCCATTGATATGAGGTCACCTAAAATATTACCAATATTATTGTTAGATTCCTTTAGAAAAATAATGTAGAATAGGTACAACATATAATTTAAGTTTCCTACAAAAATTATATTTTTCGCCGGCTGCTTCTGTCATTGTAAATGTTGGTGTTTTATTTGTTTTCAGCAAACATTAAGTTGTATGGAAAAGTTGTAAGTTATTTGTTACTTGTAGGTAAAAATGAAACAGTCCAGCTTACTTCTGATCTTCAGATGAGGTTTGTTAACATTTTGATAAATTATATGTAATGATTCAAATAGTCTGGGCTCCATACTAAATATTCTAAATACATGTACTGTAATCTGACTTCCGGTGGGAATATACAGTCAGGTCACCAGCAATTAATCCAGTAATCGGACTTCCGGTTGGAATATACAGTCAGGTCACCAGCAATTAATCCAGTCAAATTTTTTACCGGTTTGCAACATTGGGAATACTTCAAAATTCACGTGAGTAAAAGCTGTAACTGTTGGAATTCAGATACAAAGCATTATGACATAACGTCCAGTGTCCAGTAATCAAATTCAAATAAAAAAAACATTTATCAAAAGAATGCTTTTATATGTTTCTGTCTCATTTTTGGAAATAACTCTACAGGGTATGGTCCGTTTAATTCAAAAGCTTGAAAAAAAAGAAGAAGGTAGCTACTTTATTTAAGTTGTATTCTGACTTACATTCCGGACAGTACAAAACACACGAAAAGTTAGCTAAAATGAAAAATATTGAACCAGAAGACTAGGTTAATGATTCAAAAGGTCATTACAAGAAGTCTTTTTGTTGTGCTCTTTCTTTTATTCGGTACAGATACTTGTATGAATTGTAAGGTCATACACAGTGGTCATTTAAAAAAATACTTTGTTGAAATTACATGTATTAGATACTGTGTAATCATTTGGGAGAAAAAAGGAATAAATTTTAGTTGATTTTTTCCGATCACTAAATAAAAAAAAACAAAAAAACGGAAATTTCTAATTTAGTTACCATAAATAAAGATGTAATCTATGAATTTATACACTCTCACGGGTGACTTTTTCTTCATTTGGAAACACTATTATAGTTTAGTTGTAAATATGAGGACAATGAAGTACCAATGTAATTATAACCTCGGTATTGGATTGGTTGGTTTTTTGGTGTTTGCCGCCACTTTCAGCAATTTTTCAAAATTTTTCAGCTATATCACGGCGTCCAGTTTTTATTGGGGAAGGAAGCCGGAGTACCCGGAGAAAACCCCGACCTGCGGTAGGAAAACTGGCAATCCTTGTCAATTAAGATTGGAGTCGAGTACACCCTGCCGCAGTAACACTCGAACCCACAACCTCAGTGCGGACAGACCACGTGATCAATAGTAGACGAACTACCTTAACCACTCGGCCACCGAGGCCCCCCTCTGTATTGGAGGACACTATTTCCCCCTCCCTTTTCAGTCATGGTAACAAATATAGTAATATCTGTAGCATTGTGAATATTATAATTCAGATGATTTATGTGTATTACAACTCATATTATCTTGTGTAAAAAATAAAGATTTCTTGTTTACTAATCTCCAAAGAAAGAGAAGATTAAAGACGTTTCAAGAGTTTACTGAAAAATTTCAAGTATTTCTGCAGAATAATTTTTGAATAACATTATCAATAGGTTTTGAATTCTTTTGCTGTATACTAATTAACAGTTCTGTTTTTGTTTTTTTTAATTTTAGATTCAAAATAGAAAAGAACTTAGTAAATTACACAGTAGACTTTGGGATGAGAGTCTGTCCCAGAGGAGTCTGTGTAATAAATGGCATATTTATCAGTAGGCTACAAATCCCAGTGTTAGACTGTGGTGGTGCTGTTTCATTACCAGGTATGTAAAGGCAGTATATCCATCTTAATGGTTGTGGGTTGGAGTCTTAGTAGGCAGGGTGTACCTCGACTCCAATCTTAGTTGACCAGGATTGCCTGGGTTTTCTCTGAGTACACCGGCTTCCTCCCCCAATAAAAACTGGATGCCATGACATAGATGAAAAATTGCTGAAAGTGGCGTCAACACCATTCAAACAAACAAACAATCCATCTTAATGGAAGCCTTAATTGCTATCTGTGTCATTAATTAATAATTTTTATTTTTATGTTTGAGGAGAAGGTACAATTGGGGACCAGTTTGGCCCAAAAATTAATTATATTTCAAATGTAACTCAATTTCTTATTTTCAGATCAAATATTGAAATAAACTGGTCGCGAAGTAATTCTCGCCACCCGATCTTTTCACAGTTTTTGTGAAAAATTTGCATTTTAAAAGTGATAAACGTAATTTGTTTGGATGGAAGATAGTGAAATCTATCTAATGAAGCTGTTGCCATTGATTTTAATGGAAAAGTAACAACAGTCACCAAAATGGCGAGAATTACTTCTGTCATTTTAATGGTAAGAACTACTCTCTGACCAGTATGTACTTTAATAAAACTCAGTTTTTTTTTAATACTGGTACTATTTAAGTTGGCAATGACAATAAAGTACTGAAATTTATTGATTATTGAACTTGTACTTGCTTAGAAATAATATAGAGCACAACAGTCACTCAAATTGATAATTAAAAAGTCAATGTGTTTTGTGTGTGACTATGAACAGATAATTTTTCTCTTTTTTTTGGCTAAAATATGAAAAATCAGACGGATAAATTGAAGTTTGGCAAAACATTAACATTTTCTGAAATTTTTCTGTGGATGCTTAAAAACTAATTATTCATGGTCACTATAGCAATGTTTCACAATGAGTGAGAGTTGTATCTTGCTTTATTATAGTGATCAGTCTGTCTGTCCGTCCATCCGTCCGAAACTAATGGTGTCCGGGCTGTAACTTTTTTATCTTTTGATATTTGGAAATTGGGTGGATAATATCAAGGCGATGTGTCGCATGCCATGGTTGATCACCTTTGACCTTGAACTTTGACCTTAAGGTCACATTATTGCTTTCTGAATGACAAATTCATGTCCGGGCTGTAACATTTTTATCTTTTGAGGTAGGCTTTTGATTTTTGGAATGTGGGTAGATAAAATCAAGATGATGTGTCGCATACCATGGTTGTTGACCTTTGACCTTCAACTTTGACCTTAAGGTCACATTATTGCTTTCTGAATAACAAATTAATGTCGGGCTGTAATTTTTTTATCTATTGAGGTAGGCTTTCGATATTTGGAATGTGGGTAGATAATATCAAGGCGATGTGTCGCTCACCGAGGTTGTTGACCTTTGACCTTGAACTTTGATCTAAAGGTGATCTAAAGGTCATAAATGACAAATACATGTCCGGGCTGTAACTTTTTTATCTATTGAGGTAGGCTTTTGATATTTGGAATTTGGGTAGATAATATCAAGGTGTTGCATACCATGGTTGATGACCTTTGACCTTGACCTCAAGGTCGGCGAGGCCCACAGAGATGATATCTAGTATCTTATCTAGTTATTTAATTTCAACAAAATAATAAATGAGCCTATGACGAGTTATTAGTTTGTTGAAATTAAATAACGAGAGATGATTTAAAGTGATATACAATTCTCAAGATTTGTGAAACCTATTTCTCTTATGATGAACAGAAAAATTTAATTAGCAGCTACTTTTGTAGCCTGGAAACAGGGCATTGTTGATAAATTTCAGCATAAAATGACATCACAAACAAATATCGTCTTCGCCAACATGTCAGGAACCAGAACAGAATACTACATACACTGTACTGTTGAAAGTGAAGCGAATGCATAGAATGCAGGATAAATATATATATTGAAAATTTGGGTTTTTTTTAATTCTAATGTATTTTGTATGTAAATATACATGCACATTTGTCTTTGTAGGCCAGGGAAGCATTGCTGACTTTGTAAAGCAGCTGGGAGGGACCTTGACCCTCGAAGGATTTAATGTTATATTAGCACAGTTTGGTCTTACGGTAAGTAGACTTGGTAAAGCAGCTGGGAGAAACCTTGACCGTCGAAATATTTAATGTTATATTAGCAGTTTGGTCATATGGTAAGTAGACTTTGTAAAGCAGCTGGGAGGGACCTTGACCCTCGAAGGATTTAATGTTAGTACAGTTTGGTCTTACTGTAAGTAGACTTTGTAAAGCAGCTAGAAGGGACCTTGACCCTAAAAGGATTTAAAGTTATATTAGCACAGTTTGGTCTTACTGTAAGTAGACTTTGTAAAGCAGCTAGAAGGGACCTTGACCCTAAAAGGATTTAAAGTTATATTAGCACAGTTTGGTCTTATTGTAAGTAGGTAGAACAGAATTTGGATAGAATGTTTTATTGTTTACCAACATACATTATTCAATACTTTTGAAGTGGGAGTTGGAAGAATTACTGCTACTGTGCAGGAAACAATTGTTAACAAACGTATTTTTTAGCTCACATGACTAAAAATTACCTGACTAAAAGTCATCTAACCAAAAGTTACCTGACTAAAAGTTACCTGACTAAAAGTCACCTGACCAAAAGTTACCTGACTAAATGTCACCTAACCAAAAGTTACCTGACTAAAAGTCACCTAACCAAAAGTTACCTGACTAAAAGTCACCTTACCAAAAGTTACCTGACTAAAAGTCACCTGACTAAAAGTCACCTAACCAAAAGTTACCTGACTAAGTCACCTGACCAAACATTACCTGAATAAAAGCTTCTTTTGCCATCAATTTGTCCTATGTAAATTTGTCCTGATCTGACAAAAACATGGCAGCCAGGACCAATGCTAGCCTATGATTGGCAGAGTTTGTAAATATCATGTCCTCTTGAAATATTTGTCCAAATAATTTTTTTTATCTTGGTATAAAGGATGTCTGTAAGGCACATAAAGATTCCTCATTTCTTCTTGATCTTGCAAATAACATGGCTACTATGGAAAATTGTTTCCAGATGTTGGTACCGAAGATTTTTGTTAGGTCCCATACAAAGATTACTTATTTCATTTTGATTGGACCAAAAGCATCAGAACCAGCATGACCTAGTCTTCTTCTGATTGGATTAAATTTTATTAATCTTCTCAACTGAAACGACAAGACTAAATGTTTTTTTAGCTTGTTTGAAATGCTGTATGTAATGTCCTCTAAAAAAATTCACATTTTTTGCTTGATTAGAAAAATGTATGGTCTTCATTGCCAATGAAATTTTAAAAATCTTTAAAAAATCTTCTACTTTGAAACTACCATCCAATTATTCTGTGTGTACATGCATTGTCCAGTTCAAAGATTACTCATCTCATCTGTGTTCAAAATATACTGTCACCTTTTCCATTCCTTTTTTCTAATTGGCTGAAATTTTTGAAATCTCATCCCCTTCAAGTACCAGAGAGGCCAAATGTACTCGAAAATGCATGGGAGGTCCTGTTCTTTACCTGATCAGACTTATCTTAAAGAAAAAGTTTCTAAAAACTATAATTTTATGATTTTCTCTGTATATACAAATTTGACTTTTTATTGACAAAAGGGGCCTCAGTGGCGGGGGGGTGTTAAGGTATCTCAACTACTATTGATCACGGGGGTCTGTCAACACTGCGATTGAGGGCTCCAATTTCACTGGGGGCCAGGTGCAATTGACTCCAATCTTAATTGACAAGAATTGCTAGTTTTCCTAATGAAGGTCAGCGGTTTTCTCCGGGTACTTCGGCTTCATCCCCAATAAAAACTGGACACAATGATATAGCTGAAAAATTGCTGAAAGTGGCATTAAACAACATTGAAAACGAACCAAATATTATTGACAAAAACATATTTTCTGTTTAAAAACAATTTCTATTAATTTTATTTTCAGACAATTTTTCAAAGTTCACATAGTTGTATACTACCAGATATTCAAAGTAAGTTATATATATATTACTGTATATATAATGACAACAAGTTTTGTAATTTCACACATGTCTTTTGTACATGATGTCTGTAATTTTTGGAAGGGCCTCGGTGGCCAAGTGGTTAAGGCAGTTCATCTACTATTGATCAAGTGGTCTGTCAACATTGAGATTGTGGGTTCGATTCTCACTGTGAGCAGGGTGACCACTACTCGACTCCAATTTTAATTGACAAGGATTGCCAGTTTTCCTACCTCAGGTCGGGAGTTTTCTCCAGGTACTCCTCCCCAATAAAAACTGGACATCATGATATAGCTGAAAAATTGCTGAAAATGGCATTAAACATCATTCAAACAAAAAAAAAAAAACAATCTGTCATTTTTGGAACTATGCTTTTGTCTTTCATGCAATGCTATTTGTAGGTATTTCATATTTTAGACATCTGTAATACATAGTATAACGATGAAAAGGATAAAACTAAATACTTCAATTTCTGATTGAAATATTAACTGAAATAAAAAAAAAATAGATAAAACATCAATCATCTGATTGGTTAACCAATGTTTGTACATGTTTTGAGTTGTTTTTTTTGAGTGGTGTTTTAACGCCACTTTCAGCAATTTTTCAGCTATATCATGGCGTCCAGTTTTTATTGGGGGAGGAAGCCGGAGTACTCTGATACATGTTTTGACACAATCAGAAGAGAATTTTTATTACTATAAATCATATTCAAGCAATATTTATGTATCATTGATAGATTGAATATGTTCAAAATTTGAGGGGTAAAATCCATGATATACTTTTCAAATACAAAACAGTTGTTTCCAGATTTTAAGTTCTTGCCTGAGAATGTAAATTTGAAAAGTTGCTGAAATCTAAGATGTTACTGTTGCAAATATTCTGTTATTGTGGACTCAGTTAATTTCTTGACAAGCATGTCTGGAATTGTGAGACAAAAATGGGCCAAGATGTAACGTGTACTTGATTCCAATTAAAATTGGCAAGTTTTATATTTTTCTGAAGGTTGTGGCTTCTTATCGAGAATTCTCAGGCTGGCTTCCCCCTGCCACTGTAAAAATTGACCTGACAGCATGGTATAGCTGATAAATTGATGTCTAATTCAGACAAATTGCAATATGAATTTCAGATTGCACACATGACATAGATGAGCAAAGTTATCTCTCCTCCACTTTAAAAAACATGTTGCATTGTGAAATGCCAAAGGGCTGTGGGGGATTGGACTGCTGTCTAGATCTGTCATTCAAGATACCCCTGGGAGTGGCTACAGTAACCTATAGCAACATGTCATTCTGGTACAGACTGGATCCCTGTAACTATACCATAGAGGTGGGGTTTGGATCATTTACCTACAGAACTGTGTTACTGGATTATGAGTGGGGTAAGTTAGATTCTTGTCAATAACATAACATGTTTGATCTTTTAATTTGATCTGTGTAGGTTTTTTATATATTTTTTAATATAGTTTTGCACAGCTATTTTTGTGATTCAAATGATTAAATAGCTGTAGATTAAGGGCTATAGGTGGAGTGTAGGTCTGTTTTTGCATTTTGTCAGTAGACTTAATGAAATGATCATTTAAAGTAAAACAGAGTGACAGGTAATCCAAAAAAAGTCTTTTCTAGGTAGTTGTCCAAATTTGATGAAGAAATTAGTCTGTCTGATTGTTGTAATATACTATTTACTCTGTACTTCATTTATAAATATAATCTTTTATATTTGTACCAGATTGTTATATCTGCTACAAATTGAAATATTTTTGTTACTAAGCAACTTGCCACCCTGTCATCGTGCCAGTCCAAATTTTCTCTCTCTTGGTCCATTCAATTTGCTTTTGTTTCATTGGCTATTAATTTGTGAATATAGCTGAAATATTGATTACTGGACATTAAGGATAAATCAATCTAATAAATATGTTATCTTTCAAAATTCCCTGCATCTCTGTATTAATTGGATTTCTCTGTTGCATTGAATCCTGACTTCCACTGTAGAGATTAAGCAAAGTTATGTATATTTATACCCCCCCCCCCCCGCAAACTTCTTTGGGGGGTATATAGGAATCACCCTGTCTGTCTGTCCGTCTGTCCACATCCCTTGTAAGCACAACTCCTAAACCGCATGATGAAATTTAATGAAACTTAGCATAAAGGAAGTACATTATATGTAGATGTGCATGAAGGATTTTTATTGACCTCGGATATCTATAAGGGGAGATAATTATTGGACTTGAAAGCGAAGCCGGGGGTATCGCTTTGTGAGTGTGCTCACAGTCCACACTTGTTTTAAATGTTTAATTTGATTTATATTTAATGGCAGGACATCTGATAGTGATTTACAAGACAAATTGTAAAGCAGTTTATGATTTCTGCATTTTGATGAATATAATTTTACCATACTGGTAACAAAGGTTTAGTGTATATACAATATTCTTACATTGTCAGAAAATATACAGTTTATTTGTACGAGCCTTAGAAATAGGTAGAAATGGGAGGCTCTGCTCTGCTCATCCTACTTATTTTGTGGTGAGTACAAATAAATTATATATTTTTTGACAATGTACAAATATTGTTTTTTTTTCTGCAACCAGAAAATACATTTTATACTAATGAAAAATGTGAAAAAGTGCACTTCTTTAGGTGATTTTTGACTTGAAATTTTCTGCACATATTTGAGTTATAGCCTGATGTCACAAAAAAATATTGTATTTAACAACATGCCGTAAACCAGAACAGAATACTAAATATCATTAGAAGTAAAGATAAGGATACCAGGAGCTGACATCATTATTTACAAATAAAGCTTTGCTTTATTCATAGGCCAAATCGTATTTGTATTGTTGAAGCGGTAGTTGAAGAATAAAAAACGATACATATTGTATTATTTGTATAGGTAAAACAGCCTCAGTTAATATTGGGATTGGAAGTCCAGCACCTGTACAAATACAGTGAGTAATCAAAATAGGTTACAAAATGTTTTAAATTTTCCTAATTTCTCTAGTTACTTTTATTTAAGAGTTCACATTCAGTAAGAAGTTTGTATGTCGAATGTACATAAAGGTAAAGTAACAATGTTTCTCCAGACACATGGAAGCTTTATAGTCAGTGTAGTCAGTCTCACTATCCATTGAGGTGCCTAGGTGGCCGAGTGGTTAAGGTAGTTCATCTTCTATTGATCATTGGGTCTGTCATTACTGAGGTTGCAGGTTCGAGTCTTACTGCGGGCAGGGTGCAATCATTTTCCAGTGCACTGGTAACTCATAAGTAAATAACATGGTGAGCATGTCATATGTGATTTTATTGACAGCTTTTTGCCAACAAGAAATGGGTGCTGCACAAATTGCCGTTCTGCACAAATGGATTGTTCTGGACAGGAATAGAGTAAAACAGAACAGTGTTCCGGACATTTTCTTACTGTTTTACTGTGCTGATTTCAAGGTAGTTCAGATGGAACAGTGACATAATAAGATGGCTTCCAACATACTACAGGTGTATCAGTGCAGCGATTGTCGCCTGTTTTTTTAACCACACAGTTATCGATGTACCAGAACATTTGGTACATGTCCAAAAGTGACGAAACCCTGCAGCCCCTTGAGATAATGTTACTATTACAGTTGATACAGTTGACAGCCTGACAGTACTTTGATATTTAAAATCGGGTTACTCATTATATATATATCTTCGATATATCATTTAAAACTAGTTCTTTATAATTAACATGCTGTCTCGTTTACAGTGGAGTTGAAAATTGTATTGTCAATTGTTAATTACAGATACTCAGTTGTAAATAGTAATAATGGATTTACTGTTGACATGACATTAAAGATCTG
Source organism: Limnoperna fortunei (assembly GCA_944474755.1). NCBI lineage: Eukaryota > Metazoa > Mollusca > Bivalvia > Mytilida > Modiolidae > Limnoperna > Limnoperna fortunei. The sequence continues at coordinate 23,132,040 of OX104122.1, forward strand.
TTTCCCTGATGGAGCTGTTTCGTACTGTGTGCCTTCTACAAATGGTATTCCCTTGGTTAGGAACCAGTTTTTCCCATCGTGTTTAAAAAATGAAACAAGTTTGAAAAGTATGTATGATTTGTCATATCATATCTTATGTAATGTGTGTTTTTGTTCCACAAGACATTTATATTAAGTTATATAGACACAACATCTTAAAAAAGGACTTTGGTGTATAGCTGGGGACCATCTATGTATTACATATTTTATTTACAAATCAAATTTAAACAACATCACATAACATGCATAGACATAATTAATTTTCATAAATTAATTTATATACTGTTGATATATTTAATGTTACTTGGACCAATGGGGAGGATTTCAGTGCTTGACCCACAGGGCTGCCCAGCACATCCCCAGGGACAGTCCTCTTGTTGTTACTTGGACCAATGGGGAGGATTCCAGTGCTTGACCCACAGGGCTGCCCAGCACATCCCCAGGGACAGTCCTCTTGTTGTTACTTGGACCAATGGGGAGGATTCCAGTGCTTGACCCACAGGGCTGCCCAGCACATCCCCAGGGACAGTCCTCTTGTTGTTACTTGGACCAATGGGGAGGATTCCAGTGCTTGACCCACAGGGCTGGCCAGTGCATCCCCAGGGACAGCCCTCTTGTTGTTACTTGGACCAATGGGGAGGATTCCAGTGCTTGACCAACAGGGCTGCCCAGCACATCCCCAGGGACAGTCCTCTTGTTGTTACTTGGACCAATTGGGAGGATTCCAGTGCTTGACCCACAGGGCTGGCCAGTGCATCCCAAGGGACAGCCCTCTTGTTGTTACTTGGACCAATGGGGAGGATTCCCGTGCTTGACCCACAGGGCTTCCCAGCACATCCCCAGGGACAGTCCTCTTGTTGTTACTTGGACCAATGGGGAGGATTCTAGTGCTTGACCCACAGGGCTTCCCAGCACATCCCCAGGGATGGTCCTCTTGTTGTTACTTGGACCAATGGGGAGGATTCCAGTGCTTGACCCACAGGGCTGCCCAGCACATCCCCAGGGACAGCCCTCTTGTGGTGAGGTTGTCAGGTTATAATACAGAAGGCTTGATTGCCGACCATAGTGTGTTACATGTTTATAAGAGAGCTGGCGCTCCTTGCACAATATAGTCCCGATTTGTAGATTCCCAAAAAGAGTAGGCTCATCAAAGCAACTGCAAAAGGCTAAATTCTCTGCCCCTACCCAATAATTCATTTTCCTGGGGCAGTCAAAGTGGTGTTCTCATTTGTCCATCTCTTTTCCTCATTAATAGCTTGTAAACTTGTTCTTGGTGAAGTAAATGCTCGCTAGATGTTAAGCAAACACTTAATCAGTCAATTAATCAATTAATCAATCATTTATTGTAATCAGTCAATTAATCAATCATTTATTGTTATGGGTACCCATTTTCCTGGTTTGGGAAATGTTTTCCAGAAAATATAACTGTAGTTTTAAATCATTTGCTCCCGTCAAAAGCAAGAGGGAAAATGTTGTCCCCACAAAATCCACAATTGTTATTGAGTGACCCTTACTCTTAATTTTGAACACTTTACTATATTTGTACAAATTTATTTAATTTTTCAGCAATATTTTTTATCTAAATTTGGTCTAAATTTGTATAGCTATTAAAAAATGATTTTACAAATACGGTACACTAAAATTGTTACTGCTAATTTTTTTATATCCTTCTACATGAAGTGGCGAGGTATTATGTAATATCCTCTGTTTGGTTTTGTGTCAGTGCATCCATCTGTCTGTTCATCCTCGGTGGTTTTTCAGATGATAGCTTGAAAACAGTGGATTTTGTTTAAACTTTGCACTGCTGTTAAGTTCATAAAATGAAGATCAAATTCAATTTTCAGCACAATCCAATTGTAGTTTTCCAGTTAGGTCAATTATAATTTTTATTTGTCAACAGTTGGCGATTTCCAAATGATATTTTTGTGTGTAAATTTAACTGTATAGTGTTGTTGTTTACATTGTTTTGGTCCTATTGTGTGTATTAGCAGTGAAGTTTTTTTTATGTGCATTTACAGATTTTTCTCTGGCTGAATGGGCAAAAGCCAATAAACTAGATATTAACAGACTGTCAGAATCTGCTATTCAATTTCTGTTAGAAGAACTAGGGATAGCTGAATACTTCAGGGGAGATAAATGTGATTACAGGAGAAGTCCTTACACGCCTAGTATACTTGGTTGGAGAAACGGTAGGTGATGTACAGTTCAAACTAATAATACTTCAGGGGAGATAAATGCTATTGCAGGAGAAATCCTTACATGCCTAATATACTTGGTTGACGTAACGGTAGGTGATATACAGTTCATACTAATAATACTTCAGGGGAGATAAAAGTGATTACAGGAGAAGTCCTTACATGTCTAGTATACTTGGTTGGCGTAACAGTAGGTGATATAAAGTTCATAATAATAATACTTCAGGGGAGATAAATGTGATTACAGGAGAAGTCCTTGCATGTCTAGTATACTTGGTTGGCGTAACAGTAGGTTATATACAGTTCATACTAATAATACTTCAGGGAAGATAAATGTGATTACAGGAGAAGTCCTTGCATGTCTAGTATACTTGGTTGGCGTAACAGTAGGTGATATACAGTTCAAACTAATAATACTTCAGGGGAGATAAATGCTATTGCAGGAGAAATCCTTACATGCCTAATTTACTTGGTTGACGTAATGGTAGGTGATATACAGTTCATACTAATAATACTTCAGGGGAGATGAAATGTGATTACAGGAGAAGTCCTTACATGTCTAGTATACTTGGTTGGCGTAACAGTAGGTGATATACAGTTCATACTAATAATACTTCAGGGAAGATAAATGTGATTACAGGAGAAGTCCTTGCATGTCTAGTATACTTGGTTGGCGTAACAGTAGTTGATATACAGTTCATACTAATAATACTTCAGGGAAGATAAATGTGATTACAGGAGAAGTCCTTACAGGCCTAGTATGCTTTGTTTGGCGTAACGGTATGTCATATACAGTTCATACTAATAATACTTCAGGGAAGATAAATGTGATTACAGGAGAAGTCCTTACAGGCCTAGTATGCTTGGTTGGCGTAACGGTAGGTCATATACAGTTCATAATAATAATACTTCAGGGGAGATAAATGTGATTACAGGAGAAGTCCTTACAGGCCTAGTATGCTTGTTTGGCGTAACGGTAGGTCATATACAGTTCATACTAATAATACTTCAGGGAAGATAAATGTGATTACAGGAGAAGTCCTTACAGGCCTAGTATGCTTGGTTGGCGTAACGGTAGGTCATATACAGTTCATACTAATAATACTTCAGGGAAGATAAATGTGATTACAGGAGAAGTCCTTACAGGCCTAGTATGCTTGGTTGGCGTAATGGTAGGTCATATACAGTTCATACTAATAATACTTCAGGGGAGATGAAATGTGATTACAGGAGAAGTCCTTACATGTCTAGTATACTTGGTTGGCGTAACAGTAGGTGATATACAGTTCATAATAATAATACTTCAGGGGAGATAAATGTGATTACAGGAGAAGTCCTTGCATGTCTAGTATACTTGGTTGGCGTAACAGTAGGTGATATACAGTTCAAACTAATAATACTTCAGGGGAGATAAATGCTATTGCAGGAGAAATCCTTACATGCCTAATTTACTTGGTTGACGTAATGGTAGGTGATATACAGTTCATACTAATAATACTTCAGGGGAGATGAAATGTGATTACAGGAGAAGTCCTTACATGTCTAGTATACTTGGTTGGCGTAACGGTAGGTGATATACAGTTCTTACTAATAATACTTCAGGGGAGATAAATGTGATTACAGGAGAAGTCCTTACAGGCCTAGTATGCTTGGTTGGCATAACGGTAGGTCATATACAGTTCATACTAATAATACTTCAGGGGAGATAAATGTGTTTACAGGAGAAGTCCTTACAGGCCTAGTATACTTGGTTGGCATAACGGTAGGTGATATACAGTTCATAATAATAATACTTCAAGGAGATAAATGTGATTATAGGAGAAGTCCTTAGAGGCCTAGTATACTTGGTTGGCATAACGGTAGGTGATATACAGTTCATAATAATAATACTTCAAGGAGATAAAAGTGATTATAGGATAAGTCCTTAGAGGCCTAGTATATTTGGTTGGCATAATGGTAGGTGATATACAGTTCATACTAATAATACTTCAGGGAAGATAAATGTGATTACAGGAGAAGTCCTTACAGGCCTAGTATGCTTGGTTGGCGTAACGGTAGGTCATATACAGTTCATACTAATAATACTTCAGGGAAGATAAATGTGATTACAGGAGAAGTCCTTACAGGCCTAGTATGCTTGGTTGGCGTAATGGTAGGTCATATACAGTTCATACTAATAATACTTCAGGGGAGATGAAATGTGATTACAGGAGAAGTCCTTACATGTCTAGTATACTTGGTTGGCGTAACAGTAGGTGATATACAGTTCATAATAATAATACTTCAGGGGAGATAAATGTGATTACAGGAGAAGTCTTTGCATGTCTAGTATACTTGGTTGGCGTAACAGTAGGTGATATACAGTTCAAACTAATAATACTTCAGGGGAGATAAATGCTATTGCAGGAGAAATCCTTACATGCCTAATTTACTTGGTTGACGTAATGGTAGATGATATAAAGTTCATACTAATAATACTTCAGGGGAGATGAAATGTGATTACAGGAGAAGTCCTTACATGTCTAGTATACTTGGTTGGCGTAACGGTAGGTGATATACAGTTCTTACTAATAATACTTCAGGGGAGATAAATGTGATTACAGGAGAAGTCCTTACAGGCCTAGTATGCTTGGTTGGCGTAACGGTAGGTCATATACAGTTCATACTAATAATACTTCAGGGGAGATAAATGTGTTTACAGGAGAAGTCCTTACAGGCCTAGTATACTTGGTTGGCATAACGGTAGGTGATATACAGTTCATAATAATAATACTTCAAGGAGATAAATGTGATTATAGGAGAAGTCCTTAGAGGCCTAGTATATTTGGTTGGCATAATGGTAGGTGATATACAGTTCATAATAATAATAGTTCAGGAGAGATAAATGTGATTACAGGAGAAGTCCTTACATGCCTAGTTACTTGGTTGGCGTAACGGTAGGTGATATACAGTTCAAACTAATAATACTTCAGGGGAGATAAATGTGATTACAGGAGAAGTCCTTACATGCCTAGTTACTTGGTTGGCGTAACTGTAGGTGATATACAGTTCAAACTAATAATACTTCAGGGGAGATAAATGTGATTACAAGAGAAGTCCTTACATGCCTAGTATACTTGGTTGGCATAACGGTAGGTGATATACAGTTCATAATAATAATAGTTCAGGGGTGATAAATGTGATTACAGGAGAAGTCCTTACATGCCTAGTATACTTGGTTGGCATAACGGTAGGTGATATACAGTTCATAATAATAATAGTTCAGGGGAGATAAATGTGATTACAGGAGAAGTCCTTACATGCCTAGTATACTTGGTTGGCATAACGGTAGGTGATATACAGTTCATAATAATAATAGTTCAGGGGTGATAAATGTGATTACAGGAGAAGTCCTTACATGCTTAGTTACTTGGTTGGCGTAACGGTAGGTGATATACAGTTCAAACTAATAATACTTCAGGGGAGATAAATGTGATTACAGGAGAAGTCCTTACATGCCTAGAATAATTGGTTGGCATAACGGTAGAAGATATACAGCTCAGTTATTACCGGTAATTTTTAGACATAAAAAATGAAGAGTTACTTCAGTTAGTTAAATGAGATCTTTCATCAATTATTTTCCTTCTTGTTGATAACATAATACCTGGACTATTTAATTATGGCAAGAACTATAAGCACAATTATAACTAGCTTATGAATCAGTAAAATATATTGTTCTTCAAAAAACTGCAGTAAGCTTCAGTTATGTGTAGCTGTGTGAGCTTATTATCTGGAATGATGATTCATTTTAATTTTCTATTGTAGAATGTCCTTTGAGTGTTTTCATGCTACCAGACATAGTTGGACAGCCATCCCTTTGTTATTACATGGAGAACTGTACAACGATAATGTGTTGTACCAGTGTGCCGTACTTAGGACTTACGTTACAGACAGTTTTTACGATAGATCCCTGTACTTATGCTGTTGACCTAGCCATTAACACTTTGAGGAAGACGATATCTTTGTTTAATTATGAAAGAGGTTTGTTTCCTATGTGAATTTCTTAAATTTTCATTTATAATATACTTGTTTTTATTTGACCTTCTGATGAACTTCAATTGTTATCACTTAACTGTAAAGATACTATTCACGCTAAAAATAAAAACAATGTCGAAGTTCGAAACCAATATACATGAAATAAATACCCTTAGACTTTTTTAACATAACATAATGAAAATGACGTCACACCCTAAACTCGGTTGACTCGAAATTTGGATAACTCGATGTAGTTTTTACGGTCCCACAAATTTCGACTTATGGAGGTTTGACTGTAGTTTGTTATTTTGTCTTTAAATTGACTCTACACTTAACAACAGTACAATCACTGTTTTAATAATTTTAACAATTATCCCTTACATTGCAGCTATACAACTGATTATTCTTTATATGTTATCCTATTTTCTTAGATCTTTAGGTTTCTGCAGAGGTGAATGATGGCACTTTTAGTGCGTCTGCACCATCCATAAAGTTTTCTATCATAATCTTCATTTGTAATTTGCTTTCACACCCCACCACACACAGGAAAACATGTAAATGTCATCAGAGGCTAATAGATATTTTTCTGGAAAACAATCAGTAATAAAAAAAATATCCATAGTAATTTTTCTTGAAATATTTGTTGTTTATTTGTAGGAAAGAAAGAAAGACTGATCATGGCAGATGGGGTTGTATCACTAGAGTAAGTAATTTTTGTTAAAAATTGTGAAATAATGTCAAATTTAAGAACATTTGTTATGTCCCATCAAGTTAGTGGACATATAGCTTTTTTGGTCTGTTTGTTCGTCCATTCATTCATTCATTTGTCCTTCCAGTTTGATCCTCACTGCAGGCAAGATGTTCTCCACTCCAATCTTAATTGACAAGGATTACCAGTTTTCCTACCGCAGGTCAGGGGTTTTCTCCGGGTACTCCGGCTTCCTCCCCAATAAAAAATGGATGCCATGATATAGCTGAAAAATTACTGAAAGTGGCATTTAACACCATCAAACAAACAAACAAACATTTGTCCTTCCATTTGCCCACCTCATGTTGACCTTTGTCTTGAAGCATTTTTTTTTTTATGAAGATGACTTTACATATTTATGATTCCTGTGACACAGTTACAACATGATGAGATCTCTGCACTGGCAAAATTCTGTTGGGTTGTGACAAACATTTCATGCATGAGTGAACTTAGAATAAAGGGGGTGTTTACCAGTATGTGCCAAGCATGATGATTCAGTGTTGTGGAGACGCATTTTCTTGTTTTATAAATAATAATGCAACCCGTGGATCGGCATAATGACCATCACATATGTAAGAAACTAATTATCCCCCCCGCAAGCTTGTTTTGGGGGGTATATAGGAATCACCCTGTCTGTCCGTCTGTCTGTCTGTCTGTCTGTCTGTCTGTCCGTCTGTCCACATCCCTTGTAAGCGCAACTCCTCCTAAACCGCTTTATGAAATTTAATGAAACTTAGCATAAAGGAAGTACATTATATGTAGATGTGCATGAAGGATTTTTATTGACCTCGGATATCATTAAGGGGAGATAATTGGACTTGAAAGCGAAGCGTGGGGTATCCCTTTGTGAGCATGCTGTCCACACTTGTTTTAAGTGTTTTTTAGCTTGATCTACAGTAACCATGACACCATTTCTTGAACTAAAAACGTTCATGTATGTTATTAGGTGAGAAATGAAGTAAGAAGAAGTTCGGGCGTTATATGGTATTTTTTTATCAAAACTTTTCTTTATATAATGTTTATCAGTATTGAAAATATATTGTTCTTTCATGAATTCTTTTTTATTCACAAAACATAGATAATAACATATTGATACAAGATCAGTTTTATTTTATTCTTGCATACATCAAAAATGAACATGATATGTAATCTATGCTAAATAAAACATGTGATTACACTTTTTTCCCCAGGTTTAGCCTTAAAACTCCAGTAAATGAGAAAATCTACATAGTTGATTTGACCTTGAAAGTGTGTTTAGAGGTCAATGGAACCTGTACACTAGAGATCATTGTACTGGATAATACTGAACTTCCTCAGATGATCTGTACAAGTATGAACTTAGCAAGTAAGTGTCCATGACTATAAAAATCATCTGTACAAGTATGAACTTAGCAAGTAAGTGTCCATGACTATAAAAAAATCGTCTGCCCTAGTATATCTTAGCAAGTAAGTGGCCAGGACTATAAAAAATCATCTCTACATGAATAAACATAAGAAGTAATTGTCCATGTCTATTAAGATCATAATCTTTTCAGTTGCAAAAAAATCCAAATCTTACAATTATACTGTAATATTGTCATGTTTTTTTCCAGATTTTTCTCTCACTAACTGGGGGCATGCCTTGAACATTGACACTTCCAAATCTTCATTGACCTCTGACCTTTCAGCATTATTTATGCAGCAGATAGGATTGGATACACAGCGTATGGTTCCATCCTGTAACCGTTCTACAGATCTATATACACCAAGTTCTGGCGGCTGGAAAAATGGTTTGTATAACTGTTATATACAATTCCTATTTAACTATTTAGCAAAGGTTCAAATTTTCTTCTTTTCCTGCCTTGTATATGTAGTACATTTGTTGCTTTTTTTCATCTTTTTTTCTGGGCCTCTGTGGCCAAGTGGTTAAGGTCGTTCTTCTACTAATGATCACATGGTCTGTCAGCGCAGAGATTGCAGATTTGAGTCTCTCTGTAGCAGTGTGCATTTGACTCCAGTGTTAAATGACAAGGATTGTCAGTTTTCCTACGGAAGATCTGGGGTTTTTTCAGGGTACACCGCATTCCTCCCTTAATAAAAGCTAGACACCATGATATAGATGAAAAATTGCTGAAAGTGGCATTAAACACCATTCAAACAAACAATTCAATTTAAATTTTTCAATAAATTTCTTTAAGTTTTTACAATTTAGTCTACCACTTCGTGAGCAAAAAATTGATTTTAAATCTGACAGTTGTATCATAAATAAGTAGACTTTGTGTGATTTTAAAATTTACTGTACTGAGCATGATGACAGACGTATTGAAGGAAATCATCAAATTTGAAAAGTATGAAAATCAAAATTAATTTTTACCAATAATTGATAATTATATATTATTTAAGTTTTTATAAACGTCCCTATCACATTGACAGCCCTGAGATGAGATGACAAGAAAATGCATCCAGTTTCATAAAACGTAAATAACCTGTTTATCGCTGTTTTGTAACATTGTGATATCAGGATGTTTACTTAACGCTGTCTTGGACAGCGAGGTAAGATTGGCCCATAGCATGCTAGTGGAGTGAGATGGGATAGTATTGCACATAAAGATCAAAGGAAAATACTGCAAAATAGTGATATTTGTTTCTATTGCAGGATGTCCATTAACTGGGACAGATCCAAAAGCTTTAATTGGCCAAGGTACCAAGGCATCCTGTTCTGTTTTGAGTTCGTGTTCCAGTTTGGATTGCTGTTACGATTTTGACTATTTAGGAATCACCTTAGATTTTCACCTGAACATAGATACCTGTAATTATTTAATTAAAGGTGGTATAGAACAGATGACATTTGCATATCACTTCTTCACATACAATTGGGGTAAGAATTAGATAATGTTATTAAAATGAATTTTTATCACAGGAACTTAACATAAGCATTATAGCATTTGTCAATACTGGTTGAAAAATTCAAAATATATTTTTTTATATAGGAAATCAAAGTTGAAGATTGTGATCTCCCCTTGTATTGCATACCAAAACTTCACAAAAATCCATACAAACAGCGTTTCATAGCAGGATCGCCTAAGTGTACCGTCAAAACACTATTGCAACTTCTGACCACTATTTTAACAACAATAATAAAAATGGGACTTCAAAAATACAGTAACACTTTCTACTCCAGGAGTGGCATAAATGAAATGTGGATATTAAAAAATTCAAAAGACCTGGTAGAGATCTAAAGGTCTGAATCTCTTTCCAAATGTAACAGCATTAAAATATTTGATTTTTTGATACTCTAGACGATCATCCCTCAATTGCAGCTTAAAATCAGGCCTAAAGATCTTATTAAATGCTGCTTTTTCAAGAAAAACGGAAAGAGACAATATAAATACCTGGTAATTAGCCATGACAGAAATTACTTCCACATCAATGACTCTAAATCAAATAATAAATATACTGAAGACCAAATCTGTCAAATGTTAGATTTTCTTATCAACAACATATTCCTCGTGTTTGAAGGACACGTTTTCCAACAGACTGTTGGTATTCCAATGGGTACTAATTGTGCTCCTCTCCTCGCCAACCTGTTTTTGTACTCTTATGAGGCTGAGTTCCTACAAGGCCTGCTAAAGAAGAAAGAAAAGACACTGGCCCAGACCTTTAATTTCACATTCCGCTATATTGATGATGTTTTGTCCCTTAATTTTGCTAAATTTGGTTACTATTTACATTCAATTTACCCTAGTGAGCTTGAAATTAAAGTCACCACCAATACACTAAGGTCAGCATCTTACTTGGACCTACTTCTGGAAATAGACTCAGGAAAACTACAAACTAGTCTCTACGACAAACATGATGACTTCAACTTTCCAATTGTCAACTTCCTATTCATCGACAGCAACATTCCAGCAGCTCCTGAGCATATGGTGTGTACAGTTCACAGCTTATGCGTTATTCTAGATCCTGCGATCGGTATTCCGATTTTCTAGACCAAACACTGCTGTTGACTGTTAAACTACTCAAACAAGGTTTGTTGTACCTAGGTTGATGTCATCTTTCCAGAAGTTCTATGGTTGTCACCATGACTTAATAGAAAGTTATGGAAAATCAATCTCTCAAATACAATCTGACATTTTCGCTGAGTCATAGGTAGTGTTTCCTATTCCTGGATTTGACTTTTCCCTAGACATGACAATGAGTAACTTGACAGGTGTCTAATTAGCGGCAGGCACTGCTTACTCGTCCGGAGCACCTGAGTGCACCCATGGTTTTTATTGGGTTCGGGTTACTCTCTTTCTGTGTTTTGTGTTGCTTTGTGTATGTTTGTCTATATCTGGATTTGTAACTGTCCCTTGACTTTTGGCTCTTCTTGTTTGGTCGGTTTTCTTAGCTATTTTTTTTTCTACATGCATGTGAGAATATGTAGCTTACATTTCAGTCAAAATGATTGATTAAAATTATTGACCCTCAAGAACAACCTGGGAATGCTGTGGTCAAAATTATAAGTATAAATTAATAAGGGTACATTTTACCTCCTAAACTGTGTAATATCTCTTCATTTCAGATGTTCTTTCTAGTTATGAAAAATATCAATAGAAATTAAATAGTGCAATAAAGTTTTCAAAAACAGCAGTAAAAATATTTATAATGTATTCCGTAAAATTCTATCTATTTCAGGACAAGTTACAGAAGTCAGCCTAAGGGAACTCATCAGAATGAGGTCAGATTTTCACAATATTAGATGAAATAATTGCTACCACCAGTTTATGTACATACGTGGCTTGTCATGGATTACAAATACAACTGAAATCTATTTATAACCATAACATGGCTGCAGTGGCCATGTGGTTAATGTAGGTAGCCAATGACTATTGGTTACAAGCATGTCAACACTTAGGCTAAGAGTTAGAGCTATATTCTTGGCAGGGTGTGCTCGATTCCAACGGTAATTGCCAAGGCCAGGTTTTCTTCCTGCACTAGAGCTTCCTCCAAAAAAAAAACTGGATGCCATTTTATAGCCCCACCCCATTCAAACAAACACAGACTTAACCTTATATACCGGTAGTTATACCAAAGATCAACATTTCTCTCCCCATTATTAAAATTCCCGGGTTGAGTGAAACTCTTGCAGTCTTATCATAAGTTGTAAGTGATGTACCTGAAATTTGGTCAAGCCACACAGGTCCACCTCAGCTGACTGGACACAATTGTGCCTGAGCAAAATTTTCAATAAAGCAATACAACACATATATAGTCTTCATGAAGTCTTTGTGTTACAGATCACAAAATTATTTTTTAAATCCTTGCATTATTTTAATAATCGAATATAAATTATAGCATTTTATCAGAATCTCTATGTATTTACATTAGAGTTTGATAGCTAAATTATACAAGTCAATGTTTCTATTAGTGTTTTCGATCAAATCCCATCTACTTATTGTCAGTTTATATTTTAAACAATGAAAACAGTAAAAAATATTGGTTAAAACATTAACAAGTATTAAGAATAAAATATAGTCAACCAATGTAAATACATTAAGAGTTTCTGAGTAGGAAAAGAATAATGTTTATCTGTACTATATTCAAAAACTCATTCTGAAAATCATAACAGTTTTGGTCATCCTCATTATCAGCATTACTCAGTCCTGATTTTGTATGACATCATATTTAGAATGATGTTTTGACCAATCAAAATGAGCAATGAAAACTAAAGGGGAATACCCATGGAATACCAGCATCAAGTAAAATTAATACCAATTTTGGTACTTTCGATTAAGTAAAGTAATTTAAGTTGACAAAAAGGTCAATTGCTTGTCAGGCACAAAAAAATCAGTAGACCACATTCTCATGAAATTTATTTGATGGTCATTTGGTCAGACACAAATAAATAGACTGTTGGTCCAATCGCAATTTTACCAGTTAGGTCAGGAGGACCGGCATATTTTATGAAGACTGCAATATTATCTTGCCTACAATATTATACAATTACCGACTTAACTATCAGGATTTCTCAACCAGCGAAAATGTAATATTTACCAAGCTGCTAAGCGAGTTGAATATACATTTTTGAAGGTTGAGAAATACAGATAGTGACCACATATCAAAATCAGTGATGGTTTTATGAAATGATAAAAAAACAACATATCCTCATCAATAATAGCAAATCTATTAGAAGAGATGATGCGCATCTATTGTTTTTGACAGACATACATAAATCTTGTACATTGATTGGGTGATTGAGATAATACGGATTCCACTTGTCCTCTTGTTGTCTATTTTTGGAATTAAACTGTGCAGTGGACAACAATAACCATACTTTGATGCACTTCTAGTACGTACAGTTGCAATTTAACATGACCCAAAAGTTTGAGACCAATCGCTAACACCCAAAATTCTAAACATGTAATTATACTTACATTTATCGCAAATGCAGATAATAAAAATGCAGACGTTTTATGATGGAAGAATTTAATCATGTTTTTTATTCATTTTTGAATATGCACTTTTAATTTAATGTATTTATAACTAAAGAGAGAAACTTGAAGTGTTAATTAGCCTTAATGTGATTTAATTTTATTTGGTAAACAAGTTAAGATAAAAATTAGTCGCTTTTTACACTTAGAACATCGTCTCAAAGTATTAACATGCAAAACATCATTTCAGGTTTAAAATAGAACAATTGAACAGTCAGAGGAAGTACTTGGTAGACATAGACTTTATGGTGTGTTTAGAACCTGGGACTTGTGGTATATCCTTTGTAGTGTTAAAAGACCATCTCCTGCCACAGGCAGACTGTGCTTTGACCATGGATTATAAAGTCGGCAGTAAGTCATATCAATCCTTCTATTATTATGTATAAACATTTTTAGATGTTTTGGCAAATAAGTAAACCGGAATGTAGAATAAATGTATTTAAGGGCTAACCTTTTGTATTTAAAAGGTTGCCCAAGTACTATTGTTACTGTCACAAATCTTTCTTATTTGCATTTTATTAAAAAGTATAAATTTTTTACACAAAACTAAATTTATTTATCAGATAAAACTACTGTTAATGATCATAAAACATCATTTATGATAAGGTTGGGAGACATAATGCCTTCAGTTATCTCAGTATATTCAGAAGAAGCTTCATTTCTGTCAGGAGAGATAACAAGTTTTCCTGCCGATTTCCATTTGCTGTTTAATTCTGTTATTGGGACCAGAATTGTATATAATATACAATTATGGCATTCTTAAAACAATTGTTTTATTAAACTGAGCGAATCAACATAAGCCAACTTTATTAATCAAAAATGCCTTTCTATGGCGTTTTTTCGTATAATTCTGTTGTTCTCAAAACTTCATTGCCGTCCATTATTGCAAATTTAAACAATACAAACAGTTGTTGATTATGCGAGTTTAATGAAAAAGGATTTTTAAGGGTCAAGGAATAGTATTGTCATGCTGTTTCATTTTGCCAATCACATGATTTCGAGTGTGACTATAATATTGTCTCCACCTTTCTAGTTTTGAGATTGTCACCCTCTGCAAATAAATTTTTGCAGTTGTTACGCAAGACATCTCATTTGTAAAAGTCATGTGATATTATTATGAGCCAATCAGTGTTTTTTTAATGAGGTTTAATAATTTTTATTATAATTTAATTTTTTACTGCTTCATTTAATTTAAAGGTACAAAGGACAATTTCTTTTTCTGTTCAGATTTTTCATTTGCTAATTGGATGACTGTAAAAGGCCTAGCAACCAATGAACCACTGACCACAGCTGTGACCAATGAACTGATGGAATACATTGGATTACAACCTTTCCTGTACAATATACAGTGTGACAGGTTTAGTGGAGTATATGCCTCGTCAGTTAAAGGCTGGAATTCAAAAGGTAATATTGAACACTTCATTGTTGATAATTTCGCAATATATTTACCGTACAAGTGGGTTTTTTTGCGTGGGGAAAATTTAGCCTTTGGTAAAAAAAACTGTGTGAGTTTATTTTGGCCTAATGTAATTTTAGCGGTCTGTAATCATAATGAATAACTCTATCATTTGTCTTAATATTTTGTGCGTTTTTATTTTCGGGTTCCAACTTCTACCGCGAATATAGCAAAAATTAAATCACCTCGATAACAAAACCACTTATACGGTATCTGACTTCAAAGTACCTTTTTATCGGCCACCAAGTGTAAGATTTCAACGGCCAATTCAAAATTTTAGTGGCCAGCTACAAATTTTAGGTAACCAGAAAAAAAGTGGTCTATTTACTTGCCATATCACAAATTTTCTCAAGCAATGTTTGTAATGGGAAGCGAAATGTGTCTAGTTGGAATACTCTATGTGTTCAGGAAGCGCTTGAAATTGGTTGCTAACAAACACTCTTTTGACACTTAAGTTCAATTCAAAGCAAGTTTGACGAAGGAGATGTTTTTTTTTTCTTGAGGACTGTTTAGGTAGAAAAATATTGCATAATTTTCCTATTGTCTTACAAAATTGTAAAAAATACAATGAATAATATTTTTTCACACATAATTATGTCTGGCTTATCATTTACTGATTAGACACTGTTATTGATCATAAAAATAACACATTCATCGTCATCCAATTAAGATGTACTACCGGAAGTTAAAAATGATTAAAATTTATATCTTTAATTGTTATTGACAATCATTGACTTTTGTTTTGTATGATATGCATGGTGATTACATAATCTAATACAACTTAACACAATTTAGGCATCATGGCTGGAGCCTTAACTAGATAAACACCGCCCAGGCAAGTTAAATATACCAATATATAAATATAAAACACATATAATGTAATTTTAAGAGAGCAACTTAGTGATTTTTGTTTTTCCCTGCCATTGAAGGTGCCAAAATTTAACACAATTCAGTTGGATGAAACATCAAAATTAAACACGCCAAAATAGAATGCATGCGTTTTGTGAGAAAAATGCCAAAATATCATGATGCCAAAATAACCAGATTTACAGTTCTTATGTATGTTTTTGGTGAAAGGAATTACAGTGTAAATTTTTTTGTCCTTAAGAAGCACAAATAGGCATTGAAATAAGGAATACAGTGACCTTTAATATTTTTCTTATTTTGTAGATTGTCCTGCAGATTTGACACTGCCATCTATCACCAGCACCGTGGCCTGCTATATAACTGATTACTGTACCGGTGTGAGCTGCTGTGTAGAGGCCCCCCTGGTCGGTAGATCATTCTTGGTGTCTGTAGCCATTGATGGGTGTAATAAGAAGCTGAGCCTTGTTATAGAGAAAAGAACAGTAAATATTTCCTTGATTGACTATACGTATGGTAAGTTGTTTACAATTATATTGGTTTTGTATTATATCCCGGCTTTGAAGAAGAGGGATATATACTGTTTTACCCTTGTCCATCCATTCGTTCGTCCATCCATAACAACTTCTGTCACAGTTTTCTAAGCAACTATAGGATGCAGAAGCCTGATATTTTGCATATTGCTTTATCCTGTAGAACATGTACCATATGATGTATAGCAATTTTATGCTCCTGGTTTACCAAATACTTTTTTTGAATGCATAGTACCATTTAAAGGAGCATTAGCTCACAGATTATTTTTGTTGTTGAATGTTTTCTTTGGGTAATTGTAATTGATTGATTGATTGATTGATTGCTTAATTCATCTGTATTCACGACATGAACAAGTTTACAAGCAATAAATCAATGGAAAAAAGGGTAGGGAATTGGCACCAAAATGGTTATTGTATACAGAGAAGACATGTATACAAGAAGTTTACAATGAAAGTTTATTGAATGTTGTTCTGAATTAAAAGAGAAAACTAATGCATCAATATTTGTCTTGTTTTTTTTTGTTTTTCATAATGTAGTTCATAGATGATCACTTCACAAGAAATCAATCTTGCTCCATTCCTTGCTCATTTTATGAATGAAGCTCTTTCTTGTTTCATTTTTGTGTAGAGACTTAACAAGTTCAAGTAATGTGGTACTCTGTACACTATCCCAATTAAAATAGTGCTCAAGATATTGTTGAAACAGTGCTCATGATGTTGCTAAAACAGTGCTCATGATATTGCTGAAACAGTGCTCATGATGTTGTTGAAACAGTGCTCATGATATTGTTGAAACAGTGCTAATGATATTGTTGAAACAGTGCTCATGATATTGTTGAAACAGTGCTCATGATGTTGCTAAAACAGTGCTCATGATATTGCTGAAACAGTGCTCATGATGTTGTTGAAACAGTGCTCATGCTATTGTTGAAACAGTGCTCATGATATTGTTGAAACAGTGCTCATGATATTGTTGAAACAGTGCTCATGATATTGTTGAAACAGTGCTCATGATGTTGCTGAAACAGTGCTCATGATATTGTTGAAACAGTGCTCATGATGTTGCTAAAACAGTGCTCATGATATTGCTGAAACAGTGCCCATGATATTGTTGAAACAGTGCTCATGATATTGTTGAAACAGTGCTCATGATGTTGTTGAAACAGTGCTCATGATGTTGTTGAAACAGTGCTCATGATGTTGCTAAAACAGTGCTCATGATATTGCTGAAACAGTGCTCATGATATTGTTGAAACAGTGCTCATGATATTCTGAAACAGTGCTCATGATATTGTTGAAACAGTGCTCATGATGTTGCTGAATCAGTGCTCATGATATTGCTGAAACAGTGCTCATGATATTGTTGAAACAGTGCTCATGATGTTGCTAAAACAGTGCTCATGATATTGTTGAAACAGTGCTCATGATGTTGCTAAAACAGTGCTCATGATATTGCTGAAACAGTGCTCATGATATTCTGAAACAGTGCTCATGATATTGTTGAAACAGTGCTCATGATGTTGCTGAATCAGTGCTCATGATATTGCTGAAACAGTGCTCATGATATTGTTGAAACAGTGCTCATGATATTGCTGAAACAGTGCTCATGATATTGTTGAAACAGTGCTCATGATGTTGCTGAAACAGTGCTCATGATATTCTGAAACAGTGCTCATGATATTGTTGAAACAGTGCTCATGATGTTGCTGAAACAGTGCTCATGATATTGTTGAAACAGTGCTCATGATATTGTTGAAACAGTGCTCATGATATTGTTGAAACAGTGCTCATGATATTGCTGAAACAGTGCTCATGATATTGTTGAAACAGTGCTCATGATATTGTTGAAACAGTGCTCATGATATTCTGAAACAGTGCTGATGATATTGCTGAAACAGTGCTCATGATATTGTTGAAACAGTGCTCATGATGTTGTTGAAACAGTGCTCATGATATTGTTGAAACAGTGCTCATGATATTCTGAAACAGTGCTCATGATATTGCTGAAACAGTGCTCATGATGTTGCTGAAACAGTGCTCATAATATTCTGAAACAGTGCTCATGATATTGTTGAAACAGTGCTCATGATATTGCTGAAACAGTGCTCATGATATTGTTGAAACTGTGCTCATGATGTTCTTGAAACAGTGCTCATGATGTTGCTGAAACAGTGCTCATGATATTGCTGAAACAATGCTCATGATGTTGCTGAAACAGTGCTCATGATATTGCTGAAACAGTGCTCATGATGTTGCTGAAACAGTGCTCATGATGTTGCTGAAACAGTGCTCATGATATTGTTGAAACAATGCTCATGATGTTGCTGAAACAGTGCTCATGATATTGCTGAAACAGTGCTCATGATGTTGCTGAAACAGTGCTCATGATATTGCTGAAACAGTGCTCATGATGTTGCTGAAACAGTGCTCATAATATTCTGAAACAGTGCTCATGATATTGCTGAAATAGTGCTCATAATATTGCTGAAACAGTGCTAATGATATTGTTGAAACAGTGCTCATGATATTGTTGAAACAGTGCTCATGATATTGTTGAAACAGTGCTCACGATATTGCTGAAATAGTGCTCATGGTATTGCTGAAACAATTTGAAGAAAACTAAATAAATATCAACTATCAGGTGTGATTTAGTACAAATCATTACATGCACTCTTTGAATTCATAATGTTTGTACCTATTTCTTGAACTTTAAGACTTCAAGTTTGACTAATGCGTGTTCTGCTTCAGGTGAAAAACAAGTGATGACCTTACTAAATATTGTCAGACTCGAGTAAGTAAATTATTTATTACTTGACAAAAATCAGAAGGATTCAAATTGGTATGAGGTCTAGGTTAATTTTATTTGTATCTCTGAGAGTGAATGTATTTCACCTTTATTTGTAAAAATTGGTTTAAGATGCCCACTAAAACAATGAAAACAATGACATTTCATTTTTCTACTTCATTTTTTAGCTCACCTGGCCGAAGGCCATGTGAGCTTATGCCATCACTATGCGTCCGTCGTCGTCCGTCGTCCGTCGTCGTCCGTTAACAATTTCAAAAATCTTCTTGTCTGAAACTACTGAACCAATTTGACTGAAACTTGATAGGAATGATAAATGACATGTTGGCTACAAACGATCCTCATTTTAAATTGATCCTATAAAAAACATGGCCGCCATTGCTAAAAATAGAACAGGGGGGTAAAACAGCAGTTATTTGCAAATAACTCAAAAACGGTGACAGATATCAAAATTCTGGCACAGGGTAAAAGTGATCAGCACGTGAAAATCTACCTACCCTGAAATTTTGAAGAAATTCCAACAAACCATGTGGGAGTTATTGCCCCTTTTCTTGATTTTTTCTGAGTTTTGCACTAATTTTGTCTTATATCTCAAGAACTATATAAGATATTGAAGTTATTTCAATTGCATATTGTTCAGCTAAGTAAGCTCTACAAAATTGTCATTGGGTTGAAAATGTCAGATGACCCCTTATAGGGGCTATGGCCTCTTAAATGCCAGAAATAGTGGTTTTACCCTTATAGATTGCGAACCGTCCGTTAACAATTTAAAAAATCTTCTTGTCTGAAACTACTGAACCAATTTGACTGAAACTTGATAGGAATTATAAATGACATGTTGGCTACAAACGATCCTCATTTTAAATTGATCCGATAAAAAACATGGCCGCCGTTGCTAAAAATAGAACAGGGGGGTAAAACAGCAGTTTTTTGCAAATAACTCAAAAACGTTGACAGATATCAAAATTCTGGCACAAATTAAAAGTGATCAGCACGTCAAGATCTACCTACCCTGAAATTTTGAAGAATGTCAGATGACCCCTTATAGGGGCTATGGCCCCTTAAATTGCAGAAATAGTTTTTTTACCCTTATAGATTGTGAACGATAGAAGATAGGGAAAAGGTTTTGCTTGCTTAAATGTTCAGCTAATTGAGCTCTACAAAATTGTCCATTGGATTGAAATTGTCAGATGACCCCTTATAGGGGTTATGGCCCTTTAATAAATGTAAACAATAGTCTAAATTGGATTGATGTAGTCGGGTGATTAATTAAATTGGTTATAGCCCCTTAAAGGTCAACAAACTGTTTTAGCTAACACGAGTAAAGGTGGTCTACTTGTGTTTACCATTACCATTACAGACAAAGTTTTAACAGTGGACTCTATAGGAATATTTTTCAAATGCCAACTTTTCTGAACTGCAAAGCTGATTCAAGCCATATTATTGTATGTGAATACTTATTGGATGGTTCCCTTAAAAGTTTATGCTTGCTCATTTGATCTAAAATCAACAATGGCTGCAATTGTAGGAATCAATTTTACATGCAAACCTATATATAGGAAAAATGTCTGAAGCTATTGAATCAATTGAAACCAAACAGCAGGATTCATTGGATGGTCTCAAAGATCATGTTATTTATAACAGTAAAAAATTTAAAGTTACAGGACTTAGTTTGACAATGTGGATATGCCATCTTCTTTGCCTATATAAATCAGGTGAGCGATACAGGCTCTAGAGAGCCTCTTGTTCTGTTTCCTTTGGATTTCGCAGGCAAATAATATAGTTGCCATAATTTTGCCACAAAAAATTGTAGAAGATTTAGCTGTAGTCATAAAATGATACGTAGAAACAAAAAGTTAATTTGCTTTAGGACCTAATACATGTATAGCTATTTGTATCCAGATAAAAAGGTAGATTTCTATTGTAAAAGATATGATCATTTTATTTTAATCATTTTATTGGCTACATATATTAGTACTTTTCACAATATGGATTATTTACACTTTTTAAAAACAAGTACATGGTTTTAGGCTTTTAATATTTCTTAAAAAAGAAATTTGGAAAAACAATATAAATTTTTGTAATAAACTGAAGGACATTGTATTGAGAAAGCATATGATTGTGGTAGACAATAAAAGAATTGTTCACTAATGAATATATTAAAGCATACTGCTTGTTTTAATTTTAGGCTGAACCAATCAAAACTCAACAAAATGCCTCAGTTTGTGGTTTCCATAGAAAAGATGTTATTTTGGCAGGTACCATCTCCCAATAAAACAGGAAACAATAAAATGGTGGGGACTTGTTTGTCTGAAAGAAAAAGACTGCCTCAGGGCTGATAGTGCTTCCAATTTGTTTAGATTGTTGTAGACTTATTCAGGTTAAATGTGTTTTAGACTTGTTTTAGACTGGCTTAGACCTGATAGGGCTTTAGACTTATTCATGACTGACTGAGGGCTTTAGTGCTTTAGACCTATTAAAAAACTGACACAGGACTGTTAGTGCTTCAGACTTGTTTAAAACTGACTTAGGGCTGATAGTGTTTTAGACTTGTTTTAGACTTGCTTAGGGCTGATAGGGCTTTAGACTTGTTCATGACTGACTGAGTGCTTATAGTGCTTTAGACTTTTTCAAGACTATCTCAGGGCTGATAGTGCTTTAGACTTGTATAAGACTAGCTAAGGGCTGATAGTGCTTCAGAATTGTGTAAGACTGACTTAGGACTGATAGTGTTTTAGACTTGTTTTAGACTGGCTTAGGGCTGATAGGGCTTTAGACTTATTCAAAACTGACGGAGGGCTTATATTGCTTTAGACTTTATAAGACTATCTCATGGCTGACAGTGCTTTAGACTTTGCTAAGACTAGCTCAGGGCTGATAGTGCTTTAGACATTTTTATGACAAGCTCAAAGCTGATAGTGCTTCAGACTTGTTTAAGACTAGCTCAGGGCTGATAGTGATTTAGATTTATTTAAGACCTACTCAGGGGTGATAGTGCTTAAGATTTTTTTAAGACTCACTCAGGGGTGATAGTGCTTAAGATTTTTTTAAGACTCACTCAGGGATGATAGTGTTTTAGTCTGGGGTGATTTTGCTTTGGACTTGTTTATCACTGGCTCAGGGGTGATAGTGCTTTAGATCAACACTTGCTTGGGGCTGTTTCAGTCTTGTTTTAGACTAGCCCAGAGCAAAATGGGTCTTACATGGATGCCACGAATGTTGATACCTTGTTATGCCTTTTAACATACAGGTTCACTATAAATGATCTCGGTGGGGAAAACAAATATCTACTGAACCTGAACATCAGCATCTGTCTGGAAGTCGATGGAGCATGTCTGCTGGCTGTTCCTGTGTTCACCAACTCCAAACTACCAAAGAAGAATTGTGGTAGTATTGATAGTGGATTCCAAAATCAAGGTCAGATTTTTTTTTTCTCATTAAATTATTTTCAATTTTAGGGCAGCAATTAAGTTTAGTTGGTGATTTAAGATAAAAATATATAATAATTTAGTTCAGATTTAAGCCCCTCGCTGCTTTGAAGAAAATTGTGTTCATACATGTGTGCACACATCTGTTATAAACTGACCTATATTTCTTACAGGTTTCTCATTGGCTCAGTATAAGATTGACAACAATATAAATGGTACAATGACAGCGGTGGAGGTAGACAGATTGGTAGATGTGTTAGGGATAGCACCATTCCTGAGCGATAGCTCTTGTAGTAGGTCCACACAGGCACCTTACAGTAAGGCCAACCTTACAGGCTGGAGTAATGGTGAGTTTTAGGTCATATGTACTGTAGAAATAACACAGTTCCTTAGTGATTGTAGTAAAAGGTTGTATGTACTTAAGGCCTGACTCAGTTCCTGACAGGATCATAGTAAGTTATAGTCAAAATACAATGACCTGTCAGGTATTTTCTACCTATTGCTCAATCAATTCCAAAAATAGATAACAGATGCTTAGAAAACTGCTTCAACCTGTTTTCTTTTAAAGCTCATGATCAGAAAGAGCTGGACATTTAAACTGCAGCTATTCAAGCGTACTCCAGCTTCCTCCCCTAATAAAAACTGGATGCCATGATATAGTTGAAAACTTGCTGAAAGTGGGGTTAAACACCATCAAACAAACAAACAAAACATATCAATTATGTAACAAACCATTTGATTGGGTAATTTGTCTATATTTTTAGTGACAGTTAATGTGTTTAAGAATAAAAGATTCTGCAGGGCTTTATCAACAAAAGGACTGTATCCAATCCAATGTTACAGCCCAGAGTTTAATATAGCTTGGGTTTCAAATGTAATACAGCTTGATGAAAAAATTGATTCAAATTGTATATGCCACAAAGCAAATGCATGTACATATATTGAAAAATTAATTTTGTCTTGTAAACTATTGAACTTGTTTGTTTGCTAATGTTTCATTGAAATAAAAGTACAGTCAAATCTCGATAAGTCGAAGTTTGTGGGACTGTAAAAAATATATTAAGTTATCCGAAGTTCGAGTCATGTGATGTTATCTTCATTATGTTATGTTTAAAAAAATCTAAGTGCATTTAGTTCATGTATATTGGTTTCGAACTTTCTGCATCTTTTGTTTTTTTAGCCTGTGCTATATCCAGTATTGTTGCTATATATCAATTCAAATAAATTAACAACAATTAATCAATATTGTAATCAAATTTATAAACTTTATTACAAAATCATTGAAAAAATGATCAACTTACAGTTTTACAGCATTAAATAAAAAATACAGATTGTTACATAATTGAAAACAACACACAAGTCAATTAAAATAACAGAATGTATTTAAAGAAATGAAAAACTACTTAAATCATTCATCAGATCATTATCATTTTTAATTAACACATGAAAAAAATAGTTCGGACAGTAATGAGGGGATCATCAATTGACCTTCATAATGCATGTACTGCGCTGGGATTAAGTAACAAGACAAATGGAATTGTTAGTTATGACATGTGATATCGAGATAACTTTGAAACAACAAGGTTAAAATTCCACTAATTAATATTGTGCGGACTGCAAAAATTCATCGAGTTAAGCGAAATATCGAGACAACAGAGATTGACACATACGAGGAAGAAATACATTGTAGATATGGGAACAATGCTGCAACATAACCTAGGTATCGATCAACCAAGTTCGAATCAACAAGGTTTCACTGTAATAGTCACATGTGTGAATGGCCACATCAGAATTACTAACTTCTGAAGGACCTGATATGGACCGTTTATCTTGTTGGCTTGGGCGGTAACAAGATAAAAGGTCCATATTGTGTCCTTCATCAGTCCCTAATTCTTTATACAGCTCAACACACAAGTTACTATTCTATCATTTTTTACGTAATATGCCAACCGCTTGATCGGTGTTATAAAATATTGTTCTCGTCACTAATGAATTAATGTGGTTCTCATCTGTTGATTGGTTTAAAATAATAATGTCATAAAAAAAAATAATGATGTCATAATCAAAACAACTTGCATTTACTGCGTATTCAAGTTATGACCATAAAATTGGGTAGGGAGAATTTGTATTTCATTTCACAAAATTTAAATTTATTGCTTTTTATAATTAGAGAAACAGCAGTGTATTTCACAAAAACTCGTACGATATATTTTACACTTATGAATTTTTGTGAAAATCACTGCTGAAACTTACATTAGTACTCTTGGATTATCTGGTTTCTGCAATCTCGATGGTTAAATTATGGAATTTTATGTCCTGTCCAAAGCTTAGACTTAAAATTGGGTAATTAAACTCTCTCAATTGGAGAAATCCGATAATCCACTCATATCAATGTAAGAACCTATATTTACATAATTATTCATCCATGTTTTACCCTTAGTCATTATGGTAATTTTCAGTATTGGCAGGGAAATATTTCGTTACTATATGAATGTCAGATTAAAGTTTTTGTGTTATTTTTTCATTTTTTTCTTTTCATATACTGAATGTAGAATTTAGGCAACTTTCATAAAACACTGCTAAACATTAAACATTGATATAGTATACATTTGATTTAACAAATACCAAATACATATATTTCCTCTAAGAAAAATAAGCCGACTTTAAAAAGTGAGTGAATTCCGAATGTTAGAGCTTCATATTGACTCTTCCTTGGTGTAATATATAGAATTGTTTGTCTGTTATATTAGCCTGCTCAACAATGTTACCAGTGTCCCTGCCAGCCATCAACTCCAGTCTCCCTCTGACTTGTCACTTAGCAGAATCGTGTACCAGTATAAAATGCTGTATGGACATAACAGAGCTAAGGAGATCAGTAGAGTTTTACATAGAGTTAGACTCCTGTGACAGAAAACTAAGTGCAGCCATTGAGAAGTTGGTTTACAACAAAAGCCTGATCAGTTATATTTATCTACAGCAGGAAAATGTCCAACTGAAAGGAGTAGTCCACCTAAAGTAAGTCAGTATAATAATGAATGGTCAGTATGATTGTACAGCTTGACTCGTGTCTTCAGTATTGCATTTTTCTTATATTTATTGTTCAAGGCCACACCAAATCAATTTCTTGTCGACGGACCTGACCGCACATCTGTTATCGAAATCAGAAAATAATATTCATACAATTTTACCACTACCGGTATTCGGAAAGTGGTCGGAATTATTTTATTTTATTCTTTGATTGTTTTTGTTTGAATGATGTTTAACGCCACTTTCAGCAATTTTTCAGCTATCTCATGGCGTCCAGTTTTTATTGGGGGAGGAAGCCGGAGTACCCGGAGAAAACCCCCGACCTTCGGTAGGAAAACTGGCAATCCTGGTCAATTAAGATTGGAGTCAAGTACACCCTGCCCGCAGTGAGACTCAAACCTGCAACCTCAGTGTTGACAGACCACGTGATCAATAGTAGAAGAACTACCTTAACCACTCGGCCACCGAGGCCCCGTACATTTATTCTTTGAAATCGTAATAATGTTAGCGCTTAATGCAACTGTCGTTTTATTGCAAAACAAACAAAAATATAGATGTAATTTGAAAAAGGTAAACAGCCATGCTTCTTGTAGTGAGTATATCTGTTGTAATGGGAGGCATGGTTGCCCAAAACACAGCAATTTCTTTCAGTGGCTGTACGTTAGCACTGCTATTTTAAAGACATGTCAAAGTCAAAGATTTCCCACTTAGCACCAACGTAATAAATAAGATTATACATGAACATTTTACTCAAATTTGAAATAAAATTTTCTCGAGTCAACAATCCTATGAAATAAAAGACTGGGTATAAGCAGGTTTGTTAGATCACTGAAAACTTGCTTCTTCTAACGCTTTTTGGTTGTACAGTGAACTGTAGTCCCAATAATGTAGCTCCTAGTATTTTTTTTATCTCTGCCAATCAAAAATGGTCACAGAAGTGTCAATATTGTAGCTTAAATTAAACTTATTAAAATTATTTATTTGGTTGTGATTATGTCTACCATGAAATGTGTGAATGGGTGTTCAGTGTTATTTTGTGGAGAAGTTTCAATAAAGTAAAGTAAAGTATTTTTATTTTGCATCGGCGCATAACTGTTTGATTTGGTTGTTGTCTTATTTACATGTCTATATCTATGTTTTTTAATGGCTTGCTTTGGACTTTGACTTTTTCTTTCAAGCCTTGGACATTGGACCACCATGTATCAATACATAATTCTGGATTTTCTTTTACTGTTCTTTCAAAATAGAAAATCTCACTTACTAAAGGTAATGGTAAGGAAAATACACTGAATGGGATATAACTTATTTTATGACATTTAAAACTTGATTATCTCGAAAAATCTTCATCATTACATGATGTACAGTATCAAGTCAGTATAGTCAGATGTGACAGGCATTCTTTTGTAAAAAGGTTTGTTCTTTCTGTCTCTTATGCTTTGAAAGTTATACATGTAGTATCTTGAATAAAAAATACAATATTGACTTGTTTAAAAGGTGTAATTTATTGAACATTCTTTGAAGGATGAACCTGAAATTACAAAATATATTTTATTTATATGCTTTGGATGACTTCAGGTAAGCATAATATGCCCGATTCAGAAAGAAAAACACAATTAAATAGCACTGAAATTTGTGAATATATCCATTCATTGAAGTACATTGTCTTATTTAAAAAAAAAGAAAAAGTTATCGCTCGCTCCAAATTTTTCTGTTAACCTACTTTTAAAAATAAAAATAAAAATATTTAAATTTTTATTTCGCTCTGTTATGCCATTCTAAAATGACAAAAATTTGAAGAACAGGAAATTAAATGGGTGTGGCCTTACTGTATTTTGAAGTGGTTCATTTTACATTGAACTGCAGCTTACTATCATAACCTTGAACTTACATAGGGAGATAATTTGTTTTGGGTATTACAGTAACTTCAATTAATTACAAAAATTGTTGCAATTAGGTTTTACTGCTACTACCAGCAGTGTTTCAATTATGACATACACTTTGACATATTGTAAACTATAATGACATATATATATAGTGACGTAAGTGAGTAAATATCTGCCATGTTGGATTTTTCTGATGATAACATAATTGAAATGAAAAAGTTTTACTTGCCACTTGTTTTGTCATGGGTCCCTTTGATCTAATTACTGTGCTGAAGATAATTTTACTCCAGTTTCATTGAACATTTCCATTGAAACTTCCCAAGACTTATTGAAACATGACGAACATGATTTAATGCTTATATCCCGACCTTTTTCCTCTTGTTTTGCTTTTTTTTGAATGGCCACCTTGTTTCAACTAAACCCCTCTAATGAAAATACTTCAATAAATGAAATATTGGCAGCTGTATTCCTAATATATCAAGTTGTGATGCTCTATCACAGCAGAGTTACAATATAATCTCTTTTTTGTTTCTGTTCCTTGGAGTAGACTTCATATTAATGCTTGTAGACTAACCTCCTGGTGTGGTCCCAGCATTTCTCATTTTGTGCAGGAAGGTTTACTTCATGGTATTCTTGTTCATTTTTATTCCATGTTTATGTTTATTAAAAATTTGTACATGGACTATAATATACAAATTTATACTGTTTTATTTTTCAGTTTTACTATCGACGACCTTGCAGCAGAAAACCAGTACTTGTTGAGTGTCAATACCAGTGTGTGCTTTGAGACAAATTTTAAGTGTAGTCTTTCCATACAACTTCTACAAGACATGAGATTACCTAAACCTCAATGTGACCTGCAGACAACCATAGCTCTACAGAGTAACAACTTTTAAATATAGTTTTGTTATTTAGATTTAAAATTAAGGTTTAATTAAGAAATAATTCATGCAGGCTGTGGTTTATCATTGTTTTACAACGGGGTGACCATTTATGTCGTATTATTTTCTCCCGAGCGACAGCGAGGGATAAAATAACGACATAAATGGTCATCCATTGTAAAACAATGATAAATCACAGCCTCCGTGAATTATTTCTATTCTAATAAGACAATTACAGTACATTTATAATATTTTCGTACCTATAGAAAACATCATTTCCGCCATAAACTGGCTGTTCCGTCAATGTAACACACAATATATTGCAACGGATAATGATAGCGCGCGATAGCGTGTGTCGCTATTTATAAGATTTATACGTCATATGCAATAGCTTTCTAGTGGGAGTTACAGTTTTGTAATTGGAACAGCCATTTAAAACACGCCCTACTCAGTGCGTGTTGCTCATAGATAAATCATTTTTTTACCAGAGTTGTGGTCTCAAAGCCTTTAAAGCACGTCATATTAGAATATTTAGTTTAATTTCTTGATCATAGTCATAGCAATTGTGTTTTGCCCATTATGGATGAGACACAACTTATCATTTGTATAAATTTTTGTTCAGTGAGACAATACCTGATTTGTTGAACCAGAATATCTACTGACTATGACACTAATAAATAATTAAACACTTCACATGTTCTTTATGCTGACTTAATCTTTTCAACTCATAATACAAACTTTTAATGTTTGTTTGAATATAGTTTAAGGTATCTGACCCATAATTGAAGTTACCGTTTAATATTATTTTTCGACAAAGAAATGCAGCTTTATTACATCAATGTATTGCTAATTATTTAAACAAATAAAATATGTAATTTTACTTCGAGTCATTGAAGGTTAACAGCTTTGAGCAAAAAAGTTAGTTACTCAAATAGTATTTCAGATGTTTGCCGAACATTACTGAGGTCTGCTCCATTAAAAATCAATGGACATCCGGCACACCAAATATAATCACGTGGTCAATTATGGTCAGGATACCTTAACATCACTTTCGGTGCGAGTGGAGTAACTTAATTATTGAATGTATATGGAATGTCGACATTAATGAACCTTGCAAGTAAGAATTCTCTTCTGTTAAACTGATGATTTAACATGATGTGCCTAAAATGCTTTGAGTCCACACCAGGTGTAAAACAAGTATATCTTCCTAATAAACAACACTCTTTATGGCTACGTCATAGTAAGATTTTTCACATATTTATAAAAAACGTCACAATCAAATTTGTGTCCTAAATGGCCATCAAGTAGTGCAAGTCTAAGGTTATTTTGTTAAAAAGGTTAATCTATATGTCCTATTGGAATTGAAATAATTCATTGGTGACAGCACTCTGGATAAAATATTGGATATAAAGGGCCAACCTATGGTAGAATCTGCATATATTCATGCCCCAATGAATTATTTCTTAAATATAAATCTCAATTCAGTCAAACCTATCATTTAACCTTCTCAGGTCATGTATTTTCTTACTTTTCAGACTTTTCTTACAACAATTGGTTGACCAAACAAGGACTGAGTACGTCTGTACCGTTATCCAGTTCTCAAGCCGATCTTCTGCTAGAAGAATTAGGAATTTCAGAATACATGGAGACCACAGTGTGTGACAGAACTAAAACTCCCTATAGTCCATCAGTTAATGGATGGAACTCATGTAAGATCTGTAACAGTTAGGTTGATAAAACAAACTTGGAGAGACACGCATCTTGTGAAGTCATATATTACTCCACTGAAAATTTAAAGCTTTTTTTCTTGATGTTTTTTTTTCAAAATGTTCATTTACACAAATAAAAATGTTCAGTTTATTATAATGTTTGAATTTATTTGTTCTAAGTATTAACTACAAAAATATTTTATCCATTGAGGGATAACACAATTTCTGTTGTGCACATTTAATATAATCCGTTATGTGCATTATACATTGTGCAAAATGGAAATTGTGTTATTCCTAGATGGAGAGTATTTTTTGTAGTTAATCCTTAATTAAATATCTGAATTTACTGTTCATTGCACATAAAAATAGCTTAATAATAGAAAGATCACAATAACCACTATATATACTGTTTGGTCTTTTTTCTCCATTACATTTTTCCTTTTTTTCCTTTACATACATGTATATATTGATTAAATTAATTTTTTCATATTCTATTTTATAGCCTGTCCTGAATTAATTTCACTTCGGCCAATCAATGGTTCTGTATCATGTCACATGATGACCTCTTGTACTGGTGTCGACTGCTGTGCAGAGGTACCACAGATTGGACGGTCTTTTCACATATTTCTTCACCTTGATAGCTGTTACAAAAGACTGAAAGTTGGAATTGAAAATTATTTCATTGACATTGCCTACTTGAACTATGAATTCGGTAAGATTTTGAGTTTTGTTGTTTGATACCAACATTTCTTTTTTCTATGATGGGTACATGACCATGTTACAGTCAGAAAATAAAATGACCTGTCAGGTATTTTCTACCTATTGGTCAATCAATTCTTAATACAGATAACAGCTGTTTAGAAAACTGCTTCAATCTGCTTTCTTTAAAGCTCTTCATCAGTAATTGCCTGGACATTTAAATTGAAGCTACTCAAGTATGACTCAGGTAAATTTAAGCTTCTTACTTAGAATATTGCTGGGTTTAATGTAAGAGACCAAGTTATTACACCTGAGTCATTCATGAATAGCTGCAATTTAAATATCCAGCTCTTTCTGATGAAGAACTTTAAAGAAAACAGATTGAAGCAGTTTTCTGAACAGCTGTTATCTATTTTTGGAATTGATTGAGCAATAGATAGAAAATATCTGACAGGTCATTGTACTTTGACTATAATAGTTTTGCATATCTGTTTATCTAAAATGTTAATGTAGAGTTTGGTATAGACAACTTTAAGGTGGGTTATGGAATATGATATACATAGGTTTTTGATTGGCTGTAAGGTTTGATTATGGGTGTTGGGTTGTCTGGTAGGTTGTAGGAACGGAATCAGATGGTTATTTAGTTATCTACATGGTTTAAGTTTAAACAGGTTTCAGTTTATACATTTTGGGTGGGTGGGAATGTTTAATTTAAACTTTAGAGGTTGGCTTAAGAGATACATGTATTTTATGATTTAAATGTACACATTTTTCTGTTTTTTATTGTCAAGTTTCAGTTTGTCATGATGTTTCAAGGTTTCGTGTAGACAGGTTTCCCTGTATTAGTGTTGACAGAGTTAAGAGTTATATGTAGGTCCTTATAAGAAGTTAAACTTAAAAACAGAGTATGAAAAAAAGTACTAAAAAATCCTAAATCAATTTGACAAGACACGCTTGTGGCGAGAAAACTGGAAAAATAAATAGTTCCAAAAACAACAATTGGAAACAACAAGAAAACAAAAGAAGAACAACACAAACCCCATTTAAAACTGGTTGTGAGTCTTTTGTGATCCGGTAAGGAGTGTATTAGTAGATATATGTTGTGAACCATTGAAGATTAAATTGTTGTAAACAAAAAAAGTTGCAGTTAACGAATAGTAAACAAATTGGTAAAATCTCATAGTTTTAAAATATTTATTTTTACATTTTTAGGAACTTTCAAACAGATGAGACTTAGTGATGTAGTCCATTTAGAGTAAGTAATTAATAATATGACAGGTGAAACATAAATGGGAGCTGATAGGTGTAGGTTAGGGGTAGGTTTAGGTTATTGGAAAAAGAATGGCTGCATAATGTTTGTTAAACTTCTAAAAAATGAGAAGTCTGCTTAGAAAGAGTGCCACCATCTTGCAGGAAATCTGTACAAGTGACATATTAAAGTATGGAACCATTATACCATTAAATTTAAATAACTCAATGTTATAATATTTGTCTGTTTTAAAATCTATGTATAACTGTACTTACAGCTATATAATAGAGGACCTTTTCGCAGAGAGGACTTACCTTGTTAATATAAATGTCAGTGTATGTATGGAGTTTGGTCAGCCATGTTTTGTCAGCACGTCCGTTCTAATGGACAGTTATCTCCCTGTACAAGATTGCAGTTTTACAGACGACACTAACAACTTCAATACTCAGAATTTTCTAGCTGATAAAGGATTGGCTGTTGGCCAGAATTTAAGTTCTGCTGTCATCTCAGAGATTTTAGAAAGACTAGATGTAGCAGGGTACATAAAAACTGTCCAATGTGATAGGAACAGTTCAACATACACCCCTACAGCATCCTCAGGCTGGAAAATAGGTGAGTATTAGGGTATCTTCAACATACACCCCTACAGCATCCTCAGGTTGGAAAATAGGTGAGTATTAGGGTATCTTCAACATACACCCCTACAGCATCCTCAGGTTGGATTGTTTGTTTGTTTGTTTGAATGGTGTTTTAACGCCACTTTCAGCAATTTTTCAGCTATTTCATGGCGTCCAGTTTTTATTGGGGGAGGAAGCCGGAGTACCCGGAGAGAACCCCCGACCTGCGGTAGGAAAACTGGCAATCCTTGTCAATTAAGATTGGAGTCGAGTACACCCTGCCTGCAGTGAGAATCGAACCCGCAATCTCAGTGTTGACAGACCACGTGATCAATAGTAGACGAACTACCTTGACCACTCGGCCACCGAGGCCCCTCCTCAGGTTGGAAAATAGGTGAGTATTAGGGTATCTTCAAAATACACCCCTACAGCATCTTCAGGTTGGAAAATAGGTGAGTAGTAGGGTATCTTCAACATACACCCCTACAGCATCCTCAGGTTGGAAAATATGTGAGTATAAGGGTATCTTTAACATACACCCCTACAGCATCCTCAGGTTGGAAAATAGGTGAGTATTAGGGTATCTTCAACATAAACCCCTACAGCATCCTCAGGCTGGAAAATAGGTGAGTATTAGGGTATCTTCAACATACACCCCTACATCATCCTCACGTTGGAAAATAGGTGAGTATTAGGGTATCTTCAACATACACCCCTACAGCATCCTCAGGCTGGAAAATAGGTGAGTATTAGGGTATCTTCAACATACACCCCTACAGCATCCTCAGGTTGGATTGTTTGTTTGTTTGTTTGAATGGTGTTTTAACGCCACTTTCAGCAATTTTTCAGCTATTTCATGGCGTCCAGTTTTTATTGGGGGAGGAAGCCGGAGTACCCGGAGAGAACCCCCGACCTGCGGTAGGAAAACTGGCAATCCTTGTCAATTAAGATTGGAGTCGAGTACACCCTGCCTGCAGTGAGAATCGAACCCGCAATCTCAGTGTTGACAGACCACGTGATCAATAGTAGACGAACTACCTTGACCACTCGGCCACCGAGGCCCCTCCTCAGGTTGGAAAATAGGTGAGTATTAGGGTATCTTCAAAATACACCCCTACAGCATCTTCAGGTTGGAAAATAGGTGAGTATTAGGGTATCTTCAACATACACCCCTACATCATCCTCACGTTGGAAAATAGGTGAGTATTAGGGTATCTTCAACATACACCCCTACAGCATCCTCAGGCTGGAAAATAGGTGAGTATTAGGGTATCTTCAACATACACCCCTACAGCATCCTCAGGTTGGATTGTTTGTTTGTTTGTTTGAATGGTGTTTTAACGCCACTTTCAGCAATTTTTCAGCTATTTCATGGCGTCCAGTTTTTATTGGGGGAGGAAGCCGGAGTACCCGGAGAGAACCCCCGACCTGCGGTAGGAAAACTGGCAATCCTTGTCAATTAAGATTGGAGTCGAGTACACCCTGCCTGCAGTGAGAATCGAACCCGCAATCTCAGTGTTGACAGACCACGTGATCAATAGTAGACGAACTACCTTGACCACTCGGCCACCGAGGCCCCTCCTCAGGTTGGAAAATAGGTGAGTATTAGGGTATCTTCAAAATACACCCCTACAGCATCTTCAGGTTGGAAAATAGGTGAGTAGTAGGGTATCTTCAACATACACCCCTACAGCATCCTCAGGTTGGAAAATATGTGAGTATAAGGGTATCTTTAACATACACCCCTACAGCATCCTCAGGTTGGAAAATAGGTAAGTATTAGGGTATCTTCAACATAAACCCCTACAGCATCCTCAGGCTGGAAAATAGGTGAGTATTAGGGTATCTTCAACATACACCCCTACATCATCCTCACGTTGGAAAATAGGTGAGTATTAGGGTATCTTCAACATACACCCCTACAACATCCTCAGGCTGGAAAATAGGTGAGTATTAGGGTATCTTCAACATACAACCCTACAGCATCCTCAGGTTGGAAAATAGGTGAGTATTAGGGTATCTTCAACATACACCACTACAGCATCCTCAGGTTGGAAAATAGGTGAGTATTAAGGTATCTTCAACATACAACACTACATCATCCTCACGTTGGAAAATAGGTGAGTATTAGGGTATCTTCAACATACACCCCTACAGCATCCTCAGGTTGGAAAATAGGTGAGTATTAGGGTATCTTCAACATACACCCCTACAGCATCCTCAGGCTGGAAAATAGGTGAGGATTAGGGTATCTTCAACATACACCCCTACAGCATCCTCAGGTTGGAAAATAGGTGAATATTAGGGTATCTTCAACATACACTACTACAGCATCCTCAGGTTGGAAAATAGGTGAGTATTAGGGTATCTTCAACATACACCCCTACAGCATCCTCAGGTTGGAAAATAGGTGAGTATTAGGGTATCTTCAACATACACCCCTACAGCATCCTCAGGCTAGAAAATAGGTGAGTATTAGGGCATCAGAAATGTTTTTTATCATTATTTCATTTATAGGTGCAAAAATTGGAAACTCTCTATGACATATCACAGTAATTTGTCACTTAAAATTACAAAAACTTTAAAATTTTCTTAAAAAATAATGATAACCAAAATGTTATCGTGTTGTTGTAACACTACTGGTCAAATAGTAGGTCTAGCCATTAAAATTACAAAAGTAACTTTCGCCATTTTGGTTCCGTTATTTTTCCATTAAAATCTATGGCAAAGGCTTCATTTGATAGATTTCACTATCTTCCATCCAAAACTAGTTACGTTTATAACTTTTAAAATGCCAATTTTCGCAAAAACTGTCAAAAGATCCGGTGGCGAGAATTACTTGCCGGCGAGAACTACTCCATGACCAGTATAGTATAAAATGTGCATAAGGCTCTTGAAAAATTTGAATGAATAGTGATGCAATTTAGACCTGAATATAAGGCTCATAAGATGTCTGAATAGAATTAAATAACTTAGC
Source organism: Limnoperna fortunei (assembly GCA_944474755.1). Lineage (NCBI taxonomy): Eukaryota > Metazoa > Mollusca > Bivalvia > Mytilida > Modiolidae > Limnoperna > Limnoperna fortunei. The sequence continues at coordinate 23,167,614 of OX104122.1, forward strand.
GACAGAAACTGTTTGTCTGTATATTTTATAACCATAATATCTTTGATAGCATTTTATTCAAAATATATTCTAGTTATAACTTATACAGTTCTTAGTTATTAAAACAAAATCTTTGTATTTGTGGTAATAGAACATTATAGAATTAGTTTAGTCTTATATTAGAATGGTTTAGGCAAGGCATTAGTTGTTTATATTCATCACAAATAAGTTTTCTTTGTTCTGTATTCTACAAGTCACTGACATCTTTTTGTAATTTGACTAATGAAAATTGTTGCAAAAATGAAATGTACAATATAAATTATAATGCATCACAGGATGTAAAGTAGATTCTGATTGGTCAGTGTGTTCCTTTCATGGCATCAGCATTGACTCGTCATACATAAATACAAATGCAGAGGTTATTTCTAAAAAGTCTCATTTTAGTCAGTTTTTTATTACTGTTGAATTAGAATAAATATAGCCATAAAGTATTCGATTTTTATGGTCACAAAATGTTTACTAGTTCATGTTGCCATTAAAGTCAGTTTGCAACTGTCAAATTACTGACTGATGCTGGCAAATCTTCAGATAAAATACAGATATCTTTAAACTGAAACTGGATTTTCAAATATGTTAACAAGTGTTTTGGTCTGTGTTTGCTAAAGTATCCGATATTTAAGTTTTGGAGAATTTCTAGTAAAAATCGCTTCAATATTTAAGATTTTAATCATAAAATGTGACCATTAGCAGAGTATATTAACCAGTTTTATCTCCCTTTCAGACTGTGGAACAAATATTGGGACTATCTCTGCATTATCGGGACCAATTTCTTGTAACATTCCTACTCAATGTTCTGCAGTCGACTGCTGTGTACGTGTGGATTTCTTGAAAAGGTCATTCCATGCAGTAGTTGACATTGACCCCTGTGAGAGGAAGTTTGTTATTAGCATAGAGAATCTACAACTGGATCTGCCTTACTTGACCTACAAGTGGGGTGAGTTAGTTTCATATTTTATTGCATGGCATTTCACTTATCAGGACATTCCTAGGCTACCATTTAATTCAGAGTTGGGTCCTCGGTGGCAGAGTGGTTAAGGTAGTTTGTCTACTATTGATCACATGGTCTGTCAACACTGTGGTTGTGGGTTCAAGTCTCACTGCGTGCCAAGAATTGTCAGTTTTCGTGCCGAAGGTTTGAGGTTTTCTGCTGGTAATCTGGCTTCCTCCACAATAAAAACTGGATGCCATGATATAGCTGAAAAAATTGCTGATAGTGGCATTAAACATCATTTAAACAAGCAAACAAATTAAAAATAGAAATTCAACATTATGTTGAACGTATCACAAATGTCTGCATTTCATGAGTTTTGATGCAGCTTTCATAGAAACATTTTTTGAATGAGTTTTTGTTCCGGCTTTTAGCAAATTTCTAGCTATATCATGGCTTTCATTTTACGAGGTGAGAATTTCTTTGTTTTGGAAATCATATATACAAATTAAATTTTTATTAAGTTTTTGCAATTATGTTAACATCTACTAAATGATTTACATAGCTGACCATTATAACACTTTATAGAATACTGAATTTATCTTAAGTTCACTATTAGTGGCAACCTTATTTTCTCAAAATAACATGTCTTCACTAAAAAATATCTGACAGGCGCAACAAGTTTAAAGTCTAATAAGAGTGTTTTGTAATGTTTACAAAATGACATCACAAATAAAGCTAGTTTCAGTTCTCATATGGATAGAAACAGGTGCCAGTCAGTAAAGTTTCGTACAAATTCTAATACTTGCTTGAAATCAATTAATTTGGATTCAGTTCACTAATAAAATATTTGTGCATCATATGAACTTAATTTTAAACAGGTTCATTCAGAATTACAATTGTCATTCTAAGTGAAATAAGAACTACTTTGGTTCTTTTAAGCACTACTTTTGACTACGGCATCAACTGATTGGCTATTTAGTAGAGGGTAAACTTAACAAGCTAGAACCATTTGAACATCATTGTTTTTCTTTTTTTATGTTAAATTTTAAAGATTTCAGATATTGTCCTGTTAGTGATTTAATGACAAATAAAATTAAATTGCAAGTAAGAAATTAACATTTCAGGTAAAAAGGACAGATTTAAGTTGATGGATATGTATGTCATTGAGTAAGTGTAATATGTACTATTTATTTAAGTCTTTATTAATTGCTGATATACACTCCATAAGATAGCTCTACTTGCTGACCTACACTACCTAGGATAGTTATACTTGCTGACCTACACTACCTAAGATAGCTCTACTTGCTGACATACACTACCTAAGATAGCTCTACTTGCTGACCAACACTACCTATGATAGCTCTACTTGCTGACCTACACTACCTAGGATAGTTATACTTGCTGACCTACACTACCCAAGATAGCTATACTTACTGACCTACACTACCTAAGATAGCTCTACTTGCTGACCTACACTACCTAAGATAGCTCTACATGCTGACCTACACTACCTAAGATAGCTCTACTTGCTGACCTACACTACCTACGATAGCTCTACTTGCTGACCTACACTACCTAAGATAGCTCTACTTGCTGACCTACACTACCTAAGATAGCTCTACTTGCTGACCTACACTACCTAAGATAGCTCTACTTGCTGACCTACACTACCTAAGATAGCTCTACTTGCTGATATACACTACCTAAGATAGCTCTACTTGCTGACCTACACTACCTAAGATAGCTCTACTTGCTGATATACACTACCTAAGATAGCTCTACTTGCTGATATACACTACCTAAGATAGCTCTACTTGCTGACAGTGGTCTGTCAACACTGAGATTGCCGGTTCGAATTTCACTGCAGGCAGCGTTCGCTCGACTCCAGTCTTAATTGACAAGTATTGCCAGTTCATTGTTCATTGCAGCCAAGGCCATGTAAAAAAAATCATTAGCTTCTCAGGCCACTTTTCAAATTTTTTGATGAGGCAGGCAGGAGTCTTTTTTTTTTTTCCTTTTTTTTTCTTAAAAAAATTGTTGCTTCTCAGGCCATTTTTCATATTTTTTAATGAGGCAGGGCAGCTCTTTTTTTTTTTTTTCTGGCATGTACTTGTGGAAACTTTCATCATGTCTGAATTATTAAAATATAGCATCTGTTCTTATACACTGGTATATAAAACAAGAAATTGAAGAATTCTGTTTTAATGGGAAATTAAAACCAACTTTTTGTATACATATTTGTTGTCTTCTTTTTGATATATGTACTGTAATTGGTAACCGAACAACTTGGAACGCAGACAACTCGGACTGTAGCAAGGACAGCTGGGCCCGTTGAAAATAGGACAACTCTGACCACATTTATTTCTCATAATGTCATTAAAATATTAAAATATGATAGTCCTGTTTATAATATTTATTCATATAACGTTATAAATTTTTTCTAGTAAATTGAAATAGTTCTACTCGAATGTAAATTATACCGATTTAATTATATAAAAGTTAAATGTTAAGATGAGAAATGCGACACAAATAACAACATTAAATTTTAAGAATTCAGAAAACACTCACAATTATCTATAATAATTGTGGCTTCAATTAATGTGATCGGTAATCATGTTGTTTCAATTTTAAGATCTGAAAGAATTTGAGCTTGTTTGTTTTCAAATAAGTGAATTTAGTGAAACTTAATTAGATAGAAACTTCTGTGATTCCAAATGAGTAGCTTGGTCAAGATGTGAAATGATACCATACTCTGATATCACAATTCCCTTATTTTAAAATAAATATATGTTGAAGCTTTTTTTTGTTTTATGGTTTTTTCTGATACATAATAAATTTCACGTTAAACAACAAATTTCAGTCTGGTCAACTGCTGTACAGTTAATAAAATAAACGTCTGCAGTTAACAATAACAAACAAAAACTTTATTTTTTTACATGACAATTTAGATTTCTTGGAACATCAATTATAGGACAACTCGGACCGTATATGAATAACATGGTCCGACTTGTCCTATTACGGTCCGAGTTGTCTCGCATTCCTGCAATGGTATAATGGACCTCGCAATGAAGCCGGCATCGGCTGTGTATAGCCTTCAAATTTGACAATGGCTGCTGCAGCGTTGGCTTTAATTGATTCTAACAAGTCCCCAAGCGTACTCCGTCATAAAATCGCAATGAATTGTCCACGGTATTATCGTTTTTCCTCCCTAGAGGACTTGGCATGACACCAAAGACGATGCCATGCTGACGGAGTTAAACAAACGATGTATATTTAAATCACCACACCACGTGATAAAGCGTGTTAAAGAAAACGTTTCGATGATTGTTAAAATCATAAATTTTACCGGTAACGGAAACAGACGCGAAAAATTTCCGGGCGGGACGCGGAACTGCCGATTTTTAATTTTTTTTTTGGTATGATAAAAAACGACGAATGCGGCGGGTAAATGGGACACGCGGCGGGGCCTGAGAAGCTAATAATTTTTTTTTTTTGGCCCAAATAGTTTATAAATGTATAAATGTATATCATTAAGTCACAAATAATAAATACAATTAAGTTATTCATGTCCATGAGATATTTGATCTGGACAATTTTTAGTGCATTCATACGATTAGAAATGCTATATATATGTTAAATTTGTGTTGAATTTATCAAAGATGCAGATGCAGGTTCTTGAGTTAACTCCCCTGTTTGACAGCTTTGTAGGGATAACTCTTCTGCCACACAAGCTTGAGCTAAATTACAATTAACTCCGCCCACTTAATTAGTTCAAATCATGGAAATACCCAGAAAATTCAGTCTTGCACTCTGCACACTTATTTTTTACCATAGTTAAGCGAAATTTAAATTTGAAATTGAAAAGTAAATTAGGTTAACAATTTGTTTATTTCCGAAATTACAGACGACACACAACTTAGATAATCTGGAAAAAAACATGGAAACAGTTATCTATGTTTATAGTATAGTTAAACTACATCAATGTATTCAATAAGATTGAAATACTATTAAAAATGTGAAATTGATTGATTATTTTGTTTTGTTTAATCATATTTCACAGAGGCTAACAAATCAATAATGTGAGCGGAGCTATAAGTCCCTTGTTCGGCAAAGGTAATTTCTGACATGTAGCCTCTGTTTCGGATATTGTTGCTATATATGCATTAATCCAACATGGCTATAATTGTGCATCTCTAATAGTTAATATTAAAATTAGGAATGGCTCTGGTTTTCATGTATTATTTATTAACAGTTTGAAATACAAAACCAAGTTCAAACATGCTTGTTTTTTCTGACATTTACCCTATCCATAATGTTTAGTACTTCTGTATTGACAGTTTTGTGATAGAACACATACCAGCAAACAGACAGTTCAGAGTTAATTTAAACATCAGCATATGGTTTGACAACACCAAGGCCATGTATTCCTGGGTGATATTTAAACAGAATGTTCTGACCTACAGTCAGTGTGACTTTAACACTAACTTTGAAGTAACAGGTACAATACAGTTGTTTGTAATTTTGAAGTAACGTGTATAAATGTTTTGTTTTCAATATGAATTTTGATGTTTTTGTGACAAGCACAGATTTTAAAGTTATTGTGGCTTTAACAGAAATTTTTACTGTTACTGTGACTTTAATATGAATTTTGATGTTGATGTGACAAGCACAGATTTGAACTTATTGTGACTTTAACAGGAATTTTGATGTTGTAGGTAATATATTTTTATCACATATTCAGCAGTGATATGGACGGTTTAGCCCATGCAATACACCAGGAAGTTGTAGCCCGATATCAGCACTATAGACGTTGCCAAAGACAACGGGCTGATATCAACAACGTTACCAGTGACGATGGGCTGATATGCGTATCAGCCCGTTGTCACTGGTAACATCGTCAATATCAGCCCATCTTCAATGGTGACGTCGTGGATCAAAGAAAGTTATGTTGTATCCAGAAATTTATAATTTTGTTTATAAATGAATTAAAATTACAAGACAATCTATTTTCATGACAAGTTTAAGATTAATTTTGGTTCAAATATTTGATAAATAGATTATGACATTGCATTTTTCCATATCGTCTTTTGTATCAGCCCTCGACACCTATCAGCCCTCGAGCGAAGCTCTCGGGCTTGATATGGGAGTCGCAGGCTGATACTTGGGCCAATATGAAAAATGCAATGTAATAATCCATAATAAGTTAATGTAGATTTTGATGTTACAGGTAATATATGTATGCCTCTAATTATTTTTTAGCTAAGGTATGGAATTTTCTCCTGGCAGGAAGATCATGTGTATGAGTTAATTTGGAGGAAAGGACTAATATACAATTGGTGTAACTAATGCAAAAATACATTGAATTACAAAATTTAACCTTTTGACCTCATGTCAGTACATATATTATTGTCCTAAATAAGATTGATATGATAATCAATTTGCCTTGAAAATATGATCACTAGTGCCAAAGAACACATCAGATTAAACAAGTGCACAGAACTTGTTCCATGCACGAGTTTAATCTGAATGTGTTTCAGCATGAGTGATGATATTGTAATTATACATGATGCGTTATTGATTATCCTGTTTATTATATTGACATATATTTAATATATCGTCAAAAACTTGGAGGAACTTTGTTTTGAATGTTCTTGCGCATCAATGTTTACTAGTGATGTTGTTAAAAACATACAGTGACATCACTTCCAGGGGTGAAAGAACTGAATTTATTTCACATGTGATTTACCCAAACTATGTCCGATATTTCATTGCTATCAATGTAATACAAATAAATTCTGATTTTCACAGTTGAAGCTTACTTTTTGTCAGCTATTTCATTACTATTTTTTGCAGACTTTTCTTTGAAAGCATGGTATAGTAAGCAGGGACTAACATACATGCATACTCTGAGTCAGCTGGAGGCTTTAAAACTCTTACAGGATTTAGGCATAGGAAACCTAATGTCTGATGATCAGTGTCAAAGGTCAAGTTCTCAGTACAGTCCTTCTACTAGTGGTTGGAAGAAAGGTTTGTTAGTTACAATTCAGTATCCTGGTTAGCTATCAAGATACATGTACTTGTATATGTAAGCGATAAATCAGTTCTGGTAAAATTAGTCTAGACAGACCAATATTTCCTCGAAATTTTGTCCATGGCTACTAATTTTCCTATTTAAAATAGTCCATGTCTGGTAAAATCTAGTATATGAAATTTTTTCTATTAAAATATTGATAATACGGACTATTTTTACTATCTAATAAAAATAATTATATATACAGGAAAACTGTCAGTCTTTGTTAGTTGAAATAAGGCAGGTAAGGCAAGAAAGCACAACCTCGTTGTTGACAGGCAAATGCTCAAATTAGATGAGTAACTACTATTACCATTCAGCCACTCTGACCCCTTGAGATATGTACATCTGTTTTTACTTAATTCTTTAGGCTCTATATATGTCAATAGATTATATTGTTATACATTCCATTTATATCACTCAAGTCTTCATAATTGCTTGTTTTGTACACATGTATTACGAAAAGACAATTATAACTAGTAAAATTAGTTGTGTAACGAAATTTGTTTTTATACTTTGTCCATGAGTGAATTTCTGATTTAAAAAGTTTTTTTACTGAGCCAGGAATTTTCTCCTAGGAAAATGGGTCTGTTGAACTTTTTAAATTTTTTACACATTGAATAATTTTACTAGTAAAAATAGTCTTTGGGACTTGTTTTACTGTTGCTTATACACACAACAATTTTTAAAAAGAAAATGTAAAAAAAGGTTTTTTCTAAAAAATTTTCAAATTACATTTACTACCTCAGATGGTCAGTGTTTTTTCACTGGGTATACCTATATATAGCTGAAATATAACTGAAATTGGCAGGAATGCCCACTAATAAAAATTTACCATTCGCAATAGCTTTTGTTCAGAATTTGTGCATCCAATTTTTATGTTCAAATATTAAAAAATAACTTTAAATCGGCAGTAATATTTGTTCAATGGTTCTCTACTGAAAGGTACTGATATGATATTCAAGATGGCCACCACCAGTACAATTTTCATTTTCTGCTTTTTATTACATGCTTAATTCTGTTATATTTTGTTTTTCATATGTGTTTTTCTGATTGTATGTTGCCTGTACTCGTTTTAAGTACTGGTATGTTAGAAATTGTGTGTTTGATGTTCCCTCTTTTTATATCATATATGTTTTGCAGATTGTGTGTTGGACTTTCCCACCAGTCCTTTGTCAACATCCACAACCTGTGTAGTCAAGGATACCTGTTCTGCTGTGGATTGTTGTACAGATGTGGATTTTCTGAACAGGCCATTCCACACTTTCCTCTACTTAGATCCCTGTTACTCGACCTTTAAAATTGGAATTGAAAATTTAGTTTTCAATGCAAGTTTAATATCAGATCCAGATTTTCAGTTTGGTAAGTTGGTTTTATTTAAGGAATTTTATTTCCTCATAATAAGGGCCCAACACTTTGGACACCCTATAGTGATCAGTCCGTCTGTCCATCTGAAACTAATCGTGCCCTTGTTATATCTATAGGGGTATGCTTTTGATATTTGGTATATGTTTAGATAATAATATCAAGGCAATATGCATACTGTAGTTGATGACTGTTGACTTTTAACTTTGACCTCAAGGTTGGCGGGGCCCACAGAGATGGATACCATCTCACTGATATCTAGTTTTGTTTGTCATAATTACAGCTGTCTTATTGTTTAGATAATGATTGAATATAGATAAAAGCAACATATTGTCAATTTCAGGCAAAGTTTCGTAAGGAAAATCACTTCTCTTTTGATTGTCCTTATTTATCTATATGTTGTGCGACTTGTCGTATACAATGGGCAACAATGTGATATGAACAAAAGATATGAACAATGCATTGTGACGTAAGTCCCTGACAGAAAAAACATTGTGACATTACTTGCAAGGAGTGAAAGAACGTTCTTGATGAATATCCCAGCATGAAAAATTTTCAAATGTTATATATGAACAATGTGGTTTATTATGTTATTTTTAATTTGTAACATGTTTTCATTCTATATGTGTTCTCTTTTTAGCTCACCTGGACCGAAGGTCCATGTGAGCTATTGCTATCACTTGGCGTCCGTCGTCCGTCGTCCGTCGTCTGTCGTCCGTCGTCTGTCGTCCGTCGTAAACTTTTTCAAAAATCTTCTCCTCTGAAACCACTGGGCCAATTTTTTTCAAACTTGGCCACAATCATCCTTAGGGTTCCTAGTTTCAAGTTTGTACCCAGGGTGTTGATCAACAGACAAATATGGCCGCTGTTACTAAAAATAGAACATGGGGGTCAACACAGGTTTTTGATCATTATCTAAAAAACTATAATAGCTATAGAGAAAACCGTTACTTCAAATTGATCAGCACATTAAGGTCTACAATAGTTGCTATTAGTGCGAAGTTGTGTATTGGCTTCTTGTAGGAGTTATTGTCCTTTTTTGACGATTTTTGACCAAATTTTTGGTATTTACAATATAACCTGAAAAATATACGAGATAGAGTGAAACTGTAAATGGCAAAAATGATCAGCAATAAAAGCCCTACAATTCACTTGATTGGTCTGAAATTGTCAGATGACTCCTTATATGAGTTATTGCCCTTAAATGGTAATTTTTTATGAAATTTTCTGTTTTTGTCCTGTAACTTTAAAACTATAACAGCTAGAGTAAAACTGTAAATAGCAAAAATGATCAACAATACAAGCCCTACAATTCAATGTATTAGTCTGAAATTGTCAGATGACTCCTTATAGGAGTTATTGCCCTTAAATGGCAATTTTTTATGAAATTTTCCGTTTTTGTCCTGTAACTTGAAAACTATAGCAGCTAGATTGAAACTGTAAATTGCACAAATGATCAGCAATAAAGACCCTACAATTCACTTGATTGGTCTGAAATTGTCAGATGACTCCTTATATGAGTTATTGCCCTTAAATGGTAATTTTTTATGAAATTTTCCGTTTTTGTCCTGTTACTTTAAAACTATAACAGCTAGAGTAAAACTGTAAATAGCAAAAATGATCAACAATACAAGCCCTACAATTCACTGTATTAGTCTGAAATTGTCAGATGACTCCTTATAGGAGTTATTGCCCTTAAATGGCAATTTTTTATGAAATTTTCCGTTTTTGTCCTGTAACTTGAAAACTATAGCAGCTAGATTGAAACTGTAAATTGCACAAATGATCAGCAATAAAGACCCTACAATTCACTTGATTGGTCTGAAATTGTCGGACAACTCCTTAAATAAGTTATTGCCCATAAATGACAATTTTTTATGAAATTTTCCGTTTTTGTCCTGTAACTTAAAAACTGTAACAGCTAGAGTGAAACTGTTAAAAGCAAAACTGATCAGCAATACAAGCCTTACAAATTACGTTTTAAGTCTGAAATTGTCAGATGACTCCTTATAGGAGTTATTGCCCTTAAATTGCAATTTTTTATGAAATTTTCCGTTTTTGTCCTGTAACTTAAAAACTGTAACAGCTAGAGTGAAACTGTTAATAGCAAAAATGATCAGCAATACAAGCCCTACAAATTACTTTTAAGTCTGAAATTGTCAGATGACTCCTTATAGGAGTTATTGCCCTTAAATTGCAATTTTTTATGAAATTTTCCGTTTTTGTCCTGTAACTTAAAAACCATAACAGCTAGAGTGAAATAATAAATTGCAAAAATAATCAGCAAAAAAAGCCCTACAATTCATTTAATTGGTCTGAAATTGTCAGATGACTCCTTATAGGGGTTATTGCCCTTAAATGACAATTTTGTTATGAAATTTTCCATTTTTGTCCTGTAACTTGAAAACTATAGTAGCTAGATTAAAACTGTAAATTGCACAAATGATCAGCAATAGAAGCCCTACAAATGATTGCTTAGTCCAAAAATTGCAAGATGACTCTTTATAGGAGTTATTGCCCTTTCATTATGAATTTGGACATATGAACAGTTTTTTAATTATAAATTAGTCTATAACACACCTATTAGTAGAGTAAAACTGTAAATTTCTAAAGTACCCTAAAGGACAATGCCTAAAAACCATTTAATTTTCAGAAATTGTCGATGGCACCTTATAGGAGTTATTGTATTTAACAAATTTTTTGAAGAAATGTTTAGTTTTTGCACAGTAACTTAAAAGCTATAACAACTAGACTGAAACTGTTAATTTCAAAAATTTTAATATAGTCATTTGGATTCCAGGTGAGCGATTACAGGCTCCTGGGAGCCTCTAGTTTAATGTTATGCTTTGTTATACTGTTATGGCCTGGAAGTACATCTTGCATATTACTCCACGTTTTAACGACCCCATGTTTCCGCGCTGCAAAATTAGCCATTCAAATTATATTTTTTGTTTCATCATAAGAGAAATAGATTACACAAATCATGAGAATTGTATATCGCTTAATATCATTTCTCGTTATTTAATTTCATCAAACTAAAAAACTTGCCCTAGGCTCATTTTTTTGTGTTGAAATTAAATAACTCAAGATGATATTATATGTTATTTGGGATCTTCACAGGGGATTATATTCGTTGTCTGTGTTTTATATTCCCTGAGTCGAAGGCGAAGGGAATTTAGAACACAGACAGGGAATATGCACCTGTGTCCCCTGTGAAGCCAGAATAACAATTATATTCTGTTGAAATCTTCTTATGCTAATATCCATCAGTATATCATTTATAGATTTGACATTGCTCATGATTGAAGAAAAAACCTAGTTTTAACCACTAATATTGAAGAGCTGACCACCCAACACATTTAAGCTGACAAATACTGCACCTTACCTGTTTCGTGAATGATTTATGACTGCTCAATACACACTTTAAAAAATGCTTTCATGTGTATTGTATATAAAATGAAAACCAAAAATGTTGATGTTACAGTTAAATTAGTTGGACTGATAAATTTTCATAGTTAAACTCCATCAAAACTTTCCATAGCAATTAAATTTTATAACCTTGTTATTTTGGATGACTTTTTATTTCCAACAAAACTTTTTATGATAATTTCACTTTTGAAGTGTGAAGCAAATATTTGTGTTGCCATTTTAGCAGACTATAAATTACCGGTTATCTCCCTTGTTAATTTCAAGACAAATTGCAGACGGAAATGTTAGATTCCATAAAATACATGTATTAAAAATCAATATTTCATATCTTTATATTATGTTTAACTATTTATATTATGTAAAACAACTAAATTAGACAAAGAATAGATGCCATTTTGAAACTGGTTTCAATATCCCCTTTCACAGGGAATACAGTCTGATATCTCCGTCTTGATTAACCAATCATATTGTAGGGATTCACTGGATACAATAGAATATTAGTTATTACCAAATATTATATAGTAAAATAGAGAAAAATATACTGTAAAAATTTGTGCATTTATTTTCAGGAGTAGAAAAACATTTCAATTTGAAAGGAGTTGTTAGAATGACGTAAGTATTTATATACATGTAACAAGGGATGTAAATTAGGATCTTTTGTTGCTGCAGTAAAAAAAAAACAATTTTACACAAACTTGCCATTATCTTTTATTTTGTAAAACTTATTCTTCTGAAAATGAAATCTTAAAAATTGATATATATCACAGTTATGAGAAGCCCTCATCATCCAGGTCTTAATTATTTGGGAGAAAAAAGAAAGTTATAAGTAAAGTTAAACCTTTCTCGTAAAATAGATATTTATATACATGTATTTACACAGATAAAAAATATTACAATAATCTGCTTTTTATCTGGGACCATACTGGGAGGGTTACCTGTGCTCGACCCACAGAGCAGCCTAGCGCGTCCCAGGGTGGCAGATAGGGGAGACCTTCTGGTTGGGGGGTTGTCAGGTCATAATACGGAAAGCCTGGCTGCGGACCATAGTGGGTAACGTGTTTGGAGAGTGCCACGCTCCTTGCACGATAAAGATCCCTTTTGTAGATTTCGAAAAAGAGTAGGCTCATTGTAGCTGCTACAAAAGGCTAAATTCTCCGACCCTACCCAATACTCCGTACTTTTCCAGTGGCAGTCAAAATTTTGTTCCCTGTGTCCCATCCCACCCTTTTTTAATTGATGTATTGTTTGTTAACTTGTTCCCGTCCTGAATATAGCTGAAATACTGCTCGCTGGAGGTAAAGCAAACATCCAATCAATCAATCAATCTGCTTATTATCCCATCTTTAATTAGAAAACTGCATGTAATCATTATGGGCTTTGGACAAGTGGTTAAGGTAGTCATCTACTACTGATAACATGTCTGTTAAACATGGGTATGAGTCTCGCTCCAATCTTAATTGACAAGGGTTGCCAGTTTTCCTACTGATGTCCACGGTTTTCATGGGGTAGTCCACCTTTCTACCCCAGTAAAAACTGGATGCCATGGTTTTTTGTACAAATATATAGAAATAAATGATGGGACTTTTAAACAAGTTTGAGAAATCCATGGTGTCCTAAGTTTTACTGTGTCACATAGCATGGTTGATGACCTTTGACCTTGATTGCAAGGTCAGCTGGGCTCACAGAGATAGATACCATCTCACTGATATCTAGTTACACCCCCTGAAACGTAAAACGTTCCAGTACGAACGTTAAACGGACGAACCAAAAACGATATACGAACGGACGAAGAACAAACGAACGCTCTTATCGTCTAGACGAACCATTTAAAAATTAACCAATCAGAGATAAGCTATATGCTTCAATCGTTCGTATGCGGGAAAACGAATGGACACGCCTATATCTTGCTTTGTAAAAATCAAGAAACGTTCGATCATTTTAAATAAAATCTTGAGAATCAAGTTGGTTTATAGTAAACAAATAAAAAATTGACAAAGGAATAAATAATAAAATAATAGTACTTTATTGTCATTAAATCATCATTTAAATGATTTGTGACAGCTCAAACAGATAATACACAAAAAAAACCCCAAAAAAAAAAAAAAAATGTGACAACATAACAAGCCTATGAGAAAATTTGTGGGGTTGAGTATTTTTATTAAATATTCACGGTCGCGATTTGGGCTAAACATGGAAATGTTTTAATAATGGACCTATAAATATTTTTTATCACAGTGTAAAAAGAAACGAGCTTCATCGTCCATTTTAATTTGATTACAGTAATTATTACACATTCCCGAGGAAGCTTTGTATAATTAATCTTTATTGCATATAATGAAATGTACAAATCCAATTGAATATTATGTGTTAAAATATTTGTTAAACCGTATAGTTTCATAATTTTAGGGGTAATTTATTATAAAAATTCTCTATTGGAAAATATCACATATGTAATATCACTCCCGAGACCTATGCAATAATATTAAAACCATATTTAACATAAAAAAAAACTACTGAGACCTTCGAGATACAATTAAAAACTATATTAAACATATAAAATCACTCCTGATACATAAGGAATGCAATCAAAAACCATAGTACAAATATAAAATCAATCCTGAGACATTAGCTATGCAGTTAAAAACCATATTACACGTATAAAATCACTCCTGAGACCTTAGCAATACAATTAAAAATCATATTACACATATAAAATCACTCCTGAGACCTTTGTGATACAATTATAAACCATATTTCACATATAAAATCACTCCCAAGACCTTTGTGATACAATTAAAAACTATATTTCACATACAAAATCATTCCTGAGACCTTTGTGTTACAATTAAAAACTATATTTCACATATAAAATCACTCCTGAGACCTTTGTGATACAATTATAAACCATATTACATATATAAAATCACTCCTGAGACCTTTGCAATACAATTATAAACCATATTTCACATATAAAATCACTCCTGAGACCTTTGTGATACAATTAAAAACTATATTTCACATACAAAATCATTCCTGAGACCTTTTTGTTACAATTAAAAACCATATTTCACATATAAAATCACTCCTGAGACCCTAGCAATACAATTCAAAACTATATTTCACATACAAAATCATTCCTGAGACCTTTGTGTTTAAATTAAAAACCATATTTCACATATACAATCACTCCTGAGACCCTAGCAATACAATTAAAAACTATATTTCACATACAAAATCACTCCTGAGACCTTTGTGATACAATTTTAAACCATATTACACATATAAAATCACTCCTGAGACCTTTGTGATACAATTAAAAACCATATTACATATATAAAATCACTCCTGAGACCTTTGTGATATAATTAAAAACCATATTACATATATAAAATCACTCCTGAGACCTTATAAGATGCAATATTAAACCATAACATACTATAATTCACTCCTTTGACCTAACTAAGAGATGCTAAATCAGTGGTGAGACATTATACATGCAATTTAAAACCTAGGAAATGAAATGTCTGTATTTCCAAATAAATATTGTGACATCAAATTAAGATTTTATGCAAGATTATTCAGTTTTTGTATAAAATGAAGACAATGTAGGGATATTCAAAGACTTTTGGATAAAACATAAATTTTTAAAAGGTTTTAGGAACTAAAATAGAAAAATTTGTATGTGTTTACTTCTTTTATTTATTATTTTCATAAAATTTGGAGAGTGTTTAAATAAACAAATAAATATGATTTTATTTGTACAACGTGAATATTGTATATTTACATAACAAAATAGATGAAGAAAGTGTTTCATATTGTTTATGAGTATTTAATTTAAAACATGTTCATGATTTCAATGAATTTAGAGTTTTAAAATAAATACATTTTATTTGACATTTTTATGTTCAGGTTATTTTAATTTGATAACAGAATGTAGTATTTTCTATCAGACTAACAAACTTTTATTTTTACCTGTACTGCGCATGCGGACGGACGAACAAACGGTTTTTATTTACTTGTTTTGCGCATGCGGACAAACGGATGAACGAAAGAACGAACGAACAAACGTACTGATGGACAAATGATACACGAACGAACGGAAACGGAAAACCGAATGCATAAATGGGAACGTTTTAGGTTTCAGGGGGTGTATGTATTGTTTGTCTGAACTTTACTGCACTTTCTGCAATGTTTAGCTGTGTGAAGATTTTTTGGTAGAGGAAGCCTCGAGTAGCTGGTGTGAATACAGTTGGAGTTGACTAACACCTTTTCTAAAGCAAAGTTTGGCTTGAATGTACAACTCCAGTGTTAATACTGAACTTTGTTAATCTGCTTGTTAGGTACAAGATCGAACTCCAGTGTTAATACTGAACTTTGTTAATCTGCTTGTTAGGGGCAAGATCGAACTCCGGTGTTAATACTGAACTTTGTTTATCTGCTTGTTAGGTACAAGATCGATGATCTGGCAGTAGAAAGGCAGTACAGAATAAGTCTGAAGATTCAGATCTGTTTTGAGTCCACACCTCTCAGCTGCATCCTACAGTTCACAGTGTTTAATAACTCATTAGTATCGAAGAGGCAGTGTTCATGGAATGCAGGATTTTCATCTGCAGGTCAGTGGGTTTGTCCGGAAGGGTTAAAAAAAAATATAATTATAGTTTGAATTCTACAAATATTTACTCCTACATCACCTTGTACTAATTTACTTTTATGATGATTACAAAACTCGGCTTGTTTTTGATCATCTTCACAAGTCAAGGTTTCTGTGTTGGCAAATTCCCATGCTAGAAGATTTCATATGATGTCATAACTAAAAAATTTCAACACATTACTGGAATGAAACCATTGTTTGGCAACATATATATTGAGTGGGATATCCTCAAACCAATTCGTGTAAAAAAGTTTCTGATTGGCTACATGTACATATAATGTAGCTAATCAAAAGGGTGACATGTAGCCAGGGAATTTGTGACTAAATGTGTAAGGGTTATGTTTACTATTGTGGATGGTTTTTGAGAGCTTCTATTTTTCCAGGTCAGTGTTACAATAACAATGTTTGTAGTTGGTTGTTTAGATTTTTAGGTATTTAATACATCAACAAAATAACATAATTTGATTGGTCAGTATAGTTGGTTTTTATATGTAAGAGATTGAAAATTTGACAGGACACCTGTCTCTATTGTTTGTTCATATTTTTGTTTACGAAAAACCTAAGGAATAATAACTTTTGTATTGGCATTTTGTCTCACAAATTCATCAAGAAAGTATTTCATAATAATTGCTCAGTTTTTAAGATGTATTTAATTAAATTATAAATAAAATTGACAGTAGAAATCAGATGTGCTTTAAATAAAGTTCAAAAATCCAAAGACACGACCAGCAAACTTTCTTGATAACAATTCTCTTATTTAGTTTAACATGGCTTCAAGTAACTGTCAGCTGTCAAATGACATTGTATGTGTATATTTTCAAGGTCAAATGACAACTGCAGAATTGTATGTGTATATTTTCAAGGTCAAATGACAACTGCAGAATTGTATGTGTATATTTTCAAGGTCAAATGACAACTGCAGAATTGTATGTGTATATTTCAAGGTCAAATGACAACTGCAGAATTGTATGTGTATATTTTCAAGCTAGGTCATGTGACATATATTTTCAATAATTTACAGTACCATTTCAGGTTAATGTGTTATCTCCCCTGTCTGATAGCTTTTGCTGTGCATTTTATTGAATATCTCTCATAACCACAATTTCTGCCCAACTGGTAGAGAATTTGCAGCATAACATTTAAGTTTTAAACAAAAATTCTTTTAAACTTTAGGGTTATATTTATCAGAAATCACTTGCTTCCTTTTTTGGGAGAAATACCCATATTTGACTGCTGTGAAGATATCTGACAACTTTAAAACATTTACATGATTTTATAAAAGTCCAAAAGTCCAAAAACACACTTAACAACAAAAAGCCATAAAAGAGAATATTTGTAAATACACGTGCTTAATGTATGACTAAAATATGATTTTGTTTAAAACATTAATAAAATACACGATGCCATTTCAGGATTTTCTCTGTCTACCTTTTTAAAGCCGACCTATAAAGTTGGAGATCTATTACCAAGTGCTAAGGTTACAGAAGTCCTCGACAAGCTGGGAATTATATCTTATGTCCAGACACCTTCCTGTAATATTTCCTCAGACATCTACAGTCCAAATTTCAATCAGTGGAGGAAAGGTCTGTATCATAAATGTTTATTGTAGCATAGACTACCACAATCTAGGAATCTGGGTATTCTACGTCAACAGCAATCACCTCTGCCACACAATTGACAACGGCCTCTTAATTATTTGTGTATAGGGGAAACTATTAACATTTTTTGCTCTCACTTAGGCACCGAGTTTCGTTGAGAAATGAGAGACCCTTCAAAACGAGAGAAATAATTTCTGCTATATCACATTAAATTTTCGGGGTGTCATGTCAGATAAAATTTTTCACAAATTTAGAAACCCCGAAGGGTACTCAAGGAAACTCACAAACACCCATAAAATAGTCCAGTCATGCAAACTATGACGTCATAATGCTATGATGTTGTAACTATATATTGTAAACAAGTAAACATCAACACAAGAATTCAAAATAAATGGTGAAAGCAAAAAAACATGTTTTTAAAATTAGTAACTGAGTGCATTTATTGTGTACAAGGCCCATGGTAACCAATTGAAACCACTCCACCTACTAGTGCACATCCTGGCATATTCCGTCTACATGTGCCCCCCCCCCCCCCCCCCCCCCCCCCAACCATGTATAAGCTATCTTTGTAATCTCAGCAAGACATTTCTGTGATTGTATTTCTAAAACAGGAATCAGATTATTATCTTCTAATTCTGTTCTTTAAATATGGATCAATTTCATACATTTACAATAAAATCTTCATTTTATAGTTTGTTTACATTCTGCAGAGCCTACAATTATCTCCCTTGGTTGACAATGTTTAAACTTTATGAATGTCTATTTTGTAAATTGTCAAAAAGTAGAAATATGAATGTTGATTACACGTCTTTCCAAAATGAAGCATTTGAGGAAAAGTGCTGGATTTAAATCTTGTAGAAATGGTAATGAGAGCATAATTTGTTCGGGGGGGGAGGGGGGGGGTGGGGGGGAGGGAGCGGCGGGGGGAAGTATGGGTTATATTATGACCTATCTCTATCTGATGCTACTGAATCGGTTTTTCATACAAAATAATGATGATATAAATAAATAAAATACAAACCATATTTTACTGGGGTTGCCTAAAACATAGCTACAATAATGTAGCTCCTATTTTTATTATTATTTTTTTTTTATGGACGGAGCTACAAAGAGGTCCCATTACTCGTAATGGAGCAAAAACACTCTTGGGATTTACACATGTTTTCCGCTATTTAACCTCTGTCTTTTTTTAATAAATATGTTTTCTTTCCTCCGCCGTTCATCTGACATGTCTACAATGTCTAATTAAATAATTTTAACTATTTTTCGTAATCGTGGCATTGTTGACATAATTAAAATTGTGGAGTGTAGAATTTCGGAATCGTATCGGTAAAATTTGTAATAAGGGGACATAATCATAATGCAATGAGTACAGTTGAAATTATCCGGAATGATATTTTTTTACCAAATCGATTCCGATATTATCAAAATTAAGCACTTCCGGAATTCATATTTTGTCAACAATGCCATGATTACGAATAAAGTGATAAAACTAACGAATACGCTGTTGTGGAAATATCAGTTAAACTGCAAATACATAAAAACGTATGTAGCAAACCAGGGAAACAGTTTAATTGCTTATAATATGCATAAAACCCCCGGGTGTGAATCACTCCCGGGCTGCTCCATTATGAGTAATGGGACCTCTTTGTAGCTCCGTCCATAAAAAAAAACAAAAAAAAAAATATGAGCTACATTATTGTAGCTACCTAAAACAGTGTCATGGATTTGGTTAAACGTACATTTGTGAGCAATATAATATAGAACCTTATCTCACAGAGTTCCCTGGTGAATGCATGTGCTACGTGGGACCGTTCTAAAAGGGGGGGGGGGGGGGAAGTGCACACAAGTATTTTTTTGTTTTGTTCAAAGTAAAATTTATTTAGTTGCAGTAGTGTTTAACCTTACTAAATGAATTTCGCTTCTGTTTCAATTGAGAAATATGACATTTATTTTGTCAAATTCTTTTGTTGTTTCTGTCTACAAGGAAATCGGACAAATTTATGCGATTGAAGGCCATGTAACTTACTGTTTAAAACCATAAATTTGAATGTCTTTGAGTAAACTTTAGACAGAAACAGGTATTTTTTTAATTGTTTACTGTTATCTGACTGAATAAAGTGAAAATTTCAGCATTATAGCTATAGTGGATGAACAGTAAACATCACTGACATGCAAACTTGTAGAAAACAAAGTAAAAAATCAACACCTCAACTTGAC
Organism: Limnoperna fortunei; assembly: GCA_944474755.1. Taxonomy (NCBI): domain Eukaryota; kingdom Metazoa; phylum Mollusca; class Bivalvia; order Mytilida; family Modiolidae; genus Limnoperna; species Limnoperna fortunei. The sequence goes on from OX104122.1 coordinate 23,187,917, forward strand.
AATGGCCTCTTAATTATTTGTGTATAGGGGAAACTATTAACATTTTTTGCTCTCACTTAGTCTCTGAGTTTTGTTGAGTAATGAGAGACCCCTCAAAATGAGAGAAATAATTTCAGCTATATCACATTAAATTTTCGGGGCGTCATGTCAGATAAAAATTTTTGCAAATTTAGAAACTCCGAAGGTTACTCAAGGAAACTCCCAAACACCCATAAAATAGTCCAGAAATGGGCTTAGCACAATCAGCTAAAAAACAGCCAATACATTTAACAAATTATATAAATAAATTTATTTATAAATTCTATATGAAACTGCTTTTTAAATACAGCTCAGATATCAAAATTCCATTGAATAATAACTCCTCTGTCCATCCTACAGTTCGGCGCAGACAAATATCAAAATAAGAACTAATTTCCTCTCCCTCAGTCGAAGTTCATTTACAGAGCCGTTGTCAATTGGTGATGCTGGTGGATAAGCCTCTCATACACATGCAGTACTTTTTAAGTAAAACGGTATCAAACATGTATAAATAGACTATATAAAAATAAATAAGATATTGTGTATATATTTACCAACATCCGTCTTTGTTCACAAACATAATTTGCAGGCGAAAAATGTAGTCCCGCAGTAAAATTGACGATGACGTGTGGCAGAGGTTATATCTGGAACCAGTTATGTTCTCTGTGTCGTAGAGTGAGACTACCAAACATTCTTGTAATTTTACTGTAATTAATTGTGAGTAGATTTGTCATATACAGTATAATATATCTGTTGAGGTCATTGATTTTGTTTTCTGATGATAATCTCTTTCATAAATGATTGCCTTTATACTAATAAACATTTAAGAAAAAAGAATTTCTGTATTTCAGATTGTGGTGTGAATGTAGCTTTCCCAAGTCCTCCCAGCATACCATCTAATGCCGTCTGCTCACTGAAAACTTCCTGTACATCTGTGGAATGTTGTATGAACATCGGGTTTCTCCAGCGTGGATTTAGAGCTTTCATTAACCTTGACCCTTGTAAGCATGTGCTTCTGTTTGGAATTGAAAGACTTCAGGAAACAATTAGTCTGAATGGATATGTTTGGGGTAAGTTGTTCAAGTTGTTACTTTCCACCAGTTGCTGGGGAACTGCAGCTTCTTATTGGCTCCTTATCTTACAAGGAAGGGCTATAAAATTGCAGTGCCCAGCACACAAATGAGTAGACTTTGTAAGAGTCTAGTTATTTGTGTCCAAGACTAGATACACATAGATTAAATAAAGTTAATTTATATAGCACTATACAATCCATTACATTATACAGTAATAATAATTGGTTGTACACATTAGTACAGATTACTTCTGCCATTTTTATTTTTTGGTTACATGACAAAATAAATAATTTCTAAATTGTTCAATTGACATGCATCAGATTAAGCACTCCCACACCCTAATGCTGGGAGGTATTATTTGAAAACATAATAATTCAGTCATTTAGTTTTCTACCAACATAGGATGCCATGACCTAGCTAAGAATATTGCTGAAAGTCGCACAAAACACCAATCAAGCAAGAAAACAAAAATTATTTAGTCACAGACCCATATTTTGATTGGATTGTCTATTTCTTTGTTTTAGGAACCAAGGAAACAAGAACCCTGATGAATGTTGTTAGAATTATGTAAGTATGGCAACTTCATAAATTAAACTGTCTATCAAAATTTGAGAAAGATTTATGTTTTTTATCCAGTAAGTAATATTTTACATATATTCAGGTTGAAAACAAAAAATAAACTGTTACCAAATACTGTATGCTGCATTTGTGCTCCAAAATAGCATCATGTTAAGTCAGTAGTAAAATGCCATATCCATAGCAACCTGAGATATGCCATTTTAAATGTGCTTGCTGGGCTAGATATCAAGGGGCAGATAAATCCTAACAAAATAGGATAATTTAATGTCTTTATATGGTTGTTACATATTTTTTTATCATGCACAAAAGTCATAAGTATAGGTGTTGAAAGGAACATAATTATTTATAAAAAAAATGTGGGAAAATTTAATAATCAGTTATACTAAAGGTCACACCCCGTGGAGTACATTTTTTTTGCTTATTTCATATTGTACGTTTTTATTACAAAAAATCCAGCATAAAAAATTTATCCACGATAACCTGTCCATATTTAAGACAAGACATGATACCATCACAGGCCTGTCAACTTTTAAAAATCTCCATGGGGGTTTTTTATGCGCCAAAAAAAAAATTGTGCGCAAAAGTCTTTTCTTTTACAGATACATGTTCATTATTGTACAGCCAGCTGTGAAGGGATAAATATTTAACATATACATGTAGTTTGTTTTGCAATAAACTGTTCAATTCCTGTTTAAATTTGCAACTGAAGCAAAAAGGCAAAGAAATAAGGCTTGAAGGTGTCACATTTCTCTAGAAAACGGCACGAGGACCGTTTTTTCTTACTCGGAGGAGTGACAACCATGCTTAATTGAACTCATCTAAAACTGATGATATTTTGTGAAATGCCCATATATATATATATACGAATCAGAAAAAATGAATACATTTCACGGTATCAAAACAGCATCCAAGCAGACTTCTTTAAACCCGTTCCGCCCATTCAAGTTTTTTTCATTAACCCTTTTGATCTTTTTGATTGAGTAATTAAAAACCCCAATTAGGAATGTAGTTAATAATGGTTAAAATTAATTATTTTTTACCAAAGACTAATAAAATTACCGTAATCCCATTACGACAACAACACCCAAGCTCCGAATTTCAATTTAACTAATCATCCTATTAGGAACAAATTACTCATAATTATGTATCACTCGACTTTTGGATACAACAAGAAAAACAATAAAAATGTCAAATTTATGGCTTTAATTAACTCTACGCCACCAGGTCGATTGGTCTTTAGATGAAGCGTAAAATTAGCCGACATCGTTATGAAACGAATAATTTGATTGGATGTTGTGGACAGTTGCTTCCCATGGTTGAAAATCGTGATTTTCCAAATTTTATCGGTAGGCATTGTTCAAAATCTGGTTTTTCATCCATTTTAGAAACCCGATTTCGGGTTTTCACAAAATCAAGACCCGAAAATCGGGAAAACCCGCGAAAATCGGGAAAGTTGACAGGCCTGCCATCAGCTGAACTCACAATGTAAACCTGTAAACAGTGTGTGAATCAGATCCTGTATTGTTAAAACACCTGTTATTAGTTATTTTATACATTACCCTGTATTTTAAAGGCACTGATTTTCAATTTGCTAATAATAACCCTGTGTTGTAACCTGTTTATCAACTGTTAATCAGTTTTGTCTTTATTTTGTTTGTTTGTTTGTTTGAATGATGTTTAACGCAACTTTCAGCAATTTTTCAGCTATATCCTGGACTTCAGTTTTTTTTGGGGGAGGAAGCCGGAGTATCTGGAGAAAACCCCAACCTTTGGTAGGAAAACTGGCAATCTTTGTCAATTAAGATTGGAGTCCAGTGCACCCTGCCTACACTGTGAGACTCAAACTCGCAACCTCAGTGTTGACAGACCATGTGATCAATGGTAGACGAACTAACCTTAACCACTCTGCCACTGCGGCCCCTCTTTATTGTTTACTACGATGGAATATTATTGCAATGTACAATTACAGTATAAACAGTAACTATAAATTTGTATGTTTTAAATAATTTTTAGGACACAACACCTTTTTATTCATGTGAGTGTACTTTTAAGCAATTACTGTCTTTTTCTATTTGTAGATTTACAATAACAGAACAGCCACTGAAGTATACAGTCAATTTAAACATGAGTGTTTGTTTTGAGAGCTCTGGCTCCTGCTATTTCAATATGTCTGTATTCCAGAACACTATCTTACCAAAACAGTTCTGTATCACAGGAACTACATTCATGGATTCAGGTTTGTTTTCTGTTTTCAGATTGCTCACGTTCTGTTTTTTTTGTGTTTTTGGTTTTTGTCTATATCTGGACTTGTAATAGTAACTTGACTTTTGGCTCTTGTTGTTCGGTCAGTTTCCTTGCTATTTTTCTTTAATTTGTTGACACAAATATATTCCATGCTTGATATTCATGTTTTAAAGTTTTGCGTTTAAGCTTTGCTTAGTTTGGCTCACTTGACCAAGTCAGAGTGAGCTATTGCGATAATTTTCAATCTGTCCACCATCCACCTATATAAACTTTTATTGTTGTAATATCCAACCAATATAGCAGCTAAATTACTAATTGTCTTTTCTAAAATGCATGTGTCCCCATTAAACTCAATTCGGGACCATTAAATCACATTTGATTTGCAAATCTCAATATTTTGCATTTCGAACTTACATGTCTTCTGTAAGATTTAATGCATTCTTTTATAAAGCAGTTTTGTTTAAAAAATGTGTTACTTTTAGGCTTTAATAGACTTTATTGAATATGGAAGGAAAGTTGATTTATCGTTGAGTCCAAGACACTTTTTTTCTGTATAGAATAAATTATCTGATAAATTTACTGATAAATTTATGTGTTTGTTTCAGCATTCTCCCTGAGTAATTTCCTGTTAAGTCGTGGACAAGTTATGGTCTCGTCACTACCGGCCGGGATAACATCAACACTACTCAGCACTCTTAAGATCACTGAGTTTTTACAGGGCACTCAGTGTTCTCATTCTGTTTATCCATACACTTTAACTAATGGACGTTTTAATAACGGTAAGACTTCCTAAGTACAATAAATTTTGTTGTGAGTGAAACTCCTGTATTCTTAAATATCTGTCTTTGTGGTATTTAGCAATCAGGAGATAATTAAAGTTTTTAAATATCTATTAAAATATTTACACTCGAGTCCGGTAAATCCGATCACTTTCAGTAACGTTATTTGCCGTATCTAATGTAAACTTCATCTGCAAAATTATGTCAACAATCTGCTAAAATACTGAAAATCTTCGAATTTCATTTCGAGGTATTAGGTAAATATAAAATTATGATCATACAACTAGTATTGAAGAAAAAATAACATCCTGTTACAGGAAATATGTTATTCGGGTCATTAGTTAATAACTGTAATATTGACTGCACATTCTGTCTGGTCATGTTATTCAGGTCAGTAGATAATAACTGTAATATTGACTGCACATTCTGTCTGGTCATGTTATTCAGGTCAGTAGTTAAGAATTGTAATATTGACTGCACATTCTGTCTGGTCATGTTATTCAGGTCAGTAGTTAAGAATTGTAACATTGACTGCACATTCTGTCTGGTCATGTTCTTCAGGTCAGTAGTTAAGAATTGTAATATTGACTGCACATTATGTCTGGTCATGTTATTCAGGTCAGTAGTTAATTGTAATATTGACTGCACATTCTGTCTGGTCATGTTATTCAGGTCAGTAGTTAATTACTGTAATATTGACTGCACATTCTGTCTGGTCATGTTATTCAGGTTAGTAGTTAATTACTGTAATATTGACTGCACATTCTGTCTGGTCATGTTATTCAGGTTAGTAGTTAATTACTGTAATATTGACTGCACATTCTGTCTGGTCATGTTATTCAGGTCAGTAGTTAATTACTGTAATATTGACTGCACATTCTGTCTGGTCATGTTATTCAGGTTAGTAGTTAATTACTGTAATATTGACTGCACATTCTGTCTGGTCATGTTATTCAGGTCAGTAGTTAATTACTGTAATATTGACTGCACATTCTGTCTGGTCATGTTATTCAGGTTGGTAGTTAATTACTGTAATATTGACTGCACATTCTGTCTGGTCATGTTATTCAGGTCAGTAGTTAATTACTGTAATATTGACTGCACATTCTGTCTGGTCACATTATTCAGGTCAGTAGTTAAGAATTGTAATATTGACTGCACATTCTGTCTGGTCATGTTATTCAGGTCAGTAGTTAATAACTGTAATATTGACTGCACATTCTGTCTGGTCATGTTATTCAGATCAGTAGTTAATTACTGTAATATTGACTGCACATTCTGTCTGGTCATGTTATTCAGGTCAGTAGTTAAGAATTGTAATATTGACTGCACATTCTGTCTGGTCATGTTATTCAGGTCAGTAGTTAATTACTGTAATATTGACTGCACATTCTGTCTGGTCACGTTATTCAGGTCAGTAGTTAATTACTGTAATATTGACTGCACATTCTGTCTGGTCATGTTATTCAGGTCACTAGTTAAGAATTGTAATATTGACTGCACATTCTGTCTGGTCATGTTATTCAGGTCAGTAGTTAATTACTGTAATATTGACTGCACATTCTGTCTGGTCACGTTATTCAGGTCAGTAGTTAATTACTGTAATATTGACTGCACATTCTGTCTGGTCATGTTATTCAGGTCAGTAGTTAATTGTAATATTGACTGCACATTCTGTCTGGTTATGTTATTAAGGTCAGTAATTAATTACTGTAATATTGACTGCACATTCTGTCTGGTCATGTTATTCAGGTCAGTAGTTAAGAATTGTAATATTGACTGCACATTCTGTCTGGTCATGTTATTCAGGTCAGTAGTTAAGAATTGTAATATTGACTGCACATTCTGTCTGGTCATGTTATTCAGGTCAGTAGTTAATTACTGTAATATTGACTGCACATTCTGTCTGGTCATGTTATTCAGGTTAGTAGTTAATTACTGTAATATTGACTGCACATTCTGTCTGGTCATGTTATTCAAGTCAGTAGTTAATTACTGTAATATTGACTGCACATTTTGTCTGGTCATGTTATTCAGGTCAGTAGTTAATTACTGTAATATTGACTGCACATTCTGTCTGCTCACGTTATTCAGGTCAGTAGTTAATTACTGTAATATTGACTGCACATTCTGTCTGGTCATGTTATTCAGGTCAGTAGTTAATTACTGTAATATTGACTGCACATTCTGTCTGCTCACGTTATTCAGGTCAGTAGTTAATTACTGTAATATTGACTGCACATTCTGTCTGGTCATGTTATTCGGGTCAGTAGTTAAGAACTGTAATATTGACTGCACATTCTGTCTGGTCATGTTATTCAGATCAGTAGATAATTGTAATATTGACTGCACATTCTGTCTGGTTATGTTATTCAGGTCAGTAATTAATTACTGTAATATTGACTGCACATTCTGTCTGATCATGTTATTCAGGTCAGTAGTTAAGAATTGTAATATTGACTGCACATTCTGTCTGGTCATGTTATTCAGGTCAGTAGTTAATTACTGTAATATTGACTGCACATTCTGTCTGGTCTTGTTATTCATGTCAGTTGTTAATTACTGTAATATTGACTGCACATTCTGTCTGGTCATGTTATTCAGGTCAGTAGTTAAGAATTGTAATATTGACTGCACATTCTGTCTGGTCATGTTATTCAGGTCAGTAGTTAATAACTGTAATATTGACTGCACATTCTGTCTGGTCATGTTATTCAGGTCAGTAATTAATTACTGTAATATTGACTGCACATTCTGTCTGGTCATGTTATTCAGGTCAGTAGTTAAGAATTGTAATATTGACTGCACATTCTGTCTGGTCATGTTATTCAGGTCAGTAGTTAATTACTGTAATATTGACTGCACATTCTGTCTGGTCATGTTATTGAGGTCAGTAGTTAATTACTGTAATATTGACTGCACATTCTGTCTGGTCATGTTATTCAGGTCAGTAGTTAAGAATTGTAATATTGACTGCACATTCTGTCTGGTCATGTTATTCAGGTCAGTAGTTAATTACTGTAATATTGACTGCACATTCTGTCTGGTCATGTTATTCAGGTCAGTAGTTAATTACTGTAATATTGACTGCACATTCTGTCTGGTCATGTTATTTAGGTCAGTAGTTAAGAACTGTAATATTGACTGCACATTCTGTCTGGTCACGTTATTCAGGCCAGTAGTTAATTACTGTAATATTGACTGCACATTCTGTCTGGTCATGTTATTCAGGTCAGTAGTTAAGAACTGTAATATTGACTGCACATTCTGTCTGGTCATGTTATTCAGGTCAATAGTTAAGAATTGTAATATTGACTGCACATTCTGTCTGGTCATGTTATTCAGGTCAGTAGTTAATTACTGTAATATTGACTGCACATTCTGTCTGGTCATGTTATTCAGGTCAGTAGTTAATTACTGTAATATTGACTGCAAATTCTGTCTGGTCATGTTATTCAGGTCAGTAGTTAAGAACTGTAATATTGACTGCACATTCTGTCTGGTCACGTTATTCAGGCCAGTAGTTAATTACTGTAATATTGACTGCACATTCTGTCTGGTCATGTTATTCAGGTCAGTAGTTAATTACTGTAATATTGACTGCACATTCTGTCTGGTCATGTTATTCAGGTCAGTAGTTAATTACTGTAATATTGACTGCACATTCTGTCTGGTCATGTTATTCAGGTCAGTAGTTAAGAATTGTAATATTGACTGCACATTCTGTCTGGTCATGTTATTCATGTCAGTAGTTAATTACTGTGATATTGACTGCACATTCTGTCTGGTCATGTTATTCAGGTCAGTAGTTAATTACTGTAATATTGACTGCACATTCTGTCTGGTCATGTTATTCAGGTCAGTAGTTAATTACTGTAATATTGACTGCACATTCTGTCTGGTCATGTTATTCAGGTCAGTAGTTAATTACTGTAATATTGACTGCACATTCTATCTGGTCATGTTATTCAGGTCAGTAGTTAATTACTGTAATATTGACTGCACATTCTGTCTGGTCATGTTATTCAGGTCAGTAGTTAATTACTGTAATATTGACTGCACATTCTGTCTGGTCATGTTATTCAGGTCAGTAGTTAATTACTGTAATATTGACTGCACATTCTGTCTGGTCACGTTATTCATGTCAGTAGTTAATTAACTGTAAAATTGACTGCACATTCTGTCTGGTCATGTTATTCAGGTCAGTAGTTAATTACTGTAATATTGACTGCACATTCTGTCTGGTCACGTTATTCATGTCAGTAGTTAATTAACTGTAATATTGACTGCACATTCTGTCTGGTCATGTTATTCAGGTACTCAGTAGTTAATTACTGTAATATTGACTGCACATTCTGTCTGGTCATGTTATTCAGGTCAGTAGTTAATTATTGTAATATTGACTGCACATTCTGTCTGGTCATGTTATTCAGGTCAGTAGTTAATTACTGTAATATTGACTGCACATTCTGTCTGGTCATGTTATTCAGATCAGTAGTTAATTGTAATATTGACTGCACATTCTGTCTGGTCACGTTATTCAGGTCAGTAATTAATTACTGTAATATTGACTGCACATTCTGTCTGGTCATGTTATTCAAGTCAGTAGTTAATTACTGTAATATTGACTGCACATTATGTCTGGTCATGTTATTCAGGTCAGTAGTTAATTACTGTAATATTGACTGCACATTCTGTCTGCTCACGTTATTCAGGTCAGTAGTTAATTACTGTAATATTGACTGCACATTCTGTCTGGTCATGTTATTCAGGTCAGTAGTTAATTACTGTAATATTGACTGCACATTCTGTCTGCTCACGTTATTCAGGTCAGTAGTTAATTATTGTAATATTGACTGCACATTCTGTCTGGTCATGTTATTCGGGTCAGTAGTTAAGAACTGTAATATTGACTGCACATTCTGTCTGGTCATGTTATTCAGATCAGTAGATAATTGTAATATTGACTGCACATTCTGTCTGGTTATGTTATTCAGGTCAGTAATTAATTACTGTAATATTGACTGCACATTCTGTCTGATCATATTATTCAGGTCAGTAGTTAAGAATTGTAATATTGACTGCACATTCTGTCTGGTCATGTTATTCAGGTCAGTAGTTAATTACTGTAATATTGACTGCACATTCTGTCTGGTCTTGTTATTCATGTCAGTTGTTAATTACTGTAATATTGACTGCACATTCTGTCTGGTCATGTTATTCAGGTCAGTAGTTAAGAATTGTAATATTGACTGCACATTCTGTCTGGGTCATGTTATTCAGGTCAGTAGTTAATAACTGTAATATTGACTGCACATTCTGTCTGGTCATGTTATTCAGGTCAGTAATTAATTACTGTAATATTGACTGCACATTCTGTCTGGTCATGTTATTCAGGTCAGTAGTTAAGAATTGTAATATTGACTGCACATTCTGTCTGGTCATGTTATTCAGGTCAGTAGTTAATTACTGTAATATTGACTGCACATTCTGTCTGGTCATGTTATTGAGGTCAGTAGTTAATTACTGTAATATTGACTGCACATTCTGTCTGGTCATGTTATTCAGGTCAGTAGTTAAGAATTGTAATATTGACTGCACATTCTGTCTGGTCATGTTATTCAGGTCAGTAGTTAATTACTGTAATATTGACTGCACATTCTGTCTGGTCATGTTATTGAGGTCAGTAGTTAATTACTGTAATATTGACTGCACATTCTGTCTGGTCATGTTATTTAGGTCAGTAGTTAAGAACTGTAATATTGACTGCACATTCTGTCTGGTCACGTTATTCAGGCCAGTAGTTAATTACTGTAATATTGACTGCACATTCTGTCTGGTCATGTTATTCAGGTCAGTAGTTAAGAACTGTAATATTGACTGCACATTCTGTCTGGTCATGTTATTCAGGTCAATAGTTAAGAATTGTAATATTGACTGCACATTCTGTCTGGTCATGTTATTCAGGTCAGTAGTTAATTACTGTAATATTGACTGCACATTCTGTCTGGTCATGTTATTCAGGTCAGTAGTTAATTACTGTAATATTGACTGCAAATTCTGTCTGGTCATGTTATTCAGGTCAGTAGTTAAGAACTGTAATATTGACTGCACATTCTGTCTGGTCACGTTATTCAGGCCAGTAGTTAATTACTGTAATATTGACTGCACATTCTGTCTGGTCATGTTATTCAGGTCAGTAGTTAATTACTGTAATATTGACTGCACATTCTGTCTGGTCATGTTATTCAGGTCAGTAGTTAATTACTGTAATATTGACTGCACATTCTGTCTGGTCATGTTATTCAGGTCAGTAGTTAAGAATTGTAATATTGACTGCACATTCTGTCTGGTCATGTTATTCATGTCAGTAGTTAATTACTGTAATATTGACTGCACATTCTGTCTGGTCATGTTATTCAGGTCAGTAGTTAATTACTGTAATATTGACTGCACATTCTGTCTGGTCATGTTATTCAGGTCAGTAGTTAATTACTGTAATATTGACTGCACATTCTGTCTGGTCATGTTATTCAGGTCAGTAGTTAATTACTGTAATATTGACTGCACATTCTGTCTGGTCATGTTATTCAGGTCAGTAGTTAATTACTGTAATATTGACTGCACATTCTGTCTGGTCATGTTATTCAGGTCAGTAGTTAATTACTGTAATATTGACTGCACATTCTGTCTGGTCACGTTATTCATGTCAGTAGTTAATTAACTGTAAAATTGACTGCACATTCTGTCTGGTCATGTTATTCAGGTCAGTAGTTAATTACTGTAATATTGACTGCACATTCTGTCTGGTCACGTTATTCATGTCAGTAGTTAATTAACTGTAATATTGACTGCACATTCTGTCTGGTCATGTTATTCAGGTACTCAGTAGTTAATTACTGTAATATTGACTGCACATTCTGTCTGGTCATGTTATTCAGGTCAGTAGTTAATTATTGTAATATTGACTGCACATTCTGTCTGGTCATGTTATTCAGGTCAGTAGTTAATTACTGTAATATTGACTGCACATTCTGTCTGGTCATGTTATTCAGATCAGTAGTTAATTGTAATATTGACTGCACATTCTGTCTGGTCACGTTATTCAGGTCAGTAGTTAATTAACTGTAATATTGACTGCACATTCTGTTTGGTCACGTTATTCATGTCAGAAATTAATTACTGTAATATTGACTGCACATTCTGTCTGGTCATGTTATTCAGGTCAGTAATTAATTACTGTAATATTGACTGCACATTCTGTCTGGTCATGTTATTCAGGTCAGTAGTTAATTACTGTAATATTGACTGCACATTCTGTCTGGTCATGTTATTCAGGTCAGTAGTTAATTACTGTAATATTGATATTGTTACTTCAGAAATAACTGGTGTATACAATCTGATCCATATTATTGAACATAGTGTTGAAATTTATGTTGTAAAATATTGTCTTCTATAAAACAGTTTTATTTTTTGTTCATACCAGAATGTAAACAGTTTACCCAAAATCTGACTCTGCCTTCATCTGTGTCCTGTAGTATTGGAGCCTTTTCATCTGGCTGTTCTAACATCCTCTGTTGTACCAAAATGGATTTTATTTCACGAGGAATTGAGACGCAGGTTTTCCTTGACCCGTGTGACTACAAACTGACATTACGTATAGAGACTATGAATGTAACTGTATCTTTGTTGGACTACACATGGGGGACAGTGCAGACGTTCTCCTTACAAGGAGGAATCAAGCTGAAGTAAGTTTGTATTATTTCCTGTTAGAGCACATCATCTAACATGAGAGACGTTTGTAATTAGCTTGTGACAATAGAGCAAACATTATCCTTAAGAGAGAATCAAACTGAAGTAAGTTTGTAATAGCACGTGAAAATATAGCATACAGGAGATAATCAAATTCAAGCAAGTTTTTATTAGCACATGAGAATATAGCATACATTAGATAATCAAATTCAAGCAAGTTTTTATTAGCACATGAGAATATAGCATACATGAGATAATCAAATTCAAGCAAGTTTTTATTAGCACATGAGAATATAACATACATGAGATAATCAAATTCAAACAAGTTTTTATTAGCCCAGAGAATATAGCATACATGAGATAATGAGAGAAATTCAAGCAAGTTTTTATTAGCACATGAGAATATAGCATACATGAGATAATCAAATTCAAGCAATTTTTTATTAGCACATGAGAATATAGTGTACATTCTCATTACTTTAGCGAATCAAACTGAAGTAAGTTTGTATTAGCATGTGGGATTAAAGCAAACATATATTCACCTGGGGATATATCAGACGTTTACAGGATAGAACAGTCATCATTTGCTTACATGGGGTATTGAAGCTTAAGAAAACAAAAGGGGGACATAATTTAAACCTTTTGAGTTTCATTGTTTAAAGACAACACCATACTTGATTTCTTCTGCTTTAAATCTGCTTGCCTTTTATTTTTATCTAAATTTTTCTGTCATTGGTTATTTTATAGTAAGTTCAGTTCTGACAACCATTTTTCTCTCTTTTCCATTAGCAAAATCATGTCTGCAAAACTAAAAAAAAATGTGATCTATTATGTCAAGAAATTTATGAACAATATATCGAGTTATCCGAAGTTCGTGTCAACCGGGTTTAGGGTGTGATGTCATTTTTATTATGTGATTTAAAAAAAATCTAAGGGTATTCATTTCATGTATATTGGTTTCGAACTTTGTATTTGTAGCATGCGATATATGAAGTATTTTCTATATATCCATTCAAATAAATCGGCAATAATAAATAAAAAGTGTAATCAAATTTATAAACTTTATTACGAAATCATCGAAAAACATTTCAAGAAAACACTTTCGACTTACAGTTCGAAAGAACTAATTAAACAATACAGATTGTTTTTACTTAATTGACAACACACGTCAAAAAAATATCAGAATGTCTTTAAAGAAACGAAACTCAACCAGATATATCATTGATCAGATCAAAAGAAATTATCATTTTTAATTAAATATGACAAAATAATTTGGACAGTAATGAGTGGATCATCAATTAACCTAACTGCGCTTCGATTAACAATTCGTTATATTAAATTGCCAATTCAAATTGTAATAGCCAATCAATAATCGTGTATACTGTATGACCGGTGTTTAAAATAAACAGACGCGAATAAAGTAACAATACAATGAAATTGATAGTTTTGACATCGATCTCAAGGGCAAAATTAACTTCGAGACAACAAAGTTAAAATTACACTAATTAATATTGTCAGGACTACAAAAATCCATCCAGTTAAGCGAAATATCGAAACAACCGAGATCGACTCATCCGAGGAAGAAATTCATTGTGATATGGGAAAAATGCCGGGACTTAAAAATTATATCGACATAACCGAGGTATCGAGTCAACCAAGTTCGATACAATGAGGTTCAACTGTATTTGTTTTAATTAATATATGTAAATAGTTGACACATATTAAACTTTATTATATAGTAATATTTTTTCCCCATTGTATTTCATATAGCAATAAAGTGCAGTATATTTTCATATTTTACACTGAATCTCTGTCTTTTATGTAATTTCCGGGAAAAGTACAGATATGTTCCGAACATCGGCTTTTATATTTTACTGTTGTTGGTAAACAAACATGGCCGAAAATGACGTACATGATCTGCTCTCGAGGGGAAAATTAGCAGAACCGTTTGAACTGAACAAATAGAAGTTAATTCGCTTGTAGATAAAAGTAAATTTCATAGACCAACAAAGGAAAAAAGCAAGTGTAAACTGTAAAAAATGGGATTTAAATATCGTGTACACAAGTGGCTCGTCAGTTTCAAAGCAGGAATTCATGCCAGTACACTCGAATTTTGGCGATGAAAGTGTGTCGCTTTAACGGACGTAAATTTCGCTGAAATGCATTTTATTTTATTATTTAGGAGTCGTTTGGTTAGAGCAATAAATGCAAGATATTTTAAAATTAATTTAGCCTTGGGATCATTGTTTACGTATTGCCGAATGAAGGGTAATCGCCAAATTTCGAGTATGTATGAAATTCGAGTGTGTGGCCATATATTCACAACAATAAGGAGCAACAAATAAAAACACAAAATTGAAAAAAAAGTCCGTTTTTATTATATGTAAATCTACATCAAAATATATATCTGTAATATTGACCAAGTGAAAATATGATAATATTGGACCTATAAGTAAAATATTACAAAATAGTAAAGATAATGAATAATCACTTAAAAGCACAAAAAAAATTATTACTATATAATAAAAGGGTTATTGCATGAATATTGGGAAATAATGTCCCTCGCAAGATGCTATATTGCACTCGCAAGCTCGTGCAATATAACACTTGCTTGGGACAATATTTCCCAATATTCATGCAATAACCCTATAATATTAAACTTGAAAATATGCCAAATGAGAATCACTGCTGACCTTATTGGTAAGGTATAGTCATCTGCTATTGATGACCTGCAAATTATCAGCACAGAGTCACAATGTCAAGTCTGACTTTATGTTAAAAAAAAAACATTTTCTGAGAGACATGTTTAGATTCTTTTTTCAATACTGTTTAATCATTGAAAACAATTATGACCTTTTGTTTTAGTTTCATCTTGAAAACAATTATGATCTTTTTTTTAGTTCACCTTGAAAACAATTATGACCTTTGTTTTAGTTTCACCTTGAAAACAATTATGACCTTTGTTCTAAGTTTCACCTTGAAAGCAATTATGACCTTTGTTTTAGTTTCACATTGTTATGACCTTTGTGACCTTTTTGTAGTTTTACCTTGAATGATTTGGCAGATGATAACATCTACATGGTAAAATTCAGCATTCACCTGTGCTTAGAGACCAGTGACCCCAATAATTGTATTGTTTATCTGCCTATTATGGACAACGTGAAATTACCAAAGCAGACCTGTAACTGGAACAAAGGATTTAATATAGACAGTAAGATCATTTCAGACTATTCATGCAAAATTATGCTCTTTATAAGTTAATTGAATTAGCCATCAAATTAATTTAAAGGATATTTTAATGGGTTGTATATTAAATAGTCATTTTTTGCCCGGGTTGCATTAAGTGCAAACGGGGGTTATAGTATAGTGGTCAGGTGGTTGGGTTGGCAAGGAAAATAGGGTATCTATTTTGTGTAAATCAAATCCTCCTACTGTTTCAGCCCAGATCTCTGAAACTTCACAAAAAGATTGCACATTTATTGAAGTGTTCACCTGCTATTATGGAAGTGTTCATGGATTTTTTCTAAATTTTCAGACTTGGGAACTTAGTCATTGTTCAGAACATTTGCAGAAGACGGTACCTATTTTGTTTAATTAACTCCTCCTACAGTTTTTTAACCCAGATCTCTGAAACTTCACAGAAAGATTGAACATGTATTGAAGTTGTTCACCTGCTATTGTGGAATTATTCGAGGATTTTTTTTCTAATTTTCCAGATTTGGGAACTTAGTAATTTTTCAGAACATTTGCAGAAGACGATATCTATTTTGTGTAATCAACTACTCCTACATTTTTTTCACAGACCCAAAACTTGTTTCCAACAAATTGTAAAACCATTCCCTATTTGTTTAGGCACTTGCTTTGCAACCCAGCCATTGCAGACATTTGCGATTTTTTGTTTTAAAAAATCATCTCATCGGCCTCCGTGAGTTATTATACGTTAAAAGTTTCGTCAAAGTTAATCACTTGTACATGTATTAACATGTGCTTCAGGTGCATGTGTATAAAAGTTCAGTGTCATACATAGCATATACTTAAATAAGTTAGTTTTTAAAGTCAGGGTGAGGCTAATTGCTATCACTTTTCATCTGTTGTCCTTCTGTCCATTATCTTTAAACTTTACTGTTTTAATCATCACATATGAAACTGCATCAGCATTTGAACCAAATTTTGCAGGAATGGGATTTTGTAAGGTCCTCTTACAGTTCATCATGATTGGGTGAATAACTTGAATGATTCTTACATCTGTTTGGCTGAAATTTATCAAATTTCCTCTGAATGTACATATCTAAACATGAGGCCCTTTTACAAATATTCCACATTTTATTGTATTCAGATAAAAAACATGGCTGCCTTGATTGGCTGAAATTTTAGAAATGTTCTCTAAAAAAGCAAGTTTAAATGGTTTGTAACTTCATACAAATTATGTTGTATTAGGTCCTCTGCAAAGATTCCTCATTCAGTCTTGATCAAACAAAAACATGGCTGCCTATTTGTCAGATTGTAACATTCTGTGCTGATTATACAAAAGTACAGTGGTAAAGACACGTTCTGATTTGATATAATTTTTTTAATTTGTGCATCTGAAACTACAACTGGGTACATGGATTGTTACTGCAGGATTGAAAGATGGAAGGTTTTTTTCCTCATTTTTTGTTGGAAGAAGTTCAGATATAGAGCTCTTCAGTAGTATTGTTTCTGAATGGTTGAAATTTTCCCAGAAACAACATGGCCAAAATAGGTTGCAGTATGATGTATAGTGTCTCCTTTGCAATGGTTATCTGGTTTCACTTGCAGTGTGGCTACCCAATCTCCACGCAAAGGATTCTGGGTATGATACATCAACCACAATCACCTATGCCACACCATTGGTCACAGACACCTTGAGAGATTATATGTCTCTCGTGGCGGATAAAGCCTCTCATACAAAACGTTGTACTTTTTAAGTCAAACCGTATCAGATGTGTATAAAAAGACTATATAAAAATAAATAAGATCTCGTGTATTTTTTTTCCCAACATCGGTCTTTATTTACAAAACAGCATTTGCAGCTGAAAAATGTAGTCTGGCAAGAAATCAGGGATGACATGTGGACAAGATTATATCTGGGTACCAGTTATGTTTTCTGGACCGGAGAGTGGCGGCTACCATAAAGAGTCTCTATTAGCTGAATTATAAATAATTTTCTCACAAGATACCCAGCTGAATGATGTATTATTTGTAGAAATAAGGTTGCATTAAAAATCCCTATTTTCTTGCCAATCAGCCTTTCAAAGATTGTCAGCATTGACCATTCTTGTTTAATGGCCATCTACTAACCAGGTGAGCAATGCAGCCTACTTTTTTTATGTTATCATCTACAAGACATATTGCTCCACTAGTCATGTTATAAAGAAGTCCCTTATAGCCTAAGGAAGACTTTTTTAATGGAACAACCTTAATGTATATACTGAAAAAAATCAATTCTGATCTATGCATTTAACCATTATTGTATATTTTGATAGTAGGTGTCAATTTGAAAAGAAAAAATTATGTCCAAAAAATTACAAAAGAAAAAACGTTACAAAAATCACATACACATACACCGAGAGTTAAAGATAGCAAAAAGACTCACTAACAACTGGGGGTCAACTTAAGGGCATCAAAAGGGAAACCAACTGCTGCTTCAAATGTGGTGCCACTCACCATGACTTATGGTAATGTTATTTACAAAGGTAGAATGATAAATGTTTGCAGTTTGTATACAACAATTCAGTTATCTTTTTTTCTAAGGCAAAAGTCAGTACATATTATAACCTTTAACCTTTATGGTCATAAAACAACCTTCAAAGGCAAAAGACAGAAAACATCATATTCTCCAAAGGATATGTCTAGAACACATCATAACCTTTTATTGCAACAGGCAGAAAGGGTCATAGCTTTAACGGCAAAGGGCAAAAACCATAATAACCTTTGAAAGCAACAAATAGAAAATATCATAACCTTCAAAGGCAAAAGTTAAACACATCATAACCATTAAAGGCAACAGGCAGAAACAATCTTAACCTCCAAAGGCAACATGCAGAAACCATAAAAACCTTGAAAGTGAAAAAAACATAACAATCCTTCTAAGGCAGAAGCTAAAACACATCATAACCTTGAAAGGCAACAGGCAGAAACCATCATATAGGTCAAAGAAAAAGTTAAAGGACATCATAAACTTTAACGGCCACAAGCAGAAATGATCATAGCCTTCCAAGGCAATATTCTGAACAGATAACTTATAAAGGCAACAGGCAGAAACCATCATAGCATTCAAAGTCACTAAAGTCAAAATATCATAACCTTTGAAGGTAACGGGCAGGAATGATCATAAGCTTCAACAGGAAAAGTGAGGAAACATCATAACCTTTCAAAGGCAACAGGCAGAAACCATCATAACCATCAAAGCTTAAAAGTCAAATATCATAACCTTTAACCCTTTCAACACTGTGTAACTTTTTGTATAATATTCCATTCAACACTAAGTAACTTTGAGCAATTAATAGCAAAATAGTCAATATTGCCTGAGAGCCGTTATATCTCCCAGAGGGTAATATAATTTGATATCATGAGTGGCTGTTATGTCCCATTATGTATGTTTTAATGGCAACAGGCATAACCTTCAAGATGACTACATGTTATTTACTCGGCAAAAAAAGCAAAAACATGTTCATTGTCTGTTAAAAATAAATATATACAATTTTTTAAAACTTATTAAAAAAATCTTTTTCATTACAAGAAAATAAAGACATATTTAGGAAAGTGTTTTAATTTATTAGAGGGTCAAAAAGATTCTTGATAGTATAATCCACAAACACACACAAATATGTTTTTGTTATAGTCAAAATATACAATGACCTGTCAGGTACTTTCTACCTTTCTACCTATTGCTCAATCAATTCCAAAAATAGATAACAGCTGTTTAGAAAACTGCTCCAATCTGTTTTCTTTAAAGCTCTTAATCAGAAAGAGCTGGACATATAAATTGCAGCTATTAATGCTTGACTCAGGTAACTTCAAACTTCTAATCTAGTCATAGAGTACAATATAGATGGAACAAGTTAGAAGTTTAAAGTTACCTGAGTCACGCATGAGTAGCTGCAATTTAAATGTCCAAGCTATCACTGATGAAGAGCTTTAAAGAAAACAGAATGAAGCAGTTTTCTAAACAGCTGTTATCTGTATTAAGAATTGGTTGACCAATAGGTAGAAAATACCTGACAGGTCATTGTATTTTGACTATAATAAATTTGTACCTTTTTAAATGTATATACTGATTTAAGTATGCTCAACATATATTATATATGTAAAATATCTGCTATTATGGGAGAAGACTCCATAAGTTTCTTTAACTAGTGTCTTATCCTTTTTGCTGATTTTTTTTTGTGTAAATGAAATATGTTTAAAATAAACTTAAAAAAACTTTATAAATTGACAGAATTTAGTCTACTGGGGTGGTTAGGAGGAACTTATGAAAATAAAGCTACCTTGGATCCTTATGTGGTCAATGAGTTGATGAGGGACCTAAAACTAGTGGATTACCTTAAAGAGCCTCAGTGTAACGTGTCAACTTCTATGTATAGTCCTGCCAATACTCAGAGATGGAACATAGGTTCAGGTTTGTCTCATATTAAACACTATCATGATATCAACGAAAAACCATTATTATACTGACAGCGATAAAAAAATAAAAGAGATTTCTCAGTCATACATATTTCAATAAATCACACGTGAAATAAATTAATTTCTATTACTCCCTGGATTGCTTTGTAATGCATGTCCTTATTGACCTGGCTAGTACACACTAACGTGCAAAAACATTCTGCTGCACTCGTGATAATATTTTTAATATTCACACTGCCCACTTGATTATCCTGTAATTATAATTATGTAGGTTATAATAATGTTCAATTCTAATATGCTATGGAAACACAACCATATTTAAATTATGCAATAAAATATCCTCTTGCATGCATATTTCACCAATTTTTTTCTTATCTTATTATACCCCCGCTCGACAGAGTCGGGGTATATAGTGGTCCTCATGTCCGTCGTCCGTCTTTCCGTCCGTCCGTTTGTCCGTCCACATTTGGTTTCCGGATGATAATTCAAAAGTTTACATCCAATTTGAATGAAACTTTGGGATATTGGTATATATCAGGTTGGTAAGAATCCTATTGATTTTGGGGGACATCCGTCAAATTTCAAGGTCGCAGTGCACGAAAAACGTTAGGAATTTTAACAAAAACTTGGTTTCCGGATGATAATTCAGAAAGTTTACATCCGATTTGAATGAACTTTGGGATATTGTTATATATCAGGTTGGTAAGAAGCCTATCGATTTTGGGTGAAATCCGTCAAATTTCAAGGTCGCAGTCCATGAAAAACGTTAGGAATTTTAACACAAACGTTGTTTTCGGACAAAAACTCAAAAAGTTTGCATCCGATTTTAATGAAACTTTCGGAATTGTTATATATCATGTTGGTAAAAAGCCTTTTAATTTGGTGGGAAATCGGTCAAATTTCAAGGTCGCAGTCCACGAAAAAACGTTAGAAATTTTTATACCCCCGCTCGACAGAGTCGGGGGTATATAGTGGTCCTCATGTCCGTCCGTCCGTCCGTTCGGCCGTCCGTCCGTCCGTCCGTTCGTCCGTCCACATTTGGTTTCCGGATGATAATTCAAAAAGTTTACATCCGTTTTGAATCAAACTTTGGGATATTGTTATATATCAGGTTGGTAAGAAGCCTATCGATTTTGGGGGAAATCCGTCAAATTTCAAGGTCACAGTCCACGAAAAACGTTAGAAATTTTAACAAAAAAGTTGTTTCCGGACAATAACTCAAAAAGTTTACATCTGATTTGAATGAAACTTTGGGATATTGTCATATATCAGGTTGGTAAGAAGCCTATTGATTTTGGGGGAAATCCGTCAAATTTCAAGGTCACAGTCCACGAAAAACGTTAGAAATTTTAACAAAAAAGTTGTTTCTGGACAATAACTCAAAAAGTTTGCATCCGATTTGAATGAAACTTTTGGATATTGTTATATATCAGGTTGGTAAAAAGCCTTTTGATTTTGGGGGAAATCCATCAAATTTCAAGGTCGCAGTCCACGAAAAACGTTAGAAATTTTTACAAAAAAGTTGTTTCCGGATGATAACTCAAAAAGTTTGCATGTGATTTGAATGAAACTTTGGGATATTGTTATATATCAGGTTGGTAAGAAGCCTATCGATTTTGGGGGAAATCTGTCAAATTTCAAGGTCACAGTCCACGAAAAATGTTATAAATTTTCACAAAAAAGTTGTTTCCGGACAATAACTCAAAAAGTTTTCATCCGATTTTAATGAAACTGTAAAATATTCTTATATATTTTGTTGGTAAGAAGCCTATTGATTTTGGTGGAATTCCATCCAATTTCAAGGTCACAATCCACGAAAAACGTTAGAAATTTTCACAAAAGCGGGGGTATCAGCGATCGCTAGATCGACTTTGTCTAGTTACAAAAAGTTGTTTCCAGACAATAACTCAAAAAGTTTGCATCTGATTTGAAACTTTTGGATATTATTATATATTATGTTGGTAAGAAGCCTATCCCTTTTGGGGAAATCTGTCAAATTTCAAGGTCACAGTCCACGAAAAACGTTAGAAATTTTTACAAAAGCGGGGGTATCAGTGATCGCTAGATCAACTTTGTCTAATTTTCAATATTTATCTAATTGATCTTAAAATCTATAGACACTTACTAGTATCACATGTAACACCAGTATATCATCTTGGCAGTCAAATCTATAGACTTACATGTATGGCATGTAACACCAGTATATCATCTTGGCAGTCAAATCTATAGACTTACATGTATCGCATGTAACACCTGTATAATCATCATGGCAGTCACATCTACATGCAGACTTTCCTGTATCACATGTAACACAAGTATATCATCATGGCAGTCACATCTACAGACATACCTGTATGACCAGTCCTGACCAACAAATCTCTAACAAGATCATAATTATACCCCCCGCAAACTAGTTTGAGGGGGTATATAGGAATCACCCTCTCTGTCTGTCTGTCCGTCTGTCCACATCCCTTGGAAGCGCTTCTCCTCCTAAACAGCTTGACAGATTTTGATGAAACTTTACATGAAGGAAGTACATCATATGTAGATGTGCATGAAGAATTTTCGTCGCTGTCGGATATTATACAGGGGAGATGATTGGACTTAGACTTTTAAAATACAGTATTCAGTGCGGGACCTCGTCAGCTCCTCCTAAACCGTTTGACAGATTTTGATGAAACTTTACATGAAGGAAGTACATCATATGTAGATGTGCATGAAGAATTTTCGTCGCTGTCGGATATTATACAGGGGAGATGATTGGACTTAGACTTTTAAAATACAGTATTCAGTGCGGGACCTCGTAAGCGCAACTCCTCCTAAACCGTTTGACAGATTTTGATGAAACTTTACATGAAGGAAGTACATCATAATTATGTAGATGTGCATGAATAATTTTCGTCGCTGTCGGATATTATTCAGGGGAGATAATTGGACTTGAAGCGAAGCGGGGGGTATCCCTTTGTGAGCGTGCTCACACTCCACACTTGTTAATTATTGATTATGTTGCCTTGACCTTCCTTTCTGTCACCATCTTTCCAGCATCAGTGACGCCATGACATTATGTCTAAACATACATAATTTTTTACTAAATTACGTTGCTAATGTAAATAAATATGTTATTTTATTTCTAGTTTGCACATGTCTTATAAGTGTAAAACCAATTATCACCAATTTTAAACAGTATCTTCGTTTTTAAACAAAATCAAATTTCAAACGATGTAGTGGCAAAACTATTCATGAATATAATGCCTATACATATTTAAATAATCAATCAATTATGGGCAGCCATGATTTATTTGTTTTTTATAATACCCCACATGGAAGAATAGGGTATACTGTGTTTTACCCTTGTATGTTTGTTCGTTCGTCCTTCCGTAACACAAATTTCTGTCGCAGTTTTCTAAATAACTATAGGATGCAGAAGCCTGATATTTTGCATATTGCTTTATCCTATATTCTAATATGATGTGCTTCAAAGGCTTTGCGACCACAACTCTGGTAAAAAAATTATTTATGTATGAGCAACACAAGACAAAGAGGGGGTGTTTTGAAGGGCTGTTCCAATTACAAAACTGTAACTCCCACCGGAGAGCTATTGTGCATGACGTATTAATCTTATAAATAGCGACACTTACTATAATTATCAGTTGCAATATATTGTATGTTACATTGATGGAACATCCAGTTTAAATGATGTTAAATGAGGTATGTAAATATCATAAATGTATCATAATTGTTTTATAAGAATAGCAATAATTCACGGATGCTGTGATTTATAATTGTTTTACAACAGGTTGATTCGCTATCTCTGGGGATAAAATAGCGAGGGATAAAATAATACGACATAAATGGTCACTCCGTTGTAAAACAATCATAAACCACAGCCTCTGTGAATTATTTCTTAAATACCATATGGGTTTAACCATTTTATGCTCCTTTGTCATAAGTTTTCAGTTTACAGAATACTTAGATTTTTACACATAGTTGACATAGAAGCAAAACTTTTGTGACAGTGGGGATATCACTAGTGAGCATTATTAGCTCACAGTCCACACTTGTTTATACTAACACTTACCAACATAGATGAATGTAGTAAAAGTTTTCCGAAGTTAAATTTCATTCAGGACTGTTTGTATGAAAAATCCAGAGCTTCTTTATTAAGTTTGTTTTCTCTAAAATTAAGAAAAAGTGGACAAGTACTAAATACTTCACAATGCATAATAATTGGTTGTGGTAAAAAAAAGACTTCTTTGACTCTTTTGAACAAATTTTATATTTAAAATGATGAGTCTTTAAAACCCTAATTTATTACAAAATTACAAAATTAATTTGGACATCTTTTATTTCAACAAGACAGGAAAAAAAAACATCTGATGTTACTTTACTTGTCACAAATTCTTAAAAATATGATTGCAGTTAAGTAACAAATTTATAAATCTATTTAACATTTATTTACAGGATGTCTAAGAGCACCCATGCTTTCTAATCTGTCGTCATTGGTTACATGTCACCTTGGTGACAGTTGTACAAGTATAAAGTGTTGTGTGACCTCTGTTAAGCTTGGAAGAACATTTGAAGTTAACCTTGACCTTGATGTCTGCAATCACAGATTTACTGTTGGAGTTGAGAGATTTTCAAGGACAGAGTCATTTTATAGTTTCCGGTTCAGCCAGCCAGATGTCTTCTCCTTTGATGGCCTTGTAAATGTTAAGTTAGTAATTTAATCAAACTCCTAATTAGATGAGTCTTATCTAATTTATACAGGGGTCTCAGTAGACGATTGGCCTAGGTAGTTAGCTGTCTGGTAATAATCAATGGTGTTTCAATGCTTGGGTCATGATTTTGAGTGTCTTCTGCTCCAAACTTAAATGACAAGGATTGTCTGTTTTCATGCTTATTTGTTCTGGGGTTCATATAAGGTACTTGTCCTTTCCTTCATAAATAAAAACATTATTATAGCTTAAAACCATATTCAAACAATCTAATTTATAGAGGGACTACACATTTCAAACCTTTTGGGAAACTCTGAAAAATTGCCTTTGAAAAAAAAAATGAAAAAAATTAACAATGCTTTTGTTGTCTTAATTGCTCTGATTGGAATAAAATAAACATTATATCATATATTTAAGTTTTATATTTATCATAAGTTGTGCAAAATTATCACGATGAAAGAAAATTATTACAAAAAAACCCAAATGTAACTTTAATGGTTAGTTAAATTTAATTACAAATTGATGTATTTTATGCATGCCCTAAAAAAATCAGACAAGACTTCAATTAATTTAACTGTAACTATTTCTATTTTTAGATACAAGTTGGATGATTTTCCTAGCGAAAATCAATACATGGTAAATTTGGGTATTGACGTCTGCTACCACTACAGTCAAGCCTGTGCTGTACAACTCCAGATCCTTAATGGTGTCAGACTGACTAAACAATCCTGTGTCGTAGACACAGGATATGCTATACCAGGTATTGGTTTGTTTGAATGGTGTTTAATGCCACTTTCAGCAATTTTTCAGGCATATCATGGCATCCATTTTTTATTGGAGGAGAAAGGTGGAGAAAAACCCTGACCTTCTGTAGGAAAACTGGCAAGACTTGAACCCACAATCTCAGTGATGACAGACCACATGATCAATAGTACTACCTTCACGGCGTGGCCACCGAGGCCCCAACAGATATTAGTGTACAACTTTTATTTCTTGTTTGCTTTTTATGACTATATTTACTGACATATAATCAGAATAACAATTTATTTGTCTTTCATAAATTGTGCTGTGAATTTTTATATTAAATTTTTTTGTGTGTCAGAACCAAAAAACAGCTGAAAATTAAAAACTACCAATTTCTTTTGCTGTGATAAGGCATATTAATGTTGTTCAAGTCATCATTGTCTAGTATTTTGTGTATAATTGGTCTATTTCTTATAAAGTTGTACACTAAAGAGAACTTTTTATATGGCATTTGAACTCCATGGGAAAATTAACCAAGCCCCTTTAAGGGTGGGATGTCTAATTCAGGGCATTTTATAAAAAGAACAATCTGTTGAATGCTTCTGATTTACAAACAAGATGTCATCTGAATTTCTGTGCTTACCTAGACCTGCAGACATCTTAAGTAATGAGATGGAATATTAATATTATTTAACAGTCATTTTTCAAAGTGAAATATTAAAAGTTAATGATTATTGGACACAAAAAAATGTATTTAAACTTAATACTAATAGTATCAGGGAATTGCGTAACATCGCTAAATAATATATAGAGCTTTTAAATTGAGAGACAGTGTTATTTAGAAAAATTTGTGTCAAAGTTTTTCTGTGTATTGAGATCTTCGGTACATTGCTATATTGTGTCTCGCCTTTTATTTTTCATTGTCGTGCATAAATCGTCCACATCTTCTGTCTTATAGTCAAAATACTATGACCTGTCAGGTATTTTCTACCTATTGCTCAATCAATTTCAAAAGTAGATAACAGCTGTTTAGAAAACTGCTTCAATCTGTTTTCTTTGAAGCTCTTACTCAGAAAGAGCTGGACATTTAAATTGCAGCTATTCATGCATGACACTGGCTGGAGAGATTGCGATAGGGTTTAATGGAAGTTAGAAGTTAAAGTTACCTGTGTCACACATGAGTAGCTACAATTTAAATGTCCAAGCTATCATCAGCTTAAAAGAAAACAGATTGAAGCAGTTTTCTAAACAGCTGTTATCTGTATTAAGAATTGGTTAACCAAAAGGTAAAAAATACCTGACAGTTCATTATATTTTGACTATAATTTGTCTGTACCTATATATTGGACAACATTTGGTAATAAAGAATAGAATAGATTTTGAACATTACAAGGTAGTTGGTGTGTCAAGATTGATGTGGCATGTTCAAGCCTTTCTTCTTGCAGGGTGTACTTAACCCCAACCTTAACAAGGATTGGCTTCTGAAGGTCGAAGGTTTTCACAAGATACCCTGACCTCCTGCCCAGTAAAAACTAGATGCCATTATATATAGCTGAAAAATTGCTGAAAGTGGCATAATATTGCAAACAAACAAGTAATAAGTAAAAGAGTTCTGTTTTTATTGGGGGAGGAAGCCTGAGTACTCATAGAAAAATGCCAACCTTTGGTAGGAAAACTGGCAATCCTTGTCAATTAAGATTGGAGTCGAACGCATATTGCCTGCAGTGAGACTCCGAATCACAATCTTGGTGTTGACAGATGACGTGATCAAAGGTAGACGAACTACCATAACCACTCGGCCACCGAGGCCCCGTTTATTTATTAAAAACATAATGTAGTATTTGTTCTAATTGACAGAGGTTAAGTTACATCAGCTATATCCCTAATGTATCAAACAATATTCGGAAACATTTTCATGTCATCATTAAAAACATGCTGCATGTAAAAAAGAACCAAAAACCAAAATGCATTGTTTTGGGTAGGTGGGACAGTGGGTTAACTGCAATGCATTGTGGGACAGTAGGTTGACTGCAGTGCATTGTGGGACAGTGGGTTAACTGCATACATGTGATATCTCACGGCGTGAGACAAAAACTCACGCAATTCTGAAGGTCCCCACGCTCTCACGGCGTGAGACAACGATCTCACGCAAAACAAATAATGTAAAGTAAAAGAAAATTGATATTATTTCAGCACGAAGCATCTTGCTATTTCGTAAGCCGCCATCTTTGTTTACAGTAGATTTTTCATTGAGCGGTAGATAAATCCCGAGATAATCGAAATTACACTTGATTTTTTTGGGTGTTACTAAATTAAGGAATATGGTCAAAATTAATTTGGAAATAAAATGACTATGTTTTTTAGGGGTAAATACAAGTTAATTAATTAATTAAGAATTAATTCAAACATAAAATAATATTTTTAATTAATGAATTAAGAATTAGTTCAAAGAAAAAAAAATTTTAATAAAAAAGTTTATTTTGTACAACAATTTCTACTATTAACTCATGATAGATTTGTCAGGGCAGCTAAATGGGAACATTCATGTACATAATGCTGGCTATAATTTTTATATAACAAATATTACAAAATTCCAGATTTACAACTTTCAAAGAGCTAAAACTTGAAGAAATACTTCAACTTTTATTCATTTCATGAGTGTCAGGTACAGTCCAAGAGAGGACAAACATATCCAATACAGGCTCCACCAAGAACAACAGAGAAGAATCATAAACATGGTTAAACAATAAGATGAAACAACAAAACAACAAACAAAATCAAAGAATGAAAACGCTAATAATAACGCAAAATCAGTGTCAACTAAAAATCTCACACAAAATCATCAAATCTCACACAAAATTTAGTCCAGTCTCACACATTGGGCTGAGAGAAATATCACATGTATGGTTAACTGCAAACAACCAATTTGTATGCATGAAGGATACAAGTTATGTTTGAGATATGAAATTTTATTTCAGACTTTTCCCTTGCCAGCTGGCTAAAGGCAGAGGGTGTTTCACCTTCTGTCTCAGTGATCCCAAGCTACATAGTTGATCTCTTGATGGAGGATCTTGGAATTAATGGGTTTCTGAAAGTTCCACAGTGTGCTAGAAAATCTTCTGGCTGGGATAAATCAGGTAATCCAACCATAAAATAAAATGTTCTTTTTATCATTTTTATGTTCCCAAACATAAGTTTGGAATAGATATTTGGTC
This sequence comes from Limnoperna fortunei, assembly GCA_944474755.1. Taxonomy (NCBI): domain Eukaryota; kingdom Metazoa; phylum Mollusca; class Bivalvia; order Mytilida; family Modiolidae; genus Limnoperna; species Limnoperna fortunei. The sequence continues at coordinate 23,216,680 of OX104122.1, forward strand.
CCTTCGTTTGTCTGTTCATTCGGTTGTCTCTTCCCCCTGAGCTTGACCTTTGCAACGAAGCCTTTTTAGCTCACCTGACCTGAAGGGTCATGTGAGCTATTGCCGTCACTTGGCGTCCGTCGTCCGTCGTCTGTCCGTTCAACTTTTCAAAAATCTTCTTCTCTGAAACCACTTGACAGAATGCAACCAAACTTAGTATGGTTGTTGCTTAGCATGTCCTTTACCAAACTATCGTTTGGATTTTTGATTCATAAAAAAACATGGTCGCCATGGCTAAAAATAGAACAGGGGGGTCAAAATACAGTTTTTGGCTTATAGTTCAAAAAGTATTACAGATACAGGAAAACCGAAGAGACCTTCCTTCTTCAGCTCTACAAAACACTCTATTGGGTCAAAGTCGTATGACGACTCCTTGTAGGAGTTATTGCCCTTTAATTGTCGAAATTAATGATTTTTGCCATTTTGCCTCAAAATCTTGAAAATTATTAGAACTAGAGAAAAAGTTAGCATTGTTTAATTGTTCTGCTCTGTATGAGAGCTACAAAAATGTCTTTAGAGTCAAGATTGTCTGATAAACTGTTAAAGAGTTATTCCACTTGAACTGTTTTTTTTAATCGGTTTTAATTGATTTTTAAAAATCTTCTCCTCTGAAACCACTGAAAGTACTGCTTTGAAACTTTGTACACATAATCCGTCAAATGTCTTCAACCAAGTTTGCACAAACCATGGCCACAGATTAACCAACATGGCTGACATGGCTAAAAATAGAACCGGGGTCAAAATACAGTTTTTGGCTTATAGTTCAAAAAGTATTACAGATACAGGAAAACCAAACAGACTTTCCTTCTTCAGCATCGAAAGCTCTACAAAACACTCCATAGGGTCAAAGTCGTATGACGACCCCTTGTAGGAGTTATTGCCCTTTAATTGTTGAAATTGATGATTTTTGCCATTTTTGCCTCAAAATCTTGAAAATTATTAGAACTGGAGAAAAAGTTAGCATTGTTTAATTGTTCTGCTCTATGAGAGCTACAAAAATGTCTTTAGGGTCAAGATTGTCTGATAAACCGTTTAAGAGTTATTCTACTTGAACTGTTTTTTTTTAATCGGTTTTAATTGATTTTTAAAAATCTTCTCCTCTGAAACCACTGAAAGTACTGCTTTGAAACTTTGTACACATTATCCGTCAAATGTCTTCAACCAAGTTTGCACAAACCATGGCCGCAGATTAACCAACATGGCTGCCATGGCCAAAAATAGAACAGGGGGTCAAAATACAGTTTTTGGCTTATAGTTCGAAAAGTATGACAGATACAGGAAAACTGAAGAGACCAGCCTTCATCAGCATCGAAAGCTCTACAAAACACTCCATTGTGTCGAAGTTGTATGATGACTCCTTGTAGGAGTTATTGCCCTTTAATTGTCGAAATTGATTATTTTTGCTATTTTTGCCACAAAATCTTGAAAATTTTTAGAACTGGAGAAAAAGTTAGCATTGCTTAATTGTTCTGCTCTATGAGGGCTACAAAAATTACTTTAGGGTCAAGATTGTCTGATTAACCGTTTAGGAATTATTCTCTTAGAACATTTTTATGCCCCCGCGACGACATGTCGGGGGGCATTAAGTTTTACTCATGTCCGTCCGTCCGTCTGTCCGTCCGTCCATCCGTCTGTACGTCCGTACGAATTTCCGTCAAGCTTTTCTCAGAAACTGTACATCAGAACAATTTGAAATTTGGCAGGGTGGTTCAGTATCACAAGTTGTACGTCCTAAGCGAATTTCAGACCTGTCGGACAACTACTTCCTGTTTGGGACTGGACCGATATGAAAATGTGTTAACATGAGTATGAAAATTTCCGTCAAGCTTTTCTCAGAAACCGTACATCAGAATAATTTGAAATTTGGCAGGGTGGTTCAGTATCACAAGTTGTACGTCCTAAGCGACTTTCAGACCTGTCGGACAACTGCTTCCTGTTTGTGACTGGGCCGATATGAAAATGTGTTAACATGAGTATGAAAATTTCCGTCAAGCTTTTCTCAGAAACCGTACATGAGAACAATTTGAAATTTGGCAGGGTGGTTCAGTATCACAAGTTGTACGGCCTAAGCAACTTTCAGACCTGTCGGACAACTACTTCCTGTTTGCGATTGGGCCGATATGAAAATGTGTTAACATGAGTATGAAAATTTCTGTCAAGCTTTTCTCAGAAACCGTACATGAGAACAATTTGAAATTTGGCATTGTGGTTCAGTATCACAAGTTGTACGTCCTAAGCGACTTTCAGACCTGTCGGACAACTACTTCCTGTTGCGACTGGGCCAATATGAAAATGTGTTAACACGAGTATGAAAATTTCCGTCAAGCTTTTCTCAGAAACCGTACACAAGAACAATTTGGAATTTGGCAGGGTGCTTCAGTATCACTTGTTGTACGTCCTAAGCGACTTTCAGACCTGTCGGACAACTCCTTCCTGTTTGCGACTGGGCCGATATGAAAATGTGTTAACATGAGTATGAAACTTTCCGTCAAGCTTTTCTCAGAAACCGTATACAAGAACAATTTGAAATTTGGCAGGGTAGTTCAGTATCACAAGTTGTACGTCCTAAGCGACTTTCAGACCTGTCGGACAACTACTTCCTGTTTTCGACTGGGCCGATTTGAAAATGTATCAACACGAGTATGAAAATTTCCGTCGAGCTTTACTCAGAAACCGTACATTAGAACAATTTGAAATTTGGCAGGGTGGTTAAGTATCACAAGTTGTACGTCCTAAGCGACTTTCAGACCTGTTGGACAACTACTTCCTGTTTGGGACTTCCTTTAGTGGGGGCATCCGTGTCCCATGGACACATTCTTCAATTTTTTTTAATGCTTTGAAACATTGCACACATCATCTTTAGGATGTCCTCTACCAAAATTGTGCAAATCATTACAGCTGACTACCTGCATAGCTACGTTGGCTTAAAATAGAAAGGGGGGGGGGGTCAAGGGAGTTTTTGGCTGATAGTTAAAAAAGTATAACAGGTACAGCAAATTTCAAGTGAACCTCCCTCCTAAGCATCAAAAGCTCCTCCTTATAGGAGTTATTTCCCTTAAAAGGTCAAAATTAATGACTTTTGCAGAAGTGTTGGTCAATTCCTTATAGGAACGAAATTCTATGTAAAAAAGGGTTGTTTGGTTTCAGGTTCAGGTGAGCGATACAGGCCCCTGGGAGCCTCTAGTTTATGAACATAACATCACATCTTCATGAAGCATGATACCCAGTTTCAATATGATGGGATATCAAGCTTCACTGGTAAAATTCTGTAAGGCTGTGCCAAATATTTCATGCTTGAGTGAATTTAGAAAAATGGGGTGTTTACCAATTTGTGTGAAGCTGTATATCAGTGCTGCCGAAACACATTTTCTTCTTAATTCTTTTTTCTTCTTATTTTCCTTGTTGTTTTGTTTTTGGCCCTATTGTTACAATACCTTGTTACCAATCAAACCAGTTTGTGGCAATAATAATAATGCCTATTTTTCTTAAACAATAAAAAAATGTCTTCTGTTTTATAGTGCAGGTTACTTTTATAATTATTTTACACTATATTAATTAGGCCTTGTAAATGCTTATCCCAACCTGTCCCATCTCCAAAATTGTATTATTTTGCTTTTTTTGTGAGTAAAACTATCATAATGTATATTTCTGCTGACCCATTGCTTAATCAGTCAGCATTTGAATTCCCATCTATCCAACACATTCATTCCGCTAAATTGTTTAGTACATGGTATTGTTTTCGCCAAATTAAATACAATGGAGAAGTCTCTGAAATCCCTTGGTTTTCATGATACATGTTAAGTTGTATTGCTTGTAGGGTCATAGAAGTATGGTTAAAATGTCTTTGAGTTGCAATTTCAGGAACAATTTATGAATTCATTGCCAGTTAGTGTTTACAAGAAATGAAGCTTCGTGGTGAAAAAGTTTTTTTTAAAAACCTACAGCCTCCCAATTTTTGTGGCATGTTTATGTGGCCTAACAATGTTGGTATAACTAGTCATATTCTGGTATACAAAACAGCCTAATTAAAGATAAAGTATACCCTAAATTCCCTAGAGACTACACTACATTGTATTGCCCAGGAAAAGCCATTGTCCTATGATGTTCATTTATAGTCAAAATACAATGACCTGTCAGGTATATATTACCTATTGGTCAATCAGTTCTAAATACAGATAACAGCTGTTTAGAAAACTGCTTCAATCTGTATTCTTTAGAGCTCTTCATCAGTAATAGCTTGGACATTTAAATTGCAGCTACTCATGCATGACTCAGGTAAATTTAGGCATCTTACTTAGAATATTGTCATAGGGTACAATGTAAGAGAATCAAGTTAAAAGATTTATTTCACCTAAGTCATGCATGAGTAGCTGCAATTTCAATGTCCAGCTCTTTCTGATTAAGACCGTTAAAGAAAACAGGTTGAAGCAGTTTTCTAAACAGTTGTTATCTATTTTTAGAATTGATTGAGCAATAGGTAAAAAATACCTGACAGGTCATTGTATTTTGACTATAAACTAAAATAATATATCCAAAAGTTCCTAAAAGTTTCATTAAAAAATCTTTTCTATTATATCTTCCCTTGATTCAATTGGTTGAAGTTTTCTGACAGATTCCTCAAACTGTTTTGTTCAGTTAGGAAACAGAAGTGTTCAAAACTAAATTTCTCTTGTGTATTAATCATACTGAATTTATACACATCGCCATAAGTTAAGCAACACCCTATTATTTTCCAGGGATTCTTTTAAGATTTTATATATTTTAATATTTTTTAAAGAAATGACAATTTATTGAAAATTAATGACAAATGAAACATAAAAACAACAGTGCAAATATAACTTTCATTAGTCAAAAAATAAGTTTGATTGCATACTTCAATTTCATGAACTTAAAGTAAACAAATCATCTCAGGTCAACATTCAGGGAAAGAAAAGTCACTTTGAAATATGTTAAACGCTAAAATACTCAGTAAGTCGTGTAACCACCACGCTTCTGGTACAGTTCATTAACTCTCCTCCTCATGCTGTTGACTAAACGACAAAGTGTAGCATGTGGTAAATTCTGCCATTCATTTTGAATGGCAACACGTAGTTCTTGGACATTTTGACAAGCAGGTGCTCTGTTATTGATTTTATGGCCAATGATTTCCCACAAATGTTCAATTGGATTCATATCGGGTGACATGGATGGCCATGGAAGATGCTCAATAGCTTCCCTTTCGATAACATCATGTACAATTGCAGCTCGGTGAGGTCTTGCGTTGTCATCCATAAAGATGGGTCTGTTATCAAGTGCATAATTGTCAAAATGTGGCACAATAATAGCGTTAATGACGTCATTTCGATATTTCTGCCCTGTCATTGTCCTATCAACTACATACAGATTCAGTTTACAGTCGTATGAAAAGCCTCCCCACACTGTAACACCACCACCGCCAAATGCTGTAGTGCCTAGGATGTTGTTTTGGTTGTAAGCAGTGCCTCGTTGTCTCCAAACTTTCGTAACAGTTTTCTCAGCAACCACTTATCACAACCACTTGAAATTTTATGTGACCTTACCATGTGGTCCTATATTGCGAGTACAGATTTCTTGTCTGTCACATATCTACTTCCTGTTTACCGACTTAGTCCAATGATGTGAATAGTGGGGGTATACTGTGTGAGCAGTAGCTCAGTTTCCTTGTTTTTCTTATTTTGTTTTGTTCTTGTGATTTACACTTTGACATACAATTATTTGCAGCATGCCCTGGAACAGTTGCCTTGCCAACACTTCCATCTTACACAGCATGTCAGTTGCCATCTTACTGTACAGGAGTACAGTGTTGTACAGATATTGGAATTCTGGGCAGGTCCTGGGAAACATTTGTCTTGGTTGACCCATGTCAGTATAGAGTGAGCATTGGTATTGAGATGCAGACGGTCAATTTGACGCTGTTTGAGTTTGTACAAGGAGAATGGGGAACGATGACTCTAGGAAATGTTTTACGATTGGGGTATGTACAAGGAGAATCTGGAACAATGACTCTAGGAAATGTTTTAAGATTGGGGTATGTACCGGTACAAGGAGAATGGGGAACGATGACTCTAAGAAATGTTTTACAATTGGGGTATGTACAAGGTTAATGTGGAACGATGACTCTGGGAAATGTTTTACGATTGGGGTATGTACAAGGAGAATGGGGAACGATGACTCTAGGAAATGTTTTACGATTGGGGTATGTACAAGGAGAATGGGGAACAATGACTCTAGGAAACGTTTTACAATTAGGGTATGTACAAGGAGAATGGGGAACAATGACTCTAGGAAATGTTTTACAATTGGGGTATGTACAAGGAGAATGGGGAACAATGACTCTAGGAAATGTTTTACGATTGGGGTATGTACAAGGAGAATGGGGAACGATGACTCTAAGAAATGTTGAACGATGACTCTAAGAAATGTTGTACGATTGGGGTATGTACAAGGAGAATAGGGAACAATGACTCTAGGAAATGTTTTACGATTGGGGTATGTACATGGAGAATGGGGAACGATGACTCTAGGAAATGTTTTACGATTGGGGTATGTACAAGAAGAATGGGGAACAATGACTCTAGGAAATGTTTTATGATTGGCGTATGTACAAGTAGAATGGGGAACAATGATTCTAGGAAATGTTTTACGATTGGGGTATGTACAATGAGAATCAGGGAACAATGACTCAAGGAAATATTTTACATTTGGGGTTGGGGTATGCATTTTTGGTATGCATTTGAATATATATAAGTATAGTTAAAAAATTGTCAAACGTATGCTTTATAATTTTACATACTGATCAAAACATTTGTGTAAGTCATGTAAATGGAAAAAAGAGTACAAACAAAAAAATTAACAAATCACTGAAAACTCAAAATTACTAAATCAATAATGTGGAAAACAAGTGATGAACTTGGGTACTGGCAAAATTCATATGGAAGAAAAGGATATAACATTCATGGCAAATATATACACAATATTTGTACATTGTCAGAAAATATATAATTTATTTGTACGAGCCTTAGAAACAGGTAGAAATGTGAGGCACTGCTGAGCATTTCTTGCCTGTTTTGTATGGAGTACAAACAAATTATATATTTTCTGACAATGTGACAATGTACAAACATAGTTTTTATCCTGTATGACGTTAGAGAGCAAGAGTACCAAGAGACTTTATTAACCTTGATATCTTTAATGATATTTTTTATTTACAGTTACTTTGCTAAGGAAATCACTGCAGAAAATGTCTATCAGTTTACCATTAATGTCAGTATCTGTTTTGAGAGTGCCGGAGACTGTCGTTACATCTATACTGTTTTTGATGGCACCAAAATACCCATACCACCATGTAACTGGACAGGGCTAGAGTACACGGTACCAGGTAAATATCTGACCTCAAATGAACCAAAATACCCATACCACCATGTAACTAGACAGAGCTAGAGTACACAGTACCAGGTAAATATCTGGCCTCAAATGAACCAAAATACCCATACCACCCTAAACTGGACAGAGCTAGAGTAAACAGTACCAGGTAAATATCTGACCTCAAATGAACCAAAATACCCACACCACCATGTAGCTGGACAGAGTTAGTGTACACAGTACCAGGTAAATATCTGACCGCAAATGAACCAAAATACCCATACCACCATGTAACTGGACAGAGCTAGAGTAAACAGTACCAGGTAAATATCTGACCTCAAATGGACCAAAATACCCACACCACCATGTAACTGGACAGAGTTAGAGTACACAGTACCAGGTAAATATCTTACCTCAAATGAACCAAAATATCCATACCACCATGTAACTGGACAGAGTTAGAGTACACAGTACCAGGTAAATATCTTACCTCAAATGAACCAAAATATCCATACCACCATGTAACTGGACAGAGTTAGAGTACACAGTACCAGGTAAATCTCTAAACCTCAAATGAACCAAAATACCCACACCACCATGTAACTGGACAGAGTTAGAGTACACAGTACCAGGTAAATATCTTACCTCAAATGAACCAAAATACCCATACCACCATGTAACTGGACAGAGTTAGAGTACACAGTACCAGGTAAATATCTGACCTCAAATGAACCAAAATACCCATACCACCTTGTAACTGGACAGAGCTAGAGTACACAGTACCAGGTAAATATCTTACCTCAAATGAACCAAAATACCCACACCACCCTGTAACTGGACAGAGCTAGAGTACACAGTACCAGGTAAATATCTTACCTCAAATGAACCAAAATACCCATACCACCATGTAACTGGACAGAGTTAGAGTACACAGTACCAGGTAAATATCTTACCTCAAATGAACCAAAATACCCACACCACCCTGTAACTGGACAGAGCTAGAGTACACAGTACCAGGTAAATATCTGACCTCAAATGAACCAAAATACCCATACCACCATGTAACTGGACAGAGCTAGAGTACACAGTACCAGGTAAATATCTTACCTCAAATGAACCAAAATATCCATACCACCTTGTAACTGGACAGAGCTAGAGTACACAGTACCAGGTAAATATCTGACCTCAAATGAACCAAAATACCCATACCACCCTGTAACTGGACAGAGCTAGAGTACACAGTACCAGGTAAATATCTGACCTCAAATGAACCAAAATACCCACACCACCCTGTAACTGGACAGAGCTAGAGTACACAGTACCAGGTAAATATCTGACCTCAAATGAACCAAAATACCCATACCACCATGTAACTGGACAGAGCTAGAGTACACAGTACCAGGTAAATATCTTACCTCAAATGAACCAAAATACCCACACCACCCTGTAACTGGACAGAGCTAGAGTACACAGTACCAGGTAAATATCTGACCTCAAATGAACCAAAATACCCATACCACCCTGTAACTGGACAGAGCTAGAGTACACAGTACCAGGTAAATATCTGACCTCAAATGAACCAAAATACCCACACCACCCTGTAACTGGACAGAGCTAGAGTACACAGTACCAGGTAAATATCTGACCTCAAATGAACCAAAATACCCATACCACCATGTAACTGGACAGAGTTAGAGTACACAGTACCAGGTAAATATCTGACCTCAAATGAACCAAAATACCCACACCACCCTGTAACTGGACAGAGCTAGAGTACACAGTACCAGGTAAATATCTGACCTCAAATGAACCAAAATACCCACACCACCCTGTAACTGGACAGAGCTAGAGTACACAGTACCAGGTAAATCTTCACTGTTACCATCGTATATTGTATCATATATTGTTTCATGCATCGTCCGTAAACATGTTTGTATATTGTGAGTACATCATTCGTAGAATTTTGTTCATCGTTGTACATCGTTTGTGCATCGTGCGTTTCGTTAACTTGTACGTTACAGGGACTGTATTATAGTGGACCACATGAAACCTTTCCTGAGTATAAGTTGGTGTTGGTCAGGGTATTTAAATTTTTGGAAGATGAACTGTCCCATTGTTTGAATACAATACCTATTGTTCTCAAAGGAGTTAATTCGATTGGTACTTTAAATCTGACAGGGAAAATTCAATCACTCATTGATTAATTTTGAAAAAATTTAACACCCTTATAAAAATATTTATGCCTATACTTACTGACGACACTAATAGTAAGAGCAAGTAGTTATTGCAACAATTAATGTAAATACTAAATGACTTCTGAAGACAAATTTTTATTATGATTTACTGTATAGACTAGTTTTTTTTGCCATATTCCTTTCTCACTAATACCATATCTTGATGGAAGTCATATGTTTTCATTAAAAAAAATTAATTGGTTTTCCATTAATAACAAACACTTTTCAAATGAATTTTACTGGATACTAGGACAGTTCACACATCCTTACTTACCCCTCCATGCTGCCTAGTGCATCCTCATTTGTATAAATATGAGAAGCTCTCTCCAGGGGTGGGGACTGTCCAGTTATATTATACAGAAAGCATAACCACAGAACGTAAAATAATTCTATAGAAATACTATGAAATTTGATGACAAATTTTTCTCTTTTTTTATGTCTTATTCAATTAATTTGCAAACATTGCAAAATGGATTTTAAAATTTTTAGATTTCTTCTATACATTGAATAGACAATTATTCTTCAAATAGCACATACCAAATAAAATAGTTCAGTTTTTGGTTCAAAATTGCACAACAATTCCTCCCTACAATCAATGTAGGTTCATGTATTTTCATCAGGAGGAGATTTGTTTTTAGAATAGGAAAATTAATCAATAGGGGATTGATTTCTCCTATGCAAATTTAAAGCTCCTATTGAATAAACCCCTCTGAGAACAATAGGTATTGTATTCAAACAATGGGACATCTTCCAAAAATGTAAATACCCTGACCAACACCAACTTATACTCAGGAAAGGTTTCATGTGGTCCGCTATAACTCTAGCTGTCATGTGAATATTTTGATTTAAAAAAAAACAATATTTAAACATATTTTATTTCCTACTAATAATAAAATACTTCATGTTGCTCATTTTACAGGTTTCCAGCTGTCTGCATGGTTGTCTAAGCTCAGCTATGCAAACACAATACCTTTGAATGGTGTAGCTGCTACACAACTCCTGGAGTATCTGGGTTTGACTAAATACCTAAATAGTACACAGTGTGACAGAACATCAACTCTGTTTACACCAAGTGTAAATGGATGGAAATCAGGTAAAAAAAAATTTAATTGTAATTAGGAGATAACTGTTTTGTAATTTAAGATTTGCCGGCATCAGTTGGTGATTTGATGGTATGAAATTGAGTTTACTGGGGATGCTTAAGCGGAGCCAGTACAAGAATTTTTCTGACCATCAAATTATCAGTTGATGCTGGCAAATCTTCAAATACATTATGGTTATCTCCATTCTAATGTTAGGTAATAACAAACTAAATTAACTGACTAAAATGTTAATTTTTTATTTACCAGAAATAATGTCTGTGCTTGCATTTACCTCTGACAGCATCAATCATGGAATTGATGCCATGAAATTATTCATGTTGTCCAATCAGAATTGAAGTTGAATACTATTAGCATATCAAAATTGTTAAGGGAAACAATGAAGGTTGTATATAGCAGGGGTGGATCCAGAAAATCGGGCTAGGGGGGGATGAAATTCGGGCAAAGGGTCTGGGGACCGCAGCACCCTGGTGGGGGAGTAGGGAGGAAGCGAAGCCTCCAGAAGCTGGTGAGATTTAAGCAATTGAGAGGGTGTTGAGGACTACAAATTTTAACATTTTTAACAGACTCTCACTCGCTCTTTCTTTTCTCTGTCTTTCCTCCTTTTTCGCTCACTTTCTCTTTCTGTTCCCCTTTTTAGGTGGGGGGGGGGGGGGGGGGGGGGGGGCGAACACCCCCTCCGCCCCCCTCTGGTTTCGTCACTGTATAGTATAAATATATATGTGACTATTCTAAGCCAGTTGTTTCTGCCCTACTGTTTTTCTCTTCATATTATTTGTTTTTCTTGATATTTTGGTGTTGTGTTGTTTTTCTTTAGGATATTTATTTAACTGTGTTTTGTTTGTGTTTATTTTATCTACCCTATTTATATATAAGGTAGTTATAATGACGAAATACTTTTTTCTTTAAAAATTTAGTTCTTCTGTAAGTAAAGACTTTTAACTTATTCGTAAGAATGTTGACTCATGATATTTCATGAAGGTTGGCTTGAATGGGGTAAAGGCTGAAAATTTGCATTAACCAAGAGCAAGAGGGAAAATCTCAGAGAGGTCAAATATGGGAAATGCTAAAATAGTTATAAAATAGGATTCCAATGTCAGAAACATCTGTACAATTAAATTCTTTTATGAAACCTAAAGTAAATACTTGTTGAAAACAAGTATACATATATTAGTCTCTACAAAAGCCAAAATTGTTTGTTCCCACTCTATGAATAGTTGTAGTTGCCATTTAAATTTTAATTTCCGTGTTTGTGGCTCATTATTTGTTACAGTCAAAATACAATGACCTGTCAGGTATTTTCTACCTATTGGTCAATCAATTCTTAATATAGATAACTGCTGTTCAGAAAACTGCTTCAATCTGTTTTCTTTAAAGCTCTTCATCAGTAATTGCTTGGACATTTAAATTGCAGCTACTCAAGAATGACTCAGGTAAATTTAAGCTTCTTACTTGGAGTATTGTTATAGGATTTAATGTAAGAAACCAAGTTATTTCACCTGAGTCATGCATGAATAGCTGCAATTTAAATGTCCAGCTCTTTCTGATTAAGAGATTTAAAGAAAACAGATTTAAGCAGTTTTCTAAACTGCTGTTATCTATTTTTGGAATTGATTGAGCAATAGGTAGAAAATACTTGACAGGTCATTGTATTTTGACTATAAATTGTTCTTGCCCTGAGTTGATCTTAAATCTGCTGTTCACTAGACATTAGCAACAATTAACAATTCACCAAAGTTTCCATATCATTCTTACAGGTTGTTTGGCACTCGTTCCATCAACCCTTCTGGGAAGTGATGTCTCCTGTCATCTATCTCAGACATGCAATGGAATCGTCTGCTGTCTGAAATCTACAAGACTTGACAGGACATTCAGCTTCTACTTTGAACTGGATCCCTGTACCAGCAAGCTAAAAATAGGAATTGAAAAATATCAGTTTGATTTCTCACTGTTCACATTTGAGTTTGGTACTGAAAAAATATTCCACCTGACCAGAGTGATACAGATTTTGTAAGTTTGGCATTTTTTTTTAGAAAATATCATCATGGTATATAGTGGAAACTGCCTAAAATGAAATTTCTGTTAAAACATCTACAATTTTCGTTGATTTGAATTATTGTGACTATAATTTATGGTTTTACATGGGATTCTGATTGATTCTGGGGTCAATTTAGAAAAGTTTCACATGTATTCTATTAAATATATTAAAATTTTCTTTGCAGGGCTTCAGAATCATAATAGGAAAACTGCATTTTCTAAGATGATCACGTGTTGAACTTTAGCTAACTTTTACAGTGGCTTTCAGTTTATGCACATATGGTTATTTGTAAATTCCCTTCATATTATTTCTTTTGCACCTTTCCTGGAAAAATTAATTTTTGGGTGTTATACAAGCTATGTTATATAATAATTGTTTTTAATCATCTCAAACATGATGACTTTTTTTAAACTTAGCTGCTTATTTAAGAATGATAAACTGTTATCAGTGAAAGAAGTTTATTCTGTATGGGAAATGCATCTATTTAAGGATTGTTTTCAATTGCTGGTTAGATTATTGGATATAGATGAGATTGGGTCGGTTTATGGTAATTCTATAATGTGTTGACAATTTTAAGTGATGACCAATGTGCAAGATGAAATAATAAAATGTATGTCATTAACAGCGTTACAATTAGTGTGTCATAAAGGCAAAAGTGACGATGAAAATGGCCTATGCTGTTGATGTACCACATATTATTTGATTTGTGAGTATGTCCTGAATAAAGGTGGCAGTGGTCCTTAAAGGTTGAGGAACTCTGGAGTTTTTATTAGCCTACCTTACCCAAAGGGTCATGTGAGCTATTGCCATCACTTGGGGTCAGTCGTCTTCATCATTACCTTTTCTTTACAAATGTTCTCCAAAACCACTGAAGGGATTGCTTTGAAACTTTACACACATCATCAGTAAAATGTCCTCTACCAAGTTTGCAGAAATCATGGCCCAGTCTAACCAACATGACCGCATTGGCTAAAAATAGAACGGCCTTATAGTTAGAAAAGTATAAAAGATACAGGAAAACCAAAGAGACCTTCTTTCTTCAGAATCAAACACTCTACAAAACTTTCAAATGAGTCGAAGTTGTACGAACACTCCTTGTAGGAGTTATTGCCCTGTAATCATCAACATTGATGATTTTTGCCATTTTTCCCTCAAAATATTGAAAATTATTAAAACTAGAGAACAAGTTAGCATTGCTAAATTGTTCAGCTTTATGAGATCTACACCTGAGTGCACCCATGGTTTTTATTGGGTTCGGGTTACTCTCTTTCTGTGTTTTATGTTTTTGGTTTTTGTGTTGTGTTTGTCTATATCCGGATTTGTAACTGTCCCTTGGCTTTTGGCTCTTGTTGTTCGGTCGGTTTTCTTTGCTATTTTCCTGCAAAAAGGACTTCAGGGTCAAGATTGCCTGATCAACGGTTTAGGAGTTATTCCCCTTAACTGGTTTTTAATCAAATTTAATTTTGTTTTCAAAATCTTTTCCTCTGAAACCACTGAAACGACTGCATTGAAACTTTGTACACATTGTCAGTCAAATGTCCTCTTACAAGTTTTCACAAACCATGGCCGCAGACCAACCAACATGGTCGTCTTGGCTAAAAAATAGAACAGGGGTCAAAATAGAGTTTTTGGCGTATAGTTAAAAAAAGTATAACAGATACAGGAAAACCAAAGGAACCCTCCTTCTTCAGCATCAAAAGCTCTACAAAACTCTCCAAGAGTTGAAGTTGTACTATGACCCCTTGTAGGCGTTATTGCCCGTAAATTGTCAAAATTGTCGATATTTGTAATTTTTCCTCAATATCTTGGCAACGGTAAAAGCTAGAGAAAATCTTTTCCTTTCAAAATTATTCAGCTCATCAAGATCTGCAAAAATGATTATTGGTGCATATGTGTTGGACAACTCCTTATAGGAGTTATTCCCCTTAAAATGGAAAAATTAGTGATTTTTGTTGGACAATTCCTTATGGGAAAGAAAAGCTGGATAAAAAGGAATAATTATCAGGTTTAGGTGAGCAATACAGGCTCCTAGGAGCCTCTGGTTCATATGAATATCATATAGGTAAAAGTGTTAAAATGAAAAATAATAATTTAAACTACTTGTACAATTTTACAGATATAAAGTGACAGATTTGCCTGGTGACAGAGCTTATTTACTGGACATGAGCCTTAAGTTTTGTTTAAATGATCCATCACCTTGTGATGTGAATATTACAATATTTAAAAACACTAAACTGCCTAAAATGAACTGTCCATGGAGTACCGGATTTACACAAACTGGTAAGGTATTATGGTATTTAGTTACCTTATTTTCCTTAGGGATCAAAACTTATATAATTGTCTTGAATAAAGCTAAAATACTGGAGTTACCATTCAATCCATCAGAACAAGGGATCTCCAGTATAAGGTCTGTATAGACAACATTGGCTAGACCTATAGTCCCCATAGAATTAAATTACAGAAAATACAATATTGTCAGTAACTTCTAAATAACAATGTCAGGTGTGTAGAAAATCTTTTTTTTTTTCCAACACAACTTAAAGATTAATGGTTTGTTTATTTGAATCGAGTTTAATGGTGCTTTCAGCAATTTTAGTCCCCTGTTGCCATGGTTATAGGTAGGGGTGTAACTATTACATTTCTTGATGATCCGATACATATCAGGATTCTTGCCCAATGATATGACTTGAATCACAATCACTTTGGTGATGACATGAATATCATGAATATCATTGATTCTTTCAATGATATAGTCATTGTCTAAATTTACTGCCCTTAAATTTCGAAAAATATTTAAATTCTAAGGTTTTCCTATTTTCAAGGTGTAGTTAGCCACAGCCAGAATTTGGTATATATAACCTTTCGGATTTGAATTTTGATGATAAAAGCTCCACAACATCTTAATCATTTAGATTTTAATATTGTTTGGATTTGAGTGCCACTGATGAGTCTTTATTAGACGAAGCGCACGTCTGGCATAATTAATTCTATTAACCTTGGTATCTTTGACAACATTTTATTCATGTTGTTGTTGTTATAATAATGAACAAAAATTATTCTTTGTTTCGTCTTTTAGTACAGATCTAACCCCATCCTTTTACAAGAAAGTGCTTCTTATACCAGACTTAAAATCTGGCTGTGGAGTAATTAGTTTTGCTGCTATCACCCTTTATTTTTATAAACTTCCAGTTACGGGTAGAGATTTTAAAGAGAATCATAGTGGAATCGTCAGATGAATTCCAGTATTGATTTCCGGATCGTACTTCAAGATATTGTGATGCAGTGGATCGTTACAACCCTAGATATACGTTTCCACTCCATCTGTCAGTCTGTCACACATGTTTTCCTAAACACATATATTAAGCTTATATTTCGTATATAAGTCAACCATCACCAGTTACACTGATCAAGTTTGAATTTCGTTCTGGTCTGATGATTTTTGAGGAAAAAGAGATGTGATATTGCTCTCACTTGTTAAGCTGTATCATGCATACAGTTTTTATTTGAGGAAGAATCAGGAGTATCACGTAAAACCCCGAAATTAACCGAAATTAAAGCCTAATAGTAGAAGTTGCCCTGTGAAATTGTTTCCTTTCAGGTTCAGTGGCTTTTCTGCCAAAGAAACTGAGATTTGTAGCATGTAGCTAAAAATTTTCTGAAAACAGCAATAAACCAGAAATTGTATATTTTGTCTGTGACTTGTACTTGTAAGTCTAGAAAATGAGGAGTCCCAGAAAATGTTCAATAGATTGATGGTTTGCTTAATGTCCAGCAGGCAGTATTTCAACTATAATCAGGACAAGAATTTGAAACATAAATCAACTGGAAAAATAGGATGTACCATTTGACAATGAATTTTGACTGCTACTGGAAAAGTATGCAATTATTAGGTAGGGCTGAAAATTTAGCCTTTGTATTGTTAAAATGGATCTACTGTTTTCAAAATACAAACGTGGTCTTTTTTCATATAAACCCCAATAAGAGTGCCTTCCATATTTGTGTTCTGAGGCCACACTGTGGGTCCAGCAGTAAAAACCTAGTATGATCCCAGTCTAATAATTAGTTATACCATAGTATCAGAGGGGTTTCCTTTATATTAATGCCATTTTTCCTACTGAAGGTAGGTGGTTTTCTCCAGGTTACCTCCGGCTTCCTCCCCCAATAAAAACTGGACGACATGATACAGCTGAAAAATTGCTGATAAAAGTGAACAAACAAACAAATACATTGTATTAAATTGTTTTTTATGTGCTTTTTCTCATTAGGCAGTGAGTATTATCTTATTTTTCAACCAGGATTCTGCTACACATTTTGTATAAAAATTAAGTAGAAAACTAAATTTGAATAAATGTCTCCATGTATTTCAGACTGGTCCCTGTCTGCCTGGTACACAGCCAGTGGTTACTCCAGTGCTACAGACCTGTCAACAGAAGCTATTGCTAAGTTGATGGAGGCTTTAGGTCTGACGGAGTACATGTTAGACACACAATGTGATCGCAAATCATCTATCTATGCCCTAGCCTACCAGGGATGGAGTTCACGTATGTCGAAGTTAAAAATCATTTTGTCATGATAACAGTTCACAATGTTAATCTTTTCACATCTTGTTACAGTAAATTTATTATTTGCATAATTTATTCTAATATGACGTGCCTTAAACGCTTTGAGTCCACACCAGGTGTAAAAGGAGTAATAAAAGTCATAAACGATCAACACGTCATAGTAAGATGTTTCACTATTTTAACGAAGTCACAATCAAATTTGTGTTTTCAATGGCCGGCATCCTGCAACTCAAAGGTTATGTTGTTAAAAAAAGTTAATGTATATATCATATTAGAATCAAAATAATTCATTGGGGGCAAGAATATATACTGACTTCACTAATGCTCGGTGTAAGATATGGGGCATAAAGGGCTAACAGGCGGTAAAATCTTTCTACCTATTGGTCAATCAATTCTTAATACAGATAACAGCTGTTTAGAAAACTGCTTCAGTCTGTTTTCTTTAAAGCTCTTCATCAGTAATTGCTTGGACATTTAAATTGCAGCTACCCATGCATGACTCAGGTAAATTTAAGCTTCTTACTTAGAATATTGTAATTGGGTTTAATGTAAGAGACCAAGTTATTTCACCCGAGTCATGCATGAATAGCTGCAATTTAAATGTCCAGCTCTTTCTGATTAAGAGCTTTAAAGAAAACAGATTGAAGCAGTTTTCTAAACAGCTGTTATCTATTTTTGGAATTGATTGAGCAATAGGTAGAAAATACCTGACAGGTAATAGTATTTTGACAATAAGTAACATAAGTATAATTATTATATATGTAATTTTGCGTCAAACCTATCTATTGTATTACAACTTGTTTTCAGAATGTTTCACCCCTGTAACTCTGTCTGCATTAGATGACAGTTCTATAACATGTAACTTAGACAACACATGTAGAGCAGTACGGTGTTGTCTTGATGTTCCAGTCATCAAAAGGTCTGTTAACGTGTTTATGAATTTGGACACATGCAACTACCAGCTGAGAGTAGGCATTGAAAAACTGCAGTTTAACATCACGTTACGAGACTATATGTTCGGAGAGTGGACACTGTTAGATTTGAATGGTGTTATCAGACTGCAGTAAGTTATGAATTATCTAAGAATGATACCGTTCAATAGAATGAATGGAATGGCACAATCGCTACACTCAGCATTTTTTGTTTGCTGTATGACAGTAATCATTTTTATCCTGCAACCATTACATTTGCTGTATTCGGCAGTGCCAAATAAAATCTCCTGGTACCCTTGACCTCACTTCTTATATTCTGGTTTACGACTTCTGTGATGTCAGTATCACTAGAATACATGCCAAAAGTGGACGTATTTCAGTAGATAAAAATGTATTTTATGGTTGCAATATAAAAACAATATTTGTACATTGTCAGAAAATATAAAGTTTATTTGTACTCGCCGTAAAACAGGAGAGAAATGCTCAGCAGAGCCTAGCATTTCTTCCAGTTTGTAATACTTGTACAATTATTATATATTTTCTGACAATGTATGAATATTTTATAGGCAATTTGCTTAAATATCCCCAGAAAATTAAACTCCCAGGCAAATATGGTTTTTAGTCAGTTTATACTACACTGATAGGAACTCAAATATACAGAGGGATAATCTGTCCTAATGGTAAAGGGAGACAACTGGATAATCTGACCTAATGGTAAATCGAGACAACTGGATAATCTGACCTAATGGTAATGGGGGACAACTATTTAATCCACTCATATATACTGATCCCTAATTTTAATTTATTGTAACCAGACTTCCATTGCTTTCTATTGTCATCATGTCATCTATCAGATGATATAGACAATATACAATTATTTCCTGCACCTAATGTGAACATTACAATTATCGAACACCAACAAACTAAATGACTTTAATAGATTGTTTGTTTGTTTCTTTGAATGATGTTTAACTCCAATTTCAGCAATTTTTCAGCTATATCATGACGTCCAGTTTTTATTGATGAGGATGCCGGAGTATCTGGGGAAAACCCAAACCTTCTTTAGGAAAACTTGCAAAATGAAATAAATATGTACAGGCCAGACAGTGGAAACTTTGGTTTAAAATTGTAATTTTTAGAATGCAAAACTCGGGTGCATTTATGAACATATGTGTAACATTACATTTGTTGCCCAGTGAACAACTGTTTTTGCACATAGTTTTGGAAAAAAAAAATCACATTTACTTTATATCTCGTATAGTTATATAGCTTCTAACAAAATTGTTTATCCATAGTCACAGGATATGAAATAATATCTGTCACCTGATTATCATGAACAATAAACATTGAAGTGTTTGTATTATAAGTATATTAATTCCAGTTTTAATATTTCAGCTTTGTTATTGTTGACCTGTATGCAGAAAATCAATACCTGATCTCTATGAACCTCAGTGTCTGTTTTGAACAAAACAGCTGTGTTTTGGTTTACGATATTTTTAACAATGCAAGATTGCCACGACCTGATTGTGATTGGAATAAAGCATATCAGGTGTCAGGTAAGTGATATAATATAACTGACCTTTGTGACCTTTATGTTAACTTTGACCTTTGTGTGATCTATACTTTAACTGTGACCTGTGCAAAATACCGATAAAAGAATAAATCTTAAAACATAAAATCCAACATATCCAGTTATAACAGCAACAATCACAAGTACCTTCATGTTTCCTAAACAATCTTCAGAAACTGTACATACCAACTATGTTATGTTACCACAGTTAAGTTATTTTATGTCAACAAGGGAGATAAGCCTAAACAATTGTACTTACTTTGCTTTGCCTTTAATTCGTAGAATGAAAATATTTTAAAAAATCTCCATGCATACTCAGCTAAATGTTTACTTATGGGGATCTTTCTGTACTGTTGTCGTCTTGTGTTGTTTTTGTATTCACTCTCTTTCTGTGAGGCTGTTTTTGTTTGTCCTATGTATATCTCACTAATGAGACAGCATGGTATCTATTTTTAGCTGGTTGAGATATCCTTGTCTCAACCCGTGGGTAAGATAAGAATTTCACTCTTCTTTTCCCGTCAAAATGTATTGTGACCTAAACTGTCAATTTAGCAATATAAATAATTTGCTTTTGTTGTGTTTGTTTACTTTGCCTCTTTAAATATTAACATGGAAACAACATTTCTGAGCTTCCAGGACCAAATTTATGCCAAAAGTTGATAGCAGTACACATCAAAACAAACACTTTTATGCAAAAAATGTACATAAAAATGTTAAATTTCAAATTGTTTATATACTCAGCCTTGAAACTGCCTTTCTGGTACATTTTGTTTAATGTGTTAGCAATTACTGCCAACAACTGTCTGTTGTCCTTTGGTATAATAAAACAATTACAAACTGGATTTTTTTTTAAGACACAAATACTGCCATTATATTCACATGGGGCAATAGTTGCACCTAGTGAAAAATTTTAAAAACTTACTATTTCCCTCATACCCAGTCAATAAGTATACACGGTTCCTTTGATAATCTAATGGAAAATGCTGCTTACTATTTTCGTTAATCACACAAGAAAATTTAATAAACGTTAACAGCTTTTTATCAAACTGACCAACAGCACTTTATGTACAAACAGAATTAAACGAAACGAATGTTGTAATTAATATTTCCAGAATAAATTATAAAAGACTTAAATTGTCAACTTATTTTCAGGGTTCTCAATTTCTGACTACAAGAAGCAGCTAAATGTTTCCACCCTTGCAAACTATCAAGTGTCGCAGTTGCTGGAGAAATTAGGTATTGCTGACTTCATGAACTCTGACCCCTGTGATAGATCCTCGGCTCGATACAATAGGTCATATCAGTGGGTTAATGGTATGTAATAACCTTTATTATTTTAACATTATTCCAATTTAATTATTCTAAAAGTCCAACTGAATTTACTGATTGTGTTAAGTAGTTAATCCATGCAGGGTGTACTTGACTCCAATCTTAATTGACAAGGATTGCCAGTTTTCCTACTGAAGGTGGGGGTTTTCTCTGGGTATTCTAGCTTCCTCCCCCAATAAGAACTGGATGCCACGGTATAGCTGAAAAATGGCTGAAAGTGGGGTTAAACACCATTAAAAAAAACACACATTTACAGATTTAGCCTTTCAGATTAAAATATATAAAAAATGTAATATTTTGGTAACATGTACCATGCCTACATTTTCTGGTAATATGAAACAGTTTAGTCATGTGTTATCTGGAGTTTAAAAATAAACATTTTATGTATTATAAAGTTAAGAATTGAGTTACACAAACATAACTAAATAAACATCATCAATTCTATTGAATCATGCTTATTTTCTTACAGATTGTAAGCAGACGGTAACCAGTCTTCGAAAGCTTGACAACACAACAACCTGCCATCTGATGTCTACATGTACTGGTGTGGAATGTTGTAGTACGTCTGCCAGTCTTGGTTTAACCTTGAACTCCTATGTTTACCTTGACCCCTGTAACTTCATGCTGTCAATAGGAATAGAACAACTACAGCTTAACTTCTCATTGGTTGACTATTCGTGGGGCGTGTGGAAACACTATTCTCTCTATGATGTGTTTAATCTCAAGTAAGTCTTCTTTACACAGCATGCATAAATTTTTAAATAATTTTTAATTTATTCAGGAGGATTAAAACAGCATCCCCAACTGCTGGAAAATTTCTTTACTTAGCTGATTGCATGTGTTATCATATTTTGTGATATTATTTTCAGTAGTTTGTGTTTTAGCCATGTTTTTACCTTGAGATGTATAACTTAAACCAATTTTGGCAGGCAATGTCTGGTAAACTGTCAAAATAGATTACAGTTGTCAGTAACAGAGGATAGCAGGTGTAAATATAGAAATCATATATTTGTAATAGTCAAAATATCTTTTAAATGGACCACAATTAAAAATTATAACAAATCGTTTAAATTAATTGAAATACTTTAAGTTCTTGAACTCGCTTAATAATATTTTATGTTGTGGTTTGTAAACTTAACCATATCTCAGCCAAACAAAAAAGAATATTAGAAAGATTTTACCAGATTTCCTATTTGAATTTGAATTGTCCATTGTTAGTTTTGAAAGTTTTTTGGAATTTATAATCTGTTCAAAGTAAACGCATGTAAGAATATTAGGCATGAATATTAAGTAGTTTGTGTTTTAGCCATGTTTTTTTTTCTTGAGATGTAAGCAATTTTGGTATATGTTGAAAAATTAAATGTTTTAACTATTTTCAAGTTTATATGTTGTGGACCTTGTTGGAAAATCAGACAAGTATGAAATATGCATGAATTTATATATATATAGCATGACTATATTATCAGAGAGTATTCAGTTATATCTGAGCCCAGTGTTTGAACATTTTCTTTGCTGAGAACTTTTTTTGCAATTTCATCCAATCAAAATTTTCCTTTCCCTTATCGTCATGGTAATTAAGAAAATTCTTATCCTGAGCAAAATATTTTTATTCAAAAGGTTTCACAGTGCTGGGGCCAGAAATTATTGATGGACTATAAAAACATATTGCCATTAATCATGCATGTAATATTAATTGTCATGTTTGTTGAATAACTGCATCAAGAAGTGCTTTCATGTACATGCATAAATATTCATTTATTAAAACATTTTCATGAATTAACTTGCATGCTGTTTCTTTGTTTGAGGTTCTATGCCACTTTGAGCAAATGTCCAGCTATATCATGATGTCCTGTTGTTCAGTTAGGGTATAAACCAAGAGTATCTGGTTAAAACCCCTGGCCTTCAGTAGAAAAACTGACAAACCCCCCCCCCCCCCCCATCAAAATAAGGTTGGAGTTGAACACCACCTTGCCCAAATTCAGAGTTGAATTCACAACACTGACTTTATCACGTGTTGGATCAATAATAGATATACTACAACCACCCATGCCCCAGAGTTACCATTAAAACCTGCTGCCTAGGTAACCCATAAAATAATGTGTCCATGATTAACCAATGCTAGTAGAATTTTGACAGTAACAGGCTTTTAGAGCCTGGGTTTATAGTCAAAGCGGTCTAATTAAAATTAACCCATGTGTGTTTACTATTAATATTGTGCAACACAATTAATTAGACTGATAGTCAAAGCTGTATTATGTGATCTTCCAACGAAACAATGACATAGGCACTTATGAGACCAGGGGTCACTAAGAGGTTAAATGTATATGAAATTCTCTTTGAATGGTGTTTAATGCCACTTTCAGTAATTTTTTCAGCTATATCATGGCATCTAGTTTTTATTGGTGGAGGATGCCAGAGAAAAACCCTTACCTTCGGTAGGAAAACTGGAAGTCCTTGCAAATGAAGATTGTGGTCAAGCGTACCCTGCCTGCAGTGAGACTCTAACCCGCAATATCAGTGTTGACAGACCCATGGTCAATGTAGACTAATTACCTTAACCAATCAGCCACCAAGGCCACTGGTTTGAATATATATTTATCATCTGACCATCATGTTCAAATATGAATTGATTTCTCTCGATCATCAAATGAACACATGCATGATTTCAACAGCATAGTTGACATTCTAGACTTTGTTTTTATATGACTTAACCTTTATGACTGCATGGAAATATTTAAAATTGATCTGAGTTCAACTTTGAATGCATATGTTCTAAATGTAACAAATAAAGTATCATCTTTTTGTATACTTAAGTACATGGATACTTTATTAAATTTCATATCAGTAAAATTATGTTTGTTTCAATTGGACAAAACAAGGTCAGCTGGTATTAATAAATTGGCAGTAATTTGACATGAGGGCATTAGCACATTGTGATAACACCATGTGATAACTTAATGTGTAATATTATACTGAATAGTACACTTTTCAATATATTTCGGGGAGCCAATTTCTGGCAAAAAGATGTTTTATCAAGAGGAATGGGATATATCAGGTTGATCTAATGCAGTGTTATATCATTGTATAGAATGTGGAGTAAGTCCAAATAGATTGGAATAACTCATATTAATTATCCAATAAAAACTTGAGATTTTTGTATAAAGCATAATATAGATAGATGTACAGCAATATTTCATATTTATTTGACAACACTTTCAGCTTTATAGCGGAGGACCTCATCGGTGAGGAGCAATACGTCATCAGTATGAACATATCTGTATGTCTAGAAGCATCGGGTCCATGTGAAGTTGCTCTGGTCATTTTTAACAATGACCGACTGGCCAAACCTACCTGTGATTGGAACACAGATTTCTTAATACCAGGTACAATTAAGTTTTGTCTAGCAGGTTAGGACATTAAATTTGAGTTCCTATTAATGTCAGTGACCTATGACATTTCTTTTGGGTGAGGACATTAAATATGAGTTCCTGTTAATGTCAGTGACCTATGATATTTCTGTCGGATGAGGACATTAAATATGAGTTCCTGTTAATGTCAGTGACCTATGACATTTCTGGCATGAGAGGACATTAAATATGAGTTCCTGTTAATGTCAGTGACCTATGACATTTCTGGCATGAGAGGACATTAAATATGAGTTCCTGTTAATGTCAGTGATCTATGAGACATTTTAGATATTTTTCAACCTGTTACTTCTAACCTGTTACTTCTATTGAGAGTTGCTGTTATCTTATATTGAGAATTGCTGTTTAAAAACTTAGTTACATGGAATAAAAAAATATATACAGGATCTTACATGGCTACCGAGTGGATTATCCAATTTCTCTAATCGAGATTGTTAAATGATGGAATTTTAAGTCTAAGCCTTGGCAAAGCCTTAAAATTCTAAATTTTATCTATCGAGAAATCGGATGATATAAGAGTACTAATGGGCAATTGTGTGTCTCTAATTTTATACAGTAGTAAATTAGCCAAATTAAGTACAAATTCTCCCAACCTCAATTTTACGGTCATGACTTGAATACATGGTACATGGTGTTGTTTTGTTTATGATGTCATTATTTTTTATTATTTTGTTATTATTTTAAACCAATCAACTGCTAAGAGCCACATTTTCACTAGTGACAAGAACTATTTTTTCCACACTTGTCAAATGGATTAAAAATTATGTAAAAATTAGGGAAAAATTTTTTTGCTATAAGGCCCTATTTTTGTCACAGCCTTAAATTTTAGTATTGTCAAAATACATTTGATTAACCATGTTATGAAATTTAACCTTGTCTTTTTACATTTTCTGCAGGATTCTCGTTGGATGCTTACTTGCTAGGGAAAGGTATTGATCCTGGCACCACAACCCAGTTGACAATTCATCAAGCTTCACAGCTCCTCCATTACATTGGTGTTGCTCCTGCTTTACTAGATAATCAATGTGACAGGAACAGCTTACCATACTTTCCGTCTTCAGATGAAGTTGGCTGGAATAAAGGTAAAAGTTAACATCAAATTATTTGTTGGGCTTTTTACTGTATACATTCAAACAGTCTAATTAAATTCACCCCTTGTGTGTTTACTATTTTCATTTGTCTGTGATGAAATATAAATAGTAAACACACAATTTCTTACTTACTTACCATCTTTGAGCCATGGTAAGCTCATAAGGCTTGACAGCATCCTTCACCATCCACATCTGTCCTTGGCTGCCACACCTGCTCCAGTCCCTGTTTGCCACCCCAATTCTTTCCGCTCTGCCTCTGCACTTCTATGCCATGTTGTTCTTGGCCAACCTCTTTTTCTTCTTCCCTTTGGTGTCCAAGTAAGGGCTATTTTGGAGTTTTCGTCATGTGGCTTCCTCATAGTATATCCAGTCCAACTCCATTTTCTGCACCTGATGATCTCTCCAACTGGACAAGTTTTTGTCTTGCATTAGAGGTCACATTTGCAGAATTTATTGTTTGTTTGATGTTTGAGTGCTGTTTAATGCCACTTTCAGCTATATCATGGCCTCCAGTTTTTATTGGGGAGGAAGCCAGAGTACCAAATAGAAAACCCCTTACTCTTGGTAGGAAAACTGGCAATCCTTGTCGGTTAAGATTGGAGTCAAGTGCTCCCTGACGGCAGTGAGACTCGAACCCGCAACCTCAGTGTTGACAGACCATGTTATCAATACTAGATGAACTACCTCAACCACTTAAGATTGGCATTTATAAGTGACCAAACAATCTTATCTTCTGTAGAGGTTGGCTTGAACAAATTAAATGGCTCTGTTCTTCAAGATGCCATTCTATACATTTATATATTTGATATCTACATAATGTATTGCTATAAACAGCCTGCCTTAGTCCTGTTGTCATGTAGATTTTGATTGGATTAAAAGTTTTGATTTGGGTGAAGTAACTTTAACAAGGCTAAAGATCAGACTGCAGGACATATCAGAGAACTAATACTCACTCTGTTACTTCATTTACTACAGTTGTTGTTTTGAAGAACCTAACTTTGTTTGTTTGAATATGGTTAAACCTCTCCCTGTGGATAGTTGGTGGACTAGCTGCCCATTCCCACTGTGGATGGTTAGTGGACTAGCTTCCTCATACCACAGTGGATGGTTGGTAGACTAGCTGCCCATTCCCACAGTGGATGGTTGGTGGACTAGCTGCCCCCAACCACAGTGGATGGTTGGTGGACTAGCTGCCCCCTACCACAGTGGATGGTTGGTGGACTAGCTGCCCATTCCCACAGTGGATGGTTGGTGGACTAGCTGCCCCCTACCACAGTGGATAGTTGGTGGACTAGCTGCCCATTCCCACTGTGGATGGTTGGTGGACTAGCTGCCCCCTACCACAGTGGATAGTTGGACTAGCTGCCCATTCCCACTGTGGATTGTTGGTGGACTAGCTGCCCCCTACCACAGTGGATGGTTGGTGGACTAGCTGCCCATTCCCACTGTGGATGGTTGGTGGACTAGCTGCCCCCTACCACAGTGGATAGTTGGTGGACTAGCTGCCCATTCCCAATGTGGATGGTTGGTGGACTAGCTGCCCATTCCCACTGTGGATGGTTGGTGGACTAGCTGCCCCCTCCCACTGTGGATGGTTGGTGGACTAGCTGCCCCCTCCCACTGTGGATGGTTGGTGGACTAGCTGCCCATTCCCACTGTGGATGGTTGGTGGACTAGCTGTCCCCTGCCACAGTGGATGGTTGGTGGACTAGCTGCCCATTCCTGCTGGGGATGGTTGGTGGACTAGCTGCCCATTCCTGCTGGGGATGGTTGGTGGACTAGCTGCCTCCTACCAAAGTGGATGATTGGTGGACTAGCTGCCCCCTACCACAGTGGATAATTGGTGGACTAGCTGCCCATTCCCACTGTGGATGGTTGGTGGACTAGCTGCCCCCTACCACAGTGGATGGTTGGTGGACTAGCTGCCCATTCCCACTGTGGATGGTTGGTGGACTAGCTGCCCATTCCCACTGTGGATGGTTGGTGGACTAGCTGCCCCCTACCACAGTGGATGGTTGGTGGACTAGCTGCCCATTCCCACTGTGGATGGTTGGTGGACTAGCTGTCCCCTACCACAGTGGATGGTTGGTGGACTAGCTGCCCATTCCCACTGTGGATGGATGGTGGACTAGCTGCCCCCTACCACAGTGGATGGTTGGCAAATCCACTTGATCTGTTGTATATATATATCTTGTTGGTATTTTTTAGGATGTACACAGCATGTGACTCTAACAAACCTCCCCAACAGTACCAGCTGTCACTTCTACGACACCTGTACAGGTGTTATATGCTGTACAGACATTGACCTGATCCAGCAGTCCATTACAACAGTACTGAGGATAGAAACATGCCAGTACCAGATGTATGTTGGGATAGAAAAGATTGAAATTGGTATTAGCTTATTGGACTACAACTATGGACAGAAGGACTATTTTAAACTCCATGGAGTATTTGGTTTGGAGTAAGTATTAAGGTCTATACTATAAGTCACAACCATGTGAAGTGCATTCTTTGCTTGCATTTTTTTATTATTCCATATTTAACTTTTTTAACAAAAAAATCCAGTAGAAACAAATTTAGTCACCATAACCTGTCTATGTTATTGTTTAAATGTCACAAATCGTCATTGACTTTTGATACTGGAAATTTCCACTATAAGTCAGCTGGGTTTTTTTTATAAAGGGATCTAATGTCTGCTTTCGTGATTAACAAACCGTGAGACTTTTCCTGCATCAACTGCAAAACAACAAATCCTGAAACAGACAAAACCCGCTTCACATGGGTAACACTTCCCTTCTAATTTAGGTCAAATTTTACTAAAGAAAATCGCCTTAATAAAATGAAAAAACCACCGCATTTCAAAACGCTAAAATATCTAGAGGAAATAATTGTTTATTTAAAAATATACCTTTTTTGATCTACAAAGGAGCATAAGTTTTCATTTGTCATGCAAAAACCCCGCACCAAAACACTGTGACTAGTAGTATAGTAGACTATATTGACTGACTGCCATCTTAAGTAAGGTATTAAAACAAATATTTCCCATTCCAGTATGAGATATTCTGAAACAATTTCTAGTTATTTATGCAAAATGTCTTAAAAAGTATAAATAATTTGAGCATCGCTGTTACAAATTTTGTTATTTTCATCAATACCAACCTACAAACATGGCCACAGTTACTAAAACTAAGTTCTAAGAACTAAAAATTAACACATCAGTTTGGCTTATTGATAAGAGATTTTTTAGATAGAATAATACATTACCTCAAAATTATCGGGACACCATGCATTCTATTGATCCAAATCATCAACCAACTGCCTGTAAGATTTATTGCCCTGAATTTATAATTTTCCAGTTTCTTGGTCTTGATTTTGAAATTTAAAAAATACCATAAGGTCAAGGCCATCTTTGATAAGAAAAAATCATCATCAAAACAAAATCTAGAATAATTAAAATTTAGAATTAAAAGAAATATTCGGTTGTCACATAAAACTAGACTCATTGTAATGAGACTGTATTTCTATTTAGATACATGATAGAAGATTTAATACAGACATACAGGGTGAACATGAACCTGACTGTTTGTTTTGAGAGCAGCGGCCCGTGTTTGATAGTTGCTCAAATCCTTACCAATACAATCCTGCCTAAGCCGGTCTGTAACTGGAAAAGTGGGTTCATAGATCCAAGTAAGTTCAGGGTTCTCAGCCAGATTGTTTGTTTGTTTGTTTGTTTGTTTGTTTGATGGTGTTTACTTTAATTAGGTGGTTTTTGTGATCAATTGAACCAAAAAAGTTCAATATTTTGCCTGAAACAAGTTCAAATGTCAGTAGAAATCAATTGCTAACAACATTTTTTGAGAACCCCATAAGTTATTTGCCAAATAATTTATCCATGTAAGTTTTGGGCCCACAGCAAGATAGTAGGTTTAACTGCAGTAGGAAGCACATTGGTTATATATTTAACAAAAACAATTTCAATATTATGTCTGCTACAAACATGTAAAATATCAGTGCAGTGCATCTCCAGGTGGCAGATTAGGCACGTCTTCTGGTTTGAGGGGTGGGTGGGTAGAGGGGGGGGGGAGAGGTTGTCAGGTTATAGTATGACACTTTAGACAATAGAAGTTAATATGCTTGGAGAGTGCTGTGCTTCTTGCACAGTTGAGACCCCTTTTGTAGTTTTCGTACAAGAGTAGGTACAATGCAGCCACTCCAAAGACTTAAAATCCTGTCTCTACCTAACAATTCGTACTTTTCTAATGGCATTCAAAATTCTCTGCCCATTGGTCAGTCCCAATTGATTTATTGTTTGATAACTTGTTCTTGTCCTGAACACTTCTCTGTGGAGGCTAAGCAAGTCACTATACTAAATGCCATACCCCTTGAAAAAATTTGTTGCTTGCATTTTTTTATTATTCCATATTTTACCTTTTTATTATGAAAATCCAGTAGAAAAAATTTAGATATGATAACCTGTCCATGTTTTACATAATAAGTCAGCCATTTTTGTTTCTAAAGGGACAGACCTTGCGTTGTTTACAAAAGTTTGTCTGCTTCCGTGACGTTCAATGGTATTCGGATAAACTGCGAGACTTTTCCCGCCTTAACTGCAGACGACATTACCCGAAAGATTTCGATTAATATGGAAAATCACCCTACCAAATTGAAAAAAGTGCCATATTTCAAACCAATGAATATCTCGAGGAAATAATTGTTGATTTCAAAAAGTACCCTTCTTGATCTACAAAAGGAGCATAAGCTGGACCATAAGCAGTTTTCATTTGTCACGCAAAAAACCCTCGCCACAATACGTCAAAACTTAGTATAGATACTACATGATGGTAAACATTATAAACATTGTGTATGGTTTGCTTTTTTTATAAGTTTTTACAACTTTAATTATCTGTACTTTTCACAGAATTTTCATTCCATGCATTCCTAAAAGAGAACAACATAGGAGTAAATGATACTCTAGATGATACACAGTTGTCTGTCCTGCTTCACACTCTAGGCCTGACAGACTTCCTTCTGAATCCACAGTGTAATAGAACTGGTTCACCTTATTTTGGTGCTGTAAATGGATGGACAAACAGTAAGTTAATCAACTGGTTCATCTTATGTTGGTGCTGTAAATGGATAGACTAATAATAATTATCAACTGGTTCATAAAATGTCTGTCCGGTCAATTGATGGGCATACAGTAAGTATCAACTGGTTCATAAAATGTCTTTCCTGTAGATGGATGGACAGGCAAAAAGTATCAACTGGTTCAGAAAATGTCTGTCCTGTAATTTGATGGACATGCAAAAAGTATCAACTGGTTCATAAAATATCTGTCCTGCACATTGATGTAGACATACAATATCAAGATCTGGTTCATAAAATATGTCTGTGACCTGTGAATTGATGGACATACAGTAAGTATCAACTGGTTCATAAAATGTCTGTCCTCTAAATTGATGGACATACAGTTAGGCCAAATTTTACTGCCGTTATAATCCGAAGTTAGTTTTGTGATTTGTCGGATTAACGGCAGAATTCAGTCCTATTGCTCGTAATGTAGCAAATAAAAATTCTAACTTGGGTTTATTTATACAAAATTTAAACATAATATTCATCTTCTTTATGTTATTAAAGCTTTAGACATTGCGAAACTAACGGGAAATGATCTTGATTGAAGACATTTCTTTTTTTGTCTTTGAAGATACACGTGGAAAATGCTATGTTGATCATTTTTCCGTATATGGATAATGTGACCTAATTTTATTATAAATGTGCTAATTTGCATACAATAACAACCATTCCGTAGTAAGAATCCAGTAATTTTCATTTGTATTACCCAAAATGCTACATGCCATTCAGTTTTTGGTTTCTCAATGTTTTTCATGTAGTAAACGTAATTAAAAAGAGACACGAATGTCAATTAATACAAAACCCACAGAGGGTTATTAAAAAACGGAACTAACTATCATCACATATCAATAATTATCTATTTTAAACATGAAACCTATAAAAAAAAAATGGTGACACTGTCGATAGATATCAAGATCGACCACGTCTGATTGTATATGCAACTTCTTTTGGACATCAAAGTGCCGGGAGTAATTTACCCACTCTGCTACATTACGAGTAATGGGACTAATTTCGTACCCTCGCCAAAAAAAAAATCGTGGGTACGATTATTGGTTCAAACATACAGTAAGTATCAACTGGTTCATAAAATGTCTGTCCTGTATGATGGACAGGCAAAAAGTATCAACTGGTTCAAAAAATGTCTGTCCTGCAAATTGATGTAGATAATACAATATCATGATCTGGTTCACAAAATGTCTGTGACCTGCGAATTGATGAATGTACAGTAAGTATCAACTGGTTCATAAAATGTCTGTTCTGTAAATTGATGATGACATACAGTAAGTATCAACTGGTTCATTAAATGTCTGTCCTGCAAATTGATGATGACATACAATAGCTCAGGTTCATAAAATGGTTGTCCTGTAAATTGATGGGAATACAGTAAGTATCAACTGGTTCATAAAATGTCTGTCCTGCAAATTGATGATGACATACAATAGCTCAGGTTCATAAAATGGTTGTCCTGTAAATTGATGGGAATACAGTTTTGGCTGGTAAATTGGTGGACACAAAAAAGTATCAGCAGGTAAATTGATGGATAAACACATATTTGCTGGTTCATAAAATTGTCTGTGTCTTTTCTATAGAACAGTACAACTGGTTTATACAATTTTTCTGTATGTTCTGTAAACGGATGGACAAACAGTAAGTATTAAACTGGTTCATAAAATGTCTGTTTTGTAAATGGATATAACATTGTGTTCATTATCAACTGGTTACTTGATGTAGGTGCTGTATATAGTATATAGCAGTAACAGTTGGTTTATATACTGTAGGTGGTTTGAAAGATATTATTACTGATGCTGAAAAGCCATCTGAAGGCACCTGAGTACAAATGTTAGAATTCAGACAAAAAATAGAGATATTAATATTTCAGATTGTACCTCAGCAATGGCACCCTTGCCACCTATTTCTGGACAGGCCACCTGCCACATAGAGAGCCACTGTACTGCTGTCCAATGTTGTATGATCAATCCTAGGATCAGAAGATCATTCGAGACTAGGGTGAACTTTGAGCCCTGTCTGTTTAGGCTGACTGTTAGCATTGAAGAATTGACCTTTGATATTTTGTTGTCAGATTATAAATGGACAGAACCTACTGATGTTTGGCTTTTTGGATTTGTTCGTATGGAGTAAGTTTCATTTGGTCTCTCTGATACGTAAAAAAAAAGAACTTACCATATTTTTCCATGATTTTATTTATTTCCCTTTTAGCAATTAGTGTTTTATTAAAAAAACAGTTGCTTATTCTGTGTAGAACATAATAGTACATATGGCTAGCATCTTTAATTGTGTCACTGGGGTATATCTTAATACTAGTGTCGTTAATTGTGTCACTGTGGTATATCCTAATACTGACTGTCCATTCATCCATAAAGTCTTTATGGTTAGGGGTCAGGTGAGCTAATTGTCATTAAGTTGGTGGTTGCTATGACATTATGACAGTCCTTTACAATGTTTATGTTTTTCTTCTGTTTAGAAAACCAACTTGGCCACCACCACAGAACTTATAATTTGTATGACATGGAACCTTATGGGAAAGATTTTTAAATGGCTTCTTCTCTTAAACCTTGAACTGAAATAAATTTATCACCAATATCGATTGAATGCCAACACAGGTTGTAAAGTATGGAAAAAATATCCAAAATGCCTTTTTCTTGGAAACTGCAAAGCTGATTGTTTTTATGAGAAAAATGTTTTTAAAGACTTCTTTATTACCAATCAGAAACTGCAAATTTAGTTCATTGAAGCCATTTTATTTGAATGTTTCATGGATGGTCCACTGCATTTTTTTATCGGAAACCCATTAGATGGCTACCATTGCAGTTATCAGTATAAAATATAAACCTACGAGGACAATTTCTAAGCAGGATTTATTTCTAAAACAATACAACCAGTTGAAACCAGTTGAAACCAAATAGCAATATTTATTGGATGGTTCTCTACAAAGTTAATGTCATTTAAGCCAGTATGATATTGGAAATGGCTGCCATTACAAGACTAAATAGGGGCTAAATGCCATCTTCATTGCCTATATAAATCAGGGGAATGATACAGACTCTTTAAAGCTTCGAGTTACATTTTAATCTTCTCCTCTGATACATACTGATAGGTCAATTTAAACCAAACTTGGTTATTGAGTATTTTTCTGAGGTCTGTTACCAAAACTGTAAGTAGTCCCTCAGTGCATTCATGTTTTTACTTTGAGTTCTTCTCTGGTACCACTGTGCCAAATTCAACAAACTTGGTATTATGGAAGGTCCATTATAAAAATCGTATTTAGTAGCTCTTACCTTCAACTAAAATGGCCACCATTAAAAAAGAAAATCCTTTAATTGACAGATTTTTTAAATTCTTTTTCACATCACATCACAGCTAAAATTTAAACTGTAACAAAGGATGAGGGGTAGTTGAACACATATTAATGAAAAAGAGAAAAAAAAGATACATAAATTAAAATCTCTTCAGAAATCACTGGGCCAGTTTGAATCAAACTTGGTATGGATGATGGTAACATGTTTTTCCATAGTTCTATGTGTTTGTTTTAGTCTGTCTGGGTGGACTAGGTATGTCATATCTTCCAGACCTATATATTAACCTGATAGTTATATATCATAACCTCAACATACCTTTATTTATTTATTTATTTATTTATTTATTTATTTATTTATTTATTTATTTATTTATTTATTTATTTATTTATTTATTTATTTATTTATTTATTTATTTATTTATTTATTTATTTATTCATTCTTTCATTCATTCATTCATCCATTCATTCATTCATTCAGACCGTGTATATTAATACCTACCAATCAAAGTTTGATATATTTCTCAGATTTACGGTAGTAGATCTTGTCGTAGAAGGTGACTACATGATTGATCTGGTGCTCCGTATCTGTATGGAGGCTGACGCAGATACAACACTTCTGTGTTTCATCAACATTAATGTACTGACCAAATACCGACTTCCCAAGCAGGAATGTAACTGGGCTTTTAACTTTTTCATAAGTGGTAAGCAGCTAGATATATTGATATCCCTGCCTTGTACACGATCGTGTTGAAGTTCAACAGCACTGTCGCAACAGTGACCTAGCTTTTATACAAATCAGATTCTTAGCATCCTAGTTTACAAAGCTAGAAATCATAACACGACGTTGCCATAGTATGACTATAAATTTGAATGTTAATTTATGCTTTGTAGGATATAGGAACAAATAATGGCCATGTGCAGGGCCAAAGAATTTTAATATTTATAGAAAATATTTTAAAAAGAGATTAGGTTAGATGTTTGCTGCAAAGAGTAAGCAGTTCCTGCATTTGGCACACCTCTCCTGTTTCTGGCAGTCAAACCAGGTTATACCCATTTTTGTACATATAAGCCACTTCTAAGTTGATCATGCATAGAAAATATAAAAAAGCTTTGATATATTTTTAATTTCAGTAATGAGGCAGGGGCTGACAGACACACTATACTTTCCATTAAAAAGCTTTTCCACCAACAAACCAACTTTAATTCTCAGATGCAGGGACATACTTCTTATCTATTTCTCTCAAGCAGAATTTTTTAAATAGTCCTACATTGCTATTTTTTAAATATAATTTCATTAGTTTATTCAGAAATCATGCCAATTTTGCTACCTACGTACAGGATTTTCACTGAACAGCTGGCTAGCTCACAGTAACTACACAAGAACAGTGCCATTACCTGTAACAACGTCTGCAAAACTGTTGACTTACCTGAATGTACAGACTTACTTAAAGCAGCCATCTTGTAAACAGGGAGGAAGTCTGTACACTACCGGAGGTACCAGATGGAATAATGGTCAGTGGAAATAAATTTATTTGTTTTTTTTTCCCATTTTAAGTGTATATATATTTCCATCTTTGTTTTGTAGCTACTTATTTTCACATAACAGCATGTGTTGCCAATTTTACAGGTTCTTCAATTTTTTGTTCCTTATATTTGAATTTAGTGAAATAAATTGCCTCATGAATAAAAGTCGATTTATAGTGGTTGACAAATTGCAAACATCTTTCTCTCAGTGTATTGTGACATAACAGCTATTGTCAGGTATATCTTGACGTATAGTTTTTTATTTGGGATGAAACCATGGTACCTGGTGAAAACCCCGAATGTTGATAGGAGAAGCGGCTATCCTTAGGTTTTATTGCCTGTTTGTTTTTAGCAGATAATTTAGACCTGGAGGTTATTAAGTTCAAAAGTCCTCAACTAAAATTCCTAATATACATTTTGCCATAAATAGAAGCAGTTTATAAATTAATTACTTGTCAAAGGTCTGATTTAATCTGCGTTGATGTAGTGGCTTCCATGTCTGGTTTGCGATCATGGCATGTGGACTTCACCAAATGGACACTGTCTTCGCCTGAAGTTGTGTGGGCACGAGCAGAACACATTCTATCAGCACACTTCCAAATCTGCACGCCATCAGCATTCTTCTTGTCTTTTGTGTACCTATTGCCGATAATACCTTTGATGCAACTTAAATTATTTAATTTATATAATTTTTATGTCTTATACATGCATTGCTCTCGATAATATTCTTTTATACACCAGTTTGATTGTTCTTAATTGGTTTAATAATAGATAATAATAGATAAAAATGTTCAGGATATAATAAACAATTTGAGAACCAAAGAAGAAGACCAAGCTATGTTTATATTAAATAATTCTTAAGAAATTAAATTAATATTAAAAAATAAATAAATAAAACTAGGATTTCAAAAAAGAAAACATAGCTAAAAAATTTCAAAATGTCAAGAAAAGAAAACTTTATATATTAAATAATTCTTTTGATATTTAAATTAACACCAAAACAAAAAACAAAAAAACAAGGACTTCAAACAAAGAAAACATAGTATCTTTTAGAACCTCAGAAACTAGAATGTGTGCATGTGTGCCATATTTTTTTTTCTATGTTATGATGGGAAACTAATTATATATATTTATATATTAAAGTGTGTGGTAAGGACATACAGCTGCCAGTTCTGACAGAGGATGTCGTCTGTCGAGTAAATGATTCCTGTACAGCCATTGACTGTTGTGTAAATGTGCCACTGTTGAACCAGACGTTTAATTTTTACCTTAACATTGACCCTTGTTACCAAGAGGTCACAATAGGAATTGAGAAGATGTTCATAACAGAGAAATTATTGGATGGTTTCAAGTTTGGTTCCATGAAAAATTTTACACTGCTTGGTGTTGGAAGAATGGAGTAAGTTAGAATTTCTTTGAATCCTGTCAAAATCTAACCCTATAAAATAATCATATCCTTCAATCAAACTTAAATTTTAGCCTTAATATTTGAAATCTTAAAAAAAAATTCCTATTAGAGTTCAGCTTTGACAGGTTTCAATTTATGGCCTTATTATATGATTGATTTATGGATTAATTTCATTCATTCATTCATTCATTCAGAAAGTGAATTAATGCTATTATATTCCTACAAATCCTCTATTTGTTTTTGTCGCTGGAGGCGAGATATATATATGGGAATCCGGCGGAGGTGGCGTCAACACATGAACATTGTGCTTTATTTATATCTTTGTAAGCTTAAGCCATAGGTCCATCAAATTTGGTCCAGTGGTAGCTTATGATGAGTACTTGCCAGTCAGTCACCTGTCACCTGACCTTGACCACAATTTCACGGTCCAGTTACTATGTTCAAGTTTTTGGGTTACGGCTGTTCCTCTGTAACCATGCATGGTAGGATGACAATATTTGGTATATAGGTTGCTGATGAAGAGTACATGACTGTCTGGTAGGTGTCACCTGACCTTGACCTCATTTTCACTGTTCAACGACTACGTCAAAGTTTTTGTATTAGGGCAGTACCTCTGTAACCATGCATGGTAGGATGACAATATTTGGTATACAGGTTGCTGCTGAAGAGTACATTACTGTCCGGCTGGTGTCACCTGACCTTGACCTCAATTTCAAGGTCCAGAGACTATGTTAAAGTTTTTGGATTAGGCAGTTCCTCGGCATGGTAGGATGACAGTATTTTGTATATAGGTTGCTAATGATTAGTACAAGAGTGTCTGGTAGGTGTCAACTGACCTTGATCTCAATTTCACGGTCAGTCCAGTGACTATGTTAAAGTTTTTGGATTAGGTCCGTTTCTCTGTAACCATGCATTGTATATTTTAAATTATAACAATTTAGGCTATTTACGTAATGCTTTTAACGTAATTTTTTTCGTTACTGATGCGGAATGCAGGCAAGACTTTTTTCTGTGTCCACACTTGTATGGAATTATTTGCCAATAAACTTTGTTTTAGTTAAATCGTTTTAAATGCATGCATAAAATAAAAAAGTTAAAGTCAATTTAGGAATGAATTTTAAAATATGATCTTTACTTTAATAATGTAAAAATTTCCTATGATCTTGTTCATTTTCGCAATTAATTTTGTCTGCTGTATTTATATAAGTAATTTTTTAACTTTTACAATAGATACCGCATAGAAGACTTTCCTGGTGAAAGAGTGTATGTTGTAAATCTTGCTTTGAGGGTCTGTTTTGAGACTGTTGGGCCGTGTGAAATTGATGAAGTTATTTTGCAGGATGTCACATTTCCTAAGAAGACATGTCTATGGAATGAAACATACAATATTCCAGGTATAAATTAAATAAATGATGTATATCTTGACATCATATAAAAAAGTTAATGTGTTTCGACTATCTACACAAATATCAAATTTCTACCAGACCAAACAGGAAATTGCATTTTATTCAGTACTGACTGGGCATAAATAAAAAATAATTCTGATAATGAAATGATATGGGGAACACAGCAACTTTTCCAGATTTCTTTCTGTTAATTTTTTTCTGTGGGTAGTTTCTTAGTTTTTGTAACAATCAGAATTTATAATAACATGAAAATTAATAATCCCTACCATAGATTCATTTAATTTGGATACCAATTTCCCAAGTTTACGAAACAGTTGCAGTTTTCTAGGATATATAATATATGATATCCTTTTATTAATTGTCATACACTCCTACCAGATCTGGTCCAGGAAGTAAAATGCATTTTATTTCCTACTGACTGATTTGTAGTTTTCCTGTCCTGGCTAATACTGCAAATAAAACTCAATTAGAATAAAATAAAAAATCTACTTGTTCATTTTAAAATATATTTCACTGTTTAGCAACTAAATATTTCTAAGAAATAAATTTTTACCATGTTATTATACCCCCGCAAACTTGTTGGGGGGTATATAGGAATCACCCTGTCTGTCTGTCCGTCTGTCCACATCCCTTGTAAGCGCAAATCCTCCTAAACCGCTTGGTGAAATTTAATGAAACTTAGCATAAAGGAAGTACATTATATGTAGATGGGCATGAAGGATTTTTATTGACCTCGGATATCATTAAGGGGAGATAATTGGACTTGAAAGCAAAGCTGTGGGTATCCCTTTGTGAGCGTGCTCAGAGTCCACACTATTATAGTCAATTAAGATTGGAGTCGAGTACACCCTGCCTGCATTGAGAATCGAACCCTCAATCTCAGTTTTGATAGACCACTTGATCAATAGTAGACGAACTACCTTAACCACTGGACCACTGAGGCCGCAACAAAATATGATTTGTCATGGTGATATAATATATGTACAAAACAATGGGGTCTAAAATTTTTATTTCTGCTCCTCTATTTACCTCTTTTAAAGTTCTTAGAAAGAAAAAAAATTTTATTGTAAAAAAATGTTACTTATTACGGTAAATAGGAGGGCTAGCTCGTAATTATTTCATTTGTTTATTCATAAATTTAAGTAGAGATGTTGAACATGCACATATGTGTTACACAGCCAAACAACCCTTTATAACACTGTATATTTCAGACTTTGCCCTGAACCAGTGGTTACGTGTCAGATCAGAGCCAGCCAATACATTGTTACCTGATTATTACATAGCAGAACTTCTACAAGAACTGGATCTGGCCAGTTATATGCTGGATTCCCCGTGTCACAGGAATGCTGTTCCTTATGTGAATGCTACTTATGGTTGGAATAATGGTAATCATTAATTTTCAGGGAAAGTTTGAGCTTTTTATTGTTTGTTTTTTGTCCCCGCCTGCAACGCGACGGAGGGACCTAGTAATGGTCTGCATCCGTGCATCCGTGTGTTTGTCCGTCACACTTTTGTGGACACAACTCCTCTGAAACCGCTTGACGGATTGCTTTGATGTTTGGTTGGATTACTTGTTATGATGTATAGATGTGCATAGTCTACCACCATTTTGATTAATCAAATTTCGTAATAGTTATGGAACTGACTATTTCTGCAAAATAATACAATGGTAGATCTTGTTGATGCATCTCTGAAACTGTTCATTGGATTGCTTTGATATTTAATAGGATTAATTGTTGTGATGTGTAGATGTGCACTACCACCATTTTGATTGTCAAATTTTTTAGGAGTTATGGGACTTTGACCATTTTAGCAATATTAAACAATATTGAAAGCAAATTTTATCAAGCACCCTACTAGAGTTTCACATTCTGATGAAGTTTTTTCATGTAGTTGCTTAGCTCTTCCCAAATACCTGTCAAAACAATTCAAATATTGCATGCTTATTATTTTGTCTAAAACTAAATTTATCCAAATTTTTTTTTCCCATTTCATTTTCTCACGCCTCTTAAGCAATTCGATACTGCAGCGGCGGGGACATTTGGCTATGTGTAGCAACTTGCCCTTGTTTTTAATTGAGTTTAACACACTTTTAGTAATTTAGCTATTTGATGTTTGCTAGTTTTTATTGGGGAGGAAGCAAGAATACCCCCAACCTTTTTCAGGAGACTGGTAATCCTTGTAGGGCTTTTTTATAATTCATATTTCTGTACAAGAATTCAGTTGAAATTTAACCTAATTATCACAACATTTATTTGTGTTTAAAAACATTTTAGAAAAATATCATTTAAAGTGGGAACAGTCAGATGTCAAATGTTTCAATATTCAGTCTAAATCCTATTAAAATATTGTAATATTTTTTTTTTAAGTATTCAAATAATTTTACAATTTAATAATATAAACCTATAAAAATGGTCATTAACTAAAGGACATTATATCTTTACATAACCTTAAGCTTGATGGTCATCTTTTGATCTTTCTATGCTTATATTATGACAAGACCATTCTTTACATGAGGATTGAGGACTTTCAAGATATTTATGACATGTGATTTTCATTATACCCATGTCATATCAGATTTTCTTAAAATTAATCGAATTTTGACCTCAAATATAAATATTCATTTTGTTATTCTTATATGTATATGTTTTATGATATTCTGCACTGAAAGTAATTGCCTTTGCAGTGAAGATTTCTTCCCCACACATTTCATTACTTGTTTTAACATGAATGCTACAAATGACTTAGACCCGTGTTTGTTTCAGATTGTACAGACAACATTACCTTACCAGCCTTGTGGTCTGGTTCCCCTCCCAAGCCAATGACCTGTTATTTTAACAAAGAATGTTCTGGTATAATGTGTTGCTTGGACACCACCTTTATCAACCAGACATTTTACACTCGTTTTGAACTGGATCCATGTGAACAGAAACTACATATAGCAATAGAAAAGTTACAGTTTAATGTATCCCTGCTGGATTTTGTGTTTGGTATGTATAGTCTTTTTGATCAGGTACAGGTCTCTCAACAAATAACTTTATCAAAGATTTTTAATCCCGTGCATTATCTTGCAGTTTCTATTTCTTTTTATACTGATATAAAGTACCCTCTGGTAATCATAGGAGCAAGCAGCATATGAATTGATCTAAAAATATGTTGAAATTAAATTATTTAAACAATAATATATCAGAAAAGTTTTCATAGACTTTGTAAACTTCTGCCCCCCGTTTCATGAATTGTCATACAAATTACCACCAATCATAAATATGGTAAAAAGTGTACAACATATGACTGGTCTTAGGTCATAAGTTCGTACCACTTTTTGTGAAAT
Source organism: Limnoperna fortunei (assembly GCA_944474755.1). Classification (NCBI taxonomy): domain Eukaryota; kingdom Metazoa; phylum Mollusca; class Bivalvia; order Mytilida; family Modiolidae; genus Limnoperna; species Limnoperna fortunei. The sequence continues at coordinate 23,258,498 of OX104122.1, forward strand.
GTGTGGCCTGATGTAATGATGACACTTGAAAATAGACTACCTTTGTTTCAAATAATCAGCAATATCCTGCCTCTGACACACCCAAAAACCCACACACACCACAACCTACACACACCTTTGACACACACCCCACAACCTACACACACCTCTGACACACACCCACACCCTACACACACCCCACAGTACCTACACACACCTCTGACACACACCCTACAAACTACACACACCTTGGACACACCCCACAAATTACACACACCTTGAACACACCCCACAACCTACACACACCTCTTACACACATCCCACATTACCTACACACAACTTGGACACACCCCACAACCTACACACACCTCTCACACACCCCAAAACCCACACACCTCTGACACACACCCCACGTTACCTACACACACCTTGGACACACCCCACAACCTACACACACCTCTGAAACACACCCCACATTACCTGCGCACATCTCCGACACACACCCCACAACCTACACCTCTGACACACACATCTCTGACATACACCCCACAACCCAAACACACCTCTGACAACCCAAACACACCTCTGACAACCCACACACACCTCTGACACAAAACCACACACACACACACGCACCTCTGGCACACACCCCACAACCCACACACACCTCTGACACACCCCATAACCTACACACACATCTGACATAAACCCCACAAAATACACAACTCTGACACATGCCCAACAATCCACACACACCTCTGAAACACACCCCACAATGTACACACACCCCACAACCTATGGACACCTCTGACGCACACCCCACAACCTAAATACACCTTACAACCCATGCACACCTCTGACATACACCCCAAAAACCTACACACACCCCACAACCTACACACACCTCTTGACATACATCCCACAACCCACACACACCTCTGACACACCCCAACCCACACACACCTCTTACATACACCTCAAAAGCCTACACACACCTCTGACACACCCCCCACAACCTAAATACACCTAACAACCCACACACACCTCTGACATACACCCCAAAAACCTACACACACCCCACAACCTACACACACCTCTGACATACATCCCACTACCCACACACACACCTCTGACACACCCACAACCTACACACACCTCTTACATACACCCCAAAAGCCTACACACACCTCTGACACACCCCACAATCTACACACATCTCTGACACACACCCCACATTACCTACACACATCCTCTGACACACACCCCTCAACCTACACACAACTCTGACACACACCCCACAAACCACACACCTCTGACATACACCACAAAAACCTACACACACCCCACAACCTATACACACCTCTGACACACACCCCACATTACCTACACACCTCTGACACACACCCCAAAAAACCTGCACACACCTCTGACACACTCCACAACCTACACACCTCTGACACACACCCCACAACCTACACACACCCCACAACCTACACACCTCTGACACACACCCCACAACCTACACACACCTCTGACATACACCCCACAACTCACACACACACACACCTCTGACATACACCCCAAAAAATTACACACACCTCTGACATACACCCCACAACCCACACTCACCCCACAACCCATGCACACCTCTGACATACACCCCAAAAACCTACACACACCTCTGACACACACCTCGCAACCTACAAACACCTCTGACACACAACCCACACACCCCACAACCTATACACACCTCTGAAACACACCCCACATTACCTACACATATCTCTGACACACACTCCCACAACCTACACACACTTGTGACACACACCCCACAACCCACACACACCCCTGACACACAAACAACAATCCACACACATATGCACAAACCTAAGAACAAATGCATTTGTTGAAATCATTGTTACTTTCTTTCAGATTCTGAACAAGAATTTAGTTTGAAAAAGACTGTCAAGATTTTGTAAGTTCTTTTTTTTTATTTTATCACAAACTTAAAAAAAAAATGAATTTGTGAATAAATGAATGAAGCAGTACAATATTATTATGGTGAAAATATAGGAGACTTGAATGTTATGCAAAAATGATAAAAATCAAAGTTCCTTAAAAGTTGCTGGAGTATGGGGATTTGTATGATAAACCAACTGTTTTAAATAATACAGTTAGGTCATTGTTTGTGTTATTTGGACTGGGAGTGTTTAGCAATATGTGCCAATAGGGACATCATTGCTGCCATGACACATTTTCTTGGGGCCTCAGTGGCCGACTCTTTAAGGTAGTTAGTTGGCTATTGATGACGTGGTCTGTCAACACTGAGGTTGCGGGTTCGAGTCTCACTGCGGGCAGGGTGTACTCAACTGCAATCTTAATTGACAAGGATTGCCAGTTTTCCTACCGCATGTTATAGCTGAAAAATTGTTGAAAGTGGGGTTAAAACAACAAACAAACACATTTTTTTTTTTGTTGATTAGAATTTGGATGATCGTCTTGTAGATTACAAAAAATACATTTCCTAAACATTAGCAGTTTCTTAAAAGTTCGATATTTTGTTAATTTGTTTGTTTGGTGTTTAATGCCACTTCCAGCAATTTTTAACTATATCATGCAGCAATGATGTCCCTATTGGCACATATTGCCACATATTGCCCTCAAGTTTTTATTGGGGGAGGAAGTTGGAGTACCTACAGAAAACCCCCGACCTTCTCTAGGAATACTGGCTGCCTTTTCAATTATGATTGGAGTCTACCACACCCTGCCCGTGAGACTCGAACCTACAACCTCAGTTTTGACAGACCATGTGATCAATAGTAGACAAACCACCTTAACCACTCAGTCACCGAGGCCCTTTTAAAACTTCTAATAAAATGGCAAATCACATTTTTCTTTTACAGGTACAATATCTATGATTTGAAAAGTGAAGGAGTATATTTGATAACATTGAGAATTGACGTCTGCTGGGAGACCTATTTAGATTGTGAATGGACTGCTATCTTGTTTAAAAATACCAGATTAACAAAGAAACCATGTAGTAAACAAATGAGTTATGTAACCCCAGGTATGTAACGAACTAGATGGCATATTTTCTTTGTTAATTGGACAATTGTAGGAATATTTCACTTTGCCTCGACATTCATTATTTGAAATTAAATAAATATTTGATTTTTGAAACACTTCAACATGACATGTGAAGAGCTTTTATAAATATTTATTTTTTGTTGCAAGCTTAATTTTAGTAACAATTTAATTTGCTTTGTAGGATGAAATCTGATTGGTTAATTCAAATAGAGCAACCCATATTATACAATAAAACTGTCACAGGACCTATTCTTATGCTGTTAGAATTCAAATAGATCTGTGACATCATTGATGTTGTTATCATTCAAATTTCAGATTGATAGTTAAAGTTCAAATATGAGAAATATTTCTTTTCATCATTCATAAAGCACGCCACAGTTTATTATGTTTTAACAGACCTAAAACCATGTTATACCATATAACAATTCAGAATTTCAAATATTCCTTAAATAATATTTGTGTGTTATAATTAAAACAGATAATCTGATTTTGAAAAGTAAAAGACCAATTTTATTATTTTTTGTCAGGTTTTTCACTAAGTAAATGGGCAGCTGATAAAGGTGCAAACCTGTCGAGTTTGACTGCCCTAGATGTCCATAAGTTTTATGACGCTGCTGATATTGGATGGTATTTGCAGTTTCCTTCCTGTGATCGTAATGACTCGCCATTTGGACCCTCTGCCAATGGGTGGAACAACAGTAAGTTTCTCAGGCACACACCATTGCCTTATCTGGGGAGAGGTAGTAGGTCTCTAATTTTGTTGAAAAAAATGTGTCTCTTCAAATATACACATTTTTGTTTCATTTTCCAATATCCTCAGGGGTTGTTCTAGTATTACATGTGGTCCTACAAATGAACCAATTTCCCAATGAGAAATAATTCAAAATCATGCAGACTTCCAAAAATGGCCAACTTAGCCACTAATTCTGATTCCTGTATAACCTAATTTCCAAAATTGACGTTATGAGAATGAACACCTGTCCTTAAAATAGGCAGGTTAAGAATTTTCCAGATTTCAGTTCAAACACATTTCCAGATTACTGAGATTCTGGCTTTTTTGCAGATTTCTATTCTTTTTCATTCTGTCTTTGAAATGAACTGAAATGACAAATTTAGTTTTTGTGTCACTTTCAGTTATTTTTTAGCTATTTCATGACTTCCAGCTTTTATGGAAGGAGTAAAGTAAACCCTGACCTGTGGCAGGAAATTTACTGGCAATTCTTGTCTGTTATTGTTTGAGTCTAGACCATCCTGGTTGAAGTCATGCTCGAACTCACAACCTCAGTGTTGACATGTCTGTGATTAATAGTAGATGACATTTACTACTTTAACCTTGGCCACAGAGGCTCCTGGAATGTTGAATTAAAATTTAAAATTTTTTAAAGAATTTAATAAAATATTAATTTTTTATATTGAAATTTGTAATTATTACCTTTTGATGAGTAGAACTGGTTTTTTTTCTGTGTATTATTTCTTTAAATTATTTAGCTAATTCAAAACCCAATATTCTCTAATTTTGATGTAATATTTCAACCCCTTGACCGGTGTGGAAAATATAGTTCTCGTCACTAGTGAAATTGTTGTTACCAGCAGTTGATTGGTTAAAAATAATAACGTCATAATAAGAACTCATGATGTCATAAACAAAACACCTTCCATTTACTGTGTATTGAAGTCATGAGCGAAAAATTGGGGTTGGGAGAATTTTTACTTCATTTCACAAATTTATTACTTTTTTAAATTGGAGAAACAGAATCTTACATTAGTACTTTTGGATTATCGGATTTCTCCAATCTCGATAATCCACTCGTACCAATGTAAGATCCTATATTATTGTGATATATTTTTAAATAATACCATGTTACGATTTTGTGATAACCAGTAGTGAAATTAGGATTCATTCATGATTCTAATAAATTATTTCGATTCTAATAGGATGTATATATTAACTTATATAAACAACATAACCATTGAGTTGCAGGACTTGTCGGCCATTTAGGACACAAAGTTGATTGTGACATCGTCTATTTCAGCATGTGGAGATGTTATACATCACCTAAGTGATCTCCCTTTTCCTGCTTCCTGTTAGGTATCATCCTCCTGTAAGTTCTTTGTCTATTTCAGCATGTGGAGATGCAATACATGACCTGAGTGATCTCCCTTCTACTGCTTCCTGTTATATATCATCCTACTGTACTGATGTTAGATGCTGTGTGGAGATTCCTAAACTCATCAATTTTACAGTAGATTTTGCTGTATCCTTGGATGATTGTATGAAAACACTGACTGTAAGAATAGAAAAATGGACTCATACCCAGATGTTATATAATTACAGCTGGGGCACTGAGGAATACTTTTGGGTTAGAGGCATTTACAGAGTCAGGTGAGGATTTGCCTAAGCAAAATGTGTCCAACAAAAGGAAGATAGGGAATATTCTTCAGTGATCTTTATACCTCCGCTTCAAAGAAGAGGGAGGTATACTGATTTACCTTAGTCCGTCATTAAGTTTGTTCGTCCGTCCGTCTGTAAAACACAAATTTCTGTCACAGTTTTCTAAGCAGCTATAGGATGCAGAAGCCTGATATTATTGCTTTATTCTATAGAAGTCCATATGGTGTATAGTGATTTTATACTCCTTGGTCATCTATTCCTGTTTACCAAATACTTTTTGTGAAAGTGGGGATATCAGTAGTGAGGATTAGCTGACTGATTTAACTTGTTTCTTTTTTTTATGAGAGAAAAGCATTTACATAACAAGTACCTTAGGGATTGGAAAATTGAAGTAAACTTATAGATAGGATTCAGCTTTTTGTCGGCTATATCATGGTGTCCAGTTTTTATAAGGGTTGAAGCCAGGCTTACCCTATGAAAACCCTCAGCTGAATACTGTCAAGCTTGGTCAATAAACGTTGGAGTTGAGTACACCCTGAAAGCAATAAGGCTTAAAAACACAATGCCACCCACTGAGGAACTGAGGCTCGGCAATATATATATAAATTGTTTCCACACTATAACTTTCAGACATATTGTTCAATAAATTAGTATGTCATAAAAATTATGATTTCTAAGTATTACAAAGTACTAGTCATATATTTAGTTGGTTGTCTCCCTTTAAAATAATACATTGTATTGTTATTGTGTTAGCAGCTTTAAATTGTCAATAAACATAGAAAAGTGGCCATAAATTGTCAATAAACATAGAAAAGTGGCCAATCATGTATTATTGGTTTTATATTGAGGCTGAGAAAGGTTCCGGAAAACGTTTCACAAAAGGTCATGTGACTTATGATTAGCTGTATGTTTAAAAGTGTGTACATGATTTACAACCAGTCTTAAGTCAGTCTACTTTTTGTGAAGCAGGGTTCAGCTTAGGATTTTCTACCTCGTGACATGGACAGTATACCTTATGACCTGTATGCACTACCAGTAACACTAGTATTGTTTTAATCATGTCTTTGCTACAGATTCAGAGTGTATGATCTGGTAGACCAGGCCTTGTACAGACTGTATCTATCATTTGAAGCCTGTTTTGAGGCAGGTAAACCTTGTACTCAGACTGTGGATGTGTTTAACAGTACGGAGCTGCCTAAACAACAGTGTACATGGAGTTCAGGCTACAGAAAATCAGGTAGTCACAAGTTTTGGTAATTTGTATTGATTAAATTTTACATTATCTTGTTAAAATATTTATACAGATGATTATAGGTAAGAAATGTTATAGTCAAAATACAATGACCTGTCAGGTATTTTCTACCTGTTGCTCAATCAATTCTTAATACAGATAACAGCTGTTTAGAAAACTGCTTCATTCTGTTTTCTTTAAAGCTCTTATAAATCAGAAAGAGCTGGACATTTAAATTGCAGCCATTCATGCAAGACTCGGGTAACTTTACTGGAGAGATTGCCATAGGGTATAATGAAAGTTAGAAGTTTAAGTTACCTGGGCACACATGAGTAGCTGCAATTTAAATGTCAAGTTATCACTGATGAAGAGCTTTAAAGAAAACAGAATGAAGCAGTTTTCTAAACAGCTGTTATCTGTATTAAGAATTGATTGACCAATAGGTTGAAAATACCTGACAGGTCTTTGTATTTTGACTATAACATTAAATATAATAACTACATTCAGCAGAGTGATCCATGTGATGAATTAGCTTAGGCCGTCTGTATACTTCATTTTCAGTTAAGATGCCAGTAGAAGTATTTGGACATAATTATTATACCCCCTCTTTCCCTCTTGAAAAGTGGATGGGCCTCCGGTGTCCATTCTTCTGTCCAATGCACTTTCTCTTATCTGCTATTCCTCCCTACATCACTGAATGAATTATTGATCTTTTACAAAATCTTTTTCACATAGTGCCAAATATGCACCTGATATTTACATTTCAATTGGAATCATTTGGGGTTTTCTGTAGTAAACATGGACTTTTGAGGGTATCCATCCCTTAATAAACATTGACTTTCATGTTATCCATCTCTTATCCACAAATCCACCTACACCACTGAATGAAATTGGATAAAATTTTTACAGAATCCTAAATGTCACATAGTGCCAATGTGCTCCTTTTATTTTGCATTTTGATCAGAATGATAGTTGGGGTTTCCCACAGCAAAACAACGTGGGGCGCCAAATGTAAGGGTAGAGCATGAAATAATCACATGTCACCTCTAGGGATCAAACCCGAGATCTCAGTATTGCCAGCCAGCACTCTAACCAAGTGAGCGAAAGTAGTACTCCACTAGCTCAGTCTATTTTGACTGGATATATATTTACTACAATGCAGATAGGTCTCCTGTTACATAGTATTAAGACTATTTTAAACAATGATAGTTACTTCAGACACTAAATATATGCATGCAAGTTTTATGTCTAAATAAAGAAATATTGACCTTGTTATTTACATTTCAGATTGTCCTTTGTTTGTGGAAGGTGACCTTGTGTTTATGTTAGATGAATCTGTCAGTATAGGAGATACCCATTTCAATAAATCACTGGATTCAATATCGTCTGCTATCAACAATTTAGGACTCGGTGTGAATTTGACAAGAGTTGGTTTGGTTTTATTTGGCGGGAACGCCACATTCAACAGGACAATTTTCAGCCTTAATTATGACAGAACATTGATGCTGAATACAATATCAAAAATCAAGCATGATCCTGGAACAGCCAAGACAGTCAGTGTTCTGAAATATGTGTGTGAGAATTTATTTGAGGAGGGAGTTGGTGGAAGAGCCTCAGTACAGGACTATTTAGTGGTGTTAACCGATGGACGATCTGCAAATCAAGAGGATGTGAAAATCCAGGCTGACATCTGTAGCAGACAAGGTGTTAGAATTGTTGGGGTACCAATTGGGGAAGCTGCTAATGATGCATTGTTGAAGGCTATATCCTACTTTGATCCGAGTTACTACGTCAAGACTGTGTACAGTGACTTAGGACCAACTATTGCAGCATTGATCAACTCTTCTGTAGACTGCAGCTCTGGTAAGATATACAGTCACTAAATTGTTTTTAACCAGGTTTTCAACCAAAATCATGGTTATTATTTTGTGGTATGGTGGGCAGACTGGCATAAAACAGAGGGTTTCCTGTATAAAACTTCAGTTTGGATAAACCACTCTTGCTGAAACTCTGGATATAGCAAGCTTACATGAAGAACTTGCTTTGGATTGGATCTGGGGCCAGTCAAGGTCAAGGTCACTGTTGCTAAAAAGAGAAAAACAGTTTCCACTTAGTTTACTACTAAAATTAATTGTTAAATCATTTAAAACCTGGTTTCATTATTGATGATTTGTTAACATTTGGACTACATACAATAATTATTGTTAAGCTACAAGCATAATATAAAAATTGTCTTGATTTGTGACTTTTCAATGTTATTCTGAAGAAGCTGCTGGTGTCATTTTGACAAATCTTAATCATTATATGTTTTGATGAAAATAAAAGTTCTACAAAACAAATCAATCATCATATATATTTATCACTAATTTAGGCCATTTTTTTTTTTACGTCGAAACAATTATTATCTACCATCTGTGAATAATATTTTTTTTTTTTTTTTTATACTTACATAACCGATAAACTCGCCAAACATGATTGGCTGATTTGCATACCTCGTCTCTATCATTTATTTTAGAAAATAAGCATTAAAATATTTTAGGTGCTTAATTTCTGGACAAGATTCAAACTATCTTTGATTATCTGTCTCTATCTGGGGATCTTTATGGTTAATGTAAGATGTTTTGAATCTTCTCCAGAAACACATCAGTAGTATAATTAAGATTTGAACTACAAGTTAACATAAGTTATAAACAAAGAGATGTCCAGCTTAACTCTGGTCAAAAGTTTGTATCTTGTAATATTAAACAGTTCAATGATAAAAATGTTAAGGTAGAACAGTAGTAAATGTTTTGGACAAAGCCGAAAATACTAACATTTCTTTGATTTGCATACCTTTCTTATATATGCCATATATATCAGTGACCAAATTCCTTCTTTCAGTAGTTAGAAAATTTTTAGACGCTTCCACTCCTACAGGCAATTTCTATAGCTAATGCAGTGAATGTAAAATGACAAAATTGTTTTAAAAATATCCAAAACTTTATCTTGCATGATCTAAACAATTTTTTTAAACTTTAATAAACTTCATGTATGCAGCAGTTTACAGTCAAGCTCTACACCACTGATGAGTCTTGATTAGACGAAACGCACGCTTGTCATAGTAAATTCTATTAACCTTGGTATCTTTGATGACATTTTATATGTAACTTCTATTGACCCAATCAGAACACAGCACAGATTATCAGATTCACCGCTGTTCTTTAAGCAGGGTACACAATCTGGTAACCAGTGTTACGTACTGGTACACATTTACTATTGTTAAACCATAACAATCTTCAAATAATGATCATTGTAACATTTTTTTTTTTTATTGCAGGATTTTTCCTGAAGTCATGGAAGACTCGACATGGGCTCGCTGATAATGCAGTCCTGAATCAATGGCAGGTTTCTAGTTTAATGGAAGAAAATAGAATATCATACTATGTAGTTAAAGACCAGTGTAGTCTGACTGGGGGCATGTTTAGTAAAGCTAAAAATGGATGGGTCAATGGTGAGTTTTAAGTTGTGACTTAATGAACAGGTTTGTTGTTAAATGCAGATTTATAAATATTGTCAGCTAAATTGTGGTTGTCTAGGACAATTCCCCCTTAAAATTAAAAAAAAATCAAAAAACAGTTTATTTTCAGTCTGTTTAATGTTAGCTAAACATTTGAAATACTACAGACTGTAACCACTATAAGGACATGTTTGGAGTATTTCATGTTTAATGGTGCATGACTGATGTCTGGCCTTAAAATAGTCATAAATCAAGAAAGGTTTCGACTAACTACTTATTTCGTTAATTTTTACAATATTTTTCTGATTCAATATATCTGACTGGTGGCATAGGTGATCGATAACACAGAAAGCAAATATCTACTTATTTCCCCTGCATAGATCCAGAATAACAAACAATATTTTTCTGATTCCATTTGATATGTCATTATTCAACTTGTATTTTCTAATTTGTTAAGGTAAACATAATATTGTTTCAGCTAATCTGTTAATAATTTTTTTCCCAGAATGCAGTTTAGGTGTGGTGACCACTGCCATAAGGAGTACCCAGTTAGTTTGTCATGTCAGTAACAGCTGTACTGATATAGACTGTTGTTTGTATGACAAAGAGACATTCAGGAACTACAAGGTGTTCCTTCATCTTGACCCCTGTAGCTATCGAATCAAGATTGGTTTTGACCTTTACAGCTTTGATGTGTCATTGCTGGATTTTAATTTTGGTAATTTGTTTATTTCATATTTTATATTTAATTTGAGTTCATATTATTTTTTATTATTTTTTTTTTTTTTTTTTTTTTTATTTTTAATTTTTTTTTTATTTTTAATTTTTTTAATATTATATATTATTATATATTCTAACTTTTAATATATACAATCTTTTTGCATTGTTGCAAACGTGTAATCGGGCTTAGAAAGGAGCAACTTCCAGACTCGGCTGGGCGGTTTCTTTCAATTTTGCACCAAATACATGTTTTCTATGTGCATTGACGGTTTTATCCTGCAATAAACAGATAGGAATCATTACTATATGAATGTTAAACAAGAATCAGAAATTATAATAACAGGTCAATATTTTTTTATCCAATTTTGAAGGTATTTTTTAGTTATTGAGTTCTTTGGTTTATAAGTTTTCAGTTGTGTCTCAACAGATTTTTCATTTGTAGTGGCTAAACGGGCAAATTTTTAATCGTTAACTAAATAAATATTACAATCCACACTTTTTGACTTGCAGTGCTATAAAATGTACCTTGGACAAATTGCGCTGTTCTATCAAGTGCCTCGTAAAGTTTAAATTTGTTTTCATTGGATTTAAATTATTTTATATATTATTATATCATTATTTCAGATAAAAGTTATTTAGTGGAACTTGCAGGAATATTTAGAATTCTGTGAGTATTTATTTACTTCATTCTGTTAAGGTTTTTAAAGAATTCTGTTAGTCCAATTTGGGGGCCGAGTGATAAGGTAGTTTGTCTACAATTAATCACGTTGTCTTTCAACACTGAGATTGCAGGTTCGAGTCTCACTGCGGGCAGGGTGTACTCGATTCCAATCTTAATTGACAAAGATTGCCAGTTTTCCTACCAAAGGTCAAGTGGTTTCTCCGGGTACTCTGGCTTCCCCCCTTACAATAAAAACTGGATGCTATGATATAGCTGAAAAATTGCTGAAAGTGGCATTCAAACATCATTCAAACAAACAAACAATAGTTCCAAATTGTAAGAAGGGACTCGTTGGCTTATTAGTTAAGGTAGTTTTTGTACTCATTACTATTTATCATGTGGTCTGTCAGCACTGAGGTTTGCAGGTTCAAGTCTCACTGCAGGCAGCTTCGCTCGACTTAATTAACAAGGATTGCCAGTTTTCCTACCGAAAGGCCAGGTTTTCTCCTGGTACTGCGGCTTCCTCATCCAATAAAATCTGGACGCCATGATATTGCTTAAAAATTGATGAAAGTGGCATTAAACACCATTCAAACAAACAATGGAATATCATGGATTCATTCAGTGATGTAGTCATGGTCTAAATTTACTCTGGGACCATACTGGGAGGGTTCCCAGTGCTCGACCCACAGAGCAGCCCAGCGCGTCCCCGGGTGGCGGATAGGGGAGACCCTCTCGTTGGGGGGTTGTCAGGTCATAATACGGAAAGCCTGACCGTGGACCGTAGTGGGTAACGTGTTTGGAGAGTGCCACGCTCCTTGCACGATAAAGACCCCTTTTGTAGATTTCGAAAAAGAGTAGGCTCATTGTAGCCGCTACAAAAGGCTAAATTCTCCGCCCCTACCCAAAACTCCATACCTTTCCAGTGGCGGTCAAAATTGTATTCCCTGTGACCCATCCCATCCCCATTTTCCGTTGATGTATTGTTTGTTAACTTGTTCCCGTCCTGAATATAGCTGAAATATTGCTCACTGGACGTAAAGCAAACATCCAATCAATCAATCAATCAATCTAAATTTACTGCTCTAAAATATCGAAAAATGTTGTTGTCTTTTCTGTTAATAAGGTGTAAAACAACATTCAAACAAACAAACAAAAATCAATTCCAACTTTAAAACATACTACTGTACAAATTTCAATACTGACGTGATCAGGAGCAAATTATATTTGAACGTTTATCAAAAGAAGAAAATCTAGGGACAAAATAACAAAGCCATTGCTAACAGAAAACTCATGTAGACTACAAGCTGTATTTAGTTACAAACTATGTAACAAACTAATAACCAACACAAACCTCTCTGAACAAAGTGGTAATATCAGGTGTTCTGAAAGGGTGAGCTTATCCTTCTTCACTTCTGACACCATTCATGCTATTCATGGTCAGAATTGATATGAGTAGATCCGAGTGGTTAAGGTAGTTCGTCTACTAATTGATCACATGGTCTGTCAACACTGACGTTGTGGGTTCGAGTCTTATTGCAGGAAGGGTGCATTTGACTCCAATCTTAATTGACAAGGATTGCCTGTTTTCCTACCAAACATCGGGGTTTTCTCTGTGTACTCCGTCTCCTTCCACCAATAAAAACTGCAAGCCATGACATAGCTGAAAAATTACTGAAAGTAGCGGTAAACACCATTCAAAACAAAAAATCATTACCATCTGTTGCCTGTTTTGTTGGTTGGAGGTCCTGAGTTTGTACTCTTCAGTCCTTCAATCTGCCATTTGTAATTTTTATGTCCGAATGTCGCCTCTGGTTTACCTTTGCATTGAAGCATTTTTCATGACAGTAGCTTCACATCTTCATGAGAGTTGAAACACAGTTACAACATGATTAAATAAATTTTCCTGAATACAGTATGTTATGTGATGACTAATTGTTTTCCAGATTTAATGTAGAAGATTTGATTTATGAGAAGAGTTACGTTGTCAACATGGATGTCAATATCTGTTGGGACATTACAAACCCCTGCAATGTGGAGGTCTCGGTGCTAAGAAATGTAATTCTGTATAAACAGCCCTGTAACCTGACAACACACTTTGCCGTAGATGGTAAATATGCAACTCTAATGGGGGCCTCGGTGGCCAAGTGGTTAAGGTAGTTTGTCTACTATTGATCAAGTGTTCTGTTAACACTGATGTTGCAGGTTTGAGTTTCACAGCGTGCAGTGTGTACTCAACTCCAATCTTAATTCACAAGGATTGCAAGTTTTCCTATTGCAGGTTTGGGGATTTCTCCTAGTTCTCCGTCGTCCTCCCCCCATTAAAAACTTGACACCATGATGCAGCTGAAAATTGCTGATAGTGGCGTTAAACATCAATCAAACAAAAAATCAAGCAATTCTAATGGAACAATTAGAGATGACATTAACCAAGATGTTTGCTGGAATACACAACATGTTCATCCTTCGCTTGCCATGCTTTCCAAATGCTAGCCTGTGGGGCATTGGTAATAAAAATATTAATGTCCATGGTATCGTCCTTAAGGAAACAAATTAATATCATGTTTTTAAAGTTTACAAAGGACTTTCATTTGCGGTGGTATTATTTGTCACCTGAGCATCAGAGAAATTAATTAAGAGTTTTTGTTCTTTAAATTAATTTTACAGACATTTTTTACAAAATAATTCGAATAATCAACTTGAAATTCAAGTAATTATAGGTTTATAATAGTAAAGTTGTTTTTTAAAAGGGTTTTCTCTAACTGACTGGTTTTCCAAAACTGGTTACCCTACAGCAGTGTCTTTATCTGGAGATGCTCTTCAGGATTTGGTGGAGACGTTAGACATCTACAACTTCCTGTACAAAGAACAATGTCATATGACTGGGGATTGGAATATTAGTAAGTTATACTTGTCATGCTTCAAAGTGTACCGTCAACACTCTTTATAATGACATTTGATGCTATACATTTAAGTGCATGCGATATCATATTTTATGGAAAACAAAAAAGATGTATTGAACAAGGTCGATATTACTTTACGTCTTCCAAAGAACATGATATCGCATGCACTGAGCGGCCATATTATATTTTACTGTAAATTTTACACTTTTATTCTTTGTCTCTTTATATATTGGTGTTTTTTATATATACAAGAATGTATATTATTATATAGATAGAGATGAAATATGGAATTTTCCGAGTGACAGAAATCACGGTAAATCACATGTGAAAATTATCGTTTATTTTCACTCTCGGGTTTTTTCCCGCCAAAACGTCACAATAGTTTTGTACTATACAGATATTCATCCGCCGTTCATAAAATTTAGGATTAAGCATGAAAATTTTACGAAAACAGTTTTGATCTATATAATAAATAGGATAATCAATTGGGCATCGTGAATATCCAAAATATGATCACTCGTGCCGCATAAAGCAACAGATTAAACTCGTGCGCGGAACAAGTTCCGCGCACTCGTTTAATCAGATGCGTTATGCGGCACTCGTGATCATATTTTGGATATTCACTCCGCCCAATTAATTATCCTATAAATCATGCATATTTTGTTATCATGGTCATCTAATTTTTTATACCCTGCCACACAGATTTTATTTAAACTTTGCACAGCTATTAAATACTATAAAATGAAGATCAAGTTCAATTTTCAGCACAATCCAATTTGAAGTTTTCGACTTAGGTCAATTCAAGGGGTTTTTTTGTCAACAATTGGCAGTTTCCAGATGATAACTTGGGAACACATCAACAGATTTTTTTAAAAACTTTGCACAGCTGTTAAGTACTATAAAATGAAGATCAGGTTGAATTTTCAGCACAATCCCATATGTAGATTTTGAGTTGTGCCAATTTGAAGTAATATTTATAGGTCCAGGGTCAAGGTAAAAGTTGTCTTCTGAGATGGACTGTTATCATGCTCAGCTGTTCCTGTAGGCTGATATGTAATTCAGTAAAATGTGTTCATGAATATTAAAAACAATGCAACGTGGCGGGGTATCATTTAATGTCCCATTAAATGGCCTATTTTAAAGTTTTTGATATGGTCATTATTTTGCTACAGAAAACAATGTTGTAGTGAATATTTTAAATTGCTAGAAATCATTTTGTGATAGTGCACGATTGACATTTTGGTTACATGGCTAATCAATTTTTGGGGTTTGGTTCTTGTACCAAATAGCCAGTCGTGTAATATCACTTGTAATCAACACGTCACAATCATGAAATATCATAAAATAGGATTAGTGAGAGATACATTGCTTAATGGAAGCTAAAATTACAAAATGTAATATAATGGAATATTCACCTCCAATTTATTTGGTTCTTAAAAAAATATATTTAACCGAAACTAAACAAATATGAATGATCTAGCATAATTAACATAATTTTAACGTTGTTGTCTTCATTGTAGTATTAACAGACAATAATTGTATTCCATGTTTGAATTGAACTTTATTGTTCAATTAACGGGGCTCTTGTAAAGCTTTAGTTTAGTCAGTAATTTTTAACTTGTGTTACTTGTAACCTCAAAGTGGCCAAATAACTAATTCACACATTGGATCACAGAATTTTCACAAGTGGTTACAGAATTCATCTATTAGATGAAAGAAGTGCGTCACTAGTTGCGAAATGACTCTATTCATCTATTGGATTTGTTCCAAGTATTACCTACGGTTAAATAAATAATGCCTTTGTTCAATATAATGTGTCTGTAAATACATTATTTGAAGGTTCTTAATTTTTACACAGGTTGTCCAGGTGGAGCTATCAACTTACCTGTTCTCCCAGATTCTGTAAACTGTACTTTAACTAAGGGATGTACGTCAGTGGAATGTTGTGTGGAATCTGTCCGTCTGCAGCACAATTTCCGTACAGTTCTAACAATAGATCCCTGCCACTACAACATGACTGTAGGAATAGATCGGTTTAGATTCAATGTTAACATCTTGGACAAACCATGGGGTAAGCATATTTTACATATGGGATCTTACATTGGTACTAGTGGATTATCCGATTTCTCTATTCGAGATTAGAGAAATTGGATGATCCAAGAGTACTAATGTAAGATTCTGTTTCTCTAATTTTCAAAAGTAATAAATTTGCTCAATGGAGTACAAATTCTCCCAACCCCATTTTTACGTTCACGACTTGAATACACGGTAAATGGAAGGTGTTGTGTTTATGATGTCATCAGTTCTTATTATGACATTATTATTTTAAACCAATCAACTGCTGAGGATGGCATTTTCACAAGTGACTAAAACTATTTTTTCCACAACGTTCAAGCGGTATGAATAAAGCAAAAATGAGAGAAATAGTATTATTAAGTTTTTATAGGCCTTATCCTTTTAATTACTGTTTACCCTAACTGCTTATGTTTTTAATTTATTTAAAAAAACTGAAAATTTTGTTCAAAATCATCATTTAATGGCATCAAATCCTTTCAGGAGTCATCTGATAATTTGAACAAAAAGATTGATTTGTCAGCCTGTCTTGCTTATTATACCCCACTTTGAAATAGAGGGGTATACTGTTTTAGTCTTGTCTGCCTGTCCGTTTGTCTGTCCATCTGTCAGTAACACAAAATTCTGTCGCAGTTTTCTACGCAACTATTGGATGCAGAAGCCTGATGTTTTGCATATTGCTTTATCCTGTAGTACCATATGGTGTATAGCGATTTTATGCTCCTTGGTCATCTACTCCCCATTTACTGAATGAATACTTTTTGTGAAAGCAGAGGTGACAAAAGAGGTCTCCTTATACGATTTATATCAAAGCATTGTAGTACTCATACTTACTTACTAGGCTCTGTTAATGACTGCACAGATGGTATCAAGTTGCCTCTGTGGCCGAGTTTTTAAGGTAGTGCGTCTGCTATTGATCACTTGGTCAACACTGAAGTTGCTGCTTTGAGTCTCACTGCAGGCATTGTGTACTTGACTCCAATTTTAATTGTCAACGTTTGCCAGTTTTTCTACCGAAGGTAAAGGTTTTCTCTAGGTACTCCAGCTTCCTCCCACAACAAAAACTGGATGCCATGATATAGCTGAAAAATTGCTGAAAGTGGTGTTAAACATCATACAAACAAACAAACAAAGGGTAGCATGTGGACATTGGCTTTGGTCAATATCCTGCCAGCTGACAGGTCATGAATCCCAATATTTACTCCAATAGAATTGTATTCAGATCTCAGATTGCAAGGAATACAAATTCATCATATGAGTGAAATAATCTTATTTTTTATTTATTCAGAAACAATCTGGCATGTATGGCTAAATGGAATAGTTCGTGTAGAGTAAGTACTGACTTAATTATCTTTGTTTATAGGAGAATATGCAAGTCATTTTAGTAGAGAAAATGGGTTTTAGTTGATAAATTGCTAGTCATTTTAGCCATTCCTTTTCAGTAAATGGTTAAGTACAATGGTCATGGTAAATTTATTGTTCACTTGACATGAAGCAAACTTTTCATCGATGAATCTATCTAAGTTTTTATATTTGGCCATTTTGTCGATTTGAATTGATTATGTTTACATCAGTTAAAATTATGTTAAAATCCTTTGAGCATTATATTACGAGTTATCTGTGCTATAAAAATAGGACAGGATTGGATTCAACAGTGTATGCTGCTCCTGGGAATGCCTTTAACAAACTTGTTAAATAACATTGTCAAGAAACAAGACCTTCCAATTTAATGAAATTAACAGATTTAGCAATTAAATTTATTGGTTTGGGGGGGGGGGGGGTTAGTTCTTATTTGATTTTATATATTGTATTTGGCTGACTGTCTAATACACATTGATATTTAACCCATTGTATCCTGAATACTACTACCGTCGTAGTCACCCTTTCAATCCTGAATACGACTGCAGTCGTACTTCCCCATTGTATCCTGAATACTACTACAGTCGTAGTTTTGACCTGCTTGTTAATAAACACGCTTAATCTGTGTTATACGTCATTAAAACGTGTGTGGATGATTCTCCGTATTAGGAAATGGGTAATAAGTGTGTATGAATGAAATTATTTGAACACGTGGTCGCTATAGATAGAAAATCGATCGATAAATCTGTTGTTATTTTTATTCGTCATGGAGTCTGACTCCGATGTAAATAGTGAAGGAAGTGATATTGAAGTGGAGAATGATGATGAAAATGATGAGTTTGAGTATGTAGAAGTTGAAAGAAATGCCGATGAATGGCTAGATGCATTGTTTGAAAGCGACTCGGAAGACGAGGAATTCGATGGCTTCCAGGATAAATGGGTCTTCGAAAATTTTACTCGCCGAGTCCCCCCACGCAGAAAATTGATCGGAGGAGCCGTTTTTGAACACCCAGAGGATGCAAATGCATTCCACTACTTCGAGCTTTTGTGGACAAATGATCTTTGGCACAAAATTGTTGAGGAAACTAATCGGTACGCGGCACAAGAACGGGAAAAAAACCCCCCTCTACCTAAGTCTCCTAAATGGGTACCTGTTGATTTTAAGTGATAAATACATCAATCTTTCACATTTGGAAAGATAAATGAAAATAGAATGTTTTTTTAACATTACTTTGGCATGTTTCTATTGGAAGTTTTGGAATAAAATCTAATTAAAATCAAAAGTAAGTATTTTTTTAAACATTATCAAGTGTAAACAATGCGTTTTGATGTCAAATACAAAGTACCATCATAAGTAAATAATAACAAAATTTATAGCATCTTGTAGCAAATTAAATAAGCTTTTCAAAAATATACAGGTTTATATACTTTCCAATTAAGATAACATAGAAATTGTGATTATAATTACATGTGGTAAAAATAAATAAAATGTCAGCTGCAGTTGCTGATTGGCATCCGTTTTTCACAGCTGTAGATAAAAATAGCTCACAGTGATTACACACTGCAACAGAAAATAGCTATCAGGATAAAATGGGTTAATGTGCATCTAATCTAATACAAGTGATCCAATCATTTTAATATTAACCTGTTTATTTATTTTGTCTCTAATACTCACTTTTTATAATCAGATGGTCTTTAAAGAATTACACAAAACTTATTACAGTAAAACAGTTATGTCACACTTCAGGACTCAAATTTTAATTGACAATGATTGTCAGTTTTTCTACTTGATTGTTTGAGGTTTTCTTTGGGTACTGTGGCTTCCTCCCCTAATAAAAACTGGATGCCATGATATAGCTGAAAAATTTATGAATTGCATTAACCACAATTCAAAACCAACAACAATGGTTCAGGTAATCTATTTGACTTCCTGTGTATAATAGTCACTCAGTCTGATCATGTGACCTTTTCATGCACAAAAGGGAGTATTATAGACTGCTAATTATGGTACTTGCTATTTTTGTTAATAATAAAACAAAAGGTGAGTATTGTAGACTTCTAATTATGGTACTTGCTATTTTTGTTAAAAATAAAAATCAAAAGTGACTGCTAATTATGGTACTTGCTATTTTTGTTAATATTCAAAAACAAAAGTGAGTATTATAGACTGATAATTATGGTTCTTGCTATTTTTGTTAACAATAAAACAAAAGTGAGCATTCTAGAATGCTAATTATGGTACTTGCTATTTTTGTTAATAATAAAACAAAGTTGAATATTATAGACTGCTAATTATGGTACTTGCTATTTTTGCTAATAAAAAAACAATAGTGAGTATTATAGACTACTAATTATGGTACTTGATAATGTTGTTAATCATAAACAAAGGTGAGTATTATAGACGTCTAATTACAGTACTTGCTAATTTTGTTGATTATAAAACAAAAGTGAGTATTATAGACTGCTAATTATGGTACTTGCTAATTTTGTCAATCATAAAACAAAAGTGAGTATTTTTTGACTGCTAATTATGTTACTTGCTATTTTTATTAATAATAAAACAAAAGTGAGCACTATAGACTTTTAATTACGGTACTTACTTTTTTTGTTAGTTGCTATTATTGACTTAATATATTTTTACAGCTTCAATGTATATGATGCATACAATGAAAGACAGTTCCTGATAAACATGAATGTCAGTGTGTGTTTTGAAACTGGAGGACACTGTGACCTTGAAAATGTTCCTGTCTTAGAAAATTCATTGCTAAATAAGGGACAATGTAACTTCAAAACACAGTTCCCAGTAAAAGGTAAACTTTCCATAGATTGATTGTCACTTGATAACAAGTTTTCTAACCTAGCCATTGTAATTGGTTGTTTACTTTATTGACTCCTGTTACAACAAATCTCTGTCTTTAAAACAAGCTTAAGTTTCAACTGTTTTTCAAATTTTTATGCCAACAAAAGTTCTGGGACATACAGATTTTTGGTCTGTTCATTTGTTTGTCTGTTCCTCCTTAGTTCTACCTTTGTGTTGAAGCTTTTTTTATGAAGATGACTTCACATCTTCATGAAACTGATACACAGTTACAGCATGATGAGATCTCCTCTTGCAAAATTCTGTAAGGCTGCATCCAATACTTCATGCTTGAGTGAACTTAGAAAAAAGGGGGTGTTTGCCACTAATATTTCTGTCATTTTTCACACCTCCTAAGAGATTAAAAATATAATTTATTTCAATTTCAGACCATCAAATACCCCTTGTCCTGCTCACTTTGCCCAGATGGCCGTGTGGTTAAGGTAGTTCATCTACTATTGATCATGTGGTCTGTCATTACTGAGATTGCTGATTCGTGTCTCACTGTGGGCAGGGTGCACTGGACCCCAATCTTAACTGACAAGGATTGCCAGTTATCCTACCAAAGGTCTGGTTTTTTCTGGGTATTCCGGCTTCTTCCTCCAATAAACACTGGATGCCATTATATGGCTGAAAACTTGCTGAAAGTGGCATTAAAAACCATTTAAACAAACAAACACACTTATGAAAACCGTTTTGAAGCACAGTGTGACATTAAGTTTTCTTCCTTAAATATCAGAATATCATGATAACCCTTAAACTTATTTTCTTCTTCAGATTTTAACATTACTAAGTTTGCAGACAGCAGAGGTTTACTGTATGCCTCACCTTACCCAGACTATTTTGTGGCTGAAGTTCTGAACACATTGATGGTGTCCTCATTTATGAATGAAAAGTCATGTGACCGGAATGCTCTACCATGGACTCCAAAAGGTTATGATGGATGGAAAAGAGGTAAAATAGATATGTTTCTTAATGACTTCACACCCATAGACATACTATGATAAATCACCATGATCAAGATGGAATTTTGTTAGTTGTAAAATTTAAAGTTACCAGTTTTCTGCCGAAGGTTTAGGCTTTCTAAAGGTACTCTATCTTCCTACCCCAATAAAAACTGGATACCATAACAATAGCATAAAATTTGCTGAAAGTGGCATTAAACATCATTGGAACAAAGAAACAATTACAAGTTATTTGTGTGTTCCTCTAGCAATCTACACAAACTTGAAACAAATTGTAGACACAATTTCATGCAAAAGGTCTAAAAATATTTTCAAATGAAATATATAAATTTATATTTTTAATTATATAAGTATTCACCTCTAGAGATTATCAAGACATTTTATCCTGGTCTTAGGATAATGATTGATTTTTTAGCTCACCTGGACCAAGGGTCCATGTGACCTTTGCCATCACTTGGATCTGTCCTCTGTCATTAACTTTTTCATAAATCTTCTCCTCTAAAACACACAATCATCCTTAGGGAAATTTGTACCTAGGCTGTTGATCAACAGACAAAGATGGCCACTGTAACAAAAAATAGAATAAAGTTGTCAACACACGGTTTAAGTCAATATCTCTGATATTATGATAGCTATCAGGAAAACAGTTACCACAAACTGATCAGTGAATTAAGCTCTACAATAGTTCCCATATGTCTGAAGTTGTGTAATGACTTCCTGTAGGAGTTATTGCCCTTTAATTGTGATTTTTGACAAAATTTTCTGTTTTTAGAATATAACTTGAAAACTAGCAGAGCTAGTTTGACATTGTAAATTGCTTAAATGATGAGCAAAACAATTCCTACATAAAACATTTGTCAGATGACTCCTTACAGGAATTACTGCCCTTAAATGACAATTTTCAGTTTTTTTCCTGTAACCTAAAAACTATAACAACTAGAGTGAAACTGTAAATTGCAAAAATGATCAGAAATACAAGCCCTACAATTCATTTTATTGTTCAGAAATTGTCAGTGGACTCCTTGTAGGAGTTATTGCCCTTTAATGATGATCTGTAATGAAATTCTTCATTTTTGTCTACCTCTGTACCAAATTTGATGGACCTAGGGCTTGGGCTTACAAATATATGAAGCAAGATGTGAAGTGTTTATGCCGCTGCCGCCGCCGGATTCCCATACATATGTCTCGCCTCCAGCCTGCGACGAAAGTCGCTGGAGGCGAGACATATGTATGGGAATCCGGCGGCAGCGGCGTAAACACTTCACATCTTGCTTCATATATTTGTAAGCCCAAGCCCTAGGTCCATCAAATTTGGTACAGAGGTAGCTTATGATGAGTACTTGCCAGTCAGTCACCTGTCACCTGACCTTGACCTCAATTTCACGGTCCAGCGACTACGTTTAAGTTTTTGGGTTACGGCAGTTCCTCTGTAACTACGCATGGTAGGATGACAATATTTGGTGTATAGATTGCTGATGACTAGTACATGACTGTCTGGTAGGTGTCACCTGACCTTGACCTCAATTTCACGGTCCAGCGACTACGTTAAAGTTTTTGGGTTACGACAGTTCCTCTGTAACCATGCATGGTAGGATGACAATATTTGGTATATAGATTGTTGATGACTAGTACATGACTGTCTGGTAGGTGTCACCTGACCTTGACCTCAATTTCACGGTCCAGTGACTACATTAAAGTTTTTGGGTTGCGGCAGTTTCTCTGTTACCACGCATAGTAGGATGACAATATTTGGTATATAGGTTGCTGATGACTAGTACATGACTGTCTGGTAGGTGTCACCTGACCTTGACCTCAAGAGCGACTACGTTAAAGTTTTTGTATTAGGATAGTTCTTCTGTTACTATGAATGGTATGGTGACAATATTTGGTATACAGGCCGCTGCTGATATTTAATGCTATTTACATAATGCTTATGACGAAATTTATTTTCGTTACTGATGTGGAATGCATGCGTGACATTTTTCTGTGTCCACACTTGTTTCCTGTAAAGCTAGAGTGAAACTGAAAGTGTTGTACAAGTTCTACAATTCACTAAATTGGTCTGAAATGGTCAGATGTCATTGTAAGAGTTATTGTCCTTTAATAACGTTTTTTTTTTTATTAAATTCTCCATTTTTGCCTGTAACCTAAAAACTATAACAGCTAAGGTTAAACTGTACATTGGTCTGAAATGGTCAGATGTCAATGTAAAAGTTATTGCCCTTTAATGACAATTTTTTTTATGAAATTCTCCATTTTTGTCTTGTAACCTATAAAAAACTATAACATCTAAGGTTAAACTGTACTTTGCAAAAATGATCAACAATACAAGTTCTACAATTCACTTGACTCTTCAACCTTGTAGGAGTTATTGCTCTTTAGTGATGATTTTAGACAAATTACCAATTTTTGCCTTTAAGAAATAAAAACTGTAATACCTAGAATACATTAAACATAGCAAAAATTATTAGAAGGACAAGGCTTACAAATCATGTAATTGTATGAAAATTGTCTGATGACTCCTTACTGTAACTAATTTTGGTGCAATTAGAAGTTTTTGCCCTGTAACATAAATGCCATAACAGCAGGAATGAAACTGAAAATTTAAAAAAATGTTCTGCAGGGCTTACAGATCACTCACTAGTCCATATTGTCCTATGACTTTATAGGAGTTATTGCCCTTAAATGATGATTTTGGACAAAATAATTAGTTTTTTAATTAAATTAAAGTACAATTGTCTGGTGACTCCCTATAGGAATTGTTGCCCTTTAATCAAAATTTTTGAAGAAATGTTTAAGAAATAATTTTACGGAGGCTGTGGCTTATCATTATTTTACAACGAGGTGACCATTTATGTCATATTATTAATTCATCCCGAGCGATAGCGAGGGATAAAATAACGACATAAATGGTCATCCCATTGTGAAACATTGATAAATCACAACGACCATAAATTATTTCATTCTAATAAGACCATTACTGTACAGTTACAATATTTACGAACCTATAGAAAACATCATTTCCGCCATATACTGACTGTTCCGTCAATGTTACACACAATATATTACAACGGATAATTATAGCGCGTGTCACTATTGATAAGATTAATGCGTCATACGCAATAGTTTTCTGGTGGGAGTTACAGGTTTGTAATTGGAACAGCCCCTTCAAAACACTTTGCGTGTTACTCATACATAAATCATTTTTTTACCACAGTTGTGGTCTCAAAGCCTTTGAAGCACGTCATATTAGAATTTGTTTTTGACCAGTAACTTAAAATATTTAACAACTATACTAAAATTGAAAATTGCAAAAATTTACAAATAGTCAGAAGTCATTTGTGTTCCAGGTGAGCAATAACTGTCTGCCTTGGAGCCTCTAGTATATTAAAACTTAATGTCCATCAAGCAATATTTTAGCTTTTTAAACGGAATTTTGTGTGTTTTTAATTGGTCTTAAAACTACTTTTGGGTCATGTTAAATCGTAACAGTACTAAAATTGCATCAAAATTTTATTTTTTTTTGTCCACTGCACAGTTCTTCTGCACAAGGGGTCAAGCGGAATCCAATATTGACCTGTTTTCAGATCTGATTCATAGTCTGATTGGTGTACATGTTTGTAACACAAAAATCTTGTTAACAACAAAGGACATGTCTGCTGCTAATAGATATACTACCAGATATGAAGATATGTTGTTTTTTTCATGTAATAAAACAGTTACTGACTTTGATATGCGGTTGCTATCTGTATTTCTCAACCTTAGCAACTTGGTGAATATTACATTTTCTCTGGTTGAGAAATTCAGACAGTAACCTATTTTCAGAATACGAGAGTTGCTTCCCATTTGCAAGAGTTGTCTTTCATAACAGCAGGTATCTAATATTGAACAGATAGGGAAAAATCACGTTTTTATTTTTTTTAAAATAATGTCTGTGGACTGACTCTTCCAGTACACCTAAAAAAAACTGCAGAATTAGTTACCATATCATAATAAATTTTACCGGATGCTTTGCTATATGTGAATAAAAAAATATTGTAGAAAAACTACTTTTTTACCCACAGTAGGTACTATAAAGTACCTGCTCCGAAGAACAGATAACTCTGCTAATGGGAGATAAATTTTGTTTACCGCAAGTAAGGAATATAATACAGTGGATTCCACTTAATCGACTTACGCTTTATTGGGTTGAATTTTTCTGCACCAAACCATTTCCCATTCAAACAATGTTAAATTTTTCACTTATTTGCATTGCTTTTTACAACGATTTCGCTTTATTGACTTGCCAAAATTCAGGAAAAAAAAATTTGTGTGTTTGTTTTTGTTTACGCCGCCATATTGTTTACCTACGTAATCATGTGTATTGAGCCTTACCTGTTGATTCAAATTGATTGACAAGTGTTCCCACCTGTGATTGTTGTTGGCTTCTTAATTAAATGTGTTGATTCACTTTAATTGCCCCCAGGGTGTAGATAATTAGGACAAATCGAACGGTTTAACAGCTGTGTAGTTACAGTAATGAGATCGTAAACAGTTGTCCCTAAGCGGTGTGACTTTTTACCACACGACACCACATGTTACCACAGGCTACCACATGCACCATCAAAATACCACAATATACACTTTCTTTACAGTTTTAAAGGTTTTTTGCTTTATTTTGATGTAGAAATAATGTCTTTAGTGCTTTTTAACATCTTTTTTAATAGCAGAATAAACATTAAGTCCGTTTCGAATATCATTGATAATGATGAGTCATTTATGATCATGAAAAGACAACAAGAGGAACTTAAAAACAGCATGATATGTTTTATTATTTCTATAATTAATATTTGTTATTTTAAAATGAATTATTTATTTTATGCATTTTTATCACATGTAATTATGCGGGACGTACACCAGTATGCAGTTTTGTAAGTTCCTGTGGTTGTTTTTTCATGATCATAAGTGGCTCATTATCAATGTACACAAAACAGACTTCAATGTTGATTCTGCTACTTAGAATAATGTTACAAAACGCATGAAAGACATTATTTCTACATAAAATAAAGTAAAAAACCTATAAAACTCTAAAGAAAGTGGATATTGTGGTATTTTCATGGTGCATGTGGTATCCTGTGGTAACCTGTGGTGTCGTGTGGTAAAAAGTCACACCCGTCCCTAAGGAGCCTCTCAATTCAATTTCATTCCTTCAATTTGAAGAGCTAAATAAGTTCGTACACTTTTACATCAATAATTTTGAATAAAAACAAAAAGAACTTCTGGCTTAAACATCTAACAATGTTTGAAAGGATAATACACCTGGAAATATTTAACAATGGACATGACACAAAAAAGGTACGAAACTGAACATGATAAGAAATATGTAAATGAGGTTGAGTCCATTTTCTATCAACACGTGGTTTTACAATTAAGTCTTCATTACGCAAAGAAACACAAACAAATAAAAAAACATGGAAATTTTTATTGTTATTTAAAAATAACATAAAATAAATAACATACACATAATAT
Organism: Limnoperna fortunei; assembly: GCA_944474755.1. Lineage (NCBI taxonomy): Eukaryota > Metazoa > Mollusca > Bivalvia > Mytilida > Modiolidae > Limnoperna > Limnoperna fortunei. The sequence goes on from OX104122.1 coordinate 23,285,729, forward strand.
AAATATGAAAAGACTTATTAAATGGTATTTTAATAGGACTTGGTACTTGGTCATTTCAATCCACAATCAGTAGACATCGTTCATTTCCACTTCAATGATCATTCAGCTAAATTTCTCGTCTTTTGCTTTAAAAGGTCGTCCGCTTTATTGGGTAATTTTCTCTGACAAATGTGTAATGCAAATAAGCGGAATCCACTGTAGTCAGTACACTACCTTGAATTCAGTACACCTGTATCTTGATTGTTCCTCAATTTTTGTATTTATTTTAATTTAAATATAATATAACAAAATGTCTACAACATAATTTTAAAGAATTGTTATTATTTTTTAAGGAATAAAAATTGTCTTTTATTTGTGAAATTCTGTAGAATGTGCCAGAGCAGAGAACTACTTCAATCTTTACGACTCTGGTTCTGTTGATTTATTGAGAGGAGGAGTTTGTAATGGTACCAGTTGCAATATTACAGAAATAGTAAACTCAGTTACATCAGAAACCAGTTGTATTTCAGTCAGTGATTGTACAGGTTTTAAATGTTGTGTGGATGCCAATCGACTCAACACTTCACTTGTGTTTGGAATTTACATCGATGCTTGTAATTTGACTTTAAAACTGGCCATTGAACAGTTAGAACATGTAATTAACTTAGCAGATTTTGTCTTCGGTAAGTTACAATGAAATAAAATTGTGCCAACAATTCTTTCTGCTTTTTATATGTTTTCCTAGTAGTCGATGTGGAAAATATGTCAAATTACAATTTTTGGTGAAATTCTGGTAAAAAACATAGATAATTCGGTCGATGTATCCTTTACCATTAGCTTTGGTAAGTATTTAAGCTCTATAAATTTTCTATGTTATCAATTATATATTGGCAAGTAGTTAATATTTAGAAAAAAATTTAAATGGTTTAGTAAACTTTGTTGAAGGGTGGTAGATCATAAAAAATGTGTACGAAATTTTCGTTTAAAAATGTTGTCAGCGTCTGTTTGTGAAGGAGAGAATTGCAGGTTGATTTATGTTATGTGGGCTATTAGCTCCTAAAAACAATCATTTCCTGTCCATTATGGTATTAGTTAAAAGTATTATGTATACCAAGCTGAACACCTGTCACATGAGCAGGTGATCGATCCATACCTATTTAGCCCTATACCAACAGGTCATCCCTAGCAATATATCCTGGCATTTTTTAAGAAATTTTAACTAATGCGCATGTTCCGGATGTTCCGTTCTGTGTTTATGTAAGTTTGTTTGTTATTGTGTTGTCTGTCACATTTTTCTTACCAATGGTACATGTAAGTGAATCAACACTGACACTGTCAATAGCAATTGTATGATAATGCCACATTGTGGAATTTATTTTCAGATTTCGCCCATTCCAATTGTTTTCCTTTTGGACATGTTTTTGTAATTTTCCATCACATTTTTCTCAGTCATGATAAATCATCATACAGTACTGAAATGTTGCCAATAGCTTTGCAGGATCCTCCCCTATTGTAGGATTTATAATACCTCTGCTCCCCATAGAAGTTAGATGGTATACTGTTTTGGTCTGTGTGTGTGTGTGGTTGTGTGTACAAAGTAATAGAGCCTTGGTATCATCAGTGAGCATTTGCTCACAAAAATAATTGTTTTTCCAAGACCAAAATGTATGTACAGTTTGGGTGACATGTCTTTCAACAATTTTTCATGTTTGCTTGTACCATTAAAATTCAACCCAGCAGTATGTTGAAGTTCAAAAGACCTTGGTTTTCTTCTTTGTCAGGTTGATAAAATTATTTTTTCTAACTGTATGAACAGAGAGTATATTCTATGTAAATTATATGAAAAATATTTAGTCTTTGTTTTGCGTTCCAATCTCAGTTATTTTAATTCTTTTTTTTTCAGGGGCAGATAATCAGTTTTACTTGAATGGTGCCTTCCGAATAGAGTAAGTAAAAAGAAGAATATTAATATTTATTAAATAATAGTTTGCTCAGATTTTGAAATTTGTAAATATCCCAGAAATGGAACAATTGGAAAATAGAAATAGCAAACAAGAAAAATATTAATCATTTTTTCAACTGAAAATTAATTTTACTTGTCAAACTTAATATGACTCGTGTGCACCTTTTTGAAATTTACAAAATGAATACAGACTATGTGAGATAATATTTAAGGATTGTCTATAGTAAAAATGAAGTAACAAGAACAATATTTTACAATTAATCAAATAATATTTGCAATTCACAATTTTAGTGTCGTCACTTGTTGTTTGCGGAAGAATTAATGCATGGTCAACTTCATCAATACATCTTATTATGATGTCACAATCAGTCACGTGCTGAAAAACCAAGTTAGGTTATACGAAATAACCAACTTTGCTCATGTATTGAGTATTTAAACGAAATTAAAATATTTTATATTATATAGGTCAAATGAAAGTGATAAATCCATCTGAAAACATGATTGCTTTGTATTTCATGTGTACATAAAAACATTTGCTTTGAAAAAGGTGGAGATTGACACTAGAGTGAAAAGATGAAAATAAAAATTCATTTCACTCAGAAAATTTGGTATCACACAACTATCTATTTTATAAGCATATTTATAAATTTGTATTCATTCTGTAATTTTTAACAGCTATGTAATAGAAGACTTGGTCAGTAAAGACATGTATGCCATTACAGCCAACCTGAGTATTTGTTTTGACACTGTGACATGTATAGTACACAGAACTGTAGCAGACGGCACAATGTTTCCTAAAGGTCACTGTGACCTGACAAAGGATTATCACATCCCAGGTAAGAACTATATATTTTGTACCTCACATTTGTCTTATTGTCTTTGTTTGCAGGGCAATTTCACCCAATCTAATTAAAATTCAATCTTTCTTTTGCTTCAAGGCAACAATAACAAAAAAGGGGGGGGAAGGAAGTGAAAGATTATTTTAAGTAGATTGAATTTCAACGAATGAGCTTTGTAAATCAGACAGTTGTTTGTTGTGACCATATCTTATTTCTTATCACAAAAAGTAGTATTTGATATTTGGAGATTGTCATTGGTTGTAAAGTATACTGTAATAAGCAAATTGGTGAAAAAGTAAGTTGTAACTATTAGATCATTGGTGAAAAAGTAGGTTGTAACTATTAGATCATGGGTGAAAAAGTAAGTTGTAACTATTAGATCATTGGTGAAAAAGTAGGTGTAACTATTAGATCATTGGTGAAAAAGTAGGTTGTAACTATTAGATCATTGGTGAAAAAGTAAGTTGTAACTATTAGATCATTGGTGAAAAAGTAGGTTGTAACTATTAGATCATTGGTGAAAAAGTAAGTTGTAACTATTAGATCATTGGTGAAAAAGTAGGTTGTAACTATTAGATCATTGGTGAAAAAGTAGGTTGTAACTATTAGATCATTGGTGAAAAAGTAGGTTGTAACTATTAGATCATTGGTGAAAACATAGGTTGTAACTATTAGATCATTGGTGAAAAAGTAAGTTGTAACTATTAGATCATTGGTGAAAAAGTAAGTTGTAACTATTAGATCATTGGTGAAAAAGTATGTTGTAACTATTAGATCATTGGTGAAAAAGTAAGTTGTAACTATTAGATCATTGATGAAAAAGTAGGTTGTAACTATTAGATCAATTGAAGAAACAATGATTTAGAGTAAGGTATGTTTACTGTTGGTCATGAAATTATTGTTAATTTCATATTATTCATAGTAAAGAGAAAATTAAAATACTGCAACAAATATTAAACATTCAAGGGATGCTGATTATAACAAGGCATGCAAAAAACACCTCATACAAAGTTGAAATGTATTTTATATAAGTTTATTGCTTAATTAATACAATTACAACAACAAAAATAATTACGTTGGCCGAGTGGCTAAAGGTAGTTCTTCTGCTATTGATCACGTTGTCTGTCAACACTGAGGTTGCGGGTTCGAGGCTCACTGCGGGTAGGGTGTACTTGACTCCAATCTTAATTGACAAGGTTTGCCAGTTTTCCTACCATAGGTCAAGGGTTCTCTCCAGGTACTCCGGCTTCCTCCCCCCCCCCCCCAAAAAAAAAAAAACCAGATGCCATGATATAGCTGAACAATTGCTGAAAGTGGCGTTAAACATCATTCAAACAAAGAAACCAAACAAATATAATAATTTACTAAACATAGACCATTGTCTTTTAAGATATAGACAGTATAGTATGCATGTTCACAAATATATAGTCTGGGTGTCAGTGCAGTTTCCAGGTTTAGCATTCACCAATTATACCACTATTTTTTTCTTTTCCAGGATTTTCCTTGAACACATGGGCAGCACAAAATGGCTTGCCACTACCATTACCTAACTACGGTATTGTACAGTTGCTAAAGGAAACCAACATGGCCCCCTACATGAAGGATGTTCAGTGTACTGTTAGTGGTGGTACTTGGAAAAATGGTGAGATAATTAATATTTCATTGGTGAGATAATTAATATTTCATTGGTTAGATAATTTAACATTTCATTGTTGATATGTCCAATGGTCTTGTCTTCATGTGATTAAAAATGAGTCAAGTTGTCAGAATAGAAATTTGACTTACTTGCATTGACTTAATCCTCTGTACCCCTGGAGGGGCATAGGGCCTCGACAATAGCTCTCCATTTGTCTTGGTCATGTGCAGCTCGCTTGGCTTCTCCCCATGACATCTGGATCAACCTCAGTTCAATAGAAATTTACTTTCTCTTATTTATACGTTATATTCAAACCACCTGAATTGTGTGGAAAAATAGTTCTCGTCACTAGTGAATTTGTGGTTCTTATATTGATTGGTTTAAAATAATAACGTAATAAACAAAAAAAATGTTAACATCCCTACACATCATTACACATGTTAATATACAAATGTCCCAACTATTATATAACACACATCCTAACTGTTAACACATTTCCATTCATTTCAAGTGTTAACAGACTCACACCATTTCCCACAAGCTCCATGGTTTTAACAAAAAACTGACGTATGTGTTAACACATTCTTATTCACTCCAATACGTCAAGATAGGTAGTTTGGTGTAGCATATCATGTGATTTATGGTATTAAATTAATATACGTAAGGCACTATCCTCAATGTCCCATCTTTTAACATAGTGTGAATGGCATAAAACTGCATAGCACTTTAACCCCTTTCTTAAGTCGCCCCATTTCATTTCAAATGTTGCCACTTTCTACTCAAAGTGCTCTAAACTTTTATGAAGTCATGTGATCAGCATTACCATATCCACCTCTTTTAATGATATCGATTATATCTTGAAAACAATGTATTTCCACCATGTTTATGTTCTTTATATAGTTATTGATATAAACATCTCGCACATTACAGATTGTACACTGACCACATCTAATATACCGTTACTGGACAACGTAACAAACTGTCATCTTATGTCACAGTGTACCAGTGTCAGCTGTTGTCGATACATTGACACTATAAATAGAAATGTTAGTATTGACCTTGAACTTGACCCCTGTGACCAGACAATGTCAGTTAGGATTGATAATTATGCTTACAATACCAGCTTGTATGAGTTTGGCTTTGGTAAGTATGCAATTAATTTTCAACAGCACACTTGACCTTTTTAACCCTTGGTGTTATTAAATTTTCATTGATAGATGTAATTATAGATATGATTACGTTAAACCTCCATCAACCAAACCCTAAATAAATCGGAATTCTATGTAAACCAAGCATACATTTTATTCAATGTTTGAAGTCTTTATATAAAAATTGAACCTAATGAAACACAATACCTATCTCCATGTTTATTTCTGTAGTGCTGACTAATTAGATCTTCCAATTTGCCCCCCAACCCCCCACACATATATTCTCACCTTATTAATTATTGATGTGTCATATTTAATAAATAATATAAGATGTGTGCCCACAAGGCCCATGGTTAATATAGTCATCTGCTATAAATTACCCATGTATCATCACTGAGGATGTAATTTTAAGTGTGACTTGCTACAGGTGCCATAATTAACAAGGGTTGCCAGTTTTCCTTCCGAAGAATTTGGCCTTTTTATTTTGCTACTTCAGCTTTTTCCCACATGATATAGCTGAAAAATGCTGAAATTGGAAATAAAACCCCATTCAAAAAACAAAATAGATTGGTTTTTTTTTCACTTTAGAATAGTAATAAGTATATATTAAATGTCACACCCCCTTGGACAAAATTTTTTGCTTTCAGTTTTTTCTTATTCCATATTTTACCTTTTTATTACGAAAATCCAGTAGAAAAAATTTAGATATGGTAACCTATCCATGTTTATACTATGCCTCTGTGGTTTACTTGTTACAAATTGTTGTTGACTTTTGCTCTGGGAATTTTACACAATAAGTCAGCCATTTTTGTTTCTAAAGGATCTTGCGTTGTTTACAAAAGTGTGTCTGCTTTCATGACGTTCAGTGGTATTTGGACAAACCCGGAGACTTTTCCTGCCCTAACTGCAGACGACATTACCCAAAGGATTTCGAATAGACAACAATCTATTGTTCATAACTTACACGTCCGTTCTAATTAAGGTCAAATTTTACTATGGAAAATCGCCCTATCAAAATGAAAAAACAGCCATATTTCAAAATGCTGAATATCTCCAGGAAATAATTGTTGATTTCAAAAGTACCTTTCTTGATCTACAAAAGGAGCAAAAGCTGAACCATATGCAGTAAGCATTTTTCGTTTGTCACTGAAAAAACCCTCACCAAAATACATTCACTTGTAGTTTAGGTGCAAAGGTTATATAATTTATACAGTTTAAAGTGAAGGTTAAAGATAGTAATGATCAAATGTATGGGGCCACGGTGGCCGTATGGTTAAGGTAGTTTGTCTACTATTAATTACCTGGTCTGTCAACACTGAGGTTGCAGGTTCGAATCTCACTGCGGGCAGTGTGTACTCGACTCCATTCTTAATTGACATGGATTGCCAGCTTTCCTACTGAAGGTCGGGGGTTTTCTCGGGGGGCTTCCTCCCCAATAAAAACTGGATGCCATGATATTGCTGAAAAATTGCTGAAAGTGGCAGTAAACACCATTCAAACAAAAACAACAAATCAAATGTATAAGCTTGATATTACATTTTTACAGGAAGATTACAGAAGTTCTTCATGGAAAGCATCATTAGAGTTGAGTAAGTAAATGATTTATGTGGACTTACTTTGGATTTATTAGTGTTGCGGTTTGATTTTCTTGTTTTTTGTATAGACGATAAAATCATGAGTTTCAGTACTCAAAGAAATACATTTTCCTGGTTGCCATGGAAACAAATGATAAAACCTCTAAGTTAAGTACCCTAAAAAGGGCTACTTTTTGGCTGGGTTGCCCGAAGTGCAAACCCATAGTATATATGAAGCCGACGGATGGCGGGTGGGGAAAATAGGGAATCTATTTTGTGTAATCATCTCCTCCTACAGTTTTCAACCCATATCTCTGAAACTTCAGAGAAAGGTTGTACATGTATTGTGTACCTGCAATTATAGAATTGCTTGAGGACTTTTTTAGTAATTTTCCAGACTAAGAACTGGAAATCAACTCCTTCATTTTTGTACACAGAACCAAAACCTTCTAACAAATTGTAACCATTCCTTATTAATTAAGGCAGTTGCTGCAACTTGGCCATTTCAGACTTTTGTGATTTTCCTAAAACCACAAAAATGAATACCTACAAAATTAATTAAGCATTTATTATTTTCCCTCCTGTAATGCTGAGAACTTTACAGGAAGCGTTTTCAATAGCTTGAAATAAATCTTTTTTCATCCTGCAGTCATCATTGTTTTTGACAATTACAGGATGTCCAATTCAACTGACCTGTATTTTTTGTACATGTCCATGTTTTATGCTGTATTTTTGTAGCCATGGTTACAATATGAAGCATTCAAGGGTTGTGATGTCATGTTGCTTAATTACATCTGAAACCCTCTAAACTAAAAACACATGTAAAAATCTTGAACATTCTTGAACTTTAATTGCTGTGACAAGCAAAACATTAACATTTTTCAACATGTTTCTTTTATTTGCATTTTAAATAATATTAAAATCGAAACTGAAAATATTGTTTTCTTAATATGGCATGTGTACTTGGTTCTGTATTTTTGCCTATTTTTAACTGAAAATAGTCTAGAAAAATATTTGTAACAGTAAAATAAGTCTGGTAGTAAAATTAGTCCCCTTACTTTTGTTACTAGTAAAATAAGTCCATGTTATGCAATTTCTTAGTTCGATAGGTCCTCTGACTTATTTGCCTAGGTAGAATAGTCCTACCTTAGTAAAAAAAAGTCCGGTACTTTTTTTCCTATGAAAATCTGGTACTTGACTTGTTAATTTACTGATTTATTGATTTTGGTTTGTAAACATAAAATTACATTTATTGTTATTTTAAAATTTGGATATTGGTGTTATTTTTTATATAAACAAAAAAAAACCACTCTTCATTAAATTGGTTTATGTGAAGCAAATTTAATATATTTAGCATATTGAAAACAGAAATGTGATTATCATTTGAAAATAATAGATAAATTTAATATATAGTAGAAAATAGGAATGATTGCATAAAATTGTTTTCTTCTTACTTGTAACCATTATTAGAGATAGGTTTGTCATTTTCTAAGGATGGGCCTATCAAATCAATTCCAATTTTGATAATAATAGTGCAAAATAACTCTGGTTGTAAATTATAGTCAAAATACAATGACCTGTCAGGTATTTTCTACCTATTGGTCAACCAATTCTTAATACAGATAACAGCTGTTTAGAAAACTGCTTCATTCTGTTTTCTTTAAAGCTCTTCATCAGTGATAGCTTGGACATTTAAATTGCAGCTACTCATGTGTGACTCAGATAACTTTTAAACTTCTAACTCATTATACCCTATGGCAATCTCTCTAGTAAAGTTACCCGAGTCATGCATGAATAGCTGCAATTTAAATGTCCAGCTCTTTCTGATTAAGAGCTTTAAAGAAAACAGATTGAAGCAGTTTTCTAAACAGCTGTTATCTTTTTTGAAATTGATTGAGCAATAGGTAGAAAATACCTGACAGGTCATTGTATTTTGACTATAAGTACATACGTTTTAAGCAAAAATAAAATATTGAGAAAACTTAACAAAATTGCAATGTTCCAGTTTGAAATTTTCAATTTAGCGTATATGACATCGTAATTCTAATTGTGACGTCTATAGCTGGCTCTATGCTTATTAGAACCGTAATGTGTTCTCAAAGCATATGAAGAATGCCATATTAGAATTGTTAATGATCTGTTTCTGATGATGTCAGCTGAAACACTAGGTATTGAATATAAAATTCAGTCTTTTTTTCTCTGTAAAGTATTACTTTACTTCTATTTTAGGTATGTGGTATATGACCTTGAAAGTGATCGCCAGTATCTTGTTGATATGAATGTCAGTATTTGTTTTGAAGCTGCACAACCTTGTGAGAGTTACAGTACAATATTCTATAAAACTTTCCTTCCCAAGATGCCCTGTCAATGGAAGACTGGATTCATTCAGAAAGGTAAACATCTAATTATCCTTTGTTTTTGTAGTTAGCTATGTAGCAGCAAAATTTCACTTGGACTTTTATCGTTTAGATAAAGTATGTCTGGACATTTGTTACTTTGGTGTAAAACTGTTATTAATTTAGAAGCTTAATTCTATCCATATTCTTATAAAATTTACATTGACAATTTCCTGTTCGTATATTTCTGGCCCCAACACACAGGTTGCTGTTAAGCATATATCTTGCATTGCTCACTATTAAATTATATATATAGCAGTGTCAGTGTATTATTTACAAGAAGTGTAATTGCTTGACATCAGCTACTAAACTAGATAATTAGACATAAACAATACTGGTATTAATTGTAATCATTAAGCAACACTTTTTGACAATTGATGTCTCATCAGTAGAACTCAGCCAAAAGATTACCCAAACCAAAAAATAAGAAACCAGAGGTTCATTATTGATACCAAATCCATCTGAGTATACCTAGGCACAAGGGAGATAATTTGTTATTGATACCAAATCTGAGTAGACCTAGGCACAAGGGAGATAATCTTATTGATACAAAATCCATCTGAACATAACTTGGCACAAGGGAGATAATCTGTTATTGAGACCAAATCCCTCTGAGTATACCTAGACACAAGGGAGATAATCTGTTATTGATACCAAATCCATCTGAGTATACCAAGGCACAAGGGAGATAATCTATCATTGAGACCAAATCCATTTGAGTATACCTAGGCACAAAGGAGATAATCTGTTATTACACCCCCCGCAAACTTGTTTGGGGGGGTATATAGGAATCACCCTGTCTGTCTGTCCGTCTCTCCACATCCCTTGTAAGCGCAATTCCTCCTAAACCGCTTGATGAAATTTAATGAAACTTAGCATAAAGGAAGTACATTATATGTAGATTTGCATGAAGGATTTTTATTGACCTCGGATAGCATTAAAAGGAGATAATTGGACTTGAAAGTGAAGCGGGGGTATCCCTTAGTGTGCGTGCTCACAGTCCACACTTGTTGATACCAAATCCATCTGAGTATACCTAGGCACAAGGGAGATAATCTGTTATTGAGACCAAATCCATCTGAGTATACCTAGACACAAGGGAGATAATCTGTGTTATTGAGACCAGATCCATTTGAATATACATAGGCTCAAAGGAGATAATCTGTTATTGATACCAAATCCATCTGAGTATACCTAGGCACAAGGGAGATAATCTGTTATTGAGACCAAATCCATCTGAGTATACCTTGGCACACAGGAGATAATCTGTTATTGATACCAAATCCATCTGAGTATACCTAGGCACAAGGGAGATAACATATTATTGATACCAAATCCATCTGAGTATACCTAGACACAAGGGAGATAATCTGTTATTGATACTAAATCCATCTGAGTATACCTAGGCACAAGGGAGATAATCTGTTTGATAATACCTCATACATGTGGTTATTTCAGATTTTTCATTGTCTGTTTGGAGGGTTGAGAATGGAATCGGACCATCATCCCTACTCTACCCTGTAGAAATAGCTAGACTGATAAAGACCCTTGGGCTAGGAGACTACCTCCTGGACTCTCCTTGTTCCAGGTTTAATGGATCCTATGTGCCACACTCTAGTGGATGGAATGACAGTAAGTTTATTTATTAATTTTAAGGGATATTTATTAGCAATTTATAAATCCTTCAAATTTGATTTCTTAGTGCAGGCTGAATTTTGATTAGACAACACCAATAACAAACAGAATGAATATGGTTGTATGAGAGCACAAAGTTTTCATTATGTCTCCTAAATAAAGTTTTGGGAGACATATTGTTTTTGTCCAGTTTCTTATTATTATTATGTCTCCCAAACTTCGTTGGGAGACATATTGTTTTTGTCCGGTTTCTTATTATTGCTCTTCTTCTTTTTTTTTCTTTTTTTCTTCTTTCGGCTAAATCTTGTCCACACATTTTCTCAGAGATGCAATGTCCAATCAATATGAAACTTTGGGAACATGTTATGGGTGACCTTAAATTTTCAATCCAATTTTGGAATTTTCAAAATGGCTGCCATTGAAGAAAAAAGTGCAGTTCTCAGATCTCACATCAATGGCCAGAGCAATTTCAATGAAAATTGGTTTACTGATAAAGCTGATAATTCTGAGCATTTATGCCCAAAAAAAATGGACGCGAACGACACCATTTTGTAATGGCAGCCGTTTCACCACACTCCTCCCCCCCCAATCTTCAACTTAGTCCGATTGCAATGAAATTTGATATGTAGGTAGATTTTAATGCACAAACTAAAACATCATGTGTATTTGGGGGGTTTTCAACATGTTAAAGATTAAAGTGGCAATGGGGATTCGTTTGGGAGACATTCTGTGTTGGCATCCCAACACAATCAGCACTAGTTATTATTCTTCTTTCTTTCTTTCTTTCTTTTTTATTTCCGTTCAATCTTGTCCGCACATTTTCTCTGAGATGCAATGTCCAATCAATTTGAAACTTTAGGAACATGTTAAGGGTGACCTGAAGTTTTGCAATTCAACATACTGAAGATAGAGAGGCTATTGGGGTTCCTTTGGGAGACATTTTGTGTTGGCATCCCACAGTTATTACTAGTTTTATTTAAAATAGTAGCCAATTTCATGGTCAGTTTTAACAGATACAATATATAGAAAGAATATACACTAGAGACAAGCCTCACAATTTACTTAACAACTAAAAAACAGAACAAGAAATATCAAAATATAACAAAAAAGACAATCGAAGGCATAAGCTATTGTCTTGGAACAGTCACATTAAACATTGTGTTTAATAGGATCACCAATAGAATTCTGTCTTATTCAGGTTCAGTTTACACATCATTCTTATTCAGGATTGTAATTTTTTTATATGCCCGTCAATGAGGGATGTATTATGGTATACAAATGTCTGTCCATTGGTCGCACTGTCATCTGTCCATCAATTGGTCTGTCTGTCATCCACATTTTGCACAGTATCTCAAGAATGCCTTTACAGATTTTCTTCAAACTGCACAGTTGTTAATTATTTAAGCCTCTTGGTTTGTATACTATTTGGTAAATTTCTGATTTATCATTATAGAGTTATGGGACTTTGTGGAAAAAGCAGATTTTTTTTCAGACTATGACTAAAAATAGCTTTCATGAATTTTTCTGAAAGTTTTGGGAATTGTTTATATTGAAAGATGTGAGCATCTTTTAGTTTTTGGTAAAATTCTGATATATTGTTATAGCGTTATGGGACTTGGTTCGTGCAAAAAGCCTGGAATTTTTTTTTTTTTTTCAGACTATAACTCAAAAATGCTTTCATCAGTTTTATGTAACGTTTGGGGAATTTTGATTGATTCATGCTTCCTTCAATTTTTGTAAAAAATTCTGATTTTTTTAAACTTTCCTTAATTTTCTTGAGATTCATAGATGTGATTATGTCTCAGCAGTACAGATATCATTATTCATCCATGAAGTGTATAGCTCTTGTCCTTATATCTTCAGATGGGCATAGCATGCGGTTATGACACAGCAGTTTATTAGAGTTAAGTGTACACTGATTTTACTGTTTCTAACAAATTTCAATTTAATGTATTTCAACAGAATGTGGAAAAGTGATCAACAAGCCAAGTCTACCAAACAAGACCCACTGTTACATCCCGTCCACGTGTACATCATTCCAGTGTTGCCAGGATGTTAGTGTTCTGAGTACTACCTTGGAATCTGCCATAGAACTTGATCCATGTAACTTTAAACTGAAGATCAGAATAGAGAAATTATCATTTGAAGTTAAATTTCATGAATTTTCATGGGGTAAGTTTACTGAATATAATTAATGTAATAGTATTTAATATTAGATTAAATGAAAATTATCTAATTTGCATGAGGCTGTTAATCATTATATCCCACTGCGATAAGTGGATAGGGGTTATACTCTCTGTGTGTTTGCGTCAGTGTATGTGTGTCCACCCATTTTTTGTCACATTTTTCTCAGCAGTGGTAAATGATGCAATACTGAAATTTGTCACTAGCTTTTTTGTGGGATTTAATTTCAGACCTCTTTGAAGTTATAGTGGGGTATCTCAGGGAGCATTAGCTCACAGTTACTTGTTTATACCAAAACTGCAATGTTTTTATGAAATTATATTGATATAAAAATCAGAGATAGATTTATTTGAAATATATTTTATTTAAGGCCAATCTGGTCCCTTCTCTGTATTCATTAATTGTGAAAGAAAATATTTATTACAAGTAATCAATTTGACACATACTGGTCAGAGAGTAGTTCTTGCCACTAAAATGACATAAGTAATTCTCGCCATTTTGGTGGAGGTGCAGCTATTTTTCTATTAAAATCAATGGAAATAGCTTCATTTGATAGATTTCACTATCTTCCATCCGAAACAAGTTACGCTTATCACATTTAAAATGCCAATTTTTTTACAAAATCTGTCAAAGCATCAGGTAGCGAGAATAACTTACTGGCGAGAAATATTCCTGTTACCAGTAGAAATCTAATTATGTGAACTTTGACTGTCAAAAATTCAGTTCTATTTTGTATTGTAATCAATTAGTACAATTAACTTATCGTTTTGTAGGTACCAACCAATATTTTGACCTATATGGTGTTCTGCTAATGTCGTAAGTATTAAATTTTAATAAATGTAGACTATACTTGTCTTTCATTCTTTAAAAAATACTGTAAAAAATATATAGCATTTAGATCTTAATTTGAAACCATTTGAATCAAATTTATTGCCATTTTAGTTTTTTAATAGGGAGGGAACTGTATAATATTGTGGGTCTATTTCCCAGTAAGATAAACTAAGCCATTAAAATTGAATCTTGTCATTTCTCTCGAGTACAATAAAGGAGTATATTATGGTTTGGTCAAGCCTTGAGTGGTGTGAAATGTCTAATAAAGGGATAGTTACTCCAGTGTGCTAATATTAATCCATAAAAATCCAGTCATCTGTTAACCTTGTACAACACAGACATAAGAAATGATGTCTTCTTTTCACAAGAACATAGGGAGCGGACTTGGTGCCCGAGTGGTTAAAGTGGTTAGTCATCTACTGTTGATCACATGGTCTGGCCTAACTGAGATTGCAGGTTCGATTCTCACTGCGGGCAGGGTGTACTCTACTCCAATCTTAATTGACAAGGGTTTGCCATTTTTCCTCCAGAAGGTCGTGGTTTTCTCTGGGTACTTGGGCTTCATCTCCCAGTAAAAATCGTATGCCATAATACAGCTGAATTTCAGCTGAAATTGGCTTTAAACAACATTCAAACAAATAACCAACACCAGAAAATGGGTAAAAAGTTTTTCATTTAGCAATTAAACAACATACAGCGACTGACACTGGCTATAATAAGGTTGGTTGTATGAAGAACTGTTTTCAGCATTTATATTTTGGAGAAGAATGGTTCTTAAACTTTATTGATTGATTGATTGATTTATTTATCTATTTATTGACATGTACACAAGTGCCATGTTTGTGACAAATTCTAATTCTTATTCTAAATAATTATTCACATTTTTCAGATTTAACATTGATAACCTCTATGAGGACAGAAAATATCTGCTGAATGTCAACCTGACCTTGAGTTTTGAAGCAGGTGGTCCAGTGACCTCACATCATGTGATTTTCCAGAACACACTGTTACCAAAACAAAGTTGTGATTGGAGCTCAGATTTCCACATTTCAAGTAAGGATTATTTGATAATTTAAACAAGTATGTTTGTTTAAATGATGTCTAACACTACTTTCAGCAATTTCTCAGCTATATCATGACATCCAGATATTATTGGAGTAGGAAGCCAGAGTACCCGGAGAAAACCCCAGACCTTCGGTAAGAAAGAAACCCAGCAATACTTGTAAGTTAAGATTGGACTCAAGTGCTCCTTCATTCAAGTAATGATTATTTTTGATAATTGAAACAAGTATGGATTTCTCAAAATGAGTTTTTTTCTATCCCTACTACCCACAGGGTATAGGAGATATACTGTGTTTGGTCTGTGTGTTAGTGTGTGTGTCCATCTGTAACCATTTTTCCATCCATATAGGAATATACTGTACTGTGTTTGGTCTGTGTGTTAGTGTGTGTGTCCATCTGTAACCATTTTTCCATCCATATAGGAATATACTGTACTGTGTTTGGTCTGTGTGTTAGTGTGTGTGTCCATCTGTAACCATTTTTCCATCCATATAGGAATATACTGTACTGTGTATGGTCTGTGTGTTAGTGTGTGTGTGCATCTGTAACCATTTTTCCATCCATATAGGAATATACTGTACTGTGTTTGGTCTGTGTGTTAGTGTGTGTGTCCATCTGTAACCATTTTTCCATCCATATAGGAATATACTGTACTGTGTATGGTCTGTGTGTTAGTGTGTGTGTCCATCTGTAACCATTTTTCCATCCATATAGGAATATACTGTACTGTGTTTGGTCTGTGTGTTAGTGTGTGTGTCCATCTGTAACCATTTTTCCATCCATATAGGAATATACTGTACTGTGTATGGTCTGTGTGTTAGTGTGTGTGTCCATCTGTAACCATTTTTCCATCCATATAGGAATATACTGTACTGTGTATGGTCTGTGTGTTACTGTGTGTGTCCATCTGTAACCATTTTTCCATCCATATAGGAATATACTGTACTGTGTATGGTCTGTGTGTTAGTGTGTGTGCATTAGTGTTTGAGACTTCTGTAACCATTTTCTGTCCGTATACTGTGTATGGTCTGTGTGTTAGTGTGTGTGCATTAGTGTTTGAGACTTCTGTAACCATTTTCTGTCTGTATACTGTGTTTGGTCTGTGTGTTAGTGTGTGTGCATTAGTGTTTGGGACTTCTGTAACCATTTTTCTGTCCGTATACTGTGTATGGTCTGTGTGTTAGTGTGTGTGTGCATTAGTGTTTGAGATTTCTCTAACCATTTTCTGTCTGTATACTGTGTTTGGTTAGTGTGTGTGCATTAGTGTTTGAGATTTCTGTAACCATTTTCTTTCCATCAGTGGTATACTGTGTTTGGTCTGTGTGTTAGTGTGTGTGCATTAGTGTTTGAGACTTCTGTAACCATTTTTCTGTCCGTATACTGTGTATGGTCTGTGTGTTAGTGTGTGTGTGCATTAGTGTTTGAGATTTCTGTAACCATTTTCTTTCCATCAGTGGTATACTGTGTATGGTCTGTGTGTTAGTGTGTGTGCATTAGTGTTTGAGACTTCTGTAACCATTTTTCTGTCCGTAT
Organism: Limnoperna fortunei; assembly: GCA_944474755.1. Classification (NCBI taxonomy): domain Eukaryota; kingdom Metazoa; phylum Mollusca; class Bivalvia; order Mytilida; family Modiolidae; genus Limnoperna; species Limnoperna fortunei. The sequence continues at coordinate 23,302,509 of OX104122.1, forward strand.
ACTGTGTATGGTCTGTGTGTTAGTGTGTGTGTGCATTAGTGTTTGAGACTTCTGTAACCATTTTTCTGTCCGTATACTGTGTATGGTCTGTGTGTTAGTGTGTGTGTGAATTAGTGTTTGAGACTTCTGTAACCATTTTCCGTCTGTATACTGTGTTTGGTCTGTGTGTTAGTGTGTGTGCATTAGTGTTTGGGACTTCTGTAACCATTTTTCTGTCCGTATACTGTGTATGGTCTGTGTGTTAGTGTGTGTGTGAATTAGTGTTTGAGACTTCTGTAACCATTTTTCTGTCTGTATACTGTGTTTGGTCGATGAATATTGATACAATACTGAAATTGTGTTAATAGCTTTGACTGATCATGCTGTATTGTGGGATTTATTTTCACACCTCTCGGAAGTTAAAGAACACGCGGGTATTATCAGGAAGCATTAGCTCATAGTAATACTTATTATCTGAATTTTGTATACATGTACTTTTGAAAAAATGATTAATTTTTTTTGGTTGTAAATTTACTACAGGTAAAAAGATATGCCACAGCAAAAGGTTTCTGGTTAGAAAATAAATGTGTGTTGATAATCATCACCTCTCAGTACTAAATATAGGAAAGTTTTGTATTTGTATGTAATGTGACACTTTTTTTTCAGTTTAATTTCTTTTAATGAAAATTATTTAATTTCAGACTTTTCCTATAACAAATGGGCAACAGAAAGGGGACACAACCCAAACAACACTTTACCACCAGATCTCCTAGCCAAGTTATTAGAGGAGACAAATTTACAAGGATATCTCAAGGAGCCTCAATGTCATTATTCTGAGGAGTGGACATCAGGTGACCTCATTTATTTGTTTTTTTGCCCCCGCAACAACAATTTGTCGGGGGGCATTAAGTTTTACTCTTGGTCGTCTTCCTGTCCGTACATACGAATTTTTGTCAAGCTTTTGTCAGAAACCGTACATGAGATCAATTTGAAATTTGGCAGGGTGATTCAGTATCACAAGTTGTACGTCCTAAGCGACTTTCAGACCTGTTGGACAACTACTTCCTGCTTGGAACTTTATTTGTACGTACGTACGTACGTCCGTCCGTATGAATTTCCATCAAGCTTTTCTCAGAAACCGTACATGAAAACAATTTGAAATTTGACAGGGTGGTTCAGTATCAAAAGTTGTATGTCCTAAGCGACTTTCAGACCTGTCGGACAACTATTTCCTGTTTGGAACTTCATTTGTACATACATCCATCCGTATGAATTTCCATCAAGCTTTTCTCAGAATCCGTACATGAGAACAATTTGAAATTTGGCAGGGTGGTTTAGTATCACAAGTTGTACGTCCTAAGCGACTTTCAGACCTGTCGGACAACTACTTCCTGTTTGGGACTTCATTTGTACATATGTACGTACGCCCATCCATACAAATTTCCGTCAAGCTTTTCTCAGAAACGGATGAGAACAATCTGAAATTTGGCAGGGTGGTTTAGTTTCACAAGTTGTACATCCAAAGCAATTTTCAGACCAGTTTGGGACTGCATTTTAGGGGGGGGGGGCATCTGTTCCCATGGACACATTCTTCAATTTTTTATATTGTTTTTATTGAGATTGAAATGTTTCTGGATAGACGTTTGCATGTTCATCTGGTGTGGTAGTAGATTGTTTTTCAGTTGGGTCTTGGTCACATGACACATGTTAATGGTAAATTTCTGTTTATCAGGCAGCATAAAGGAGGCTGGGCTGAATTTAGAGTAATGCGTCCATCTTAGTGTGTCCAACAAGACTTGAAACATAGAAAATCTAGCATGTGTGTTTATCTAGTACCCAGAAGACATTGGCAAGCATGCATGACACACTGTTCTTGTTCTATACAGGAGAATATGGCAGATTCCACATTTTACATTGATCAACTTTCAGCCATGGCTTCTATATTCATGGATGAATAGTTAAACTTCAGCAGCTTTTCAACAATGTATTATGTTAAAACTGTTTTAAATTATAATTCCTTTCCACTTAGAACTGGGTCACTTTATCTTGACATCAGATCTGTTATGTGAACATTTTGATGAAGTTTACCTCAAGGTTTAAAAGAATCATTACAATTGAAGGGAATTTTAAAAATGATAGAAAATGTAACTGATTTTGTAAAATTTTCTAAACCTTAGCAATTTAAGTTAATGCTGGGTGTATAAATAGTTTGATTTTTTGTTAGGTCCAATTTGTGGCGGACGCTCTATAGTGATTAGTCCGTCCACCCGTGGGTCTGTCAGTCTGCCCATCCTTTCATCGGTTCAAGCTAATCATGTCCGAGCTATAACTTTTATTTCTTTTGAGGTAGGCTTTTTATATTTGGTATGTGAGTAGATAATATCAAAGCAATGTGTTGCATACCATGGTTGATGATCTTTGACCTTGACCTAAAGGTCAGCGGGCCCACAGAGATGGATACCATCTTACTGATATCTAGTTTGTTTTAATGTTGTTTAACAACTCTTTCAGCAATTTTTGCAGCTGCATCATGGCATCCAGTTTGTATTGGGTAAGGAAGCCGGAGTCGAGTGCACCCTGCCCGCTGTGAGACTCAAACCCATAATCTGAGTGTTGATAGACCATGTGATCAATAGTAGATGAACTACCTTAACCACTTGGCCACCAAGTCCCCTATAAATAGAGAGTTAAACAAGTACCATGAATTACACAACCCTTTCAGATAATCCCTTAACAAGCCATTTAGATCACTCTATAAACAGCTCTATCTGGTGGTATTATTTGCCATTACTACTGTGACAGATTTTTATTTTAATGATAGTAGTAAAGCTTAACTTGTGATGGAGAATCATCCAACATAAATTAAAATTTTATATTTTGCAGTTCTCTTCTAATAAAATACATTTTAGTGATATGAGTGAATAACTATTCTTTCAGATTGTGCAAAGAATCAAACTCTTCCAAATTTGTCGTCAGAGGTTAGCTGTCGTGTGACTAGTCTCTGTACAGGGATACAGTGCTGTATCAGTAATGAGCTTCTGAACCGGACGCTAGAAGTTGGCATTCTGCTTGATTCGTGTGAAGACCGATTGAGTCTGAGTATTGAGCAAACTCGTTATAATACTACACTAAGTAACATGCAATGGGGTAAGTATAATTGATTGGGTGTTTTAAATCAATTAAAAGTGGAGTTCCAGTTGTATTTACTTAAAGATTCCAAAAGAAATGCAATCAAAATGTATAAATCAGTAAAGACATAAGTTCTTCACATACAACCAGGAGTGATAGATTTTATTTAAAGGAAAGCCAAATAGAGTACACATATTGGTAAACATGATAACCAATTTTATTGTCTCGCCTGCGACGAAAGTCGCTGGAGGCGAGACATATGTATGGGAATCCGGCGGCGGCGTCGTAAACACTTGACATCTTGCTTCATATATTTGTAAGCCCATGCCCTAGGTCCATCAAATTTGGTCCATAGGTAGCTTATGATGAGTACTTGCCAGTCAGTCACCTGTCACCTGACCTTGACCTCAATTTCACGGTCCAGCGACTACGTTAAAGTTTTTGGGTTACGACAGTTCCTCTATAACCACACATGGTAGGATGACAATATTTGGTATATAGGTTGCTGATGACTAGTACATGACTGTCTGGTAGGTGTCACCTGACCTTGACCTCAATTTCACGGTCCAGCGACTACATTAAAGTTTTTGGGTTACGGCAGTTTCTCTGTAACTATGCATGGTAGGATGACAATATTTGGTATATAGGTTGCTGATGAATAGTACATGACTGTCTGGTAGGTTCCACCTGACCTTGACCTCAATTTCACGGTCCAGCGACTACGTTAAAGGTTTTGGGTTACGGCTGTTACCCTGTAACTATGCATGGTATGGTGACAATATTTCGTATACAGGCCGCTGCTGATATTTAATGCTATTTACGTAATGCTTATGACGAAATTTATTTTCGTTACTGATGCGGAATGCAGGCGAGACGTTTTTCTGTGTCCACACTTGTTATTTTACAGTTAACTGCCTTAAATATAAAAAAGTATCGAAGAGGGGTAATGAAAGCATAAGTCCAGTACTGACAATACCATGGTTATAAACAAAAAAAGGAAAAACAACAAAACAAACAGACACACGACACAAAAACTAAAAGTAGAGTGACACGAACTTTCTAAAAACTGGGGGCGAGTCCATGTGCTCAGGAAGGATAAGCATCTCCTGCTCCATGTGTGTCACCTGTCATATTAATCAGGTTGAAATCCGGTAACTAGTCATATCCAGGGGTAGTCATATTCCAGTTGGAAGGAGGGAAAGTGGATACAGCAAAAAGAACTAATTTATGGTCCTTTGTAGTTGATACTGTACTATATTTTGACAGGTGTAAACCAGTCCTTCAATTTACAAGGAATGATCAAGTTTGAGTAAGTATTGAATTACTGTACAATGTGGTGTATTAACGGCTGGGGCCTCGGTGGCCAAGTGGTTAAGGTAGTTAGTCTACTACTGATCACATGGTCTGTCAATCGCGTTGGAGTCTAACTGTGGGCAGGGTGTATTACTGTACAATATGATGTATTAATGGCTGGGGCCTCAGTGCCCAAGTGGTTAAGGTAGTTAGTCTACTACTGATCACATGGTCTGTCAATCGCGTTGGAGTCTAACTGTGGGCAGGGTGTATTACTGTACAATATGTACAATATGATGTATTAATGGCTGGGGGCCTCGGTGGCCAAGTGGTTAAGGTAGTTAGTCTACTACTGATCACATGGTCTGTTTATCGAGTTGGAGTCTAACTGCGGGCAGGGTGTATTACTGTACAATATGATGTATTAACGGCTGGGGGCCTCGGTGGCCAAGTGGTTAAGGTAGTTAGTCTATTACTGATCAAATGTCTGTCATACTGAGATTTTGTGTTCAAGTTTCACTGCGGGCATGGAGCATTCAACTCCAATTGTAATTGACAAGGATTGCCAGTTTTCCTACCAAAGGTCCGGTTTTCTCTGGGTACTTCGGCTTCCCCCTCCAATAAAAACTGGTTGCCATTATATAGCTGGAAAGTTGCGTTAAACAATATTCAAACAAATATTAATGGCTGTTTTAGTATACAAAATGGTGGCTTTGGTGACTGAGTGGTTAAGGTAGTAAGTTTACTATTTATCACGTGCCTGTCAACACTGAGGTTGCAGATTTGAGTGTCACTGTGTTCAGGGTGTGCTCGACTCCAGTCTTAATTGACAGCAAGGATTGCCAGTTTTCCAACTAAAGGTTTTCCACAGGTACGGTACTAGGGCTTCCTACCCCCAATGAAAACTGGACGCCATGCAATAGCTAAAAAATAACTGAAAAAACAGTATTCAAACATTTAACAAGCAAACATTCTGTTTTGAATCTAGTCTTTTTTTCCTTTAACTCCATTAAAATTTCTCTTCTTATTTCTCCTATAAACATCATATGAAAAAACTATTCCTGCAAACCACAAAAAGACTATAAAAAGATAAAACTGTGACATGTATTTATTTAGTCTTGCATAGCTTTGTTGTACAGCCATTGTAATGACGGCAGAATCAAACATATAACAGTGTGTTGACAAATTTGTGTGCAGAAGGTAAATTTTGACAGAAAATGGGAATTAAATTTAGGAAATATAAATAAAAACTAGACACCATGATATAAGCTGAAAAACTGCTGAAAGTGGAGTTAAATGTCAAACAAACTGAATTTATTCTTTGATTTTTGTTATTTCATGTCTATAGTAGAATAAATAATTTGATGTTAATTATAATCCTAGGTACAACATAGAGGATTTGTATTCGGAGAGATTTTACTTGGTGAATGCTCGAGTATTGTTTTGTTACGAGTCGTACAAGCCTTGCAGTGTAGCATATACCGTCTTAAACAACACCATGTTACCAAAACTTACCTGTACTTGGACTGATGGCTTTTTAATTCCTGGTTAGTATAATTTTGATTGGTTTACTGTTGGCTTGAACTGGGTGAGTTTTTAATGTCTACACCGACAACCTAATGACCTTGGTCGGACAGTGTGTCTACTGTTGGCTTGACTTGGGGGAGTTTTTAACATCCTACAACGACAACCTAATGACCTAATGACCTTGGTCGGACAGTGTGTATACTGCTGGTTCATTGTTATTTGATAATTATACACTGAGAACTGTGTATACTGTTGGTTCATTGTTATTTGATAATTATACACTGAGAAGCTTGCAGGGAGGTAGCTGTTTAAATTGAACATTGTGATAACACATTGTTTACTTAACAATGTCCTTAGAAACTGATGATAATTATCCATAGCACTTACAAAATATTTTCAGCAATTTTCTGGTGACCACTTAGTCAAACCTGCTTAGGAGACCATCTGTATTTAGCAATTGAGTCTTATAATAAGTCATGTGGTTTGTTGTTCAACAACTGATTACCGTAATCAATTAATTAGCAGAAAATAAAATCATCTACAACATTTATTCTTGATGAACAATACTCGTCAAAATTAAATTAAAACTAAGCATTTCCAAAATGGTAGAGAAAATAATACACAAAAAACCCTTTCTTTAAAGTCAGAAATAAATGTGTTCTCGCGATTTCAAAATTTGTAATGTAATTAAGATAATCAGATGTTGAAAAACACATCACCAGTATTTTAAAATCCCACTGTAGTGAATTTCCTATATACTGAACCAGTATTAACAGGGCACCAGTTGTAAAATACAGGTTTTTTGTTCTCTTTAGTTGTCTCTAAACAGGTTTGACTATATACAAGGGTAGGCAGAGTATGTAGAGGAGTAGAAGTAACTGATAAACTTGTGTTAGTTAGGAAAATTATGCATGCAAACATTAATGCGAGTTGTATACGACCCAGCACTCCATTGGTAATAATGATCTTTATTGCTAAAAAGATTTGACCTTGACCTCTAACATTGTGACCTTGACCTTATTGAAGGTCAACAATGATTAACAGTGAAGATCATGTTATTGATATAAGGCTAATTATAATAAATGTTATTGTTCAAGGGAGACAATTCTTATAAAGTGTTCTTTAATATTTTGTCAATATTATATGAATGACACTTAAAGGTCAATGATGACTAATAGTGAAAAACCCCAAGTCTCTATCTTATCTTTCATGTGAGATGTTACAGAATGTCGCAATCCATCACTGAACTTTATTGCAAAAACAGTTTCAAAGTTTATCTGCTCTCAAGGTTTTCTGTGTCAGGGGAGAGAACTTTTAAAACATAGTTTTTGATGTGTCAGGCCTGCGAAAGCGTAATGTCTAAGTTGTTATGGTAGTGCGTCTGATATTGATCATGTGGTCTGTCAACACTGAGATTGCGGGTTTTAGTCTCACTGTGGGTAGGGAGAACTTGACTCCAATCTTAATTGACAAGGATTGTCAGTTTTCCTACCGAAGGTCGGCGGTTTTTCCCCTGGTACTCCGGATTCCTCAAACAATTTTCAGGAGGATTTACACACAATTTTGCTTACTGTAAAAAGTGTACAATTGTCCGCAGTCTTTTTCTTTTAATCTTAGTTTGAAAGGAATGGTGTGGATTATACGTAAATATGGACTCTGTAGAGTTTTTTCAACCTGTTGATTATTGTGAGTGGCGGTCTCCATTTTGTTGTTGTGTTATATGCTGTATTTTCATTATATTATAACACGAGTGTTTTTTAAACTTCCATGTGTATACTTTGTATGGATATTAATTAATATTAAAAGTGTATTTACTAATATGACATTAATTATATAGGATGAATACGGATACGAAAATAGTGGATGTTTAACCTGTTTGCGTAAAATGCAAACGTAACCTTAAGTTGTTAAATATTGATGTTTTGCCTGCAATTTTTGAGGGATTTAAATTTAAAATGTGTAATCTTTTTTGTTTTCTTTGCTTTTGTTGATAAATGAAAGTTGACAAATTGGTTTGGTTTCGAAATATGGAAGTATTCGTTTAACAATGATCAAACTAGACGATATGACAGTGCACTATAACTATAATATTTTGGGTCATTAAAAATTACAAAAAGTAAATACAACTATAAGCATAAATGATATTTTGAGAGAAGAAATTACATATTACAGTTAATACTATTAAAAAGCGTGGCCAAGTCGGACGAGGCGTTTCGTGAAAACTTGTACGTGCTGATTGTACATGCATATAAGAATTTTTCTGCAATTTTCTGGTCCAAGAAAGGGGTGCAGACAATACTTAAATGCGTACTATACACAGCTTTTTAGCTCACCTGACCCAAAGGGTCATGTGAGCTATTGTTATCACTTTGCGTCCGTCGGCGTCGTCGTCGTCGGCGTCGTCGTCGTCGTCGTCGTCGTCGGCGTCTGTAAACTTTTTACATTTTAATCTTCTTCTCTGAAACCACTTGGCCAATTGAAACCAAACTTGGCCATAATGTTCATTGGATGGACCTTAACAAAGTTTGTGTTTTTTATTTTGATTAGTAAACCAATATGGCCGCCACCTCAAGACTTAGTTTAACATAGGACCCTATGGGAAAAAAGTTAAAAAGGGCTTCTTCTCTGAAACCGTTTAACCCATCAAAACAAAACTTACTAGCAATATTGTTTAGATGGTCCTCTATAAAGTTTGTGTTTTAGATGGGAATTGGAAATTCAAAATGGCCGCCACTGCAGGACTTAGATTAACATAGGACCCTATGGGAAAAAGTTTTAAAAGGCTTCTTCTCTGAAACCGGTTAATCAATGGAAACAAAAACTTACTAGCAATATTGTTTGGATGGTCCTCTATAAAGTTAGTGTTTTTTATGGCAATTGGAAATTCAAAATGGCTGCCACCACAGGACTTAATTTAACATAGGACCCTATGGGAAAAAGTTTGAAAGGCTTCTTTTCTGAAACCGGCCAACCAATGGAAACAAAACTTACTAGCAATATTGTTTGGATGGTCCTCTATTAAGTTAATGTTTTTTATCCCAATCTGATATTCAAAATGGCCGCCACCGCAGGACTTAGTTTAACATTGGACCCTATGGGAAAAATGTTAAAAAGGGCTTCTTCTCTGAAACCGGTTAACCAATCTAAACAAAACTTACTAGCAATATTGTTTGGATGGTCCTCTATAAAGTTTGTGTTTTTTATGGCAATTGGAAATTCAAAATGGCTGCCACCGCAGGACTTAATTTAACATAGGACCCTATGGGAAAAAGTTAGAAAGGCTTCTTTTCTGAAACCGGCCAACCAATGGAAACAAAACTTACTAGCAATATTGTTTGGATGGTCCTCTATAAAGTTAATGTTTTTTATCCCAATCTGATATTCAAAATGGCTGCCACCGCAGGACTTAATTTAACATAGGACCCTATGGGAAAAAGTTAGAAAGGCTTCTTCTCTGAAACCGGTTAACCAATCTAAACAAAACTTACTAGCAATATTGTTTGGGTGGTCCTTTATAAAGTTTATGATTTTTATGCCAACTGGAAATTCAAAATGGCCACTTCCGCAGGAATTAGTTGGTTTAACATAGGACCCTATGGGAAAAAGTTTTTAAAGGCTTCTTCTCTGAAACCGGTTAATCAATGGAAACAAAAACTTACTAGCAATATTGTTTGGATGGTCCTCTATAAAGTTTATGTTTTTTATGGCAATGGGAAATTCAAAATGGCCGCTACCTCAGGACTTTGTTTAACATACGACCCTATGGGAAAAAGTTTTTAAAGGCTTCTTCTCCGAAACCGGTTAATCAATGGAAACAAAAACTTACTAGCAATATTGTTTGGATGGTCCTTTATAAAGTTTATGTTTTTTATGGCAATTGGAAATTCAAAATGGCCACCTCCCCCGCAGGACTTAGTTTAACATACGACCCTATGGGCAAATAAAAAAAATCTCTATACAACTGGTTAACCAATGAAACAAAGCTTTCTAGTAATATTGTTTGGATGGTCCTATTTAAAGTTTATTGAAAATTACAGGACTTACTTTAACATCAGGGAAATGCCATCTTCATTGCCTATAAAATCAGGTGAGCGATACAGGCTCTTAAGAGCCTCTGGTTATGGTAGTTTTGTATTCCTGTAAAAGTCTTTATTTGTCTAGAAAATGCTTATGGATATTTTTGCAGGATTTTATTTTATGTAACAATTCTTTATTGTAGGGTTTAAATTGTCAAACTGGTACACTCAACATGAGCAGACTCAAGGTAAAAGGATGGATGACTGGGCCATCTCAGTGTTTTTGAATGATCTGGGATTATCTCCCTTCCTGGAGACATCATCATGTAATATAGATTATAACTTTGTATATGCTAACAGTGAAGGTTGGACTAATGGTAAGTCATGGTTGGATTATTAATCTTTTCATTTACAACTTTTAAAGAAGTTTTTCCTAATATACATTTGAAGTTTTTTTTTAATAAAAAGTTAGTGAAAATCCGGGTATTAAAATGTTGAATGTCGGGTGTGCGGGGCGGGGAAAATATTTTCGTAACAGTTTTCTCAGCAACTACTAATCACAGCCTCTTGAAATTTGGTATGCAGCAACAGCATGACCTCCCATAATGTGGTATTCGATTTCAGGTCTTTCGCTCAGCTACTTCCTGTTTAACGAAATCCGGCCATTTCTGTTTTTGATCGATTGTTTGGTTATAAGTTATCAGGAAAAAATGAAGCAATAAGTTGTGAACATCTCGAGAGAAGTTAAAGACCTTGATTTTATTTTGAAATAAATATTTTGATTCCTCTTTAAACAGAATGCTCAAAGACATTAAATCTACCAGATATCACCACGACAACAGATCGTACAAGGTGTCTGATGACAACAACCTGTACAGCGCTGGACTGTTGTACAGATGTAGATTTTATTCCAAGGTCATTTAAGACATTTGTCCATATAGATCCATGTACACAGGAAATGTTAATAGGGATTGAGAAATTCCACAGAAATATTTCTCTGTCCACATACACTTGGGGTAAGTAGTGATATGAATTATCTGGTTTTATATACAACCAGATACTTATAGTTTATTACAGTGCATTTCCCATAATGACCGAGTATCACCCAGAGACTCCCATATCAATACAATGTCATAATTTATTTATCACATATTTGGTAGTAATATGGACATTTTTGCATATTTGATATGACTGGAAGTGGTGGACCGATAATCGCCCCAGTGGCTTATATCCGTTTTTAGCTTCCGCTTTAATTTTGCACTTCCGCTCATATGTCAACTTAGCAGATGAACTTCAGCTAAGAAAATGACGGTATGGAAAATGCATGTAATAATCTATTATTATCACATATTTAACCAAAAACATTTTAAAACTTGTTATAAAAATAGATTATTTTGATTATTTTAATTCATTTATAAACAAAATTATGAAAGTGTGGACACACAACAAGCTGATATCAATGACGTTGCCATTGATGACAGGCCAATACAATGGCCGATATGCATTTCAGCCAACATTATGCTCTTGGTCGGAGGGTAAATCTGATACACTTAGTCTTCGACAAATTTCTATATTTAGTATTGCTGGATAAGGATTATTAATCAACATTTTAATTAGAAATAAATGTCCTTAAGTTTTGTTGTTTAATTTCAGACAAAGAAGAACGATTTTCACTGAATGGATTCATAGTTATAACGTAAGTATGTACAGTCGAACTTCAATGACTCGACAAAAAGTGTTAATTGATACATCGAGAAATTAGGAGTTGTTTTTTCCGGAAATGTTTCATGAGCGAACCGGCATAAATATTGGTTTATTTATTAATTAATTTCCTGTCACATTGGATCAATAAAATTTTGATGTATAAATCTTGTTTTTACTTATCAATGAGTATTATGTTTTGGTATTTTTCTTGTTTAATTTTGTGCATAAGTGTTGATAAGATGCTGTAATGGGTATTGTTGCATTACGTAATTCAGTGGGTCAATGACCTTAATATATCAGATTTTATTGCAGTTTTTTGTCGTATAGGTACATAATTAAATTAAACAAATTTACTGACGAAGGCGTAAATAAATACTGATGGCAGTTAGGTCATAAAGACATAATTATGAGGGATTAAATCGATAATGATCTAAAGCATTTTTCTGGTATGGCTTCGATCTTCACACCTTTAACTACCAATCAAAAATCACCCAAGCCAGCAATAATTTTAGCTTGAGTTATTCATGGTTTCTACAGTGGATTTTTAACAATTGGGATTGCTAATTTAGTTCAAGAGTGTTCGAGAAATCACAGCACATTTATCATATAGAAGGAAAAGTTCCATACTTTAAAACGTGTTCAACTGTTCAACAGGAAGCAGCAAAATAGTTTGGGGAACCAGTAATAACAGATTTCTCCATAGTTATACAATGTTTTACAATATTTCAATTATGTTAATTGATGGCAAGCTTGCTCTGAGGCCAAAATTGATTGCTGTATATATAATAATGACATATAGAAAGACATAAAATAAAAAGACCATATCATAAAACAGACTTTCAGGGGTCCAAAAGTCATTTTATGCATATTTCTAACATATCCTTTATAGAAGTGACATATTATTTTGAAGGCTTTGAAATTTTATTAATGTATATTTGACAGTATGTTTCAACATTTCTGATTATTAGGACCCCACCACTTTATGGCTATTCCTTGTAGTGACAGTCAGTCCGTTGGTCCGTCCTAACTAATCGTGTTTAGGCTATAACTTTTTTATCTTTTGAGGTAGACATTTGATATTTAGAATGTGGGGGTAGATAATATCAAGGCAACGTGTCACATACCACAGTTGATGACCATTGACCTTGAACTTTGACCTCAAGGTTGGCGGGGTCCACAGAGATGGATACCATCTCACTGATATCTAGTACTAATGACCAACTCAACATAATCTTTTTTTTTTCCTTGTTAGGTATAGAATAGACTACTTGGCAGGAGAGTTGATCTACTGGTTCAAGAAACTTGACATTAGTATTTGTCTCAATGATGGACTACCGTGTAATGTCACGGCCTCTGTACTACGGAATACATTGTTACCTAGGGATCTATGTAAATGGAACACAGAATATATTATACCAGGTAAACAGAAATTATACCAGGTTATCAATTTGTTTGAATAGGGTTTAATGCCACTTTCAGCAATTTTTCAGCCATATCGTGGCATCCAGTTTTTATTATTGAAGGTAGCCAGAGTATCTGGTGAAAACCCTGTACTTTCAGCAGGAAAACTGGAAATGCTGAACCTGCAAACTCAGTGTTGACAGACACACAATCAAGAGTAAATGACTTACTACCTTAACCACTCGGCCACTGAGGCCTCCATTATGCAACAAAGGAATTATACTAGGTAAACTCATTCTTATTTCTAGGTACTCTCAGATTATCACAGAATAGCCCATGAGATTTAAATCTCATGTATTGGGTTGTATGAATGTGTAAATGGCATGCATTTCAATTCCAGAATATCCCATTAGAATCAAATCTCATGTATTGGGTTGTATGATTGCGTAAATGGCATTTTAATACCAGAATATCCCATGAGATTTAAATCTCATGTATTGGGTTGTATGTTTGCGTAAATGTCATTTTAATTCCAGAATATCCCATGAGATTTAAATCTCATGTATTGGGTTGTATGTATGCGTAAATGGCATTTTAATTCCAGAATATCCCATGAGATTTAAATCTCTTGTATTGGGTTGTGTGAATGTGTAAATGGCATTTTAATTCCAGAATATCCCATGAGACTTAAATCTCATGTATTGGGTTGTATGAATGCATAAATGGCATTTTAATTCCAGAATATCCCATGAGATTTAATCTCATGTATTGGGTTGTATGATTGCATAAATGGCATTTTAATACCAGAATATCCCATGAGATTTAAATCTCATATATTGGGTTGTATGATTGCGTAAATGGCATTTTAATTCCAGAATATCCCATGAGATTTAAATCTCATGTATTGGGTTGTATGTATGCGTAAATGGCATTTTAATTCCAGAATATCCCATGAGATTTAAATCTCATGTATTGGGTTGTGTGAATGTGTAAATGGCATTTTAATTCCACTTTTCAATTTTTCAACTGTATTATGTTTGACAGTGTAAAACTGGAAGGAACCAGTTGTAGGAACAAAGTGCTGTTTGTTGGCCAGAATTGACATGTAAAGTGGGGTACTAGCTTACAGCTGAAAGGTGATTATGTAAACTATTTTGTTTTGCTTTTCATAAACTGTAGATTTTTTGTAAATCTTTTTAAATATTTTTGTAGGATTTTCATTGGACACTTGGTTGACACATAATTATCCAACAGTTGGGCGACCTATCCCTGATTATGCTGTGTCATTGCTGTTAGAAAAACTGAGAATTTCAGAATATCTTCCAACCACACAGTGTAGAAATACAGCTTTGTATATGTCAACTGCTAGTGGCGGATGGATTAACGGTGAGTAAATTGTCAGTACATAAATATGCAAAGCATCTTGTAATCGAGACAATACCCAAGTGAAGGATGAAATAGTTTGCAAAGTGTATGAGTAACATTTGAAAAACAGATATCTATTATAACAGATTAGATTTTTATGCCCCTGCAGCAATGTCGGGCACATTTTAATTTACCATTGTTTTTCTCTTTTTAAAAAAAAATATAACGAGAAAAAGTGATTTAATATTTGGTTTGTTTCAGAATGTCTGCTGAGCACCAACATTCCAGATCTTGACCCCAGCTACTCAAATATCATCTGCCATGTAACAGACAAGTGCACCGGCATTCAGTGTTGTGTGACCTCTACAGAACTGAGAAGGTCATTTAATGTCAGGGTGGAACTACTCCCTTGTGATTACATCATAAGAGTGGGAGTGGACAATTTTATCTATAATGTATCCCTGCAGTCATTTAAAATGGGTAAGCTAACGTTTAACAGAGTAAACTGTGAATGAGTTAACTCCCTTCCACCGTGAATGAGTAAACTCCCTTACACTGTGAATGAGTCAACTCCCTAACACGGTGCTTCTAGTGTGTAGGAGTTAACTCCCTTCTACTGTGAATGAATTATCTCCCTTCCTCTGTGAATGAGTTGACTCTCTTTCACTTGAATTTTGATTTTTGTTTTGTTTGAATAGTTTTTAACGTAACTTTCAGCAATTTTGTCAGCTATACATAAATGGCACCAAATTTTTATTGGGACAAGAAGCCATCGTAACATTGAAACAGTGCTTAAAATGGCATTACACCCCATTTAAAAAAATACAAAAAATGTTTCTTTGATATATTATTTTGCTATAATGAACATATTACTTGTTACCTGCAAATATATCAAGGTCAGGGTTAGTGATTACATGTTAACAGTAACAAGAAATATGTCAGTTAATATGGATAAGGTACAAATATTCTACTGATGTCACATGTTAGAAACATATAAACAATATTTATTCTGCAACTACCACTTCAACTATACAAATACGACCCTACGAATAAAGTAAAGTTTTACTGGTAAAAAATGACGTCAGCTCCTGGTACCCTTGTCCTTACTTCTAACGATATTTAGTACTCTGTTCTGGTTCATGGCATGTTGCCAAACGTTTCAAGTAAAAAATCTGCTAGAAGTGCACTTTTTTCTCATGTTTTTCATTAGTATAAAATGTATTTTATGGTCGCTGGATAAAACCAATACTTGTACATTGTTTGATAATATGACGTTTAGTTGTACTAGCCATGACAGGTTAGAAATGCTCGGCAGAGCCTCTCATTTTTACCCATTTCTAAGGCTTGTACAAATAAACTGAATATTTGCTGACAATCTACGAATATTGTATATATAATTTCATATTGGAAAATCCATGCTAACTTGAGGATGACAAAGTCAAAGAAAGAAAAAAATATGAAAATTGAACTTGGAATAATAATGCACAACCATGATCTATACAGAGACAGTGATATTATATATTTTTTTTTTACGAACGGTACTTTTCATTGACAGATGTGTGAATACATAATATCTTGTTTTACACTGACAGTATACCTTCTTATTTATTATAGGTGAAGAAAGACAGTTTTCCTTAGGGGGTGTTGTCAGAACAATGTAAGTTGATAATTGTTCATGATGTACAGTAAAAGGTCATGTATTAACCATGTTCTTTTTTTAGCTCACTTGACCCAAAGGGTCAGTGTGAGCTATTCTCATCCATTTGCGTCCATCATCAGCATCATCGTCTTCCACTTTAACTTTAAAAACGCTTCTTACCTTACACACTGCCAAAACTCCAGATGGTGGAATATCGTATCCGACGGGCTTAAACAAAAATGATATGAATCGGTTCTATGGTGGGGTTTTTAAGGCTATGTTTATAACAATAACAATGCTGGCATTTCTGTAAAGGAGTTGTCTCCTGATCGAGTCCGCTTTTGTCTCGATTCTGTTTTCATTTATTGTATTCAATAATATGTTACTAAACATCGTATTGTTTGATCAATAAACATTTTAATACTATTTGATAAAGATATTAACGGACTTTGTTTTTTTTTATACTTACACTGAAAACTTTCTGTTTAGCAAATTTGACAATTTATTGTTTGAAGTACGTGCGTTTTAAACATACGAACTAGACTTTAAAAAAAAATTCTCCAGAGGGATAAGGGGGTGCTCATAACACATCAGTGCACATTATACAACCCCAGACAGTATACACAGCTATTGACTTGGACAAGTTTTTTCAATCAATGGATTGTCATCACTAGCAGTCGCCATTTTAGTGTTTTGTTATTTTCTGTTAGTTTTGTATAACACATTTCCTTTACAACTTGTATATTTATGTTTATTACTTATTATTAATTATTAAATATTAGTTTATTAATATTTAATAAATGTTTGAATTAATATATTATTAATTCTATGGAACAATGAAAAATAAAACAAGTATAAAAATAAGCAGTTGTTTCCCTCTTGGCGTAAAAATGCAAATAGCAGTGTTGATATAGCCAGTGTGAATAAAGTCGTTGATAATCCATGTTTTGATTGTAATGGTTGTAAATTTGTATCCTTATGTTTGTTTCGGTTTTTTTGTTGATTGATGAAAGTTGTCAGCAAATAGCTTTGGTTCATAAATCGGTTTAGTATTTGTGTAAACAATTATAAAAATAAACATTATGAGATTGCACTGTTATATTTACGTGTACCAGTACTAGAAATAATTAAACTATAATTATTCGGACCGGTCATCTTCATCTCGTGACTTTTGTGAAAACTTGACATGCTATAAGCATTTTTTCACAACTTTCTGGTCCAAGGGGTTGACAATAGATCAATGCTTACTTTATTGAACCTTTTACTGTGATTTTAAACATTAATATGTGGCTTCATAAAAACAATATAATTTCTATTTGTTTTAATTTAAAATTGTTACCATTAAGATATGCGACCCACAATTGAAGTTACTGTTAAATTTTATTTTTTTACCAAGAAAAACAGTTTTATTGGGGCCCAACCACTTAGTGGCAGATGCCCTATAGAGATCAGTCTGTCCGTCCTGCCCAGAACTTTTTTCTTTTGAGGTATGCTTTTGATATTCAGTATGTGGGTAGATAATATCTGAAGACGATGTGTCACATACCATGGTTGATGACCTTTGACCTCGAGGTCAGTGGGGCTCACAGATGGATATCATCTCACTGATATCTAGTTAAATCAATGTATTGCTAATTAATGATACAAATTAAATACTCTATGTTAACAAATTTGAGTAAAAAAAGTGAGTTATTCAATAGTATTTTCGATGTTTGCCGAACATAACCAACGTCTGCTCCATTAAAAATTAATGGAAATCCTGGACACCAGCTATGATCATCATGACAGTGGTCATTTGTGGTCAGGATACCTTAAAAGTCATACTTTGTGGTTTTATTTTAAACAATCAAAACGTTTCTATATGTTTTTGTTTTGAATAATTGCTAAATCTAAGAAATATCGCTCTCTTTAAATGAGTAGAAAATTTTAATGCCGATCATGTGATTTCAGGGTAATTTTTGTGGAAAATGGAAATATTTGAAATGAAATGGGACAGCTTAAGAAAGACGATGTAAAAGGAAACCTGTGCTGTGTTGTGCCAGGGTGCAAAGCCCACACTAAACATATATTTATGGAAGGGAGTCAAGTTTTATGCCATTCACATTGTGCATTGAGAAAAATGCCCTAAATAAAATCATGTGATAAGATAATCTAACTACCTATCTTGAATACAGCGTATTGCATCATAGGACTTTAGTAATTTGCTATATCCATTAAATAATTAAAATCAGTGTACTTGTATTTCAGATTTATTGTTTACGATATGACAACCACAAACTTTTACTTGGTGTCCATGAATGTGAGTGTTTGTACTGGAGTTGTCTGTGAACAGTCATACACCATACTGGACAATGTCTTATTACCAAAACTACAATGTACCTGGAACGATTCATTTCTGGAAACAAGTGAGTTGTTTAGACACATTTTTTGACGTTTTACACCACTTGAGCAATGTTTCAACTATGTATTTGAAATGGTATGGCATTAGGTAGGATGTAGTTTTGGGTATCAGATAAGGATTTCTAACTTTAGCAGGAATACTATCCTGTCAACTAAGACTGGAGTTGAGCCTGAAGTCAGACTTGAATTCACAACCCTGGTATTGACACACTGACGATAAATAGACGATACGAGCCTAACAAGACCACTGTGCTTCCAGTAAACAAAATAATTATAGATAGACCCCAATATATATTATTATTAAAGTGCAAACAGTTTGAAGTGGGATTTAGCTATCTTAATGATTGGTTACAAAATAAGAAGTTTTTCAAGTTTTTTTTTTTACTAGTTATTCTGTTATGGCCACACATTTTTTACTAGTTGTTCTTTTATGGCCACACATTTTTTACTAGTTGTTCTGTTATGGCCACACATTATTTACTAGTTGTTATGTTATGGCCACACATTTTTTACTAGTTGTTATGTTATGGCCACACATTTTTTACTAGTTGTTATGTTATGGCCACACATTTTTTACTGGTTGTTCTGTTATGGCCACACATTTTTTACTAGTTGTTATGTTATGGCCACACATTTTTTACTTGTTCTGTTATGGCCACACATTTTTTTACTAGTTGTTCTGTTATGGCCACACATTTTTACTAGTTGTTCTGTTATGGCCAAACATTTTTTACTAGTTGTTCTGTTATGCCACACATTTTTACTAGTTGTTCTGTTATGGCCACATATTTTTTACTACAAAATGTTTACAGCTTTTTCTCTGACTGACTGGATGACGAGGAATGTTGTAAGTATGCCATTACCAGATTATGCTATAGCTATTCTGCTGGATGACTTGGCTGTTTCTCCTTACCTCTTATCTACTTCCTGTAACAGAGGGAGCAGTCCTTACAACAAATATGTCACAGATGGTTGGAGAAATTGTGAGTTAGTTTTATTGCCGGATAATTGTCTAACCATTTTGAAACATTTAAGAAATAATTCACGGAGGCTATGGTTTATCATTGTTTTATTTTTTTCAGAGCAACTGAGCCACCATGAATCATTTCTATTTTAATAAGACAATCACATTTATGATATTGTTGAACCTATAGCAAACACCATTTTTGCTATAAACTGGCAGTTCCATCAGTGTAACACACAATTTATTGCAATGGATAATAACAGCATATTTCACCATTTTTTAATATTAATATGTCATACACAATAGCTTTCCCATGGGAGTTACGGTTTTGTTCTTTTTTAATTGGAACAGCCCTTCAAGACACGCCCCCTTCGTCGCATGTTGCTCATACATAAATCATTTTTATATCACTAGAAAGACTGATTTTTTGAACCCGTGGTATTAATTCTGGTGGTTACTTTATGATAGCAATATAAGGAACACAACTGTAGGTTAATATGACAGGGATGGGTTGCTTTGCATAAATTTGGGGTCGTTGTCTCTCAGAAATTTACCAAAATGTTTATCATCTATACTACTAAAATTATAGACCCCTTTTTTTAAGCGCGCATCACAAAACACAGAGAAATAATTTAATAATCGACTTTATCGATATCAACATTAAATATTTTTAATGTGCAACATCAACTGCATGTAACCTTATACATATTGAAGTATGAACTACAGCTATAGACTTCCGTCACGTGAAGCAAGCGAACAGTTCGTTCTTGTTTAAATTCAGCCGGCTCACTTCAAGAAAACGATTGGAATCGAAGTGATTTTCACCAGACATGTCTGGTAGGTCCTACGAATTTTGTTTTCACTGTGATCAGGAGTAATATGGCATTAAAAAAGAACTAAAGTTACGCTTTCACTGATTACAAATTTACCTCGTAATAAATGCCTTCTAATTTAATAGTTGCCAGTTGGGTAGGTATATGTTTGTTTTGTACCCCTCACGGGTTTTCCTTGCCCCTGAAATAAATTTTTAAATGAAAGGAGGACCGTATCCGGTACAAATTTGCGGACGTAATTAATCCTTAATTGCTAACTATTTAAAGCAATAACCGATATAAAAATTTAATATTTTACATATGCATCATTAACTGCATTTAACCTTATATTGGTTAATACTGCGCTATTTCTCTGTGTTTTGTGATGCGCGCTTCAAAAAAGGGGTCTATAATTTTAGTAGTATAGATGGTTGTTGTCTCGGAAGGTTAATACTCATCGTATTAGAATTATTTATTTAGTATAGTTTCTGCCACTATTGTTAGGAATTCCATGAAAGATCAAACACTCACAGTATTATTCTGAGAGTTGTACATGTATCAGACATGTGTATTAATAACTGAGCCACATATATTTAAGTAACTATTTGATGGAAATTGCTTTATTAATCAAACTAATGGTATCTAAGTATTAATTAAGCCAAAATGAGATTAATTTACAACTTTATAGACATTCATCAAACAAATACACTTTCTTTGCCAAAAAAATAGAATCTGTTCTGACATATAACAGGAGAAAGTGCAGGTTTTGAAAGAATTATTTGTTTACACCATTTCCCGCAATTTTTCAGCTCTATCATAACATCCATGTTATTAGGGCTGCTTGCCTCCTATGTACCTGGCTTGATTTCTGGAAAAAATCTTGGTTGTTTGATTTGAATTACCTGTTTTAACCAATCAAAACTTGAACATTTTTATGTTGCTATGGTAGCAGAAAAAACACTTAAACATCTGAGAGTTGATAATTGTTTCCTTAAGACTTTTAGAAATCAAGGCGGGTTGAGTACTTGGATTTAAATGAAAATCTAACACTATTATTTGAATGCTGTGTTTGTAATATTGTAGTATGTACGAAAAGCTTGAAAGTTAACCTGACATCTATTGCCGAGAGCAGTGACGTGACCTGTGTATTCAACTGTTACACGTCTACATGCTGTTATGACGTGACTCCTGTTAATCGTAGCATCACATCAACTGTACAGATCAATACATGTAAATCTGAAATGAAGCTGACGATTGAAAGAATTACTCAGACTATTTCTCTGCTCAGCTACTCATGGGGTATGTTAAACTGTTGCTAATACATTTATGTGTTATTAAATAATACATGCTTCTTCATAATAAATCCATTGCCACGGTGGCTGAGTGATTAAGTTAGTTCATCTACCATTGATCACATGGTAATATTGTCAACACTGAGGTTGCGGGTTCGAGTCTCACTGCATGCAGTTATTTACTCGATTCCAATCTTAATTGATAAGGACTGCCAGTTTTCCTACAAAAGGTCTGTGGTTTTATTGGGTGATTTGTCTTCTTCCGCCAATAAAAACTGGACGTTATGATATAGCTGAAAAATTGCTGAAAGTGGTGTTTAACATCATTCAAACAAACAAACATCATAATGAAACTTAAAATTTTTCAAGATACTGGTGTTAGCTGTGGAAACATAACTCTAAATAGTTATGAATCTTATGTAAACCAAACATAGGTATAAAAGGTACTCTGTCAACAAGCTACATCTAAAGAATTGAACACTTGTCTAATATGAACACAAAATGTCCATGTCACAAAGACTTGGTTTATGCAGGTTTTCCTGTATATCAATACTTATAAAATAAATATGTCAGGACAAATTTGAATTAAAAAATCTTGAACATTGACGACAAAACATAACAATCCCGATAACACAAGTTACTGTATTGGAACCAGCAATACTAGGTAGTTACAGATAGAACAAATTCTTTATAAATAACATCATTGAATATTTTCCAAGTGTTGATGTCATTTTTACAATATTTCAACCATATCAAGGCATGAATAAATTATTTCTTGTTTCTGTTTTAAAAGAGAGGGTAATAAATATACTACATGTACCACAATGAAAACTTTATGCCACATTATATTGCTGAAAGTGACATTAAACGTTATTCAAACAAACAAACAGACACTTGTGTCTATATTGTCCATTTTCCATCATCTTCTTGAGAACTACTAAACAGAATTTCATGAAACTTGGCAGCAGTGTTCTCTACAATGTCCTTGTAATTTTAGTGCTGATTCCATTTGGTTACTATGACAAATTATGTTTCTGATTTGCTGAACTGTGAACAACTTCTAAAAAACTGATAAATGAATTGAAACCATGCTTGGCAGATACATTTCTTTAAGGTGCTCAACAGATGTTATTACTTTGGTGCAGAACAGTAATTCAAAATGGTCATAACAGAGTTAAACATAAAAATAGAAACCTTATAGGGAAACTGCATTATTAGATCCTTTTCAAGTATAGATAAGAGTTTCCTCAAAAAGTAGTTAGATGTTTTGTAACTTGGTTCAAATGATGTATGTAAGGGTCGTTTCTTCATCTTTCAAGAAATGCCTGAATGAACAATGTATTGATGTCTACTTATACCATGTGATTGACACAGGTTGTGCACAGATTCTATTGGGGATGCTATAAAGACTTTCTTTTGTAGGTACAGATAATTATTTGGTGTGCTAAACACACTGGATTCTCTCAGTGGCTGAGTGGTCAAGATAGTTAGTCGTCTACTATTGATCGTATGCCTGTAAATACTGAGGTTGCAGGTGCCGATCTCACTCCACAGCGGGTAGTGTGTGCTTGACTCCAACCATAATTAAAAACAATTGCCATGTTTTGTACCGATGTTTGGGGGATTTTATTTGTTAATCTGGTTTTCTCTCCAATAATTAAAAGACTAGACGTCACGATATAGCTGAAAAATTGCTGAAAGGGGCATTAAACCCTATTCAAACAAATTAAACTATACTACCATTCTTTTGTAGGAACTAATCAAACATTTGCATTGGTTGGAGTTTTTAGAATTGAGTAAGTATATTACTATTGTATTACTTCAGTTTAATGCTGTGTTAATTTATATCTAAAAACGATTTACGATGTGTAAGATGAAACACACTTTATTATATTCATTCTGTTAAAATTATTAATTTATTCATTCATTCATTTATTCATTCATTCATTTATTTTCAGTTACACTATCCACGACTTGGTGTCGGAGAATAACTATCTTATTTACATGGATCTTAAAGCGTGTTTTGAGGCTTCTGGGCCCTGTATGTTCCAAACCACCATATTTAATGGATTTAAGTTACCAAAAGAAATCTGCTCATCTGGAACTGGGAGAATAAATGGAGCTTGTAAGTATCAGATAATATTGATTAAGAAAAGATTATTGCAAGCGAGCTCTATGTGAATTAGAAGAAATATTTGTTAATATTTTATACTGGCAAAAAACAATATAAGATTTCATTATGTTTCATATTCGCATACACCCCAACTGCAATAATCTATTTCGATTCAATATGACTAACAAATGTTTTAAAATTCCTATGCAGTTCTAATAGGACACTTTCAATGGTCATACTGATTTTTTAAACTAAATAAGCTATATCCCAAAACAGCATTTATAGAAATAAAATTGACATAAAAATATATGCTTGTCATTTTATTGACTATACATACCTTTTTAAGCAAAAAAAATAATGAAATTTGAAGATAATTGTGTTGTTCCAGTTGGAATGTTTTCATTTAAGCGTATAGATAATCAGAATGCTTATTGTGACATCACAGCGGGCTCTATGCTTATTGTGACATCACAGCGGGCTCTATGCTTATTGTGACATCACAGCAGGCTCTATGCTTATTAGAACCCTAATGTGTACTCAAATCATAAGAAGAACACCATATTAGAATTCCATTTTAAGTAATTGATCATTCATTCAGTTCAGCAATTGATATTTAAGCCATATATTAAAGACAAGAAATAAGTTTCATAGATATAAGACGAAGAAAGTGATTGGTCAGTTAGTAATATTATACAATTAAAGCCTTTATCGAAGATAATATCCATAATTATTAAATCAAGAAAGGGTTATTTTTCCGAGGTTTCGCAGGATAAGGCAAAATAACTCTTTTGAGATTTAATAATTTGGATATTACCTGAAGTCAATTAAAGGCCATAACTGTATTATTATACTAAAATAAACACAAACAAGATCAAGGCGACTGTGTAGTCATAACTAACTAACCCTTATAAATTTGGCACGCTTTTGCACCTCTGATAAATAACTAGTCATTTCCCCTTTTCAAATTTGGCGCACTTTGGCACGTTGAACAAATAACTAGTTATTTTGTATACATGCTAATTCCCAGAAAGTTATTTTACCCAAGTGCAGTTTTGAGCGAGAAAAATAAGTTATTGCTCTTAACATCTAATTTATTTTAGTACTGGTTACCATAGTAACATATAATAATAACTGTTACATAGGGTAAATGTGATTGGTCAACAAGATGGAATAACCGTCTGTTATGTCCAGGCCAGTTTGAAGGCCTTTTCATTTTTTGTTTTAGTTATTTGGTAATTATAATAGGAATGTATGTGTGCAAGTTAGGGATGATAAACATAAATATATATCCTGTCAAACTTGTCTGAGTGACAGTCTAACGACCTCCTCAGACTTATTTTATTCCTGCAGAGCATGTCGCCATTTATTTCACCTTTATTTATATTGACTTTTGGTCTTACATGACCAAGGACCATGTTTTTTGTGTGCTAAAAAGTCCCTTGAAACTCCAGAAGTAATACTAATAAAATATAAATGAACCCAGTATCAAGAAGATTTAAATTTATCAAGATAATTTTAGTGAAAATTGTTTACTTTATCAACATGGCTATCACTTAACTAAATTTTGACAGTTTATCAATAGAAAGGATTCAGTGGTTAACAAAAAGTAAACAATTAGTTTTATCATCTTTAGAGTAATGCTTAAGTTGTCTTTTATTTTCAGTTAATTTCAATAATTGGCTAGCATCCAAAGATATACCAGTGTCAGCAGTTCCATTGCCTGAGTGGTCAGTCATCAAGTTACTGGAGGATTTAGGTGTTGCTAAGTTCGTACCTACAACCCAGTGTTATGATAGAAAATCACCATTCTTGGTGTCTGAAACAACAGATGGTTGGAATAATGGTAATATACTGTTCGTATACTGTTAGTATGTCATTCCATGTGCTACATAGAATGATTTTGAACATGGATGTAGAAAGCCATGGTTTTATATCATATTTCTCACCATCTCTCTCATGGCTAAGAAAAATAAATTAAAGATACAGAAGAGTAATAAAAAATGATAAGTCGATGATGGACAAAACCATGGTTACACAGAAGAAGAGACAACAACAAAACAAACAGTGACACAACACAACACAAAAAATTGAGTAAGACTAAACCCCTTAAAAAATGCCAGTGCGTCCAGATGCTGTAGAAGGGTTAGCAGCTCTTGCTTCATGCATGACACTTATCGTATCACTAGTTAAAACCCAGAAGTTAGTTATAGAGGTAATCATAATCCATTACGAAGGTGAAGTGCTGCTGACAGACAGAACAAGCCAATTCTCATTTGTGACATAGACATTGTGTAAGTGTTGACTTCAATCTGGCTATTGTGAACCCCTGGTCAAGTAGCCGTGGTGTTAGCAGACATCCTCTATCAAGGAAATCTGGATAGGCTCTCAATCGGGAGATATTTAGTCCAAATGTAGGTGCTTCGGGAATGTTGCCACATAAAAAGAAAATTAAAACCATCCTTGTCATAAATTTTTGTTTTTAACCAACCTTTATAGTAAACTCTTAGATGTAGGTCAAGATATGAGGCTGACCTGGCTGTCTCTATGGTGTTCTTAATTTCAAGTAGATGCAATCAGTATTAGTCAATAAATTTTATATTATTCAGAACGTGAACTTGAAGGAGAGGGCTAACCATTTGTCCTTGTTTTTAAAAAGCCTTGTATAAAATCTGCCTCGTATGTATCGAGGAATAAGACAGCAATAAGGGGAGCCTAAAATGCCAAAAGTTTGCTAAAAATCATGTCCACCAAACATGACATGTATGTTATCAACCATAAAGTTAAGAATTCTGATTAAAAAAAAATCAAATCTGAATTTTACAGTTTGCATTTGACTCGGGTAAAATAAATCTTTCAACTTGGTTTACCTGCTGTATACACTATGATGAAAAACCAAGTTGGAAGGTTTATTTTACCTGAGTCACACATGAGTATCTGCAATTTAAATGTCCAGCTATTTCTGATAAAAAACTTTAAAAGAAAACCTGAATCTTAACAGCTGATATCAGTATTTAGAATTAATTGACCAATTAAAGTAGAAAATACCTGACAGGCCATTGTATTTTGACTATAATACCATAAAATATCCTCTGTTATCCTCATGATATCAGTATTTCTAACCAGTATAAATAACTTCTGTGATAAATAGGATTAAAAAATTAAGTACATTGTAATGTTTACTTACTATGGCACAAAAATATATTGCTAGATTAATTTCCACCCTTTTTTATTAAAAAAAAAACAGAATGAGACAATATAAATACCTGGGAATTAGACATGACAGAACTAACTTCGTCATTAATGACTCTAAATCAAATATACAGAAGACCAAATCTGTCAAATGTTTGGAGGACTTTTTTGTCAACAGACTTGGTATTCCCATTGGTACTAATTGTGCTTATCTCCTTGCCGACCTTTTTTTGTACTCTTATGAGGCCAAGTTCCTATAGAAGACTTGCTAAAAAAGAAAGAAAAGACACTTTCCAGATCTTTAATTTCTTTTTGATCACATTTTGTTGCTGAATAATGCTAAATTTATGTGACTTAATTTGCATTCAATCTACCTAGCAAGCTTGAAATTATAGACACCATCAATACTCTTTAAGATCTTTTACTTAGATCTACTTCTAGAAATATATTTGGGAAAACTACAAACTAGAATTTAAAACAAATGTGATAACTTCAACTTTCCAATCGTCAACTTTCTGTTCATTGATAGCAACATTCTAGCAGCTCCAGCATATGATGTGTACATTTCACATCTTACAATATTCTAGTTCCTACCATTGTATTTTCTAGACTTCTCATCACTGTAGACTACTATGCTACTCAAACAAGAGTTTGTTGTTCCTAGGTGGGTGTTATCCGTTCAGAAGTTCTATGGTTGTCACCATGACTTAATAGATTGTTAAGTCAATCTCTCTTATACGATCGAGCATTTTCACTGAGTCATAGGTAGTCTTTCCTATTATCCTATTTCTGGATTTGACTTTTCTTAGACATGACAGTGAGTAGCTGAATGGGTGTCTAATTAGAGGCATGCACTGCTTATTCATCTGCAGTACCTGAGTGCACCCTTGGTTTTTATGGGTTCGGATTACTCACTTTCTGTTTTTGTGTTTTGTGTTTTTATAACCTGCCACACGAAGTGGAGAGGTATTTGTCTGCAGTACCTGAGTGAACCCTTGGTTTTTATTGGTTCCGATTACTCACTTTCTGTTTTTGTGTTTTGTGTTTTTATAACCCGCCACACCAAGTGGAGAGGTATTTGTCTGCAGTACCTGAATGAACCCTTGGTTTTTATTGGTTCCGATTACTCACTTTCTGTTTTTGTGTTTTGTGTTTTTATAACCCGCCACACGAAGTGGTGAGGTATTGCGAGGTGTTATGTTATACCCTCAGTTTCGTTCGTTGTCTGTCTGTCCGTCAGTCCGTCTCTCTGTCCCATCCATCCCCCGAAGGTTTCCAGATGATAACTTGAAAACGCCTCAAGGGATTTAAATGATATTTTGCACAGCTGTTTAGTACAATAAAATACAGGTCAAGTTCAATTTTCAGGATGATCCGAAAAATATTATTGAAGTTTTGCCACTTTATAAATGTTCAAATTTGACAATAATGAAATTTTCTGGTCTAAGAAAGATAACTCATTTCTTTCTGTCTCTATATACTAGTATATAGTGGATGTATAGTATATACAGTATAGTATACTAGTATATACAAATATATTTAACTGTTGATGAATATCATGGCGGGGTATCATTTAATGTCCCATTAGATGCCCTATTTTTTGTTTTGTGTTTTATATGTATTGATATATTCAGATTTGAATTGTCCCTTGACTTGAGACTTTCGAATTTTCAATGCATTAAATTGATAATTATGGAAGTATTGCTGCAACATTTTCAAACAAATTTATTGTTGGCATCCCTATCCTCCACCTGGAGATGCGCTGGGCAGATCTGTGGGTCGAGCACTGTGAACCCTCACAGTATGATCCCAGTATTGTTGGAATACCCTAAGCTGCTATCACAAACTTGAGAATTACCTTAGTTAAACTATCTCTGTAGGTTGTAAGTCATGAATGGCTTCAAAAAAGAATTTTCTATTCTTGTTATATTCAATTCAAATGTAAATTAATTTTCAGAATGCTCTAGATTCGTGAAAACAGGCCTTATAGATTTCCCAGGAGACAGACTTATCTGTAGTATACCCTCCACTTGTAATGGGGTCACATGTTGTATGGATATCCCAAGACTCAATAGATCTTTGGAAACCTCATTACGGATAGAGCCATGCTCAAACGGGCTATTACTGAAGATTGGCCAAATGGAAACAAGAGTTCAGCTGTCAGATGTATCATATGGTAAGAGGGTAGAATAAATTAATTATTAACTTTGGACAGATTATAGAGAATTTTCTTTATCTGCTACTAAAAGTTCATCAATTTTGTTTTGAATACCTGTATGACATTTGAAGACAGAATAATAAACCAATATTATTTTGACTCCTACTATAATTTATGTATGTTTATGTAATTAGGTCAGTGCTTGACTCTTTATGTATCATCGTTTTATGTGGAACATTATACTGTTTGAGTAAAAACATTTCCTTCTAATATTAAAAACATGTGGAAAAGTAGCTTTTGTCAAACACAGTGTTAAATAAATTGATTAGCAACATATTTTTTTATTAATTATTTTTTCCATTTTGTAGGTGCGCACAGATTGTACTCTTTGTATGGTGTAGTCAGTTTGAAGTAAGTTTACATCATGTTGGAATAGCATTGCTTTTTCTTTGTACACAGTTTTATCTGAAGACAAGACATTATTTACACACAGGAAATTTAGTGTCTGATACTTTATTATGAAAAAATAAGGGCCTCTGTGGCCAAGTGATTAAGTTAGTTTATCTATTGTTAATCACATGCCTGTCAACACTGAGGTTGCGTGTTCAAGTCTTACTGCAGGAAGGGTGTATTCGACTCCAATCTTAATTGACAAGGTTTCCAGTTTACCTACAGAAGCTCCGGAGTTTATCTACCAAAGGTCCGGGTTTTTTCTTTGTACTCGTGCTTCTTCATCCAATAAAAAAGTGGCATTCAACACAATTCAAACGAACAAACAGTTATGAAATAAAGAATAATATATATATAGAATACCAATAGGAAGGATGGTATAATAAAATGTTTCACAATGAGTGAGACTTGTATATCACTTACATTATCTAGAGTGATTTAATTTTAACAAAATAATAAACTTGCCTATGGCATGTGAGAAATAGATAAATAAGGACAATAAATGTATAATATCCAATTCTTCGAATTTTTATCTTATTCTTCTCTTATATATACTATTTTGTATTATACACCTGGTAAGGGGCCAGTTTTGGGGTTACTTCTGTGGGTTGATTTGTACAAAAAACTGTTCCACTCTATTTCTCAGTTACGTGTACCATAACTAGAGCCCCACCACTTAGTGGTGGACGCTCTATAGTGATCAGTCTGTCAGTCTGCCCTCCGAACTAATCGTATCCGGTATATAATTGTTTATCTTTTGAGGTAGGATTTTGATATTTGGTAAGTGGGTAGATAATATCAAGGTGATGTGTCGCAGACCATGGTTGAATACTTTGACCTTGAACTTTGACATCAAGGTCACCTTGGCCCTCAGGGATGGATACCATCTCAGTGATGTCTAGTTAAACTTTATAGCAAGTACAAAGCCTTATTGAGCATATGGTTGGCATGTGATGACTGGCTTGATTTAAATAAGTTATGGCCCTTTGTTACATTTCATTGAATATATTTGTTGTCTTCACTATTTGTTGGCTACTGTTAGTCAGATTTTGATTTAATTTCACACCATTTTAGAAAGTACCAAGCTTAGTTGCACATATTATTGGCATTTCTTGACCTGCTTGATTTTAAATAAGTTATGGCCCTTGATTTATTTTTATTGAATTTGTTTTCTACACACTATTTCTCATCTGCTATTGGTAGCATTTTGATTTAACTTCACAGCATTTATAAAAAGTAATCCTCTTGCACAAGGCATGTTGAGCTTCCATTTCATGGAGTTATGGCCCTTTGAATATTTTGTCTCACCTAACATTACCATTGCTTGTCAGAATCATAAAAAAACAGGATCCTTGGGTATTCATTGTCTTAATAGATAATTTGTGATGTCATAATATGTATAATAAATGCTGTACCACAAATATAAAACATATGGAAATGAAAAACCAGATATAAAACAAAAAATTTAAGATACCCCTGGACAAATTCAAAGAACAGTATTAAACATTTATTTTGTATTTTAGCTATGAAATAAGAGACGTGTCATTTGAGAACCAGTATTCAGTTAACCTGTCCTTGACTGTATGTTTTGATAACATTTCCTGTGAAATAGAACATCAAGTATTGATTGAAGCCAACCTGACCAAAGAAGTCTGTAACTGGACATCCGAGTTCAAAGATCCAGGTTTGTAGTACTTTTTACTAACTTTGTACTAGATATGAAATGACCTTAACCTTTCAAATATTTAAAAATTTATAAAAAATTCATTAATAAACCTTTAAAACAAAAAGAGCAGAGGCATTGTGACTGCAACAGAAGATAAAATTCTGCTCCTACTTATAGGCACATCCCATTTCTCTAATTGATCTATTGCTAATTCATGGGGGCCTCGGTGGCCAACTTGTTATGGTAGTTCGTCTACTATTGATCACCTGGTCTGTCAACACTGAGGTTGCCAGTAAGAGTCTCACTGCAGGCAGTGTGCACTCGACTCCAATCTGAATTTTCTCCTGGTACGCCAGCTTTTCTCCCGCAGTAAAAACTGGAGACCATGATATTGCTGAAAAATTGCTGAAAGTGGTGTTAAACACGAATCAAACAAATAAAAATTGCTTGTTAACTTGTTCTTGTCCTGAATATAGTTGAAATACTGCTCGCTGTATATAAGGCAAGAAATCAATCAAAATTAGTTACAGAAAAATACCATTTACTGCAAACAATACTGGCCACAAATCAAGTTAGTTATAAATATAAAAATTAAATATGCTGGCTCATCATCAGTTTTTTTTACATGGCCTTATACACAGCCTATTTAAGTTATCATTGACAATGATATCAATGTTGTACTTGGGAATGTTTCATTATTGTGACCAGGGTTCTAGGGAATGTTTCATTATTGTGACCAGTGTTCTTGGGAATGTTCCATTATAGGGCCAGGGTTCTTGGAATTGTTCAGTTATAGGGCCATGGTTCTTGGGAATTATGTTCCATTATTGTGACCAGGGTTCTTGGGATTGTTCAATTATAGGGCCATGGTTCTTGGGAATTATGTTCCATTATTGTGACCAGGGTTCTAGGGAATTTTCCATTATTGTGACCAGGGTTCTAGGGAATGTTCCATTATTGTTACCAGGGAACTTGGAAATGTTCTATTATTGTGACCAATGTTCTTGGACATGTTCCATTATTGTAACCAGTGTTCTTGGGAATCTTCCATTATTGTAACCAGTGTTCTTGGGAATGTTCCATTATTGTAACCAGTGTTCTTGGGAATGTTCCATTATTGTAACCAGTGTTCTTGGGAATGTTCCATTATTGTAACCAGTGTTCTTGGGAATTTTCCATTATTGTGACCAGGATTCTTGGGAATGTTCCATTTTTGTGACCAGTGTTCTTTGGAATGTTCCATTATAGGGCCAGGGTTCTTGGGAATGTTCCATTATTGTGCCCAGGGTTCTTTAGATTGTTCCATTATTGTGGCCAGTGTTCTTGGGAATGTTCTGTTGTTGTGGCCAGTGTTCTTGGGAATGTTCCGTTGTTGTGACCAGTGTTTTTGGGACTGTTCTGTTATTGTGACCAGTGAATGTACTTTTCAGGACACATTTAGGATTTTTACATTTTTCCCCATAAAGGAACAGGAACTGCTAACCTACATTTTGTAATTTCAGAATATAAACTCCACAGTGGCTTATATATTGGAACGGAGAAAACAGTTGTTAACTAAGGTCTAATGGTTGTGGTTAAGTTATCCGTTATTATACTGCCGCTTCAAAGAAGTGGAGGATTATACTGTTTTACCCTTGTCCATCCATAACTAAATTTTCCGTCACAGTTTTCTAAGCAACTATTGCATGCAGAAGCTTGATATTTTACATATTGCTTTATCCTATAGTGCCATATAGTGTATAGCTATTTCATGCTCCTTGGTCATCCACTTCTGTTTACCAGATACTTTTTGGCAGGGGTATCACTAGTGAGCATTAGCACATAGATACACTTGTTTCTTCCATGATTTTGGGTTTTTACTTGATGTATGCTTTATACATCGTAATTAGTACTGAAAAAATACATGTATGTTAAATGTTTCCATTTTATAGCATTTTCATTGAGCAATTGGTTGACTGACAGAAATCTGACAATGATGTCTGTACTGACTGACCTCCAAGCTGACAAACTGTTACAAGATTTGGGTCTGACAGATTTTATGAGTAGTACCAGTTTGTGTGATCTGAACTCGTCACCTTTTAACATCAAGACTGATCCAATGGGATGGAATAATGGTGAGTATCTTTATGTAGATAGTTTTTTGCCTGTTGTTGTGGAATTTGTTTAATTGCCTTATGATAAGGTGAAAACAGGCTTGACTATTTTTTTAAGATTAAGGTAACAAAAATTGGTCTTAAGGTATTTGAGACTAAAGAATATAGTTGGGTAACTTATATTTTAGTTCACTTAATAGTCTTTATTTTGATAGGAGTGTTAAAGGTTGTTTGACAATAAAACTAAAATTTGAGACCATTGTTACAGTTATACAGGAATTATGTTTATTTAATCTTACAGGCTGCGGGCCTCTGTGGCCTAGTGTTTAAGGTAATTTTGTCTACTGTTGATCATGTGGTCTGTCAACACTGAGGTTGTGGGTTTGAATCACTGCAGGAAGGGTTTACTCAACCCCAATCTTAATTGACAAGGATTGTCAATTGTTCATTGGGGAGTAGATTCATTGAAAGCTAGGTTCATTGAAAGATAGGTTCATTTTTTCGCCACCCAAATACTTAGTCACTATATATATGTATACTATATGTATACTTTTAAGCCAATGCCAGTCACCTTTTCTGCAATGATTTTGTTTGGCCATTATATTAGTAAACCTCCTTCCTGTTATATTACATTGGTCTACATGTAACCAAACTGGATCTTTGTATTGCAGAATGTACGGACAGCAATGTTAAACTTCCAAACATTTCATCACCCGCTGCGTGTCACATCAACGATGTTTGTAACACAACCTCCTGCTGTGTAGAGGTCGGCATACTGAAAAGGTCACTGTATGTTTCAGTGTTCATGAATCCTTGTAGATATAACCTTCAAGTTCAGCTGGAGAATTTGAAAATAGATATTGATATATTTACTTATAAATGGGGTAAGTGACACACCTATGAACAGTTTGTTTATTATACCCCACGCAACGAAGTTGTGGGGGGATAATGTTTTTGACCGGTCCATCATGTGTCATGCTGTTGTTGCCTGGATAGCACTCTCATTTCTTAATGGATTTTGACGAAACTTTGGGAAATTGTTACTTATAGTAGGTGCTTGAATGAGATTGATTTTCAGGGAATTTCGTCAAGGTGAACCATATTTTTGGGAGGAGGACTTGGTCAACTTTCATGTACATGTATATTCAATGTTATCGCCTGGATAGGGCTTTCATTTCTTTATGGATTTTCATGAACCTTTGGGAAATTGTCATTTATAGTAGGTGCTTGGATGGGATTGATTTTTAGGGAAATTTGTCAAGGGGAACCATATTTTTGGGAGGGTTACTTAGTCAACTTCATGTACATTTATATTCAATGTTGTCTCCTGGATAGCGATTTCATTTCTTCGTGGATTTTCATGAAACTTCAATATACCAATTTAAATACCAAATACCACCTTGATGTAATGGGAACACGTGGGGTATTGTGAGCTTGCTCACTAAGGTTCTTTAATGAAAATAGTTCTGATTAATTAAGTATCATTTATCCATCAAATATCTCCATTTCAAAATACAAAACTCTATCTGGTTCAGTAAATTTCATTCTGTTTCTGCTGTTTAGAAATGTACATAAAAATTTTAAGGTTTGCCTTCAGATGTTTCAGATTATTGTTCATAGTTCATTATATTAAACATTTAACAGACCAATGCAAATCTTTGTAGAGTTGTTTCCCTTGTTTATTTTAACTTCTGCTGTTCTTCATTGTGTGTTTTATTTGCTTTTGTTACAAGATCAAATTTAGGGGATGCAGGACACCATCTGCCATTTTTTATTAATAGTTGAAATTCAAAGTTTTCGTATAAATGAGTTCATTAAAGGCAAAAGTAAATAAAATGAATTTTTTTACAAAGGAGGAAATTTTCATTTACAAAAAATACCAATTTTTAGTACTTTTTGACCAGTTATTTCCTAATAGACAAAAAATTTAATTCAAAGACCATAAATTTTTCTTTCCATCATTAAAATGTACACGAATTGCTTGACATTATTGAAAATTAAGAAAATTTCAAAGGACAGAAAATTTTACTCAATTATTTTACTGCTCTTTTATTCTCTTCTCTGTATAATCTAGTGAAAAATTTGAAATTTCAGTGTTCAGCCCTTTGAAAATAAGCTCTGAAACCCCTATTTTTTATTTTGAATTATGATTACTTTTATAAAAAATTAACTACATTTGTATATGGCAAGTTTAAAGAAAATTCAAAGACAAATTATTTTCACTGTGTTAGTGTCCTGAACCTCCTTAAAAGATAATAATTCTGTTTTCTTTTAAATTGTAAAAATAACCAGTGATCATTTGTTTGAATTCCACGTGGAAAATGAAATACAGGAGTCTGTCCCTACTGAGCAATTTCATAACAATAGTTTTGGCAGATTAAATAACTAGCATTTTGGATACTGTTTTTTTTCAGGAGAAAGGAAGCAGTACTATTTATATGGTGTATTAAGATTGGAGTAAGTAGTCTTTGTTTTAGCCTGACATTTCCAATTTAATACAGAGATTTTCTGTAATATTTCTAATTAAATTTTTTTCTTATTTTAGTACTTCAATTAATATTAAGGATGTTTGCTGATCAGAGATACAAAATTAAATAAGCAAAAATTTAGAGCAGTGTTATTTGTATGTCCCACCAATAAAAATTGGGGTACATATAGACTTTCAGTCTGTTCGTTCTTTCCTTTGTCTGTCCCTTCTTGATGAAATCTCCTCACCAGCAAAATTCTAAAGGGTTGTGCCCATTACTTCACGCTTGAATTAATTAACTTAGAAAAAGATCGGTGTTTACCAATATGTGCCAAGCAGGACCAGTTACACCCAGACACATTTTCTTGTTTTAATCATAAGTACTTTAATGAGTTTGCTTGTTCTTATTTTGTGATAATGAACGCTTGTGACCTCTGTATCTCCTTGATATGCTCAGATTCATGATACATCACATAGTATCAGAGAAGGCCTATGTAGTAGATGCCAACATCAAAGTTTGTTTCGAAGCTGCTAACAATGGAAGCTCCTGTTACCTAGAATTTACTGTCTTAGAGGATACCAGTTTTAAGTATCCTGCCTGCAACGAAACTGATGATAAGGATCTACCATTTAATGGTGAGTTAGCTGTACTAACAAATTAGTTGCTTGTTTTAGCAGTGGCTCTACCACTGATGGGTGGGCGGCATCGGTGGCTGAGTGGTTAAGGTAGTTCATCTACTATTGATGATGTGGTCTGTCAACACTGAGATTGCAGGTTCAAGTCTCACTACGGGCATGGTGCATTTGTCTCTAATCTTAATTATTAAGGATTGCCAGTTTTCTTACCGAAGGTCTGTTTTTTTTCCGGGTACTCCGGCTTCTCCCCCAATAAAAACTGGACGCCATGATATAGGTGAAAAATTGTTGAAAGTGGCATTTAACAACATTCAAACCTACAAACAATCAAACCACTGATGATAAGTAGACTACACTAGTGGGTAATAGTTTTAATCATCCAGTTTGCAACACAAATGGTACAAGTATTTGCCATATTTTAATTTTCCATTCTGCGTCACCTTAACCAATTGAAACCAATCATTGGAGATCCTAAATCTAAGATGGCCACCAGTTTTGACTAAAGCTTATAATAGGACTCTATGGAAAATACTTACAAACAGCTTCTTCTCTGAAACTGTTGAACTCATACACCAAATCATGCAGAAAAGATGACAGGTTTGTTTTCTACTTTTTGTTTTAGTTTTGATGCTGATAGGAAACTTTAAGACCATATGGGTAAAAAGGTTAAACGTTTTCTGGGAAGTTAATTTCTATGCTTGTTTTGATGAGTTATATGATAAGTTTACTAAAATGGTGGGAACCAGTTTGATTAGTTATATGATGTTTACTATAATGGAGGGAACCAGTTTAATCATAAAGTTTACATCACCTATCGAACAAGGATTTGCTTTAATATAGTAAGCTTACTAGAGTAGTGGATACCAGTTTTAATAATCCAGTTTGCAATACAAATAGTGCAAGAATTATATATGTTTTCCTCTACTTTTTTACTGTTTAAGAACAATTTTGTAGATGAAAATCTGTGAATAATAAAATACTTAACATTTTGATGAATTATTTGTAGGTTTATCGCTTGATTTTTGGCAGCCTGAGGTTTGTTACTTTTTTAATGGTAGTGGACTTTTCATTGAGGAAGGTAAGTTCATTTATGTTAGCTCAACACTTATCGTTGATCCATATTCCACTCATAAACTTTTAATATTTTAATTTTCCATTTTGCAGGACACCTTTACCGATTGAAACCAACCTTTGCAGATTCTAAACTTCTTTAAGTTTCAGGATGATCTGCAAATCAATACCAAGCTAATATGTCTAAAAATTGTTTTAAAATTTTGAAGCGAACTTTAAAAGGATGCTTTCAATGGTTATATTGGTTGTTTAAAATGATAACATATATATATAAAAACAGCATTTTAAAAGGAAATAGAATTGATTGACAAACATATATGCTGGTCATTTTATTGAACATACATACATTTTAAGCAAACAAATATTGAGATATCTTAACAAAATTCCGTTGTTCCAGTTTGACATGTATATGACGTCGGAATTCTTATTGTGACGTCACAGCAGGCTCTATGCTTATTGTGACATTACAGCTGGCTCTATGCTTATTGTGACGTCACAGCAGGCTCTATGCTTATAAAAAACCTAATGTGTTCTCAATGCGTATGAAGGACGTCATACTAGAATCTACCTTCTGCTTGGCATGATCTGTTAAAAACCTTAACATAACCTTCTTTGTATTTTTTTAAATACCATAGTAACAACAACAGAGATGATGACAACAGAAACTGAAACAACAACCATGGACGTAACAACAGAGGAAACAACTGTTATGACAACTACGGAAGCAATTACTACCAGCACTGAAGCAGCAACAACAACAAAATATTTGTGTATTACAGCCACAACATTGTCGGATGTGGCAACAACCTTGTCTAGTTATATGTCAACGTTATCTGAAGATGTGACATCAACAGTGTCAGGTGATATGACATCAACTGGTTCCGGTGATATGACATCAACTGGTTCTGATGATAGTACAACAACTGATTCAGGAGACAGTACAACTGATTCAGATCACAGTACAACAACTGATTCAGGAGACAGTACAATAACTGATTCAGGTGACAGTACAACCTTTTCAGGTGACAGAACAACTACTGATTCAGGTGACAGTACATCTGATTCAGGGGACAGTACAACAACTGTATTTGGTGATAGTACAGCAACTGTATTTGGAGATGGTACAACAACTGTATTTGGTGATAGTACAACAACTGTATTTGGAGATGGTACAACAACCACTGGAGATAGTACAACAACTGAATCAAGGTTTACAACAACATTGTCGGGTGATACAACAATATTTTGTGGTTATTTTACAACAGAAGTTGAAACTACAACAGAGGCCGAAACCACTACAACTATGGAAACCACAACAATAGATCGTAAGTACTTGTCATAGCTTTTGTTAGGAAATTAATCCAAAACCACTATAACTATAGAACCCACAACAGTAGATCATAAGTACTTGTTGTAGCATCTGTTAGGAAATTAATACATGTATAAAAACACTACTCTATAGAACTCACTACAATAGATCGTATGTGCTTGTCATAGTTTCTGTAAGGAAAGTAATCTAAAATTACTACAACTATAGAATCCACAACAATAGATCAAAAGTACTTTTCATAGCTTTTGTAAGGAAATTAATTAAAACCACTACACTACATACATGTTATAGTTATTTTGGGAAATGTCATAGCCACAACAACAACTTGTAAGTACATATTATAGCCTGTATAGCAAAATGTTTATTTAGCTTAGGAAGTGATCGCTTATTCATCCAGATTATATTTTTCCAGCTGCAGAATTAAGATAGAAAGAATAGCAATGTTCATTGAGATGCCCTTATTGTCATGCTACTAGGTCTTGAAAACCCTTTTAATTATTCCCCCACTTCGAAGAAGGGGCAGGTATACTGTTTTACCTTTGTATCTCTGTTCAAAAACAAAAATTTCTGTTGCGGTTTTCAAAGCTACTATAGGATGCAGAAGCCTGATATTTTGCATATTGCTATATTCTATAGTACCATATGGTTTATAGCGATTTTATGCTCCTTGGTCTTTTACTTTCTGTTTACCGAATACTTTTTTTGAAAGCAGGGGTATCACTAGTGAGCATTAGCTCACAGATACACTTGTTTTTTTAATGTTATGAAAATGAAAGCTTTTTGATCCTTTCATAAAGTTAATTTCAACACTGAAAAAAATTGTAGAAGTGTGTTATCTTAGTGTGAGCAGGTGTAAACTTTACCAGCCTGGGCGAGGATACTTGTGTGATGTCATATCATTAAATTGTTCTTTATTGTAGCATGTTCGGGTGTGAACTTTACCCGCCTAGGTGAAGAGAGCTGTGAAATGAAGTGGGATTGTACAGCAGTAGCCTGTTGTCTTGGTATAGACTATGTACCGGGTGTCAGAAATACTGAAATCAGACTAGAAATAGACAACTGTAATAATGGAACAGTTGAGATGACATACACCATAGAGAGGAAAACTGAAGTGATAGTTTATCACAGTATAACAACTGGTAAGGATAAATTGTACAATTATGAGGATGTGTGGCATGTTTTTTTTGCGTTTAGGCCCTTTTTATTTTCTGTTTCTGATCATTTTGGGTTCTTATTCACCATTATTTGTGATAAGCATAAAATTTGGCGATTTTTAATTTTCTAGGACTTTTAATATTTAACTTTTGTTTTTCTTACTCCACGACTAAACCCCTCTTTCCCAACTCCAGTGGCTTCTGTGGTTAAGGTAGTTAGTTATCTACTATTGATCACATTGCTGTCAGCACTGAGGATGAAGGTTTGGGTCTCACTGTGATCAGGGTGTTTTTGACTCTAATCTTAATTGACAAACTGTATGATATTTGCCAGTTTTCCTACAGAAGGTTTTATCCTGGTACTCCTCCTAGACCCTCCTCCAAATAAAACTGGGTGCTAAGATATAGCTGAAAAATTTCAGAAGTGGCATTTAACACCACTCAAATAAAGATTCTTCCCCCTCCTATCTACTAAACTAAACTGCAGAAGTTTAAATACAACACCAAAAATAATTGATTCCGATCAAGTGACAAAATAACAGATACAGGCCGTTTCTGGAAAGTTGATTTTGTGTAAATAAAATTATAATTTTTATGTAATTAAAACCAAATATTGTTTAAAAATTAATAGTAGATGATTTTGTACATAATGAATTAAATGATAGTGATGTGAAACTAATTATGTATTTCACAACCAAACAATCGACAAATATTCTTTACAATTAGGATTTGGGTATATACTGCATTCAAGATAAACCCATGGTTCTCTAAATTTATCCTGCTTTACATTAGGCTTTAAAGATATTGATCTATTTGAATCGGGGGCCGAGTGGTTAAGGTAGTTTGTCTACTATTGATCACGTGGTCTGTCAGCACTGAAATTGCGGGTTTCAGCCTCACTGCTAGTAGGGTGCGCTCGACTAAAATCTTAATTGACAAGGATTGCCAGTTTTCCTACCAAAGGTTGAGGATTTTATCCAGGTACACTGGCTTCCTTCCCATTTTAAACTAGATGACACGATATAATCTGAAATTGGCATTAAACAGCATTCAGACAAACCAACAAATCTATATTACTCCAATAACAGATCATATAGCACAGAAACTTACATAGCTTTGATATTTGACGATAGACTTTTATCTATTTAATTATAGGCCATACAGAACAGATTAATATCGCCAGTACATTCCAGCTTAACATCACATTTGACAGTGAAGACAAGGATAAGTTTTATATCTCTGTTGCCTTAAGTGCATGTGAAGTATCCCCCTTCCCAGGGGTGTGCCAAACATTTGAAGTTCTTTCACACTCGGTCCTAGCCAAAAAGTGTCGTCCTAACTTTCACTTAACTAGTAGAAGGAAAAGAGAGGCTCCTATTCCTTCGTTCAGAAGCAGATCACTTATGTGGATAGACGAAAGTGAAATGAAGTATGAATCTGATATTGAGAAAGCCATATCTGTTGATATTGGTACAAGATGGAGAAGGTCAACCACGGAGTGAGTAGAAGCTTGTACACAGAAGTTATCTCCCTTTATAAAAAATACTGAAAATTAAAATGAGGGTCTATCTGTGTTTTTGTTTAAGAAACCACCAGTAATTGTAGTCTATTTGGTCTAATCTGTCTAGACAAATGTCTCCAAGGTCAAGGTCATAAATTTATTCCAACTTTAGTATTCAGTATAAAATGTCATGCACCTCAAATAATATTGATAGATATAATTAATTGAACTATATAATAATAATTACATTCCTTCTGTATATTTATGCAATTCAACACTTTTGATTGGTTAATAAAACTTCCGGTTAAGAATACTTGATTCTTATCATTTAAAAGTCAAGACCACAAGCTTTCTTGACAATGGCTACAGAACTAACAGGGTTCCCACACAACCTTGAAAACGGGAAAAGACAGGGAATTTTGTTTTTCCTTTTCCATTTAGGAAATGTCCAGGAATTTTATATAATTTTGCTGTCTTATTGTTCTTTAAAAGGGGTCAGATACAATTTGCAACTAAGTTTTGAATAGGTTTACTTCTAAAGGGGACTTCCAAATCACTTGAGCACTTTGAACAACAGTATATCAAATAATATTTGTTTTGATTATTGAAACTGATGTCCTTGTGCCATTCAAAATGACCTTGAAAACAATTGAAAAGACCTTGAAAAATTGAAAAGTCCTTGAAATTAAAATGAAAATATTTGTGGGAATCCTGAACTAAGCAACGCAGAGTAATTTTAAGCAAAAAACACCCCTGAAATTAGCATAAAATAATACTAATTATTTGCTTATGGAATGAAATTATACAAATTAAATGAAAGATGTTGTAGTTTTATGGATGTAAATAAGTGTGACCCATGCACACATTTTCTGTATAAAGTGCAACTACCCTTCACAGTGTGCTTCTTCCATGCTTGTACACAATGATAAAACTATATAACATTTGCGTTCAATTCTGTTTTTGTCCACGGCACCAGAGGGTGTGTCCAGAATAATTTTTGGGGTAATCATTTCTTGGTCAAAATATTTTTATGCAGTAACAGTAAAATCTGAAAATAAAATGTGTTAAGTACTTACATTGTGGCTTCCTAATGCTGACAATTTCTTGAACAGTAGGGACCTCATTTGCCGAGTGGTTATGTAGTTTAAGTCTAATATTGATCACTGTCAACACTGAGATTGCGGGTCTGAGTCTCACTGCAGACAGGATGCACTTGACTCCAATCTTAATTGACAAAGGGTTGACAGTTTTCCTACTAAAGATCTGGTGATATCTCTGGTACCCCGGCTTCTCCCAAAATGAAAACTGCTGAAAGTGGCATTAAACAAAATCAAAACAAACAAA
Source organism: Limnoperna fortunei (assembly GCA_944474755.1). NCBI lineage: Eukaryota > Metazoa > Mollusca > Bivalvia > Mytilida > Modiolidae > Limnoperna > Limnoperna fortunei. The sequence goes on from OX104122.1 coordinate 23,345,202, forward strand.
CAAACAAAATTCATGCTGACAATTTTTGAACAGTGACGAAAATGCATCACAGTTAAATATATGTACTGTTAAGTCGAGATGCATACTAGGGGTAGTGGTTACCTTTTGTGAGCTCAGCTTGTATATGTACTGTAGGTTTAATATGAACACAAGGGGGCCTCGGTGGCCGAGTGGTCAAGGTAGTTCGTTTACTATTGATCACGTGGTCTGTCAACACTGAGATTGCGGGTTCGATTCTCACTGCAGGCAGGGTGTACTCGACTCCAATCTTAATTGACAAGGATTGCCAGTTTTCCTACCGCAGGTCGGGGGTTCTCTCCGGGTACTCCGGCTTCCTCCCCCAATAAAAACTGGACGCCATGAAATAGCTGAAAAATTGCTGAAAGTGGCGTTAAAACACCATTCAAACAAACAAAACAAAACAAATAATATGAACACACATTGGGCTAAGTATTATTGTTTTAAGCATTTAAATTTGTGTTAAAGATGATAAAATCTCAGAACTTTTTGAGCTTCTAATGTAATATATTGTTTATTAGAATGTTGTTTTACACCAATTTCAGCAATTTTTCAGCTATATCATGCTGTCCAGTTTTTATTGGGGGGAGGAAGCCCTAGTACCTGGGAAAAATCCCCAACCTTTGGTAGGAAAAGTAGCAATCCTTGTCAGTTAAGACGGGAGTCGAGCACACCCTCCCCACAGTGAGACTCTAACCTGCAATCTGAGTGTTGACAGACCATGATCTATAGTATAGGAACTACCTTAACCATTGGGCAACCATTAGGCCCCCACTTGTAACATATAAAATGTATCAATTCTTTTTTTTAGACCTGATGTAAAGAACTTCAGAGATGGCATTAAAATTCTACTGGACAGAAATGCTACCAATAGAGAATTACAGGCATACATCACTCAAGTTAAAAATTACGAGGTAACAGTTGACATGTCTTTCTGTTAGTTACATGTTTAAAATCAGGAGTGGATTTCACAAATCGTCGTAAGTGTAAAATCTGTTATAAGTGTTGGAAGATCAAATGGAACTGCATTGTGACATTAGCACTTACGATTAAGAAATAGTTTATGGCGGCCCAAATTTTATTGATTATTTTAAAATGAAATGAATTATATTTTGCCATGAGTGTTAGGAGTGGTAAATTATCATGAATATTATGTTTACACTCAGGTTTGTTGGTTTGTCTATTTTTTTGTCAGGTCTGTTTGTTTGTTGAGTATAATTGTTCACAATATTTACTCAAATCTAAACTAACATTCTCATTGGTGGGTAAAGGGAATACACTAATTTATATCAGCCCCAATACAGATTAATGATTTTGTGTACTGTGTGTGAACGTCCCTTAAGAGTTTTCATAACATTTTTTTCAGTCATGATAAATGATACCATACTGAAATTTTTTCAAAGGGTCTGCATGATCACTCTTTATTGAGGGATTTATTTTCAGACCTTGCTGACCCCTACTTCCTGTTTAAAGTTATATATTGCAGAACCATAGGAAGCATAAGCTCACAGCACAGTAATATTGCTATGACTTATCATGCTTTATAGAAGGATTTATTTTCAAAACTCTCTGACTCCTACTTCCTGTTTAAAGTTATATATTGCAGAACTATAGTCAGGGAGCATAAGCTCACAGTAATCTTGCTATGACTGATCATGCTTTATTGAGGGATTTATTTTCAGACCTCTCTGAGCCCTACTTCCTGTTTAAAGTTATATAAAGTTATATTGTAGAACTATCATCAGGGAGCACAAGCTCACAGTAATTTTGCTATGACGGTTTTCACTCATTAACTCATTATTTTGAATTTTCAGCTTCGAAGAATACAAAGTAATCTACAGACAGTCAGTTTAGATGGTAACGACACAACTACTGGAGAGAGGTCTGTTCTGATGGCTCAGGGATACAAGAATCCCTGGACACTGTTCACCAGTATGGAAATATTTAAAGGAAGCTTTGATATTATTGGAGGTTAGTTGGCATTATAGTGCTTCACGTATATTACAGTTCACTCTATACCAGTTTTGGGGCCTAATGGTGTCCGAGTTGTTAACATAGTTCGTCTACTGTTGATCACATGGTTTATCAACACCGAAGTTGTTTGTTTGAATGTTGTTTAACACCGCTTTCAGCAATTTTTCAGCTATATCATGGTGTCCAGAATTTAATGGGGAAGAAAACAGGAGTACCCTGAGAAAACCTCTGATCTTCCGTAGGAAAATGGCAATTCTTGTCAATTAAGATTGGAGTTGTGCACACCGTGTCACCCAGCCCTCAGTGAAACTTGAACCTGAAAGCTCAGTGTTGACAGATTACGTGATCTTTAGACGAACTACCTAAAACCACTCAGCCCTTGTTGTTCAGAAGTAAGGGGGATTACTCTTTGTTGATCTTGGCATAACCCTATTGTATTAGTGAATTGCTTCCTGTTGATGTGTCTTTTTGTTAAAGATATAAACAATTTATAACAATAATCAATCATTTAATCACTGCCATTGTACAGTAACCTAGACCAATGTCCACTGAGAATGCAGCAGGAATAAGAGCAAGGTTTAGTGTGCTCAGAGTTAAAATAATGTGAATTTCATATCTCACTGTGGGCAGTTACTCTGGTGGTTCTATTATAAACACACTGAAAATACAGCCCAGTGTTTGGTCTATTACAAAGTGGACATATGAACCTTTACATAACACATCATCTTAATCTTGCCTTGGTATGGCTAAAAAAAATTTCACATGACTCCAAGCAACTTAAATCCACACAGTTGATGCATAGTAAATAAACCCATTTACACAATACATTTATTATTTATATTTTTAGCGGAGACCATTTTTATGATGATCAATAGCAGTAATCTATCAGAAAACCAACAAACCTACATTATTGGAAAAGGTCTGTCTGTAAATGGAACTAAACTTCTAGCCCAGAAGTTAGCTGACATGACCATGGCAGATCTCAGAAGTCTTCTTGATGTTAAGCATGTAGATACATCAAAAATAGCAGAACTTTTAGAGGATGTCAGAGATCTGACTAAAGCCTTGGTTAGTTAAATATCAAAATGTTTATGACTTTAGTCATTCAGATGAAATTTGTGTTTCATTAAACTCCATTTAATCATCAATCAATCAGAATAATTGAGAAAACCGAATATTGTTTGATAAATTATCATGACAAGATATTTTATCATCAACAATTTAAGTGAGCAGACGGGATTGTGTAAAGGGTAAAACTACAAAGAGACCTTGAAAATTCTGTGAGAAGGACATTCCATATGGATTCAAAAATATCATTAAAACTGAAAAAAAGTGATCTTTCAAGTGGATATATCAGTAAGTATAGTTTTTCACTATTTTATTATTTATTTTTCCAGTATTTTGATATCTATGACCAACTGTATGGAGAAGGAGAAAATATCTTCACTTCATTAGATCTAGCATTAACTGGTACCCATAACTTCCCCAGACAAGATGTTCTACCTATGGAATATTCCAAAGACTTCTTACTTGGAGGTCTGGTTCCCATGACATTCGGTGAGTACTCTTTAAGTTTTATATCCATAATGGTAGACCTAATAATGCCTTTGTTATATTGCAACTATGAAAGAAATATGATTGTTGTATTTTAGAGCTGAAAACCCTGATTCATCAGCTTGTGGACGCAACTCCTCTGAAACCACTTAACAGAATTTAACGAAACTTGGTATGCAAGAAGTACACCACATGTATTCTATGTGTTGATGTATTGTGGAGAGGGTTTTTTGCGTGAAAAATGAAAACTGCTTACCGCGTATGGTTCAGCTTATGCTGCTTTTGTAGATAAAGAAAACTACTTTTTGAAATCAATAATTATTTCCTCGAGAAATTCAGCGTTTTGAAATATGGCAGTTTTTAAATTTTGAAATGGCGATGTTCCATACTGAAATTTGACCTTTATTAGAACGGAAGTGTACTTTAGGAACAATCGATTATTGTCTACTCGAAATCCTTCGGGTGATGTCGTCTGCAGTTAAGGCGGGAAAAGTGTCGCGGTTTGTCCGAATACCATTGAACGTCACGAAAGCAAACAAACATTTGTAAACATCGTAAGGTCCCTTTAGAAACAAAAATGGCTGACTTATTATGTAAAATTCCCGTAGCAAAAGTCAAGGATGATTTGTAACAACTTAACACCAGAGGCATATTATAAAACATGGACAGGTTATCGTATCTACATTTTTTCTACTGAATTTTCGTAATAAAAAGGTAAAATATAGAATAATGAAAAAATGCAAGAAAACTTATTTTCCCAAGGGGGGTTGGCATTTAGTATAGTTGTGCATATTACCAGGAATTTTTTATCTGCAAATTTTTGTGTGAGTTTTGGCCCATTGGACAGGAATTTGCAGAAAATCCTGATTTTTTTTCATTATTATACCCCACTCAACAAGGTTGCGGAGGGAATAATGTTTTTGACTGGTCAGTCAGTCCGTTCGTCAGTCCTATTCTTGTAAGAGCAACTCCTCTGTAACTACTGATCAGAATTTTATTAAACTTGGTTGGAATGAAGGACACCATTTGTAGTTGTACATATCAACAGGAAATTATGATACAATATTTTTTGTAGTAGTTATTCCTCCTTTAAACTTAGAAAATTTTCAAAATATATGTATGAAACAACTCCTATCTGCTTATACTCAGACACTACTGATCACAATTTTATGGAACATGATAGGTATGTGGGAGTGTGGGGTATGTGAGCATGCTCACTAAGGTTCTTTAATATATTTACAGTTTTCAATGTTGGAGGCTATTATGGTATGAAGTTCGCTGTTGATGTATCCTTGTTGGGAATGACAGCCAGTGCTGGTATAGAACCATTTGGTGGGGCTGTTGTTTATGGAGAACTCAGAGTTGGTTATGCTATTTCTGGACTACTGAAGTTAGAGGGACAGATCTTGGAACTTAAGTTCCCAACAGCAGCAGAGATATCCTATAACAAATTCCCATTGGATGTGGGGTGAGAAAATTAATTAAAGTCAACCCTTGTACATTGTGTCGTCTTAAAGTATTCCTAATAATTTTACTTGACATCCCTACTAATTTAAGTAATGATGGAGTATTACATTGGTGGAAGCAAACTATCAATTTTCCTTATTCGTGATTTTAACTTTCAGGCATTGTATTAAAGAGAGTTATTTATAAGTTATATGCATTATATGTTTGGTACTGTAGTCTATAATATTACATATATCATGTTGTGGTATTAAGTCATCCGAAATATGCAATACCTAAAAGCTATTTATATATGACATTTAAAGTCATGCCAATTACATTAGTAAATTTTTAGTTTCCTACCAATGGGCTGGAGTTTTCTCTGGGCATTCAGGCTACCCCCAATAAAAACTGGACACCATGAAAAATTGCTGAAAGTGACATTAAACACCAGTCAAATAAACAAAGAAACAAACATTTTTAGTAAGGTCTAATCTGTATACAAGCGAGACATGTCTTTATAACTTTTATTTATGGAAAATCACATTTTGAGCAAGGAACATCCCTCCAATCCCAATTGAAATATGTATTTGAACATTATTTTACAAAGTTTTTCATAGAGTTAAAACAGGATTTACATGTTTATGTTCTTTATGCATCTAATTTCTTCATTTTCTCAATATTCCATTTTCAGAGTTGAGATGACCTTGAAACTGACTCCCACCAGACTAAGTCTGAATGGTGGAGTGACCTTGACCGCCAACCTGTTTTCTGAGACGTTAACCAAGGCTTTATACAGGAACCAGTTGTGGTACTACTCTACACCTACCATAGAGAAGAAGGTTGTTAATGAACATAACATACAAGTAGACAGTACTCCACCTCAGATTACATCCTTTATTAATCAGCAGGTAAGGTTGGGTTTGTTAACATAATTTATTAAAGTTTTTTCAATAAATCCTGTTAAGAGACAGTTCAGTTTTCAAGTCAAAATGGAGAAATGTGATCCGGGCACGGTTCTGCAATTGTGTAATTCTGATGTCTTACAATAGTAACAGCATTAATAATAATAATGGTGTAAGCTTCATTTCTCCCAATAAATCAATGTTTTCAATATTTGCATGCTAAGTCATATGTTAGTATTCTAGAAGTTTTAATTTCTTTGAAGTTATTTTTAAAATGAAGCCATAGAGTAATGATTAAATGGTCGTTGTAGGGGGTAATAAGCTGTGTTAGCAGTAACAACAAATTTGAATAGAGAATGTGGCTAATTCATTCCAATTTAAATTGGTTACAAATGGAACTTGTCAGCCACTTACAGTTGTATGTTTTCTAATTCTATTATTTCTTATTATGTATTTATTCAAGAAAAACTATACATTTAATGTTGAATGGTTATCTTAATCAACACATGAATTAAAACAATAACAGTAAATTAAAAACTTTATAGCATATGATAATCAGCCAGGTTCCTCTGGATCAAGATTCTGATCTAAATGTTTTGCAGTTTGCTGTTGTAAAAATGCCAGCATAGACATTTGTCATTTCACCATGCTACCTGAACTTTTGCGGAAACGAGTTCAGTATTAAATTACAGCATTATGAATGATACAATCAGAATCGCAAAAATTTCAAAAATGATACACAACCATGTGAAACTTTTGCTTCATTTTGTTATTACTGTATGAGGCGATCATTTAGTGCTAACACAGAATAGGGGTAAAGTATGTGGGATGTCCTCAATTGGTTTTATGGCATTAATGTGTAAACCCGACACCGCAATGCAGTCTTTATGCCTCTTTAAGAGGAAGATGCTTGTTGATTCATTAGTTTGATGTTATGTAATGTTCATGTACTTCATAATTAGACAAGAAATAGCTACTGTTTGAACTAACAGCTCATGCTTTAAGGAATTCAGTTATAACTGACATATGTAGGGCTGAGTTGTTAAGGTAGTTCATCTAGTATTAATCACTTGGTCTGTCAACACTGAGATTGCAGGTTTTAGTCTCAATGCGGGCAGGGTGTGCTTGACTCCAATCTTAGTTGACAAGGATTGCAGGTCTGATGTTTTCTCCGGGTACTCAAGCTTCTCCCCCAAGAAAAACAGGATGCCATAATATAGCTAAAAAATAAACATAACAAACAATATAACTTGTATGGTTTTTATCTGAATTATGAATAAATTACTTTGTAATTTGCAACTTGAATCAATAATTGGTAATTTTATCCAAATTTTTTTTTTAGTCTTCTAATCAGTGTAGTGTAAGACAGATCAAGAACAGAGATTACACTCAGCCTCTGTTTGAGATATCAGTACATGCTGAGGATGACAGAAGTTATGTACAGCTGACCCTGGATGTTGGCACAGCCCCAGGTAGTAATGATGTACTGGAAGGATTTAAACTGGGAGGACCAAGTACTGTTCTGAACAAGGTATTACTGTATTATTAGATATTAATAGTCCTTGACAATAGTATACCGTACATACTCGCACATAAGTCGGGAAATTGGGAGTTAAAATTTGGTTTTGGAGCATGGTTCCGACTTTTAAGCGAGTCATACCACAAGAGGAAAGTCGAAGTTTGAAGGCCGTATATAGATCGCCAACTATAACGACGAAAATAGACAGATACGTGATTAGTTATGCTAAATAAAGTATATTTAAGACAATAATAACGATTGTTTTTACTTGTGTATTGTTTATTTTATCCAGTTTCCATATTTCTATTCGTATTTACCACTGTTTACACAAGTATCGATTTATTTGTATGTATTGCATAATACATCCGGTGATGTCATGATACAACTAAAAACCGAAAATCAAGATAAACTAAGTAATACATATATGCTACAGAATTCGTTTTTTCATCAATTATTATTTTAATTTGCAAACCATATTCCTTTATATTTTGTATTAGCTTTCATTTATTTTAAAAACTCTGCTTTAACTATTAAATAATTATGAAAATGAATATTTGTATATTTACTTGTGTTTGTCTTTTTTATGGTTTTTAGTCATAGCAAATTCAGGGAGATAATTACGTTTACATTTTCAAAACACGTGTACACTAGTGTAAACAAACCACTTAGGATAAATGACAAGCGATATTTAACTCATAAAACACGAGAAACAAATAATAAACAAGAAGTCTTACTGATATAATGATTTTTATTCACAAATTTGGAATTTTTATTTGAATCTGACCTCATGTCAACACGTCTGTCTTCCGACCGACTTATACGAGGGTCAACAGCAAAATACCAGATTTTAAGGCCCAAAAAGACCCCCGACTTATATGCGGACCGACTTTTAAGCGAGCATCTACGGTAATGTCATATTTTCATTAATATTGATTTGGCATAAAGTTAGTCATCTACTATTGATCAGGTGGTCTGTCAACACTGGTTACCATTTCGAGCATTACTACAGCCAGGATGTGCTCAACTCCAAACTAAATTGACATGGTTTGCAATAGGTCGGGTTTTTAACCAGGTACTCTTGCTTCTTCTCCCAATAAAACTGGACACCATGATGTAGCTAAAAATTGCTGAAAGTGGTGTTAAACCAAAAAAAAAAAACAAAAGAAAAACAATATTATCTTTCATTACTTGCGGTATGTTGAATTTTCCCTGTTGACAGGTAGGCAACCATTGTGAAACGATATGTTTATTCTTATAAAGGAACAAATAATAATAATAATACCTTTGTAGCCTTTGACAGTGACAGGTGTGCCTCTGTTCTTCACCATGTTGGCAGAGAATGGTTCTGGAGAAAGGTCAAAGGTCACATGCTCCTTACCAACCTACGACATCACACTGCCAACAGGTAGACTTACAGCTGACTTTCTGTCTAGTAGTAATCCAGCTGTACTACGAGCATCTGTAGTCATAACTGAGGACTCCCCATTAATGACAACACAAGTTGGAGTTGGTTATGGAAAGGGTGTCTATGGAGACCAAGTGGTACCATGGACAGATATGAATATGACAACTCAGTCATTGTTTGTGTCTCAAGGTAAGGGGGCATATTTATTGTTTTGTTTCCAGAGGGTGGCCAACACATATGGATTATACTATCTGTGCTGTTGCATCTGAATTGTTGGTGTTGTTATCACTTTTTTTTCAATCCATCAGCTCCTCAAGACTTATTTAAAACAATTCAACCAAACTTGTACAGTATCTTTTTAGGATTTTTTTCAGCTATTTCAATATTTTTGGTCAAATCTCCTTTGATGAACCTCAAAATTAGTATAATTAAACATTGGATATACAGCACGCCCAAAGAGGATGATCACTCAAACACTCTACAAGTTTGTTTTCAGACAGAAATTGACCTATATTAGCGCATTTAAAAATAGGTCGATAGGTTTATGGTGCAGATAACTGTTACCAGTATACTGATGATTGTTGTTTTTATCCTAATGACTTCGTGATGTTTTCATCGAAATTATAAACTAATTTATTTTCATTTGGCCAATTAACAATACACTCAAAATTTTATCCCTACTCAAAAGGCTTGTGTGACATGTACATAAATACACAACTGTTTAACCATGTGTTTTGGCGAAAGTATAATTCAGGATAAAAGATTTGTAGCTTCAATATTACCGAAATTAAAAAATAATGAAGTTTTGTCTGAAAAATATTGTTGTGCATGTAAAATGGTTTTTTAAAAAATTCTGACCAAAATAGAAATAAATAAAAATAGGTTTCCTTGCATTCGTACTATTGCATAAATTTGTACAGCTCAGCTCTCTCTCAGACTTCCAGGATTGCAATAAATCTAATAAAACCATTTTTTTTAAGGCTGTTGAAACCACAAAACATGATAATTATTTAATTTATTTTTGAAATATTGATAGACATACAGATAAAGACCAGCGATTTATTTCTGCATGCGCAAAATGAAAGAAAAAGCATAAAGTTCAAATTTCTATTTTGTAGCAATGAGAAAATCAAGACATTAGCTGGTTATTTACTTCCATAAACAATTGATAATATATATTTTCTACACCCTGAAAAAAAACACCATGGCACACTGTTTTACACCCGAAAGACAAAACATCAAGGAGATTAATTTTTAGTCGGTGATAGATAACAACATTCCGAAACACTCTGATTCTCCAAGAAAGTTTTGGTGTCGCACTGTGTAACACAGAGATATTTCTCTAATTTGAGTGTTTGAGTGACCATCCTCTCAGGGCATACTGTAGTACTACCCATAAGGTATATTTCAACATTTAAATACAATATAAGGAAAAAATTTACATTTGATAAAAGCAGATGAAGGCTTAACAACAAATATGAAAATAAAGGATATACAAGTAACCATGGAAATGTTTTATAATGTTTCATGTGCTTAATTGTTAAGTGCTCTAATTATAATTGCTTCTTTTAAAGAGGGGTACCACTGAGCTACTGCTGATATCTAATACAAGTTATGTATTATAATTAATTTAACAACAAAACCTACATTATATTACATATTTTTTTTCTTGTTTCAGCTGCCGACCCAACCAATACTAAAGTATTGGACATTTTCACAGGACCCAGGATAGGAAGACTTGTGGCTCCTATGTCTGTATCAGGAATGTACAAAAACAGCTCAGGTGACTGTGCCCGAGCATGTGCAAACATGGCAGCAGCAGACTGTAATAGTTTTAACTACGACTTCCTGTCTAGAAACTGTGAGTTGCTGACAAAGGTGGAAGATGCAGAATATAAGTTATCTGTGTCAGCACTGTACAGACATTATGAACGTTTAGGTGTTGACAACATTCACAATTTTGTGTATTCTGGTCTGGACCTACGACACAACACTACGTACTATTTCAACTTCCACATGGTTAATTATCTGGGATACGAGAGCTACATTTCGTCCGACGCTGTGATGGTTGATCTAACTTCACCTGAACCAGGTACTTTTAACGTTTTTAATGGTGTAAATATGTTCTCCTTATAACCATGTTATCATTAGTTACCCTGCTAATTCTATTTAGCTCTTCACTTCATCCCCTGTGGGGTGAATTTATTCCAGAATCTGGTCTATCAATATTTAACAGATTCATAAGGACCAACCCGATGTCCAAATCTTTATTGGACGTAGAAAAATTTTTTTCGGTGTAAATGCACAATTTCATAAGACTAAATCATTGAACCTCTTAATGGGAATTTGTGGGGCTGCCTGAAAAAATCCACTGAAAGTATAACAGGTTCTTTCACATGTTTTGTTGAAAGACTGGGTGATCTTCCATGAGTGATAGAATTTTTGTCCTTTAGCGAATGAAGTTTAGTGGAACAAGTTAAAAAAGACATAATAAAAATTTCTATCACGAGTGGAAGATCAAATGGGCTTTCCTAAATGTGCATGAAAGTAACTATTTCTTCCATAAACCAACAACTTTCAGGTCCCGATATCCTATAGTCTCTCTATTGTTTAATATCCAACATCCAATCAGAATGCCTGAATAAAGAACATTGCATGGTCTTGTTTTAAGTGTTTTGATTAGATGACGCCACGAGAACAAATGAGTGTGTGTGAGCTCATCAGTGCACTGGGTCATCTGTATCGGAAATCAGCCATTAAGGGAAGAAAGCTTCATCCACCATTGTCTTTTAATTTCAGGAGAAATCTATAACAGTACTAGAGACACAACAGAATCAGTGCCCTGTTTGAATTTGATACCTAGTGACCGACCTGACTGGAAAGTATGGTGTTATGGGGTTAACAGTGCTGTCAAAAATCATAGGTAAGGTTATAGTAGAGGTTCTTATTAATAGACCGGACTGGAAAGTATGGTGTTATGGGGTTAACAGTGCTGTCAAAAATCATAGGTAAGGTTATAGTAGAGGTCCTTAGTGACAGACCGGACTGGAAAGTATGGTGTTATGGGGTTAACAGTGCTGTCAAAAATCATAGGTTAAGGGTTATGGTAGAGGTCCTTATTAATAGACCGGACTGGAAAGTATGGTGTTATGGGGTTAACAGTGCTGTCAAAAATCATAGTTACGGTTATCGTAGAGGACCTTAGTGACAGACCTAACTGGAATTCATGGTGCTATGGAGTTAACAGTGCTCTCAAAAATCATAGATAGGGTTATAGTAGAGGTCCTTATTCTTATAGCAAAACTGCTAAATACATTAAACATAAATAAACTATTATCCCTGTTTCAGCTTTATTCCTAAATTTTGATTGGTTAATTACACGTCTTTACAAAACCAATATACCTGGGTCGTTGCTAAGCCATATACCGGGTGTTGCTAACCGTTAGTTCCACAAAAGTACTTAAGATGCGTTTATATTAAAAATGGTAGTTGGTTTGTGTCATATATAGGATAATGAAATCTTTAACAAAAGGTTCAAATGTGTTTTATTTTTACCAGAAAAAGAAACAAAAGATGTACAGTTTGACAAACATCGACTTCACACTATTATGACGTCTCTAACATCTGCTTAAATCCAACAATTAACTGTTGTTTTTTTTTGAGAACTGTAGGGTTCTACCAAAGGTAGTATGTACCTACACCTTGTGAAAAAAACCCTCATTTTAATCAAATTTCAATAAAACTTTCTTTGATAATGATAAAAACGTTACTTAAACGTCCGCCATTGTGTTGACAAAGTACCTAAGAATCCCTTATTTCAAACTAATTCAGGGGATAAATTCGTTAAACATGTTCATATAGGTAGTTATGGAGATTTTAACACTTTCATTACCCCTGTACACCCTTTGGCTTTGCCCCAGGTTGTACTTTGGGTACTTCAGGTGTTAAAATCTCCATATCTACGGATATGAAGGTATATAATGTTTTATAATAATAATATTTTGTTAGTTATTGAAGCTAGATGTTATTTTATATATTTTGCACACAATAAAATATTTGGGTAACAGTCCTGTGTGTAAATGAGCATTAAAGTTTAAACTAACTATACTTATTACACTGACAGTGATGAAATACTGAGATTTCTCTGTGAAATACATTCTGATAAATCACTTTGAAACAAATTGAGTTCTTTCACTCCCTGTAAGTGACTCCACAATCAGTGTCCTTAATGATGTCGCTAGTAAACACTTACACTTACACTAATGGATTATTCTATAACTAATTATATTGTAGGATTGTAATAGATGGGCCAGGATCACTGACTGTGTTTAATGGTTTACAATTCATGAATGACCTGACGTATACAAGAAGTAATAAGTATATATCTGGTAAGTATTGACAAATTGGTTGTTTGAATATTGTTAAACTCCACCTTCAGCAATTTTTCGACTATATCATGGTGTCCAGTTTTTATTGGGAGAGGAAGCCTGAGTACCTGGAGAAAACCCCCGACCTTGGTAGGAAAATGGGCAATCCTTGTCAAATAAGATTGGAGTCGAGCGCATCCTGCCTGCTGTGAGGCTAGAAACCGCAATCTCAGTGTTGACAGACCACGTAATCAATAGTAGACGAACTACCTTAACCACTGGTAAGTACTGACAGCTTGATTATGACCTTACTCCTCAATGGAACATGCCTCTTACTAGTCAAATGTAACCTCAAGGTATTCAACATATACCGTAGATGCTCGCTTATAAGTCGTTCCGCATATAAGTCGGGGGGTCTTTTTGGGCCTAAAAATCTGGTATTTTGCTGTTGACCCTCGTATAAGTCGGTCGGGAGACAATCGTGTTGACATGATGTCAGAATCAAATAAAAATTCCAAATTTGTAAATAAAAATCATTATATCAGTAAGACTTCTTGTTTATTATTTGTTTCTCTTGTTTTATGAGTTAAATATGGCTTGTCATTTATCCTAAGTGGTTTGTTTACACTAGTGTACAATCATGAAAATGTAAACGTAATTATCTCCCTGAATTTGCTATGACTAAAAACCATAAAAAAGACAAACACAAGTAAATATACAAATATTCATTTTCGTAATTATTTAATAGTTAAAGCAGAGTTTTTAAAATAAATGAAAGCTAAAATACAAAATATAAAGGAATATGGTTTGTAAATTAATGTCTTAAACATACTTTATTTAGCATAACTAATCACGTATCTGTCTATTTTCGTCGTTATAGTTGGCAATCTATGTACGGCCTTCAAACTTTGACCGGAATTCTTTCCTCTTGTGGTATGACTCGCTTAAAAGTCGGAACCCTTCTCTAAAACCAAATTTTAACTCCCAATTTCCCGACTTATGAGCGAGTATGTACGGTAATTGAAGATACTGTTCAGTTTTATTTTTCAACCAAGAAATATATATTTATTAAATAAATGTATTGATAATTAATGATACAAATTAAATATATTGTTTTACTTTGAGTCAAGGTTAACAGTGTTGAGCAAAAAAAAGTTAGTTACTGAAATGTTATTTCTGAATTTTGCCCAACACTACCGAGGTCTGCTCCATTTAAAACAAGGCTCCATTTGAAAACAATGGACAGCTGGGACACCAGCTATGATCACATGGTCAATTGTGGTCCAGATACCTTAAAAGTTTCTTTATATATGCATCAAATAATCTGGGTAAGCCAGTGGGTTCTAAGAAGTCAATATAAGAGTGGTTGGTCTCGTATGAAATATTCTCATGCTCAGCTGTTGTATGATGTTTGGAGTTGGTAAGATACATTAAACTGGCCCTCCACAAAAATATAGTGGTTTGATTACTGTATTTAAATGAAGATATGTTACAGTTAATATTAACTATTTATAGTTCTGTATGGAATTATTCTTAACCAATTAAAAGGAACGAATTGTATACTAAATATAAGGAATGTATCATATTTTTTTAATATGTTGAAATCTATTTCCTGGTAATCTTTGTAAAGTTTGGGGAAAAAATTAATGCTATTTTATATTTGTAGCAAACTGGAATGGATTTTCTGATAAAGAAAGTGGAATTCTGGGATACACAGTTGCTGTGGGAACAGCTGTCTGCCAGGATGATGTTTATCCATATCACGATCCACAGAGTCATCTGTTTGACGAATCGCAATGGACAAACAGTGCTATGATCAGCCCAGTGTCCTTAAGTGGTGAGCGTTTAATAATATGTTTGTGCTCCCATGGGCGGAGTTTATATTACTACTGGTATATACTATTGGTGATTTTCTTTCTAAAAACAGCATTTAAAAAAAAAAGAGTTGTTTCCAAAAAAAAACCAAACATTGTAACTTAATAAAATTAATTGAACAATTGGCTGGGGTTTTGAGCTCCACACAGAGGGGAAAATTTAGTCATTGCTTGTTGACCATCCATCATTCTGTCCATTATAGTTTTGTCCAGAGCATATCTTCAAAACTGTTTGACTTCAAACTTGGGGGTTGGATAGATTTATAACTGTATCTATGTTTGTTGTTGCATTATCTCCCTTAGTTTATTTTTCTTTTCCAGAATATTACTTAAGCCTGCTGGATAGATTCACTTCGCACTTGGTGCATCTTTACTTGGTTATAAGTAGAAAAGTTATTGTGCATTATTATGTACTTAAAATTCATTTAGCTAATTCAGAGCCAAATATATCATGATATTTTAATAAATTACACCATAATGTGATATTGGGTTAACCAGTATATTGCCATATATCCCTTACCCCTAGGGAATTGTAAAATATACTGCACTGCTCTTTAATTATCAACAGTATACATCAGGGAGCATCTTTCATTGGGGGTCTCGGTGGCTGAGTGGTTAAGGTAGACAACCTAATTGATCACATGGTCTGTCAACACTCAGATTGCGGGTTCGAGTCTCGCTGCAGGCAGGGTGCACTCAACTCAAATCTTAATTTACAAGGATTGCCAGTTTTCCTATCGAAGGTCGGGTTTTCTCCGGGTACTCAGGCTTCCTCCACCAATAAAAACTGGATGCCATGATATAGCTGAAAATTGCTGAAAGTGGTGTTAAACAATATTCAAACAAACAGCATCTTTCAGATTCCACACTTGTTTATGTTTATTTTCAGACAATAATTACTACATCACTGTTAGAGCTTTGAACTTTGTGAAGTATGGGGGACCATTAGTGACAAGTGTTTGCCACAGCACACCGTACACAATTGACAATACTCCACCTATAATTTATGAAATCTTCAATGTACAGTATGATGAAGAAAAGTATCTTTTGACTTTGGAGCACAACTCAACGTGAGTATGGAGGGCCAAGTTACCAAAATCTATTTTTATATCCCCGTTCTCAATAACGGATAGGGGTGTACTGTTTTTGGTCCGTGTGTTTGTGCATCTGTGTGTGTGTCTGTCTGTCCATAATCATTTTTCCTCACATTTTTCTCAGCAATAATAAATGATACAACACAGAAATTTTGTCTATAGCTTTGTATGATAATGCCATACTGTGGTTTTTGTCTTGACATCTCTGAAGTTATAGATCTGGGGCATCATCAGGAAGCATCTGGCTGACAGGAACAAGTTGTTTTACAGTTTTGTTGTATATATCTACTTCAATAGTTTATGGTAGCTGATGATTTTGTTTGTTTGTTTGAATGTTGTTTTACCCCACTTTCAGTCATATTTTATCTATGTCATGGCATCCAGTTAACAAATAAAAACTGGGCACCATGAAATAGCTAAAAATTGCTGAAAGTGGCATTAAAACAACACTCAAACAAAGGAACAAACAGGAACAAAATATACCAGAAGAGTTATTGGGACTTGACTGTTGTATTATGTTGAAGTAGACATGAATCGTAATCAAGTTGAACATTCACTTGTATGATTTCCAAAGATGGTAAGCCTACCGAATTACATGTAATATAATGAAGATTGTTGTCAGCAATTAAAGTTTTCTTCCATGTGACACCACACATTGGCAGGGTTTTGTAATTTGTATGAAAAGTGATGAGTTGTGTATACACATGCATATTATATTTCATAAGCCACTGGCTATCTCAGGTTAATAAATATAGGATCTTACATTGGTACAAATGGGTTATCTGATTTCTCCATTCGAGATGGTAAAAATTATGGAATTTTATGTCCGAGCCTTAGCGAGATTGGAGAAATCCGATAATCCAAGTGTACTAATGTAAGATTCTGTTTCTCTAATTTTAAAAGTAGTAAATTTGCTAAATTTAGTACAAATTCTCCCAACCCCATTTTTACGTTCATGACTGGAATACTCAGAAAATAGAAGTTATTTTGTTTATGATGTCAATTAAGTTTTTATTATGACGTTATTATTTTAAACCAATGAACTGCTGAGAAGTCTCTTTTCACTAGTGGCTAGAACAATTTTTTCCACAGCAGTCAAGAGGTTTAAATATTATGCACAAATTAGAAAAATAAACCCTTTACTGTCATCAGGCCTTAAAAGGTAAAAAACGTTCTTGTTCTTCATATGTTTGTATAAAACCAATATGCATATAACAATTTGGCAAATAACTTTCCTCTTTTCCAATTACATTCTGAATATAAATTATACGTCCTGAATATTTCTGAAATATTGCTTGCTGGATGTTAACACCAATCAATCAATCAAAATAAATTAGGTGTATATTTGACTTGTATTGTAAACATTTCTTATGTTATTGACTACCTTGTAGAGATCCACAGTCAGGGTTGGCCTATGTTGAACTGTGTCTGGGTCGCAGTAAACAAGATTGTCTAGAAATGGACTGGGTTCGCTTTGAATACAGTCCAAAAATAAACTACACTGTGCAGTTATCTGATGGTATGCATGTGTACGTAAAGGTCAAGGTCATCAGTACAGGTAAGTCAAGTCCATTTTAATATTCTAATCCAAACATATATTGGTTTATTTTAGTACTGGAAAATTGGTTTGCTTCATTTGAAAATAAGTTTAAATGAATACTTTAAATTTATTTTCTTCTGTTTGTCGTCTGCTTCAAGACAGAGAAGTAGTCTTAAGGTATCCGACCCATAATTGAGGTCACCATTTAATTTTATTTTTCGACCAAGAAATACAGCTTTATTACATCAAAGTATTGCTAATTAATGTTACAAATTTAATATATTGTTTTACTTCGAGTCAATGTTAACAGTTTAGAGCAAAAAAAGTTAATTACTCAAATAGTATTTCTGATGTTTGCCAAACACTTCGGAGGTCTGCTCCATTGAAAAACAATGGACATCTAGTACTCCAGCTATGATCTTGTGGTCTGGTTATCTTTAGGTGACTATTCAATAGCTATTGGTGTCTGAGGGTTATGAGTTAGTCACCTACATTTATTACAAGCGAGTTTAATGAATTAATGAGTGTATTCAGTTTCCTGCCAAAGGTCATGTTTTCTCACAATAAAATAGATACTAAGATCATGAAAACAAAGCAGAACTATGCTAATTAATTTCAGGATGTCAGGATCTATTTTTTTAAAGAAATGACATCATTAACAAAATTGAAATTTAATGTTTTAATCCAGTTTGTAAATGAATTCTCAAGCTAAATTAGGATTGTCATTAAATTATAATAATAATATTTGTAGTTGACCTGAGAGCTATAAAGAGTGCCGATGACTACATCGTTGTAGACAGGACACCTCCTACGGCAGGACAAGTATATGATGGATCAGTGTTAGGGGTGGACCAGAGGTACACTAATGTAAATAATATGGTAAGTTATGTACTTTATATGTTTAATATTTTTTAAAAGACAACCAAGGGAGAGCAAAAAGTGGTACCATAATACAAGGAGACTTTTAAATACAGTTTGTTTATATGAAATTTATTACAGAGTGATCTCAAAAAAAAGATCTTACATGGCAGGTCTGTTCTTAATGGATGTAGTTTTCTGGGTTGGTTTAACTGTAATTATCAGATCACAAAGAGTACCAAGGGATTGGATTTTTCAAATTTTCAAAACATAAGCCTATGCTGTGAAACCAGTAGCCAGCATTGCAGTTGGCATAGTTTATTTTAACAAAAAGTTAGTAGCAAACAATTTTTAATTATCAAAGGCTATTATGTCCAAGCTTATTTCTAACCCAGAATCTAAAATTCATTGTTTGCTTGTTGGTATGAAATTAATGAAAATATAGTTATATAACTGATGAATAATTAGGAATACACAATATTCTTAGTTGTTAAGACTGTAAATAAGTAAAAGAAATAAATAGTTTATAAAAAAACTTTTATATTATGTTAATTGTTTATACTTTTTCAGATTTGTGTGAACTGGGCCAATTTCATGGACAAAGAATCCGGTATCAGTCATTACATGGTCAGTGTTGGCTCAGAACTAGACCGAGATATCACAGACATTGTAAACCTTACACGGTATGCCTCAACCGTCAACCAAGCCTGCCTGGACCTTAAAGTTAACCTACAGCATGGCAAGACATACTACACAACTGTCTGGGCATTCAACAAGGCAACAAAACAACAGAATGTGTCTAAAACATCAGATGGCAGTAAGTTTATAACTATCCTCTTCTGGCCAATCAGCATGCATAGACACTACCACAACTCATGTGCCGTCTGTTCCGCTTGCTTAATTATTATACCCCCCTGCAAACTTGTTTGGGAGGGTATATAGGAATCACCCTGTCTGTATCCCTTGTAAGTGCAACTCCTCCTAAACTGCTTGATGAAATTTAATTAAACCTAGCAATAAAGATAGTACATTATATGTAGATGTACATGAAGGATTTTATTGACATCTGGTATCATTAAGGGGAGATAATTGGACTTGAAAGCGAAGCGGGGGTAATCCCTTTGTGAGCGTGCTCACAGTCCACACTTTCTACCTTTGGGCAACATGTCTTTTACATTTTTTGTTCTCGCAGGTATCAATTTTAATGCAATCTTGGTGATATCTTTGTTTATGTGTAATTTGTGGTATTTTCCTTTAATGTGTGCTGATTGATAAGTCTTGTAACAGCATATTAACCCCCTGATGCAAAAAATAACAGGTCAGTTCATTACCGGGCATGTGTGACTTATTGGTGGGGCCTGGAGGGGGGGAACATTCCGAAAATATTGCGTCTTTACTTTTACCTGCTAGACCCTTGTTTTAGATACATGTCTTGTCTTTACTTTTCCCTGTTAGACCCTTGTTTTAGACACATGTCGCGTCTTTACTTTTCCCGGTTAAACCTTTGTTTTAGATACATGTCGCGTCTTTACTTTTCCCTGTTAGACCTCTGTTTTAGATACATGTCGCGTCTTTACTTTTCCCTGTTAGACCTTTGTTTTAGATACATGTCGTGTCTTTACTTTTTGTCTGTTAGACCTTTGTTACAGATACCTGTCGCGTCTTTACTTTTCCCTGTTAGACCTTTGTTTTAGATATATGTCGCGTCTTCACTTTTCCCTGTTAGACCTTTATTTTAGATACATGTCGCATCTTTACTTTTCCCTGTTAGACCTTTGTTTTAGATACATGTCGCGTCTTTACTTTTTGTCTGTTAGACCTTTGTTACAGATACCTGTCGCGTCTTCACTTTTCCCTGTTAGACCTTTATTTTAGATACATGTCGCGTCTTTACTTTTCCCTTTTAGACCTTTATTTTAGATACATGTCGCATCTTTACTTTTCCCTGTTAGACCTTTATTTTAGATACATGTGCAATCTGATTATTCTGTGTTTAGTTTTGTATGATGCCACGCCACCAGTAGCAGGGGAGGTAATTGATGGTACACAGTCAGGATTTGTTGATACAGAATACTCAGCCAGCCGAGCTAGAGCAGATGGACAATGGAGAAATTTCATGGATCCAGAATCTAATATAACATCATATGCAGTACAAGTTCTAAGTGCAGCGTAAGTAATAGCAACTTCAAATGCAGTTTTAGAGTTTATAAAACTAGAGTTTATCAAAATTTATCTTTGATTATGGAACATTTTGTCGATATGTAAAAGTAATGAAGAATTTGATATTTTGAAAGAATTAAAGATTTTGCTATTTAATTTGTATAAATGTAGTCTGAAGTGTAGTTCCTGTATATCTCCTTCAGAAATTACTATTTGACAATAATTACTTCCCTTTTTTGCTTCTAGATATGAATAGGGGCAAGTTAACATTCCATGATTATTGGAAAATTATACTTATTAATCCTTTTCCTACCAAAGGTTGGGGGTTTTCTCTGGGTACTCCGGCTTACTCCCCCAAGAAAAACTGGACCCCATGATATAGCTAAAAAATTGCTGAATGTGGCATTAAACAACATTTAAGCAAACAAACAATACTTAATAATTCTAGACAATTGAAAGTGTTACAATTTGATTTTTAGTAATCTATCCTATGACTATGAACTAATCAAAGATTGGGTCCAGTACCACAGTGAGAAGACGAGCGTATCATGGCTAAATCTGGACCTGGACCACAAGGACAGAGTAAAACTCAATGTCAAGGCTACAAATGGAGCCAAGAGTTCAGTGACAGCTGAGAGTAATGGGTTTGTAGTGGATCTGACAGCCCCAGAATTGATTTACATTGGAGATGGAGCAACTGCTAACAAAGATATTCAGTTCCAGGTAATGTTTGTCCCAGCTTGGGTAAGGGCATATCAAACAGGTAATGTTTGTCCCAGCTTGGGTCCGGGCATATCAAACAGGTAATGTTTGTCCCAGCTTGGGTCCAGGCATATCAAACAGGTAATGTTTGTCCCAGCTTGAGTCCGGGCATATCAAAATTCTGGAGACATCCTGAATATAGCTAAAATATTGCTTACTGGATGTTAAACACTAATCAATCAATCAATCGATCAATCATAATGTTGGATGTTGCTGTATGTTATGTATTACTCTTTTTACATTGATTCAAATTAAACATCTTTGAGATCATTATAGGATACTATTTAAACAATTTTTGGGTCTCCGTGACAAGTGGTTAAGGTAGTTCATCTATTATTGATCATGTGGTCTGTCAACACTGAGGTTACAGGTTCCAGTCTCACTGCAGGCAGGGTGTACTCGAATCCTATCTTAATTGACACAGATTGCCAGTTTTCCTTCTGAAGGTCAGGGGTTTTTTTCCGGTTACTCTAACTCCTGCTTCCTCCCCCCCAATAAAAACTGAACGCCATTATATAGCTTAAAAATGGCTGAAAGTGTCATTAAACATTGAAACAAACATAAAATGTTTTCTGGTCCTGTCATATGCGAAAATACAATGTAGTGCTGTTATATATTTAAGGAATTTTAGCAGACTTGACACAAGAACTTTCATGAGTTCTATACCTTGAAGAAGAAATAGAAAAATAATCGTCATAAGCATTTTAAAGCTGTTTCATTTTCTGGTAATTGGTGATGCCAACAATATAATAATATGCAAATCCTTTTTTTTATCTAACATTAAACTGCTTAAACATTTTTTTACCTCTTTTTTGCAGGACAGTACTACAGAAGTTTCAGCTAATTTTAAGTTTTTAGATCCTGAATCACAATTAGATCACCTTAAAATACAAATCTTTGAAAAATATCATGGAACTAGGAGACAGATTGTACCAGGTAAACAAATTTCTCTCATTGATTTCTGAAGTTCAGTAAAAAGAGTCCATAACTATTTTTTATTAATTCCAATGTTGGTTGTTTTTCATAACTGTGAAAACATGTCAGTATTTAAATAATTTTCATTTCAAGATGGCATGCATTTTGATATTTCTTGTAAGCCTTAAAACAAAACTTTTTTTGTTAACCTTAAAAAGAAACTAACAATGGTCCAATCGGTGATTACCTGAGGTATAGTCAGGTGTGTGAATACACGTGTAAAGTCATTGATTAGACAGATACATAATTACTTGTGGATAGTTTGGTCATTCATTAACCATGGTTAGAATTGTCTGTAATTACCTGTTGATAGTCAGATGTGTGATTACCTGTGGATAGGTCTGTGATTATGTCTGGATAGTCAGATGTGTGATTACCTGTGGATAGGTCTGTGATTACGTCTGAATAGTCAGATGTGTGATTACCTGTGGATAGTCAAATCTGTGATTACCTATGGATAGTCAGATCTGTGATAACCTATAGGTATCCATGTCTGTGATTACCTGTGGATAGTTAGATCTGTAAAATACCGGTAAATAAACAGACTGTAGATAGACAGGTCTGTGATTACCTGTGGATAGTCAGGTCTGTGATTACCTGTGGATAGTTAGATCTGTGATTACCTGTAAATAGACAGATATGTGATTACCTGTGGATAGTCACATATATGTTTACCTGTAGATAGACAGATCTGTGATTCCTTGTGGATAGTCACATATGTGATAACCTGTAAAAAGACATATGGATAGTTAGACAGTTTGTGGATAGTCAGGTCTGTGATTACCTGTGTTTATTAGACAGGTCTGTGTATAATCAAAACTATGATTACCTGTTGATACACATGCCTGTGATAGTCATGTCATTTATACCTATGGTTAGACAGGACACTAATTACCTGTGGATAGTCACATTAGTAATTACCTTTAGATAGTCAGGTCTGTGATAACCTGTGAAATACCACATATGTAATAACCTGTATATAGACATGTTTGTGAGCACCTGTGGATAGTCACATATGTGATTACCTGTGGATAGTCTCTGACAACAAAAACAATTTCCACTGATTTTATGTAATTATAATTATAAACCCAGCAAACTTGGGTATATAGGAATCACCCTGTCTGTCTGTCCGTCTGTCCACATCCCTTGTAAGCGCTTCTCCTCCTAAACCGCCTGACAGATTTTGATGAAACTTTACATGAAGAAAGTACATCATATGTAGATGTGCATGAAGAATTTTCCTCGCTGTCGGACATTATTCAGGGGAGATAATTGGACTTAGACTTAGACTTTTTAAATATTATATATAGTGGGAGACTTGGAAGCGCAACTCCTCCTAATCCGTTTGACAGATTTTGATGAAACTTTACGTGAAGGAAGTACATCATATGTAGATGTGCATGAATAATTTTCTTTGCTGTCGGTTATTATTCAGGGGAGATAATTGGACTTGAAAGGGAAGCGGGGGTATTCCTTTGTCCACACTTGTTATTTTAAGTGGTTTTTTGAATGATTTCTTTCTAATTTTAGTTACTGCGGGCCAGTGGTTGGATATAACAGATAATGAAACAATCTATTATACCTACCCTATGACCTTGAATCCTGGAGGCAAATACAGTATGAAGGTTGGGGCCGTAAATAGAGCAGGGGCTATAACTGCATTTGAAACTGATGGTGTAGTGGTAGATAATACAGCACCTACAGTAAGTAATAGTTAAAGTCCGCCTGTTTTGGTGGAGGTTTTTTGTCTGACAAATGAAAACTGCTTACCTGGTATGGTCTAGATTATGCTACTTTTGTAGATCCAGAAAATTATATTTTGAAATCAACCATTATTTCCTCAAAATATTTAGCATTTTGAAATGCAGCAGGTTTTTTTTCATTTTTACAGGGCAATTTTCAATAGTTAATTCTGACCTAAATTAGAAAGGAAGTGTAACCTAGGTTGCAGTAGATTTTGTGTATTTGAAACCCTTTTTGTTTGCTGTTGATGCAGAAAAAGGCTCGGTGTTTGTCTGAATACCATTCATTATGTATAGAGCATGAAAATGACATTGTTGCAAATACTTAAGGTATCCTGACTACAATTGACCACGAGATCATATTTGATGTCGCAGATATCCATTGTTTGTCAATGGAGCAGACATCAGTAATTTTGGGCAAACATCGGAAATACTATTTGAGTAACTCACTTTTTTTTTCGCTCAAAAATTATTACATTGACTGAAAAACAATATATTTCATTTGTATCATTAATAAGTAATACATTGATTTAATAAAGCTGAATCTCTTGGTCGCAAAATAAAGTTAAACTTCAATTATGGGTTGGTTATCCTAAGAAAATGATCTCAAATTACACAAAAAAAAATTTATTTTACTGACATTGTTAAAATAAGGGTGGCATCTATGTAATAATTGTGTTCCTTATTGATTTTCAGATGCAGTGGATTAAAGTGGGATCATTACTGGCTGGACATGAAGTGGTTACCAGTGGCAATGTACAACAGGCAGATACACAAGGGATTCAGGCCAGCTGGAAAGGTGCCGATGGTCAGTCTGGATTATACAGGTACCAGTTAGCAGTTGGAACAACAGCAGGTATGATATCCTACAGTGAAAACTTTTTATATAAAAATTGTTAATATTCAAATGTGGATTTCGTGGCCTAGCAGTTACGATTATTCATCTACTATTGATCACGTGGTCTGTCAACACTGAGATTGCAGGGGCAATTCTCACTGAAGACAAGGTGTACTCGACTTTAATCTTAATTTACAAGAATTGCTAGTTTTTCTACCGCAGGTCCGGGGATTTTTTCTGTACCAGCTTCCTCCCCAATACAAACTGGATGCCATGATATAGCTAAAAAATTGTTAAGCACCATTCAAAAAAACAAACAAAACATATGTGGATTTAAATAAATATTTTTCCTGAAGTATAAGTATATGTTATGATTGTTTGAATGATTAGTGGCTTAACATCTAGGATGTGTACCAGTCCTCTCCAATATTCACATGCATATAGTCATGTGCATTTTTCTGTCTTCTGTGCCCTTTAGTTAACAACAATATATTCTATAACTAAATATACAGGTTGGTCTTAAAATGAAAATAAAGAACTATCAGCTTTTTTCACCCCTTTCATGCTTGTAACATGAGTGGGAAAGGAAAAGTGAGCTCGAGTAAATTTTGAAAATAATATATCAATATTGAAGTATCAGAAAAATATAATATTAAAATTAGCAATAGTTATAATCAGTGTTCATTTGGATAAACATTTTTTTAATTGGAAAATGTCACATTTTCCTCACTATAAAAGTGCACTTTTGTATTTTAATATGTAGCTACAATCGTATCCTGCAAATACCAAAAGCTATTTAAATAAAAAAAAACCCATTAGGATTTTTTATTCATTATTAGGAGGTACAGATGTCTTGGATTGGACTGACTACCAATTGGAAACAGGAGCCTATATAGATGGCTTGACCTTGACCTTATCCAATGTGTATTATGTCAGCGTAAAGGTACAAAATGGAGCATTAAAGTGGAGTAATGTTATGACCGCTACACCTGTCCTGATAGTGGGTGGAAATAAAAAAGGTATGGTCAAACTTTATCAATCAATATTTGCTGTGAGACGATGAGTTTGGTGAGGGAAGGAATGGGGTTGGGGGAATTTTAAACTGTAAGCTAAATAAAACATCTCAAATATTGGCCAATCAGATTGCTGGAAAACTCAAGGATTTGAGAAGTTTTATGAAACTGAGGCCAGGTCACAATATATAGTTGTGGCATTTCCATAGACTGCAATGAAAATTTACTAGTTCATTTTGTCAAGCTGTTATGGTACAATTATAATTCAATTTTTTGTTAGCATGAGCAAGAACAAAAATTATTTATGTTGAATGCATTTTGTTTGTCTTTGAAGAAATATGTGCTGAAGGGATGTCTCCATAGCTACACGACAATATTTAAACACATGTCAAAAAAGACACGTGTGCTTTAAAATATGCATTTACTTCTTTTATTTTAACATCTCTGTGCAACTCACAGCAATGTAGTGAGAATGAATTTTTAATCAAATTTTACATTTTTAGAAACCATTTATCTCTGTGGTCATTTAATCTAGAACTGAATAATGAGACCTCCCTCTACATGTATATGGAGACTTCATGCATTAGAAGAATTATGTACCCAAAACATACATGCTGTCAGAAATCATTGTGCCTAATTATTTGACTAAATTAGATCACTATTCTAATTTTTTGCTGTTACTATACTATCAGGTTATGTCATCGACGGAGCAGACGGTACTGAAAAAGACATACTTGGAAATGACCTTGATTTTACCTTGGATATCACTACAGTAACTGTTCAGTTTCAAGGGTTTGAGAGTTCTGATCAAGGAATTATGGGATATGAATGGGCTGTTGGAACGACACCTGGTGGTGAAGAACTGCAAGCATACACAAAACAAGGAATTGTTTTGAAGGAAGAGACCTCAGTAGCTGGAAATGGTAAGACATGTTTAGTTGGAAATGGTGATACATGTTAGTTGTCTCCAATGAATGAAAAAACTGCATTTTGTTTAATTGACATATTCTAGTGTAACTTAAACATCATTGATCACATGGTCTGTCAACACTGAGATTGCGGGTTTGAGTCTCACTGCAGGCAGGGTGTACTCAATTAATAGACCAGGATTGCCGATTTTCCTACAGCAGGTCAAGGGTTTTCTCCGGGTACTCTGGCTTCCTCCCCCAATAAAACTGGATGCCATGATATAGCTGAAAAATTGCTGAAAGTGGCGTTAAACACCATTCAAACAAACAAACATTTCCAAATTCAGATTTTAAACAAGAAAATGTGTCTTTGGAATACTGAGGTCCTACTTGCACATAATGGTAAACACCCCCCTTTTTCCAAGTTCTCTCAAACATGAAATATCAAGGTGAAGCCTTCATTATTTTGCATGTAAAAAGATCCGGTCTTGTTGTAACTTTATATCAAGTTTTACGAAGATGTGAAGTCATCTTCATTAAAAACTAAAAGTTCAACGTAAAGGTAAACCTGAGTAGGATAGATGGACCTATGAACAGACAAAAAAATCTATATATCCCTCTACTTTCATGGCGGGACAAAATTATACAAGATGAAATATATTACCATAAAGAAAAATAAGTTTTCTTCATTTTCACTTGATAGGTATTGGAAGTTCTGGTACAGCTCAGACAATACTATCTCTGAAGCCAGGAATGACATACTACACCAGTGTCAGGGCGATTACTAATGATGGTACTGTTATCCAGGCAGAGTCTGATGGTGTACTTGTTGATGGGACACCACCTTTTATTTCATTTGACAGGTAATTTTCATCCCACTCTAAATTGTGCAGAATTTATATGTTAAAAAATTTTGTCAGTTTAAAACCTGTTCAAAATTTGAAATGATCCTTTACAATTTAAATGTTTATGAAATAAAATGTTTAATTAGTGAAATAATAATCAGAAACATTTGCTTAGTAATCTTGTTAGCAACACCATTACAAAGTGTCTCTCAACAGTTTAGACTATAACAACCAATCAAATTTCTTGGTACAAATCAAATTAAATTAATGAAATATTTTCAAGATCCCATTTTTGTTATTTTATTGCAGCCAGTCATTTGATATACAAACTGGCTGTATGTTTTACTATTGGCTTAAGTGGCCGATTGGTTACGGTATTTTTTCTACTACTGATTACATGCTCTGTCAACGCTGAGATTGTGGGTTCGAGCCTAACTGCAGGCAGGCATTCTTTATTGACAAGGATTGCCAGTTTTCCTGCTGAAGGTCAGGGGTTTTCTCCTGGTACTCCTCCTGCCCCCAATAAAAACTGGATGACATGATATAGCTGATTAATTGCTGAAATTGGTGTTAAAAATGTTCAAACACACAAAGAATATTTGGCTTCATCTCCGCAGAACACCTGTATTGAGTTTTGTTTTACAACTCAAGAGGGGTCTCAGTGGCATGGTGATCTATGTCCTTAGTCATCAACTATTGATTACTGGTTTGTCAACGCTAGGGCTCAAGTTGTGCTCGATTTCAACATTAGTTCACAACTTTGTCCAGTTAACATCATGAAGGTCTTGTTTAAGTCTTTATAGACTATAG
This sequence comes from Limnoperna fortunei, assembly GCA_944474755.1. NCBI lineage: Eukaryota > Metazoa > Mollusca > Bivalvia > Mytilida > Modiolidae > Limnoperna > Limnoperna fortunei. The sequence goes on from OX104122.1 coordinate 23,373,806, forward strand.
GACTATTTGGCATATTTTTCAAAGGCTTATAATATAAATTCTACTACAATTCTTGATATAACATAAATTCTGATTGGATAATTTCATGGCATCAACTCCATGATTAACTCAAGCTCAAGTTTTTTCCTGTAAAAGAAAGAAATTCCCATTTTAGTCAGTTTATTTAGTTTTTTAATCCTTATAGCATTAGAATGGAGATAACCGCAATGTATTTGAAGAATTTTTGCTGGCATCAGTTGGTGATTTGATGGTTGAAAATATCAGTTTACTGACTCCAGTTAAGGTGTCACCAGTAAACTCAATTTCCAACCATCATATCACCAACTGATGCTAGCAAATCTTCAAATACAATAGGTATCTCCCAAATGCATCCATGTACAATATAATATCTCCCCCTATTGTTTGAAAAGTATGGTCGTCTTTAATCTGTTACCAATTATTTACTGCAGTTTGAGTGGACAAACATCCTCCGACACAACCATTACAAAGTCAGGAACACTCTACCAGACGACAGCTGCCATATATGGACAATGGTCATACAATGATACAGAAACTGTGATAGAGAGGGCATGGCTGTCTGTTGGTACATACCCCAAAGGAGATGACATCAGTCCCATGACAGAAGTCAACATATCTACACTGGGGGAGAGCAGCTTGGCCCTGGGGTCGGTCATGCAACATAACAGTGGTAAGTGTTTCTCTAAAATTAAAGGAAACACATTCATTTTGTTCACATTTTATATTTAAGTTTTATTTGGGCCCAGCCACTATATGGGGTACGACATATATTAATCAGTCTGTCAGTCCTTGCATTGGTCCAAAATTGTGTCCAACCCATTACATTTTGTCTTTTGAGGTAGGCTTTTGATATTTGGTATATGGTTAGATAATATCAAGGTGATGTGTAGCATGCCATGGTTGGTTAACTTTGACCTCAAGGTCAGGGGCCAACAGGGATAGATAGATATCATCTCACTGATAGCTAGTTAATGTTTCAACCAGGTATTGTATATATATTAAATTAAAAATAAAATAAACCCATTCCTGAGATTGCTGTAACACACCAGTATAAAATGCATTCAAAATTAAAACAAACAGAAAAACACATTCAGTATTATTTTGGCATGAATGGGATCTCACATTATTATACTGTGGTTTCATTTTTATTCGTGGGGTACCAATTTTTCATTGTTTTCGTGGGTGAAGACAAACCAAGAAATTAGGAATTCAACGAATGATGATCTCAAGAAATCTATAATGACAGTAAGCCGACATAAGAAACTGCTATGGGACAACTGTTTACATGGATAATGACGACTGATGTTCAAGATGCATCGTTATATTGATATGTTTTGAATAGATATGACAATTTTGCATTATGGATAACTTTAGTGTGTTTATGACACTAAATAGAAATAAAATTGTTAAAAAAAACAACATCGTTGTTATTTTTAATTGCGTAATCCCGTCAGTAAACATACTTCCTGTTGTGCCTTTTCGTTGTAAAGTGTTCCTGTACGAAAACGACCAGCTGTACTCCAACTGGACAAGACATGGATTCCTGCAGGAAAATAGCATAATCCTGTCTATAGCACAAGACATGGAATTCTACTGGAAAAATGAACCGTAATATTTAAATGAGGAGAACAGGATTCCTGCTCTTGAGACCAGGAATCCTGCTTCAATTATAAACTAGATTCCTACTTATTTAAGTAATGAAAAATCCTGCTCTTTGACCAGGAATCCTGCTCCTTGACCAGGTATCCTGCTCCCAGACTAGGAATCCTGCTCCAGGACCAGGAATCCTGCTCCAGGACCAGGAATCCTGCTCCCAGACCAGGAATCCTGCTCCCAGACTAGGAATCCTTGTACGGGACCAGGGATCCTGCTCTTAATACACCTTGATTTCTGGAATCCCAAAATCTTTCTAAATGGCTCCAAAAAAAAAAGTCTCTTATCTGAAACCAATAAAGTTAGCTGTTCTAATCAGTGCCTAAAATATATTTTTCTCAGGTCAGACACAATTTTAGTAAAAAGATTGATGTCTTTATTTTAAGTTGCACATATTGACACATTGTTTTCAATCTTAGTCTATGTTTTGTAAAAGAAAATTCATTTTTGTTCTGGCATATGGAACACATTCTGTTGGTCCTTCATTCCACTACTTTACTGCCATCTTTTCTGTACTATGACACAGAATAACCTGCAAAAACACAAACTTCATTATTAAAATGGACCTGAATTAATTGTTCTTTGGAATTTAATTAAGGCTTTGAATATAATGCCAGTCCAGAAAAGCTGACAAATGTTGTTACCAGTTACATGTCAGTGAGGTAAAGCACAATTTACATGTTTTAGTTACATCTCGTTAATTTTGCAAAGCATATGCTGCTTTTTAAAAATGGATTTTGTTGTTTTTTATTTGTTTTTTTTTTTATTTCTGCCTGAAAAAGATTATCAACATAGTTGAAAGGAAATTTAAATTTATCAGCATTAAAATGTTATATTTGGTGAAACTGACATAGAAAATAGGTAAAACTTGTTCAATAAATACACTGTATAAATTGTCATGTTATAGGTTGAACTTACCTTTAGTAGTTCAATAATTGGTTTTGACTCAGTTCTGGTATTAGCAATTTTTTTGTTTTAGTCCCTTTCTTTTAGATGCATCCATGGTTTCTATGTAGGAAAAAAAACCTTCATTGTATTAGCTTAAAAAGTGGCCCGATGGTTTGCAGCATTCCCAGGGTTTTTTTTTTGTTTTTGTTTTTTTTTGTCTTTTTGAGAATTCAAAAAAAAATTAAAATGATATCAGATAAACTGTTTTAAAGGCTCAATATACATTATAAAAATAAAACAAAAGTCCACAATAACCTGCTCAATTAAAACATTACAAAATAAAATTTAAAAATTCATATTGATATCGATATTTACTTGTGTTAACAGACACTATTTATAACTTTAATAATACTTACCATCTGCTCTGATGATGACAACTGAATTCTTTTTTGTTACCATCTCCTTCTTTATTAAATCTCATTTATCCTCTGACATCTTTTTTAGAAAGCACACAAAGTGATGCATCTTAAAGATATGCACCCAAACATCTCCTCCATCTTGTAGCAAATAAGCGGTAAAGTTTGAATTTTGAAATGGGGGCCCTCTGCAGATGTTTGAGATTAAGTCAAAAATAGATTAACAGTTCTGAGGTTATAAGAATTAAGCTGTTCAGTTCAAAATGTAAGCTAATGCATTGAAGAACAAGTTTTTATTAACTTTAATTTATATGACACAAATATTGGTCTTTTGCAATTCTTTTATTTTCCAATAGACCCTTTGATAACCTCATAATGAAATTTGTTTTATCAGCTTCAACAGGTTCCATAACACTGGTGGGTCAAGTTACAATAATATACACATACAAGATGTGCTTCTTAGTAAAACAATCAAATCTTAAATTAATCAAGATAAAGAGACAATGTTTATAAATAATCAGTTAAGTAAAAATTAAACACATTCAAAAATATAAATTTAAAGTCAAATAAATTCAAGCTGGATTTAAATGACCTTGATGATTTCACCCTTAAAATGCTTCTCAGATAATGAGGTGCTACATAAAAACAAAAGATATGAGGACCCTATGGAAAGAGAAAATAAACCGAAGAACATTATTAACATAATTAGAACAGGGTTAACATTGGATGGATTCCAAAGGGTTATTTCAATGGAGGAATACAAAAAGATATTCAGGCAAGGGTAGATATATAAATAATGTTTTATTTAGTAATGATATCCCAATTCGTGTGGTACCTGATGTGTATTTGCTTATCACATCATCAATTCTTTTATAATCTTTAAATCTTTATCACAGTTTTGTTGCATTTTTGTTAATAATTACATTATGTCAACCCCCCTTTATGCAAATTTAATGGTCAGTCTCTGTAATAATACATATATCAAATATGTAAGTTAAAATCCTGTGTTTTATAGTAAAAAATCATTTTTCATCAATAAGCATAAGAGCAAGATTCCTGTTCTGATATAATCTAAGACAAAATATCCCATTCATATCATGGTCTTGAACAGGAATATAAAAGACACTCATTTTGCAGTAGTAGGAATACAAGAACAGGACAAGGAATAATAGAGTAGGAATGTTTATCTTTTACGTGTCTTTCTCTAATAGAGGAGGATTTTGAGTTTTGGGGTAAAATCCTGTAGGAATCCAGGTCTTTTCCAGCTGGAATCCGGTTATTACTTTCGTACAGGAAATGATGTATACACAAATATTAAAGTAACTGTCTCAATTGAAAAAAAGGTCAATAAAGCAATCTATCTTTAACACCTTTTATACTGATTTCCATCTAAAAAACAATAATTATATCACCAAGTTTATTGTCAAACTTAATCTTTGCCCCAGGGAATGTACGACGAATTTACAATGAACTGTTTACTTCGATTGGTTTTAATAAAATGACATGTTTATTAATTATGTTAATTATGTTTGCGGCTACAAAACAAAATCGGTGTAATCTTGATTACTTCATGTTTCTTTGAAAACAAAACAGTCATTACGCCGTTTTCAAGATAGCTAGCTAGATGTACACTATCACGGGATATATGGTATCGCATGATTTTATTTAGGGCATCTTACTCATCGCACCGTCTTATAAAATTGTGTTTACAAACAACATAATACAGCATAAAACACAACTCCTTTCATATATTTATGTTTAGTGTTGGCTTTGCACCACGCCACAACAAAAACAGGCTTCGTTTTGCATTCTCTTTCTTAAGCCGTTCCATTTTGTTTTAATGTCGCCGCTTTCCAATAAAAGTACGTAAATTTCTATGAAATCCCATGATCAGCATTACAATTTTCACCTCCCGAGAGCGATTTTATCTAGAAAATGACGTATTAGAAAATGTCCAGACTAACCCTGTATGAATACTGAAAATTTGTAAGCAATTCACCCATTTTTTATTTTTGATGTTTTGTTTCATTCCGCGAACCACGAATTTAAGAATCCCACGAAATGTCTTTTTTCCTCCAACCACGAAAATTGATACCAACGAAAATAAATGAAACCACAGTATACAGAATGTAAGGCAATTTGGTTTTTTTCTCACAAGGTATCTTGGGTGAGCCAGTTAAGGCAAGCCCGAGATAACCTCGTGTGAAAGCCACTAACAAAGCCAATTGCCTTATATTTTGTTTATCTGTAAGCATCAGGACACATCATAGGGAATGATGTAAATTAAAAATAAGTTTGTTGCTCAAGCAGTTTTTTCACCAGTTCTCAGAAATTCTATTTAATTACAAGTGTGAGCAAATCTGTGTTTCCGAAAAAATGTTACTTTTAACTTTATTTTTTTTATAAATAGTAAAACATGAATTTTCAATAACATCAAAGTTATAAGCTATAGATTATTTGTGTATTTAAACATCTCTTTTTATGACACAGGAAAACCTAATATTTTGAATTTGTGGGTACAGAACTCAGTTGGACTTACATCATCAGCATCATCTGCTGCAGTTGTAATTGATACCACACCACCAGATGGAGGCACTGTCATTTGTCCCACTTTTGTAGCTGTAAGTGTGCAAATATCTGTGATTGGTCAGTTAATGTTGTTTGTTTGTTTGTTTGTTTAAATAGAATACCTCCGACCTTCAGCAGGAAAACCTCAATTCTCATCATGGTCGCTTTAGAACATTAATCTCCAATTACTTTTAAGCTTTATTCTACTGCCACAGTAGTTTGTTTTTAGCAATATATGTTTTTTATGACCCGCAACAGTTTTGGCATATTGTTTAACCCCTGTCCCATCCATCCGTCCCATATGTTTTCTGGAGGTTCCATGTAGTTGCTTGTAGAGATTTTGCTGATTTTTGGTATGTGTCTTAAGAGTGATACGTTATAGATCGTTCTGTTCCCCTGATTTAGATATCAGAGCAGATTTTTGTTATGTGAATCTTAAGTGGTTAGTTATAGATCAAGTTTAGATTTCGTTCGGCTCTGCTTATTTTTATGGAAATTACTAGACTTAGTCAACGCAAAGTGGGGACATCATATGTGTCTCCCAACAAAAACATTTTCAAGAAAGTGCTATTTTATATAATACCAGTTATAATACTGCTGTATCAGATTAGTGGCGGGGGGGGGGGGGGGGGGGTTATAATACTGCTGTATCAGATTAGTGGTGGGGGGGGGGGGGGGGTTATAATACTGCTGTATCAGATTAGTGGCGGGGGGGGGGGTTATAATACTGCTGTATCAGATTAGTGGCGGGGGGGGGGGTTATAATACTGCTGTATCAGATTAGTGGCGGGGGGGGGGGGGGGGGTTATAATACTGCTGTATCAGATTAGTGGCGGGGGGGTTATAATACTGCTGTATCAGATTAGTGGCAGGGGGTGGGTTATAATACTGCTGTATCAGATTAGTGGCGGGGGGGGGGTTATAATACTGCTGTATCAGATTAGTGGCGGGGGGGGGTTATAATACTGCTGTATCAGATTAGTGGCGGGGGGGGGGGGGGTTATAATACTGCTGTATAAGATTAGTGGCGGGGGGGGTTATAATACTGCTGTATCAGATTAGTGGCGGGGGGTTATAATACTGCTGTATCAGATTAGTGGCGGGGGGGTTATAATACTGCTGTATCAGATTAGTGGGGGGGGTTATAATACTGCTGTATCAGATTAGTGGTGGGGGGGTTATAATACTGCTGTATTAGATTAGTGGCGGGGGGGGTTATAATACTGCTGTATCAGATTAGTGGGGGGGGGGGGGGGTTATAATACTGCTGTATCAGATTAGTGGGGGGGGGGGTTATAATACTGCTGTATCAGATTAGTGGGGGGGGGTTATAATACTGCTGTATCAGATTAGTTGGGGGGGGTTATAATACTGCTGTATCAGATTAGTGGCGGGGGGGGGGGGGGGTTATAATACTGCTGTATCAGATTAGTGGGGGGGGGGTTATAATACTGCTGTATCAGATTAGTGGGGGGGGGGGTTATAATACTGCTGTATCAGATTAGTGGGGGGGGGGTTATAATACTGCTGTATCAGATTAGTTGGGGGGGGGGTTATAATACTGCTGTATCAGATTAGTGGGGGGGGTTATAATACTGCTGTATCAGATTAGTGGGGGGGGGGGGTTATAATACTGCTGTATCAGATTAGTGGCGGGGGGGGGGGTTATAATACTGCTGTATCAGATTAGTGGGGGGGGTTATAATACTGCTGTATCAGATTAGTGGGGGGGGTTATAATACTGCTGTATCAGATTAGTGGGGGGGGTTATAATACTGCTGTATCAGATTAGTGGCGGGGGGGGGGGGGGGTTATAATACTGCTGTATCAGATTAGTGGCGGGGGGGGGGGTTATAATACTGCTGTATCAGATTAGTGGCGGGGGGGGGGGGGTTATAATACTGCTGTATCAGATTAGTGGGGGGGGGTTATAATACTGCTGTATCAGATTAGTGGGGGGGGGGTTATAATACTGCTGTATCAGATTAGTGGGGGGGGGGGGTTATAATACTGCTGTATCAGATTAGTTGGGGGGGGGGGGGTTATAATACTGCTGTATCAGATTAGTGGGGGGGGTTATAATACTGCTGTATCAGATTAGTGGGGGGGGGGGTTATAATACTGCTGTATCAGATTAGTGGCGGGGGGGGGTTATAATACTGCTGTATCAGATTAGTGGGGGGGGTTATAATACTGCTGTATCAGATTAGTGGGGGGGGTTATAATACTGCTGTATCAGATTAGTGGGGGGGGTTATAATACTGCTGTATCAGATTAGTTGGGGGGGGGTTATAATACTGCTGTATCAGATTAGTGGCGGGGGGGGGTTATAATACTGCTGTATCAGATTAGTGGGGGGGGGTTATAATACTGCTGTATCAGATTAGTGGGGGGGGGGTTATAATACTGCTGTATCAGATTAGTGGGGGGGGGGGGTTATAATACTGCTGTATCAGATTAGTTGGGGGGGGGGCATTACTAATGTGTAGTTTCCTGTATTGAACATTTGAAGTACAAATAATTATCTAACAGCAAAAAAAAAATGTATGATTTTTATCAATAAAAACTTTGATATTCATAACATAACATGTTGGTTTGAAATTTCTTTCTTGAAACAATAAGAAAACTTAGATCAGATTGTGTAATAGTATTAGATTTATATCGTTTTCAGTCTTTTGGTCAAATTCGTTGCACATGGTCAGGTTTTGTGGACAAACAGAGTGGCATTAAGAAGTTCTTTGTTACCATGGGAACATCACAAGGATCAAAGGACATGTTTAGTGGACAGGAATTATCAGGAATAACTTGGTCTTATAATTTTAACAGTAAGTCTTTTATTGTAGAACATAAAATATTGTGAAACACTTATGTTGTACATCACTTTTCATTAATTTTATGGGGCAAAATATTGTGAAAGACTTATTATATGTGGTACATCACTTTTCGTGAATTTTATGGGGCAAAATATTGTGAAAGACTTACTATATGTTGTACATCACTTTTCATGAATATTATGGGGGCAGCCTTATTTAAGATGATGTAAGTTCACTATGATAGACCAATGTCACAGTTCATTTTTGTGCATCCTTGTCATGGTCCAAAGGATTTAGCATTCTTTGTTGTTGTTAAGAGCAGAAATGAACTGTTTTAGCATTTTCATGTCATTGCAGAGAAAAAAGCAATGTTTTTAAACTTTTGGATGATATCAATTTTATGTGTACCTGCTATATGAATAAGGAGAGAAATGCTTGATTAACCCTCGCCTTTCTCATGTTTCTGAATTTAGCCTTGCCTTTCTCCTATTTCTGATCAAGGCCTTCCCTGTTGCTTGTTTCTGAGAAAGCCTTGCCTTTCGTCTGTTTCTGAATTAAGCCTTGCCTTTCTCCTGTTTCTGATAAAGCCTTGCCTAATTCTCCTGTTTCTGATAAAGCCTGCCTTTCTCCTGTTTCTGATAAAGCCTGCCTCTGTCCTGTTTCTGATAAAGCCTGCCTTTCTCCTGTTTCTGATAAAGCCTGCCTAATTCTCCTGTGTCTGATAAAGCCTGCTTTTCTCCTGTTTCTGATAAAGCCTTCCTTTCTCCTGTTTCTGATAAAGCCTGTCTTTTTCCTGTTTCTGATAAAGCCTGCCTTTGTCCTGTTTCTGATAAAGCCTGCTTTCTCCTGTTTCTGATAAAGCCTGCCTTTGTCCTGTTTCTGATAAAGCCTTCCTTTCTCCTGTTTCTGATAAAGCCTGCCTTTGTCCTGTTTCTGATAAAGCCTGCCTTTGTCTTGTTTCTGATAAAGCCTGCCTTTGTCCTGTTTCTGATAAAGCCTGTCTTTCTCCTGTTTCTGATAAAGCCTGCCTTTCTCCTGTTTCTGATAAAGCCTGCCTTTGTCCTGTTTCTGATAAAGCCTGCCTTTCTCCTGTTTCTGATAAAGCCTGCCTTTGTCCTGTTTCTGATAAAGCCTGCCTTTCTCCTGTTTCTGATAAAGCCTGCCTTTGTCATGTTTCTGATAAAGCCTGCCTTTCTCCTGTTTCTGATAAAGCCTTGCCTAATTCTCCTGTTTCTGATAAAGCCTTGCCTAATTCTCCTGTTTCTGATAAAGCCTGCCTTTCTCCTGTTTCTGATAAAGCCTGCCTTTCTCCTGTTTCTGATAAAGCCTTCCTTTCTCCTGTTTCTGATAAAGCCTGCCTTTGTCCTGTTTCTGATAAAGCCTGCCTCTCTCCTGTTTCTGATAAAGCCTGCCTTTTTCTGTTTCTGATAAAGCCTGCCTTTGTCCTGTTTCTGATAAAGCCTGCCTTTCTCCTGTTTCTGATAAATCCTTGCCTAATTCTCCTGTTTCTGATAAAGCCTTGCCGAATTCTCCTGTTTCTGATAAAGCCTTGCCTAATTGTCCTGTTTCTGATAAAGCCTGCCTTTCTCCTGTTTCTGATAAAGCCTTGCCTAATTCTCCTGTTTCTGATAAAGCCTTGCCTAATTGTCCTGTTTCTGATAAAGCCTGCCTTTCTCCTGTTTCTGATAAAGCCTGCCTTTGTCATGTTTCTGATAAAGCCTGCCTTTCTCCTGTTTCTGATAAAGCCTTGCCTAATTCTCCTGTTTCTGATAAAGCCTTGCCTAATTCTCCTGTTTCTGATAAAGCCTGCCTTTCTCCTGTTTCTGATAAAGCCTGCCTTTCTCCTGTTTCTGATAAAGCCTTCCTTTCTCCTGTTTCTGATAAAGCCTGCCTTTGTCCTGTTTCTGATAAAGCCTGCCTCTCTCCTGTTTCTGATAAAGCCTGCCTTTTTCTGTTTCTGATAAAGCCTGCCTTTGTCCTGTTTCTGATAAAGCCTGCCTTTCTCCTGTTTCTGATAAATCCTTGCCTAATTCTCCTGTTTCTGATAAAGCCTTGCCGAATTCTCCTGTTTCTGATAAAGCCTTGCCTAATTGTCCTGTTTCTGATAAAGCCTGCCTTTCTCCTGTTTCTGATAAAGCCTTGCCTAATTCTCCTGTTTCTGATAAAGCCTTGCCTAATTGTCCTGTTTCTGATAAAGCCTGCCTTTCTCCTGTTTCTGATAAAGCCTGCCTTTGTCCTGTTTCTAAAATGTATACATATACAATTTATCTGCTGACAATGTACATATATATTAATTCAGTATTTTATAGTCAAAATACAATGACCTGTCAGGTATTTTCTTCCTATTGCTCAGTTTAAATTCCAAAAATAGATAACAGATGTTTAGAAAACTGCTTCAGTCTGTTTTCTTCAAAAGAGCTGGACATTTAAATTGCAGCTATTCATGCATGACTCAGGTGAAATAACTTGGTCTCTTACATTAAACCCTATAACAATATTCTAAGAAAGAAGCTTAAATTTACCTGAGTCATGAATGAGTAGCTGCAATTTTAATGTCCAAGCAATTACTGATAAAGAGCTAGAAGATATTTATTTTTTCAATAATTTTCGTTATTCATTTGTTTTGCTTTATTTCAGATGTAAGCCAGTTCATGGTTCAAGATCAGTTGTACTATGTTACAATCACAGCTGTCAATTATGTTGCCATGGAAACCTATAGCTTTTCTGCTCCAATCAGAATAGACACCACACCCCCTACATATGGAAAGGTTATTGATTTGCATACAACATATAGAGTAAATGCTACCAACAGTACTCAGACAGTTCAGATGAATAAAAAGATTTGTAGTTCAAATGCTGGTAAGATATCATGTGAATGAAGAGAGATCTAATATGAACAATGCCATGGTACATTATGTAATTGTTACTAGTATTTGTGGGGATGAAATTACTTCCTGGTTTAAAATAATCTTTTGTTTTAAAATTTATGTTTAATTAGTGTTTGAAAAATATATTAATTTTCTGGCCCACAAAGTATAATACTTTAGGATTTCCAGTAATCTGGCATGGAGATGTCTTGTTTTAGGCATCAATTTATCCCTCTCAGTGCCAAACTTTTTAGCTGGTAAGTGCCAAAGGATTTTTGGTAGATTTCTTTATCGGAGAAAATTGCAAGCACCCATATGCAAAACTAATATTTCTTTGAATATCGCTTCCTGTGCTAAAATCTTTCACTTTAGAATTGTTTGTTTGTTTGAATGGCGTTTTAATGCCACTTTTGGCATTTTCATCTATATCATGTTAGGGGAGGAATCCAACATACCAGCAGAAAACCCCGGACCTTCCGTAGGAAAATTGAATCCTTGTCAATTAAGATTGGAGTTGAGTGCACCCTGCCCACAGTGAGACTCCCAACCTCAGTGTTTAAAAACCACGTGATCAATTTTAAAACTACCTTAACCACTCGGCCACCAAGGCCCTTCATCTATTGATCAACATTCCAAATAAATTTAACTACTGTTTCCTAATACAGACTTGAATGCTGGTGGTATGAAGCTTCCAGATATTCCCAATTATTTTAAATATGATATTTTTATACCCTCTCTGGACAGAGTCAGGGGTATATAGTGGTCCTCATGTCCCTCCGTCCGTTCGTCCGTCCACATTTGGTTTCCGGATGATAATTCAAAAAGTTTACATCTGATTTGAATGAAACTCTGGGATATTGTTATATATCAGGTTGGTAAGAAGCCTATTGATATTGGGGGAAATCCGTCAAATTTCACTGTTGCAGTCCACGAAAAACATTAGGAATTTTAACATAAAAAATGTTGTTTCCGGACAATAACTCAAAAAGTTTGCATCCGATTTGAATAAAACTGTGGGATATTGTTATATATTATGTTGGTAAGAAGCCTATCGATTTTTGGGGAAATCTGTCAAATTTCAAGGTCATAGTCCACGAAAAATGTTAGAAATTTTTACAAAAGCGGGGGTATCAGTGATTGCTAGATCAACTTTGTCTAGTTTATTTCTGATTCATTTTCTTCACTTTTTTAGATTGCGGTACTCTAGATGCCATTTGTACAGAGACATTCTCAACTGTGTCTGTTACCTGGCAACCATTTATTGATTTAGAATCTGGTATTGTTGGGTGAGTACAATGTATTGTCATACAAAGTTATGGGTGCAAATTTGGCATCCTTATGGCATAAAAAATTAATCATGATGTGTCGTACCATTTGTTGTAAGTGACCTAAACCTGATATATGGTGGCCTGGTGGCCTAAACATGATATCTGGTGACCTGCTGTCCTAAACAAGTATATATGGTGGCCTGGTGGTCTAACATGATATCTGGTGGCCTGGTGTCCTAAACAAGTATATATGGTGGCTGGGTGGCCTAACATGATATCTGGTGGACTGATGTCCTAAAAAAGTATATATGGTGGCCTGGTGGCCTATACAAGTATATATGGTGGGCTCGTGGCCTAAATATGGTGGGATGTTGGCCTGATGGTCTAACATGATATCTTGTGGCCTAAACAATTATATATGGTGGCCTCATAGCCTTAACAAGTATATATGATGGTCTATTAACATGATATATACTTGAAATAGTGCCCTAAACAAATATATATGGTGGCCTAAATAAGTATTATGCAATTTTTTTAATTTTATATGCACTGGTGGATATTTCAACATTAAGAAAAGACTTTCATGCGTATTCAATACATTGGTTCCCTTACAAAAGGCTTATATTGGTTTCTTTTTATTTGGATACAAGTCTATAAAAGTCTTATTTATATTTTTTCATAATTTTTTAGATACGAGATGGCAGTAGGAACAACACCAGGTGGAGCACAGATCAAGTCCTTTACTGCTGTACCAAGAGGAGCATTGTACCATACTATTGGTGGCCTTAGTATGACAGGCAATACTATAGTAAGATATGATTGGTTGTTCTAGTTCGTTAATTGTTTATTGGTAATTTGTGTTGATATGATTGTTTGTTTGTTTGTTTGAATGGTGTTTAATGCCACTCTCCGCTTGTTTTAGCTATATCATGGCATCCAGTTTTTATTGGGGTGAGGAAGCTGGAGAGAACTCCAGACCTTCTGTAAGAAAACTGGCCATCCTTGTCAATTAAGATTGGAGTCAAATACGCATTGCCTGCAGTGAGAATCAAACCTGCAACCTCAGTGTTGACAGACCACATGATCAATTGTAGGCGACTAACTACCTTAACCACTCTGCCACCGTGGACCCCTCAGTGTTGACAGACCACATGATCAATAGTAGGCGACTAACTACATTAACCATTCTGCCACCGAGGCCCCCTCAGTGTTGACAGACCACATGATCAATAGTAGACGACTAACTACCTTAACCACTCTGCCACCGTGGACCCCTCAGTGTTGACAGACCACATGATCAATAGTAGGTGACTAACTACCTAAACCACTCTGCCACCGTGGACACCTCAGTGTTGACAGACCACATGATCAATAGTAGGCGACTAACTACCTTAACCACTCTGCCACCGTGGACCCCTCAGTGTTGACAGACCACATGATCAATAGTAGGCGACTAACTACCTTAACCACTCTGCCACCATGGACCCCTCAGTGTTGACAGACCACATGATCAATAGTTGGCGACTAACTACCTTAACCACTCTGCCACCGTGGACCCCTCAGTGTTGACAGACCACATGATTAATAGTAGGTGACTAACTACCTTAACCACTCTGCCACCGTGGACCCCTCAGTGTTGACAGACCACATGATCAATAGTAGGCGACTAACTACCTTAACCACTCTGCCACCGTGGACCCCTCAGTGTTGACAGACCACATGATCAATAGTAGGCGACTAACTACCTTAACCACTCTGCCACCGTGGACCCCTCAGTGTTGACAGACCACATGATCAATAGTAGGCGACTAACTACCTTAACCACTCAGCCACCGTGGACCCCTCAGTGTTGACAGACCACATGATCAATAGTAGGCGACTAACTACCTTAACCACTCGGCCACCGTGGACCCCTCAGTGTTGACAGACCACATGATCAATAGTAGGTGACTAACTACCTTAACCACTCTGCCACCGTGGACCCCTCAGTGTTGACAGACCACATGATCAATAGTAGGCGACTAACTACCTTAACCACTCTGCCACCGTGGACCCCTCAGTGTTGACAGACCACATGATCAATAGTAGGCGACTACCTACCTTAACCACTCTGCCACCGTGGACCCCTCAGTGTTGACAGACCACATGATCAATAGTAGGTGACTAACTACCTTAACCACTCTGCCACCGTGGACCCCTCAGTGTTGACAGACCACATGATCAATAGTAGGCGACTAACTACCTTAACCACTCTGCCACCGTGGACCCCTCAGTGTTGACAGACCACATGATCAATAGTAGGCGACTAACTACCTTAACCACTCTGCCACCGTGGACCCCTCAGTGTTGACAGACCACATGATCAATAGTAGGCGACTAACTACCTTAACCACTCTGCCACCGTGGACCCCTCAGTGTTGACAGACCACATGATCAATAGTAGGTGACTAACTACCTTAACCACTCTGCCACCGTGGACCCCTCAGTGTTGACAGACCACATGATCAATAGTAGGCGACTAACTACATTAACCACTCTGCCACCAATGCCCCATGTTAATTTGAAAGAATCTGCACAAAATCTTCTGTTAATGATTTATCTTGCCACCTAAAGGTCTTGATTGTGAATTCAAGTAAGCATAAATCTAGCCTTATTTGACAGTGATTACCTGTTATTAGGAGAATGTCTGGCTTCTAAAAGAGTAGTTTAGCTTTCACCCTCCCCCCCACCCCCCCGCCCCCCTTTATTTTAAAAAATAACAAAACACCATGATTTGGCAGAAATAATGCTGAAATTGACATAAAACCTTAAAGATACAATAAAACAAATTACTCTATATATTTAAGGATTTCTTTCTAGTTCTTATTGGATTCGTTGATTTTAAATGTTTTGGTGGCTTTTTAATTATTTATTTTATAGGTTTAGTAAACAATGTGTTTCTTGCATAAAATACACTTTATTGTTCATCTTTTCTCTTTTCATTTTAGGTGTATGTTTCAATAAAAGGAATAAATGGAGCTGGTCTATCTAGTATCGCATCATCCAATGGCATCTATTTATCTTATGTCAGCCAAGGATTATCTTCCCTGAGAGCTATTGGTGTCATGGATACCTTAGAAGAAGATTCACCTGTTGATGTGTATGTTTCTTATAATATAAACAGTGAAATATAAAGAAGTTATTATCAAAACTTTCATATCAGTACTTCTACATCTTTTCCCCAATGATATAAACCACCATTTTATAGCCACTATGAAATATTTTCTGAAAGTAATATAAAACTTTACCAAGAAATACTGAGCATTTATGACTTATAGGAGACTTTGTTGAGATTTATGACAGATTCAATAAGTTATTAAAGATATATATTTAACAGTAGTTTGAAATCACCTATCTATTTGCGTCTGCATTTGATTTATATCAGTATGCTTTGTAAGCTGAAATCTGATTGGCCAATTGAAATGGATTCAACCAGAGTATTAGGAAATAATTTCTTTGGTCACATGACCTAATTTTACGCCATTAAATTCAAATAACTAAATGATTTCATTGTTGTTTGTTAAAATTGTCAAATATTATTGTTCAGCTTGTTTACAAGGCTTATTATAACCCCAGCAAAATTGTTTTGGGGGGTATATAGGAATCACCCTGTCTGTCTGTCCATTTGTCCCCATCCCTTGTAAGCGCAACTCCTCCTAAACCACTTGATGAAACTTAATGAAACGTAGCATAAAGGAAGTACAATATATGTAGATGTGCATGAAGGATTTTTATTGACCTCGATTATCATTAAGGGGAGATAATTGGACTTGAAAGCAAAGCGGGGGTATCCTTTGTCAGCGTTCTCACAGTCCACACTTGTTACTAATTGCTGAGTATTAAACCTGTTCAGAAATTTGAAATATTCCAGAAACAATGCTGAATTGAAATGTCTATTTGCATCTACTATGCCAGCTAAGATTTATTCTACGGCATGATTTATTTGACATAGTTTTTGTTAATTTAGGAAGAATTGAGTTTAAACTTGAATTATCAAAACTGAATTTTGTAAAAAAAAAAAAAAAAATAAAAACCACTTTTTTTTTAAAAAGGAAAAGACATGGAAAAACAAATACAAAATTCTAGTGTGTAAAAGATTGTAATTAATATGGTAATCTCAGTAATTAGTCTATTTATAACTTATCCCTCAGTCATTAGTCTATTTATAACTTAACCCTCAGTAATCAGTCTATTTATAACATATCCCTCAGTATCAGCCTATTTATAACTTATCCCTCAGTAATCAGTCTATTTATAACTTATCCCTCAGTAATCAGTCTATTTATAACATATCCCTCAGTAATCAGTCTATTTATAACATATCCCTCAGTAATCAGTCTATTTATAACTTATCCCTCAGTAATCAGTCTATTTATAACTTATCCCTCAGTAAATCAGTTTATTTCCTATCCAGATAACAAAATATCCATACAAAAATGTTTATATTACTTATTACTCATTTAACAGACAACTGCAGGACAGTACCAACACCTACCGAGCCAAGTGGGACGTGTTAGGAGATCCCTGTCCTGCTGTCAATTATAAGTGGAAAATACAACGATTGGACGGTTTGTTAGTACAAGACTGGAGAGATATGGGTTGTAAGTAAAGGTGGTACAGTACAAATTCTTTACAGTTATAGACACCATCATTAAATTCATGTCAATGAAAAATATTTCTCTGTTCTTGTCATTAATGTCGGCATCCAGTACAATTACATTGATGGTCAGTGGCTGTGTATTATATGCAACCAATCAAATGCTTTGAATACAAGGGATTCAACTCATTTTACATAAAGGAATCACCCACTAAGTATATTATGACTTTATTTCATGTTATACTTACCTAGGCTGATAAGATCGAAGTGAGTTTATTCTAAGAGGGTAAAAGTATGATGTCAACATCTTTGAATTGTGTTCATTTCAATAAAATACTACTTTCAGCAATCTTTCAGGTATATATTATCATCCAGTATTTTAGGGGAAGGAAGCCGGAGTACCTGGAGAAAACCTTGACCTATGGTAGGAAAACTGGCAATCCTTGTCCATTAAGATTGGAGTCAAGTGCATCTTACCTGCAATCAAACTCAAACCAGCAATCTCAGTGTTGATAGACCACGTGATCAATAGTAGACGAACTGCCTTAATCACTCGTCTACTGAAGCCCCAAATTTTCCTTGTAGTATAATAATAAAATTTAACCCCACATATATCTTAGATATAAAGAAAACGGGGGTTTTGAGTGTTTTATTCGTAATGAAATGAGGGAGTTTATTTATAAAATTCTGCATATTTTAGTGCTAACAGAGGGTATGGTAGATGGACTGTCCTTACTGAACGGAGAATTATATTACTCTCTGGTGAAGGTGACAACAGCATTGGGTTATTCCTACATCCTACGATCTGACGGTGTAACCATACAACAGAATGCATTATTGCCTGGACGTGTGTTTGATGGCAACATGACTGGATATGATTTGAACGTCCTTCCCTCACGGACTATCGTGTACGGTAATTGGGATGGATTTGGCTTGCCAGCTGATGCTATTATTCAGATTGATATTCTGTCAGGTAAAATTGTTTTTTTATACCCCCCGCAAACTTGTTTGGGGGGTATATAGGAATCACCATGTCTGTCTGTCTGTCTGTCAGTCTGTCAATATCCCTTGCAAGTGCAACTCCTCCTAAACCGCTTGATGAAATTTAATGAAACTTGGCATGAAGGAAGAACATTATATGTAGATGTGCATGAAGGATTTTTATTGACCTCGATTATCATTAAGGGGAGATAATTGGACTTGAAAGCAAAGCGGGGGTATTGCTTTGTGAGCGTGCTCACAGTCCACACTTGTTTTTTATAAGATCAAAACTTAACTATAATTGTTTGATATTTGTGATTGTGTGAATTTGATATTTCATTAAATTTTCAAGTGCTAACTAACAATGCAGGAAGTTATAGTCACTATGTAGGTATTCAACTTTTCCTTAGAGTTTTTAAACCTTGTTTTTTTTGTGATGGGGGTGTTTTTAACATTTTGATCCGAATGATATTTGGGGTTTCCCATAGAAAAACATGGACTTTGTCATTGACCTAAGGGGATACCCATCTCTTATGTCCAACTCCTCCTACACCACTGAATGGAATTTGATGCAACTTACACAGACATTGCTATTCTTTGAGGTGGGGGGGATTGGGGTTCCCATGTTTTATCTGCAACTCTTCCTACACTAGATTAATTTTCAAGTTCATAAGTAAGAACACATGCATTTTTGAAGAAATCATGAAGCGGGGGGTATCAATGGTGAGCATTGCTCACAGTTTTTTATAGTCAAAATACAATGACCTGTCAGGTATTTTCTACCTATTGGTCAACCAATTCTGAATACAGATAACAGCTGTTTAGAAAACTGCTTCATTCTGTTTTCTTTAAAGCTCTTCATCAGTGATAGCTTGGACATTTAAATTGCAGCTACTCATGCGTGACTCAGGTAACTTTTAAACTTCTAAGGTGTTCCATCTACATTGTACTCTATGGCCAGATTAGAAGTCTGAAGTTACTTGAGTCATGCATGAATAGCTGCAATTTAAATGTCCAGCTCTTTCTTATTAAGAGCTTTAAAGAAAACAGATTGAAGCAGTTTTCTAAACAGCTGTTATCTACTTTTGGAATTGAATAAGCAACAGGTAGAAAGTACCTGACAGGTCATTGTATTTTGACTATTACTCTAGTTTAATATTGGATATAGCAACATCCTATTACAGATACATAAAGAACATTATTTTTTTTCCAGATGTGGAGTTAAGCCTCTTTGATGTATTCTTCAAATGATATGGAGTTAAGCCCCATTGATGAATTCTTTAAGTTATGTGGAGTTGAGCCCCTTTGAATTATTTTTCAAATGATGTGGAGTTAAGCCCCTTGATGCTTTTTGTCAAATATATTACCTATAATGTGTATTCAACTTATTCAGTTTTCAACAATGAATCTTCAAATTGTAGAATGTTTTAATATATATACTGTAAATTGTCATCTCCTTTAATGGATACTTGTTGACAATTTGTGTGGAATTTCCAGATTGTCAAACTTTGCCCATTTTCAGCAACTTTTCTTAACCAGGATAGCAATTTTGTGTAATAAACTTCAGTTTTCAACACACAGACTTCCAGCTTGGTAGAAGATTTGTAGATATATTTAACTTATGAAATCTCCTACAATTTTCAAAAGTTTGCTGAATTACCAGACTCAACATACACATTGGTGGGAACATTTTTGAAGAATCTGCAGATGTCCTGTTTTTCACCATTGTTCTTAATTGTTTGAATAGGCTTAGGACAGTTGAACCTGCAATTATGGAAGCATTTCAATTCTAATATGAAATGCCTAAAATTCTTGGAGTCCACAACTGGTGTAAAATTAGTATATATTCTTTATCAATGTCATAAACTATCAACGCTCTTTAGTGTGACGTCATAGTAAGATTTTTCACATATTTTAACACGTCACAGTCAAATTTGTGGCCTAAGGCAGACAAGTCCTTCAACTCGAAGGTTACATTGTTTAAAAAAGTTAATATATATGTCCTATTAGAATCAAAATAATTCATTAAGGGTAAGAATATATACTGATTTTACCTCGGGTTGGCCCTTTTTGCCCACATCATACATAAATATTGGACATAAAAGGCCAACCGGTAGTCAATTCAGTACGTATATATTCCAGCCCCAATGAATTATTTCTTAAATATTTTATCAGAACATCCAGTTACTCTTATTAAACAAATGTTTTATTTAAAGTAGAATTAAACAAATTTTATTATTTACAAAAGGAAAAGCTGGTATCAAAGTTAACCATGCAGACATCGAAGCACAGCCTCTTGATCAGAGAGTTGTAAAGTATGAAGTTGCCTTGGGAACAGATCGAAGATTCTCAAAGACAAGAGATGACACAGTTCCTTTTACTGACGTTGGACTGAATAAGTCAGTGACATTCTTTGACCTGAATTTGACCCCCGGAGCAGGACGTTACTATTTTACAGTGAGGGCCTACAGCTCCTCGTACTCTGTGGTAGAAGTTTCATCTAATGGCTTTTATGTTGGTTTTGATGGTGGCGTTAAAGGTAAATTTTCAGCAGTACTGTTAGGCTGTGTTAACTGCAGAACTGTAAGTGCCGCGTTAATTTTGCTGAAGACTGTACTGCTTTTCATTGCAGAACTGTAAGGTCTGCATTTACTGCAGAACTCTAGGGCTTTTTATTGCAGAACTGTAAGGCTGTATTTACTGCAGATTTATAAGGGCTGTATTTACTGCAGAACCGTAAAGCTGTATTTACTGCAGAACTGTAAGGGCTGTATTTACTGCAGAACTGTAAAGCTGTACGATATTTTAAGGCTGTATTTACTGCAGTAATGTAAGGGTTGTGTTTACTACAGAACTGAAAACCTGTATTTACTGCAGTACTGTAAAGGTTGTATTTACTACAGAATTTTTAAGCTGTATTTACTGCAGAATTGTCAGCCTGAATTACACCTTTTCTGTTCATATTGCATTCAATTGCCATTTAAAATTTTAAGTTATTTGTACCAGCTAGGCACAAACAAATTTTTCTCTAATGACAATAAGACAAAGATTTTAAGGTGTGCTTTTTTGGACAGGGCCATGCAAACTGTGATGTTAGATAACTTCATCTTTATATAATCATTTTCAACGTAAAACCATGCTGGTCCAAACTGTCATATAAATTTAGTATTCAGCATTAGGAACACAGATTGAGCCTTCATTGTCCAAGAAGAAATCTGATATTATGCCAAATATTTTTTCAGCTGGAACTATCCAAATGTCTTCCATCCTGAGTTCTGGTACCTATATTGACCTACAGTTCAGTGGGTTCCAGTCACAGATAGAGATAATGATGTACTTTGTAGCACTGTCTAACAATACTGATGCCACCACTAAAAGCTGTACCCATTATGTGAGTTATTTTTAGATAGATTTTGTTTGTTTGAATCCAGTTTCAGCACAATTTTTCAGCTATATCATGGTGTCCAGTTTTCATCAGAGAAGAAAGAGGGAGTACTCGATCAAAGAAAACCTCCAGCTTTCCATAGGAAAACTGGCAATCCTTGTCAGCTAAGATTGGAGTCAAGCCCACCCAACCTGCACTGAAACTCGAACCTGCAACCCTAGTGTTGACAGACCAAGTGATGAATGGTAGACGAACAACCTTAACCACTCGGCTGCCGAGGCCTATTTTTAGATAGAAATATGGTATATATTTCTATTAGTAGTATTGTGAGCAATGCCATTATTGACCTAAATGTAAATACACAAAAATCATAATTTCCTACAAGTCACCAACATAAAAAATTTGGTAGAATCCCATCATAGTATCATACAGGCATTTATTCCTTAAAACATCTATAAGTAATATCGGTTGGATTCTATGGTAATCACAACTAGTTATCTTATAGGTATATAGGTAAATTATGATTGACAGGTTGATGGTGGAGATGCTACAACTGCAGAGAAGATGAGATTGTTTACGGAATACAACCTGACCAACATCAAAACAGAAACATATATAAAGATGGAAGGTCTTAAACTGTCTCCAGGACAGACGTATTATGCCTTTGTAATGGGTAAGTCTTTTTTTAATGTTGTAGTATTAATATATATAACTGGTAATTATTAATAATGTATATATTCTACATATAATTTGTCTTTTATTTTCATATATTTGTTTTTATTTATTAATTGGTGGTCTGTATTTTATTATAACCTTCATTTTTCAATGAGTGTGCAGTATTTCAAATATGTATTGAAGACAAGAACAAGTAATCAGTGGGGACATAGGGTTGATCATTGAATAGGGCAGTTTGACTGCCACTGAAAAAGTATGGTAACGTGGATAGAGACTGAGAAAATAGCCTTTTGTTGTGGCTAGAATGAGCCCGCTATAGCTGTGGACAAATCAGACAGAAGACCACCGATTGTAGGTTTTTTTGTCCTGTGTCCTCCCGAACTAAAAATGCTGAAGCAATCAGAAAAACAAATGAGTGAGACTATGGCATTACATATTTTTACAGGTGTGGACAAATCGGGGGAGTGTAACATGACATACCATGAATTCACGGTGGATATCAATCCACCACTATATGGTAGGATGAAAACTGGACCATACTTTGACATGGTAAGTTTCTATATTAAACTTCTATAACTTTTATATCACACAACAGTTAACAAAATGGTTGAATGTATCATGACATTTTGATAAGCTGTACTATTTTGGTGGGATATTTGTTTTTTGTTTGTTTTTTTTTTTTTTTTTTAATTGGTGCTTAATGCCATTTTAGACAATTTTTCGGCTATATCATTTGTCTAGTAGTTTTTTAATAAGATAAGGAAGCTGTAGTACCACTCATGACATTTGGCAAGAATATGGTATATGGTATAAAATTACTTTCCAGTATGCAGTGTTACAAATCCTGCAGAGACTGTTTATATGCAAGGAATAAACTGTAAACTTAGAATTTCAGGCCTCAATTTAATGCTAAATTATGTTAAATTTGATCACATCCTGAATATAGCTGAAATATTGCTTGCTGGACATTTAACATCAATCAATTCAAAGCTAATAACTATTTTTTTTTTAAGTTTGACGAGTGAGTTTTAATACTGCATGCCAATCTTAACAGAATTTCCAGTAAAAATAGATATACCCCACAAAAGCCACATATAATCTGAAATTGCGTATTGTCGGCACCCCTTTTTTGCACTAGATAATTGCGGTAAAATGGTTATATGCATGTACAATCTGCATACAGTTATCACAAAATGTACAGAGATAAAATGTCTTTGACTTTGTCATTTTAACTGGAATATGTAAATTTATTCTCTCTTGAAATACCAATTATGTTAACTTTATAGCTTTATTAATTTCTTGTGCTGGTAATAAATAAAATAATACATAGTGCACTGTCATATTGTTTTGTTTGATTGTTGTTAAAATGAGTACATGTACCTAACTTGTCAATAAAACATATTTCGGTACTCACATTGGCTAGTAAAGACACCATTTGCATTTTACACAAATAGTGTCAAACATATGCTTTTTTCGTATTCATTTTTAATATATAATTAATATTGTAATACATGTAGCAGTAAAAACATTTTTTTAATAAAAGCGTATGTAGTTTTTAATTTCTTGGTTTTCCTGTGTCCACAAAATCCACAAAAATTAATATTCAACAAATAATAAAGAATCCACAGTATTACATTTAATACGCTACTACAATGAATCTACACTTACAATGAATCCACACTATAACAATGGACCCACACTATTACAATGAATCCACAGTATTACAATCAAAACACACTATTACAATGAATCCATGCTATTACAATGAACCCACACTATTACAATGAACCCACACTATTACAATGGACCCACACTATTACAATGAATCCACACTATTACAATGGACCCACACTATTACAATGAATCCACACTATTACAATGAATCCACACTATTACAATGAATCCACACTATTACAATGGACCCACACTATTACAATCAAAACACACTATTACAATGAATCCATGCTATTACAAAAAACCCACACTATTACAATGATCCCACACTATTACAATGAACCCACACTATTACAATGAATCCACACTATTACAATGAATCCTCACTATTACAATTTCTGATTTATAGTATATAATTAATATTAGAATACTTTAGTAGTAAAAACATTTTTAATAAAAGTGTATGTTGTTTTTAATTTCTTGGTTTTCCTGTGTCCACAGAATCCACAAAAATTAATATTCAACAAATAATAAAGAATCCACAGTATTACATTTAATACACTACTACAATGAATCTAGACTTACATGAATCCACACTATAACAATGGACCCACACTATTACAATGAATCCACACTTTTACAATGAATCCACAGTATTACAATTAATCAACACTATTACAATTAACCCACAGTATTACAATGAATCCACACTTTTACAAGGAAACCACACTATTACAATGAATCCACATTGTTACAATGAACCCACACTATTACAATGAATCCACACTATTACAATTAATCAACACTATTTTACAATTAACCCACACTATTACAATGAATCCACACTTTTACAATGAATCCACAGTATTACAATTAATCAACACTTACAATTAACCCACACTATACCAATGAACCCACACTATTACAATGAATCCACACTATTACAATGAATCCACACTTTTACAAGGAAACCACACTATTACAATGAATCCACATTGTTACAATGAACCCACACTATTACAATGAATCCATGCTATTACAATGGACCCATACTATTACAATGAATCCCCCAGTGTTACAATGAACCCACACTATTACAATGAATCTATGCTATTACAATGAATCTTCACTATTTCAATGAATCCACACTATTACAATGAATCCACACTATTACATTGTGGTTGTTGTTTGGTTAGGCCTGCTCAGGCTTTGGACACCTTGTGTTGTACAATAAGATTGCCATAATAAACACACTTTACAATCATCAGGTTGTTGATTTGCGCCTTGCTGCACACAGGATATGCTTTGTGTGTTTACTGGATATTTGGGCTTTCTCTGTCTAAAAATAACTGAAAATTTGATGATTATCCCAATCAGACAATAAACAACTTGAACCTGTCCTGTTATTGCCATTGTATTAAAAGATAACTGCAGATGACTTCCCTTTTTGAGAATCTCCACTTGGTGGAAAAAAATAAATTTAGGTTTGTTTAGGTTGAAAATAATAGTGTCATTCTCACTAAATGCTTCTGGTATATGGTTGTCACCATCCGGTTGAGTAATTAAGAAGGTGTTGAGAATTCTAAGTAGTTTGGAAGTTGACACTACCTTGTCGAGAGTGATCATACTATTGTCACCCTCAATCATTTCTCAAAAGTGAGCTATAATATCTATAATACTTCACCTAAAATTTGGTTAACTATTGAAAAATAATATTAACAATACTGCTATTTCCTTTAAGAAAACCTATTACAAGGTAAGTAGTGAACTTTTGTTACTGGACAGGGCAATACCACACTGTGATAATGCCCACTGGAAATATCACATGGTGGTAATAGTTCTGTGGACCATTACCCAGGTTTAATCGTTGGTTTATGACTACCTGTGGTTTTCAATATTTGGAGATAACAGCAGGTCCTGTTGAAATTAATAGGAGTTACATTGATTGTATTTTTAGAGAGTTTTCCATATTTGGAGATAAAGGCGTGATCTGTTGAAATTGATAGGAGTTACATTGATTGTATTTTTAGAGAGTTTTCCATATTTGGAGATAAAGGCGTGTCTGTTGATATTGATTACATTTGGGGCAGTTTCCATACAAGGAAATTAAATAATCACTTTATCTTGACTTTTACAAAGCATAATATTTGAATTATCTTATTTCAAAATTTATTTAGTATAATAAAACTGTTACTAAAGAGCACTGCTGGGGGTTGAAATGATATTTTTCTGTCAACACTATACTGCTAGGTAGGGAAATAGTAAAATAAAAAAAAAATAAAATAAAAAATATACTTGTAAACAGGGTAATAATTATGACCTTCATTTAAAATACATCATTTTCCTAATATAATGGCTCTCGTTAAAGGTTAAAAATTGTAATGTCGATCACATGATTTCATTAAAATGATAATAATAATAATCACACTTTTAGCAGAAAGCAGCAACATTTGAAACAAAATGTGAAGGCTTAAGAAAAGCAATGCAAATTGAAACCTGTGGCATCTTGTGTAGGGATGGAAAGCCCACACTAAACATAAATTTATTTAAATGGGGTCAAGTTTTATGCTGTTTTATCCAGTTCACATGATGTTAAAAGATGGCGCGTTGAGGAAAGTACCTTAAATAAAATAACATAATAGGATACATCTAACTACCTATCTTGAAAACGGCATATTGCAAACCCTGTAAAATTACTTTATTTTGCATTACTTTTTAAATGCTTATAGATTTATTTCTTTTTGTAAGTAAGTTATGATAAAATTATTGTTTATTTTTAATATTTTCTAAAATTTGTTTTTTAGCCTGTATCCTACACTTCTGACAGAACAACACTTTATGTTTACTGGGAGAATTATACAGATGCAGAATCTGGTATTCAGCTGTACCAGGTGTCACTATGGAGGAATACTTCCTGTCTCCCAAACTCGACACAGGAAATGGCTATAGATTGGATAGACTTGGACAGTAATTTCACAGATTATACATTTGTTAATTTGAATTTACAGGTAATATTCTTCATGACAAAATACTGTACAGAAAAAGTGCCAGAAAAATTCTAAAATGGAAAAAAATTATATTTTTTTCATAAAAAATTAGTAATGCACAACATCCACTGTGATTTGATTGTCAACTTTTAACTAACTTTGTAAGGGCCTCGATGGGCGATTGGTTAGGTAGTTTGTCTTTTATTGATCACGTGGTATGTGAAATTGCGGGTTCAAGTCTCACTTCAGGCAGGGTGCACTTGACTCCAATCTTAATTGACAAGAATTGCTAGTCTTCCCACTGAAGGTCAAGGTTTACTTTGGGTACTTCTTTCTCCCCCCAAAAAATGGATGCCATGATATAGCTGAAAATTGCTACCATGTGGAAGAGTTAACATGAAAATATCTGCTCTTAATGTTCAATGATACCCTTGAAAACTTTTCTGTAGAAAAATAATAAATCAATCATTTACCTTGTCACCTTGCTTTTTGTGTTCAGACAACTAAATTAATAAAATCATTTCTCAATGGCCAAGTATATTTGTATACTGATAAAGGGAGATAATTATGTTGCTGTAAGAATCATTACAGACATTTTTTGATGAACATATTTGTATGTCAATACATTTTAATGTTTGGTACCTTTATTTTATAAATAGAATGACAAGCCATACAGAGTAAAACTACGTGTAACTGACAGAGCAGGACATTTTATAGAGGACCAATCTAACCCTGTACTATATGATGGGAGTCATCCAACTGCTGGAAAAGTTGTCACTGGAAATGATTATAAAAATGATCAAGTCTGGTTTAGTTCATCACTACAAGTATCAGGTAGGTTTATCTCCCTTTGTCCCAAGTATCAGGTAGGTATAATTTACCAGGTATCTGGTAGGTATTGCCCCTTTTACCAAGTATCAGTTAGGTATCATTATCTTCCCCTTTACCAAGTATCAGGTTGGTATAATCATCTCCCCTTTACCATGTATCAGTTAGGTATAATTATCTCCCCCTTTTACCAGGTATTAGGTTAGTATAATTATCTCTCCCTTGTACCAAGTATTAGGTTGGTATAATTATCTCCCCCTTGTACCAAGTATTAAGTATCAGGTAGTTATAATTATCTCCCCCTTGTTCCAAGTATTAGGTAGGTATAATTATCTCCCCTTGTACCCAAGTATCAGGAAGGTATACTTATCTCCCCTTGTACCAAGTATTAGATAGGTATAAGTATCTTGCCTTGTACCAAGTGTCAGGTAGGTATAATTAGCTCCCCTTTTACTAAGTATTAAGTAGGTATAATTATCTCCCTTTGTACTAAGTATTAGGTAGGTATTATTATGCCCCTTTTTACCCAAGAATCATGTAGGTATAATTATCTCCCCTTTTACCAAGTATTAGGTAGGTATAATTATCTCCCCATTTTACCAAATGTCCATTAAGTATAATTATCTCCCCTTTTACTAGGTATCAGCTAGGTTTAATTATCTCCCCCTTGTACAAGTCTTGAATGGGTATAATTATCTTTCCCTTCTACCAAGTATTAAGTATCAGGTAGATATAATTATTTCCCCATTGTACTAAGTCTTAGTTAGGTATAATGATCTCCCCTTTTGCCAAGTATTAGGTATGAATAATTATCTCCCCTTGTACCAAGTATCAGGTAGGTATAATAATCTCCCCTTTTACCAAGTATAAGTTACCCCTGCGAAATGAATTCCTGAAAAGCTGGATTGTTTCAGGAAGTCCCAGGAATTCCTGAGATATCTTGAAAAATCCTGCTCTGGCCAAGAAAAGAAATCCTGTAAATGGGGAAGTTCAGGAATTTTCAAGATATCTTTGAAATTGAAATCCTAATTATCAGGATTTTACAGGACTTTTGAGTTGCTGCAACAATAATCAAGATAAATTCAGGACTTTAAAGCATTTTCAAGACTTTGATATTTCATGTGTAGTAAAATATTTGTTTTTCAGGACTTTTTCTTGTTTTTCAAGACTCTACATTCGCATGAAAAAGATATTTTTCACGACGCTAGTATTTATCATCAATAGATTTTTTAACATTGAGTTAAGTCTTTAATAAATATGCATCATTTTCTGTTTCTTCTTCTTTGACCTTATTTTGATTCTTATATGAATCTAATTCAGATTTCGTTTCAAAATTTTAACTGTTTCCTTTTGTAACATGGTTCTCAAGAGTCTTCCACAGACGCAACACATGTTAGATGCATTAAGTTTTACCTGGAACATTCTCATTACTTTGTTTACATATCACCCTACAGAAAAATAAATTGAGGGCCAATCGTTAGCTATGTGGTTGCCAATTGAGGTCTAGCTGTTTCAAGTAAAACAAATTGAGGGATAGATGTTGAGCAAAATATGTTGAGCAAAAATTGCTCAACATAAACCTGGCCAAAAACTGTATTTTGGACAGGTGTTCCTCAACTGGTCATCAACTGAAGGTGGCCAACAAGTTGAGCATTTGTACTTGAAGTTGTATATATAGTTGAGAAAAAGTTGAGCATTAGGACTTCAAAGTTTATATAGTTGAGCATTAGGACAAAAAATTGTATGTAGTTGAGGAAATGTCGAGCATTACGACTTCAAAATTTTTTACTTGAGCATTCTGACATTATGTACTTTAAAAGTTGACAAATGAAACTTGTCACCTATGTACCTACACTATGCACTATGCACTGTGTTTAATGCTTTCTAAATAAATTTATATGTGAGCATTTGAAAACATAACAAGTATCTTCATTAAATAGGATATTAATAAATGATTGTAATTACCTCATTTCAATATGCACATGCCCCACCCCCTTTTCCACACACTGATACACTTTCTTTAATAAAAATGTACGAATGGTGAATGCAAACTTAAAGATTTTTGTCATACTTGTTTGATTTACCATATACAAAAACCTGTATTATGCTGGCCATTATCAATATAAACACATGAAATAAAATGTTTTCAATTGAAATTACTTCTTTAATGTTTGGAAATTATTGACAGCTAAAACAAATTTAATTCAGTGAAATTCATATAGTTGATCAGCTATGTGCAATGTGTTACAGTAAAGTAAAGTATAAATTTGTCTCGACTGCCATTAATTAATTTATGGTAACTTGGACTTTGGACTCTACTGAGCAAAAGTATATAGTTCAAACTTTCTTCTCATCTTCATAACTTTTGAACATTTATCTCAAGGATTGTTTTCAATTGTTAGTAAGATTATTGGATATAGACGACTTTAGGTCGGTTTATATCGATTTGAAGTTTATGTACAGTGTAAACAGATCCAGATTTAATCTACATCCAATAATATAACCAACAATTGAAAACAATTCTTTTATTTTAAATTCAGTATTATAAAAAGAAACAATAAGAATAATATCTAATATGCAATCAAACAATTTATGCAACTCACTATGTTTAGTGTTGTCATTTGTTGTTTGCGGAAGAATACATGTAGATCATTTTGATGTCATTAATCAGTCACACGCTAAAATACAAAGTTAGATTATACTAAATGGACAACTTTTTTCTCAGCTATTGAGTATATACAAGAAATGAAAATATTTATAAATATAATCAGTATCCTTTACAGTTACTATTGATCACATGGTCTGTCAACACTGAGGTTGGGGGTTCAAGTGTCATTGTGAGCAGGGTGAGCTCAGTTCCAATCTCATTTGTAAAGGAATACCAGTTTTCCTACCCAAGGTCTGAGGTACTCTGGCTTCCTCCACGAATAAAAACTGGACACCATGATATAACTAAAAAATTGCTGAAAGTGGCATTAAACATCATTCAAACAAATAAACACACTTTCCTTTGCAGTAAATTCTTTGAATAATCAATATTTTTCAGAAATTTAACAATGTGGTTTTGATTTTTAGTCTAAATACATTCAATGTCTACTCCTCTACATTCTCCATTGACAAGAATTGTTAGCTTTCCTGATGAATGTCTGGGCAATCCTACCTCCTTCATGGAAGGTCTGGGCAATCCTGCCTCTTCCATGTTTCCTGATGAAGGTCTGGGCAATCCTGCCGCCTCCATGATTCCTGATGAAGGTCTGGGCAATCCTGCCGCCTCCATGTTTCCTGATGAGGGTCTGGGCAATCCTGTCTTCTCCATGATTCCTTATAAGGTCTGGGCAATCCTGCCTCCTCCATGTTTCCTGATGAAGGTCTGGACAATCCTGCCCTCTCCATAATAACTGATGAAGGTCTGGGCAATCCTGCCGCCTCCATGTTTCCTGATGAAGGTCTGGGCAATCCTGTCTTCTCCATGATTCCTTATAAGGTATGGGCAATCCTGCCTCCTCCATATTTCCTGATCAAGGTCTAGGCAATCCTGCCTCCGCCATGTTTCCTGATGAAGATCTGGGCAATCCTGCCTTCTCCATGATTCCTGATGAAGGTCTGGGCAATTCTGCCTTCTCCATGATTGCTGATGAAGGTCTGTGCAATCATGACTTCTCCATGATCCCTGATGAAGGTCTGTGCAATCCTGCCTTCTCCATGATTCCTGATGAAGGTCTGGGCAATTCTGCCTTCTCCATGATTGCTGATGAAGGTCTGTGCAATTCTGCCTTCTCCATGATTCCTGATGAAGGTCTGGGCAATTCTGCCTTCTCCATGATTGCTGATGAAGGTCTGTGCAGTCGTGCCTTCTCCATAATTCCTGAAGGTTTAGGCATTCCCGCCTCCTCCACAATAAAAACTAGATGATAAGATAGAAAAACAAATTGCTGAATGTGACGTACAACTTGAAACATAAAAAAAAAATTAAAATTAACACCTTTAAAAACAAGCAAATTTGTTGTGAATTCAAAAATTTTCATTTAAATGTTTATTCAGTTGGGGATCCTTTTGGTCTCAGATATCTTATAAGTATAAATCTTTAAGTAATATTGTGTTCTGTTTACAGGCATTCTTCTCCACATGGCCTCCCCTCTTTCAAATTATTGTCCTAATAATCCAGTCTCACTATCCAATGATTCCACATGGAATTCAGTAGTACAGACAGGTATGGAGGATCCCAGTGGGGAGGAATGGAATCTTGTCTACAGAACTCAGAATGTTGGTAATCTTACATACTATGATGGTATTTGGATCAAACTTGCCCGGGATGTTAATAATGAGAGGTTATTTACCGGTGGTTACTACAGACCTGCTGACTTCAATGGCGGAGGAGAATATCAGGTAAGGTGTATCATGGGACATTTGTTCTCTAATATTGTTTTTATAATCTAAATAATTTGAAAAACTGATTTTGTTAAAACTTTACACAGCAGTGAAGTACTATAAAATGAAGATCAAGTTGAATTTTCAGCACAATAACATTGGTAGTTTTTGAGTTGGCAAATTTGAAATTATTTGTATAGGTCAAGGTAAAAAATGTCTTCTGAGATGGACTGGTATCATGGTCAGCTGTTCATCTAGGCTGATTTGTAATTCAGTAAAATGTGTTAATGAATATTAAAAAACACTGCAACATGGCAGGGTATCATATAATGTCCTAATAGAAGCCCTATTTTATTATTACAATAACATGTGTTGTCATATACTTATTGTAAATAAGTTGTATTTTGTACTTTGGGATAAAAGTGCCAAAATTGGATATTTTCCCAGATTGGCAAAGTGAGCTTATATCGAAATGTAATAATAGTCAAAATACAATTACCTGTCAGGTATTTTTTACCTATTGGTCAACCAATTCTTATTACAGATAACAATCTGTTTTCTTTAAAGCTCTTCATCAGTGATAGCTTGGACATTTAAATTGCAGCTACTCATGTGTGACTCAGGTAACTTTAACTTCTAACTTGCATTAATTAAACCCTATGGCAATCTCTCCAGTAAAGTTACACGAGTCATGCATGAATAGCTGCAATTTAAATGTCCAGCTCTTTCTGAGTAAGAGCATTAAAGAAAACAGATTGAAGCAGTTTTCTAAACAGCTGTTATCTACTTTTGAAATTGATTGAGCAATAGGTAGAAAATACCTGACAGGTCATAGTATTTTGACTATAACTGGTTCTGTAACTTATTACCTAACTTTTCTGTAAATGTTATTATGTGCCTTTCTGTAATCAATCAGAAATTGCCAGAATTGTTCACAAATATGGCATCTAGTTAACAATGAATCAGGTGACCTACAGGATTCGAAAGAATCAGAGATTGATAATAATTTGGATTATATTTTGTCTACGAAAAAACCGTAATTGATCTGAAAATGTTATCTTAGTGGCTTGAAACTAATTAGGATTACACGAATATTGAAGATATTATGGATCAGATCTTGTTATAGAGTGTCTTCAAATAGATGTGCAAGTCTTTAAGGTTTTTCTCCTGCTGAAGCTATTATGATAAAAAGACCATTTCATGACATTTTTTATGTTTTATGCATATTTAGCCCTAGGTTGATGGATCGAGGGCTCAATATCAAACCGAGGTCTAATAAGACATATGATATACAAATGTCATGCAATAATCGGACATTATCCTTGTATCAGTATTATTCCTGGAATTTGATTGGTCACTTACACGTCTTTACAAAACCAATATACCTTAGGTATTGCTAAGTCATATACCGGTGTGTTGCTGACAGTTAGTTTCATAATAATATGTAAGATGCATTTATAGTAGAAATAGTAATTGGTTTGGGTAATATACAGGATGATGAAATCTTGGACAAAAGGTACAAATGTGTTTTATTTTCAGCAGAAAAAGAAACTAAAAATATGCAGTTTGACCAACAACGACGTCATATCATTATGATGTCTCTGCATGACATTCGGTGCCACAACTAAATTTGTCAACATCTGTTTGCATCCAACAAAATAACAGATTTTTTCAAGAAATTTTGGGTTCTATAAAAGGTAATACCCTACACCTTGTGAAAAAGCATAATTTTCATCAAATTTCAATCCTACGTTCTTTGATAATGATAAAAACGTTACTTTAACGTCTGTCATTGCGTTGACAAAGTACAGAAAAATCCATCATATCAAACTAAATCAGGGGATAAATTCGTTATACACATTCATATCTGTAGATATGGCGATTTTAGCACCTTCAGCACCCTTGTACACACTTTGGCTTCGCCTCAGGGCGTACTTGGAATACTTCAGGTGTTAAAATCTCCATATCTACGGATATGAACATATATAACTAATAATATTTACTTGTGCAAGGGTAGTATTAGAAATCCATCTCTTAAACAGTATTATTTTTCCTAGGAATTTATATAAACAGGTGTGATGGCAGATATTGTTCCAGGAAGCGGATGTTGAACACAAGGTCAAAATAATTTCTTTTCGGTAAAACAGATTATAATTCTATTTTTAGATCTCAGTCCAGGCAGCTGATGGTGATGGATTTGCAGTTACTGAGATGATGTTGTGGGATGGTCCAGTAGATGGCATTGCTACCTACAACCATTACAGAGAATCTGATTGGACACAGGAAATATGTAGCTGCTGTTTTGTTAACCCAGAGGTTAGTTTTATACCAGATAAGCTAGTGTGTTATTTTTCCAATTCAAAGTATGTTTATTATTTACCATTATAGGATGTTATGTCAGATCCATAAATGTGTATGCATTAACATGTTAAAAAGAAAAGATATAAATAGACTGGAAACAAAATTGGTAATATATGTGGTAAGTTCAAAGGTCACAACGGATGTTTTTCAGTGTTTTTGGCTGATGTTTTGACCTCATAACTTAAAATGTTTAATCAACATAATAAAAATTTGCAGATGTATGTAGGCATGACAACAACATTATCTTTAAATCGTTCATCAGATATAATTTTTTAGTAATTCTACTGAAAGTAAATGGTATATGCACGAAAATGCCCTAAAATTATGCCAAATCTTATCAAGGCTACCTAAATCTTCTACACCTTGATAATAAAAACAAGTGTGGACACGCATCAGTAATGAAAAAAATTACTTCATGAGCAACATGTAAAAAGCATTAAATTGTCATCATTGAAAATATACAACCCATAGTTTCAGGAGGAACTGCCCCAATCCAAAACCTTCACTGAACTTTGAAATAAAGGTCGGTCAAGTTCAGGTGACATGTACCATGACATGACATGAGTCATGTAGTATTCATCATCAACCTTATATACCAAATATTATCATCCTACAATGTATGGTTACAGAGAATCTGTCCAAATCCAAAAACTTAATGTAGTGAACCATGAAATTGAGGTCAAGGTCAAGATTTAAAGCAAAACGTCAAGTGTTTTTGTCGCCGGATTCCCACATATAATGTTCCCAGCTAGACAAATAATTAAGAATTATAAACTTTGTCATAATTTAAGGCCATATATACATGGTTAAAACATTGCCAGTTTTTATAAAAAATAAATGAATCATATG
Source organism: Limnoperna fortunei (assembly GCA_944474755.1). Taxonomy (NCBI): domain Eukaryota; kingdom Metazoa; phylum Mollusca; class Bivalvia; order Mytilida; family Modiolidae; genus Limnoperna; species Limnoperna fortunei. The sequence goes on from OX104122.1 coordinate 23,409,041, forward strand.
AGGAATGTTACTATTTTAGATTTAACAATTTTACATTACAGACTTGCACTGTATGTAACTGTACACAGTATTTGTTAGATAAATATGGTAACAATACCATCACTCCACGCCCAACAGTTTCCACGACAACGATTATGTCAACCACTACACCTGCATATGAGATAGTATCAAGTGTAAACATCCATACCTATACAACAGTCAGCAGTGGGGTACCAGTCAGCACTGCTTCACCAATCACAGAGCCTGTTGATACGTCAGTGCTACCAGCAAGACCATCTTGCGGTGTTCAAATTGTCGCAGGTCAGTTTATCAGATGGACAGTTAGTAGTTTTTGTTATATGGTTATTTATTAGTTAAACATTACAGAGTGAATATTGAAAATATTATCATGAGTGCCAAAGAACGCATCAGATTAAACAATTGGGCTGAACTTGTTCCACACTTTAGTTTAATCTGAATGCATTTCGGCAAAAGTGATCATTTTTTCAATATTCAAGATGCGTTATTGATTATCTTGTTTATTACATTGACAAATATTTATATATCGCCAAAAACTTATAGGAACTTTGTTTTGAATGACCTATGTTAGTGTTTACTATCGACGTATTCTCGGACATTCATTGTGATGTCACTTCCAGGGAGTGAAAGAACTCAATTTATTTCACATGTGATATACCAGAATGTATTTCACTGAGAAAATAGCGAGGAAAACAGACCAAACAACAAGAACCAAATCTCAGTATTTCATCGCTGTCAATGTAATAAGAATATATATATATAATTAGTCAATAAGATATATTCAGAACAGAAAATGCATAGTAAAAAAAACATAGCAATATTGATTTTTTATCATTTTGTCATTTTAACGTTAGGAACATCTCCATATCTTGTTTCATGGTGCCGACTGTTCAACGATACATTGACTCCACTAGTCACTGACACTAATCTTGATTTTGACCCATCAGCTGGTTTCCATGACTACAAAATGGTGGTAGATTATGACAAATATGAACAAATTGAGGTAAATATGGTCAGTTTTAAGACTGAAAAATATTGTTTTATTTCAAATTGCCTACTCAGTATACAGATTAATTATACCTCCACTTCAAAGAAGAGGGGGTATACTGTTTTACCCTTGTACGTCGTCTGTTCATCTATCCGTAACAAAAATTTCAATCCCAGGTTACTAAGCAACTATAGCATGTGGAAGCCTGATATTTTGCATATTGCTTTAGCTCACTGGAGCTGTACGGGCATGTGAGCTATTGCCATCACTTGCATCCATTGTCGTCGTTTGTCATCGTTAACTTTTCTTTAAAAATCTTCTCCTCCAAAACCACTGAAGGGATTGCTTTAAAACTTTGCACACGTCATCAGTAAAATGTCCTCTACCAAGTTTGCACCAAATTCATGGCCTCAGACCCACCAACTAAAAATAGAACAAGGGGGTCAAATACAGTTCAATAAGTATAAATGATACAGGAAAACCCAGGAGACCTCCCTTCTTTAGCATCAAAAGCTGTACAAAACACTATATTGGGTCGAAGTTGTATGACGACTTCTTGTAGGAGTTATTGCCCTTTAATTGTCAAAATTAATGATTTTTGCCATTTTAGCATCAAATAAACTCTTGAAAATTATTAGATAAAGAAAAAAGTTAGCATTGCTTTATTGTTCTACTCTATGAGAGCTACAAAAAAAGACTTCGGGTCAAGATTGTCTGTTGAACCAAGTTATTTCCTTGAAAGCTTTTTTTAATGAATTTTAATTGATTTTAAAAAATCTTCTGCTCTTAAACCAATGAAAGGAAGGACTGCTTTGAAACATAGCACACATCATTTAGGATGTACTCTACCAAAATTGTGCAAATCATGACAGCTGACTACCTACATAGCTATGTTGGCTCAAAATAGAAAGGGGGGGGTCAAGATAGTAAACGTATAACAGATACAGAAAATTTGAAGCAAACATCCCTCCTATATATATATAGTGGTCCTCATGTCCGTCCGTCTGTTCGTCCATTCACATTTGGTTTCCGGATGATAATTCAAAAAGTTTACATCCGATTTGAATAAAACTTTGGGATATTGTTATATATCAGGTTGCTAAGGAGCCTGTTGATTTTGGGGGAAATCCGTCAAATTTCTAGTTTAGAACTGATGTTTTTACAATTTTTTTTCCACTTTTGGCTCCTTTTATTGAACTAGATTTCACAATGTATACATGAATTAGTAGATTCCTAAAACTGGTATAATAATAATATTAATTTTCTTTTCAGAAAACTTGGTGTTTTAAAGTTTACGTAGACAAAACGTTATACAGCACACTGTGTGGTATCCCAGAATTCAGTACCAGCACAAAGCTAGTCATGCACGTCTTCAACAAGAATAATTATGTTCCTCCAGTGACGGATCTTTTTGATGTGTTCAGTACCAAAGCTAACTTCAAAAATGTAATAATGCCACCCTCGTCCACATTACTGTGTAGATATGGTCAACCATTCTATGGTGGCACTATTCCAATAGTCAGATATGAGGCTGGCATTGGGTAAGTATACTCAAGCTATAAATGTATTGTTTTGCAAATGACACTTTGTCATTTGTAAAAGTTTGAAAAAATGCCAAAAAAAGAACCAAAATTGTTAATTTTAGACAGTACTGTTACACACCCACTTCAATCTCATCTGTTAATTAGTCCTTGTTGTATTGGTTAGATTTATATAGCTAAAAACACTGTCAAGGGTCTGCAAAATGTTATTTTGATCTGCAAAATCAATGCATTAGGTATTGGATAATTGTCCTCTAAGATCAATATACAGGTCATCACTAAGTAAGAGAATCTATTATTCTGTCAATCAGTTTTTTATACTTCTCAAGTTTTCCCAACTAAACTTGAGGGATTTTTTGTCTGTCCATCTGATTGTCTATTCCATCTCGGGTTTACCTTTGCATTGAAGCTTTTTAGCTCACCTTGATTGAATGTCCATGTGAGGTTTGCCATTAATTGGCATTCCTCGTCTGTCGTAAACTTTAAAAAAATTCATCTCCTCTTAAACCACTGGGCCAATTTTTTTTAAACTTGGCCACAATCAACCTTTAATGTTCCTAGTTTCAAATTTGTACCCAGGGTGTTGATCAATGGACAAAGATGGCCACTGTTACTAAAAATAAAACATGGGTATCAATGCACATTTTTAGTCCAAATCTCAAAAATTATAATAGCTACTTCAAATTGATCAGCACATTAAGGTCTACAATAGCTGCAATAAGTGTGAAGTTATACAATGGCTTCCTGTAGGAGTTATTGCCCTTTTAATGACAATTTTTGACAATAATTTCAATATTTACAATAGAACTTGAAAACTATAAGAGCTAGAGTAAAACTGTAAATTGCAAAATTGATTAGCAGTATAAGTTCTACAATTCTCTTAATTGATCTAAAATTGTCAGATGACTCCTTATAGAAGTCATTGCCCTTGAATGAAAATATTTAAATTAGATTTTTTGTTTTTGTCCTGATCATAAAAAACTATAATGGCTAGAGTGAAACTGTAAATGGCAAAAATAATCAGCAATACAAGTTCTACAATTCACTTTATTGGTCTGAAATTGTCAGATGACTCCTTATAGGACATATAACAGCTAGATTGAAACTGTAAATTGTATTTAAATGATCAGCAAAACAAGTTCTACAATTCACTTTATTGGTCTGAAATTGTCAGATGACTCCTTATAGGACATATAACAGCTAGATTGAAACTGTAAATTGTATTTAAATGATCAGCAAAACAAGTTCTACAATTCACTTTATTGGTCTGAAATTGTCAGATGACTCCTTATAGTAGTTATTGCCCTTTAATAAAAATTTTTGGTGAAATTTGTAGTTTTTGCCCTGTAACTTAAATTCAATAACAGCTAGTTTAAAACTGTAAATTGCACAAATGATCAGCAAAGCAAGGCCTACAAATGTTTGCTTAGTCCATAATTGTTAGATGACTCTTTATAGGAGTTATTGCCCTTTAATTAAGAATTTGGACAAAATAATCAGTCAAGTTTTATAAATAAAAGTCTGTAACATCTAGACTGAAACTGTAAATTTAAATATAGTCATTTGTGTTCCAGGTGAGCTATTACAGGCTCCTTGGAGCCTCTAGTTTTGTTTTTTTTTAACATCTTCATGAAACTTGATACACTTACAACATGAGATCTCTTCAATTGCAAAATTCTGTAGGGCTATGCCAAATATTTCATGCTTAAGTGAAAAAGGGGGGTTACAAAAATGTGCCAAGCAAGACTTCGGTGTCCACGAGACACATTTTCTTATTTTTTAAATTATTAAAATGTTTTTAATGTAGGACGCAGGAATTGATGACTGATGTAGTGGCTTATCAGGAAGTGTTAGACCCTTGTGTACCTTGCTACAGCTCATGTGCCCCTAACACATGTAAAGCAAGCTGTAGTCCAACAGAGCAGACGTTACTCAACTTTACAATGACGGGACTTCGTTTACCACCTAAGAAGGAGGAGTTGAACTCAACCGGACAACTTGTTAATGTGTCCGTGGCTTATTATTTGACAGGTAGTGTACACATATAGTTTGTCTACTATTGGTAAAGTGGTCTGTGAACACTTAGAGTGCGGGTTCAAGTCTCACTGAGTGCAGGGTGCACTCGACTCCAATCTTAATTGACAAGGATTGTCAGTTTTTCTACAGAATGTTGGTATTTGCAGAAGACTTCATAAGTTTATTTAACTTTGACCATACTAGATATTAAATAAAAAGATATTTTTCAAGAAATGTTGCTTAAAAGTTAAAAACCTCTAAACCTTGATTCCATAGAAGCATTCAGTGTAAATCAAACAAATGGAACATGGTGAGATACCTTAAAAAATGATGAATAAAATGTTTGTGAACTGCACTTAAGTCATTTTTTAGCTACATCCTGGCTATTAATTATTTACATTGATGTATTTACCTAACTACATTTGCAGTTAAAGCTGTTTTGAGTTCAGGAAGTACAGCCTCATCTTCATCGCCTGTTTTCTATGTTGATGATACGCGGCCTGTATTTGACCTAAATGAAATGTCACCAATGTATGTTGACGTTTTGCAAGGAGAGTTTACTACGGTCAGTTTCCAATCATCTAACAGTACAATCAAAGCATTTTGGAGATGTTACGATTATGAAAGCCTCATTGTGGTAAGAAATATTTTTGTAATTAATGGTTTTGTTTATATTCTGATAAGTTACTTCAAGACCCCCTGTTCTATAAATTTACTGGACTTTAGCAATTAAGGGTTTTTGCTAGTCATGTTTTTTTTTAGTTTTTGTCACAGTTTTAAACTGTATGGTTTTATTGATTTCAGGGCATGAATTTCCCTACAAACCCTTAATTATTTTCATAATTTCACACAAATTATAAATCTTTAAAATAACAATTTAGATATATGAATATTTGATATTCTGTGTTCAGCCCTTTAACACAAATATGAAGCTTCATAAAAGGTTTTTAGGTCGCATGACAAACTTTACTAAAGTCATGTGACAGAAAATATGTATTATATGTAATATTTGATAACAAAACAAATTTCATAGGCATAGCAAGCGATATGGCGGATACGGTTCAGACAGTACCAGTTTAAATTGTTGTTATGGATAACTGCACAAGTTTTTTGAAAATTGAAATAAAAAATGATAGATTTTCATAACATATACTCTATAATTTGTGAAACGTTCAACATGAACCTAATCTTTTTTTAAATAACTTTCAATATAAGGAGATCTTGAGTGCAATTTGGTAAGTGGCAAATAATAGCACATGGGAAACCCCTATCTATTTAAACATTCACGGTAAACGGGTTGTCGAACCTTACCACTATTTTTCTGGGTGCTATGCCTATGAATTTTATTAAATTGTTAATAGGAGAAAAACTAACAATCCTAATCATGTAATATCATTTGAATTAAAAAAAATATATTCCTTTGAATCCTATACATGAATTAGAAAAATCAAAAATAAATTAAATATAGTTTTTATGGGTCCCAAAAGCTTGTACACACTACAACACTTTTAATGGGAATGTGCTAAACTTGGCATGCTAGCTGATTATCATATAGATTATTGCAGTTGGATTGGACCATTTCTGAATGAGTTATTGCCCTTTATTACTTGGACCATTTTATTATAAACCTTGTACATGCTAGTCCTTATTTATAATATTTCAAAGGATAATTCCTCAAACCTTGCATGCTTGCTCATTACCGTATGGAGATTCTCATATTGTTAAAGTTTGATTTGATCATTTTGAAGTTTGCCACTTATTTCGTCTAAAAGTTTTTTCATAAAACTTACATTTTTAATGGAAATTGATGAAATTTGCATGCATGCAAGCATGCACATTATTTGGCGATATGCATATCATGACGGCAATGTCCACATTCCATTTTTGAAGGTGTTAGTACCCTTTTTAATTTGAAATATTTGATTAAAAAGTATGTGTTACTGCTCCTACATTTTAAAGGGAATTCTGCCAAGCTTTGCATGCTTGTTTATAACCATATGCAAATATAGCAGCTTGATCTAAACACATAGATTTGCAGGAAAAAATGGTCGAAGGCATACGTTTATGTGTCAAAAAGAACCTTTAATTATTGCTTTATTTCAGGATAACCTTTGGTCAATTGGGACAACAGTAGGAGGGACAAATATCCAGTCATGGACATCAACAGGACAACGTCAGGTTGCCATTAACAACAACTTATCACTAGTTCTACAACATAACCACACATACTATGTCTCCGTACAGTGTAAAAATGGTGCTGGACTGGTCACTACATATTATGACAAGTCAGGTAATAGTGTTAACATTTCTACTTATTGACCCTCCTGACAATAACATTTCTACTTATTGACCCTCCTGAAAATAACATTTCTACTTATTGACCCTCCTGACAATAACATTTCTGCTGACTGACTCTTTTTATCTTAACATTTCTACTTATTGAGCAGGTCGGGGGTTCTCTCAGGGTACTCCGGCTTCCTCCCCCAATAAAAACTGGACGCCATGAAATAGCTGAAAAATTGCTGAAAGTGGCGTTAAAACACCATTCAAACAAACAAACAAAATCTACTTATTGACTCTTCATAGTGTTTACATTTCTACTTACAGACTCTCCTTACATTAACATTTTTTACTTACAAAGTATTTTGACGTTTACATCTCTTATTAAAACATGTTTACATTTCTACTTATTAACTCTCCTGATGTTTACATTTCTACTTATTAAATCTGCTGACGTTTACATTTCTACTGACTAACTCTCCTGACATTTACATCTCTTCTTACTAACTTTCTTTATGTTAACATTTCTACTGACTAACTTTCCTGACGTTTACATTTCTACTGACTTACTTTCCTGACGTTTACATTTCTACTGACTAACTTTCTTTATGTTTACATTTCTACTGACTAACTTTCCTGACGTTTACATTTCTACTGACAAACTCTCTTTATGTTTACATTTCTACTGACTTACTTTCCTGACGTTTACATTTCTACTGACTAACTCTCCTGACGTTTACATTTCTACTGACTAACTCTCCTGACATTTACATTTCTACTGACTAACTTTCCTGACGTTTACATTTCTACTGACTAACTCTCCTGACATTTACATTTCTACTGACTAACTCTCCTGACGTTTACATTTCTACTGACTAACTCTCCTGACGTTTACATTTCTACTGACTAACTCTCTTTATGTTTACATTTCTACTGACTAACATTCCTGATGTTTAAATTTCTACTGACTAACATTCCTGATGTTTACATTTCTACTGACTAACTCTCCTGACGTTTACATTTCTACTGACTAACTCTCTTTATGTTTACATTTCTGACTAACTTTCCTGACGTTTACATTTCTACTGACTAACTTTCCTGACGTTTACATTTCTACTGACTAACTTTCCTGACGTTTACATTTCTACTGACTAACTCTCTTTATGTTTACATTTCTACTGGCTAACTCTCCTGACGTTTACATTTCTACTGACCAACTCTCCTGACGTTTACATTTCTACTGACCAACTCTCCTGACATTTTCAAAAATCAAATACATTATTTTGGTATATGTATGTAGCATACCATAATTGGGTGTGTATAATAGGCATTGATGTATTTATAGGCACCTTATAAAATGTTGATTTAATTAATTTTAAATTGAAACTTTGACTTCTTGTTCCTAATGCTCACCCAGTCGAATCAGATTATGTTTAAAAAAAATAAAGCATTATTCACAACTAATGACAGTTTTACAGTATCTTGTTTATATATTTTTAGGAGTTCGTACCTTACTAGTACCACCTGCCTTAACTAGTGTTGTGGTATTGATGACAGTTTTACAGTATGTTGTTTCTATATTTTTAGGAGTTCGTACCCTACTAGTACCACCTGCATTAACTAATGTTACGGTTTCAGTACCCAATTCTGTCAACATGGTTGGTGTCTATCCTAGTGATGCTAAAAATTCCACGTTTGATTCATCTATTGGAATGACCTTCACCTTAGGAACTGATAAGTCTATTTTTAGATATGGTAAGTGCATTTGACTCAATTCCCACACATTTCAAATTTAGGGATTTTTTATATTCCATGCTTTAAACTCCTTGAGACAACAACCATGTTATAAAAAATTATTTATGTATGAGCAAGAAAAATAGCAAAGAAAACCAACCGTACAACAAGATCCAAAAGTCAAAGGACAGTTACAAATCCGAATATAGACAAACACAACACAAAAACCATAACCAAAGAGAGTAACCCGAACCCAATAAAAACCATGGGTGCACTCAGGTGCTGCTGACGAGAAAGCAGTGCCTGCCTCTAATTGGACACCCGTCGAGTTACTCATTGTCATGTCTAGGGAAAAGTCAAATCCAGGAATAGGAATCACTACCTATGACTCAGAGAAAATGTCAGATCGTATTTAAGACACTGATTTCCCATAACGATCAATTAAGTCATGGTGATGACCATGGAGAGATGACATCATCCTAGGTACTACAAACCCTTGTTTGAGTAGTTTAGCAATCAACAGCAGTGATCGGTCTAGAAAATCAGAATACGGATCGCAGGATTGAATAATGTATAAGTTGTGAAATGTACACACCATACGCTGGAGCTGCTGGAATGTTGCTGTTGATGAAATGGAAGTTGATAATTGGAAAGTTGAAGTCATCACGTTTATTGTAGAGTCTAGTATGTAGTTTTCCTGAGTCCATTTCTAGAAGTAGGTCTAAGTAAGAGGCTGACCTTAGTGTATTGGTGGTGTCTTTAATTTCAAGCTCGCTAGGGTAAATTGAATGTAAATAGTCACCAAATTTAGCAAAATTTCATTCCTGACGTTTACATTTCTACTGACTAACTTTCTTTATGTTTACATTTCTACTGACTAACTTTCCTGACGTTTACATTTCTACTGACAAACTCTCTTTATGTTTACATTTCTACTGACTTACTTTCCTGACGTTTACATTTCTACTGACTAACTCTCCTGACGTTTACATTTCTACTGACTAACTCTCTTTATGTTTACATTTCTACTGACTAACATTCCTGATGTTTAAATTTCTACTGACTAACATTCCTGATGTTTACATTTCATTGTGACGTCATAGCAAGATATTTCCATATTTTCAATGATGTCACAATGAATTTTGTGCCAACGCATCCAGTGTATGGTGGAAATGGTTGCCTAATAGGTGTCCTAACTATCCGAAATGTTCCTTAAATGTTATATTAGATTTGAAATAATTCATGGATGATGTGGTTATAATTTTACTTGATTTAGAAATGTGTGACGCTTACCTTGTATATATCCCTGTAAGAATAGGTAGATCATTGATCACTAGCTTGTTAACTAAACAGATACGAGTTCGAGCCTGACTTTTGTAACAATATACTGTGCTTCAAACTTTATGGACAAAGATTGAACAGTTTTCCTGCCTTAGGTCCAAGATTCTCAAATAACGTAAACTTGTACTTTCACCAAAAATTGACATTTTTTTTAAGTTGTTTAACATGATTTAAATCTGCTGGTTTTGATTTTGAAAGAAATTTATTACTGGAGTAAGATATATTGCATTTTTGTCTCCAGATTGGTGCTTAGGAACAGATAAAAACAAAGCAGACATCTTTCCTTGCACATGGATTGGACATTCCCATGCAGGAGCCATAAAGATTCAAAATGGTTGGCTGACAATTGATAACAATGATGTGCAAAGACTATCTGAACTCAACCCAGTACAAAACACATCATTATCTGATACAGAACGTAAGAGTGCAGACAAGAATGTTTTCAAAATGGAACCAGGAAGAACTATATTTATGATGTTAAAAGTGTGTAACGAGGCGTTTTTGTGTAACAATGTGCAGATTGGATCGGTACTGATTGTCAATGAGAAATCAGTACTGTACACACGTCCAACGGCAGAGGGTTATCGGATTGAGATAAGTTACATTTATTCCACTCCTCTTACTGGAAGGAAAAAAAGAAGTCTAATCGGAAAGAATATAAATATTATTTCACCTATTGGTAAGTAAAAAAAAACTCTAAGTGGAATAGTTTTTCTAATGTATTTGGTTTTTTTTATACAAATTAAGAAATTATCCCTTTATGTTAAATATTTACCCCTAGCTGTAGCAAGGAAAACTAGATAAGCAGGTGACTTTGTTTTATTTAACGCTCATGGCAAAATATGCATGAATATAATGCCTACCTATATTTAAATAATCAATAAAATTTGGGCAGCCATGAATTATTTCTTAAGTTTACCAAGGCTCATGACACTCGTATATAATTTTTTTTGATAATTTTTAAATAAATATCACATTGTTGGGGATATTATTTAAAAAAATATTATTCTGCTAATTTAAATTAAATTAAAAATACTGACCATATAATTATATCTAAACCACAAATAAATACTAATTATATTGTTGATAAAAGTTATACATACTGCAACTTAATTTTAGGTAAAATAATCAAAATTTAAATCTTCGATGTAATTCATAAACAGTATTCTGATTTTTACCTATATTTGTCTAAGAATTTTCACAATAACAAATTATTGATAGCTTGACATAGCACAAATAGCAAACAAATTCATTGAACATATACTATTTAATCAATTGCTATTGTGCTTTTGTTAACCTGTATCTTTTCTATACAATCCATTAGAAAATTTGAACTTTCTTTCATTTTGTATCCTTATTCCTTGTCGAAAAAACTTGGAAACCATTTTTTAATATAAATTATCAATTATAATGTAAACACTGACTGCTTTGGTTCAAAGAAAATTTATTGACAAATTTATTTTAGTGTATGTTGCTGACAGTTTAGATTTTTGGTATTATAGTTCCTTGTAGGAAATGCGGTGGACATCATAATGCTCATGAAGTTTTGATTTTCTTTTCATAAGGTCTGATATCAGGACAGAGTTTGTTGTTGCAGCCATTTGATGAGGAGGCAGTCACAGAAAATTATGCTTCGTCTGCATCTAATGAGTTTGTCCCTTATATCATCAACCCTAACATAACTTCAGATAAAGTGGAAAGACTACTGTATGGAAGGTTTGTATTTATATGTTTCAGTGAAACCTCAATACAGGTTTAAGTCTCACTGCGGGCAGTGTGTGCTCCACTCTAATATTAATTGACAAGGATTGCCAGCTTTCATACCTACGGTCATGTTTTTTTTCCTTGTTCTCCAACTTTCTCCCCCAAAAAACTGGATGCCATGATATAGCTGAAAAATTGCTGAAAGTGGCATTAAACAACATTCAAACAAACAAAAAATGTATACTAGTCCTTATATACCCTATCATGGCTTAATGGAGAGACATCTACTATTGACCACCAACATGTCAACACTGAAGTTGAGAGTTCAATCCTGACTTCTGGCAGGGTGTGCTCTACTCCAACTATAATTGATAAGGATTTTCAGTTTTCTTTCAGAAGGTCAGGTATTCTCGCTTCCTCCCATAATAAGTACTGTGCATCATGATTTAGATTTTTTAAAATATGGACGGTGTCATCTGTAAATAATCTATCTACACCAAACGGAATACACATTTCATTTCCTAAAATGTTTTTTTTTACCTCTTTTGATGATCAGAAACACCTGTCACATGTCTGTAATAATGAGATGATTTGGGTGTATATTGAGGTTCAGTGTGGGTACTAAAACGGTTATTTGTTTACATCAAAGAAAAATCTATTTTGTTGTGTGAAATTAATTATCATATTCAAATTAAATGGCTATGGTAGGGTGGTAGATGGTTTATGTATGCACGCTAGATTGAGTAATTTTGTCAATGGTTAAACTAAAGTATAATTGCGAGGTTTAGTTATAGTGATCACAGAACGATCGCATAATATGCAATAATGAAATCATCGCAAAAATTTCTGAATTTAAAGTACATGTTATATACCATACTAAAGATAAAATTATGAGCTTAAATAAAAAGTTTGAAATTTTGGTTAGCAATGCAACAGGTCATGTGGTTAAGGGTCAAATTCGTTCAATAACCTTAGTGATTAGACATTATTATGTCTTGCTAATTCATTTTTTTGTTTGTCTAAATAGAGATCAACACTACTTTCAGCTACTGGTATATCTTGGCATTCAGTTTTCATTGCTGGAGGAAGCTGAAGTACCTAGTGAAAACACGTGCCCTTCTGTAGTAAATCTGACAATCCTTGTCAGTTAAAATCAGAGTTAAGATCACCCTGTCTCACAGTGAAAACAGTAACATCATTTTTGACCGGCACAGGATCACATCAGACTACCTACTAAACTCATCCATTGAGGCTTTGCATTCTGTCTAGAACATGTGCCTTCTTGGATGTTTCCATTGTGCTGCTTGATGACTGTCAGTACATGCACCAGTATTAATGCTTACAAACAGGAGTTTAAGATAATACCTGTTTCTTCTTGTTTTCTTCCAGGTGGTTGGAGTCATATTACACATTTGGTATATCACCAGTCGGCCATGTTCCTTTACCAGGACCAATAGTTATGAAGTACGACAACAGTGAATACAACAAAAACAATGGCAAGAAAATAATCATCACCCACTGGAACCCTAGTGAGTACAGATATGGTTTATAGCGTTCAAATGTACTTTTTTTCACTGTGCTGCCCCAAAAGGAATGAATAGGATGGAGTTGAATCACACAATCCTTTTCTTGTAAACAGTTATTTTTTTTTTAAAGAAAAAGGTGGTAACTAACATCTCTGGATTATAGGATATCCTTTAACTTTTTCACATTTTAATATTCAATTGATGCCTGATGTAGCCTGAAATTCTTGTAATGTCCTTTTAAAATATTCCTCAATTTATCTTGATGTGACACAAGTTAATGAACTAGTTATTCAAAGCAATATTGAATGTTTTGTGTTGTCATGTCCACATTTCAAAAAGTTAAAACAACTACTTTATACAATCGATTAATTGCAAAATGAATTATTCAAGGAATATTTCAAATTTCTGAACAGGTTATATGTAATATGTTTGAGTCTGTTTATGCCAGAAATCACAAAGTGGTTTATGAATGGTGTAAATTAGAACCAAACCATGTCATATAACCTGTTCAGAAATTTGAAATATTCCTTAGAATTAAATTTTGACTATAAATATTAACAATTTTAATTGTAAAAACATCGAGGACATCATTGGACTATTTGAATTTTAACCGCATAAGATTAGGTCATGTGACAAATGCAAAGTATATCATATAATATGTTTTGCTCCATTTGAATTAGCCAATCAGATTTCAGGTCACAAAGCAAATTCAAATTATATTAGTATAATTAATTATTTGTAAGAAGTATGTCAGTATTGGTATTAGTATTTATTTTAAGCCATTTATAAAAGTTAAGAACAGTACAGTAATAATACTGACTGCCATGTTTTTTTCCACAGGAAGACAACAATGGGAGATAACCAGTAGATCATGTATAGGAGTTTCCAATGTAACAAAGCTGGAAGTTGAAGGTATCATAGAATCTCCAGATGTTCCTAGCACCATTACTATAAAGGTATAATATTAACTGAGCAACATTTTTTTACAATAGCAGTTATTTTAAATATAATTCACAGAGGCTGTGGTTGCCATAGAATAGCCATTTATTGCATGAATGGCCATCCCATTGTAAAACAATCATAAACCACAGCCTCCATGAATTGTTTCTATTCTAAAAATACCTTTTTGGTGCATTTAGGATATTTACTTACCTATATCCAGCATTATTTCCACCATAAACTGGCTGTTCCATCAATGAAACACACAATATTTTTAATTGGATAATTATAGCACATGACACTATATATAAAATTAATACGTCATATGCAAAAGCTTTTCTGTAAGAGTTAGGGTTTTGTAATTGGAGCAGCCCTTCAAGACACAGCCTCCTCTTTGCATGTTGTTCATTGATAAATCATTTTTGCCATGGTGTGGTATATAAAATAATGAAGAAATATGCAGTAGTTTGATAGCTTTTTGAATAAATTTGTATCCTATTTTAAAACAAATACTTACACTGTGGTAAAATCTTATGTCACATATACTACAAAGTCTTTTGTATCTAGGTGTGTAATACATGGGCCTCTGAAGATGAACCTAGTGGTGATTATATGAAATATGAAACCATGTTCTCCTGGACACTTGTGTTAGATGGTGTAGTCAATACTCCACCAGAGTTTATTGGACCAACCAATATCACCTTCTCTGAGGATGAAGGTATGTTATATATGGAAATAAACAATGTTGTCAGAAAACTTCTTGACAAATATATTTCTTCAGTTAGACCACAGTGTCAATGCAAACTAAAATTATGCAAGATTCAGGAGAAGTAATCAGTATTACTAGTAATTGACCACCTCCACCCTGGGGCCTCGGTGGCCAAGTGGTTAAGGTTAGATTGATTGAATGTTTGCTTTACATCCAGGGAGCAGTATTTCAGATATATTCAGGACAAGAACAAGTTAATTACTAACAATTAATCAATAGAAAAAGAGGGGTTGGGATGATTGATTGATTGATTGATGGTGTTTAACGCCCGAGCAGCATCATTTCAGCTATATTCAGGCAATGAACATGAAATGGATGATAAAATGAACATGAAATGATGATGAATGAAAATGGGATGGGACACAAGGAAAAATAGGGGTAACGGATATTAGATTGCCACTGGCAAATGGGAGGATGGATAGGGTCGGGCAATTTAGCCTCCTGTAGCGGGATCGAAATCCCTACTCATAGCGAATACTACAGCAGCGTTCTTTAACGTGCGAGGAACGTGGCATTTTTCCCAACACGGTGCACTAATATGGTTTGCGGTCAGGTTTTACGTATTATGGCCTGACAACCCCAGCTTGCCAGGGGTACCCCATTCAACCACCTGGGGCACACATCCCAGTCGGTCTTTAGGCAAACCGACCTGACACGCCGGTCAGGGTACTGGGCGCTATTTAGTCGCCTTTTACGATAAGCTAGCGCGACTGCGGTCTATTCTTTTAGCCACCCGGATCCCGCACGGGGCGGGTTGGGATGAGATGCAGGGAACACAATTTAGACTGCAACTGGAAAAGTATGGAGTTTTGGGTAAGGGCAAAGAATTTAGCCTTTTGTAGCAGCTACAATGAGCTTACTCTTTTTCAAAATCTACAAAAGAGGTCTATCATACTAGGAATGTCGCACTCCCCAAACACGTTACCCTCTATGCTCTGTGGCCAGACTTTCCGTATCATGTCCTGACAAATCCCTAATGAGAGGGTCTCCCCTATCCACCACCTGGGGATTCGTTTCGCTGCTCTGTAGGTTGATTACTGTGAACCCTCCCAATATGGTCCCAAAGAGTGGTTAAGGTAGTTTTCTACTATTGATCACTGGTCAACTCTGATTTTGGGGTATTGAGTCTTATTGGGGGCAAGTTGTGCAAAACTGCAATATTAATTGACAAGGACTGCCAGTTTTCCTACTGAACATCATGGGTGTCTCCAGATACTCCTCTTCCAATAAAAACTGAGGCAACAATATAGGTGCAAAAAAACACCAATAAAAAAAAAGAAATAAAATGATTCTTTGGACTAGAACTTGATTCGTGTTTCCTGTCTATAAACCTTAGACATCTTTCTCATTGTTGTGGGTGCCTCGGTGGCCAAGTGGTTAAGGTAGTTCGTCTACTATTAACCACATGGTCCGTCAACACTGAGATTGCGGGTTCGATTCTCACTGCAGGCAGGGTGTACTCGACTCCAATCTTAATTGACAAGGATTGCCAGTTTTCCTATCGCAGGTCGGGGTTTTTCTCCTGGTAATCCAGCCTCCTCCCCCAATAAAAACTGGACGCCATGAAAAGCTGAAAATTGCTGAAAGTGGCGTTAAAACACCATTCAAACAAACAAACGAACTCATTGTGGTGGAGTTTGATTTTAATGTCCATTAAGTTTTATATTGTTCCACCACTCAGAAACCAAATATTTATCACATAATAATTACATAATTTTCTGTTTTGGTAAATTTATCCATTTAAAGTTACAATCAAATGTATCAATTTATAGTCTGCAAACTACATCAGTAGACACTTTTTACAGGTACCCTGCAATACCAGTTGAAAGCTACTGACAAGGAGGGAGATGAGATTCTGTTTTATTTGGATCCAGCAGCTAAATATAACATGGGGACACCAACTTTGACACTTAGTGGGATGTAAGCATACTAAATCTTGTATTTAAAAAACCTATTCTGCAAAAATAGAGATTAAGTGTTAAGTTGATTATCAATCATAATCATTGATTGGTTAGGGTATCCAGATTTGATGGGAAATTTTGACAATGATTAATCGGAAACGAGAATAAAAGTAGAAACGACTATAATCGTGCACCCCTATCAGTGAAATTTATTACTTGCATTTATTGGAATTTCCAATTTAATTAAGATTTCCATAATTGCCGGCATTGACTAGTAATTGGTTTTGTAATCTTTTTCTAAGCTGATTTTGTAGTAAAAAATTGCTCTGTTCAGCATATCTAAAAAAAAATTTATGAAAAAGGGGGGTGGGGTGGGCGGGAGAAGATCTTTTCTGTTAGTGTGTTTTGAGCATTTTTACATCATGCTAACTGCTTTTTAGAAAATAAACCAAGTGTTAACTGTTTTTCAATTATTAGCTGTTATCTGTTTTCAAAAATATAAATATTATTGTTAACTGTTATAATGGAAATA
Organism: Limnoperna fortunei; assembly: GCA_944474755.1. Taxonomy (NCBI): domain Eukaryota; kingdom Metazoa; phylum Mollusca; class Bivalvia; order Mytilida; family Modiolidae; genus Limnoperna; species Limnoperna fortunei. Next base: position 23,426,330 of record OX104122.1, read on the forward strand.
AAAATCCTGTTTGCTGTTAAATATCTAAACACTGTTATATGACTGTTTTACAGATTTTTCTCTGTTATTCCTTCTAAATTTCTCAATTCTGCTGTTATCTGTTTTTTCGATTTTTTTATTCACTGTTTATGTTTTCTCATGTTTATTGCTGTTATCTGTTATCATTGTTTCAAATTTACTGTTATCTGTTTTGGGAAAAATAAAAAAATGTTAACCTGTTAGTAGACTCCCAACCCCTTTTACCGCCCCCCCCCCCCCTTCCCCTTTTATAATTTAATGTGGTACATATATTTTGCTGATTGCTAAATATTTAACATAGAGATAACATCCTTTTTACAACATTTGTACTGAGGGCCTAATAGAAAAGCAATGTTCATGGGTTTAAATATGTTAGTACATAATTATAAATTAACTTATAAAGAAATGGTTTGAGTAATGAATAGTTTAATACTTGGAGTGTTTTTACTCTGGTATATTTTTTTGCTGCAGTCATTATGAATTAAAAGAATGCTAATTTCATTATGATTTTGTCATAAATGATTTTTGGTTTTAGGTTACTATACACACCTTGTGAAGACTGCACAGGGTTAGAGATTATACCCATCATATTACTAGAGAAGCAAACAGGAAGTGAGATACCAGCTGCTAATACTACAGTGTATCTAAGGATAAATGTGACATCTGTTGCAGATCCACCAGTTATATTCCTGACACGCTATGGAATTTCTTTGCTTTCTGCCGATCCAACTGAACCAGTTGTTGTAAGAAAATCCTCCATAATTTCAATTAAAATCATATTCAGCTTGTTGAAATGTTGCTAAATATCTTTTATGTGTAATCTACTGTGCTGTAGCCTTGTGTTGTTATTTTGCATAACCAAGGTCAATAATTTGAATAATTAATTAATCGGTTCTGTTACAGTTCATTTTATAAATTAATTGTGATTTCTCCACAGATTTGATTGGTGGCTTTTTAGATAATAAACTACCTTTAAATTAATTCTTCTAAGGCAACAAAGGCAATTATAAATATGAGATGTGTGTCCTATTTGCACTAATCTGGTTTTTGTCAATTTTAACATGTATAAAAATTTTAAGTATATTTAATTGCATCAATTTATACACAGGTATTCCTGGAACAAAAGACACTATTAAATACAGCAAACTGGTCCCCAACATGGTCTGCTGTTTTAGGAGCAAATGATGTAGAAATTGATGACCCTCTGAGGGTTGTTTCCCAGGATGCATCATTGGGAATTTTGAACTTCACCAGAGAATCTGCACTGGTACCAAATATTACAGCTTGTCTGCCAACTGCTCAAACTGTTGTTAGTATATACGTATATCTTCGATTGATTAAGTTTTAATGGCCACAAAGCAATATTTTAGTTATATTCTTGACAGGAATATTTCAATATTAAGTATACATTACCTTAAAATAGGATTTTCACATATTGTATATGTCCAGAAATGGTTGATACACATTTGAACACCTGGTCTGATAGCACCTTATTAGGTGCATTTCGAGCATAAATCCAGTTTTAGTTTTGGTACATTGGAAAAGAGGAATTCATTGAAAATCTTATATTCATTATTTTCTTGTAAAATATTATATGTGTTATTTGTAGTCATTGCCAGAAGTATATGATAAAAAAATTAATATATGGACTAAATTATCAGGGTGGGTATTATCCCACTACCTATATAAACCCTCGACTCCGTCTGGGCTGATATGGGGATATCTGGATGATACTATGATATTATTAAGTGATGATTTCTGTATTGGCCTAGTTATTGGTCCAAGGCTTGCTGTATTGGTCTGAGTCACAGCCAAAGGACAAAACAGCTGGCCAAGGACCAATAACATGGTTTATGCTTATTTTTCTCATTTTGCTGTGTGGTCCTCGTAAGATGTTGTAAATTTTTAATTTGTAAAGAACTGTATACCTCTGAGTTGTTACTTTTTCTTTTAGCCGATAGTATTTCCCTGTGGAACATTAGGCCTGAAAAAAGACCCATCAAAAGCCAGTTGGTTGTATATGGTTGTATCTTACGAACAGAGCTACAATGCATCTGGTGTAGATGAAGTAAAGATTTACATTAAAGACAGTAATAACGTCTCGTCCAGCGTGATCACTATACAGTTTGCCATATTGTTGTCTCCATGTTACAGCAACGGAGCTTGTCAGCGTAAGTACTGTGATATTGTGTATGTTTGTCAATAATATTCATGACAAGTAAACATGCAGTGAATCAGTTAAGGAAATGTGATGGACCACTCGGAGATTTTGAGTTTAAGAAATATAGTATAAACAATTGCACAGTGTGAACATAAAAATCTTATTATTAGTGTCACAGAACACATAACACAAATGTGCAAAACTTATCCTACACACCAGTTAAATCCAAATGTGTTTTGGCACTAATGATTTTATTTCAGTGTTCATGAAGAAGGAGCAATTAACCTGTTTATTACATCAACATTTGTTGAGAACTTTGTTTTGAATATTCTTGTGCATCAATGTTTGCTAGCAAAGTGGTCTTTTCATCCCTTGGCCCTGTAAGTGTTCCATAACCACAAGACTTTTCCTGCCTCAACTGCAGACGACATTACCCGAAGAATTTCCAAAAGACAGCAATGGACTGTTCCTAACTTATACTTCTGTTCTAATTTTGGTCAATATTTACTATAAAAAATCGGCCAATCATAATGACACATCTGCAGTATTTCAAACCGCTGTTCAATCGTGAAAAATAATTGTTTTACTAAAAATTTATTTTTTTAAGATATTCAACCATTATGTCTTGGACAGAGGTAAAAGGTTAAACTATATGTAAGTCAAATGTAATATATACAACTTGATTTGGGTAGTTTGTGAAAAAGTAATTAATTAATTAATAAGTTATTTATGTTTTAAATTTCATAAAATCACAGCAAAGAAAGGAAGTCCATACATGTGCCAGGACGTACACAGGGCAGACAACTTTACAGAGTACTACAAGTGTGTTTGTAAGGCTGGATGGGAGGGAGAATTCTGTGAAATTAATATCAATGAATGTGCAGCTAATCCTTGCTCCAGTCCTTATGTCTGTACTGATGGCATTAATTCCTACAAGTGTGCCTGTCCTGTCAGCGAACCCAACTGTGATGCTTTGCCATCCTGGATTTTTGTTTTGGCAGCCATTGGTGGTATTGTTTTGATAATCGTCATTCTAGGTTTGCTGTACAGATGGAAAGTCAAGAAAAGGTATGCATCAGATTCTCTGTATTATCAGTGTTTTTGCATCTGGTTGTGTTGAAGACACCATTTATGTTCCAATTACATGCATTTGAAAGGGAGCAGTCATTTTAGTCTGAAGATTAATTCTTTTTATTGTTAGCAGGTAAACTTTAAGTTATTACTTTACAGGGATTAAAATTGTACTTTTAAGTTACTCGGTATACATAAATGACTTGAATGAGTTGAGAGTCGACTGGATATTCTAAGAACTATAGCCATTGTTCTTGATTTTCATGTGTTGCAAATAGTTGACCCCTTTGTGTGAAGTTGTGTTCAGTTTGTGTCTTACAATATTGTTGGAGGGTATTTAATTACAATGCTTTATAAATTGTATAATATTGAACCTGAAGGTAATGCAGTCTGGCTATCTTGTTTTTGTTTTTGTTTTTTTTGTAATAACAAAGTGGTTTTTATTATAGTGGACACTTTAAGTGGGTTGAGAAATACATACTTTGTATTGAACCAGAGAAGTACCATTACGAGGAGGAACCAGAGGAATCATTTGGTTCAGTGTCATCTGTAACATCTGTTATGTCACAAGAATTTATCAACCTCAAATATGGTAAGGATTAGACATATTGAGTGATTGTATGTTAATTAATGCCAAGTAAATTCTTTATTTGTATTGGGCTGGGACCTGGTAATTATACCACCACTTCGAAGAAGAAGGGAGTATACTGTTTTACCCTTGTCCGTCCGTCTGTTCGTTCGTTCTCTGTAACAAAAATTTCTGTCACAGCTATATAGCATGCAGAACCCTGATATTTTGTATATTGCTTTATCCTTAGTGCCATATGGTGTATAGTGATTTTATGCTCCTTGGTCATCTACTTACTGTTTACCGATACTTTTTGTGAATGCATTTGCTCACAGATTTATTTGTATTGTTATAGGATCTGGTTATTTTTTTACACATTCTGATAGAGTTATTTTTTCCTTATCAAAATTTTGCAAGATATAAACATATTTGTTGTCATTGAGTGAAAAAAAGGCTTTGATCTAAATATGTCTTGAATATTTTATTACAGAACAAAATATATCTGACTTTGAAGGCAGTGATGATAGGGTGAGTAAAAAGATTATGACAAGGTTGATGAAATGATAATCTAAATAAAAATAAGGTATCCGGACCAAAAAATTGACCACGTGATCATATCTGGTGTCTTGGATGTTCTTTGAATTTTAATGGACCTCGGTAATGTTCGGCAAACACCAGAAATACAATTTGAGTAACTATACTTTCTTAGCTTAAAACTGTTAAAATTGACTCCATGTAAAACAATATATTTAATTTGTATCATTAATTAGCAATACATTGATTTAATAAAGCTGTATTTCTTGGAGAAAAAAAATTAAATGGTGACTTCATTTATGGGTCAGATACCTGAAATCTTCCTCCCCCTTTTTACAATGTTGGTGCATTCTGACAGCAGAATATGTATATAAATTACTTAAATATTGTATCCATACAGCTTATCTGTTTTCTTTAAGATAATTTAGGTTACATCGATTTCTCTTTTACATTTCACTTCCGATTTGAATTTTATTTAATTCAATTCAAAAAGTGTTTTATTAATGACTAAAGCTATATTTTTGTAGGATTTTGAAGGAATGTTTTCACCACCACCACCATATAAACCACTGTCTGAATTGGAAAGAATGAATTTTGTCAAGGTACATTAGACTGTTCTGTATTGGTTACTGTGAATTAATGGGGAATTATTAGGCTTAATTATTCGACACAAAGATTTTCACCAGATACTCTGGCATCCTGTCCAACTATAAATAGACAGACCAACTCAACCACTGTCAGATGATGGGTCACGACCGTTTAAAAAAATTACTGGTCCGACGTTTCCAGTAAAGTATTGGACTTGATGACCCATGACTTTTTAGCCAGCAATATTAGAATAAAATTAACAAAAATATGAAAACTGCAAAAAGTTTACCTATTCATCTAATTTTTTTAAACTTGTGTGTTTTAAATGGATTACGGACCATTTGTGGTTTTTTTCAAGATACTTCTTATTACTGAAAATTACCAATGAGAATGATGTAAAGTACACTGCCCTTAACAAAATATAGTAACGTATTGATAATATTCACTTTAAATTTCTTTCCTTCAAAATAGTAAGTCTGGTAAAAGCAATGAAGGTCCAGTAAATTTCTTCAAGTACTGGACCTGTCGTGTAAAAAGATTTCAAGTTTGCCGTGGTCTGAATGGGGAATCAATTATTGAGCACGGTTTACAGTTTTTCAATTTTTTTTTTTTTACTTTACTGCATGAAGATGGTCTTTTGATGACTTTTGCTTTTCCAAATTTTGTGTATTGAAACAGAAAAAACTTACATTGAAGGAAAAATAATCAGAGTGTATTTTCTGAAAGTTCAGATAATATTAGTACAGCATCTATTATTTATCCTTGTGTCCATTGTTTTCCCCAATAGAAGATCTGTTTGTTAATCTCTCATCCTGAGTATAGCCAAGATACTGCTCACTTGACATTCAACATCCAATCAATCAATCAATGAATACTTCCTTGCCTAAATAATTTAGAGTATATTTTATATATAATCTTCAGTGGCTGATCCAGAGGGGGGGGCAGAGGGACGTCCCCCCCCTTAAAAGGGAAAAAGAAAGAAAGTGAGCAAGAGAATGAAAAGAAAGAGCGAGCAAGAGTGTCAAAAATGTTAAAATTTATAGTCCTCAACACCCTCTCAATTGCTTGAATGTCACCAGCTTCTGGGGGCTTCACTCCCCCACCAGGGTGCTGTGGTCTCCAGACACCTTGTCCGAATTTTGTCCCCTACCCCCTCTAGCCCAATTTTCTAGATCTGCCCCTGATCTTTAACCTACTATACTATCTAATTCAGTGAATAAAATATATTTCATCTTTACAGGATATTAAAGTTGAGTTTGATACAGATCCGTTCTCCAACAGAGTACAGTGGGAACAGGTTGGTATGGTTAATTCGCACCAGCTGAACCTAAAAAGGGCATTACAGTCCCAGAACACATGCATAAAATGACAGTAAAAATAAATTGTTGGTGTAGTAGTCAAAACAATGATTTAACAAAATAACTAAATAAGAATGTTGCATCAATAAGTCGTAATTGAAGACACAAATATATATCAAACCCCATTAATGAATGAGAAAATGGATCATAAAAAATTATTAAAATACCTGTTGTAAACATACATACACTTACTGGACTACATTTTTAATTTTAAAAATAATAATATTAAAAAGTGTAAATATTTTAAATTGTGAGTGAAAAGAATTGTGATTTCTTATTTTAGTGTTTCCCACCAAGATCTGAATGGATAACATATGAACGCCATCTTAAATCGGATTTCGATCCACTCATTGATACTGTTACCTCTAAAATAGCACCCACTCCGACACCAGTTCCAGAGTCAACGGTGGTGGAGTCAATTCCCATGAAGGAAGGACCTGAATATGTGGCACTGGATCGTCACAAAAAATCCACATTTAATCCACTCATAGACTCCACTGTTCACAAGACCACATCAGGAAAGAGCCTTGAAGAGAATGAGAAAGGAAAAATAACACCCCCTACTCAAATGTCTAGACTAAAAACAATGACTCCAACAGAAAAATCAGGCTCACCAGTGGATGCCAACAAAGTTGTAATCGTACCAACAGTCAAGGTTGCACCACCTTCAGAAACTGTTGTAGAGGCTGTAATGTCAAAGGATGGTCCACGATTCAATTTACCCAAGATTCCTAAATTGCCTGATCCTGTCCCAATACAAACTTGGAGATGGCAGACTGATCTTGCTGCTTATGAGGACCGTCCGAGTACCTCTGGTCTCTCATCATCCAGCGGAGGGCATGAAGATGATGATGCAATCCCAAGCTCGTCAGGAGAGCAGTTCGATTCCAGCAAAATTCCACCTCGACCTATGTCAAGAAATGTTGCCAGATGGGCCCCATCTGCTGTCAATCAGAAATCTAAAGTCTCCCAGCAGCTTCCAGATGTCAGTTCTGATGATGAGGATTATGATGAACGAAGATCTTTTGGAAGACCAAAGTCAAGGTATCGTGTACGTGAAGCCTTGCCAGATGAGACAAAGTACAAAGGACCATATAGCAACTATCCGGACTCCCATGCTCCCATGTTGTAACTTTAAGTGCCAAATGAATGAATATTGAAATCATACTTCTTTTTGTAGACTTTGTATTTTGCTTTTCCTTTTGTCAGATTCGTTTTTATTGTTGTCTGTGATATTTATTGACTCGTAGACTTTATTTTTTGTCTTTTTGTCAAATTTTTTTTATTGTTGTCTGGGATTTTTTTTTCAGAGTTGTTTGTTGTCGGCTGTGATATTTATTTACATATTTTTACACCTTGATTATGTTTTCTTTTGTTGTTTTCATTATCATTTTGTTTGTGCGTTTTTTTTTACATTTTCTAGTAAACAATAATTGGTTAACTATCCAAATTAAACCATGAGAGAAGATAAATACCTTCCATACATCAGTGATATTAGCTTACTTATTCAAAGACAGTTAAAACATTATTAATAATGTACAAGTTTTTCCTGCCTTTTTAATTATTAAAGTAATAACAAAATATATGATTTAACTGAACTTTGATAACGAGAAGCCCTCAAAGACAAATATTTTGTACACTTCACTATTGAGAACACATTTTTTTTAATGATAAATGAATTCAGCTGTGATATTGTTCAATGTTATGATTGTGATATTAACATTTTATTTTTGTTGTTTTATACTAATAAATACATTTTCAAAAACAGTCTGCAATTAATAATATTACTGTTGAATAAATCCCCCTTTTTGGCTCACCTGTCCCAAAGGTAAGCTATTCTTATGACTTGGTATCTGTTGTCTGGACACTTGTCACATTTCATATTTCTTCTCTCAATTTGTCTACTATTGATCACATGTTTTGTAAACACTGTGGTTGCGAGTTCAAGTCTAACTTTAATTGACCAGTTTTTCTTCCGAAGGTCGGGGGTTTTCTCCTGGTACTCCAGCTTCCTCCCCAATAAAAACTGGACGCCATGATATAGCTGATAAGCTGAAAAATTGCTGAAAGTGGCGTTAAACACCATTCAAACACACAGACAATCTTCTCTCAAACTACTTGGTCAATGAGATCCAAACTCAGGAATATTCACTCGGGGTGATTCTTAACAAACTAACAGCTTTTGGTGCACATATTCATCATGGCTGCCAGGGCCGTTAATGTGACTGCTAATCTGAAATTTCACTAAATCTTCTGACAAACCGCTTTTATTTTGTAGTAATGTGCCGTAAATGGTCCTGTACAAAAACTCTACAAATAGCACTTTCATTTTAGAAACTCTTGTTTTGTAGGTCAAGTAGTAAATGTGACATAAACATGATAAATATCCTAAACACAATCAAAAAGAGGAAATTTAGACACAAAATTGTTCCAATATATTCACCTGTAAGAAACATGTTCATTTATTAAAATCCGTTGTGTAATTTTTAATACTTTAAATTAGTAATTTGAACAGGCTTATTTGGGTTTCAAGTACTACTTTCTTTTATGTTCTAAAATGTGATTTGTCGTGATAACTTATATTGTTGAGATTTAGGTGCTCATCAACATGGCTGCCAGGGTTATTAAAAAAAAGTCTTCTGACGAACCACTTCTCAGATTGAATTATGATTTTAAAGAAATGTACGCTAGACGGTTTTTCTTCTAAATTTTTAGTTTTTAATGCTATCTTAAATTCAAGGTGGCTGCCACCGATGAGCACAGATTAACATATGACCTTAGTATAAATACAAAGAAAGCATGCAGAAATGATGATAGGTTTTTTATGCCCCCGCGACGACATGTTCAGTAGCACAAGTTTTACTTCCTAAGCGACTTTCAGACCTGTCGGACAACTACTTCCTGTTTGCGACTGGGCCGATATGAAAATTTCCGTCAAGCTTTTCTCAGAAACCGTACACAAGAACAATTTGAAATTTGGCAGGGTGGTTCAGTATCACAAGTTGTACGTCTTAAGCGACTTTCAGACCTGTCGGACAACTACTTCCTGTTTGCGACTGGGTCGATATGAAAATGTGTTAACATGCGTATGAAAATTTCCGTCGAGCTTTTCTCAGAAACCGTACACAAGAAAAATTTGCAATTTGGCAGGGTAGTTCAGTATCACAAGTTGTACGTCCTAAGCGACTTTCAGACCTGTTGGAAAACTACTTCCTGTTTTCGACTGGGCCGATATGAAAATGTGTTAACACGAGCATGAAAATTTCCGTCAAGCTTTACTCATAAACTGTACATTAGAACAATTTGAAATTTGGCAGGGTGGTTCAGTATCACAAGTTGTACGTCCTAAGCGACTTTTAGACCTGTTGGAAAACTACTTCCTGTTTGTGACTTACTTTAGCGGGGGCATCCGTGTCCCATGGACACTTCTTCAATTTTTACTGAGTTTTTTTGCGATAGGACAAAAATGAACAACTGTTTCTCTTTTTAATCATGTAAGCGTAAGCATTACAGGCTCTTGAAAGCCTCTGGTAAGCTCACTAATCCTAAAAGGCCATGTGACGTGTTGCCTGTTACTGTAATAGCTTCATTTAATAGAATAACCTTACTGAGCATTAGCTTCACCTGACAAAAACATTTCAGAGCACAAGCCTCGCCAAATAGGATAACATGACATATCAATATTTTTACCCAATAGAATAACATTGCAGTAAGTAACGAGAATAACATTGCGAGGCGCTTTCCGTAGCAGATAAAACGACATTGAACCGCACGTGACTTCCCAAATAAGATAACATTACAGAGCGCTAGCATCTTCAAATAGAAAACAATTGCGGAGCACTAGCACCTCCCAAGAGGTTAGAACTCTAGCCTCGCTAAATAGGATTATGTAGCAAAGCACTTGCCTTACCTATTATGATTAAATTACAGAGCAACTTCCACACCCGATAGGATAACATTTCAGAGCACTAGCATCGCCCAATACGACAATATTTCCGAGTACTTGATTCAGTCAAAAGAAGGACATTAAACAGCACTAGCTCCACCTAATAGGATAACATTACAAAACACTTGCCTCAGTAATAGTATACATTTACCAGCACTAGCCTTACGCAATAAGAAAACATTTCAGGAACTTGTCTCGGACAACAGGATAACATTTCAGAGGACTAGCCTCACCAAATAAAATACCATCGTAGAGCAAATGCCTGCGCCAAACGAATGACATTAAACAAAACAAGATTCAGCCAGTAGGATAAAATTTAAAATAACTAGCCTCAACCCATTATAGAACACTAGCCTCATCCAATATAATAACATTGCAGAGTAATAACATCACCAAACAGGAGAACAGTTTAGAGCAGTAGCCTCAGCCTATAGGAAAACATTTAAGAGCACTATCCTCACCAAATAGAACAACTTTTAAGAGCACTGTCTTCACAAAAAGATAACATTGCAGAGCACTAGCATCACCCGATAGGATAATATTTCAGAACAATTGATTCAGTAATTATATACATTTACCAGCTCTACCATTACGCAATAAAATAGCATTTCAGAGCACTAGCCTCAAACAATAGGATAACATTTCAGAGGACTAGCCTCACCAAATTATATATCATCGCAGAGCAATTGCCTGAGCCATACTAATGAAAATAAAGAGCAAAGCTTCAGACAGCATTTCAGAGCACTAGCCTCGCCCAATAGGACCAGTTTTACAGAACTAGCACCACTCATAAAAGAACATTACAGAGCAATAGGATTTAATTACAGAGTATTTGTCTCATCCCGTAGGATAACATTTCATAGCACTTGCCCCACCAAATAGTATTTTAGAGTACAGCCACAACCGATATGATAATATTTGAGCGCCATAGCCTCACGCAAAAGGATAACATTTCAGAGCACTAGCCTCACCCAATAGGATAACATTTCAGTGCACTAGCCTCACCCAATAGGATAGCATTACAGAACACTTGTCCCCAATAGAATAACATTGCAAAGCACTGACCTTACATAAGAGAGCATTACAGAGCACTAGCCACACCCAATATGATTACATTACATAACATCTGTCTCTTCCAATAGGATAACATTGCAGAGCACTAGCTCCCCCAATATGATTACATTACACAGCACTTGCATCACCCAATAGAATAACATTGGAATACTTGCCTCATCCCATAAAAAAATACCACTAAGCACAAGCCTCGCCAGTTCAGGTAATATAAGAGAGCACACTAACCTCAACCTTTCAAATAACATTACAGAGAACGCCCAAAGATAATACTACATAACATTAGCCTCACTCAAAATGATGATATTGCAGAGTAATAGTCTGACCTAAGAGGGGAAGACTACAAACCACTAGCCTTACAAAATAGGATATCATTGCAAAGATCTTCCCTCACACAATCAGAGGAGACGCGGTGGCCGAGTGTTTAAAGAAGTTCGTCTACTATTGATCACATGGTCTGTCAACACGGAGCTTGCAGGTTCGAGTCTCACTGCAGTCTAGCTCGACTCGGACTTAATTGACAATGATTACCCTTTTTCCTCCTTACTGAACTATTAAATTTAACGGAAATGAAAGTTTATCTGGAGGCAAAAATCAAAATATTTTTTACATATGTTTTTGAATTTATTAAAAAATCTAAGAGATTCCTCGTCGTGTAGAGATGACAATAAGTACTGCATACACACACAACAAATGAACAATTGAATTATGTTGTAAATATATAGTAACTGTTCTTACTACATGTATATTATTTCTCTTGCTTTTGTACATTTTTATTTTGTAAATATATTTTTTCAGTCGTTCAACTTTGTATGTTTCAGTATATTAATAAATGTCTATATTTCATTGAGAAAAGACTTCAGAAGTACGAAGTAGTTGTGCCTAATCCTCTTTTGTAGCATTTCTACAAATTAAATATGTTTTAACTAAACTAAGTAATTGTTGGTACAGGTAATATGTTGTTCAGCCTTAAGCTTTTAGCGATTAAATGGACTTTGAGATTTGTGTTTTGATGATGTTCTCTTTTTATAAAGTTAGTTTGCAAAAATGAATTTTGTCTATATCTGGTTTTCTAATTGTCTCTGGACTTTCGGCTTTTTGTTGTTCGGTCGGTTATTCTTGCTATTTTTTATTATTTATTTATAATTTCATTACCTTAGTGGTCTTTTAGTGTAGGTAGATAGCCATCTACTAATGATCACTGGTGTGTACCAATTGGGGTTATTTGTTTGGGCAGCAATTTGGGCAAGGTATTATCTATTTCTTTAATTACAGGGATTGCCGAATTTCGAGGGTTTTTATGGGTTCTCTGGCTTTTTCTCTTTATAAAACTAGACCTCATTATATAGCTGAAATACAACTATATTCAAGCAAACAAACTTTATAACTTATCCAAATAAGCTACACGTCTAAACATTTTACAGTACATTCTACGATATCCACATTTTAAAACGAGACCATCAACAAGATATATATGCCATGTTTATTTCAAATCGGCATAGTGCTCCAGAGAACATTTAATAATGGTTGCGTAAATAAAGATCAGCGCCCTCGTTTTAACATGAATTTTTGGTACATGGGAGATAACAAGAAAAACATATTTTACATTTATATCAAAATCAATAATTTTTTGAATGATTGGTAATAAGTTTATTAAATGTGTACTTTTTCTTAAGAAGCATAGCATGTACTGTGTAAATGTTTCAATTTGTACATTAATTTTTACACTGACACAATTGTTTAATTTTGAGTTTTTTACTAGGCAATCTCCCTGGTTGTCTAGTGACTAATTACAGGGATACTCAAGCTTTAAGCTGTAACTTGAGTAAATTGTTAACAACATCAGTGCAATAAATTATCTTCAGATAAAAAAAAAGAAGAAGCATAGCTTTGTATCTGTATAAGTTTGCTGATACTATTATATGTTCGTCTGTATTTTTATTTGGGGGTTATACGTAATTAAGATTGATGTTCGCTCTTAACTTATCCTTGTTTCGTAATGGTTATTTACATTATCTGACATGCTAAAATTTGTGGCGGTCTCATTTTGTTGTGTCCATCCTTTATTCTGAGTTATCTATCTCAGCTAGGCGTATATGTGAAAGTTCAACATCTTTATGGCCTTTCTTACTTGCTAGTTCTACTGGTGTCCACTCATCCTCTTTTGTTTGATTATATTATCTTTATGTGTCAGTTACAACTTAGATAGATCTTTTTTAGACATTACTACAGGCGAGATGTACTGATGTCTATCCCTCATTATTAGCGTTATCTAACTCTGTTTGGTGCGCACATAAACTTTACGCAAAGTCTTTATTTCCATTTTACGTGATAGTTTATCCATTAAATTTTTTGTTGGGTTTCTTTTTTTTTGGGGGGGGGGGTTCACATTTGATGTACATGTTAGTAGCATTTCAGCAATATTTTAATAACATTTACAACAGGCCTGCTGTAGTGGTATCCATGCTTATTGCTGGTTCGCATTAGTGTGTCAGTAATAATTCCGTTGTATCTTTTAAACCACTACGGAAGGCCTGATGTCGTGTTGACATCCGTATTCTGCACGGCGAGTAAGTAACTGTTCAAGAATATCTTTATGTCCATTTTGGCAGGCTAGTTTTATTGGTGTCCGCCCCTCATTATCAGCCTTATTAACATCTGCATTGAAAGTAAGTATCAATTCAACCACATCTTTATGGCCAGTCTGACATGCTAGTTGTAATAACGACCATCCATCTTGTCTTAAAAAACTGACATTAGCTTTATTTGTCAGTAACATTTTAGCAATATCTTTATAACCTTTACTACAAGTCAGACCATCCCTCGTTATCTTCCTATCTACATCTGATTTATGAACAAGGAAAAGTTCAACAACATCTTTATGTTTATTCTGACATGCTAGGTTTAGTGGTGTTTGTCCATTCTTGTTTTGTTGGTTCAAATTTACTTTATTTGGCAGTAAAAGTTAACAATATCTTTATAACCTTCACTAAAGGCCTGATTTAGTGGTGTCCATCCCGTATTATTTGCCTATTCCTTATCTGTTTCTTAAGTAAGTAAAAGTTCAACAACCTCTTTGTGGCCATTTTGACATGCTAGTTATAGTGATGTCTGTCCATCCTTTTCTTGTTGGCTCACATGACCTTTGTGTTTCAGTATTAATTCACCAATATCTTTGTAACCTTTTGTAAAACCCTGATGTAGTGGTGTCTATACCTCATTATCTGACGTATCTACATCTGCTTCGCGAGTAAGTAAAAATTCAACAACATCTGTATGTCTGTTCTGATATGCTAGTTTTACAGGTGTCTGTCCATTCTTGTTTTGTTGGTTCACATTAGCTTTATGTGTCAGTAACAATTCAGCAATATTTTTATAACCTGCACTACAGGCCTGATGTAGTGGTGTCCATCCCTCATTATCTTCCTTATCTACATCGGCTACATGAGCAAGTAAAAGTTTAACAACATCTGTATGGCCATTTAGACATGCTAGTTTTAGTGGTGTCTGTCCATCCTTTTCTTGTTGGTTCACATTAGCTTTGTGTATTAGTAACAATTCAGTAATTTCTCTATAACCTTTAATACAGGCCTGATGCAGTGGTGTCCATCCCTCTTTATCTTTCTTATCTACATCTGCTTCGTGAGCAAGTAGAAGTTCAACAACATCTTTATATCCATTCTGACATGTTAGTTTAAGTGGCGTGTTTCCATTCTTGTTTTGTTGGTTCACATTAGCTTTATGTGTCAGCAACAAGTCGGCAATATCTTTATAACCTTCACTACAAGCTATATGTAGTGGTGTCCATCCTTTATAATCAGCCTTTATTACATCTGCTTCGTGAGTAAGTAAACGTTCAACAACATCTGTACGTCTATTCTGACATGCTAGTTTAAGTGGCGTGTTACCATTCTTGTTTTGTTGGTTAATATCAGCTGTATATGTGAGCAAAAATTCAGCTATGTCTTCATAACCTTCACTGCAGGCCAGATGTAGTGGTGTCCATCCGTCATTATCTACCTTATCTACATCTGCTTGATGAGCAAGTATAAGTTTTACAATATCTTTATGTCCATTCCGACATGCTAGTTTTAGTGGTGTGTTTCCATTCATGTTTTGTTGGTTCACATTAGCTCTGTATGTCAGTAGCAATTCAGCAATATCTTTGTAACCTTTACTACAGGCTGTATATAGTGGTGTCCATCCTTTATTATCAGCCTTATCTACATCTGCTTCGTTAGTAAGTAAAAGTTCAACAACATGTTTATGACTATTCTGACACGCTAGTTTTAGTGGAGTCCATCCATCCTTTTCTTGTTGGTTCACATCACTATTGTGTATCAGTAACAATTCAACAACATCTTTATAACCTTCACAACAGGCCAAATGCAGTGGTGTCCATCCTCTATTATCTGCCTTGTCTTTATCTGCTTTGTGATTAAGTAAAAGTTCAACAACATCTTTATGGCCATTTTGACATGCTACATTTAGTGGTGTCTGTCCATCCTTTTCCTGTTGGTTCACATTAGCGTTGTGTGTTAGTAACAATTCAGCAATAGCTGTATAACCTTTACTACAGGCCTGATGTAGTGGTGTCCATTCCTCTTTATCTTTCTTATTTACGTCTGCTTTGTGAATAAGTAGAAGTACAACATCTTTATGTCCATTCTGACATGCCAGTTTAAGTGGCGTGTTTCCATTCGTGTTTTGTTGGTTCACATTAGCTTTATGTGTCAGCAACAATTCAGCAATATCTTTATAACCTTCACTACAGGATATATGTAGTGGTGTCCATCTTTTATAATCAGCCTTTATTACATCTGCTTCGTGAGTAAGTAAAAGTTCAACAACTTCTGTACGTCTATTCTGACATGCTGGTTTAAGTGGCGTGTTTCCGTTCTTGTTTTGTTGGTTAATATCAGCTTTATGTGTTAGTAACAATTCAGCAATATCTTTATAACCTTCACTACAGGCCAGATGTAATGGTGTCCATCCGTCATAATCTACCTTATCTGCATCTGCTTGATGATCAAGTAAAAGTTTTACAATATCTTTATGTCCATTTAGACATGCTAGTTTAAGTGCTGTGTTTCCATACTTGTTTTGATGGTTAACATTAGCTTTGTGTGTCATTAACAAGTCAGCTATTTCTTTATAACCTGCACTACAGTCCAGATCTAGTGGTGTCCATCCCTCGTTATCAACTTTATTTACCTCTGCATGGTAAGCAAGTAAAAGTTCAGCAACCTCTTTATTTCCATTCTGACATGCTAGTTTTAGTGGTGTGTTTCCATTTTTGTTTTGTGTATTCACATTTGCTTTGTGTTTCAGTAGCAATTCAGCAATATCTTTGTAACCTTTACTACAGGCTGTATATAATGAAGTCCATCCTTTATTATCAGCCATATCTATATCGGCTCCGTTAGTAAGTAAAAGTTCAATAACATCTTTATGATCATTCTGACACGCTAGTTTTAGTGGAGTCCATCCATCCTGTTCTTGTTGGTTCGCATTTGTCTGATGAGTCAGTAACAATTCAGCTATATCTTTATAACCTTCACTACAGGCCAGATGAAGTGGTGTCCATCCTTTATTATCTGCCTTATCAGCATCTGCTTTGTGAGTAAGTAAAAGGTCAACTACATCTTTATGTCCAGTCTGACATGCTAGTTGTAGTGGTGTCCGCCCATCTTGTGTTAGATTGTTCACATTACACTTATGGGACAGTAACAATTGAGCAATGTCTTTATGACCTTCAATACAGGTCAGATGTAGTGGTGTCCATCCCTTATTATCTGCCTTTTCTATATCTGCTTTGTGAATAATTAAAAGTTCAACAACATCTTCATGGCCATTTTGACATGCTAGTTTTAGTGGTGTCTGCCCATTTTTATTTTGTTGGTTCACATTCGATTTGTGTATTAATAACAATTCAGCAATATCTTTATAACCTTTACTGCAGCCAAGATGTAGTGGTGTCCATCCTTTATTATCAGCCTTTTCTACATCTGCTTTGTGTGTAAGTAAAAGTTCAACAACAACTTTGTGTCCATTCTGAGATGCTAGTTTTAGTGGTGTGTTTCCATTCTCGTTTTGTTGGTTCACATTAGCTTCGTTAGCAAGTAAAAGTTCAACAACATCTTTATGTCCATTCTCACATGCAAGTTGTAGTGGTGTACGTCCATCTTGTCTTGAATAGTTCACATTAGCTTTATGAGTCAGTAGCAATTCAGCAATATCTTTATAACCTTTACTACAAGCCAGATGTAATGATGTCCAGTTGTCATTATCTGCCTTATCTACATCTGCTTTCTGAGTAAGTAAAAGTTCAACGACATTTATATGTCCATTTTGACATGCTAGTTTAAGTGGTGTCCATCCATTCTTGTTTTGTTGGTTCAAATTAGCCCTGTTGGTTAGAAGATATTCAGTTACATCAGTGTGTCCTTTAAAACATGAATAATGGAGAGGTGTCCACACTTTATCGTCAGTAAAATTTATTTGCGTTTCGTCAAAGTTCAAAATCAGATCACAAAAATCAGAATATCCAAGAAATGCAGACACATGAAGACCTGTTACCTTGTCTATCTTTCTTGGACTCAATACAATTTCAGTTTTTTCCTTTGTCTTGATAAATTTTATAAACTGTTTTCTATACTCTGACGAATGTGTTTGGCAATTACCAAACACAGTCCAATTTTCACCACCTCTCATGTCATTTAGAAGTCTATTGAAATATATCTCCTTCAGTGAGGTATCTAGTAGTGTCATATATGGATTTTTGCCATCATCAACGGACAAAAATTTCATTCTGTCTTTTATAAATGAACTATGTCCATGCTTTATTATACTTTGCTTAAAGTTATGTCCTATAATATATGTTATGATGTCGAATAGTTTATCGTGGACAGTACTAAAGCTGTTGTTTGTCTCTTAAATATGTTTTAGTCAACTGTTTCATACTTAAATGCAAGGTTGCTTTTGGTGGTAGTTGTTTAAATTTTGATTCATTAAAAAGATCTTCGAAGACTTCTTTGTAGTCGTTGTTACCTATTGTGAACAGTTTTGAATCAACACAATTATCAAAAACGACGAGAAGAGCCAAACAAAAGTAAGCTGGATCACATTGTTCTCCTAGTTTGGAAATTTCCGTTTCAATGTATTTGTATGGAGTCTGGAAAAATTGTACAAAATCATCAGAAATGTTTTGTTGCAACTGACAAAGTAATGGGAAAAATGGATACATCAAAATGACGTCATCAGTTAGCTGATTAACACTATTCTCAGCAAGGTAAGACTGTGCTATTTGTTTACGTTCCATTAATGATAAACCCATCGTATCAGTTGATAAATCACAGCAAACCAATGACAAGCCTAATGTTTTATTTGGATTTTTGATGTAAATATTTGATCTACAAGTCAGTAATATTTTTATTTTCGTTGCACAATTTAGATGCTTTGCTAAATTATTTTGAAGTCGTTCCCATTCGTTTATACAATTTTCGAGTAACATGTACTTTCCTACAACGTCATCCATTAAGAACAATTGGTTCATATCAGGTATTGTATATTTAATTATTTCTGATGGACTAGTTACAGGGAAAATCTCAAACTTTTCATTGTCTTCCAAATAAAAGGCAACATGGTAAGCTATCGCAGATTTTCCCGAGCCAGACTCGCCTACTAATATGACACATTGCTCCTTTTGAATAGTTTCCAAAACAGACTTTGCACTCTGAGTTACAATAAACTTGTCGAGTTTAACTTTATTTTCCTTCTTTATAGACTCCATTATAACTACAACATAAATTAAAAATGTATTTGATTTGAATACATTACAATTAGTTTGGACATATATTGTAACATATGGTGTACAGCGTGTATATATAATACATGAGTTGAATTTCGGAATCACAATTTATGTCGGAAATAGTAATTTATTTACTCTACACAAGTTTTTATCAGGTCTATTGTAATAAAAACTATGAGAGGAAGTACATTTTTTTACATCCATGTGTATTACTGATGAATACGACACAGATTTATTTCTACACATGCAAAGGTGTGATATTAGTGAAGATGTAGGGTTGTGTATATGTTTGTATGCATGACACAGACGATGAATATGAGTACATGTATGACAAATAGTTTTTTTACTACCCATACAAAGGTGGAAAATTAGTGGCGTATGTGTCTGTGTATGCATGCGTACATGTGTATATGTAGCTGGTATGGTAAGGTAATGTGTAATATGATATGGTATGGAACGTTATGTTATATACTAGGTACTGGAAAGGGTTCCCAGGGTTCAAGCAACATACCATTTTTTACCATGTTCTCACGCCGCAGATAGAGAAGATCCTCTTGTTGTAAACTTGTCAAGTTATTATAGTGAAAGCCTGGCCACAGACCATAGTGGATAAAGTGTTCGGAGAAATCCACACACCTAGTAGGATTAAGACACCTTCAATAGTTTTCGGCAAAGAGTAGACACATTGTGGGCACTACAAAATGCTAAAATTTTCTTCGATTTCATTATTGTTTGTTTACTTGTTTTCAAGCACATATAGTTTAATGAAAAGAGATTCAAATATTAATAAACATGTGCTAGGAGCAAATGATCTACCCATCTAAAGATAAGGCAAGATATACACATAATGCATGAATAATTCTAACTGGAATGACCAGACATAGTTTTGGCAAAATGGCCTTGTGCAGAATAAAAATACAGGGGTTGTTGTTATAATTTCCATATATGAATGATATTCATAAATGTCAACAATGCCCCAAAATGTCAAGAATACTGATGAAATTTTTTTAAGAGTTAGTCTGAAAACTAAATCCGCCTACACAAACGAAAAATTATATATAAGTGAATGGAAACTCACATACATCAAAATAAACAATCCCTTTAATTTCAAGAAAAAGACATTCCTACTTTTTTCTTCAACAAAGTCCCAAAGTATACAGACCATGAGGCTAACTGTACCAACAACTGTGTATTTTGAAGAAAAACTGTGATTCAGTGCGACAATTGGACGACAGACGGACATTTATAAACCATAAAACGTCCTAGACGGCATATAAAAGCAACTCATTAAAATTTTTGAACACAAAAGTATAATGGCTGATTGATGGAACACATTTGACATGAAACGGCAGATAAAATGTTTATACACATAGGTAAAAACACCTAAATGACATTAAATTTCATATTAACAACATTTTCTAAATTGCAGCTGAATGAACAAAGAAAAATAGTTTTAGTGTGTTTTGGAAAGATATTTAACTTACTAGGTATTGGACTTGTTCCCATGTGAAGTATAGAGGATGCCTTATGAATGTGGCTCATATATTCCGAACAGTCTGGAAACAGACTAAAGGGGGAAATGGTTTTCAGGAGTGGCAGCCCCATGCAAACAAGAAATGGAGCTAGATCAAATAAAGTAGGCTTATTTAAGCTGCTACAAATTAAAAAATTCTATATCTCTAGCCTAACTCTTGATGTACCGTTTACTTTGTCTTTTTTGTCTTACATAGATTTAGTTTTTTCTGATTGTACATTGTTTATCGTTCCTAAAGTGCTATTGGAGTGTTGTCCTGGTTATTCTACATAGAGCGTTTTTGGAGTGTTTTTGGAAAGTTGTCTTGATTATGTTTCATAGACTTTTTGCCTTGATTATCTTACATAACTTTTTTGGAATGTTGTCTTACATAAAGTGTTCTTTCAATATTAACTTGTTTACATTACCTATAGTGTTCTTTGGAATGATGTCTTGTTTGGTTTTGCTAATCTGATCTATTTCTTCTTGTAGGCTTTTAATTTCAGTCTGTGACTTCTTAACCTCATCTTGTAATTCTTTAATTCCAGCCAATGCTGTTTTAACTTCTGTCATGATTTCCTGGTTTGATTGGTCAAGTTTTGCTATCATTAGATTTTGACATTCTCTTACAAAACTACTTCCTCCAAGTCTTCCTACAGCCTAACACAGGCAAAAATATACAACATAGATTAGATTGTTCAAATCGGTTAACATACACAAAGATGAAGAAGAACCTCGTTCCTTTCTATTTTACTTTTTGCTAACAAAGTCATAGATGCTATCAACCTTGGTAATATCTTGCATTAAAAGTCTGTTACACTTCCAAAATTCCACCATACTTCAAAAACACATTCACTACGCTTTCAAAAGAGGAGATTCTTGTAAATCGCAAATCGGCGTTCTAATATATCTTATACCTATACTACCCCCATAGCAGCAAGAATCTTCAATTACCCCCGCAACGCTCTTGTCACAATTCGCCATTCATATATAGTCCTTTAGGTGACGTGATAAATGGAGATCTTAACATTGACAATGAAGACTCGCAATATTTGTCCAAGGGAACCTAAATCCATCTACTGAAATAATAACTTTTATATTATTGATGGATTCAAGAAAGGACTATACCAGAAAATGGGCAATGCAAGAAGACCAGGAGGTTGATACCTTGTCTGAGTTGGTAAAGGCCATGAGGTCATTGATTCAAATAAGAATAAGTCGTTTAAGAAGGTCTATGAGTACTAAAACATCATCAATCAGAAATCCTGATGCTATTAAAACTCATGACAAATATGTTGTTGTGCAACAAATAATGCACCTAATATCTTTATTTTTATCTACAAAAAACATCATATAGAGTGTTTAATTAATGAGTTAGACATGGACAGTTCACTTGGCAATCCTACTTACACATTCACTGCGCTTTCAAAACAGGAGATTCTTGTAAAACACAAATCGGCGTTGGCATCCTTTGGTCTCTAAATCACAGTTGAAAACTGTGATATCCCCTTCTTGTATTGGATACCGAAACTTCACAAAAATCCATACAAATAGTGTTTCGTAGCAGGATCGTCTAAGTGTACCACTAAAACACTATCGCAACTCCTGACCACTATTTTAACAACAATAAAAACGGGACTTGAAAAATAAAGTGACACTTTCTACTCCAGGAGTGGCATAAATGAAATGTCGATATTAAAAAATTCAAAAGATCTGGTAACCATCTTTAGGTCTGGATCTCCTTCCCAATGTAACAACATTAAAACTTCTAATTTATGACAGTCTACACGGCCATCCCTCAAATGCAGCTGAAAACCAGGCTTAAAGATCTTATTAAACACTGCTTTTTCAAGAAAAACGAAAAAAGACAATATAAAAACCTGCAAATTAGCCATGACAGAAATTACTCCGACATCAATGACTCTAAATCAAAGAATAAATATACCAAATCTGTCAAATGTTATTAATTTCTTATCGGCAACATATTCGTCATATTCGGAGGACGCGTTTTTCAACATACTGTTGGTATTCCAATGGGTACTAATTGTGCTTCTCTTCTCGCCTACCTGTTTTTGTACTTGTATGAGGCTGAGTTCCTATAAAGCCTGCTAAAGAAGAAAGAAAAGACACTGGCTCAGACCTTTAATTTCACATTCCGCTATATTGATGATGTTTTTTCCCTTAACAATGCTAAATTTAGTGACGATTTACATTCAATTTACCCAAGCGAGCTTGCATGAAGGTAATAACAAATTCTAAACGCCAATGAAACTGTCAAAACAGACAATCCACAAATCAGAGAAGCCGGCAACTCCAGAACCATCAACCAAAAATATAGTAAATACAGCAACGATCATGACTTGGTACCGGCATTTCAAAAGAAATGGTTTGTTAAACCAGGTTTTATGTCATGACAAACCTCCCGCTTCCATTACTGCAGTGTTTGAGTTGGTTAGTTGATAAAAAGGGATAGGTATCATATAGCACTAGTCAATAATAGGTGTATCCAACAATCATCGTAGCACATTCACTGTTCACTGAATTAAAAAATTGGAAAACTATCTGTAACCATTTTTTAGAATACTTTTCGACAAGGAAGTGGTATCTATAGTAAAACTTATTAAAGGCGCGGACGACTCGTTTTGTCTTCTAACCTTGGTTTATAAGTTTGATAGCGTTTGTAAAAATAAGTATACTCGCTTCAAGCTCTTGCATACCTGAGAAATATATACACCATATGCAGGAGAAGCTGGAATATTGCTGCATATGTGAGGAAAATTTACAATTTTGAAATTAAAATAGTCTCGTTTGTCCTGAATTCGTGTGCTAAGATGACCGCTGATGTCATATTTAAGGTTTAGGTCTGAAAATGATGCAGAAGAAGCTGTTTCTATAGTTTTTTAATTTCTAAATTGAAAGAACTTCATCAATTTATCTATATGTAAAATTAAAGGACCTAGATTCTGCTGTCATCTTGTCCTTAATAAGACGTAGTAGAATTCTGTTTAAAAAAATACTGAAACAAATCGGCAAGGAGTGGGGCACAGTCTGCACCCATTGGAATTCCGATTGTCTGCTGAACAACACATCCTCCAAAAGTTACAAATATGTTCGATCAGAAAATCTATCATACTATAAACATGTTCTTCGCTGTAGCATAACTTGCCTCTTAGTTCTTAGAAGAAAAACACATTCTGCCATAACTTAAAACTACATATTTGTAGGCATATGTGGAAGCGAAGGCTTAATGTATAATTTCCTTAAAACGAGATTTTAGTTTATCAAGCAAGGTAGTATAAAGAGTTGAAAATTCTAAGGTTTTAACAGATGACATTTTAGATATCAATCTAGATTGTAATTTTTCAAAAGTCCTTTTGAATTTTTAAGAATCCACATATGATTGATATTACTTCGCGAATGAACAGTTTCACAGTATTTTTGCTGTCCTTCTTTCACTGCAGACAACCGTTTCGACAACTCTTTGGTTGAGCATGAGCCGGCTATGTATCTTTCTTTGTAAGGATTTTTATGTAATTTAGGAATCCAATACAAGTTTGGTAAGTCTTCAGACTTTTTGTCGTAATTAATATTCAAAGAAGTAATGAAGGACTTATGGTTAGCCAGGATTTCATCTTTGTCAAATGTGGTTCGTTTGTATGTGGAATTACCAGAGTTATTCTTGATGCCTGTGGAATTGAGGGACCAAATAGCTCCTCATTTTTAAATACGGATTTAGGTCGATCATTAATGCTATGTCTAAGATTCTTAATTCCAATTTGTACCAAAGACCTTATTGTCACTATCCAGTTAGACAGTGCATCTAGTTATGAAACTTGTTCCCTTTCTATCTTAATCCATTCTGTGGCATAGTCTTCAACTGAATACATAATAGTTTTGAAATATAGATTCCAGATTTAGGTTCTCTGAATTTTAGATCACGAGAAATAATGTTTCTGAAATTCTCGTGGTCATTGATGTTCAGATCACCAATATTGACATCACCAGAGGGAGTCTATATGAAATGAGAATGAGAACAAGTGCGTTTAGGTTGCTTGAGGTATGTTTCAACGTCTGGGTCCTGCAATCCGTGTTTGTGGTTGAAGATTTTACAGGCAATCATGTTGGTATATTTATAAGACACTATAGGAATAGATTGAGTTTTGAAATACGAAGGGATCTGATCTTTTACTCCTTTTCTATTAGGAATATTGCTGATGTTAACTGCGTCAATTTCTTTAGTTCTGAATTTCATGTGAAGGAATTTTCTATTGTCATCAAGAAGAGGTCCGCATGGGCTTAACAAAGACGGAAAGATAATACTTGTCAATCTATATTTAAATGTAAATGGATCAATTCCCCCAACTTCAAGTGCATTATCCCTAAAAAGTTTTAAACAGTTAACCGGGGTACAGAAAAGAGTGGTACGAATTTAATGTAAATGCAGGGGTTGTTCAAATTAAAGACATAACAAAAACACTACTCTTAGACCTAGTAGAAATAGACTCATGAAAACTTCAAACTAGACTCTACGACAAACGTGATGATTTCAATTTTCCAATTGTCAACTTCCCGTTCATGATCATCGATACCAACATTTCAGCAGCTCCAGCAAATGGTGTGTACATTTCACAACTTATATTCTTGATCCTGCTATCGGTATTCCGATTTTCAAGACCGATCACTGCTGTTGACTGCTAAACTACTGAAACAAGGGATTGTTGTACCTAGGTTGATGTTATCAGAAGTTCTAAGGTCGTCACCATGACTTAATTGATCGTTATTGAAAATCAATCTCTCATATACGATTGGACATAGTCATAAGTCATAAGTAGTGAGGACATGACAATGTGTAACTGGACGGGTGTCTAATTAGAGGCAGGTACTACTTATTTGCCGGGAGCAACTGAGTGCATCCATGGTTTTTATTGGGTTCTGGTTAATCTCTTTCAGTTTTTGGTTTTTGTGTTTCGTTGTATATGTTTGTCTATATCCGGATTTGTAACTGTTCATTGACTCTTAGCTCTTGTTGTTAAGTCGTTTATACAATAGTATAATTACTTATTTGTTGTAGTTAATTGGCCATGTTTAAATGTTTTGAGTTTTTCAAACTACATTTTTAATGTAACCTACTTATGCACAGACTAATGCAATTATTGTGTCATCATGTACAAAATATCCCTCATAAAAGTCTAAACCTAAAAAATTACACATTTATAACAACAATATATGAATAAATCTTATTTCTCCCATATCTTTTTAATTTTCATACTTAATCAAATTCAATCGGCAAATGAACAATCAACAAAATTTTACTCAAGCTGTGGATATAATTTTATATGAGTGGAGTATATGTACACCCTTAAGAAAATTACATATAAATTGGGACCAGCTGTAATTTGACAAATACAGTGAACCAAACAGTGCTCTTATTATAGTACCCGCATGTAACGTTTAAAAATGACTCAATCAATTAAATAGTTAACAAGAATAAAGATAAATGTATAGATAAAAATATTTCTTTCTCATATTTTATAGAAGCTTAGTATATTAACAGATAAAAATGATAAAATAAAGTATATTAAGAGTTTGAGTCTGAACAGGCTTGCTTTCCATTATCCGGTACGTACCGTCCGGATCGGTTCGGGATAATAGAACGCCCAAGGGCAGACGATTTGTTTCAGAATTTTATCCATTGATATACCATAAACATAACCATACACATCTTAAAATTTCACTCTTTCACTCCTTTGAAAGATTTTCACAATTTCAAAAGTTGTTCTTCTTTTGATTTTCGTCCAAAGCTTAAAATTCATTTCCACATCACATTTTCCGCGTCTGTGTCCGCCATCTTGGATAAAAGTTGGAACCAAAAAATTGACGAATCAGACGTTCCAATAGGTACGGCGCGTTCCATTTCAATTTTGGGAGGTACAACTGGTACGTACCGGATAATGGAAAGCACCTCAGGTTAAATACTAGAATCTCCTAGAACCTGTAATCGCTAACCTGGAAGACAAAACAAGTGTGGACACAGAAAAATGTCTTGCCTGCATTCGGCATCAGTAACGAAAAATAATTACGTCATAAGCATTACGTAAATAGCATTAAATAGTTGTCATTTAAAATATACAATGCATGGTTACAGAGAAACGGACCTAATCCAAAAACTAATCATTAGCAATCTATATACCAAATACTGTCATCCTACAATGCATGGTTACAGAGGAAGTGTCCTAATCCAAAAACTTTAACATAGTCGCTGGACCGTGAAATGAGGTCAAGGTCATATGACACCTGCCAGACAGTCGGGTACTCTTTATTAGCAAGCTGTTTACGAAATATTGTCACCCTACCATGAATAGTTACAGAGGAACTGCCATAATACAAAAACTTTAACGTAGTCACTAGGCCGTGAAATTGTGGTCAGGTGACACCTACCAGACAGTCATGTACTATTCATCAGTAACTGTATATCAAATATTGTCATCCTACCATGCTTGGTTACAGAGAAACTGCCGTAACCCAAAAACTTTAACGTAGTCACTGGACCGTGAAATTGAGATCAAGGTCAGGTGACACCTACTAGACTGTAATGTACTATTCATCAGCAACCTATATACCAAATATTGTCATCCTACCATACGTTGTTACAGAGAAATTGCCGTAATCCAAAAACTTTAATGTAGTCGCCAGACCGTGAAATTGAGGTCAAGGTCAAGTGACACCTCCCAGACAGTCATGTACTATTCATCAGCAGCCTATATACAAATATTGTCAGCCTACAATGCGTTGTTACCGAGGAACTGCCGTATCCCAGAAATTTTAACAGTCGCTGGACCGTGAAATTGAGGTCAATGTCAAGTGACGGATGACTCTGAGTTGCAGGTACTCATCATAAGCTACCACTGGACCAAATTTGATGGACCTTGGGCTTGGGCTTACACAGATATGAAGCAAGATGTCCAAGTGTTTATCCGCTGCCGCCGGATTCCCATACATATGTCTCGCCTCCAGCGACTATCGTCGCAGGCGAGACAAAACTTACAGGGCAAGAACTGAAAATAACGTAAAAATGTCATTCAAGGGCAATAACTACTATAAGGAGTCATTGGGCAATTTTAAGCAATTAAACAATTTGTAGGCCTTGTCCTCTTGATTATTGTTTACAGTTTTACTCTCTAGAATTTAATTAATATCACAAAAACTGATAAATTTTGTCTAAAATCATCATTAAATTGCAATAAGTTCTGTAACGTCATTTGAAAGGTTTGAAAGAAAAAAGTGAGTTTTGAAGCCCTGTGTTGTTCTTAATTTTTGCCGTTTTAAAGGTTCACTTTTACAGCATTTAACTAAAGGGCATCTGACGACAAAAATTTTTGTTTTTGCATCTTACGGTTTCACTCTTGCTGTTATAGCTTGTAAGTTACAATGCAAAAAACTGAAACTTTCATAAAAAAATCATTTCAGGGAAATAACATATAATGAGCGATTAGGCAATTTCAGACCAATCAGGTTATTTGTAGATTTGTCTTGATGACCATTTTAAATATAAATCTGGTTCTTATAGTTTTATAAGTTATATTGTAAAAACTGAAAATGTTGTCAAAAACAGTAATTTAAGCGCCATAACTGCTACAGGAAGAGAACTCCAGACTAATTGGGAAATTAGTTGAGCTTAATATGCTGATCAGTTTGTGGTAATGATATTTTCTTAAGCTATTATAATTTTTGAGACGATCAAAAACGTGTGTTATATTTTTAGTCGCATCTCCCATGTTTGTCTATAGATTATACCCTGGAAACAAGGTACTCAGGTTAGCCAAGGTAAGAACGATTGTTACCAAGTTTAAAAAATAGAGGCTCCCAGGAGCCTGTAATCACTCAACACAATGACTTGGAGCTATCTTGAAATTTTGCAATTTAGAGTTCAGTCTAGCTATTATAGCATATCAGACATTTAATGAAAAATTAAATGATGTGTTTTCCTTGTCCTCCAGATTAATTTATTAATTTACAGTTTTACTCTTGCTGTTAGAAACTTAAATTTGTATCAAGAAAACCGATTATTATGCCAAATTTATCGTTAAGGGCAATAACTTCTATAATGAATAATCTGATAATTTTGGACTAAGCAGGAATTTAAAGTTTTATTTAAGCTGTTATGACGTTGACTTTACAGTGCAAACCTAGAAATTTCACAAGTTATTAAATGGTAATAATAAATCATATAAGGAATCATCGGACAATTTTCAAGATGATTTGTAGGCCTTGTTTTTCTTATTTTTTTTTCTCATTACAGCTTTACTCTAGGTATTAGTTTTTATTTTCTAAGGCAAGAACTAGTAATTTTGTCTAAAATCGTTATTAAGGGGCAATAATTCCTAAGGAGTCATCACAATTTCATACCAATGAAGTCAATTGTAGGAATTGTTTGCTGATTATTTTTTCAATTTATAGTATTACTCAAATTGTAACAGAAAATCTCATTTTAAATTGGCAGTGAATGACAATAACTCCTATAATGAGTGGTCCGATAATTTCAAACCAAGTATGTGTTTTGTAGGCATTGATTTGTTGATCAGTTATCCATATAGTTCTTATAGGTTTCAAGTTATAGTTTAAAATCTAAACATTTTGTCAAAAATCGTAATATAATTCAAATGTTCTATTTTTAGTAACTGTAGCCATCTTTGTCCATTGATCAACACCCTGGGTATAACCTTAAAACTTTGTTCCTTAAGAATGATTGTAGCCACGTTTGAAAAAAATGGCCAAGTGCTTTAAGAGGAGAAAAGTCTTTGAAAAAGTTTACAACTGACGGACAATGGAGGAACAGATGAAAGATGCTAAGTGATAACAAATCTTAAAACTTTGTTCCTTAAGAATGATTGTAGCCACGCTTGAAAAAAATGGCCAAGTGCTTTAAGAGAAGAAAAGTCTTTGAAAAAGTTTACAGCTGACGGAACAGATGAAAGATGCTAAGTGATAACAAATACTAACCTGAACTTTCGGTACTTGTGAGCTAGAGATATATAAAATGTAATAACCATAACAAATTAAACTTATCCAAAATATAAAATTTGTCCAACACTTTACCTCAGATACCTCTCTCCACTCATTCGCAAAATCATTCTGTGATATTTTATTGTCGTCCATGTGTGCCATATTGTTTCTGTAACATTTAATCCTTGCTAAATCAGCACATTCACTTTTATCTCCTGGAAAAGGCAGGTTATCAAATCCTGTAGAAGATCTGGGTATTGATGAAAAGTTACGGATCAAACAGATCATCAAGGTGATATCCAAATCTCTTGACACAGGATTAGCTGTAAACAAATATACAAATAGATTGGTGATTAATTATAATGTGTTTCCAGGACTACCTTTATGTCATGTGTCTGAAGCTGAAAAGGAAATCGGCTAACCTGGGTACAAGCTTCTAGCCTCCCAGGAAATAAAACGTCATCCACAGTAAACATAAAGTCAGATCAAATATTGAACGCTAGCGAACCGGAATCGATATCGGTTTTATATTTCAGTTAACTTCCTGTGCCCCATTTGATTAATGAAATTGTGTTTCTTCATTGAATTTCATATATAAATCTTATTTTTAGTACGTATTTTTGTTTTTATTAAAATAAAAATGTTTACTGTTATATTTCTTTTCTAATTTGTGCACAAGGATTGATAAGTATTATTGCATTCCGTAATTGAGTCAATGACCTCGATTCTGATTTGATAGCAATTTATTGACGCATATTTTAATTATTTAAAACCTATTTCAACAAATTTGCCTACAAGGCGTACATAAATATAAATTTATGACATTTGGTTGATCATTATATCATTAAAGATCAAGCTTGGCATAATACAGGTATGGCTTTGATCTTTACACCTTTTACGACTAATTAGTCATGCAAGATGTCAATAATTTTAGTTCGAGTTATTCATGATTTCTTCAATGGATTTTTAGTATTTGGACTGCTGATTTAGTTTTCGAGAGATAAGTGTTCGAGAAATCGAAGCAATTTTAACATTGATTTTATAGGGAAAAGTTCCGTACTTTGATAGGTGTTTGAGAAATCCCGGGTGTTCGAGCGATCAGAATTCGAGATACTGAAGTTCGACTGTAGTAATAAATTAAATCCATCAATGGCATACATTCTTGGTGAATCGCTTAATGGTGTCGAGAATAACCTCACATAATAGCCATATGGTTACTTTTTTCTTATCTCACTAAATCAGAATTAACAATTGATATAAAAGGGAATATGTTATACAGAAGTCAGTATTGTGTTAAAAGGTCACATCAATCTAAAAAATATATAAACCTGCATTCAAAAGTGTCCATTGAGCACTATTAATGACACGTGTGTTGTTTAAGTCCTTAAGTTGTATCAGATTTTTTGTAACAAACTGATGTAGTGGGGGTGGGAATTCTCTGTTAAACAGAACACGGACAGCTCTTGGTGCAATGCCTGTCAGTAGCATTAATTGGCGCACAAAGTTTTCTTCTTCTTGAGTAATGGTGGCCATCTAAAGAAAAAATATTCAGTATGAAGTACAGAATCAAAATAAAGCAATATAATTATATTGATTAATACAAGAACCTGTTAGAACGCTCACATACCACACGCGCCCACACACCTATAAAGTTTTTTAAAAATTGTTATCATTAGTTTTTTTTAGTAAAACACCTTAGCACCAATAGTAAAACATCGCAGCAATAATAGTAACACCTTCCTATGCCACCTTCAATAAAATCAATCAGCAACTGCAATGGAGTAAAAACCATCAGTAAAGTCATCATCACCAACAGTATAATATATCAAAAACACCGAAAAATATAAGCACCAGCAGTAAATCTCATCAGCACCAAAGGTGAACACCCTCGGCACTAAGGGTTAAACACCACCATGAACAGCAAAACCAAATAAAACCATCAGTTGAAATTCATCAGCAGTAACAGCAAGATCCATCAGCATTCACAATACAATAAAACCCATCAGCACCAGCAATAAAACCCAATAGCACCAGCAATAAAACCCAACAGCACCAGCAATAAAACCCATCAGCACCAGCACTAAAACACAGCAGGACCAACAGTGAAGCTCTTCAGAACAGTCGCCTCTAGTTAAGGTTCAAGTAAACTATTGATTTAAATTTTAATAGAAGCTCCCAGACACTGTAATCGCTCACCTGGAACACAAATGACTTTGAGCTATCTATAAATTTTGCTAGATGTTCTAACACTTTTAAGAGTTTGGGCAAAAAGTAAAAATTACTTCAAAAATGTTGATTAAGGGCGATAACTCGTATAACGTGCCATCATAAAATTAATGAAAAATTAAATGATGCGTAGTCCTTGAACTGCAGGTTATTTTAGTAATGTACAGTTTTACTCTCGCTGTTAAAGGCTTTAATTTATAATAAAAACCTGAATATTTTGTCCAACTTCATCATTAAATGGCAATTATCCTTGTCATTTGACAATTTTGTATTAGGCCACAATTTGTATGCATTGTCTTGCTTATTATTTTTGCAATTTACAGTTTCACTGCTGTTATGGCATTTAACTGCGGTGCGCAGTGCAAAAATTACAGATGTCTCCAAAAAAAAAAAACGATTACACAGCAAAAAGTCCCTGAATTATCAAACCAAAAATGTTTTTGTAGGCATTGTTCTTCTGATTATTTTTGCTATTTACAATTTTACTGTAGGCATTCAGTATCAGTTTCTAAGGCAACAATCTGACAATTTCAAACCGATAAAGTAAATTATAGGATTTGTTTTGCTGATGTTTACTCTAGCAGTTATAGTTTCTACATGTAGTAACTGGAAAAAAATGTTGTTACAAATTGTCATTTAAGGGCAATACCTGGTAAAGGAGTGATCCGAAGTTTTTGACCAACTGTGTTTTGTAGACATTGTCTGGCTGATAATTTAAGCAATTTATAATGTTAACTTAGCTATTATCAGATTAAATTAATAAAAAAATCATGCAAATAACATCACCAACAAAGTTTTATTCCCGTGGAAGACCTAACTGCTTTTGCTGTGATTATGAAGTTTTATATCAATTTATAGCTTACCACTATTAACTCCCCTAGCGACGTTTCCCTAGACATGGCAATGCATAACTCGACGGGTGTCTAATTAAAGGCAGGCACTGCTTACTCGTTCGGAGCACCTGAGTGCACCCATGGTTTTTATTGGATTCGGGCTACTTTCTTTTCGTTTTTGTGTTTCTCTATGTATGTTTGTATATATCCGGCTTTGTATCTTTTGGCTTTTGTTGTTCTGTCGGTTTTCTTTGTTATTTTTCTTCACACAGTAGGAAGACAACAATAAATCTTCAGATATTCCCTTAACATGATATCATATTTCTTAGACCCATAATTACCTCATAACATTCCTATTGCGATCTGTTACAGCTCCGATGTTTTCTTGGAAGAAAACAATATTCAAATTTCCTGATTATTTATATATTATTGTATTTATTGTTGTCAAGTGTGATTTAATATTTTGGATTTTATCATTATTAAAATTGTCCGTCGGAATACCATTGCAATTTTGGTGACGGTGTATCTGCCATCACAGATACAAAAGCCAGTATCGACTGTTTTTGTGGGATGAGGATTGGTTGGCCTATTCCTCTTTTCCTACACCCGCCTTTTGTTCTTTCTTGACAATCCGGTTACAAAATGTTGAGTAGGCGTTCTTATCAGGCTTCCTACTGGTACTGACACTTTCTACCTAGTGCTGGAACTCGGCACCTCTTGTTCTTTGTAGAGGGTTTATTTTACCAGGTACATCAACCCCCTGTTTCAGGACTGGTCTCTCCCTTATTTGGCTTTCCTTTCTATCTTTTACAAGACACGATCTTGGATGTTTTTCCCAGCTGTCTTTGACGGTAGGGTTTTTTAAAGGTGCCTAAATTCTTCCACTTTTTCTTAGTTTTCTGAATTAGCAATCAGTCTTTAGGAGGTCTTAGCAGATTTTTAAAAAAATGTGTGGGAGCAGCTAGGTGTGATTTCTGGTAGGTCTTCTGCTCTTAGAGAGCAATAAGGTCTTCAGTTCTGTAACTCAGATAGAAGATCTGATATCCATCATTTCCATGGCGCCACGAAGCGTACTTCCTTGTTTAGGGCATGTTTAGGGATGATGTAGAAGCCTACTACATATTTCTCACTTAGGTGGTAGAAGACTATTGTGCTTCTTAAGACCAGCTTGGAACACTGGTTTATTCTATCGAAGAGATATTTCACATGCACTTTGTTCTTCTCCTAGACCTAAAAAATCTGTTTCTTATTTTGTGATTTTCTTTTTTAGGAGTACAGAAGAGTTTCCAACTCTTTTCCTAAGGTGGAAGAATTTAGTTGGCCAGGATACTTCCTTGGTGATGTCATGGAAACGGAAAAGTAGCCCCCTGAGCAACCTGAGGTAGAAGATTCCGCTGCATCTTTGTAAGATCAACTTAGAGCAATGGTTAATTTTCTTTTAGAGATGTTGCCCATGTTCCTTGTTCTTCTCCTAGACCTAGGAAAACTGTTTCTAATTTTGAGAACTCTTGGGTAATAGTTCATGAACTGCATTGTTGTTTGCATGATTTTTTTTCTTAATATATCCGTAATGTTCAGAGCTCTTCTTTGGCACATGCAACTCTTTTACAGGTACATTTATGAATATGGACTTTGATAACTATAACTTTTCTATCAGAAAAAGCAGCTCCAATTTGTGAAATATCTTTAGCACTAGTGAAGTTAGATAAGTCCGGCGACTGCCTGGCATTCCCAGTTTCTTGGCAAGGTGGAAGAATTTACTTTACTGCCTGTAGCTTGTGATGAGAACTGCTATTCTTTCTGAACAGCAGTAGGTGGTTTACTTCTGGACAAATCTAGAAATGATCTGCCTGAAGTTGTAACACTTCTTTTGAAGGTTTACCTGGCTATTTGTATACTTTCGCTAATTTCACCCTTTCTAAAGCGGAAAATTCTAACGAGCTCTTCCGAAAGTGAAAGTCTTTTTGTTTTTTTACTTTGGTCTTCTTTCTTAGACAAGTTTTTGGTTTGTCTTTACCGAGGGGATAGGATGAGAGTCTCGAGACCTTACTACCACTTTAATTTAATTTACAATTATGGCTTATGGTTATAGGTTTACTATGGTTCTCTCTTCTACCAGTCAGCTGCTTATAAAGGTGAAGAGTAACCAATATCACTATGTCCTACAAACCTATTCTTAAGGTTTAAAAGGAACCAAGTAGTCTTTTCTCTCTTTGTCAGTTACAACATTCTCCACAAAAAGGAAGAGTTTCCATTTTATTTTAACCCATTTTAGCATCAGTGGGTAGATTTCACCACAGGTGTCTGGTTATTGTCTGTAATTCAGGGGTTGTTTGATTTGTTTCTGGAGCTTCTTTTGTCAGCAAGTCCGATTCCTATGTGTCAGAGTAGACAAGTAAAAATTCCTTGTTTTCTGTCAGAACAAGTTCAAACTCTATTAATGATCGGAGTAATGTAATAACGTCTCTCTCTTTAGTTCACTCCAGTTTTTTAATTCTAGTCTTGGTTTCCAAGAATACAGGACGAATTATACAGGTCTCTATTCTTTTTTTCAATCTGATATGGGCTATTCTCTACTGAAAGAGAAGAGCCAAAATCTATGTCTGAAAACACTCATTTATTTATCAAAACTTTAATTGATCTGGTTTTTATCCTACATATGTTTAAAAATCTTCTTCTTGGAAGAATGTATGGGCCAGATCTGCGTCTTATCTTTTAGGGAGGAAAAATGTATGTCTTCGTGACAAAATTCAGCTGTTTCTAAACTGTTCGTCAGTTACTGCACAACAGTTTTTTCCAAATTTTTGGGAGTTCTCTTGGAACTTTTTCACATTTGACAGCTTCAGTTCTATCTCATTTGAACATCAAACAACGACCTTCCAAGATTGGGAAGCTTTGGCTCCTTTTCTTATGGCGGTTTTTTCTCGCCTTTTGGTGGATTAGCATGTAATGTTTTAAAGGGTGTGGCATTTGCACAACCAATAACCTCCCTAACCCTGTACACCAATTCTTCGCGTCTAGGTCGGGAACCTTTCTAAATATGAAATCAAGTTCTAGCATGTGGCCTCTTGCTCAGCGTCACTAAATTCTGGTGTTTCAAACTTGCCGTCAGTTACGACAGTTCTCATAACATCTAAGATTCCTGCACTCTCTAGATAATGTGGTCGCATTGGGAGGCCTTCACGTTGGTCTATTCAGTTCTAAGAGTCAATGAGAGCTGCCCTGTAATAACTAAGTCTTACAAGATTTGTCTTTTCTTTAAGACACTAACACTAACAACAGACAATACCGTACATGGGGTTATTTGGATGTAGTTTTAGTTTGGTTTATTTGGCGCTTTCAGTGGAAAAGCTAAAATAAAACACACATTTTACACGCCAAAATAGCGGACCGGTTAAACAATACCGTAAGATCTCTGGCTTAAAATACTGGTAATACACAAGTGTGTCTAAAGGAAACTTATAGGTATACATTTGCATGCAAAAACACAATGTATGAACTTCTATTCATGCATAATTATGTCCTGCTTAGCATTTACTAATTAGGCTCTGTTATTGATAATAAAAAAACACCTTAATCGTAATTCAATCTAGATGTACTGCTGGAATACAAAAAGGATTAAAATTTAAATCCGTGATCGTTAATTATTGATAAATGTACAACAATGAACATTTGTTTTATATGATTTGTGTTATATTTACTTAATCTGATAAAATTAATTACTTGGCGTTTTAGGTGTCAGGGCTGAATCTCTAAGTGGAAACTCGCTGTCCCCGGAAATTATATACAATATATAATATATAAAACACATATAATAACCTTGCTAACTGATGCGATTTTATCGAAGGTGCCATAATTTTACTCATTACTTGGATAAAACACTAAAATTAAACACACCAAAATAAAACACATGTTTGTTTAGAGAAAAACGCCCAAATATCCTGACGCCAAAATAATCCGATTTACCGTACTACAGTTGTCGGTTACCTGAAAAATCAGTCATCATCCTGACCTCTTTACCAGTCTGTTTCACTATCTGGAAATAGCATCTTTTTCTAGTTTCAGAGAAGGCCTCAAAGAGAAAGGCTGTTCTGAAAGAGCTGCCTCCCACATTTTTTAGATATTCTACAGTGTGATGCCAAGTGGTTTATCTTCTGTTATTGAATTAGTGGACAGGACATTGATCCCGTCCAAGTCACTGTCCCCTTTCTAGCTGATTTATTAGTTTTTCGCTTTTTTATGTTTAACTATCAAAGGTAAACAGGTCGGCTATAGGTAGACTGTTTCTCTTTTGGTGGTTCAGACTTAGTAATAATGAATACATATCATTATTAATGAGTGACTTTTTGGTTTAGAAGATCTAAATAGAATTAGTTACTTACCTCAGTGGAATTTATGGTTAGTACTGGCTACTTAAACTCCTCTTTGTGAGCCAGCAAAAAGTTTACTTTCTTTCTTACGGCATCGGGAAAAGAAATCTTGAGGTGACAAATTCAGCACCTTTTACCTTTGGTCTACTTTATTTTAAATGTCCCACCCTGCCTCCCGTAATCCCCCTAATAATACAGAAATGGAATGAGTTTATAATGGGTAAAAGAGATATGATATCCGGTTAGGGGAATATCTAAAAAAAATATTGTTGTCTCCTTATTGTGTGAAGGTCGCTAGGGGGTATCTTAGAATTTATAGTGGTAAGTATTTATTTAAAAAATGTATAATTTAACTGAGAAAAATTACAAAGTCTTTCCCACTTCCAGTTTAAAGGCCTTCTTGCTGTTTTACTTTGACTAGTTTTAAGGTCTTTCTTACTTCCAGTGAGATGCCTTTCTTGCTTGTGTTTTGATTACTAAGGTCTTTCTCATTTCTAATTGGAATAGCATATTGTTTTGTTTTTCTTCGGATTATTAGTCTTTTTCTTTTCCGCCCCTTTTTAAAGTGATGCCCTTAAAAAAGTATCAGGCATGTAATCTTGATATTTTGCGACACTTTTTGAGGCCTATTCAAAGTTCACGCAATGACATGGGTTTTTTTTGTTTCAAGAGTTATAAACCCAAACACGAAAACCTTGTTAACGAAATGGCCAAAGCCATAAGAGATATATGACAAGACGGAAATGTTAAGGAACTTAACGGACAACCTTGTTAACGAAATGTCCAAAACCATAAGAGATATAGGACAAGACGGAAATGTTAAGGAACTTAACGGATAACCTTGTTAACGAAATGTCTAAAACCATAAGAGATATATGACAAGTTGGAAATGTTAAGGAACTTAATGGACAACCTTGTTAACGAAATGTCCAAAACCATAAGAGCTATAGGACAAGACGGAAATGTTAAGGAACTTAACGGACAACCTTGTTAACGAAATGTCCAAAACCATAAGAGATATATGACAAGTTGGAAATGTTAAGGAACTTAATGGACAACCTTGTTAACGAAATGTCCAAAACCATAAGAGATATATGACAAGTTGGAAATGTTAAGGAACTTGACGGACAACCTTGTTAACGAAATGTCCAAAACCATAAGAGATATATGACAAGTTGGAAATGTTGAGGAACTTTTGCGAAAACTTTATGACAAACTTTGGCTAAAACACTTTAAGGTGAACGGTATCTTTGAATGTTTCAAGCAATCCATTTATCACCACCTACAAACTGGAAAACATCTAGGGTCTTAATCATTTGTAAACCCGTGAAATGTCCTTAAAGGGAAACTTCGCGAAAAAAAAATGAAAATTTGATATGTTATTCTTTGAATAAAAAAATATATAATTGCCTTTTGATTTTTTATTTGTATTCTTTACCGTTAAGCTTCTAGATTGGATTAAAGGTGGTAAAATTGTAATGTATGGGGCCGCAATATTGACAGTATTTACCGCGAGATTGTGGTTGTGACGTGATAACTGTCATTATCCAGTAAATATGATAAATAATCCAGATAAATGTGTTTTTCTGCCTTTGCTCTTTGAAGAATATAAAAACTGTGGCGATGACTAATGACTAGCTGACAACATAAGATTACCAAATACGTCTTAATGTTTTAATGATCTTTGTATTAATAAAGTATTTTAGACAAGTTTTAACCTGTCTTTATTTAACTCAGATAGAATTTACCTAAATAATAATTGTAATAAAAGATATATTTATATAATTATTTGTTTAAACATAAAATAAAATTCTGAAGACAATTTTGCACGTCTTGAAACGGTAGTTGTACCTGGACGTGAAAAGTGAAAATTTTACAGGTAAATTAGTTCTCGTTTAAGAAAGGTAATTAACAGAATTAGCAAGTATACAAACAGGATTTTCATTGCAATTACGAGATTATTTGACGCCGACATTGAAGTATGAATATTAGGACATTTTCAAAAGCTAACCATATTTAAAGGTTAATTAGAAATTAAAATGGTATCATATGGAAATTATTTTAGATCAAAGAATCTATGTCTTTAATAAGCACTCAATTGTTTATTTTGATAAACAAATGTTGTTATAATTTCTCAACTGTGAATTTCTCTAACCAATTAGAATTATCACTGATTGTGTTTAATTATTTCCTGTAAGGTATATGAAGTGTCGTAGCACAGAATGTATATAAGATTTCGAATACCTTAAGATGCCAGGTAACACGAAACGTACAACTGACACGATGACACAAATATATACACGTAAAATTTTTTAAACTAGGTTTATTTACACACATTACAAAATTTTACCAGTAATAATAATAATACATTTACGAAACGTAGTGAAATTTGTATGCTCAAAAACAAAAAATAAAACAATTTAGCTCAAAAATACTCCTCATTAAAACTTGCATTTGATTTTTGTGTCCGAAACTGTTCGATGAACCGTTTGAGAGTAGTTAGCTCTTGACGCGTTTCGGGTAATCGGTTTTTAGCTTATAACTTGAAAACGGTTAGAGATAATAAAGTAAACATTATTTTAACATTATCACCAAGTCAAGACCTTCAATTTGAGCCCATGGTCACGGTTCAAGGTCACGCTATAGCAACAAAGTTAAGGTATTCAAAATCTCCAGCAGCTTCCATATATTTTTAGAATCAGGATGATCTACTTTACTTCAATAGGTCATTTTACAACCGTAAGATGTATTATTTTGTCTCTGAAAGTGGCCACAAAATACCTTAATCATATATTTTTTTGACTCGGGACCACAAAAATAGCTTCTTGCGCCTAAAAATGATCTAGCAATCTATGTTGTCAAATTCAAAACAACAAAAAAGGAATACGCTTTCACACAGGAATCTGGGAAAGACCTTTTTATTGTTCTTAAACAATTATCCCTATCTTTTTTCGTTTTTTTTTCTCCACCAACTTTCAAAACCTAATAGCTTAAAAAATACGAGACATATCATATTGGCCTTACACGACATGTTTTGGGCATTGACAGTCGAACATTTTTCTTATACTTAAAGAAAACAAACACTTAAAACCTTTTTATCGCGTAATCTCTTAAACTATAACGAATATAGGAAAACGGATGGTTGGTAAATATAATGGTACTGATGATACAACTTTATTGAAGATTATCAAATATTTATGGAAGAGTGCATACTACCCACTGACATTGCAGTATTTGAAGACTGCGTTAAATGTCAAAACTCACAGACCGTAAGTCATAAACACCTAAGATCTAATCAACTAATCATCTCGTTACATATTCATGATAAAAGCCTCCGTCCGTGTAAAATATAAGAAACAAAGATCTATCACATATTTTAGCAAATATCACATACAATTACATATAAAAACAGCAACCGTTTAAACATCATGTTGTATACAAAGTACTTTACATATTAATTTGGTTTTGCAACAAGTATTGGGTGTCTAAGGATTATTCAGAGTAGACATTAAGAAACACGAAACACTTTTATTTACGGAGAAATCTCCCCAAACACCAAAAGCCTTGATATTGCATAATCTCTGTAAGTATAACAGATAGAACCAATAAGACAACTGCATTGTATATTATCAAAAAATTTTAAGTTAATCGTATACGAGCAACTGACATTGGAATATTTGACACCTTCCTTATGGTCAAAACTTACACACCGTAAGTCGTAAACAACTATGGTCTGCACCAATAGTCAACTAAATACTTGACCTTGTTACTTCCGGTTTTCAAAAGTCATTTCCGGTTGACAGTCCTCAGCAATAATGTTAGGGATAACATTTCCTGGTGAAAGACATAACTTCCGGGTTTTAAACGTGACTTCCGGTTGACAAAAAAACCACATTTTAGGATTCACAAAAAATTTGCATGTACAAAGACTTCTGGTTTTTAAATATCACTTCCGTTCTCGAACAGTCTTTTCAAGTCGAAAAAAAGTCCTCAACATCTCATATGTTTCAGATTCAGAACAAAATGTAATGATATCAAAAATAACTTTCGATTCTGAAATGTAACGTCCAGTTTTCAAAAAGTCACTTTAGGTAGATAAAAGTCTACAGCAAGGATATGTTTTCGAGTTAAGTACAATATAATCTATCAAAAGCCAAATTTTCCGTTTTAATTGTTTTTCCTGCCAACTTTGAATACAAAACAGTATAACAAATACATGACATATTATTTTGGTCTTTGGCGACATGTTTTGGGCACCAAAAGTGTATTTGGTATTAACCCTGTGAAATGGAAACATTTTCCTACACAGAGTTATCTCCCGAAACAGAGAAAATCTTTGGAATCTAATGGATAAAGGGAAAACTGATGGGTGGTAAATGTAAAGAAACTGATGGGGACAAATTTATTGCATATTATAAAAAAATGGAAGAATGTATGTGAGTAACTGACCTTGCGATATTTTACAACTCGTAAATGGTCAAAACTGACAACCGTATGTCATAAACACCTAAGGTCTTCACAACTTTTCAGCTGGGGACATTTATGATTAATTTCTCAATTTGAAATGTTACAAATTGGAGTTCTTGCAAAAATGGCAAGTTCCATCCTATCTTTTTTCTAAATGCCATATTTTTTAAATTTAATAACAGCAAGCTTTTCGAAACCATGCTGTAGAAAAGGACAGGAAACATCATTTGTATGTTTTGCAAAAAGTATTGGGTATCTTAAGACTATTTGGAATTGTAACTTAAAACCTTGTTATCACAGACAAATTTAATTTGCTTTGTAAGCTAAATCTGATTGGCTTACTCAAATGGAGAAAACCATATTATATGATATTAATTGCGTTCGTCACATGGCATTGGTACGCCGTTAAAATTTAATAGTCCCAAGACGTCATCGAAGCTTTTACCATTAAAATTTAAGATTTGAAGTTAAATTATAAGAAATATTTCAAATATTTGGAACTATAACAGATATAGGAAACCTGTTGATCATCTGTGCGACATATTATGATAAATACCTCATGGTTAAATGTTGTATTCTGATTTGTATGCAAAAATGGCATTTTCCATACAAAGGCCCATCCCATCTTTTAGTCAATGCCATAATTTTTACATGTAATAACAGCCACTTTTTCAAAATCATGCTTTAGAAAAAAGGACGCAACAAATCATTTTGATGTTTTGTGACAAGTATTGGATACCTTAGGACAATTCAAAGTCGACACTGCAAAACCAAAAGTTTTCTTTACAGAGTTTTCTCCCCAACACCAAAAACAAAAAAACCATGTTATTGCATAATCTCTGGAATTATAACAGATAGATGAAATCAATGGTTAAAGTAAAGTTACTGATAAGACAACTGTATTCCATATTTTCAAATAGTTTTATACGAGCCACTGACATCGTAATTTTTTATGACTCCTCTCTGGTAAAACAACAGCAAACATATGTTAAAATATTAAGGACATTTCCTGTTAAACGACATCACTTCCGGTTGACAAAGGTTCCTTGCAAACAAAGTTTTCGGATTCATGAAAGCATTTTGTGTAGAAAGACATTCAATTCTGGTTTTAAATATCACGAAAAAAAATCACTTCAAGTTGAAAAAAAAGTCCATACCAAACAAATCAAAAACAGTTTAAAAGGTATGCAACATATCATTTTGTCTGTTGCGACAAGTTTTTGGCACAAAAAGTTTATTCAGAATTTACTCTGTGAAACCAAAAGTTAAACATATGAATTTTTTATTGCGTTATTTTCTCGAAAATCGAAAACCTTGTTATGGCGTAATCTCTGGAACTATAATAGAAAACTGATGGGTAATAAATCTTGAGGGAATGTTTTATTTATTATCAAAAAAAATTCAGGGAAAGGGTATACTATGTAGTTGCCCTGGGAATATTTGACGATTCCGTTAATTGTCAAAACTCATAACCGGAAGTCAAAAACACCTAGGGGTCTTCACCAATGTTCATCTGAAGATTTGACCTTAAAATTACAGCATGTTTGGTCAGTGACTTCCGGTTTTCAAACGTCACTTTCAGTCAACAAAAGTCACTTGCAACCATATGTTTATGGATTCATTTTGCTTTGTTCACATATTCTTGTTTGTGTCCGTTTTGTAAGTAATACCCTACCCGCTATTACACTTGTAACAATAATTGTGAATTTGAAATTGTTGAAAAGCGGTTTTTGATTCATTAACACTAGAAAAAAGTCCGCGTATTAAGCTAAAAATAACAAACCTTGTTCCGTTACTAAAACTTCCGACCAGGAAGCTTACCTCAAACTCCGACCAGGAAGCTAAATGGTCACATGACAGATACATACCCAACTATGTTCCATTTAAAATTTTTATTTGATTTGAAATGTTGTATGCTTATCACGATCCGTGTTTATGTTTAATGGTTATATCGTTTCTTCTGTTCAATACTATTGTGCGCATTCTT
This sequence comes from Limnoperna fortunei, assembly GCA_944474755.1. Lineage (NCBI taxonomy): Eukaryota > Metazoa > Mollusca > Bivalvia > Mytilida > Modiolidae > Limnoperna > Limnoperna fortunei. The sequence continues at coordinate 23,469,854 of OX104122.1, forward strand.
TGTTAGGTCAAACTGTATAACAAACTAACCACAGTCATTAATTGTCTTCAGCATGATCGGATTTGTTGTCTTTCGCTTGCAACCCCCACCCCCTCCACACACACACACACACACACACACCCTCACACACACACACACTTTAAAAAATAAAAGAACTGTTTTACAAAGTGTTAAATAGGATTTTTGATTATTGATATTAAGATACGGATGGTATCTTACTGGTCCAAACTTGTAAATGGCAAACAATCCAAATTATCTTCAATACTCTATCGTTTTACTCGGCAATCGAACGAAAATTATAGTATACAATATTCTTGGATTAACTGTGTTAAAACAATTTTAAATGATTGTGGTTTTTCTCTAATATGGGATTCAATAATGAGTGGCTAAAATACGTAGTAAAACAAAGGTTAACAGACCAGTTTGCGCAAAATTGGAATTCGGTTGTGTTTCATTCAAAAAAAGCAATAAGTTATAGAATTTTAAAAGCAAAATTGGAATTCGAACATTATTTTAATGTCTTGAACTTCTCGGAAGTTATAAAACTATGCAGATTTAGGACAACAAACCATCATTTACCAATAGTAACTGGAAGATGGAAAAATATTCAAAGAGAAAATCGTCTTTGTCATTGTGTAACTGTAGCTGTAACAAATTAGGAGATGAATACCATTACATGTTTGAATGCACTGCTTTCACAGAACAACGTAACAAATTCGTCCCAAATTACTATGTGAAAAACCACAATGTTTATAAGTACTCAGAATTCATGTCCAGCAACAGAAAATATCTGCTAAGAAATCTTTGCAGGTTTATTAATATTATTAATGATCATGTTTGCGCCCCTGGCTTACCTGTTGTGTAAGCATAACCTTATTATTGTTAGTATATATTGTATATAGCCTGTTGTTTTGTTTGTTTATTTGTTACTTTCTCTGTCATGTCTGTACCAATTGTATTATTGGGGTGTTCACAACTGTTTACTAAGTGTGAACACCCAAACTTATTTTATAATTCAATAAAAAATATTACAAAATATAATCACTCCTTATTAATAAATATTAGACAGGTAGACAGGTAAAGGAAACCGAAACAATTAAATAAACAAAACAATTAACAAGTTTAAAAAATTGTAAACAATATTTATTTAATGGCGTATTTTTAGCACGCGGCGAATTATCAAATCCACTACACAAAAAGACCCATGAAAAAATTGTTATTGGTAAATAAAAAATGCGTTTGTCTTATCAAAAAATACTGTTTAATGAATATTTATCTATTTATAACAAACAAAGGAAATAAATAATAAAACTAACAACCAGAAACCTGAAAAAAAAATACTGTAGAGAGAACAAATATATATTTGCCGGTTTTTTAAGCTTTGTTTGTTAGAATGATGCTTAATATATAGCGCCATTCCCATTGAGGGCATGCACGTGTGTTCTATCACCAATTCTACAGCTAATCGTGTATTTATTTGGAGAGGACGCCGGGGTAAACCCTTACCTTTGGTAGGAAACTCTAACCTTCCCCTCCCTCCCACTCCCTTCCCCTCCCTCCCACTTCCCTTCCCTCTCTACCACTTTTATTATGGCTCAAGGCCACTTAATATCATACTCTGCCAGTTGCGCAACTTACTAGTAATCTAAATCATCACAAATTTTTATCTCATCTGTGATCTGCCTGACAGCTCACAGTGTATCCGTGGGGATGACATTGAAGATAATTTTCATTATTTTAACGTATGCCCATTATTTCTACGACAAAGATATAACCTTTTTTTTTAATTAAGAAGATTCACTGATACTCTTAACATCAATATTCTACTTATGGGCTCCCCTAATACATCTAAAGATGATAACATAGAAATAACCAATGCAGTACTTAACTTTATACATGAAACAAAACGATTTAAAAAAATAACATTATAAAAATACCTTCTTAAATACCATTCATACTATTTGAATGGACTCTTGTTTATTAGCTTACCAATCTATTACGTTCCTTACCCCTTATATGTAATTACGAAATTTAAATTGATAATTTACAAAATTCATTTATAATTAGAATGTCTATATGGACAAAAATACATGTTGTATATAATTCTATATTTATTATAGTTTATATTGTCTATATTGCCTATACTGTCTATTTATTGTATTTACCTTGATGTCCACTTTAATTTATGGGAGAACACCTATAAAGGCTGTGCCTGCTGTGTAATCCCTTTGAACATTGTATCTATTGATGCATTTTCAATAAAATCATTTGTATTGTAAACTCTAACCTCAGTCTCAGTGTTGGCACACCATGTGATCAATAGCAGACGAACTACCTCAACCACTCGGCCACCGAGTCCCCTTGATTACGCAGATTGACATTAATCTTCTCTATCATTTTGTACTGATTTGTCATTAGACGCATGTATTAGGTGAACATTAGTTATTGTATTTATTTCTCTAGTAAGCTAATTAATGAATATATTTTTTGGTAATATCACGTGCTTCGGTTATTTAATCCAATTCCTTGTAAGTTTTTGTAACGTAATTTGACACGTAAAATATAAATATACTTATAGCAAATTAATTATATATTTACAAAAATTACATCACTTATAACAAACATTTTACAAGTGGTATAGCAAGGATTGGCTAAAACAACAGCAAATAAACAAATTATCAGTTCATATTACTCCCCGTATTGAAGTCGTACATGTACTGAGTAGATATATAGATTTTAATTGCAATAAACGTACTTATGAAATATCGCAATACATTTATGCAGACTACTATAATATTGCAATTAACGTTAATTTGTCTAATGTGTTAAATAGACATCCACGAAGACACGCCTTGAAAATCTCCCGGGGTAGGAACGTGAAATTTCTCATACATACGTATATTTAAACTGTAATTAACAGGTTTAAGCCATAAACGCATTCCTATTGAGGGCACGTGAGTCCTTAAAAAAATATATAGTGTTGGACGAACTGGTTGCAGGTTTTCTGCTATTAATATACCAAAACAATATAAATTTAGAGTTACCATGGACAACGTCTACACCTATCTGCACCAGAAAAGAAAGGTATACACTTATTTACACTGTTGAGAGTTTATCCAATTTCGATTTGTGTCATTCATAAATTTATAATTAAAATGGCTCATCAAACTTGTAACTTAAATATCTCTATTTTAGTAAAACGCAAACCTTTCAAATCTCTTCTCATAAAACAAATCGGTTTTTTAAATATGTTTATTATTGTAAGATTGAAATGCCTAACGAATTAAAATATGTTTTAATGTCTTCTTCAGACCAACACGCCACTGACAGAGAAACGCCGACGTGAGCGAATAAATAATAGCCTTCAGCAGTTAAAGACGCTAGTTCTGCGGGGTAAAAACAGAGAGGTGAGGATTAACGCATACAGATTTTGTTGTGTTGTATCTCAAGAAATTTAAGATTCGTATTTTAAAATACCTTATGAAGTTATATTAATTAATTAATTAATTTATTTATTTATTTATTTATTTATTTATTTATTTATTTATTTATTTATTTATTTATTTATTTATTTATTTATTTATTTATTTATTTATTTATTTATTTATTTATTTATTTATTTATTTATTTATTTATTTATTTATTTATTTATTTATTTATTTATTTATTTATTTATTTATTTATTTATTTATTTATTTATTTCGCAAACGTCTGTCCGCGGATTATTTACCGTATATCACAGGTTCGGTAGGTTCGGTTTATCATCTACCTGCGGGATATTTACTTATTATTATGACTATAGGTGACACGCACACTTCTACAGACTAAATTCTGATAACCAAGATAATGTAATTAATAGTTTGTCGATGTCCGCAGTTAGAACGTCTCGAAAAATTCGAGTGTCGATATAATGCAGTCATAAATTAATAAAAAAATATTAGAAACCTTACAAACAAGCACCAATTGTAAAGACTTAACATTAACAAGAAAAAACGGTGTTTCATTAAGTCTCAAAACGAAAAAAAGTCTTTTAAATCATTAATTGAAATAAAGTACGACAGAACTTGTATTTTCAATTAAAAATCTGAAAAAAACACTAAGCAACTATGTTTTTTGTTTCAGGACAATATTAAGTTGGAGAAGGCGGATATAATGGACATGACAGTCCGATACATTGAGGATCTACAACACAAACAATTAACTGAAGGTAATGTGTCTTTATTAAAAGCTTTGTTACAAAATGCAATCCTCGAGAACTGTCACATAATTTTAAATCTAATTTGATAGAATGAAAAATGGAATCATACTAGAACAGGCCAAATTGACCTTATACAATAAGAATTCCAAAATTAACAACTTATCTTACATGTTTCAATTATTGGTACTTTTATTTAGTTTGTCTCCATTTTTTTTTTCAGACAATGAGAAAGCACAGCTAGCTATTACCAGCTATATTCTGGGGTTTACGTCGTGTATGAATGAAGTGTCTAGATCCCTGACTGCGCAGGGCACTGAAGATGTCATCAAATCGACAATGTCCAATCACCTCTCTTCAAGTCTATATACATTTACAAAGGGAGTTTATCATCAAGACTTTAATTTTACACGTGACTTTAATTTAAATGATGATTGGAGGGCAACCACCTCACCTTACAAGGTCTCACCAGCAGACGACAGGTTGAATTATCAACTTTCTCCTATAATGAACCTTCCTAGAGATAGCAGCACATCGCCTTCCAATGTCTGGACATCAAGTTCGTCATTTCTTACCACGACATCCACCTGCTGGCATTCCGCAGACGTTTGGAGCATTAACAGTGAATCTGGTGTCTTTGCTGACAGTTCGTCTGTTGACTCTTCATTCTGGAGACCATGGTGATTTGACAAACATTTTTTTTTTATATAGACAAAATTGGTGCAAACAGTGTGAATAGTGCTTGTTTTGGTAAATATTTATTAAAGAAATAAAATAAGGGTTTAATATAAACTATTACGTACAATGAAATACCAAGTCATGTATAATAGTATATATTTACTTTATTGTTTTGTTCGAAATAAAAGTTTACAATTTTGCTGTCACATCTTGATTCTACAGTCAAAGCGTGTTATGAGTTATTATTGCGACATACATTTTTCAGAACAAGACACAAACATATGCAAGTTTAACGGGGGACGAACAAAATCTCCCGAAGAAAATCCCATTGTGTAATTTTGCAAATGTCGACAAAATCCCTCCTGTAGAATTTGCAAGGCGAACAAAATCAGCCTTGCAATATATACAATGCTAATCTGATTATAATAATAGCAAATAGTATCGTTTATATTTAGATAGTCCCTAAAGAATTAAGTATTCCTAGTTCAGTACTTGAAATGATTAATGAGACAAAGATGAAAAATGTGGGTGTTTTTGTTTTTCTTGTTTTGTTTTGTTGTTTGTTTCTTTTGTTGTTGTTTTTTTTTTTTTTTTTGCTTTTATTTTTTTTCCACTGGGGCATATTCGTATCTATTCGCATATCCGAATAGATAGATTTATCATGAAGCGATTTGAGTTGTTCCTCTTTATGTGAATTATCTCCCTTGGAAAGTATAAATAGGGAAATTTTGAAATTTCCGGTCCTTTTCATTTTTGCTGTCAAGAGGTTCGAATCGCATCACACATTTTATTTGAAAAATCTTAACTATCGAAAATCCCTCCCATAACCCCCCCCTTTTTTTGTTTAAATAGATACTGCTTTTGTGTTCATGTATTTTCAGGGCATGCTGACAAAGATGTATTCCACCATAAAACGGCGCGGCTGATTAGATGCCTGTTCTTTTTATGTCAGACGGTGATCTGTTTGGACGAAATTCAACAGACTAGATGAAGGCGAAAGCGCGGCACAGTTTGAACTTTTGGTGTCTTGACTACTGTTCCCATGGTCAAGTACAACGTTAAATATATATACGTCGTGCTTTACGAAACATATTTTATTTGAACTTTGAAATCCAAAGATATTGGAATATAATTTGTATGCTTGTGTGCTTTATTAAGTGAACAATTCGTGTGTGCCTTATTAATTGAACATTCTTGAGTGCCTCTGCATTTTTAATTGAATATATCTTGTGTGCCTTAAAATGATTGATTGACATTTCTTGTGTGCCTTTGACATTTCTTGTGTGCCTTTGACATTTCTTGTGTGCCTTTGCCATATTTACAATTGTTTGTGCTTTTGACCAAATATTATACATAAACATTATAAAAATACACACAACTCCATGATTACTTATTTCTTATTTCTGAACAGATCATGCGTTATAACATGATTTTGATATGCTTACGCCCAATAAACCGCTTTATGGATGGGTTAATTAATTAAACAGGTTATAGAGTATAACCTGTTCAAAAATTTCAAATAATCCTTATAATTTAATTTTTACTATAAATCTTAACATCGTAAATGAAAAAAAAAACATTTATGACCTCATGAGACTATTTGAATTTTAACGGCGTAAGAATATGTCATTAGTATCGTGTAATATGGGTTGGTTCATTCGAATTAGCAATTCAGATTTCAACCTACAAAGCAAATTAAATTATATGAGAATATTACCAGCATACCTCAATTTAACTAATTACTTGAAGCCAAAACGATTTCAATGGTCAGTTCGTTTTATATTTCAAACAATTTCTAATACTTATACAGTCACCTTTAAAACCAAGACAAAAAATATATATTTTCGATTTCGGTCTACATTAATTTTTTGAAACCCATAATATCCATTCCACAGCCTCAACCCACAGATATAAAACTGGATCTAGCTTTTCGATCCAGCCAGCGTGATAAAGTAGTATTCCATAGCTTTGGTGATGAATTAAAATTCCATAATATTACTATATATCGAGATTGGAGAAATTAAGAAATTAAAACAGGAATATATAAATTTAATTTACATATCCCAGTGCTTATTAATTGAAGCTGATTTCGAAATTATGTCTGAGATATTTTTTAAACGTATGCGGATCAAAGTGACCTTAAGATTGGCATTTGCAGCTGCCAAACTAAAACTCACTTACTTGAGTAATTCAGAAAATAGTAAATGTATGTGTTTAAATGGGACACAGGAACTAATGACGTACAACACAGCCATCTTAGCTAGCTGTTCTAGCTGCAATACAATGCATCCATTGAAAAAAAGTTATGTATTCGCCATTGGTGCTACGCACATGCGTATTTGTGTTTGTTTACAAAGTGCATAAATATGAAAATATATATGAAATACATATTACATCAATAATTTTATTAACTCGAGCACTATTCTTGCATTCAATGTTTATAGTACAAATAAATAATCATAGTCTTCAGACGGACACCTTGTAGTGTCATTTCATTTATTGGAGGCGCATAACCTTGGCTGAAACAGCCAGCTTTGTTTTCAACCTGCCTGAAAAATGAGAATACAAGAATATGTTATGTCAGGAATCATAAAACAAGAGAACTAGGATTGTTCTACTATAAAACAAGGGGAATAGTATTGTTGTCATATGAAACAAGAGGAAACGAATTGTCCTGTTATAAACAAGCAGAATAGTATTGTTCTATTTTAAACAACCGGAACAGAATTGTTATGTTATAAAACATGCGGAATAGTATTGTTCTATTTTAAACTACTGGGACAGCATTGTTCTGTTATAAAACAAACGGTCTAGGATTGTTCTTGTATGAAACAAGCGGAATAAGATTGTTCTACTATAAAACATCGGAATAGAACTTTTCTATTTTAAACAGGCGGGATATAACAGTTCTATTATAAAACAAGTGGACTAGGATTGTTCTGTTATAAACAAGCTGACTTAGATAGTTCTATTATAAAACAAGTGGACTAGAACAAACATACCTTCTGTTGACTGTGTGTATTGTAAAGCCTCAATGTATCTGACCAGCTTTGTATTGTCCTGAAAAACATAACTGATTATTATTGTCATCGTACAGATATTAAAATTCAGCTTCTTTAGTATAAAGTGTGGGATAAACACTTCTTCAAAATTTTTTATGGGTTTTGCGTTAAAAAATATTATTATAATTACTTTGAAGGATATCGTCAACATAAAGATGAAAGTCGAAGTTCTTCAAGACATTCTTAATTGCATTATCTTTACTTTAGGGGAATTTAGCCTGGAGAAGTTATACGTTATACGGTTAATAATACTCGGTCAGACGTCTGCGCGTGTCATTAATAATATTTAACATGAAAACTGACAATTACAAAAAATATAATATTTATTTTTTTGGGATAAAAATGTTTGGTCATTTTAATAGACAATATTTCAAACCATTTTCGAAAACCCAAACAGGAGTGATTTTTTTATTAAAAAAACAAACAAGGAAGGAAGTTCTCTTGTGAATCATACGTTTCGATTTGTTTAATTTTATGATTTGTTGAGCATAAATATGTATACAGATTAGTTTCTGTGCAATGTCGTTCGCCAATGATATAAAATGAATCCTCACCACTTTATATGTACCCCGCAAAACTAGTTTCATTGACTGATGAAGACTATAGTTGCTGCGTTCACCTCGGTGTTTTTCTGTCATCGCCTTGTTGGTCTGAAGCAGAAACAGAATACTAGAAACTTGTTTTCGTTGTATAGACATGCAAATAGTGCCAAAGAAATATCAATTCTAGATATTAAGTTTGTTAGCAAATAAAATATGTGTTATACAATTTTTACCATAATTCAATTCATGATGACGATAAAGCTAAAGAAAGAAACAATACATTGCCTTTAGCTTAACACGAACACAATTCAAACGCCGTTTATGTATTAAACACTTAAAAATTTGACACACTTAAAACCGAAAACCTATTAACCATCAAGCGTTAAATATAATACGGAACAATAAAATAAATAAAGAAATAGATATCCTACAAATTTCAATTTAACACGTAATTATTCTATATGAACTAAGGAGGTTTTACGAGATAGTTTATTTCGAATTTAATCTTTATAAATTTACAGGAACAATGTTATTACCTTTATTTCCTGGTGAAGGTAGTTTTTAACGCTGTCCATGATGACTTTATAGATTAGTTCGTTGTGTTTTGGGATCTTACCTATATTTAAAGCAGAAAATATGAAGCCAGTTTGCTCAGCTAACTTAGGAACACACGTGCCGTCCATGATTATGAGCTGTATGGTTTCTATCTGTAAATTGCTAAATATATCAATACATGAGTATTGCCACCTTTCTATCCCAGGATATTTTTAAGGCGTGGTTTCGCTGATGTTTATCAAACTTGTCAATTAGTTCTATATTACTGTCAACACATTACAAACCAATTACCCTTAATTGCAGTATAGTATTCGGTAAAAATATATACATGTACTGTGTTTATTTAGAAAGTACTGTTATTGCAATTAAATTGATCTATGTCTACATAATGCTACACGCATGCAAGATGAGACGTAATCCGATAAGATTCAATCCTTTAACTTTAAGCAATTAATGTTTATCAGTAAATATTTTACATAGTACAAATTAAATTTACGACAAACATCAAATGAGTAGTATGTAGATACAGTTTTATAACAATAATTCAGTACGTAATTTTGATTTACGTTAAAAATTATGTTATGGGATGAAACGTCCTGCAGCGAATTTTGAAGAATAAAACAAGTATTTGCAAAGATTACATATATCTTTTACATTTTCAGTACTAAAAAGTTGCGCACAAGCTAAAAAGAGGATTGCTGCATATAACAATAACGCTTGATATACTTTTGTATAAAATCTCCGTGACATGGGCATAGAAGTATAAAGTGAAATTCGTCCTCAAAGATTATACAATATTTTCTGTTGATATCATGGTAACGACCAGTTTCAAGGAATAAATTATGCGATGTTATACGATATTTCGTTTTATATGTATTACCCACATATTAACATATGTACTCAGAAAAAAATTCAAATTAATGCGTGAAACACAATATTTATAAAGGTACCACTCCGGTGAATTATGCAATATTTCGCTGGTAAACGGAAATAAAGTCACAGGAAATAAAGTCACAGTTTTGATAGAAAAAAAAAGGAAAAAAAGTCACAATTAATGAGTTATGTTGTCATAATATGATAATATTTCTATGTTTATTATAATTATAATCATAATTTTATCTAATACTTAATATTTAGAACTTTAATATACTACTTATTAGTTATTTAATACCATTAGTTAACATTTTATTTCAAGTTCATTAGATCTAGAAAGCAATTTAGAAAAAAAAACACATTACTGTCAACAGTTCTTTTTATGCTGCTTTAACAGTTAATAGTAAGTATACCAAGTGAAATATAGCATAAACAACTATTAATTTTTTTTAAATACATAGTTCCAAGACGAGAATATGGCTTCAAAATTTAATGATTTATTTATTAAACAATATGTAGTGAAAAATGAACATGTGTGACAAATTACTACACTACTTATTGCTACGTATTCCTTTGTTTTTATTTTTTTTTAACATTTTCTTAATTAGTTATGATATATATGTCCTATATGTCTTTAAATATTTTACTTTTTATACACAATAACATAAAACTTGCAAAAAGCACAGTCACCAAGTAAATGTAAAACCCTAAAAAACACATTCAATACCAAGAAAACTTATTCATTGTGACTTTTTTTCCTGTGACTTTTTTCCGTTACTTTTTTCCTACAACCGTTTCGCTAAGTCACTGTAATGCTTGGTAAAATTCTGCACTTGACCACATTAAGAAGTCCATTATTTACGACAAGGTTGTCTTGATTATACCAAAGGTCACTGAAACCCAATCAACAACCATTTTACACCAGAAGCCATGCAGAGAAATAACAGTTCGAAAACCAAGTTTTCGTATTATGTAAGTCGTTATCGTATAAATCACGCTGCTTTGTGTTAAATGTGTTTTTACAAGATCTTTCCTTTTTTTAAACTTTCATAAATCATAAAACAATTACGTACGGGAGAAAGACGGGGGACGGACAAAATCCCCCTTGTGTAATTTAGCATAGGCTGACAAAATCCCCCCCCCCCGTAAAATTTACAATGCGGACAAAATCCCCCTTTTAAATTTTCAAGGCAGACAAAATCACTCCCGAATCTGTTTGTTTGTTTGATGGTGTTTAACGCCACTTTCAGCAATTTTTCAGCTATATCATGGCGTCCAGTTTTCATTGGGGGGAGGAAGCCGGAGTACCCGGAGAAAACCCCCGACCTGCGGTAGGAAAACTGGCAATCCTTGTCAATTAAGACTGGAGTCGAGTACACCCTGCCTGCAGTGAGAATCGAACCCGCAATCTCAGTGTTGACAGACCACGTGATCAATAGTAGACGAACTACCTTGACCACTCGGCCACAGAGGCCCCACGAATCTGATCATGATAATACCGATATAATGTGCGATAGCTTTTTACGTGGTACTTGAAATGGTGAATGAGGCACAGGTTAAAACTTGGTTAGTTTATTTGTTCACAGGGACACATCGAGTCGTTTGTTTTGATTGGTACAACACTGTACAATGAATCCTAGTCAACTCGTACCTCAACCAACTCGTACCTTTGCATTATTTGGTAGAATGAAAAGGGACACATTCAATCTGAAAATGGCTGAAATTATGTTAACCTAAAAAAAATAAATTTTTTAATATTTATTATCATATTTATTGTACAGCACTAATGCACTAACAAAAACAAAGCAAGCAACACAATTATTAAACACACTAGACAATTTTAAAACCAGATGCATATCTCATAAGACATGGCGTTTATGTAACACCAGTCTTTGGTAGTCTATAGGCACTTTAAACAGTTATATTATATATATTTTAATAGTTTGTATTTAATTTACGCGTCTTGTGATAGCCCATTCAACTGCCCACACTTCCGCAGAAGTTGGCTGGCGGAGATCTAGCCGCTAGAATACAAATCCCACAGCTTGAAAAATTCCGCCTGTATATATTTCATAGTAGATCTCTACTGCCGACTAAGTTTGGATTCTGTAATCATTTTTAGTTGTGTGGGTAGAAGAGCAGCTTTTTCTTGTAGTTTTGGAACTAGCAGATAAAAGGCTTCTTCTTATCGCTGGACGAATGTGTTCGGCTGGTAGGAATGGCAACGCCATCAGCTTTCTAATGTACTTGAAAATACTGACATCTTGTCAATAGGCTGGCTGTAATAAAAAAATTCATACTTTTAAATTTCATTTAAGTAAACTGTTATCAAAATTATGAATTAGTTGTATAAATTATATTGGTTTGTTATGAGGTATAGCAACCTACGTGTACATGTATATCCGCATACGGTTCTGTAAACTTTCAATTTGGATAAATAGCAAATCTAGTTGTGGTTAATCACATTTAGACTGCAGAAAATTTATAAAGCTTCGGCAATACTGAGGGTATAACTACCAATTTGATACGCGAAAATTTAGTTATTTAATATTTGATATTTGATGCACCAAGGCCTAGTACGTGGTATTTCATAAAGTGCATGTCAGGGCATAACGGTTGTTGAAATTTTATCAGTTAATTTGAAATACAAATCAAATATGCATTAATTTGGTTTTTTTTTTAATGAACTGCAAAATAATTGTAAATGGTTCGAATATTTTAATATATTTTTATCTAATATACAGCATATATTGTTATTTAGAACTAATTAAGAACATAATGTACAGAATGTACAGATTAACTAGATTAAAATCAAAGGTACGAGTTGGTAGAGGTACGAGTTGGTAGGGTACGAGTTGGTCAAAGTACGAGTTGACCTGCACCCGGTACAATATGTTTTAATAAGGGAACCGCGCCATTTGATCCCTTTCATTATTATTTACCGAACAAACAATTCAATTTATTGAACTAAATTATGCCATTATTTTACTAAATTATAACCTATTAGTAAAAGCCATACATGTCTTAATGTCCTACAAGATGTACGAAATGTTTTGCTCAAGTAAGCGATGATCGTTTGATCAATGCGAGTATACAAATACATTGATTAAAGGTCACCAATTAAGCACTGCAAATTCGACAAACAATTATTATTATTCAAAATCTTGGGTTTTTGTAAACTATAAGGTCATTTTTCAAGGTTTTTCTGTAGATGTATGAGACTGTACGGTGTTAACATTAAAACAATGCATTTTAAAAAATCTTATTCGGGAGCTATTTTGTCCGCCTTGAAAATTTAACAGGGGATTTGTCCGCCTTGTAAATTAAACAATTATACAATTTTCAGAAGATAAAAGCTTACACAAAAATTTCAGTGTAATGTACAGTCTAGAGTAGACTAGGTACAGTCTATACTAACAGATTAGTATAGATTGTCCCTAAGTAGACTAAAGGAAGATGAATTCTTCTCAATTTAAACTATAAACCATTACATCTGTTTTTTGTTTGTTTGTTGTTTGTTTAATATTATATTAACGCCACTTTCAGCAAGATTTCAGCTATCTCATGGCATCCAGTTTTTATTGGCGGAGGAAGCCGCAGAACCGGTAGAAAACCCCCGATCTTCGGTAGGAAATCTGGTAATGTTAATTAAGATTAGAATCGAGTACACCCTGTTCGCAGTGTGACTCGAACCCGCAATCTTAGTATCAACAGACCAACCGATCATTAACCACTCGGCCACCGAGACCCCCCCCCCCCAATTACATGTGGTACATTATTTGACATGCAATATATTTGCACAAAATCTATTCGCAACGTAAGATTACATGAAAACCCCATATTACACTGACATAAACTTAGTACTGTACATGTACGTTAAAAAATTAAATGAAAATATATTTAGGTATGATGATAAAACAATAGCTTTTAAGACTAACATAGCTTTTCTATCTTAATTTATCAGAAAGCTGTTTGAGCTTTAAAAAGTTACAATTATAGTAAAGTAAAATGCCAAGTTGTATCAATACTCATCAACAATATCAATCATAATATTTTAAAATACCATTTTTTTCTGTCTCTCTTCTATTACAACAGGGATATTATATATTAACCAATTATATGTATACGTTTAGTATAGACTGTCTCTTATTACCTTAACTTATACAAGAAAAGAATAAAGCAAACATAAAAAAAAACGAATTTTATCATTTATATCTTCTAACTTGGTGAAACAGAAAGAATTCAAACATTTCATTTTTCCATTAGCAGTGTTTCGCTTCACCGAATGTGTATTCAGAAAAATAAAAAGTAGCTCGACTTTTATAATAACTAATATAACATGACACCGGTCTTCATTATTTATCTCCGCCTGTTCCGGTATCTTGTCCGATATTGCGGTTTCTCTCATGACAACAATATCAACAAAAATGTTCTGCTGTAAGATAAGACAAGAAAACATAAGCTGTTTTTGAAGTTTACATCTCACATAAACATACAGTACCATTAAGGTCAACTGAGCTTTTGACGGCACAAAGAAGTAAGAGACACACACATAAAAGGGCATGCCATTGGCGTTATTATATGGTTCTATGGTATTCGAGAAAAAAAAACAATGAATGAATAAAAATTTAATGATGGAATGATTAAACTTTTGATCATATATTATTGATCATCATGCATATTTTTTCTTGGTTATGAATATGGGGGGGGGGGGGAGTTAAAAATAAGGAAACATCAATTTTCTAAATGGTTTCCAATTAATATAACGAATGTTGATATGAAAATGATGCACAGCCTAAATGCGAGCACTGCATATTTTATGGTTTATTATGTTACTTCAGAGCACCCTAACAGTGCCTCTGCATTCTGTTGGTGACGTCACGTCTTTCTTAAATAAAATATAGCGTTTCTGGGATTGGAAATAATTTGTCTGCAATTTTTTTTGTTATTTAAAAATTAAACATTTCAATTTTATTGATGTCAAAATAATTTTTGTCTACTTTTAAATTAATTTTAGTGCTCGTCTACAATATTTTCTTCTGATAGCTAACTATCTTCTGAAATGGGTTTGTTCATATGGATCACATGACTTTTTTTACACACTTGCATGTAACTGTAACTACACATCGGTGATGCTTGCTATTAAATTATGTAAAGATACTTTTTAAAGGCAACGCGTTACTTGTAAAAAGCATCACGATGCTTTGAGTATCGCGATAGAAAAAAGAAAAGCCAATGGTAACATCACAATTGTGACACGATTGGTCAGGTAGATGAAAAAAAGCAAGCCGATGCTTTTTTAAAGTAAGCTGATACTTTTTACACTATGCATAAAATTTTTTTCCATCACGATGCTTTTAATAAGTATCGCAATGCTTTTAACAAGTATCACGATAGAAACATGCAAGCCAGTAGAAAAATCACAATTGTGACATGAACTGCCACTGAAACAACACTAGCAAGGAAGAAATACAGATTGTAGGATATTTCATGTACAAAGTAATATGCCTTTTTATTTAATAAATATTTGAATATATAGTTTCATTATTTTTAATGAAATTCGTTGTTATTTATAATAAAGGAGCTAGCATCTTTACATTTTAAACTAGAAATCCATTGGGAAATATGAAATAGTTAACTTTCAACATTAAATAGAATCTTCATAAAACCAGGAACCTATAAATCAACGGAATCTTAAGATATGCTATACATTTCTTTGTTGTCTGCTGCTCTAATAAGCGAACAAGTGTCGATAGGGATATGATGGTATTTATGACTGTTGTAAGATGACAATCGTCAATAACGCTGTCTGTTCGAGCTCGGTCTGCTTGTCAAATATACATATTTTTATTTTCCCGGTAGTTGATTATTGCGTCGGCAATAATATAGTACTGGTACATTATCAAAATCAGGTTGAAATACTTTTTTTATCAATTTAATCTGTGGCTTCCTCCCCAAATAAAAACTAGAGCTGAAAAATTGCTGCAAATTGATTTAAATTCTATTCAAACTACAACAAAACTTTCAAAATACCATATTGCACGTCCCCTTAAAACTGGATGCCATGATAAAGCTGAACAATTTCTGAAAGTGGCATTAAACAACATTGAAACAAACAAACGATTGTTGAGCTTAGTCAGTTTTCAGCAATATCTTTTTCAAGGTACCTATTTTGCAATTAAATCCTCTTATAGTTTCCCGTTGCCTATGGCAGAGTGGTTAAGGTAGTTAGTTAGTCATCTAATATTGATAATGTCTGTCAACGAGGTTGCGGGTTCGAGTCTCACTGCAGGCAGGGTGTACTCAACTCTAATCTTAATTGACAAGGATTGCAAATTTCCTACTGCAGTTGAGTCTTTTCTCTTGGTACTCTGGCTTCCTTCCCAATAAAAACTGGATGCCATGATATAGCTTAAAAATTGCTGAAGGTGGCATTAAACACCATTCAAACAAACAGTATAGTTTCCATCCCAGAGCCTTCAAACTTGGTGGAACGTTGCATATACTGGTATATTGGACATTTGCACCTGCTATAAAAAATGCCCTGTATGTGGTCAGTTAGGCACATATCCGACATACATTCACAGCTTATAAAAACCTTTTTTTTTTGTGGATTTATGCTTCTCAAAATCAATGATTTTAACACCATACCCAAAAGTAAATATCAGATTAAGATACATGTATTAGGAACAAAAGAATAAAAATAAAACAACACTGCTAATTTTTGAATAGTGGTTTTATAAAACTATGACATTTATTTACATGCTTTCAAGCATACTGAACTCTCCATAAACATGTAACTAAATAAATAAAGTAAATAAACTTGTGCACTAATAATGTACCAAACATTTATTAATTTTTTTCAGAAAATGTTAGCTTGAAATGAAGATGGATTGAGTTACTGGCTACAAACTGAATGTTAGCAGTTCAAAGGTTAAATTTGATATGAATTAAGCCACACTTCTATTAGATAAAATGAAGAAGTCAGTTATGAAGAAGAAGGCGAAAGGATTTAGTGGTGGGTTCGGAAAGTAAGTAATGAGTAAGAACAGGAAACCATTGGCGGTATTGTTGTGGATTTGTCACCCTTTACCCCCTGCCAGGGCTTAACCATGCACCCACTGGGGGCCTATGGCAGCATTAAACTCTTTGACATCATTCAGAACATAGCTATATGCCCATGTCTTCTGTAAATTCTAAAAGAGTAATTGATACTGTAGCAGTGTTTAAAAAAATCTCAGGAGATGAGAACATTTTTCATTATCACAAAAGAATATTTTAAAAAAACATGCACTTCCTAAATAAAAATTAGTTTTCAAAAAACTTTCTAAAGTGTAGACATTTTAACATAAGTTTCAGTACCTGTAATATGTACTACTCTCCAAAAATAAAACATTACACTCGTAAAAGATATAATTCTATAATACATTTGGCCCTCTTAAAATATACTGTGTTTTAAGCTATTTTTAAAATATAATATTGTTTTCTTTAATTTTAAAAGCTGTTTTGATAAGGTTAGTTAACGTTGTTGCGTGCTATTTTGTTATATAGTGATGGGAGTTTCTGTCTGTCCGTCTTTCCGTCTGTCTATCTGTCTGTTATACTTTCTTTTATGCGCAACTCCTCTATCACTACTGAATGGAATTTGATGAAACTTACACAGAAACTTGGTCGCATAGTCCCACTGTACACCTGATATTTAACATTTGATCTGAATGATTTTTCGGGTTTCCCATAGCAAAACATGGACTTTGTCATTGACCTAACGGGGTACTATCTTTTCCGCAACTCCACCTACACCACTGAATGGAATTTGATAAACCTTTCAAAGAGTCTTTTTCACGTAGAGCCATTGTGCACCTGATATTTAACATTTTGATCAGATAAATATTTGGTATGTTTTAAAAATTGGGAAGAGGGGAGGCATCAATTAGTGAGCATTGCTCACAGTTTTTCTAGTTTTAATTCGTTTGGAATTTTCTTTGGAATGAGGCAACCAGGTATATCACCCTTGTACCAAATCTCTTTTCCAATTTAACATCCCTCACCTTTGCCATTTACCATTAACTCATGCCAGATATAAAAAATTTTCAGAAGTTTTGCCAACATGGATGAAGCAGCAGGGGATAAAGGAGTTTCTTTTGGCAAAGCAATTGACAGCTTGAAAAACATGGAGAAAGATTATTCAACTGCTAGTACTTCTGAACCGAGGAAATTGATAAAGAAAATATCATCTATTACAAAAGTCACCACCTTGAAGACGTTAGACAAATCTAGCTTTACATGGGCAGATATTTCTACTAATTATTTGGCCTTTGTTGAGGTGAGAACATATGAACATTGGGTAAAAATTTTGTTTTTTTGAGTTGTGCTACTAAAGATTTTATTCCAGGAATTTGTTGTAGTTTTCTGCTTAGAAGTTGAGAATATTTTTACTGTACATGCAATTATTTTACATTCGAATATGGCATCGTTCATACACTTTGAGAACAAATTAGGGCTCTAATAAGCATATAGCCTGCTGTGACGTCACAATTAGAATTTGATGTTTTATATGCTGATCTGAAAATTTTAAACTGGAACAACGCAATTTTGTTAAGATTTCTTAATATTTTTTGCTTAAAATGTACATTTTGCTTAAAAGGTACGTATATTCAATAAAAGGAAGAGCATATATTTATCTTTTCAGTTTCTAAAACCAATATTACCATTGAAAGCGTCCTCTTATATCCGCTTCAAATTTAAAAACATTTGTTAGACATATTAGAATCTAAAATAGATTATTGCATTTGGGCTCTATGCCAATTAGAACATGGTCTGACCTTGTTAGAACTCTGTATAAAATATTGACAAATGTAAGGTCTGACCATGTTTTAATTCGCATAGAGCTCACTCATAATAATCTATATCTTTATTAGCCTATGAAGAAAAAGCCAATTAGATTTGGTGAACTACTTGGAATTATAATTCAGAAAATGTCATTATGCCCTCAGATTGGTATCAGAATGCATGTATCTCGTATGATTTATGCAGATTAATAATTTGTTTGTAAGACTTTCTAAAGATCTTTATAAAGATAAGAGGTTTATGTTGGACTTTCTTCAGAAATTTACTGACTTCATTGTCATACCTAGTAATAACAATGTAACTAACACTGTGGGAAGTTAAAGTTCTACAATAAAACAGAAGGAAGTTAAGAGAGCTGTTTATTAAAGCATTATTCATTTGAAACTGAGTCTTAAATATGATTGCAAATTATAAATTACCAGTTTACAATCAAATAATATGGGTATAGGTGCAACCTGGATGTGATCATCACACATTTCATGGCTCGTTACGTTATTTCAGAGCACTTAAACTGTACATCTGCATTCCATTGTTGCTGTGGCTGCTTTAAAATTAATTTTAGTGCTCTTCTACAATTTTTCTTCGGATAGCTCACTACCATCTAAAATGTTGATATGGATCATGTGACATTTTTTCACACACGTATGTGGCCGTATAGCTCACATCTGTGATGCTAGCTATTAATGTGTGTAACAGTGTTACAAAAAGTGGACTTTTAATGAATGACTCCCAAAGCAACAAAAATATTTTCATTTTCAGAATGTATATGGAAAATTAAAAGATGCAAAGGAGAATGAACCAGTCAGACTGGACTGGACTGGTTTAGAACATCTGAGTGATGCTGTTTTTGGTTGTCTTGTAGAAAAGACAAAGATACCAGGATACAACCATGTATTGGGTATTGTGTTAACAGGATGCTGCCAATTAACAGATATCGGAGTAAGATGGATGTCTCAGTGTTTTCCTAAATTAAAAGAGGTAAAACTAAAAACAACTTTCAAAAATTTAATGAGGTCATTCATATAGGAGGCGTATTAGGTTTTTTGTTTGTTTCATGTTGTACATAGTTATTTTAACCAAATTGAAATGTACATATCTAAATATAAGTAATAAGTTATTTCATAAAATTGTATGAGATATGATAAGAACATGAAAAGATATACAAGAACAGCTATTAAAATATTCACTTAATATAAATATACTTTTTAAAGTCTTTTCACAGTAAATTGCAGATTTTGGCAGTTTATCTTAAAATATACAGGACGCCCAGTGTTTTTAAGTGTAGACACTCAAAATTACCCACAAATTATCTCTACCCCAAATTGCAAATATTAATTGTTTTATTCAATTTGTTGTCAGTCACTCTTGCATTACCAACAGCCTGGATGTAGACTGGTAAAGTCATGTAAATACGAGGAAATTTAGAACTTTAAAATTTTTAATAATTTTCGTAAATAAATCGGAACTTGCACTAGAACAGATTTTTTAGAACAACTTGATATACGGTAATTAAAAAAAAGACAATATACTCCCTTAGTTCAATTAACAACAAACGGTATACCAGTGATAATGTGTTTTGTCCTTATTATTTCATATACACTATATCAATTCGTTTTTTGCAGGCAATACACAAATGTTAACGTTTTCTCTAGACAAGGTGCACGTGACATAAATAAATACACAACTGTTTAACCACACGGTCAGCAGAAAGTAATCAAGGTCACATTTACATCTTTCTTTATGTAACAAAAACCATGAAATAAAAATAGAAGTTTCATTTTAAAAAACATTAATTGTATACACATTAAAAATGTCAATTTTTTTTACACCTAAATTGACCAATATTAGAGATAAAAATAGATCAATTGGTTTATGTGCCAAGTAACTGTTACCAGTATAACGATGATTGTTGTTTTTATCGTTCTGATTTCATTATGTTTTCACTGAAATAATATGCGAATTTAGTTTTGTTTGTCCAATCAATTGACAATAGGCATACGCTTAAAATATTTTTCTCCCTACTCTAGACTGAAGACACGTGTAACATGTACATAAATACACAACTGACCTGTTAAACCGCGTGCTTTGCATAAAGTATAATTCGGGATAGAAGCTTTACATTTAACTTCAGTATTACCGAAATTAAAAAAAAAATGAAGTTCTGTTTAAATGCTCACCCAAATAAAAATAAATAAAAATAGGTTTCCAGGCATGCGCACTATTGCATAAATTTGTGAAGTGAAAAAAGCTGAACTGTGAATTGTACAAGCACAGCTCACTCTCGGACTTCCAGGATTGCAATAAATAAAATTGTTAACGTTGTTGAAACCACTAAAGACACTAATTATTTATAATTAATTTTTAAATATAGATAGACATATAGATTAAGGCAGACAAGTTATTTCTGCATGTGCAAAACAAAAGAAACATCGTGAAGTTTGAAGATTGAACACATTTTAATATTTCAGTAATGAGAAAAGCAAGACATTAGTTGGTTCTTTGCTTGCAATAAACAATCGATACAATATATATTCTACATCCTGCAAATCCAAAAAACACAGTGTCACACCGTGTTACACCCGAAAGTCAGTACATCAAGGGGATTAATTTTAAGGTGGTGATAGATAACAACACTCTGAAACACTGATTCGCTGAGAAAATTTCGGTGATACACCGTGTAACACAGAGAAATTTCTCGTTTTTGAGTGTTTGAGTGACGATACACTCTGGGCGTACTGTACATTTTATCAAATAAAAATTATCATTTTCTGACAGTAAAGTCATTAAAATTTCAAAGCTTAAAAAAAAAATATGTCTAAGATCATCATAAACCAGGCATGGTAGAGTAACATGGCTATCTTCATAAGTTCTAACAGTACAATAATACATTAGCTCTCTCCTATCAGTAAGTTTTCATATCACAATTAGCATTGGTGTAGCACCCAGAAATAGTGGTACAGTTGGAGATGTGACCAGTAGGGACATTATGTACATTTATGATAAGGGTCTGGAGGGCTTTGAGCTCTGGGGTAAATGGTGTAAAATCCTGCATTCTGGGAGTTTCCTGACACTAAAAGTGAATGACTATAAGTGGCAATTTTTATACCTGATCAGTTGAAAACCGGCATTTTTTATTTCAATGTACAAAAAAACTGGTGCAGTTTTTCCATACCAGCAATTTAATATGGTACAGACAGACTTGTACAGGCTGTACCCCTTGCTGTGGCAGTGGTTAGTGAAGTGCCACCCACACTTACAGCAAAGCACTAAAGTCGTTAAAAAAAACTATTATTAACTAATTTATTCTGTTCATTACCAAACCTGATCTCTGCCATATTTTTTTACAGGAAGTAAAACTAGTGCATTATGCGTAAACATAATTAACAAAGAGTCGTTAGCAGGTTCTCTTTGGTTTTAGCTTAGTTTGTCATTAAATGTTTTTGAACAACAATTAATATTTAACATAAAGTTAGCTAAAGATTTTGTTAAATATTTAACAAGTTCTTAGCTTAATCATCGCTAACTTTAATGACACTTTTGAACAACTGGCCTCAGATGGGAGTCTTCAATTCATCTTTGCTAAAACATATTTACCAAAAAAATGTATATTTATATCACATGTTATGTAACATAAAAACCTAATGCTACTTGTTTTTTTTATGCTATAATTCCATATTTTGGCAATTTTATTCCCCCAATGTACTTTATCTGCCCAAATAAAATTGATGTAGATTCGTTTTTGTTCCAATTTCACTATCCTAGCTTTCTGTCTAGTAATGACCTTCCAATTTGTTTTTGTTCCATATTCACTTGCCTAACCTTCTGCCTAGCGATGCATGACCTTCCAATTTGTTCTTGTTCCTTAGTCATTCACCTAACCTTTTGCCTAGCAATGACCTTCCAGCTTCTGCCTAGCGATGACCTTCCAGCTTCTGCCTAGCAATGACCTTCCAGTTTCTGCCTAGCAATGGCCTTCCAGTTTCTGCCTAGTGATGACCTTCCAGCTTCTGCCTAGCAATGACCTTCCAGCTATCAATGACCTTCCAGTTTCTGCCTAGTGATGACCTTGCAGCTTCAGCCTTGCAATAACCTTCCAGTTTAAGTGAAAATGCTTTACACATAACATACTTACTACTATTTATGTACTAATTTACTAATAAGACAGTGTATTACTGTGGTTTCATTGATTTTCGTGGGTATCAATTTTCCTGGTTGGAGGAAAAAAGACATTTCGTGGAATTCTTAAATTCGTGGTTCACAGAATAAATAAAAATTAAAAATTAAAAATGAGGGAATTGCTTACAAATTTTCGGTATTCACATACAGTGTTAGTCTGTACATTTTCTGATACGTCATTTGCAAGATATAATTGCTCTCGGGAGGTGACAATTGTAATGCTGATCACAGGATTTCATAGAAATTTACGGTACTTTTATTGGAAAGCATCGACATTTAAACAAAATGGGACAGCTTAAGAAAGACGATGCAAAACCAAACCTGTTTTCTGTTGCTGCGTGGTGCAAAGGGCACACTAAACATAAATTTATGAAAGGGGTTGCGTTTTATGTCGTTTGTAAACACAATTTTAAAAGAAGCACGGTGCATTGAGTAAAGTGCCCTAAATAAAATCATGCAATGCCATATATCACATGATAGTGTACATCTAGCTACCTATCTTGAAAACGGCGTAATGACTGTTTGGTTTTCAAAAGAACACAAAGTAATAAAGATTAAAAATATAAAATAATTATCATAATTAATAAACATGCCATTTTATTAAAAGCAACCTAAGTAAACAGTTCATTGTAAATTCGTCTTACATTCCCTGGGGCAAAGATTAAGTTTGTTTGTTTGACAATATACTTCATGATATAATTAGTGGTTTTTAAAGATGGAAATCAGTATAAAAGGTGTAAATGAAAAATATATATTGCTTTAATTATTGATCATTATTTCAATTCAGAATGTTACTTCAAGATTTGTGTATACATCAACACTTTACAACGAAAAATGAAAATGCACAACAGGAAATGCTCCTTATTGATGGGATTACGCAATTAATCCTAATTATGCCTAGCGATGACCTTCCAGCTTCTGCCTAGCAATGACCTTCCAGTTTCTGCCTAGCGATGACCTTCCAGCTACTGGAAAAACTATGACCTTC
Source organism: Limnoperna fortunei (assembly GCA_944474755.1). Taxonomy (NCBI): domain Eukaryota; kingdom Metazoa; phylum Mollusca; class Bivalvia; order Mytilida; family Modiolidae; genus Limnoperna; species Limnoperna fortunei. The sequence goes on from OX104122.1 coordinate 23,493,770, forward strand.
CAGCTTCTGCCTAGTAATGACCTTTTAGCTTCTGCCTAGCGATGACCTTCCAGTTTAAATGCAGATGCTTTACACATAATATACTTTCTACTAATTATGTAAATGTACTAATTTACTAATAAGACTGTGTATTAAAATAAATCTATCATAATTTCAGGTGTCATTAGCTGGGTGCACAGAAGTTACAGAATCTGGCATTTTTAACCTGGTTATGAACTGTCCCGACTTGAAGTCCATAGACCTGACAGCAACCAATATTATGGTACTGCCTACGCAGATCGTTGGTAAAGACGTTGATACTGCTGGATGTCCACTGGTATCACCCAATGATGCATTCATACAAAAAAGTGGCCTAAATGCCATGAAAGGTAGGTCACTGCTGCAACAGTTAAAAGCCCTGATACGTAAAACGTAGGTCACTGCTGCAACAGTTATACACCCCATATATGTGAGAATGTAGGTCACTGCAGCAACAGTTATACACCCCTGATACATAAAATATATGTCACTGCTGCAACAGTTATAGCCCCCTGAAATGTAAAATGTAGGTCACTGCTGCAACAGTAATATGCCCCTGATACGTTACATGTAGGTCACTGCTACAACAGTTATACACCCCTGATATGTAAAATGTAGGTCACTGCTGCAACAGTAATATGCCCCTGATACGTTAAATGTAGGTCACTGCTGCAACAGTTATACACCCCCTGATACTTTAAATACAGGTCACTGCTACAACAGTTATATGCCCCTGAAACGTAAAATGTAGGTCACTGCTGCAACAGTTATATGCCCCTGAAACGTGAAACGTATGTCACTGCTTCAACAGTTATACACCTCTGATACATAAAACGTAGGTCACTGCTGCAACAGTTATACACCCCTGATATGTAAAACGTAGGTCACTGCTGCAACAGTAATACACCGCTGATATGTAAAACGTAGGTCACTGCTGCAACAGTAATACACCCCTGATATATAAAACGTAGGTTACTGCTGCAACAGTTATAGCCCACTGATACGTAAAACGTAGGTCACTGCTGCAACAGTTATACAGCCCTGATACTTAAAACGTAGGTCACTGCTGCAACAGTTATATGCCCCTGATACTTAAAACATAGTTCACTACTGCAACAGTTATACTCCCCCTGAAACATAATACATTCCCATGTTTTTGATCATGTTTCGTTTTCCATTCATTTGTATATAGTTTTTTTATCTTTAAGTCTTTCATCCATCTATTCATTTGTTCATCCATTTGTTCAGCTGCTTGAGAAAATAAGTAAATTTGTTCTTTGCCAGCCTGCACAATACAGTTAAAAATAAGCATTTTTTGTTCGTCCCCATTCACAAAGAAAAGGGTATAACAGTATGTTCAGTCTGCGGTCTAAAATTAGACAGTGTGTTAATTCATCTCATAGATAATTCAATTAATGTACTGTTAGCAAATTCAAATAAAGTATATACAAAAGTAAAAAGGAACATTTTAAAGTAAATTCATTAAATTTTTTCAGGCAGTGATTTAGCTAGCGCTCACCACTTTCTCAATTGGCAAAGACTATTCACAAGTGACCAAATATTTTGAACGTAATTTGCCTCTTAAAATTTTGAAGTTTCAACATTTTTTTTGTCAAAATCGCCACCGGTAAATCCAAACACCTTACCTAAGATACAAGTTTATGACCCAAGGCAATCAAAGTAATTATGTAATAGACACATGTCACTGCATATGTTTTGATAATAAATCATTTAATCACTGTTTACACATGGCCGAGTGGTTAAGGTAGTTTGTCTTCTATTGATCACATGGTCTCTCAACACTGAGATTGCGGGTTCGAGTCACACTGCAGGCAGGGTGTAATTGACTCCAATCCTAATTGACACGGATTGCCCGTTTTCCTACCGGGTACTCCGGCTTCCTCCCCCAATAATAAATGGACGCCACGATGTCTGAAAAATTGCTGAAAGTGGTGTTACAACACCATTCAAACAAACAAAAACTGTTTACACACCATCACATGCAATCAAGCATCATAGCCACAGGTACCAATGTTTGATGGCAACTTAGGGCAGTCTTATCGTGGTCCCACATCACTTTGTTCAACTTTAAAAGCATAGTTGAAGTTGCCTTGTCATTTTGAAAAAGTCGCCTCATGTCTCCTTTTAATTTTATTGCAGATTTGTCAGAAATCCTCATATTTTTGTCATAGCCTCATGTTTATCATGATTATGTGCCATTTGTTAATGCTGTTTCCCACGGGATTTTAATTTGTAAAATACTAAAATACAATGAAAACCAGTTCAAAGCAAAAGTCTTATAGTCAAAATACTATGACCTGTCAGGTATTTTCTACCTATTGCTCAATCAATTTCAAAAGTAGATAACAGCTGTTTAGAAAACTGCTTCAATCTGTTTTATTTAAAGCTCTTAATCAGAAAGAGCTGGACATTTAAATTGCAGCTATTCATGCATGACTCGGGTAACTTAACTGGAGAGATTGCCATACACATTAGTAGCTGCAATTTAAATGTCCAAGCTATCACTGATGAAGAGCTTTAAAGAATACAGATTGAAGCAGTTTTCTAAACAGCTGTTATCTGTATTAAGAATTGGTTGACCAATAGGTAGAAAATACCTGACAGGTCATTGTATTTTGACTAAAATAGCGGATATTAACTCTGTGCTGCAGATTGCAAAATACAATGCTGCTAGAATCTAAGTTCTTTTTGCAAAATCTGTTTTTATAGTTGCATCATCAAGGTCTATGGAGTGACTTTATATGTGTAATATATGGTTTTTAATATCATCACTAAGGTTTTAGGAGTGATTTTATATGTGTTTGCTTTTTAATTGCCTCTGTGAGCTCCCAGGAAAGAGTTTATATGTGTAACAGCTTGATATACATTTTTCAAAATGTGGGAAATAAGTTAATAAATTATAACACTAAGGTTTAACAAATATTGTGCCTCGTCTTTGATTGGTTAAGCATGTTATGAAATCAATGGTTTGTCTAGATGATAGGAACGTTTTTATAGTCTGTTCCACCATTCATTTTTTGTTTTACCTATATAGTTTTTAGTCCGTTAGTCTACTGTTTGTACTGGAACATTTTAAGTATCCAGGGTGCCGTTTCAGAAAGCGATTGTTAGCTTAACGTGCACGTTATCCCATTTAAATTGCATGGGATAACGAGCACGTTAATTAGCGATCGCTTTATGAAACGGCACCCAGATGTGTTTAACAAAGTAGATAATATATTATTTATGGTTTAATGCTATAATGGTTTACTAATTGCCCATTGGTATATCTTTTAGCTGTTGTGGTGTAGGGTGGCCTTGGTGGCAGAGTCGTTGAGGTAGTTCGTCTACTATTGATCGCGTAGTCTGTCAACACTGAGGTTGCAGTTTCAAGTTTCACTGGGGGAAGGGTGCGCTCAACTCCAATCTTAATTGACAAGGATTGTCAGTTTTCCTTCAGAAGGTTGGGAGTTTTCTCATGGTACTATGGCTTCCTCCCCAATAAAAACTTAATGCCATGATATAGCTGAAAAATTGCTGAAAGTGGTGTTAAACAACAACATTCTAACAAACAAACAATCAGGTGGTGTAAAAATAAATGACCTTTAACTGTCATGTTAACTCTGGTGCTGAAAATCCAACCTAGTTTGTTGTTGTAGAACAAATCAGTTATGATAGACAAGTCTTGTTTTATAAAATAACCACAAAAATCTCACTAATCATTATTAAACATGCACTGCTTGATTCGGCCTATGACCTGTCACATTCCAGGCTATCGATAACATCTAAAAACCTAACAGCCAGACAGGCCTCGTTGTTGTTTAGTAACCTAGATGGTTATTTGTATCTTTTTTTTGGTAACTGGAAGATCATTTATTTATAAGAAAATATTTTATTTTGTTTTTCAGAAGCAAATTTCAAAAAACCAGTTAGTAAGAACCTGATAAAAGTTTGTATTGTTCGTCAACAAAACTTCACATCCAATTTTATGCCACAGATTACTGGGGAAAAAATAATGAAAAAACAAGACCTATTATATAAATCTTCAGTCCAGTTGAAAAACGCAGACATAGTGGCAAATATTATTGAATCTGAAGAGGTGAGTAAACAAAAAAACAGTTACTTCTTTTTGCTCCGATGTGCTGGACATGACATGAAAACTGTTGCCTGATGCTGAAGGCAGAGGTCACCAGTTCGCAAGTCATCTCCAGCACAGAGGAACAATTTGACTGTTCCTGAAACATGCATAAATTAATTGTTTTATTAGCATCGATATTGAGCATGTAACAGTGTTAATCTGGAAGTAGAGTTAACCTGTAGAACTGTGCATCTATATCAGAAAGGTTGTACATGAATTGAAGCTGTGCACTTTCAATTATGGAATTGTTCGAGGATATTTTTCTCAATTTTCAAGACTTGGGAACTTAGTCATTTTTCAGAACATTTGCAGAATGTTCTCTGTGAAGTTTCAGTGATATGGATTGAACACTGTAGGAGGAGTTGATTACACAAAATAATCAACTCCTCCTACAGTGTTTAACCCATATCCCTTAAACTTCACAGAAAAGTTGCACATGTATTGAAGTTGTGAACCTGCAATTATAAATTGTTTGAGGAATTTTTTTCCATATTTTCCAGACTGGGAACTTAGTCATTTTTCAGAACACTTGCAGAAGACGGTTCCTATTTTGTGTAATTAGCTCCTCCTACATTTTTTGACACAGGTCCAAACCTTCTTCCAACAAATTGTTAAATATTCCCTATTTACTAAGGTACATGTACTTGCTTTTCTGACTTTTGTGATTTCTTATAGTGTTAGGGTCAGAGGTCAGTTCTAATAACTGTCAGGTCTGCAGTACAATAATAAATCATACAATAGATATGACTGCCCCCGTTTTAACAGACGTTACCAACAAAGGTTTTGTAGCGAGCATCGCAGATGCGAGCTATACGGTTACATGCGTGTGTGTAAAAAAAGTCACGTGATCCATCAATCGGAACATCTCTCGGTCATTTCCGTCAAGGGTCGAGAAAGTGACCTCGGAGGTAAGTGATCTCCATTTTGAACTATTTTCAGTGATTTCAAAGAATTTGTGACGTCACAAGTTCGTTTGTGACGTTTCAGTTCATTCATTGATTGGCTTGTCATTGACGTTTAGTTGATTGTTACTGATGACGTCAGATTGTAAACAATAACTTATCCATTTAAACGTTGTCAAAGAAGGAATTTGTTGGTAGTGTTAGCGAATTTAAGTTTAAAAATATACAATCTTGTATTAGTTTTTAGTTCTGCTTCAATAAAGATATCTATAGTTGAATAATAAAAGGATAATCTATTTCATCGCACTAAAATAATGTTGTTGTGTAAACAGGCTAACCGCATCACATTTGGACCGATTTTTGGTCCATATCCATACACTTACCTCCGAGATTACTTTCCGACCATAGGCGGAAATAACCGAGGTGATCCGATTGGTGATCCATATGAACAAATCCATTTCAGATGGTAGCTGAGCTATCCGAAGAAAATATTGTAGACGAACGAAAAAATATATAATATAAAAGTAGAAGATAATAATTTTGACATCGAAAAAATTAAAGTGTTTATTTTTTAAATTACTACAAAAATGTCAGACAATTTTTTTTCAATCTGAAACGCTGTATTTGAAATTGATTTTTGTGACGTCACCAACACATTAGAAAAGACGTCACGTCATCAATGGAATGTAGAGGCACTGTTAGGGGGCTATGAAGTAACGACATGAACAATGTGCGATGCTCGCATTTAGGCTGTGCCTACATTCATATTATTTTACAGGGAATGATGGACAAATTTGTTTCCAAGCGGTCAGTAATTGTTGTACCATATGAACATGATGAAGCTAAACCATTGGATGATCTGGTTACCTGGCTGTTCTCTGTTTACTGCCAAGTATTGACAAAGGTAGGGTTACCAGACTGCCTATGTAACAGTCAGAAACATGTTTTGCATTTCGTTTTTGTTAATCTTGCTCAGTGTGTAGTTAAGGTGGTAGTTTAATATAGGATCTTATATTGGTATGAGTGGATTATGGGATTTCTTTAATCAAGAGAGTTTAAAATTGCATAATTTAACTATATCAAGATTGGAGAAATCTGATAATCCAAGAGCATTAATGTAAAATTTTGTTTCAATAATATTAAAAAGCCGTAAATTTGTTAAATGAAATGCAAATTCTCCCAACCCAGTTTTATGATCATGGCTTAAATACACAGTAAATGGAAGTTGTTTTGTTTATGAAGTCATTATTTTTGTTTATGATGTTATTATTTTTAGCCAATAAACACATAATAATCACAGATTCACTTTTGATGAGAACTATATTTTTGCACACCGGTCTAGCAGTTGAAATATTATGTCAAAATTAGAGAATCTTTTAATAACTCTTGTGTCAACACTAAGGTTGAAAGTTCAAACATAACTTCCACCAAAGTGTTTATTGGCTAAAAAGTTTTCCTGTTCAATGTCCTTTACTATTGCTGAAAAATTGCTGAACGTGGCAATCCGTTCGCACAATAACCCAAATGGCCTACTATTATTACATTCAAATAAAGGTCTTAAAATTTAAAAATTTGGAATGAGACAGATTTTTTTTGTCACCATAAAAGGATGATTGATGGTTGTAATTTTATTATCACACACCTAAATTATATAGAATAGAATCCACAGTATACAGCTGCCTAATTAGCAGTTATCTTGTGTGGAGAAAATCTATAATAAATCATATTATTCCAATCTTTTATTGTTCACGAAATTACACCATTTTGCAGGTTATCTATTACAATATCGTTGGTCAACCCTGAAATTTTAATTCTGTGTGCTGTATCTTTTCTTATCCTATAATTTGTATGGAAATTAATGAAAAATAGTGGTTGTGACTTGGGAGTGTGCAGGAAATAATTTTCTTTGCAATTTATGACTTGGGAGTGAGCAGGAAATAATTTTCTATGTAATTTATGACTTTGGAGTGAGCAAGAAATAATTTTCTTTGTAATTTATGACTTGGGAGTGATCAGGAAAGGAAATAATTTTCTTTGTAATTTTTATACCCCTGCTCGATAGAGTCGGGGTTATATAGTGGTCCTCATGTCCGTCCGTCCGTCCACATTTGGTTTCCGGATGATAATTCAAAAAGTTTACATCCGATTTGAATGAAACTTTGGGATATTGTTATATATCAGGTTGGTAAGAAGCCTATCGATTTTGGGGAAAATCCGTCAAATTTCAAGGTCACAGTCCACGAAAAACGTTAGAAATTTTAACAAAAAAGTTGTTTCCGGACAATAACTCAAAAAGTTTACATCCGATTTGAATGAAACTTTGGGATACTATCATATATCAGGTTGGTAAGAAGCCTTTTGATTTTGGGGGAAATCCGTCAAATTTCAAGGTCACAGTCCACGAAAAACGTTAGAAATTTTAACAAAAAATTTTTTTTCCAGACAATAACTAAAACAGTTTGCATCCGATTTGAATAAAACTTTGGGATATTGTTATATATCAGGTTGGTAAAAAGCCTTTTGATTTTGGGGGAAATCCGTCAAATTTCAAGGTCGCAGTCCACGAAAAACGTTAGAAATTTTAACAAAAAAGTTGTTTCAGGACAATAACTCAAAAAGTTTGCATCTGCTTTTAATGAAAGTGTAAAATATTGTTATATATTTTGTTGGTAAGAAGCCTATTGATTTTGGTGGAAATCCATCAAATTTCAAGGTCACAGTCCACGAAAAACTTTAGAAATTTTCACAAAAGCGGGGGTATCAGCGATCGCTAGATCGACTTTGTCTAGTTTATATCTAAGGCTTTCATAATACTTGTTTCCCTACTTGTCAAAAATTGCACATGAACTACATTTTTACCTCTGTCTACCATGGGATGGTGCTGTGGCAATTTAAATAGAAAATTGAAATCTCTTTTCATGCAAATATTTTTAGCTGGTATTTGCAGCTATTGCAATTAGTGAAGATAAACTTGAACACGTTAATTGGTTGTCGTATGCTTTTGATGTTTGTTTGTTTGTTTGATGGTGTTTTAATGCCACTTTCAGCAATTTTTCAGCTATATCATGGCATCCAGATTTTATTGGGGGAGGAAGATGGTGTACCCGGAGAAAACCCCCGACTGTAGGAAAACTGGAAATCTTTGTCAATTAAGATTGGAGTCAAGTACACCCTGCCTGCAGTGAGAAACGAACCCCCAATCTCAGTGTTGACAGACCATGTGATCAAAGGTAGGCGAACTACTTTAACCACTCGGCCACCGAGGCCCCATATGCTTTTGATAACTTTTCATTATATTTCAGGTGTCAAAGACTTCTGTATTGTTTGTAGCACTTGTCGAAGACATAAACAAAACAGTCAAACATCATACTGCTGCATTTGATCATGCAACTCAAATGGCTGTGGAAAAACTAACAAAACAAAAGAAGTTATTGTAAGTTAGACACGGTCACTTTACCTATTTAACCCAGCCACATATGGTTTTATTTGACTGTTTTAAGAAGCTCATAGTTTATGCCCATATATTGGTCCTTTCTGTCTTTTGTTTTTCGTAAATTTTTAGGTTATTTGTTACTTTAGTGTTTAATTGAAGTGCGAGGTGTTGGTTGGTTTATCCCTTTTTAGCTCACCTGACACATTGGGTCAGTGTGAGCTATTCTCATCACTTGGCATATGTCATTGTCATTGTTGTTGTCAGTCGTAAACTTTTTACATTTCAATTGTATTCTCCAAAACCACTTGGCCAATGAGAACTAAACTTGGCATGAATGTTAATTGGGTGGTTCTTAAGTTTAAGGTTTTTGGTGCTGACCAAATATTAAACATGGCTGCCAGGGCAATTAATGCCTTCTGATTGTCTAAATTTAAAAATCTTATCACAAACCTCTTTGCAGATTGATTCAAAATATATGAAATGTACCTTAGATGGTCATCTACAAAGTTGGAGTTTTTTGTGATGATCCAAGATGGCCATCACCACGGAACACAGCAGGACCCTATGGGAAAAATACAAATAGCTTCTACAAAACTGTTACACACTATATGCACTATATATTTTGAGTTTTTTAAGGGTTCCATAAGATATGATATCGCATGCACTGAGCTGCCCTGATTGTTTTATTATATTTCACTAAATTTTCTACTCTTATTCTTGGTCTCTTTAATATATTGGTGTACAATATACAAGTATGTATATTCATTCATTTTTTGAGGTCTTGGTCATTATCTGATTTTTTAAATGTAGAATTTTGTCATTATTTTGTGATAGAAAACAATTTTAAAGTGCATAATTCAAAAACACATTGCGATATTGCATGATAGAAGCTTGGTTGCAATTGATATTGCACAGCTAATCAATTTTTTGGATTTTGTTCTTGTACTGAAAAAACCAGCCATGCAATATCACTTGTAATCAAAACTTCAGCCGTGCAATGTCTTAAAATATGGGTTAGTGAGAGATACATTGTTTTAATGGACGCTTAAATTACGAAATGTAATACAGAGGATTCCTCTTAATTGCTTTACCAATTTGTCAGAGAAAAATACGCAATTAACAGGAGCATGCAGTTAACAGAAAGGCAATATTTTAACAGAAAATATAAAGTTTTCACTTTAATTATCTAATTAAAAGCTGCGTTGATACATAAAACAATTAAGATGACTCTTTTAGCTTACCTTAATTCTCGTAACAACAATTATAATATAAAAGAAGGTTGTGAAAACATGTTTTGATATTTCTAGTGCCTCTACAATAACTTTTTTTTTAAACTTGTCCCTTCGGACAAGTAACTTTCAAAATTTACTTGTCCGAATGAAAACATCACTTGTCCGAAAATTTTGACCCAGAACATCCAAAATTTGTATGTTTCAATTATGTGGTTAAAAACAATACATATTATGCTTAGCTAACTTTACGATAGATTGAAACAGAATTTTGTCAGATCCATGTGTGTGTTGATGTTTTGATGTCAAATTAGTTTTACAACTATTATTGGCAAGCTCAGTTCCTTCAAGTGTTTTCTTGATCACGAATAAAGTTGTATACTGGTCCCATCGCAGCTTGTAGTTAGGGCTATGCATCTGTATTTTCGAACCAGCGCTAAGTAATTTGCATAAATTTGTTGACATGTTATCTGCAATGAAAAAAATGTAATGGATAATAAATTCAGAAAAAATATTGACCAAACTTGCATTTTCAAGAAAAGATACTTCAATTCTTTATGATACTTCATTATAGGCTTATTTTTTTACTTCTCCTGATGGACAAGTGACTACTGAGTTTTACTTGTCCGACAGACATTTCCACTTGTCCCAGGCAATCGGACAAATGTTATTGTTGAGCCCTGGTGCAAAACACTGTTCTTGCCTCATTTGGAAATGTTAGATTTTGACAAGTAACAAGTCCATTTCTGGATAATTTAATGCAATAAACAGTTATTTTTGAATTTTTAATATTTTTCATGCAATCAACAGAATTTTTGTTTACTTAGAGATTATAGGAAATGGTTAGGTGTTTTAAAATCTCATGCAATTAAGAGAAATATGCAATTAACAGATATGCAATTCAGTGGAACCCAATGTAATATTATATATTGTACTTTCATTATAGGTTAGAAAAGAAAGGCAGTCAAGAATCTCCATTGACCAAGTTAGACCAGGACAACATGGCATCTACAATGGAACTGTTAAATGCCTTAAAGACTCAAGCCCCAAACATCAAATTCATTACTGCATTCAAAGACAATGTGCAGGTAAGACTGTTAAATGCCATAAAGACTCAAGCCCCAAACGTCAAATTCATTACTGCGCTCAAAGACCGTGTGCAGGTAACACTGTTAAATCCCATGAAGACTCAAGCCCCAAATGTCAAATTCATTACTGCAGTCAAAGACAGTGTTCAGGTAACACTGTTAAATGCTTTACAGACTTAAGCCCCAAATGTCCAATTCATTACTGCATTCCAAGACAGTGTGCAGGTAACACTATTACATGCTTAAAGACTCAAGCCCCAAATGTCAAATTCATTACTGCATTCCAAGACAGTGTGAAGGTTACACTTTTAATGCCATAAAGACCCAAGCCCCAAAATATCAAATTCATTACTGTGGTCAAAGACAGTGTGCAGGTAATAATTTTAATGCCATAAAGACACAAGCCCCAAATGTCAAATTCATTACTGTGGTCAAAGACAGTGTGCAGGAAACATTGTTAAATGCTTTAAAGATTCAGGCCCCAAATGTCCAATTCATTACTGCTGTCAAAGAATTTAATTTATAGTCAGACCTGTCTAATTTTACCTTCATATGGACCATTGTATGTAATATATAGGTAGCACAAAACAGGTAGTAGGTTATGGGTTTATTTAGTATGCTATGCACTTCCAAGTGAAATAAAATTGAAGGTAACACACGACACATTAATGCTTGAGAACTGTGATTACTAAGGCAGGTTTTACTAAACCTATTACTATTTACGGGTACTTTTGCAAATACATGTATGTGTCAGATGTAAAGTGCCATTCTGTTTTTCTTTATATTTAAAATTTTTTTTGTTATAGATAAATAATTCCTTAATACAAGAAATCCTTCTAGCATCAGAGAATGTCATCAAATTGTATCCAGAGTATGAGGAGTTGTCCTCCCATATATTCCAGTATGCTCTCTCAGACACATGTTTAAAAATGTTTGAATCAGATGATATGACTGGTGCCCTGTCTCTAGAAGGTGCTGCTCCATCGTCTGCTGCTACCATGGAATTATTACATTTGTTGGTATGTGCTTCATAGCTACAGGGTAAATGTATTATTTTTGGATTTTTGTAATGTAGTTTGTAACCACTTAAAATATTTTCAATATGTTAAGATTATTGCATCCATTAATTTGTAAAATAAACAATTGAAATGCTGAAATCCAATCAATTTTTGTTTATTATCGCTATTTTGCAGTATTTTCCTTTGATCTTTGTGTGCGATATTATTCCATCTCACTTTACTAGCTTGAGATGGGCCCATCTCAGCTCGCTGTCAAGACAGCGATAAACAGATTATTTACGTTTTATGAAACTCGATGCATTTTCTCGTCATCTCATCTCAGGGCTATCGCCCTTCGACAAGATATGAACGAGAAAACGCATCTCCCTATCGACATAATATATGCAGGTATTGTGATTACACAATGAAAGTATATTACACTGTAACAAAAAGTACATTACACTCCAACAATTGCTGATCATGCATGAATTTGTCTTATGACGTAAATTGTATGACATTGTTAAGAAAATATAATGTTTTAAATCATATATAAATAATACTGGTATATTTGTCAGATCTGAATTTTCACGAGTTTGCAAAAATGTCAAGATAGCGACTTTTTCCACTAGAGAGTTTGAAATTACTGAAAGGCAAACTTACAAATCTTAGTGAAAAGAGTCCCCCTTATGTAAAGAGAAAATATAAAATATTTGTACATTGTTGTAATTATACAGTTTATTTGTACAAGCCTTAGAAACAGGTAGAAATGTGAGGTTCTGCGAGCATTTCTTACCTGTTTCACGGTGACTACAAATAAAATTAATTTTTTGACAATGATCGAATATTGTTTTTATTCTGCAACGAGGAAATACATTTTAAACTTATGAAAAACATGAAAAAAATGCACTTCTAGCCAATTTTGACTTAAAATTTTCTGCACGTATTTGAGTGATAGCCTGACATCACAAACAAATATCATATTTGACAACATGCAGTAAACTAAAACAGAATACTAAGTATCGTTAGAAGTAAAGACAAGGGTACCTCGAGCTCATGTCATTATTTACAAATAAAGCTTTGCTGTAATCGTATGGTCATATTTGTATAGTAAAAAACCGAAGTTGCAGAATAAAATATGGTATCTGTATGGCAAATGATACATTTTTATCTGTAATCTAAGATTATCGCCAGCTAACCCTAAGATAACTCGTTTGTTTCATTGAATTGTGATGATGTTTAATTATGTAACATTACACAAAACTGCAATAACTGTTTTACTGTAATTTTAGGGAAAATTGCTATATGTGAAGAGTGTAGAAGAGTCTCCTGTAGTAATGGACATCCACTGGTTGTCAAAGGTTTTGGAACTGATTGACCCCCAGCCCAATGCTGGAAAGTTTCCATATGTTTCAGAGAAAACGAAAACAGTATTACTTGATGACTTGGTAAAAAAAGTGGTTGAAGGAAAACTAGGGGAGGTAATTCCACTTATAGATGTGTACCTCTAACTTGCATTAAGAGGCAATAAGGGGAGACAATTCTACTAATAAATAAAATTGTGTTTACATATTGTTCAAGAAGAGTTTATTTTGAGCTGCTGAAGTTGCACACCGCCAAAGCATTTTTGACTTTCCACACTTGTTTCAATTTGTTTTAAGTGAAATCCTATAAAAATACAATTTTTCTTAATCTATATACAAACTTTTCTTTTCAGAAAAATATGACAGCTCTTCTGCCAAAGCTTGGATTCGGTTTTGCAACCAAACATGCTTATGTTCCATACAGATTTCTAGACAGTGAACCTCCTGTTTCCATGGTAACCTTTAGTAGCTTACTTGTCACATTAATTACTGTCAGACTCTGTGAATTTGTATGTTATTATAGTCAAAATACAATGACCTATCAGGTATTTTCTACCTATTGGTCAATCAATTCTTAATTCAAATAACAGCTGTTTAGAAAACTGCTGCAATCTGTTTTCTGTAAAGCTTTTCATAAGTGATAGCTTGGACATTTAAATTGCAGCTGCTCATGTGTGACTCGGGTAATTTTAAACCTCTAACTCAAGTTCCAACTACATTACACCCTATGACAAGATTATAAATTTAAAGTTACCTGAGTATACCAACCTTTCAAAAACAGTCTATTAATGGCAAACTTTGTAAAAGATATTTCATACTTTAATATTTCGTATTTATATACCATCACTGTGTTGTGTTTGTTTTTGTGTTAACAACACCAGAAAAATAAATAGCTGCAATTTAAATGTCCAGCTCTTTCTGATTAGGAGCTTTAAAGAAAACAGATTGAAGCAGTTTTATGAAACAGCTGTTATCTATTTTTGGAATTGATTGAGCAATAGGTAGAAAATACCTGACAGGTCATTGTATTTTGATTATAACAGATTTCATGATAGATTGTGTCAATCAAGTACAATGGAAGAATTACTTCATCAAATCATAGCTGTTTTGCATTATTTTGAGGTTTGGCTATTTTTGTCTTCTTTGATATATAAGATCTTACATTAGTAGGAGTGGATTATTGGATTTCTTCAATCGAGAGAGTAAAATTATGGAATTTTAAATCTGCACCTTAGCGAGAAATCCTATAATCCTAGAGTACTAATGTATGATGCCGTTTCTCTTATTATACCCCCGCAAACTTGTTTGTGGGGTATATAGGAATCGCCCTGTCTGTCCATCTGTCTGTCTGTCCGTCTGTCCACATCCCTTGTAAGCGCAACTCTTCCTAAACCGCTTGATGAAATTTAATGAAACTTAGCATAAAGGAAGTACATTACATGAAGGATTTTTATTTACCTTGAATATCATTATGGGGAGATAATTGGACTTGAAAGCGAAGCGGGGGTATCGCATTGTGAGCACGCTCACAGTCCACACTTGTTTTGAAAAGTAGTGAATATGTATGAAATTAAATACATTTTCTCCTAACCCCAATTTTATGGTCACCCGATAAATGACATTTGTTTTTATTTCTGTTTTTGATATTATTATTTTAAACTAATCAACAGATGAGGACGACATATTCACTAGTGATGAGAATTTGTTTACACTGGTCAAAGGCATGAACTGTTTGGTTTCCATACATTATCTCAGTTCATTGCAATTTTCGTAACTAGCTTTAGACAGATAAAATTCAATTTAAGTTCAATTATCAGACACCTGTGGTTTCAGAGCTGAGCCCTTTAATGTGAAAATGGCTGTTAATAAATATTGGTTTCTTAGCATCAAATCTAAAACCAAGCTGTAGACAGATAAAATATATGTCAAGTTTTTAAGAACAATGTGTTGTTGTTTGGCAATGGGTATGGGGCTGACGGTGTGCGTCCTGTAATTGGAAGAATTGAGGTGGCAGGTGCAATATCAATTCACATTTTTATACCCCAGCTTCGATGAAGAAAGGTATACTGTTTTACCGTTTGTCAGTTGCAGTATTCTATGCAACTATAGCATGTAGAAGCCTGATATTTTGCGTATTGCTTTATTCTATAGTGCCATTGGGTGTATGGAGATTTCATGCTCTTTGGTCATCTACTTCCTGTTTACCGAATACTTTTTGGTAGGGCTGTCACATTAAGTGAGCTTTAGCTGACAGATACACTTGTTCAATAATTTTTGCACACCAGTGTCACAGCCTCAGATGTATATCTTAAGCTGATTTGCAATATTCTTGGATGTTTCTACTATGTTTATGCAATATTTAGTGAGCTAATGACCAATATTTTAATTTCTTTTACATACTCAATACATGAGCAAAGTTGGTTATTTCCTATAACCTAACTTGGTATTTCAGCCTGTGACTGATTGTGACGTCATAATAAGATGTATTGATGACGTTGACTATACATGAATTCTTCTGCAAACAACAAGTGACGACCCTAAAAACATTGAATTTGCAAATATTATTTAATTACTTGTAAAATATTGTTCTCGTTATTTCCTTTTTACTATGGAACTTAAAAAATAAGGTTTGTTTTCAATTGTTGGTTAGATTATTGGTTAAACACGACTTTGGATCGATTTATGCTGCAACATAAACCGCTTCGCGGTTTATTCAGCGTAAATCGACCCAAAGTCATTAATTGGATAAAAACGACTTTGGATCGATTTATGCTGCAACATAAACCGCTATTTAAACACATGTTAACTTCAAACCAGAAAGACCATGCCAGTGTCTCTTTGTGGAAGGTTTGTTAGCAATATTAGGATTTTGGGTTTTTTTAAGGCCCCGCCAATATTTGTTCTTCAACATGGTAGCCAGATATTTAACAAGAATCAAATATAATTTCAGGAAGAGTATATAGGGAAAGAAGCAGACGTACAGGAAGTCAGATACCAGTTCAATCTGGTTCATGGTCTGGCTACAGATATAATGAGTCAGCTATTTACCTACACATCCTTCATTAGAAAGCCTATACTCATGTGGAAAAATGGTGTTGTAATTCAGGAAAATCTAGCACAAACTGTTATACAGCTGAAAAATAGTCGAGGTACTTATACTCTTAAATAGTTCAATAGTCACAATACTGCTGACAGGAATATCATCGAGGGCCTCGGTGGACCAGTGGTTAAGGTAGTTTGTCTACTATTGATCACGTGGTCTGTCAACACTGAGATTGTGGGTTTGAGTCTCTTTGATTTTTAAAGAAATTACGGACTTGGAATTGCTCAAAGTGGAGTGCCGGGACATCATATGTACATCCCAAACACATAACCATTTCTAAGGAAGTGCTATTTTATTATCAGTTATAATACAGCTGTGTCAATTAGTGCGAGGCATTACTTACTCTAGTTTGTTGTTATTACTCATAATAAATAAATTCAAACATAAGAATAAGCTGAGCAATTTAATTTGTGTAACTTTACGTTTTTGACAAAAATATCAACACACAAATCTGTAAGTGCTTTGCATAGTAATAATACCTCAAAAGGGATTGTCTCCATGAGGATTATTTTTTTCTTTCATCCTTTGAAGGAATATTTAGTTCTAAACAATCGAAAGTCAGTTTGCTCGTACAATTTATTTGAATCATTTGAGAAATAAATATCAGTGTCAGGGACAGGTTTCAGTTTACATTTAAAATGCCACATCACTTTGGTAATCAAGAAATGGCTAAAAAAAGTGAAAATGAGAATATAAAAACATGCTGTTACAAAGGTATCATCTAGTTATTAAACACATGACATTACAAAGACTCAGAAATTATTTTTAAATGATTAAGAATTTTTTTAATTTTTGGTCAGAATTTTAGATAAAGCTTAAGGTATTCGACCCATAATTGAAGTCACAGTTTAATTTTATTTTTCGACCACAAAATACTGCTGTATAAAATTAATGTAATGCTAATTAATGATTCAAATTCATATTGTTTTACTAGAGTCAATGTTAACAGTTTTGAGCAAAAAAGTTAGTTACTCAAATAGTATTTCCGATGTTTGCCGAACATTACCGAAGTCTGTTCCATTGAAAAACAATGGACATCCGACACACCAAATATGATCACGTGGTCAATTGTGGTCCGGGTACCTTAAATTTGTTGATTACCTAACTGATTGTCTTACATTATGTCTGTGTTTCTCTTACCGTTCACACTGGATATTTTCAGAATTTATGTCAGTGATAAAAAAAAATTTCCAAATGTAATTGTATAAATAAAACAATCGGGGTCGGCAGACAAAGAGAATGTAGGAGTTTTTTTTATTATGGCCGAAAGCAGATTTCAACTGTAACTATTAGCTTTTTATTCAGAGACATTTTACGGGTCCTTGGTCCCTTGGTCCTAAGCCTGTAAAATTCAAATCAAGACCACCCAGCTGTACCTACATGCTGATTCTTAGCATTCTTGATTTTTTTACCCCCGCTTCGAAGGAGATGGGGGTATACTGTCCGTCCGTCCCTTTGGGACAAAAATGTCAGTCGCAGTTTTCTAAGCAACTTTTGGATACATAAGCCTGATATTTTGCATATTGCTTTATCCTATAGTACCATATGGTGTAAAGCGATTTTATGCTCCTTGGTCATCGACTTCCTGTTTACCAAATTCTTAGATTTTTTCACATAGTTGACACATGCAAAATTTTGGGGAAAGCGGGGGTATCACTAGTGAGCATTAGCTCACAGTCCAGACATGTTTTTTCATTATTCATACTTCTACATAACTTCTTCTAGACTTAAGGGACAACTGGTCCTTTAAGCCAACGAACATGAAGAACACTTATAAGTATTGTTTTTTTTTTTTTTGTTGTGTTGTGTCATTTCTTTTTTTGAATACTTTTAATAGATACTCCACATCTTGAGCTGCTTGTACAAACATCCAGTACTGATACCGGTTCACTGAAGGATACATTGCCCAGAATACTGATCCACACTGCCAAGAAGTTCAAGATTGTCATAGAATACATACTGTGTAGTCACCGAGTACCATTTGAGGTAAGTCATATTTGCTAGTACTATCATCACAATGAAACAGGGTGCTTGGTTGCCGATTTGTTAAGGAAGATCATCAACTATTGATCATGCTGTCTGGCTACACTGAGATTGCGGGTTAGAGTCTCACTGCTGGCAGAATGCACTCGACTCCATTATTAATTGACAAGGTTTGCCAGTTTTCCAACCGAAGGTCGGAGATTTCCCTTTTGTACTCTGGCTTCCTCCCCCAGTAAAAACTGGATGCCACGATATAGCTGAAATATTGCTGAAAGTGGCATTATCTGTGGACCAGAATGTTATTAGAAAATTGTGGAGTATTGTAAGGTTCATATTTTTACATCAGTGAACTTAATTGGGTTATAATGTTTGTTTGTTTGTTTGATGGTGTTTAATGCCACTTTCAGCAATTTTTCAGCTATATCATGGCGTCCGGTATTTATTGGCGGAGGAAGCCGGAGTACCCGGAGAAAACCCCGGACCTGCGGTAGGAAAACTGGCAATCCTTGTCAATTAAGATTGGAGTCGAGTACACCCTGCCTGCAGTGAGAATCGAACCCGCAATCTCAGTGTTGACAGACCACGTGATCAATAGTAGACGAACTACCTTGACCACTCGGCCACCGAGGCCCCCATTGGGTTATAATGAAACGTTCAAAGATGCTGGATTTTTTGTGTTTGTTATATATGTATTTGAACAGTAGTTAATATAGCATTCATTTTCTTGTACAAATCAATCATCATATTAAAAAATCATGAATCTTAAACAGATTGATTGATTGGATGTCTGCTTTACGTCCAGCGAGCAGTATTTCAGCTATATTCAGGACGGGAACAAGTTAACAAACAATAAATCAACGGAAAATGGGGGTGGGATGGGTCACAAGGAATACAATTTTGACTGCCACTGGAAAAGTATGGAGTTTTGGGTAGGGGCGGAGAATTTAGCCTTTTGTAGCGGCTACAATGAGCCTACTCTTTTTCGAAATCTACAAAAGGGGTCTTTATCGTGCAAGAAGCTTGGCACTCTCTAAACACGTTACCCACTATGGTCCACGGTCAGGCTTTCCGTATTATGACCTGACAACCCCCCAACGAGAGGGTCTCCCCTATCCGCCACCCGTGGACGCGCTGGGCTGCTCTGTGGGTCGAGCACTGGGAACCCTCCCAGTATGGTCCCAGAATCTTAAACAGAATATAGATATAAGAGAAATTTGGAGAAAGGGACTCATTCAAACATTAGCTCAATTGTTGCCTTAAGCAAAATTGTACTTTGTCATTTTTTTAACTCAGAAGTTTAAACAGTCATTTTCTGAGGGTGGAAATTGCATGGAAAGTTTGTGAATTTTAAATCCAAAAGAATTTTTATACCCCTGCTTCGAAGAAGAGGGGGGTATACTGGTTTACCTCTGTCCGTCCGTCCTTCAACATAACTTTTTCTAAATAGTTTTCTCAGCAACTATTTATCACTACCACTTGAAATTTTATGTTACTTTACCATGTGGTCCTATATTGCAAGTACAGATTTCAAGTCTGTCACATATCTACTTCCTGCTTACCAACTTAGTCAATTTTCAATAAAGAGATGTGAATAGCAGGGTATACTGAGTGAGCAGTAGCTTATTTTTGTATGTATTATTAAAAATAGTTTATCAAGTCCAGTACTTAATAAGGAAATCCACCTTTATTAAAAAATGATTTAAGCACGGATATAGTACTGATTCATTTTGAAGCTAATGTCATGGATTTTGTTTGGAATAGATAAACCACACATTTTTGGAACGATTTAAATGCAATTTCCAAGTTAGGAACAGATAACAAAATGATAAAAAATTATTTATCTTGGAAACCGCAAACATGTATGAAAACTGCAAACATTGGTATCCAGGAAATAAAATAATCCACATTATTCATTGAATGAAATGTTTTCTATTAAAGTATTGTCTGAAAATTGTTATAAAGTTATGTTAAGGCATCGTTATTGTTATTACAGTGATATTAAAAAATAAAATAATGTTACAGGTTGTTCTGAAAGAAAAACTTACAGCGAAACCCACAGGTATGTTAGTTCAAATTATTTTGTTTGTTTGTTTGAATGGTGTTCTATACCACTTTCAGCAATTTTTCAGCAAAATCATGGCGTCTAGTTTTTATAGAGGACAGAAGGTGCAGTATTCAGTTAAAATCGAACACTTAAACCTTAAATTAAAGTTGATCATCCAATGAAATTGGTTTATATGGCCAAGCTGTTTAATATGTCATGTACCAGCTACATACTGTTTATTATGAGGCCTGTCATGTGCTAGCTACATACTGTTTATTATGAGGCCTGTCATGTGCTAGCTACATACTGTTTATTATGACACCTGTCATGTGCTAGCTACATACTGTTTATTATGAAACCTATCATGAGCTAGCTACATACTGTTTACTATGAGACCTATCATGTGCTAGCTACATACTGTTTATTATGAGATCTGTCATGCGCTAGCTACATACTGTTTATTATGACACCTGTCATGTGCTAGCTACATACTGTTTATTATGAGATCTGTCATGTGCTAGCTACATACTGTTTATTATGAGACCTATCATGTGCTAGCTACATACTGTTTATTATGAGATCTGTCATGTGCTAGCTACATACTGTTTACTATGAGACCTGTCATGTACTATCTGCATACTGTTTAGTGTGAGACCTGTCATGTGCTAGCTACATACTGTTTATTATGACACCTGTCATGTGCTAGCTACATACTGTTTATTATGAGACCTGTCATGTGCTAGCTACATACTGTTTATTATGACACCTGTCATGTGCTAGCTACATACTGTTTATTATGAGACCTGTCATGTGCTAGCTACATACTGTTTATTATGACACCTGTCATGTGCTAGCTACATACTGTTTATTATGAGACCTGTCATGTGCTAGCTACATACTGTTTTATTCCACTTGGTCCATATGAACTGTTTTATACACTATGAATGTTTTATTATGAAAGGCACCATGTTCCATGTACTTATTACTGGTACCCTTTGTTTGTTTACAGATGAGATATCTGGGATTGTCATTGGTCATAAGGTTCATACTAAAGAGACTGGTGCTACATTATGTCGATATTGTGGAACAGCCACTAAACAAACAAATTTCTTATTGGTAAGTTTAATTGTGCATTTTAAGCTGTCCATCTGCAAGGTAATCTATTTATATCTCTATTAAAATTTTGAAGGTATAGTTACGTAAGCAAACATCTCTTTTCAAACAGACTTTGTGTTATATTGATTATAATTTTAATTTGAATGTGCTACGAACGTAATTTTATTCTGGAGTACATGGATTTTAATTGCCAGGTGTGACTGGATTAGGTCTGTCATTTTCATTATTTGAGATTTTAGTGTGGTACATTTATTATAGCCTGGTTTTCTTTTAAAAATAAATAACACTAAAGCAAAACAAGCTCATGACCACAAATGATTGAATCACAGTTTTGAACAATGTCACATGACACCTGCTATTGTCACATGACACCTGCTATACTAAACATAAACAAGGAAGTTGATTTTAAGCTAAACATAACTTACAAACATCTCTTTGAATCACAATTACTAAATTTTTTTTAATTTGGCATTGACCCAACACTTCTGAATTTTAAAAAGTCAAAGGTTTGTCTGGTTCAGCTAATAACCAAAATCACAAGTCTAATTGCAGACCAGAATGGTCCTGGACTTCAGACCACCATTAATTTTGAAACCTTGGAGTATATGGGTGGTAGGTAAAAGGTTAAGCATCAGTATTTTATACATTAAAATTAAAAGGTTAAAAAATGGGTCATTTATTATAAGAAAAAAGAACTGTAGATACATAGGAGTTATCAATAGACAATTTTTAGTCAGGGACAAACAAAACCTAGTGAAATAAAACAGAGGACAACAACAACAAAAAATAACCAGACACACAACCCAAAAACAAAAAACTGGGTGACACAAACCCCACCTACCTTGTTGTTAAGAAGCTGTTGTAGAAAATCCTCCTCATTCCTATAGATTAATAAGTTAGCAAAAAGGCCGCACAGTTGGTACTCATTGGAATGCATACAGTCTGCTGCAAAACAGGTCCCCAAAAACAGTAAAAATAATAGTACAAGCAGAGTTAATATGTATGCTAGACAAATAAGCACAAAATAAAATACAGTAGAACTTGGATAACTCAAACTCGCTGGGGTTGCGAAAAATAGTTCGAGCTATCGGTAGTTGTAGCCACCAAAGTTGGACAACTTACAAAAATGTATCTGTTCTGTACTGTGACAGTTTTTGTTTTTATGTCACTTTTTAATTTCTTACATGCGGAATGGGTGTTTTGGGAACTAAAATTCGTTTTAAATGTCTATAGATGTTTATTTCATGAATTTTGACACGAATAAAGTTATTTTGGGTGTTAGTTTGTGAAATTTAAAGTTTCATCATCAGTTATTTACTTCCCTTGATTGCACAAAAAACCAGTTTGTGCATGGTATATCTACCATAGAAGTTAAATTAAGTAAATAATTTCCACAGTATTTATTGCCGACATGTTTTTTTTTAAAATTATCTTGGCTTTTACAATTGGTTTTTTAATATCAATTAAACCGCAAATGTCAACAAAAGTCGTAAATGATTTTTACTTGGAATGGTTTCGTTTTGATTTCATAATCCGCTTGGTACCTGTACTAATCTTATGACTTCTGTTATCAACGTCCTTTGTACCGAATTTAATTACTTCTCACCGAGGCTTATATTTTAGTTCGAGTTATTGATGGTGACTTACAAGAATTGGCTATCAAAGGGACCTATAAACGAGTTCGAGTTTTTGAGAAATCAGTGTTAGAAAAACCTGTGTTTTTTGTTCAAACATATATAGAAATAAATGAAGGGACTTTAAAAACAGTTCGAGAAATCTGTGGTGTTCGAGCCATCCGAGTTCTAGCTACTGAAGTTTTACTGGATGTATCTTTATTGTACAGAAACAAAATGGTTGTACTTTTTACACCCATGATAAAATAATATCGCAAATCTTCTTATACATTGGTAGTTTTTTATTAACTATTTTATCATACAATATTTGGTTTTTAAGGAACTCAGGAAAAGTTTGTACAGAAAAGACACCATTTATACTATAGATCAAAAGGACAAGAATTATAAAGAGACGGAGGATGACAATAAGGGGCTAAACATTATAGCATTAGGAAAAGATTTGGGAAACATTGAGAAAGGAGCTGGAATTATAGTCAAGGCATTGTTAGAACCATTTGAACAGCCAGAAATAAGCTTCACTGCACTAGAGTTGGATTCAGCTGAAGATGTTAAAATTGAACTCAGGTTTGCATTGTTACGACATTCTTTGTGGTCATGAAAACGTGGCCTGTCTTTGTGGCTCTGATCGTAGGGGCAGTATATGTGGCCAGTATCAGAGAGCAGTCTTTGTGGCTGCATGCTCATAAAAAAAGTCATATATATATTTATGTAGGCAGTGTTGTATTGCAGTCTTTATGAGGGGTCTCAGTGGCCGAGTGGTTAAGGTAGTTTGTCTACTATTGATCATATGGTCTGTCAACACTGAGATTGAAGGTTCGAGTCTCACTGCTGGTAGGATGTACTCAACTCCAGTCTTAATTGACAAGGGTTGTCAGTTTTCTTCCGAAGGTCAGGCATTTTCTCCAGGTTTTCCGGTTTCCTCCCACCCCCCCCCCCCCCCCCCCCAAAAAAAAAAAACCAAAAAAAAACTGGACACTATAATATAGCTGAAAAATTGCTGAAAGAGGCATTAAAAAACATTCAATCAAACAAACAAACAATTTACACACACATTGCTAACAACTGTGCCGATTGAAGAAGGAGAAAAGTTATTTAAGAGAATGTTAGTAGAAGGGCTTAGACCCGTGATATGTGCTAAATTCACACAAACTATTAGGCCATACAAATTAAAAAATTTTTTGTTTGTAAAATATTTTTGTTTTAAAAATAGACATGAATTCTTCTTTAAATTGTTTTGTCCAATTAAATTACAATCAGTATGTTACTGATTAAAAAAACCCAATTTGTCTATGTAAGCATAAAATGTGTGCAGACTTTCTGATGCCATTATGACGTAGTCTGATGTATATTTGTGGAATACAGTTTTTGGTGGATTTGGTGGATACAGGCAAAAGCAAGCATTTTATCCAGGTCTTTTTGTTCTTATGAACTTTATCTTAAACCATGTGAATTTGTCCATCCAAATTTGGTTTCCTCGATGATTATGTCCAAATTTGGTTTCCTCGATGATAATTCAAAAAACTTGCTTCTGATTTAAATGAAACTATGGGATATTGTTACATATCAGATTGGAAAGAAGCCTGTTGATTTTGAGGTCAAATTTCAAGGTCACAGTCCTCAAAAAACTTTGATAAAATTTTGATAAAAAGGCTGTTTCTGGACAATAACAAAAAAAGTTTGCATTTGATTTCAATGAAAGTTGGGGATACAGTTTAATATTAGGTGGATCAGAAGCCTATCGATTTTGGCAGAAATCTATCAAATTTCAAGGTCACACTTGCCAAAATATTTAAATGTTTTTACAAAAAAAAAGCCGTTTCTGGACAATAACTCAAAAAGTGTGCATTTGATTTCAATGAAACTTCAGGATATTATTACATATCAGGTGGGTAAGAAGTCTATTTATGCTGCAGAAATTTCATCAAAGGTCAAGATCACCAGTCAACAAAAAAGAAATTTGTACAAAAAAAGTTCTGCAAAATTTAAGCTGGGGTACCAGTGATCTCTAGATAAACTTTTTTATTAATGAAATGGACCAATGAAATTTTAGCAGAGCAATTCTGCAGGAAATAATGGTATTTATTCTTATTTATTTTTGTAGAAATGGTACATACGATTTATCATACTCATTAAAAACAGGGCAGCTAACTCATGGTGGTAAATCCCAAACACTATATGGAAATGATCATCTTGGGAAAACAGTCAGAATCAGCGTTTCACCAGTTTTCCAGCAGGAGGCAATTTTTTATAATGTTAAAGTTACCGTAAACAAAGAAGCACAGGTACAGGTCACGGTGCCTGCCAAAACGTACAAACCATACATAGTGCCAGCAAATGAAATAAAGCCAGAAGATATGAAGTCTGTGATAATGGTGCATGGCCACAGTATTAGAGGACATAAGGTTAGTATTACATTACTGCAATAAAATTCAAAATGGGGTACAAATGGGATAATGTGAAACAGTGGGGTACAAATGGGATAAAATGAAACGGGTAGGTTTGATAAGGTCAGAATTTAGCCTTATTTTCTTATGAAATATGAACGTTTATTTTTTGACTTCATATACAATATTCATACTATGTATGAAAATATAAAATTTATTTATACGAACCTTACAAACAGGTAGAAATGCGAGGCTCTGCTGATCATTTCTCACCTGTTTCGCGGTAAGTACAAATAAACTTTATATATTCTAACACTGTACGAATAATGCTTTTATCCTGCAACCCTGAAATACATTTTACCTTGATGAATTACATGAAAATTTGCACTTTTAGCAGATTTTTCCTACATGAAGTTTTTGTCATGTTTTCTAGTGAAAGCCTGATGTCACAAACAAATATTGTATTCAACAACACGTCGTAAACCAGAACAGAATGCTAAATATCATTAGAAGCGAGGACAATGGTACCAGGAGACTTATATTCTGCACTGCCGAATAAAGCAAAAATTTGTTTGCCTTCCCTTATTGAACAGCAAATGTAATGGTTGCAGGATAAATCATTATACTGTGACATAATCCTAGCAATAATAAAGTTAATTACCTCTTATTTTGAGACAATAGCAACTTTAAATTTTCATACAAATAATTCAGTGAATGCATGTAAGAGCAAAATTCATATTTACTGAAATGTTAATTATTGTTATTAATCTTTTATGGATTAAATTTATGAAGTAAGAAATATTTGTTTAGGTCTTGTAAGGACTATTTAGCACCTGATCCTTTTAGTTGTTCAAAATATTTCTAAAATTGTGAGGGGCCTGAGTGGCTGAGTGGTTACTATAGATCATGTTGTTTGTCAACACCAAGATCGCGGGTTCAATTTTCACTCCAAGCAAGGTGTTCTCAACTCCAATCTTAATTGATAAGGATGCTAGTTTTCCTACCGCAGGTCGAGGGTTTTTTTCTGGGTACTCCTGCTTCCTCCCCCAATAACAACTGGACACCGTTATAAAAAATACAGAACACTGATGAAACTGTCAAAAAAAGACAATCCACAAATCAAAGTCCGAGAAACTGGCAAACTCCAGAACCATCAACCAAAAATATAGTAACTACAGCAATGGTCCTGACTTGGTACATGAATTTCAAAAGAAATGGTGGGTTAAACCAGGTTTTATGGCATGCCAAACCTCTGGCTTCCATTACTGTAGAATGTGAGTTGGCTGGTAAACCAGGTTTTATTGCATTCCAAACCTCCCACTTCCATTATTTTTTGTGAGTTGGTTAGCTGATTAAAATGAATGGGTATTATATACCACTGGTCACTATTAGGTGTATCCAACAATCATTGTAGCACATTCACTGTATACTTAATTCAAAAATTGGAAAAACTATCTGCAACCATATTTTCAAACGAGATATTTTTGGACAAGGAAGTGGTATCTATAGTAAAACATACAAAAGGGGTTGACCAGTCATTTTTTCTTTTGGTTTATAAGTTTATCTGGAAAAAAGGTGACGTTTGTAAAAATCAGTATACTCTCTACAGGCTCTTGCATACCTGATCATTTAAGAAATATAGACACCGTATGCAGGAGAAGCTGGAATATTGCTACATAGTTGAGGAAAATAATTTATAATTTTGAAATTAAAATCGTAAATTCTTGTGCTAAGACAAACAAAAATCTTTCCTAACCAGTCATTTAAAATACATACAAAATATTTTGACAGGTGACTACTTATTTAATTTTCTTGCATTATTATTACATGCATTAAAACAAAGGATTTTTTTCTTTCAACAGAAATTCGAAATAACAGCAGGAATGAGGGTAGAAGCTTTAGACCGGAAAACTCCTTCATTGATATGTGTAGCAACAGTTGGTAGGTGGTTATTCATAATCAAATTTCTCTTATGTTTTGATCTTTACTGCATTTAACACAATTGATTATATTATTATTTCATATTTACAAAATTATTAACTTGACTTGATAACAAACTGATCAAACTGATTGATTGATTGATTGATTGACATCCAGTGAGCATTATTCCAGACAAGGACAAGTCAACTATCAATAAATCAACATGGAAATAGTAAAACAATGCCACTGGAAAATGTCTCCGTCCACAATGCCACTGGAAAATGTCTCCATCCACAATGCCACTGTAAAATGTCTCCATCCACAATGCCACTGGAAAATGTCTCTATCCACAATGCCACTGGAAATGTCTCCATCCACAATGCCACTGGAAAACATCTCCATCCACAATGCCACTGGAAAACTTCTTTGTCCCTACCTAAATCGCCATAGTTACAAAGCCACTGGAAAACATCTCCATCCACAATGTCACTGGAAAACATCTCCGTCCACAATGCCACTGGAAAACATCTCCATCCACAATGCCACTGGAAAACTTCTTCATCCCTACCTAAATCGCCATAGTTACAAAGCCACTGGAAAACATCTCCATCCACAATGTCACTGGAAAACATCTCCGTCCACAATGCCACTGGAAAACTTCTCTGTCCCTACCTGAATCACCATACTTACAATGCCACTGGAAAACACATTTTTCTATTTTGTTCATCACATGTTCTATTTTTCACAGTTCCTACAAATTTCATGAACATATTTATCTTTTGTATAATAGGAAGTCGAGAGTAATTTGGCATTACTATTTTTCATAACTTGATATCTCCCAGTACCTTAGGGTTGAAATTTTTTAGTCCTTGATATTTCTCAGTACCTTGGCATATCCATTTTTTATTCCTTGAGATTTCCCATTAACTTGGCATTGCCATTTTTTATTCCTTAACATTTCCCATTAATTTGGCATTGCCATTTTTTATTCCTTGACATTTCCCAGCAACTTGTCATTGCCATTTTTTATTCCTTTACATTTCTCAGTAACTTGGCATTGCCATTTTTTATTCCTTGACATTTCTCAGTAACTTGGCATTGCAATTTTTTATTCCATGACTTTTTTCAGTAACTTGGCATTGTCATTTTTTATTCCTTTACATTTCTAAGTAACTTGGCATTGCCATTTTTTTTATTATATGAAATTTCCCAGCAACTTGGCATTGCTATTTTTTATTCCTTGACATTTCCCAGCAACTTGGCATTGCCATTTTTTATTCCTTTACATTTCTCAGTAACTTGGCATTGCCATTTTTTATTCCTTGACATTTCTCAGTAACTTTTGCAATTTTTTATTCCATGACTTTTTTCAGTAACTTGGCATTGTCATTTTTTATTCCTTTACATTTCTCAGTAACTTGGCATTGCCATTTTTTATTCCTTGACATTTCTCAGTAACTTTTGCAATTTTTTATTCAATGACTTTTTTCAGTTACTTGGCATTGCAATTTTTTATTCCATGACTTTTTTCAGTAACTTGGCATTGCCATTTTTTATTCCTTGACATTGCTCAGTAACTTGGCATAGCCATTTTTTATCCTTGACTTTTTTTTGTTGGACCGTAAGGCCACTACTGTTTATTTGTTTGCATAGTATGCTTTATGTTTTTCAGAAAAAGTTTATGAAGATGGTAAACTGCTCATTCATTTTGATGGTTGGACTAGTACATATGATTATGTTTGTGAACCAACAACCGTTGACATACATCCAGTTGGTTGGTTTGAAGCCAACCGAGGTCAAGAGTTCATGAGCAAATTCAATGCAAATCTACAAAAACCAAAAGGTAATGAACATACTGTGACAAAAATTAGTTGAATGCAAGGATGATAATCTAAAGGACAGAGTGCATTCAACATTTAAAACAAGCAATTAATTAATTTATGGAAACTTTGGTTCTATTAATAGAAACCTATTTCCCGTGTGACTTAACCTTGAAATATTCTGTACTGAATACTGATATATAATGTCTTCAGGGGAAATATAAATTTATAATTAAGACTATAAGGGTAGCAATAGTCTTAATTGATCAAATTTTCTAGATTCTTGACCAGATAAACTATGTTTTAAACAAATAAATAAATAAATACCCAATAAAATTATAGCCTTCCACAAAAATTAATAAGCAATACACTTATTGTAAATGCCATCTCCATGAAGACTTCATTTCAGAAGGCAAATATGTAGATTCTGTGATTTAGTTTTTTGTTGTGTTCACAGAATTGACATCTTACCTGTGATTTAGTTTTTTGTTGTGTTCATGTAAATTCAAAAATAATTTTATGCGAGTAAAGCCATCTTTATTACATGTTCTCAGTGTTCACAAGATATGCCAGCATTGGGTGATTTCTTCAGCTATTCAATCTCATTGCTGGCACATCTTAGAAAATTTTTGGAAAAAAAACACCTATATATCAGTCAATTAATTACGGTATTTTAAATCTTTCTGATAACCTTGTTTTTTCAGGAATTCCAGAATCTTCCAAATTGCTGACAATTGATTGTCTAATTCAAATCTTTCTGATAACCTTATTTTTTCAGGAATTCCAGAATCTTCCAAATTGCTGACAATTGATCCTTCTAATTCAAATCTTTCTGAGAACCTTGTTTTTCTGGAATTCCAGAATCTTCCAAATTGCTGACAATTGATCTGTCTAATTCAAATCTTTCTGATAACCTTATTTTTTCAGGAATTCCAGAATCTTCCAAATTGCTGACAATTGATCTGTCTAATTCAATTCTTTCTGAGAACCTTGTTTTTTTTCAGGAATTCCAGAATCTTCCAAATTGCTGACAATTAATCTGTCTAATTCAAATTTTTCATAGAACCTTGTTTTTTCGGGAATTGCAGAACCTTCCAAATTGCTGACAATTGATCCATCTAATTCAAATCTTTCTTAGGATCTTGTTTTTTCGAGAATTTCAGAACCTTCCAAATTGCCTAAGATAGTAACATTATCATCACTTTATCTTTATAACATGGCCACAGAATAACACTTATACTTAAATATTTTATAACAGGTTACATGGAATTGTTTAGCTGGGATACTTACTGCAAAGTAACGGACTCTCTGCCTGTACCTTTTGATTTTTTTACTGATGTAAGTATTCTCAGACAATACTTTAGTTTTGAACCTTAAAAGTTAAACCTTTCTTAAATCATGATGCTTGTAAAATAGTGGTGATTCATAGTAGAAACAAACACAGCTATGAATGCATTTTTAGATTGCTGCTAGGTCACACAGAGTTTTGTAAATTTCTGGGTCTTGTTTGAGTTATTTTGGGGCCTCAGTGGCTGATTGGTTAAGGTAGTTTGTCTACAAATGATCATGTGGTCTGTCAATACTGAGATTGCGGGTTCCAGTCTCACCAGGGGCAAGGTGTACTCGACTCCAATCTTAATTGACAAGGATTGCCAGTTTTTCTACCAAAGGTTGGGGGTTCTCTCCGTGTTCTCCAGCTTCCTCCCCCATTATAATCTGGACACCATGATTATATAATAGCTGAAAAATTGCTGATAGTGGCATTAAAATAACATTCAAGCAAATTCAAAATTTTAGTTATGTTCTTGAATACATATAATAGATTTTGTTATTGTTTCTTGATGGATCTCCCAGTTTAGTTGTTCTGGTGTACACCTTATATTAAACTACATGTACTGGCTTTTGATTGGTCAATACACAGTGTATTTTTCATAAATTTTTTCATTTCTAACACTTGCAGAATTTGCAAACAATTACCCTCATCCTGGTATTTGGTATCCAATACACATGTAATGGAGGTCATTTCAGCTGTAGAGGGCATTAAGATTTTTCGATGAAATTGTTTAAGTTACAGTAGTATTTGATACAGATTATTATGCCTTGGAGGGATATTAGCCTAAAATACCAGTCTCAAGTATAAATTTACCTTGCCTATAAGTTTCGGGAAATTATCCATCTCAAGACTTGGCAATTATCCCTCTAAGGCATAATATATCTGTTTAAAATTAATTGCTAACAAGTCCACTCTTACACTTGGAACAACTTCGAAATACAAAACCATTTTTTAAAACATGGGCTTTTTGTCTTTACCATAAATCACATCCTGGGGTATTCTTAAAACAACACCATGTGCAGTCATGTTTATTTCCAATTCGATTTAAAAAATGTTTGCTTAAATGCAGTTTAACAGCAATTTCTTAACATCATGTCACATTTGTGTATTTCCTTACTGAAAATTTCATTTTACTGATGGGTTCACTTCTCCACATGATTGGCGGCCCAGTTCGTCCCGCGGATAGGGGAGACCCGTTTGTTAGTTGGTTGTCAGGTCATAATATGGAAAGCCTGGCCATGGACCATAGTGGGCGATTTGTTTGGAAAGTGTCATGCTTCTTGTAAAAGAAAGACCCCTTTTGTAGATTGCAGAAAAAAAGTAGGCTCATAGTAGCTGCTGCAAAAGGCTAAATTCTCCGCTCCTACCCAAATTCCGTTCTTTTCCAGTGGCCGTCAAAATTTTGATCTCTATCTCTATCCCCTTTTTCCTGTTGATTTATTGTTTGTTAACTTATTCACGTCCTGAATATAACTGACATACTGCTCGCTGGACGTAAAGCAAACATCCAATCAATCAGTCATATGATTGGGGCCTCGTGGGACGAGTGATTGTAGTATTACAGTTAGTAATCTATAATTGATCAACCGCATGTTTGCAGTGGTTTTGCTAAGTTTGAGCTCAACTTTGGAGAATGTATTCTTGATTCCAAACCTTTATTGACAAGTCCTGCCAAAGGTCAGGGATTTTTACTGGCCTTCTTCCCAACAAAAAGTTCTTAAGGTGACAAAATAAGCAATCCTAATATGATTGGCACAAAATTAACAGAACTCACTGGACTTAATTTGAATTTACATGGCCTCTGTGGCTGAAAGGTTACGGTAATTTGTCTACTATTGATCATTTAGTCTGTCAACACTAAGATTGTGGGTTAGAGTCTCATAGCAAGAAGGGTGTGCTCGACTCCAATCTTTATTGACAAGAATTGCCAGTTTGGGGTTTTCTTTGGGTACTCCGGCTTCCTCCCCAATAAAAACTGGATGCCATGATATAGCTGACAAATTACTGAAAGAGGCTTTAAAAAAACAAATATTTGATTACACAACAGAAAAGAAAAAAGATAAGAATTACACGTATAATTCGTTTTATATTTAGGAACAAAAAAACTTGTGTACTAGTGATTTGACAGACATGATTTATGAGCAGTTTGGTTATTCGGGCGTGGAAACCAGTGGTAACAAAGATGTTATATATTGTTCCGAAAAAAATTTACCAGGATCATGTAAGTTTCAAGAAATAATGTTTGATAGCCATGATATGTTTGATGTTTTACCACAGAAATGTATTATATTTGTAGTCATTTAAATTTTAGGGTTAAAATTGATTTATATAATGCCCACTTATAGGTAAAATATCAGACAAACCATGGATACCTTTACTTATTTCAATTCTAATAGTAAACATGTTACTAATTTTAACTGTGGAAGCAGTGTAGATTAACACAGTTCTAATTATACCCCCACTCGTAAGAGAGAGGGCTATATTGCAATCACCTTGTCCATCTGTCTGTCCGTCCGTCTGTCCATCCGGTGCAAACTTTTGTAACAGATTTCTCTGCTTCTACTAAAGGGATTGATTTCAAATTTGGTGCACAGCTTAAGCATGATGAGTTGTACTGTGCCTCCCCTTTCCAGGTCAGTCAGTTCCATACTTCCTGTTTTCTGAGCAGACTTAGACTGTTTCAAGGGTCAAAATAGGAAAATTTTTCGTAACAGATTTCTCGGCTTCTTCTAAAAGGATTGATGTCAGATTTGGTGCACAGCTTTAGCATGATGAGTTGTACCATGTCTCCCCTTTCCAGGTCAGTCAGTTATCTACTTCCTGTTTTACGAGCCGAAAAATGGTCGAGTGGGGGTATACTAAGCACGACTTAGTGCTGGTCCATGTTCCTTTAAGTTATAAATTACTTGTGTTGCAAAATTCAGTTTTTCTCTTTGCTCTTTTTCAAAACAATGTATATAATTCATTTAGAAACAAACGGAAATTTGTTCAGTATTTAATGACATTTTTAATTGTGTTTTCATTTGCAGTCTACATCCTAGATTTTCATCATCATAGCAGTGTATGTATAAAATTGAAAGTAGATGCTAAGTTGTTTTATTATATCTGGCTTCCTGTTTTCTTGCCAATTTTTTTTGCATGACTTCTCAGTACTCTGCCTGTGGACCCAGTTGTAGTGTGTATTGGCAAATGTGCTAGTATTTTAAGACATTTTTCCCCCTCGGGCTCAGAGAACATAATTGGTTCCCAGATATAACATCTGCCACACATTGTACCCTGTTTACTGCAGGACTACATTTGTCGTCTGACTGTGATGTTTGTAAACAATGATATATGTTTGTAAAATAATACAAAATCATACAATACATGAGATCTTATTTATTTTCATATAGGCTATTCATAAACCTTTGAACCAATTTTACATTAAAATTATGCATTTGTACCAGAAATTTATCTGCCATGAGAGATATCGCTGGTGGCTTCAATCAATGTGTGGCAGAGGTGATTGTGGTTAACGTAGGATACCCAGAAACCTTGGAGTGGAGATTGATTGTTTTCCTAAGTTATTTCATTGTTTTATGGGGAAGGCTTTGAGAACTATAAAAGAAATGTAAACGACATCATCACACTGCATATAGAGAATACGTCATTTCAAAGATTTAATCGCTCTTGTTAAAGGAGGTGGAATTTGTAATGCTGATCACGTGATTTCATAAAAATTTAGGAAACTTTTAGTGGAAAATGGTAACATTTGAAAAGAAATGGGACAGACTAAGAAAGACAATGCAAAGCATTACATCTAACCTCCTATCTTGAAAATGGTGTATTGCAAGTGAAACTGATATTTGAGGCTGTCTGATCCCAAAGCTTACCTTCTATCCATTTCTTACAGCCCAATACTGTCTTCTGTCTTCTATTTCAATCCTTGTAAAGTTTTCAAAATAAAGCATTAAAAATATTCCCAAAATGTAGACTTAGACTGCATGACATTTTTACCAATTACTTCAACTTAGACTGCATGACATTTTTGCCAGTTACTTTAAGAGACTACATGACATTTTTGCCAGTTACTTTAAGAGACTACATGACATTTGTACCAGTTACTTTAAGAGACTACATGACATTTTTGCCAGTTACTTTAAGAGACTGCATGACATTTTTGCCAGTTACTTTAAGAGACTGCATGACATTTTTGCCAGTTACTTCAAGAGACTGCATAACATTTTTGCCAGTTACTTTAAGAGACTGAATGACATTTTTGCCAGTTACTTTAAGAGACTACATGAGATTTTTGCCAGTTACTTTAAGAGACTACATGACATTTGTGCCAGTTACTTTAAGAGACTACGTGACATTTTTGCCAGTTACTTCAAGAGACTGCATGACATTTTTGCCAGTTACTTTAAGAGACTGCATGACATTTTTGCCAGTTACTTTAAGAGACTGCATGACATTTTTGCCAGTTACTTTAAGAGACTACATGACATATGTGCCAGTTACTTTAAGAGACTACATGACATTTTTGCCAGTTACTTCAAGAGACTGCATGAAATATTTGCCAGTTACTGTAAACCAATGAAATTTTGCATGATATAAAACTTCGCGGATTTCACGAGGAGGTAACAAACATGAAAGTTTATATCTGGGAAAAGGTCTGGGACAATGAATTATGAAGAATGGTGACACTACTTCCGTCGTGTAAAATACAAAATTTGTGTAAAAATAAAAACATTGAAAATATTCCCAAAATGTAGACTTAGACTGCATGACATTTTTACCAATTACTTCAAGAGACTGCATGACATTTTTGCCAGCTACTTTAAGAGACTACATGACGTTTTTGCCAGTTACTTTAAGAGACTACATGACATTTTTGCCAGTTACTTTAAGAGACTACATGACATTTGTGCCAGTTACTTTAAGAGACTACATGACATTTTTGCCAGTTACTTCAAGAGACTGCATGACATTTTTGCCAGTTACTGTAAACCAATGAAATTTTGCATGATATAAAACTTCGTGAGGAGGTAACAAATGTGAACGTTTATATCTGCGAAAAGGTCTGGGACAATGAATTATGAAGAATGGTGACACTACTTCCGTCGTGTAAAATACAAAATTTGTGTGAACAACCTTATTTGGAATGATTAAACTATGATTTTACAATGACAACTTCCGGTGGATAAAACAGTTATCTTTCTTAGGTTTTAATTAAAATCTGATTATTTGTCTTTTATTGTCCTGTTGTTGACATCTGTTTGGCACTTAAAAGGAGGAATTAATTATTTAATTAAGTAAGGTGGCTACAGTTCAAACGACTTATCAGCTGATATGAAAACAATAATCACCGTGGTAATTAACAACTATGTACACTTACAGGCATTACAGGCCATACATGTAAAACTGTTCATTAAAATTGTCGACTCAAAAATTATTCTATTCAATGTATTGATTATGCAAACACATGTTTAGATCATTTGTTTTTATTTCCGTTTTCACAAATTAAATATATTTAGTAAACACAACTAAACTACATGTACTTAAGTTTATGTTCACATGAATCAGTAAGCGATAAAAATCGATCAACAAAAACTAAAATAGAAGACAACAGAATGCCAACTCAAATATTTATTTTTTATTTTATGACAATTTTTTATACAAGGATCAGTAGATCCTCATATATTTATTTTTAATGGTATCAATTTCGCAAAAGTTTGTATTCGCGAATCAGTCCATTGAATACAAACCGTGAAACTTTGCTTAGGCGAATGTTAATTGGTTTACAGTACTTTAAGAGACTGCATGACATTTTTGCCAGTTACTTCAAGAGACTGCATGACATTTTTGCCAGTTACTTCAAGAGACTGCATGACATTTTTAACAATTTCTTTAAGAGTCTGCATGACATTTTTACCAATTATTTCGAAGACTGCATGACATTTTTACCAATTACTTCACGAGACTGCATGACATTTTTACCAATTTAACTTCAAGAGACCGCATGAACTTTTTACCAATTACTTCAAGAGACTGCATGACATCAAGCATCAACCATTGAATTGATCCCAGATGTCCAAATTGAAATAAACTTATTGTAATTGAAGAGTTGTTAACTGTTATCTATAGTTTTACTGTGGTTAACTAAGCAATTTTTGTTGGGACAGGAAAATTCACTAGTTGTTATTATGTGAAATAGTTACCTTCTGTGAGTAAAGTACTGCTCATTGTGCATAAAGATAGCTTCTATAATGCAACCACATTTTAATACTATATTATGAATCAGAATTCTCTTCAGTTGGGCCAAGTTTTTAATGCCTGAAGACACCAATTCATGAAGTTTAAAAAAAAAGCAGTTTTTAGGGCATTTTGTAATATTCTGCATAAATGTTTTGGAATTTGTAAGTACACTATTTATGTGTCTATTTTCCCAATTTTGCCTTCAGCTCGGGCCATATCAGTATCTTGGTCCATATCAGGACCCTTGGGCAGTCCAAATTTCGTGATATTGTCATCAGCAACATGAACTATTCTGTAACTATTCTTTAAGGTATATTAATGCCAAGTGGGAATATTGTCATCAACCAGAGTTGTTTTTAAGATATGTCTGCTTTCTACTAGACCAACATAATGGTTGGCTATTTATCACATTGAAAAGCTGTCCTCATAAGTAAAACAGTCATAAAACTTGTGTACTTTATACTTTGAATTTGTTCAAGACCTATCACTGAACATTGATTCTTTAAACTTGGACCTGCATGTTCCCAGACCTGCTACAAACTCTGCAACTTTTAGACTCTTTGAAACTTTAAATCAGGCCCATTACATAACTTATTATAATAGGAGCCAGTCCACAGTTAGACCCATAACAAATCTTGCTGAAGTGCATTATTCTTTAGAGCCAGGAAGTGGAAGGACAAATCATACTAAAAAAAAACCAGTTTCGAAGAATTATGGTCTTAACATTTAAAATTATCCTGCAAAATGCATTACTATTAATGTTATTAACTAGTCATGAGAGATTTTAATTCAAAATGAACTTTTTTTTCAGAAAGGGGAGATAATACATTTATCTGCAATTGCATTTCCTGTTTTTTATTTTAAGAAAGATATCTTACATGTGCATACATCTTGAAATGGTGGCCATTTTAAAACTTCATTTAAACCATTTTTTTTCCATCATGAATCGCTACTATAATAAATCTGCCTGGGACTTAAGAATACATGTACTAATGACTCTTAGCAGAATCCTGATTGTTTAGATGAGAACTAGCATGAAGCAGTTTCTTATCTCTATTTAGCAATATTTTTCTTTGATCTTTACTCTACTTGTGTGAGATAAATAGTATCTATCACCAGTGGAAAGGTGAGACAAGAAAATCTCAAACCCAATGGCAAAGATATCCTTGTCCATCCTGAGGCTCAGCCGAGTGAGCCTCAGGATTGGACAAACAGATGTCTTTGCCAGCAGGTTTGAGATTTTCTTGAATCGGCTTTCCACGATTGATTTGAAACTTTTTTCACCAGAGTTCCAGATTTTTTTAGGCATTTCTTCAGTAAGCTTGTTAAGAAATCTGTGTATACGTAACTTGATGTCTGTGATGTCATAATTAATTGATGTCACAATAAGCTATCTCGCTTGGTGATACAGAGAAATCTCACCAATAGGAAGTCACGAGATGGGTGAGAAAAGCCCACCTTGCCTTGCTGTCAAGTCATTGGAGAGAAAGCAACGTGATGTCACAATGTTACAAAACAGTGATAAAAATATTAATTTATCTTTTACTTCCCTGATCTTACCATCCATATCTGTTGCAAACACGAGAAATAAGTTGTTTGAATGCCCTAAAATTGCAAATTAAAAAAAAAACAATCCCATAATCTCCCACATTGCCTTGCTACCAATCACAGTAGCAGATCCTTAGGTTTTGTTTAAATACCTGTATATAGTAGTCTCCCTATTATAAGATACTTTCACCATAGGCCACCCATCAGCAAAGACCATCTCTCATCAAAGTCCACAACACATAACATTTGTACTGTGCTCATCGAATAATAATATCTATCTTACCAAAGGCCACCCAATTTATAGTCCATATAATATCTATCTTACCAAAGGCCACCCAATTTATAGTCCATATAATATCTATCTTACCAAGGGCCACCCAATTTATAGTCCATATAATATCTATCTTACTAAAGGCCACCCAATTTATAGTCCATATAATATCTATCTTACCAAAGGCAACCCAATTCATAGCCCATATAATGTCTATCTTACCAAAGGCCACCCAATTCATAGCCCATTTAATATCTATCTTACCAAAGGCCACCCAATTTATAGTCCATATAAATATCTATCTTACCAAAGGCCACCAAAGGCCACCCAATTCATAGTCCATATAATATCTATCTTAACAAAGGCCACCCAATTCATCGTGCATATTTTCTGTGCCTTTTACTATACATGTATTTGTGCCTTTGGCTAGTCTGAGAGGTGTCCTTTCAAGAGATATAAGTTAGCATTATTGCCTCTAGCTTTGACTTTTAAGATTTTTTGTTTTGGACTCCTCTACAATGACATGGGGAGGGGAACAACTTCTGTATACTTCTTAATATTGAACATTCTGTTTGTTTAATCAGATATAGAGTACAGACTGTTGTCATATCCTGACCAGTTATCAGAAGAACTTGTTGGTTTCTATAGCAATCATAGACAGTTTTTGTGTCTTCTGCCAGAAGAGTTTGATGTGACACGTCTACGATTTCCATCATTGATTTCTGTGATGAATATACAGAAACAAAAAGTACATTTCGTATGTCCCGGTCACAGTAAGTATAAAATGTAACAGACTCGTTGCAGGGTAATCCATAGTCATTCGAAAAATTAATTAAAAACTATACAATATGCCAATCTTTCACCATCACTGATGCCGTAATTATGAAATAATAAACAATCATCTCTTATACATTATAATGGTCTCATTAACTATTACAAGATCAGCTGTCATGATAAATCCAAAAGGGACAATTAATTAACTTTTATACAGTCAGCAGAAGTCATTTGGTATCATTCTACATTACAGTCTGCTGTTATTATAATGAGTGCAAAGGGAGCAGTCATTAACTAATATATGGTCTGCTGTCATTATAATGAGAACAAAGGGAGCAGTCATTACCTAATATATGGTCTGCTGTCATTATGAGTGCAAAGGGAGCAGTTATTAACTTATACATTATCTTCTGTCTATATTTTCTGTGTATATAATCCAATTTGACTTATCCATTACTATTATGTAATCAGCTCCAAAGAATCCAAAGGGACCAGTCATTAACAGTTGATGAATCTGTGGGGACCATTCATTAGCTGTTACACAATCCTTAGAACAGTCATTTGGCATAGTTTTCAGCTGTCAGTTTTTGTTATTACGAGTACATAATGACCAATTATTTATTATTATATAATGAGCTATCATAGTAATGTTTGTTTTTTTGTTCGAAAGGAGGTTTGCCTGCCTTTGGATCCACAGAAGTTTGATCTACATACTCGATGTGTAACAGGGGGGTTAATATTATAAATCGCTTCATCATGAGCCTGTTACATTGGATTTATTGATTGATTCCAATAATTGGATGTTTGCTTTACCTCCTGCGAGCAGTATTTCAGCTTTATTCTGGATGAGAACAAGGTAGCAAACAACAAATCAATGGCAAGAAGGGGTGGGATGGAAAAAAAAGAACGCAATGTTGACCGCTGCTGTATGGAATATTGGGTTGGGGCAGAAACTTTAGTCTGTTGTAGCAGCTACAATGAGCCTACATTTTTTCTAAATCTACTAACAGGGTCTTTTATCAGGCAAGGAGCGTGGGACTCTCCAACATGTCACCCACTGTGGTCTTTGGCCAGGCTTTCCATGTTATGACCTAACAGCGCCCCACCTCCAATAAGAAGGTATCCCCTATCCACCACCCGGGGACAGGTGGGACTTTGGCATTTGAATAAAGGTAATCAATTAATCAAATATCTATGTAAAGAGGCCATATCTATGTTGGAATACTTTCTACATACACACATATCTTTACAGGAATGGAGCTGCTACATTTAGTTAACCATGGTGGTCTCCCTTTAAATGATTATCTGGTGGCATCATCAGATATAGACATTCAGCGTCTGTATGCTTATCTAGAAATGATTTACATGGGATTATTAGTCCAGCCGGTAAGTTAATTTAGAAAGGTGTTGATGCTTTAATGGTTTATAATTTTAATTCTTTCTTTAAATTTGTTCTGTAATACATTTGTTATGATTTCT
Organism: Limnoperna fortunei; assembly: GCA_944474755.1. NCBI lineage: Eukaryota > Metazoa > Mollusca > Bivalvia > Mytilida > Modiolidae > Limnoperna > Limnoperna fortunei. Next base: position 23,534,583 of record OX104122.1, read on the forward strand.
TTTTATAAAAACTACTATACAGACAAATAAAACGATAAACAACAATTCATTTAAACATAAAACAGAAAAGTTAACCAGAACGAAATCCACTAAAGTCTAATTATAGTCAACTCAGACGTAGTAGAGGAGTAAGCATTTCCTTAATAGTTTGTTGGGGTAGGGTCGGAGCTAGGAGTAACAAACCTAATTGCAGTGAGCTTACATTATTAATATTTAATTACTTATTGAGGTATTTCTTAAGAATCATGCATATTTTTTTTTACTTTGTGGCAGATGCTCTATTGTCCATCCATTCAAACTATCGTTTCTGAGCTATAACTTTTTTATCTTTTGAGGTAGGCTTTTGATATTTGTTATGTGGGTAGATAATATTAAGGCAATATGTCACATACCATGGTTGATGACCTTTGACCTTGACCTCAAGGTTGGTGTGGACCACAGTCTCAGATGGATACCATCTCACTGATACTTAGTTTTAATGGAGATTCATGGTTAAGAAACCAATGATTTTTATGCAGTTTTTAAATTCCAGAGGCATACACAAATGAAATTAGCATTTTCAATGTCTTTTGCAGATTACAGAGTTATCTTCCGCTTCTGAAGGTGTTTGTAGTGCATTTCTTTCATCACCATAGTATATACCAAAATTTTGCAGCATATTTCAATTTGAACACAAAAACATTTTAAAACTTTCTGGATGTATTTTAATTCGTCAGAAATTATACTCTGTCTGGTTCTAAGAAGTACATTACTGAACAATAAACATATGAAAACATGAATTCATCATAAAAAATGTTTTGTGTGGATGGATATAAAAAGGACTCTTTTCCAAAATATGTCAAAAGTGCACACTTGAACCTTGACACATAAATAATGGTTAAACAACAAAAAGATTTACTATATTTTTTGCCATCTTCGCTAGCCAAGGGTTACGATCAGGTCCCCTCTCTCTTTACCCTTGGCAGAAGAGAGGGGGGGGGGACCTAATCGTAACCCTTGGCTAAGCGAAGATAATTTTTGTCTCGCCTGCGACGAAAGTCGCTGGAGGCGAGACATATGTATGGGAATCCGGCGGCGGCGGCGGCGGCGGCGTAAACACTTGACATCTTGCTTCATATCTTTGTAAGCCCAAGCCCTAGGTCCATCGAATTTGGTCCAGAGGTAGCTTATGATGAGTACTTGCCAGTCAGTCACCTGTCACCTGACCTTGACCTCAATTTCACGGTCCAGCGACTACGTTAAAGTTTTTGGGTTACGACAGTTCCTCTGTATCTATGCATGGTAGGATGACAATATTTGGTGTATAGGTTGCTGATGACTAGTACATGACTGTCTGGTAGGTGTCACCTGACCTTGACCTCAATTTCACGGTCCAGCGACTACGTTAAAGTTTTTGGGTTACGACAGTTCCTCTGTAACTACGCATGGTAGGATGACAATATTTGGTGTATAGGTTGCTGATGACTAGTACATGACTGTCTGGTAGGTGTCACCTGACCTTGACCTCAATTTCACGGTCCAGCGACTACGTTAAAGTTTTTGGGTTACGACAGTTCCTCTGTAACTACGCATGGTAGGATGACAATATTTGGTGTATAAGTTGCTGATGACTAGTACATGACTGTCTGGTAGGTGTAACCTGACCTTGACCTCAATTTCACGGTCCAGCGACTACTTTAAAGTTTTTGGGTTACGACAGTTCCTCTGTAACTACGCATGATAGGATGACAATATTTGGTGTATAGGTTGCTGATGACTAGTACATGACTGTCTGGTAGGTGTCACCTGACCTTGACCTCAATTTCACGGTCCAGCGACTACGTTAAAGTTTTTGGGTTACGACAGTTCCTCTGTAACTACGCATGGTAGGATGACAATATTTGGTGTATAGGTTGCTGATGACTAGTACATGACTGTCTGGTAGGTGTCACCTGACCTTGACCTCAATTTCACGGTCCAGCGACTACGTTAAAGTTTTTGGGTTACGACAGTTCCTCTGTAACTACGCATGGTAGGATAACAATATTTGGTGTATAGGTTGCTGATGACTAGTACATGACTGTCTGGTAGGTGTCACCTGACCTTGACCTCAATTTCACGGTCCAGCGACTACGTTAAAGTTTTTGGGTTATGACAGTTCCTCTGTAACTACGCATGGTAGGATGACAATATTTGGTGTATAGGTTGCTGATGAATAGTACATGACTGTCTGGTAGGTTCCACCTGACCTTGACCTCAATTTCACGGTCCAGTGACTACGTTAAAGTTTTTGGGTTACGGCTGTTCCCCTGCAACTATGCAGGGTATGGTGACAATATTTTGTATACAGGCCACTGCTGATATTTAATGCTATTTACGTAATGCTTATGACGAAATTTATTTTTGTTACTGATGCGGAATGCAGGCGAGACGTTTTTCTGTGTCCACACTTGTTTGCTTAATGTCAAAGAAGAAATATCAGCTGTATTCAGGATGAATTACAAAGGGAATCAATACTCTGGGTTGTATGTACATTTCTTGATTTCTTTTATAGGGTGTTCTGCCTTGGGAATTACAAAAGTTGTGTCCAGGCATTGACTCTTCATCAGCAGAAAAGGTACTTATACAATACATCAATGTTATCCCTGGGTATAAAGATTATTTTTAAAAGATCTGTGTTTATAAACTACTGTCAGATTAATTTCTTCTAAAATTATACGCTGCAAATTATTTGTTGTTAAAATTGGATCGATAATGTTTTAGCTCCTGCTCATAAGCCAAAAATATATTTAGGTAACTCGTACATTCAAACCACATTTGAAATAAGGAGTTTTGTCTGTCCTTGGGCGGTTACCTTAAAGACTTTAGGTTGACCAATCCCTTGACAGATAACTGGTAAAGTTAAATAACAACAAACTGACAGAACTTGATTGAACCCTGGTAAAAATTGATATAAAACTTTAAGGACTGAGTCCTGGGTAATTAACTGGTAATTAGTCCCCCACTGTGGATGGGACTATATTTTTCAATCCTTCCGTCAGTCCATCCTTCACACACATGTATTCCTCATTTTTTTCTGAACAGTTGCAGATATTTCACTGATATTTGGTATATGTGTATCAGCGAATGTGAGTTACAAGTTTGAATTTTGTTCCAGTCCATTGATTTTTGATGACGTTATGGCCTTTGGATAAAAAAAAAATAGCAAAAAATAGCTGTTTTCCAGACAAAATGCTGGCTGTTGATTGGGCAATAGACAGTGTATTTTTCACACATTACCTCAATTCTAATGCTTGAAGGGATTTTTGCACTGGTTTTGGAATCACCAGGGCATTTGTAAAAATTACCCTTGCATATAATATTCCCACAAAAATTCATTTGTAAGTTTTTGACTTTTACCTATATTAGTGAAAGAAACATGGTAAATTAATTTTGAAAACAGGAAACATTCTGATACGAATAAATAAATAAATATAGTAGAGGACAACACAGTCGTTGGTCTCTATGATCCAAAGAATCAAGTGGTCTAATATCATCCCTCTTAAAAACCATGAAATTATGTGTAATTAAACAGTTAAATCATGTCTGGGAGGAGTATTTGTGAAAAATACCAGTCTCAAGAATGAAAAAACAGCTTTTAAGACTTTTTTCTAAATGCTTTAAGATACTGAGCTGATATTTTGTATATGCATCAACCATCATGAGTTAATCATTTAATCCACCATTTCTTTTGAAATGCCTGTACCAAGTCAGAACCATTGCTGTAGTTGCTGTATTTTTGGTTGTTGGTTCTGGAGTTTGCTGGTTTCTTGGAGCTTTGATTTGTTGATTGTCTTTGACAGTTTCATCTGTGTTTGGTATTTCGTTATTACCTTCATTTACAAATCAAGTTGAAGCTTGTTCTGGTCAGACGTTTTTTGACCTAAAAATGCCCCTTGGAATTTCAGGTATGTGATTTAGTATTCCATACTTGCGGTAAACAAGATTTATCTCCTATTTGCAGTGTTATCTGTTCTTAAGAGCAGGTACTTTATAATACCTACTGTTGGTAAAAAGTAGTTTTCCTACAATATTTTTTTATTCACATATAGCAAAGCATCCGGTAAAATTTATTATGATATGCAAACTAATTCTGCAGTTTTTTTAGTTGTACAGGAAGAGTCAGTACACAGACATTATTTAAAAAAAAATAAAAACGTGATTTTTCCCTATCTGTTTAATACTAGATACCTGCTGTTATGAAAGACAACTCTTGCAAATGGGAAGTAACTCTTGTATTCCGAAAATAGGGAATTACATATGCAATATTATACACACTTGTTTTAATGTTTTAATAAACAGGTTGTTGGAACTTGACAGAATCACAGGCACATAACTGGTCAAGTTAAATGACAATAAATAAATAGTACGAGAATACTGACTTTTGATTGGCTTGAAAATCTTGTTGTCATGGAGACACCCACCCTTTGACGTCATATATTACTCTGCAGAAAACTTTATAGTTTATCAAAAATGTCCAATTACACAAATAAAATTGTTGAGTTTATTCTAATGTTTAAATTTATTTATAAGTATTAACTACAAAAAAATATTTTCTCTAGAGATAATAAAATTCTGTTGTGCACATTTAATTTAACTGGCTACGAAGATTATACAATGTGCAAAACGGAAGTTTTGTTATCCCTCGATGGAGAAAATATTTTTTGTAGTTAATCCCTAAACAGGGAACTTGACTGATTTACTCTGGTCAAAAGTAAAAATAAAAGTTAACTGTTTGACTAAATACGGGGCATTAAGCAGGGAATGAGCTTAATGACTTTTAATTACTTTTAAAATATTGTATGATCTTTAGGACCATGATGTTCATAGAGCTAAAGTAAGTGTGTGAGACACACGTATGTTTTACAAGTGAACTGCACACACTGTAATAATTGTGTGTTTTGACCCTTTTAAGAAACAATAATGAATCTTCCAGATATAATTCTTCTAAGGGTTTTCCATTACAAGGTCTATGGGGGAAAAAATAGGGATTTTTTAACTTTGGTCATGGTTTCTGGGTTATCAATGCTGATTAGCCCTTACAAGGTCTAAGGTGCTGGAGGGGTGGGGGAAAAGATAAGGATTTTTTAACTTTGACCATGGTTTCTGGGTCATCAATGCTGATTAGCCCTTACAAGGTCTGTGGTGCTTTGGGGTGGGGGTGGGTAAGATGGGGATTTTAAAAACTTTGGTCATGGTTACTGGGTCATTGATGTCGATAAGCCCTTTCAAGGTCTATGGTACTGGGGAAGGGGGAGGAGGATGGGGATTTTTTCATTTTAGTTAATGTGTTGTGTGTCATCATTGCTGAGAAGCCCATTTAAATGTAAAGCAAAAATTATCAGTTTCATTAAATGTGGGTTTGTTTGAACTTTCATCCTACCCAACCTTATGTAATGGAATAACCCTTTAATCCTATCCACCCTTATGTAATGGAATAACCTTTGCCTGATCCTTACCTAACATTAGAATCTATTGCATTTTATGCACACATCTAATAATTTCTATCTTGTTGACCTCAAAACGAGTGTGGCCTATGATAAAAACTGTGACTAACTCACAAGTGCAGATGATTGCTTGAAAAAATTATTGATAGTTTGATAGTTTGGTTGTTTGAATCTGCATTTGATTATCATTTGAACTAAATGGAAAATGTTTGCATATGGCTTCTTCCCAAACAACTTTTTAACACATTTAGACCACATCAGTTGCAAATAATACTAGGGTGGCCCTCTATTTATTTTGAGTTTTTTTTTTGCTCAATAGTAATCCAAGATGGCTGATTTATTTAGATGGTTTTTTTTGCTGAATTGTAATCCAAGATGGCTGCCACTTGATGGCACACATATAGTTCAACATAGAACCAATTTGAAGTAACAAAAAAATCCCTGATGACAGATGCAGGATTTTGATAGCCTCCCATTCCAGCTATTTTTATGTTAACTTTTACCTAGGAGGCTCTAAGTTTAAAAGTACAAATCAAAACCTATTAATCTTAACAAACACAAAAATTGTTTGACCATAGATCCATAATTCATTTTCTAAAATATTTCTTTCTATAACTTTCAAGATGTATTATCAAGAATTACATTTCCCCATCTTTGTTTTTTGTATGTGATGCCCCGTGGTTATTGGAACCATTTGAAAAGAGACGATAATGCATATGATTAATTGAAGTATTGCAGTCGGCATTTCTATTTTTATATTTTAATAAAAGATAGTGATAATTTCTAGTTTTTTATGAACACTGTTTGTCTTTCAGCTAAGGTTATTAGAAATATGAATTCAAATTTATTTTGCAGAATTCATTAACATATCCATCATTTAAATCTGAATTTTATTTAAAGTTTTTAGAAATTAAATTTATTTCCTAGAATTCATTAGTACATGTTTTATTTGTTTGTTTCTTCATGGTTTTATGCCAACTTTTCATCTTTGTCATGGCATCCCAATTTGTTGGATGATTCCAGAGCACACTGTAAAAATCCCCAACCCTCAACAGAAAAACACAAGTAAAGCACGTCCTGCCCAAAATAAGACTCATTATTGACACTCTGGGGATCAATGATGGAGTACCTTCACCATTTGGCAAGAATCCTCTGCCTTCAACACTTTTTATACTTTGATTTTGATAGGAGCGTGGGACATCCCATGCTCCCAACAGTCTAAAAAAAGCATTGGACAGCAGAGGATTCTCTGACTTTTGGCTGCACCAAATCTGTACATCTATGAATCCTTATTTATAAGGAATATTTGGCAAATTATTTACACATTTGTATTTCTGTATTTTAGTTGGAACTTTTGGAAATGGGATTTAAGAGGATATTTTTCCAGTATCTGTTATGGATCCATGCTTACAATACCTCATCAACAGGCGTGGCCAACAAGGCAACAAAGACAGAAAGATCTACCGTAAGTACACAAATCGTTATGAAATTCAACTTTTTCTGATTAATATTTTAATGCTATAAATAGATGTACATGGTTTATTACAAATAAATGTACATGCAGGATTTTTTTCTCCTTTAAAGAAAACTTACCTTTTCTTATCTAGGTTTTATGTAAAGTATTTTTTGACGTCTGCTCTTATTTTACCAGTCGGCAAAAGTAATATCCTTAATATAGTTGGCAAAATTATTGGCATTTTATTCCTTCTTTTGGGGCTCGGTGGCCAAGTGGTTAAGGTAGTTCATCTACTACGGATTACATGGTCTGTCAACACTGAGATTGCGGGTTCGAGTCTCACTGCTGGCAGGGTGTACTCGACCCCAATCTAATTGACAAGGCTTGCCAGTTTTCCTGCCACATGTTGGGAGGTTTTTCTCCGGGTACTCCAGCTTCCTCCCCAATAAAAACTGGACGCCATGAAATAGCTGAAAAATAGCTGAAAGTGGCGGTAAACATCAAACAAACAAACAAACAATATTTCCTTTTTCATATTCTTTATAATCTGTCAAATGTTAAAATTATTCTTAATTTCAGAGACATGCTATTGAATTATGTAGTTAGTTTGTAAATCAATCAAATGCATGTTTTCATGAAGACTTACTTTTTATACCCCCCCCCGCAAAACTTGTTTTGGGGGGTATATAGGAATCAAACTGTCTGTCTGTCCACATCTCTTGTAAGCACAACTTCTCCTAAACCGCTTGATGAAATTTAATGAAACTTAGCATAAAGGAAGAATGTAGATGTGCATGAAGGATTTTTATTGAACTGGGATATCATTATGGGGAGATAATTGGACTTCAAAGCGAAGTGGGGGTATCCCTTTGTGAGCGTGCTCATAGTCCACACTTGTTTAATCTAATTAGGTGATAAATGGCATTTAATTTTTAAAATGTCTAAAAAAATCTTTTTTGTTTTGAACATTAGAAAAATCCTGTTGTGTCATATTTTAAAAGTGTGTTATTCAAAACTATTAATTTAAAAAAAAACATATATTGTTTGTTTGTTAATTTGTTTGTTTGTTTGTTTGTTTGTTTGAATGGTGTGCATACCACTTTCATCAATTTTCATCAAATTTGCACCAATTGGGTTATAGTATGGTGAAGTCGGGCGGTTGGGCGGGTGGCGGGTGGAGAAAATAGGGTATCAATTTTGTGTAATTAACTCCTCCTACAGTTTTCAAACCAGATCTCTGAAACTTCACTGAAAGATTGCAAATGTATTGAAGTTGGAAGTGATCCAGTTGTTGGGGGAGGAAGCTACCAGGTGAAAACCCATGATTAAACAAAAATAGTTGCAATGTCTATAGCTTATTGAAGACTTTTTTTTTACTTAGGTTTTGCCAGCAAAGATACTAAAAGATGAAAAATCTGTTACAAGTTTAAGCACAGCATTCCACATTATGGGAAGTTCCAGCATCATAAAGTGTCAAGGACATTCTCAGTCCGTCCAGCCGCAGTCAGATCTACGACAAATTGACTCCACGCAGTTCAAATCCTATGCTCAGTTTATGCACAAATTTGAATTCCAGAACAATGGTATAGAAAAGTTACCCGAAGACTTCTTCTCCATGTTCAATAATTTGTCAGAGTTAAATTTATCAGAAAACAAGATTACTTTTTTACCTGAAGGCTTCACCTGTCTGACTAGTTTGGAAATTTTAGACATTAGCAATAACCTGTTGAGGTCTCTGCCAAAAGATTTTCCAGCTGTAAAAGATAGCTTGGAAAGTTTGAACATCAGCTCAAATCCATTCGGTTGTCTACCAGCAGAAATTTTTTATTTAGAAAATCTACAGGTCTTGACAGCCAACAATCTTGGAAAGGTTTCTTTGAAGGGAATTGGGAAATTAACTGCTCTTGAAAAACTATATTTAGCATCAAATATGATTGAGAATATACCAGATGAGTTTGGATCCCTCCACTTGACTGACCTTGACCTTTCGGGAGTGCCATGGTTTCCAGAATTTGTGGACCAAAAGATTCAGCCAAATTTGTCTACATTTAAATCAGCTCTGTACAGTATAATTGTTACTCGAGGAATGACAGAGGAGGTAATTAATGAAAACATAAAGTTATTGTTATTTTACCATGGTATAATATTGTATCCTGCAGTCAGTTCCTTTGCTGTCCAATAAATGTAGCTGAATAAATTTTTGTTTTATTCGACAGTGCCAAATAAAATCTCCTGGTACCCTTCTTCTCGCTTCTTGCTGTATATAGTATTCATAAAATGTAATTTAGGGTTTCAGGATAAAACAATATTCATACATTGTCAGAAAATATATAGATTTTTTGTAGGCACAGCGAAAAAGGCGGGAAATGCTCTGCACAGCCTTGCATTTCAACCTATTTCTATTTCTAAGGCTCGTACAAATAAAATTATATATTTTCTGACAATGTATGCATATTGTATATGTATCTTTTAAAAGTTAGTGTTATTTTACCATGGTATTTTTTCATCTTTTCCAAAGTCATTGTTATTTTACCATGGTATTATAGGGTATCTTCTAAGTTAGCGGTTTTTACCATGGTATTGATTTGTCTTTTCCAAAAGTCATGTTTATTTTACCATGATATAATAGTATATCTTCTAAGTTTGTGTTTTTTACCATGGTATTGATTTGTCTTTTCCAAAAGTCATGTTTATTTTACCATGGTATAATATTATATCTTAAAATTTATTGTTTTTTTACCATGGTATAGTAGGATATTAACCAAAAGTTATTTTTATTTTAGATTTAAAAGCCCTTTTTTGATTGACACTGACCCCTACAAGATATTTTACAAAGCAGGGAAAATTTTCACATGTACCTCATGTGATTTAAAAAACATTCCATGTCAGATAACTGTTTATATGTGGCTTTTGAGTAACTTTTAAATATAGAAACCACCACTGTATGTCATTGAAATGATTATTTTAATTGTAGGAAGTAAGTACTTTGTTTGCCAAAGTAGACAAGGATGCTAATGGAATACTAGACAAAAACGAGATTACAGAAGTAAACAAAATCATCTTTGAGATGTACCCTAGGTTTGGAAAGAAGAAACTTTACTACCAAGGTGGGTTGTTTTACAATATGACTACATAAATTAGTTTATTATAATACTTCATGCAAAAATGCTGTCTTTTTATTGGACAGTAACCATGTGTTCATTTCTACTGATTCCGACTTTAGCCCCGCCCATTATAGCAACGGGTGTTAATTCCTCGTGCTTTCCTCTCAACGGGTGATATAAAAAAAAATTAACACCCACTTCGACCGGAGATTACCGAACCGAATAATTATCAACTGCTCCAGCCGAAGTTTACAAGTGATTTAAACAAATTATCACCCGCTAAGAAAGAAAATTGCCAACCTTGAAAATGATCAGCCACATGAAAAACTAGCTGGAAAAACAAATAGCAGACAAAGAAGCATTTTCCATTAAAAAAAAATTCAGTACAGTATCTATATGGTAGTTCAAGTTTCTTCTTTAGATAACAGGCATTCAGTATAATAAAAATCATACTGCCTTTGAACTCAGGTGTTAGGATAGATGATCACATGAAGAAAAAAATTATCACCATTGACTTCGTCTCAGGTGATGATTTTTTCTTCATGTGATAATCTACCCTAACACAATCATTCAAAGGCAGTGTGCTTATATTACAGCTACTATTTAAATATGTAAAGATTTATTATTAAATTTGATATCTAAGGCAGAAAATGTGATAAATTGTCATCATTCGTCATTTGTTGTCCTCTTTCAATCTCATGCCTTACTACGAGGCAGGGTATTATGTGATACCCTCCGTTTGGATATGCTGGACCATGTGATCTTTATAATACCCCACCACACAAAGTGGCAACGTCTGTCCATGCCCTGTGGTTTCCAGACGAAAGTTGGAAAACCCAGCAGATTTTGTTAAAATTTACCACAGCTGTTAAGTACTATCAATTCAAGATCGAATTCAATTTTCAGCATAATAGTTTTGGACTTAGGCCGTTTTCAAGTGATAACTTGAAAACATGTCAACAGATTTTGATAAAACTGTGCATAGCTGTCAGGTACTATGAATTGAAGATCAATTTGAATTGTCAGCACAATTACATTTGTAGTTTTTCAGTTAAGCCAATTAAAAATTATTTTTATAGGTCCAAGTCAAAGTAAAAATTGTGTTCTGAGATTGGCTGTTATCATGCTCAGCTGTTCCCATTGGCTGATTTGAAATTCAGTAAAATGTGTTCATGGATTTTAAAACAATCATTAGAGGCCATATTTTTTGTCAGTAGCCACTGTCATGGTAAACGTTTACTAAAGTAATTTTTCTGATACTTTTTGGCCACTTCCAATCTTAATTGACAAGGATTGCCAGTTTTGCTACCAATGGTAGGGGGTTTTCTCCGTGTACCCCGGCTTCCTCCCGCAATAAAAACAGGACACCATAATATGGCTGAAAAATTGCTGAAAGTTGTGTTTTAAATGGGAGTAACAGGCTCCTAGGATTAACTTTTTTCCTGTATTTTGCTGACATTTTCATTAGGCATCGTCCAGAAAAATACTATGCCCCTCCAATATATATGACTGTTACATGCAAGATCTTTGCTTTTTACTCCACCTACCATATTTTGAAAAAGGATGTCTTCCTGGGTTGGGGAGGAGTGGTGGCAGGGACGGTAGGATATTTTTTTAACAGCCCTAACTGCATCCTGTACAGCTGCCAGTAATGTTTCTTATTATATTTTATTTTATTACCAGTTGGCTTTTTATTTCCAATAAAAATACAAATAAAATGTGGCCATTAAGTATAGACTTTAAGTGTTTTAGGCACGTCATATTAGAATAATTATTGTTACCAGTACTGTTTCTTATTATATTTTATCAATATTTATATGTTCCCTTATATATTATTTAGAGACAGCTATCCCACCTGTGATATGGCAGATGAAGACCCTGAAAGCTTTGTACATTCGTTTCCATGGAATCTCGGTTGTGCCAGACAGTGTCAAAGAACTGACAGCGCTTGAAGTCTTAGATGTATCTCATAACCCTGATCTTATCACATTATCTGGACAGTTAGGGGGACTTCCTCTAAATGGTAAGATGTCCTGAATTTAGCTGAAATATTGCTTGCTGGACATTAAACAACAATCAATCAATCAATCAATCAATCTAAATGGTAAGATTATAGAAGAGTTTAAAGTTTCAATGTGGTCCATGATGAGACAGTCTGTGCATTATAGAGACCGTATTTTCCATGAAAGTGTTAATAGTTGTATAATTAGGCATTAGAGAGGCTTTACTTTCCATAAAAGCACTGCTGGCAGAGTGCGCTCGACTATAATCTTAATCTCAAAGGATTATCAGTTTTCTCACCAAAAGTCCAGGATTTTTTCCGGTTACTCTGGCTTTCTCCCCCAATAAAAACTGGACTCCATCTACAGCTTAAAAATTCCTGAAATTGACCTTTAACAACATTCAAATAAACAAACAAACAAACACTCAATCCATAAAAAGGCTATTATCTAATTGTTTAGTAATGTAGAGAGACTGTTCATTAGAGAGACCTTACACTCCATGAAAAGGCCATTCTCTGATTGAATAATAGTTTATAGGATATAGAGATTGTACATTCCACGTAAGAGTTATTCTCTAAGGAAACTTATTGAGGAAAGAAACTTCAGGATGAACATTCCGTTCTAGCATCAATTTGTATTAAGATGGATAAATAATTTTTGTTCAGTTTCTAGTGGTAATAGTTGGTACATGCAAGAGAAGAATATAAGCATGTTTGAAAGACAATTTCAAGGTAATAAATGACACTCAAGTTAAGAAAAAAAATTAATGATTAGGGAAAATTCTGTGTTTATGTTGTTTTTTAAATGATTTTTTCAGAGCTCCATTTGAAAGGCTGTACATCTTTGAGAACACCACCAAAGGAGATTGTAGATCGTGGTTTCAGTGTTGTCTATGGATATCTACGTAGGCTTCAACAAGGCTCGGTAGAGTGTAAACGGACAAAGCTAATGGTTGTAGGGTTAGGAGGTGCAGGAAAAACAAGGTATTAGTTGAAAAAAAATAGGTATTGATGTAATAGTGATATTTGATTGGACAAACACCTTTTGTAATTTTTGTGTTACCTTCTTGGTACCTAATTATAACTGACCGGATTTCCCGTACAAAAATCACTCAGGTAGAATGATGTAAATATATCACACCAAATGTTATAAGAGGAAGCATTGTTATTAATCAGGGGGCCTAGAAGGCAGAGTGGTTAAGGTAGTTCGTCTACTATTGATCATGTGGTCTGTTAACACTGAGGTTGCAGGTTCGAGTATCACTGCAGGCAGGGTGCACTCAAGGCCAATCTCAATTGACAAGGATTGCCAGTTTTCCTACCGAAGGTCAGGGGTTTTCTCTGGGTACTCTAATTGTATATGATAGCATTTACGATGATGGATATGAAGTTATGTTTTGGAGCTCTTGTTGCTAACTGGAAAAAAAGTCCTAAATACATACTCATATGTATTATGAGCACTTGGTTTAAAAAATAAGTTTTAGAAGAATAATTATGCAAATTACACAGACCTAAAAATGTTAGATTAGTTCCTCTCTAACCATGCATGGTATGGTAACAATATTTGGTATATAGGTTGCTGACAAATGGTGCAAGACTGTCGGTTAGGTGGCACCTGACCTTGACCTCAATTTTTTAGTCGGGTGACTCAGTTAAAGTTTTTGGATTCTGATGATGATGGGATGTTTGTTTTACATCCAGGGAGCAGTATTTCAGCTATATTTAGGATGAGAACAAGTTAATAAACAATAAATCAATTCGTTTAATATAGGCCTGAAGGAAAAAGTGTGAATACCACTGGAAAAGTATGGGGTATATGTTTGGGCAGGTCAGTTCCTCTGAAACCATACACGCTAGGATGACAATACTTAGGTTGCTGATGAAAGGTACATGACAGTCTGGTAGGTGTCACCTGACCTTGACCTCAATTTCATGGTCCAGTGAAAATGTTAGTTATTGAATTATGTCAGTTACTCAGTAACCATTCATGGTAGGATGACAATACTTAGTATATAGCTATAGGTTGCTGATGAAAGGTACATGACAGTCTGGTAGGTGTCACCTGACCTTGACCTCAATTTCATGGTCCAGTGAAAATGTTAGTTATTGAATAATGTCAGTTACTCTGTAACCATACATGGTAGGATGACAATACTTAGTATATAGCTATAGGTTGTTGATGAAAAGTACATGACAGTCTGGTAGGTGTCACCTGACCTTGACCTCAATTTCATGGTCCAGTGAAAATGTTAGTTATTGAATAAAGTCAGTTACTCTGTAACCATACATGGTAGGATGACAATACTTAGTATATAGCTATAGGTTGCTGATGAAAAGTACATGACAGTCTGGTAGGTGTCACATGATCTTGACCTCAATTTAATGGCCCAGTGGCAATGTTTAAGTGTTTAAAATTAGGTCACTTTCTCTGTAAGCATGCATTGAATATTTAGTATGATGACAATATAATGCTATTAAGATGTTGCTTATGAAATAAGTTTTTCACTACTAATTATGGAATGCATTTTCTGTGTCCATATTTGTTAATGAAATTGTTAGTGTTTTCCCTCTAATTCAAAATCTATAACAGTTGTACGTGTAAAACTGTAAATTGCAAAATTGATCAACAAGTCAAGGCCTTTATTTAATGCTTTTATAGTCAAAATACTATGACCTGTCAGGTATTTTCTACCTATTGCTCAATCAATTTCAAAAGTAGATAACAGCTGTTTAGAAAACTGCTTCAACCTGTTTTCTTTAAAGCTCTTAATCAGAAAGAGCTGGACATTTAAATTGCAAATATTCATGCATGACTCGGGTAACTTTACTGAAGAGATTGCCATAGAGTATAATGAGTTAGAATTTTAAAAGTTACCTGAGTCACACATGAGTAGCTGCAATTTAAATGTCCAAGCTATCATTGATAAAGAGCTTTAAAGAAAACAGATTGAAGCAGTTTTCTAAACAGCTGTTATCTGTATTAAGAATTGGTTGACCAATAGGAAGAAAATACCTGACAGGTCATTGTATTTTGACTATAATATGGAAAATAAGATTGTCCAGAAGCTAATTTTTTTTAGGGCACTTGTGACAAAAATGTGAAAATTAACTGCTTAAAGTGTCAAACTTTTAAAGATTTGGCATTTCTTTGCTGTTCACTGATTCTAAATTGACTTTCAGGAAAATTGGTACTTTTTAAAGGGAATAATAATGTTATCTGGTTTTTTGTATAGTGATATCAAATATCAGTTGTGAGCCATGATATGATTCTCCTATTTTGAGTGCACTTTGTCAAACCAGCCAAAAAATCCTTATTATGTTGAACAGCTGACAATTTATGTGGGGATACAGGATATTTCAAAAGGGATGGATCAGCATTTTTAGTGTGATTCTGAAAAAATTTCATTTTTCCAAGTAATTGTTACTGCTGTAAAAACTTTTTCATTTTGTGTTTGCTGGGACCATACTGGGAGGGTTCCCAGTGCTCGACAGCCCAGCGTGTCCCCGGGTGGCGGATAGGGGAGACCCTCTTGTTGGGGTGTTGTCAGGTCATAATATGGAAAGCCTGACTGCGGACCGTAGTGGGTAACATGTTTGGAGAGTGCCACTCTCCTTGCACGATAAAGACCCCTTTTGTAGATTTCGAAAAAGAGTAGGCTCAAAGTAGCCGCTACAAAAGGCTAAATTTTCCGCCCCTGCCCAAAACTCCATACTTTTCCAGTGGCAATCAAAATTGTATTCCTTGTGACCCATCCCACCCCCATTTTCCGTTGATTTATTGTTTGTTAACTTGTTCCCGTCCTAAATATACCGGTAGCTGAAATACTCCTCGCTGGACGTAAAGCAGACATCCAATCAATCAATCATTTTGTGTTTGCAGCTTGATCAGAGCTTTGACAAATGAGAGATATGCCACATTTTATGACTATGGTGATAAGATAACAGACGGTATAGACATCACCACGTGGCATGTAAATTTGGCCCCAGAGCAACCAGACAAACCACAATCCAGAATCAGTTACAGTGTGTGGGACTTTGCTGGACAGACTGTTTATTACAATACACATCAGGTAGGCTGTGCGGGACTGCTGGAGAGACTGTTTATTACAATACACATCAGGTAGGCTGTGTGTGACTTTGCTGGAAAGACTGTTTATTACAATACACATCAGGTAGGCTGTGCGGGACTTTGCTGAAGAGACTGTTTATTACAATACACATCAGGTAGGCTGTGCGGGACTGCTGGAGAGACCGTTTATTACAATACACATCAGGTAGGCTGTGTGGGACTTTGCTGGAGAGACTGTTAATTACAATACACATCAGGTAGGCTGTGTGGGACTTTTGCTGGAGAGACTGTTTATTACAATACACATCAGGTAGGCTGTGCGGGACTTTGCTGGAGAGACTGTTTATTACAATACACATCAGGTAGGCTGTACGGGACTGCTGGAGAGACTGTTTATTACAATACACATCAGGTAGGCTGTGTGGGACTTTGCTGGACAGGGTTTTTATTACAATACATATCAGGTAGGCTGTGGGGGACTGCTGGACAGACTGTTTATTACAAAACACATCAGGTAGACTGTTTATTACAAAACACATCAGGTAGACTGTGGGGGACTGCTGGACAGACTGTTTATTACAAAACACATCAGGTAGACTGTGGGACTTTGCTGGAGAGACTGTTTATCACAATACACATCAGGTAGGCTGTGTGGGACTTTGCTGGAGAGACTACACATCAGGTAGGCTGTGCGGGACTGCTGGAGAGACCGTTTATTACAATACACATCAGGTAGGCTGTGCAGGACTTTGCTGGAGAGACTGTTTATTACAATACACATCAGGTAGGCTGTGCGGGACTGCTGGAGAGACCGTTTATTACAATACACATCAGGTAGGCTGTGCGGGACTGCTGGAAAGACTGTTTATTACAATACACATCAGGTAGGCTGTGCAGGACTTTGCTGGAGAGACTGTTTATTACAATGCACATCAGGTAGGCTGTGCGGGACTGCTGGAGAGACCGTTTATTACAATACACATCAGGTAGGCTGTGCAGGACTTTGCTGGAGAGACTGTTTATTACAATACACATCAGGTAGGCTGTGCGGGACTGCTGGACAGACTGTTTATTACAATACAAATCAGGTAGGCTGTGTGGGACTTTGCTGGAGAGACTGTTTATTACAATACACATCAGGTAGGCTGTGCGGGACTTTGCTGGAGAGACTGTTTATTACATTACACATCAGTGTAAAGAAGTAAGTTCTTTGGATTGTCAAATGGTCAATGTCATAACAACTAGCTCAAACATATAAATTTAATAAACAAAACAAAATAAAGACAATACACAATAAATGAAAAATGAAATGAATAAATACACATAAAAATAAATACACATTCACAAGACTGAACTAAATATAATGTACTGTTACAAAATAAACACAAATTGAGCCTCCACACACCGACTTCGCACTACGTCTCCCGGTTATCCTCCACATCGTTGGTACTGTAACACTGATGAACCATTAAATTAATTCCTTAGGAATTTTAACATATTTAACGGACAACAGATTAAATTCTATACAAGTTGCAATTTCTACATCGGTGACGAGAACACTAGATAATTAACTTCACTTCACTGATGTGTTCAGCGAACTGTGACGGATTTACTACACAACTTCTGCACTGACTTTTACTAATTTATCTACACATATTTTACACGGACCTTTAAACTTTAAATATACAGCAACGGAAATTTCCAAATAAATTAATCCAACAGCAGAACACATTACCACCAATAAAAGACGTTGTTACATCAAATTGAATATCATTGAAACCACCACGCTGTTTCCATTTCCATCAATCAAGTCGACACCTTATTACTACTGTATGCTACAAGCACACCAAAACCGGGTCTAAAAAAAAGCCCCTACAAAATAAACAATCTACAAATTACTTACATTTCTATACTTTATGCATATGACAACTAACTGGCCATTTTAGACCCCGAGCCGCAATACCATCTTGACGGCGTACTCGACCGTAAAATTAACAATAAAATAGAAATGACTTACCTGAGTGTGGTTAACAATAGCCTAGGGTATCCATGTCCTGTACTGACAATTATAACACCTAACTGCTATTTTAATTTCAACTCAGCAACAAACACACGCTAGCCTTGGGTGTCCATGTCCTGAACTGACAATTATAATACCTGACTGCTACTCCCAGACGTATGCTCTACTCAATGTCCGTGTGTCGACTGATTTACAACTCACCTGTGAAATTTCAATACGTACCTTATCACGAGATATACAAGTAAGGTCTGCTTGACTGGTAAACTGTCCGGTGTTAGTACAAATTTATCCTATAATTTATATCCTACCTATTTTACATTTATTTTTTATACAAATAACCGAAGTTCGTTACAATCAGGTAGGCTGTGTGTGACGGCTGGACAGACTTTTTATTACAATACACATCAGGTAGGCTGTTAGGCTTTGCTGGACAGACTGTTTATTACAATACATATCAGGTAGGCTGTGTGGGACTTTGCTGGAGAGACTGTTTATTACAATACACATCAGGTAGGCTGTACCGGACTGCTAGAGAGACTGTTTATCACAATACACATCAGGTAGGCTGTGTGGGACTTTGCTGGAGAGACTGTTTATTACAATACACATCAGGTAGGCTGTGCAGGACTTTGCTGAAGAGACTGTTTATTACAATACACATCAGGTAGGCTGTGCGGGACTGCTGGAGAGACCGTTTATTACAATACACATCAGGTAGGCTGTGAGACTTTGCTGGAGAGACTGTTTATTACAATATACATCAGGTAGGCTGTGAGACTTTGCTGGAGAGACTGTTTATTACAATACACATCAGGTAGGCTATGCGGGACTTTGCTGGACAGACTGTTTATTTCTATACACATCAGGTAGATAGTGTGGGAGGGACTGCTGGACAGAATGTTTATTACAATACACATCAGGCAGGCTGTGCAATACTTTGCTGGACAGACTGTTTATTACAATACACATCAGGTAGGCTGTGTGGGACTATGCTGGACAGACTGTTTATTACAATACACATCAGGTAGGCTGTGTGTGACTGCTGGACAGACTGTTTATTACAAAACATCAGGTAAACTGTGCAGGATCGTGGACTGCTTAGAAATTTTTTCTTTTTTGTAGTTTTTCCTGTCAAACAGAGCCTGTTACCTGTTGCTTTGGAACATTCGGCTTGGATATGAACATGCAGGGCTAGATTTCTGGTTGAACTCCATTGCTTGCCATGCCCCCAAGGCTCCGATCTTAGTAGTTGGAACTCACTGTGACAAAGTAAGAAACTTACTGAAGAATTTTAAACAGATAAAACTACTATAGATGCTAACCATGTCTGAATTTCAAAAATGGTTTCACATTTATGACTTATATTAATGTGTTACTGATAATGTCCTATTGATTGTGGATTTAGGGGCCTCTATTGCTGAGTGGTTTAGGTAGTAAGTCTACTATTAAGCATGTGCCTGTCAACACTGAGGTTGCTGGTTCCAGTCTCACTGAGGTCAGAATATGCTTGACTCCAATCTTAATTGATAATGATTTCAAGTTTTTCCTACCAATACTGGGAGGGTTTTTTCCATATATTATGGCTTCCTCATCAAATAAAAACTGGCAGTCATGATACAGCTAAAAATGCTGAAAATGGCAAACATTGTGGATTTATTCTTTTTTTTTTTAGCAAAATTTTTATGATATTTTTTTAAAACAAGACATTAGATAAGTTTACAAGATAGTGGTTATTAATTGAATTTTTTTTTATTTGTTTCAAGGTTGAGAAGTCAAGGATACCAACCAAGGAGTTAACAGCTACATACCCACAGATTGCAGGATTCCATTTTGTTAGTTCATACTCAGGAGAGGTAAGCTTTACTTACCAAAGATTTTCCCATAGTTTTAAATGTTAAAAAGAGAATGAGCTTTGTGGGCAGTTGTTTGTTTTAAACAAGATCCTTGACATATCCAGGGGCCTTCAATTGGCCAAGTGGTTAAGGTAGCTTGTCATCAACTATGGATCTGTTAACTCTGAGGGCAAGGTGTGCTCGACTCCACCTTAATTTACAAGGATTGCCATTTTTACTGCTGAAGGTTGGGTTTTTTTACTTGGTACTCCAACTTTCTTCCCAATAAAAACTGGAAGCTATCATACATAATTTTTTTTTTGCTGAATTTGCTGAAAGTGTCAATAAACCACAAACACAAAAACAAACACTGTGGGTCCAAGTCATGTGCCCATCACTGTGCAACACATATGCCCTTGTAATAGAGCATATTCAGGAGGTCTTTATGAAGTTCAGAACAGCTGACATGTTTCAACAGCTTAGATACAGGAGATGATAAAATTTTCAGTAGCTCAAATACATATTTTGAAATGGTTAAGAGTTAAATAACTCCTTAAGTAGGATTGATCTTCTCCATCTGGAACATTTAGGTATAAGTGTTGTGGTGACCTTGAATTCAGACAAGCGCACCACAACATTACAGCAATAAAGTAGAAAAACTTCCCTAATGAAGAGTTCATAATAATATTACATTTGGTTTTATATTATTTTAAATAATAATTCCAAATTACATATTTGGGTCCTCAGTTTCCATGTGCTCTTGATAGTCATCTACTATTGATCACAGATGTGTCAATCAACACTAAGTATGACAGTTTGAGTGACCTAATACGTGGTTTCCTTGACTCTAACCTTAATTTACAAGGATTGCCAGTTTCCTACCGAAGGTCAAACCTTGTAATTTTTAATGGCTCTTCCCCACTAAAATCTAGTTGCCATTAAATAGCTGGAAAATTGATTGTTTGAATATTGTTTAATGCCACTTTCTGCAATTTTTCAGCTATATCATTGCATCCAGTTGTTATTGGGGGAGGAAGTTGGAGTACCCTGAGAAAACCCCCCGACCTTGGGTAGGAAAGTGGCAATCCTTGTCAATAAAGATTGTTTGTTTGTTTGTTTGTTTGATGTTTTACCCCAATTTCAGCAATTTTTCAGCTATTTCATGGTGTCCAGGTTTATTGCTGGAGGAAGCCGGAGTACCCTGAGAAAACCCCCAACCTGTGGCAGGAAAATTGGGCAGGGAGACTTGAACCCGCAATCTCAGTGTTGACAGACCACATTATTAATAGTAGACGAACTACCTTAACCAGTTGGCCACTGAGGCCCCATCAATTAAGATTGGAGTTGAGTGAACACCCTCCCTGCACTGAGACTCAAACCTGCAACCTCAATGTTGACTGATCATGTGATCAATAGTAGACGACTGCATTAAACACTTGGCCACTGAGCACCCCTGGAACATTGATGACTGGTGAAAAGGCACATTCAAACATAATTTACCATTTCCAGCAAATTTTCTTAAAATATGTTATTGAAGATATAGTGTATCATTCATTAATTGTTGATCTTTGATTCTGGTTAATTTTGCTTTTTAAAACAAATATCTTACATGTATTTAGTGACCTCGGTGGCAGAGTGGTTAAGGTAGTTCCTCTACTATTGATCATGTGGTCTCTCAACACTGAGATTGGGGGTTCTATTCTCACTGCAGGCAGGGTGTACTGGACTCCAATCTTAATTAACAAGGATTGCCAGTTTTCCTTCCGTAGGTAGGCGGTTTTCTCCGGTTACTCCGGCTTCCTCCGCCTGAACGCCATCATATAGCTGAAAAATCACTGAAAGTGGCATTAAACACCATCAAACAACAAAAAACAAACTTACATGTATTTATAAATATTACAGTTGATAACTTTAATCACTATGTCTGTCTTTCTATGTGATATTGTAAAATCACATATTCATCATTATTTATTTTGACTATTTTGTATTCTTTAACATATAATTTAATTTGTTGTGTATGCTACAATCTGATTGGCTAATTTAAATAGAGCAATCCATATAATGCAATATAACTTGTGTTCGTCACATGACCTATTCTTGTGCCATTAAAATTAATCAACGTTTTTACCATTAAAATTGATAAGATTTAGGAGATAACTGTATTGTATTTGAAGATTTGCCGGCATCAATTGGTGCTTTGATGGTCGGAAATTTAGTTTATTGGTGACACATAAGTGGACCCAGTAAACGGATATTTCCAACCATCAAATCACCAATTGATGCATGCAAATCTTCAAATACAATACAGTTATCTCCATTCTAACGCTACAGCAATAAAAAACTAAATTAACTCATTAAAATTGGAATTTTTTATTTGCCGAAAATAACATCTGCGCTTGCGTTAATATCTGACGGCATCAATCGTGGAATTGATGCCCTGAAATTATTCACATTATCCAATCAGAATTGACGTTACATCAAGAACTGCATTAGAATTATAGTTATATAAAATTAAGGAATATTTCTAATTTCTTAACAAGTTATACTCTATAAATGCTTCACTATTCATTAGGTGTAAAAATGCAGATGTGTTATCATATAACCTGTTCAGAAATTAAAAATATAAGTAAATTTGCCTTTAATTATTATTTTTAGGGAATTGCCCACTTACTTGAAAAACTTGTTGAGGTAACTCTGCAACAGAAGTACATGGGAGAGAGCATCCCTGAGGCGTGGCTGTCACTGGAGGAGTGTGTATTACAGTAAGTACATGGGAGAGAGCATCCCTGAGGCGTGGCTGTCACTGGAGGAGTGTGTATTACAGTAAGTACATGGGAGAGAGAGCATCCCTGAGGTGTGGCTGTCACTGGAAGAGTGTATTACAGTAAGTACATGGGAGAGAGCATCCCTGAGGCATTGCTGTCACTGGAGGAGTGTGTATTACAGTAAGTACATGAGAGAGAGAGCATCCCTGAGGTGTGGCTGTCACTGGAGGAGTGTGTATTACAGTAAGTACATGGGAGAGAGAGAGCATCCCTGAGGTGTGGCTGTCACTAGAGGAGTGTGTATTACAGTAAGTACATGGGAGAGAGAGCATCCCTGAGGCGTGGCTGTCACTGGAGGAGTGTGTATTACAGTAAGTACATGGGAGAGAGAGCATCCCTGAGGCGTGGCTGTCACTGGGGGAGTGTGTATTACAGTAAGTACATGGGAGAGAGCATACCTGAGGCGTGGCTGTCACTGGAGGAGTGTGTATTACAGTAAGTACATGGGAGAGAGAGCATCCCTGAGGTGTGGCTGTCACTGGAGGAGTGTATTACAGTAAGTACATGGGAGAGAGCATCCCTGAGGCATTGCTGTCACTGGAGGAGTGTGTATTACAGTAAGTACATGGGAGAGAGCATCCCTGAGGCGTGGCTGTCACTGGAGGAGTGTGTATTACAGTAAGTACATGGGAGAGAGAGCATCCCTGAGGTGTGGCTGTCACTGGAGGAGTGTGTATTACAGTAAGTACATGGGAGAGAGAGCATCCCTGAGGAGTGGCTGTCACTGGAGGAGTGTGTATTACAGTAAGTACATGGGAGAGAGAGCATCCCTGAGGCGTGGCTGTCACTGGAGGAGTGTGTATAACAGTAAGTACATGGGAGAGAGAGCATCCCTGAGGTGTGGCTGTCACTGGAGGAGTGTGTATTACAGTAAGTACATGGGAGAGAGCATCCCTGAGGCGTGGCTGTCACTGGAGGAGTGTGTATTACAGGAAGTACATGGGAGAAAGAGCATCCCTGAGGTGTGGCTGTCACTGGAGGAGTGTATTACAGTAAGTACATGGGAGAGAGCATCCCTGAGGCATTGCTGTCACTGGAGGAGTGTGTATTACAGTAAGTACATGGGAGAGAGCATCCCTGAGGCGTTGCTGTCACTGGAGGAGTGTATTACAGTAAGTACATGGGAGAGAGCATCCCTGAGGCATGGCTGTCACTGGAGGAGTGTGTATTACAGTAAGTACATGGGAGAGAGCATCCCTGAGGCATGGCTGTCACTGGAGGAGTGTATTACAGTAAGTACATGGGAGAGAGCATTCCTGAGGCGTGGCTGTCACTGGAGTAGTGTATTACAGTAAGTACATGGGAGAGAGCATCCCTGAGGCATGGCTGTCACTGGAGGAGTGTATTACAGTAAGTACATGGGAGAGAGCATCCCTGAGGCGTGGCTGTCACATTAGGAGTGTATTACAGTAAGTACATGGGAGAGAGCATCCCTGAGGCATGGCTGTCACTGTAGGAGTGTATTAGAGTAAGTACATGGGAGAGAGCATCCCTGAGGTGTGGCTGTCACTGGAGTAGTGTGTATTACAGTAAGTACATGGGATAGAGCATACCTGAAGCATAGCTGTCACTGGAGGAGTGTGTATTACAGTAAGTACATGGGAGAGAGCACCCCTGAGGCATGGCTGTCACTGGAGGAGTGTGTATTACAGTAAGTACATGGGAGAGAGCACCCCTGAGGCATGGCTGTCACTGGAGGAGTGTGTATTACAGTAAGTACATGGGAGATTGCATCCCTGAGGCATGGCTGTCACTGGAGGAGTGTATTACAGTAAGTACATGGGAGAGGGCACCCCTGAGGTGTGGCTGTCACTGGAGGAGTGTGTATTACAGTAAGTACATGGGAGAGAGCATCCCTGAGGCATGGCTGTCACTGGAGGAGTGTGTATTACAGTAAGTACATGGGAGATTGCATTCCTGAGGCATGGCTGTCACTGGAGGAGTGTGTATTACAGTAAGTACATGGGAGAGAGCATTCCTGATGTGTGGCAGTCACTGGAGTAGTGTGTATTACAGTAAGTACATGGGAGAGAGCATCTCTGAGGCGTTGCTGTCACTGGAGGAGTGTGTATTACAGTAAGTACTCGGTAGAGAGCATCCCTGAGGCATGGCTGTCACTGGAGGAGTGTGTATTACAGTACGTACATGGGAGATTGCATTCCTGAGGCATGGCTGTCACTGGAGGAGTGTGTATTACAGTAAGTACATGGGAGATTGCATTCCTGAGGCATGGCTGTCACTGGAGGAGTGTGTATTACAGTAAGTACATGGGAGAGAGCATCCCTGAGGCGTGGCTGTCAGTGGAGGAGTGTGTATTACAGTAAGTACATGGGAGAGAGCATCCCTGAGGCATGGCTGTCACTGGAGGAGTGTGTATTACAGTAAGTACATGGGAGAGAGCATCCCTGAGGCGTGGCTGTCACTGGAGGAGTGTGTATTACAGTAAGTACATGGGAGAGAGCATCCCTGAGGCATGGCTGTCACTGGAGGAGTGTGTATTACAGTAAGTACATGGGAGAGAGCATCCCTGAGGCATGGCTGTCACTGGAGGAGTGTGTATTACAGTAAGTACATGGGAGAGAGCATCCCTGAGGCGTGGCTGTCACTGGAGGAGTGTGTATTACAGTAAGTACATGGGAGAGAGCATCCCTGAGGCATGGCTGTCACTATAGGAGTGTGTATTACAGTAAGTACATGGGAGATTGCATTCCTGAGGTGTGGCTGTCACTGGAGGAGTGTCTATTACAGTAAGTACATGGGAGAAAGAATCCCTGAGGCATTGCTGTCACTGGAGGAGTGTGTATGACAGTAAGTACTCGGTAGAGAGCATCCCTGAGGCGTGGCTGTCACATTAGGAGTGTGTATTACAGTTAGTACATGGAAGAGAGCATCCCTGAGGTGTGGCTGTCACTATAGGAGTGTGTATTACAGTAAGTACATGGAAGAGAGCATCCCTGAGGTGTGGCTGTCACAGGAGGAGTGTGTATTACAGTTAGTACATGGAAGAGAGCATCCCTGAGGTGTGGCTGTCACTGGAGGAGTGTGTATTACAGTAAGTACATGGGAGAGAGCATCCCTGAGGCATGGCTGTCACTGGAGGAGTGTGTATTACAGTAAGTACATGGGAGAGAGCATCCCTGAGGTGTGGCTGTCACTGGAGGAGTGTGTATGACAGTAAGTACTCGGTAGAGAGCATCCCTGAGGCGTGGCTGTCACATTAGGAGTGTGTATTACAGTTAGTACATTGGAGAGAGCATCCCTGAGGCATGGCTGTCACTATAGGAGTGTGTATTACAGTAAGTACATGGAAGAGAGCATCCCTGAGGTGTGGCTGTCACTGGAGGAGTGTGTATTACAGTAAGTACATGGGAGAGAGCATCCCTGAGGTGTGGCTGTCACATTAGGAGTGTGTATTACAGTTAGTACATGGGAGAGAGCATCCCTGAGGCGTGGCTGTCACTGGAGGAGTGTGTATTACAGTACGTACATGGAAGAGAGCATCCCTGAGGTGTGGCTGTCACTGGAGGAGTGTGTATTACAGTAAGTACATGGGAGAGAGCATCCCTGTGGTGTGGCTGTCACATTAGGAGTGTGTATTACAGTTAGTACATGGGAGAGAGCATCCCTAAGACATGGCTGTCACTGGAATAGTGTGTATTACAGTAAGTCAGTGTGTATAAAATACTCATCAAACTGGGGTCCATCATAATGGTTATAATACCTCAGAGATTTATTTTTATTACCATTCATTCAAATGAAAGTACTTTGCCAGTAGGAACAAACTCATCCTGTGTTTGATCCTTAGATGGTCCTCTGTCAAAATATCTGGTTGTCCCATACTCTCAAGATCATGGCTAACATTTTGACAAACTGAGTTTTAATTGGCCGAGTGGTTAATGTAGTTCCTGTACTGTTGATTCGTGATCTGTCAACACTGAGATTGCTGGTACCAGTCTCACTGAGCACAGGATGAGGCGCTCAATTCCAATCTTAATTGACAAGGATTGCCAGTTTTCCTACATAAGGTCGGGGTTTTCTCAGAGTACTCTGGCTTCCTTACCCAATAAAAACTGGATGCCATGATATAGATGAAAAATTGCTGAAAGTGGCATAAAACAACATTCAAACAAACATTAACAATCTAATTGTAACTGCTCTCGCATACTGTAAAAAAATAAAGGTTTATTGTTATAAAATATTATGTAACCCACACCTGATTCCAGTTTATGTTTCACACTTGTGGGTCAAATTCTCATAGTCATGAATATTCAATAGATCTGAATGACCTATCAGGAGGCCTGTTACAACCAGATTTTGGGGGGAGCTGAAAATGTATCTGAGTCCTTTTCAATTTGACTTTAACAGACTTAGCTGTTGCAAGTATCTCTCTAATTAGTTAAAATATATGTACCTTTTTGTATAACCGGTTGAATTTCCAACAATGAAAACCAAACTTTATAATGTTGTATAATTCTATCTGCTGGTAGTTCTCTTTCATTTTTAGTTATACATATTTATTGTGTATTTTAGGAGGAGAGAAAAGGATGACTTAATACCATTCCAGGAGGTTAAGGGCATGGGAAGCAAGATTGGCATCATTGATGAGCCAGAGGTATTTCTCATGAACTGTCAGAACAAAAGATTATAAATTGAACTGTAACTGAAATGTATCTATCATTGATTTCTTATACAGGAAGGGGGTTTCAGTGGTTTAAGTAGTTCGTCTACTATTGATCACGTTGTCTGTCAACACTGAGGTTGTGGGTTGGAGTCTCACTGAGGGCAGGGTGCACTTGACTCCAATCTTAATTGACAAGGATTGTCAGTTTTCCTGCCGAAGGTCGGGTTTTCTTCAGGTACTACGTCTTCCTCCCCAAATAAAAACTGGACGTCATGATATAGCTGAAAAAGTGCTGAAAGTGGCGTTAAACACCAATCAAACAAACAAAACTTATAAAGGAGGTTTTATTGTATGAATCATGAAAATTAAACTTTAAAACTGCCCCGATTATTATGCTAGGAATGTCAAAGGTCGAAGTGCTAGGAATGTCAAAGGTCGAAGTGCTAGGAATGTCAAAGGTCAAAGTTGTTGAACAAAAAAAAGTTCTTACCTGATTCTGTATTGAATATCTGGGATTTCTTCCATAAGTGTGAAAAGACAATGAATTTCTCACTCAAGAGCCTAATGTTACCATAACAACGTTCCTGTTTCAGGCATTTTGATTGGCTAATTTACCCAATTACAGACACATTTGCGTGCACCTGTCTGTCATGTACTGTATCATATAAAGTGAACAAAAATGGAAGACGTTTAATAAATGTGCGAGTCCCTAAAAGGAAGTTCAGGTTGAAAACGTGGCACATTGTGCCGAAGAGATGTGGTATTTATTGGAAAAAAATGATGACAGAAAATCAGCATCTGAGACACAATTTAGCAATTTATATGAGTGATCAATAGTGACAATATTAACGAATTTGGGACTTTAATTGCTGTTGTAATAAAATGGTAATCAGTTTTGACAGGTAGAGTTTAAAAAGATTTTGATTGTTGACAAAAAATATTGTTCAGTTTACAGTTTTTTTATTCATTAAGGGTTCGGTTTACACAGGTGTAACGGTATTACTCCATTGTTTTGTTTTAGTTGATCCAGGCTGTACAGTTCCTTCATGATTTAGGATCACTGCAGTTCTTCAACACAGAGTTCCTGAGGTCACTTGTCGTCATTAGACCACAGTGGATAGTAGACGTCATGGCTTGTGTAGTCACAGTACATGTAGGACCCATACAGGTACCTTTTGACCTAATTTATGATTTTTGATTACAGTAGTCCCCCTCTTATAAGACCACCCCATCTGAGTCATGAAAGTGGTCTTATAATGGGGGTGGTCTTTCTTGAGGGGATGCAATTTATACAGGTCTATAGAGCTTGGTCGGTTGATTAGCAGCAAAAGCTGTGAAGTGATTAATATTCACACAAAATAAGTATTTGTATTTTATTATTCAATATAAATAAAAATAAAAAGAATTCATGCAGTTTTTATCTGTTCAAAATGTGTAATGATTACAATATTTCCAAGTCTTCTTAACAGTGAATGTTTCTGTTCCTGTTTCATCTGCATTATCGTTGTTTTTATCACTTTTATTGTCTGCCCAGGTTCCACTTCGTAGTTTATTAAGGTTCCGTCTAATTTGGAAAAATCCAGGTTTTTCTCTGTTTCCAGAGTTTTTGACATCGTTTGTAGTAAATTTTGATTTATGATTATGTTGGTACATTGTAAAATTATCTCCTTGTTGAATATTTCAGTCTTCTTGTAATAAACCCGATTTCCGTCATGCAGAAATCAAACTGATCTACAATATATATTACTTGTTTTCCCCTTTAATCCAGCTTAAAAACCTTTCTTTTGCACGATTTCGACACTTTGTTTACCGGTTGTTGAACTGTTTCCGAACTGGTTTACGATAATAAAACCAAATCTCCTTCTATTCGAGACTTCCAAAATAAACATCCAGTCAGAGAAAATGGTCGTTCGTGAGAAGAATTTACGTTGTTGTGTCAAAAAAACGTGGTCGCTGGTCGCGTTTGAGGGGTGGTCATTCGCGAAAGGTAATTTTATGTTAGAAACACTTAATTCATCAGGATTTTGGCCTGATAAAGCGGGTGGTCGCTGGCGAAGGGATCGTATAAGAGGGGGACTACTGTACTTGTCTAATATGGTCGGATATGGAAAAGGCCATGTATTAATCTGTTTACCATAATACTAACAATTGGGTGGGCCTTGGGGGGCTGAGTCATTAACATAGTATTTTACTATTAATTACTAACATGTCAACACACTTAAACTGCTGAGTGAGTGAGGTTGCAGGTTCAAGCCTTATTGCAGGCAGGGTGAGCTCAACCGTTATTGACAAGGATTCCCAGTTTTCTTCTCAATGGTCAGGGTTTTCACTGGGTACCACAACTTTCTCCCTTAGTAACAATGGACGCAATGCTATAGCTAACAAATTATAATTATCAGGGTTATCATCCTGAGTTGAAAGAGACACACTTAATAAAGGGTTATTCCCCGGCTAATTTGAATACCGATACTTATGTATGTTTGTACATGTATTTCATATGCAAATTGTAGCATGAACAGAACTTTACATGGCCACGAGAAAATTCACTTCATCTCCAGCAACCATTAACAGAACTTAACATGGCCACCAGAAAATTCACTTCATCTCCAGCAACCAATAACAGAACTTAACATGACCACCAGAAAATTCACTTCATCTCCAGCAACCATTAACACAACTTAACATGACCACCAGAAAACTCACTTCATCTCCAGCAACCATTAACAAAACTTAACATGACCACCAGAAAACTCACTTCATCTCCAGCAACCATTAACAGAACTTAACATGACCCCCAGAAAATTCACTTCATCTCCAGCAACCATTTACAGAACTTAACATGACCACCAGAAAACTCACTTCATCTCCAGCAACCATTAACAGACCTTAACATGACCACCAGAAAACTCACTTCATCTCCAGCAACCATTAACAGAACTTAACATGACCACCAGAAAACTCACTTCATCTCCAGCAACCATTAACAGAACTTAACATGACCACCAGAAAACTCACTTCATCTCCAGCAACCATTAACAGAACTTAACATGACCACCAGAAAACTCACTTCATCCCCAGCAACCATTAACAGAACTTAACATGACCACCAGAAAACTCACTTCATCTCCAGCAACCATTAACAGAACTTAACATGACCACCAGAAAACTCACTTCATCTCCAGCATCCATTAACAGAACTTAACATGACCACCAGAAAACTAACTTCATCTCCAGCAACCATTAACAGAACTTAACATGACCACCAGAAAACTCACTTCATCTCCAGCAACCATTTACAGAACTTAACATGGCCACCAGAAAATTCACTTCATCTCCAGCAACCATTAACAGAACTTAACATGACCACCAGAAAACTCACTTCATCTCCAGCAACCATTAACAGAACTTAACATGACCCCCAGAAAATTCACTTCATCTCCAGCAACCATTAACAGAACTTAACATGACCACCAGAAAACTCACTTCATCTCCAGCAACCATTAACAAAACTTAACATGACCACCAGAAAACTCACTTCATCTCCAGCATCCATTAACAGAACTTAACATGACCACCAGAATTTTCACTTCATCTCCAGCAACCATTAACAGAACTTAACATGACCACCAGAAAACTCACTTCATCTCCAGCATCCATTAACAAAACTTAACATGACCACCAGAAAACTCTCTTCATCTCTTGCAACCATTAACAGAACTTAACATGACCACCAGAAAACTCACTTCATCTCCAGCAACCATTAACAAAACTTAACATGACCACCCAAAAACTCACTTCATCTCCAGCAACCATTAACAGAACTTAACATGACCACCAGAAAACTCACTTCATCTCCAGCAACCATTAACAGAACTTAACATGACCACCAGAAAACTCACTTCATCTCCAGCAACCATTAACAGAACTTAACATGACCACCAGAAAACTCACTTCATCTCCAGCAACCATTAACAGAACTTAACATGACCACCAGAAAACTCACTTCATCTCCAGCAACCATTAACAGAACTTAACATGACCACCAGAAAACTCACTTCATCTCCAGCAACCATTAACAGAACAACATGACCACCAGAAAACTCACTTCATCTCCAGCAACCATTAACAGAACTTAACATGACCACCAGAAAACTCACTTCATCTCCAGCAACCATTAACAGAACTTAACATGACCACCAGAAAACTCACTTCATCTCCAGCAACCATTAACAGAACTTAACATGACCACCAGAAAACTCACTTCATCTCCAGCAACCATTAACAGAACTTAACATGACCACCAGAAAACTCACTTCATCTCCAGCAACCATTAACAGAACTTAACATTGCCATCAGAAAATTCACTTCATCTGCAGCAAAGAAAGTAAAAAAAAAACCCACTGTGATGCCATCAAAACAAAACTATATACAGTAATATGGACTATGGATGCATGTTTTTATGCCCCCGCGACGACATGTCGGGGGGCATTAAGTTTTACTCATGTCCGTCCGTCCGTCCGTCCGTACGTACGTCCGAACAAATTTCCGTCAAGCTTTTCTCAGAAACCGTACATGAGAACAATTTTAAATTTGGCAGAGTGGTTCAGTATCACAAGTTGTACGTCCTAAGCGAATTTCAGACCTGTCGGACAACTACTTCCTGTTTGGGACTTCATTTGTACGTAAATACGTCCGTCTGTATGTACAAATTTCCGTCAAGCTTTTCTCAGAAACCGTACATTAGAACAATTTGAAATTTGGCAGTGTGGTTCAGTATCACAAGTTGTACGTCCTAAGCGACTTTCAGACCTGTCGCACAACTACTTCCTGTTTGCGACTGGGACGATATGAAAATGTGTTAACATGAGTATGAAAATTTCCGTCAAGCTTTTCTCAGAAACCGTACATCAGAACAATTTGAAATTTGGCAGGGTGGTTCAGTATCACAAGTTGTACGTCCTAAGCGACTTTCAGACCTGTCGGACAACTACTTCCTGTTTGCGACTGGGCCGATATGAAAATGTGTTAACATGAGTATGAAAATTTCCGTCAAGCTTTTCTCAGAAACCGTACATCAGAACAATTTGAAATTTGGCAGGGTGGTTCAGTATCTCAAGTTGTACGTCCTAAGCGACTTTCAGACCTGTCGGACAACTACTTCCTGTTTGCGACTGGGCCGATATGAAAATGTGTTAACATGAGTATGAAAATTTCCGTCAAGCTTTTCTCAGAAACCGTACATCAGAACAATTTGAAATTTGGCAGGGTGGTTCAGTATCACAAGTTGTACGTCCTAAGCGACTTTCAGACCTGTCGGACAACTACTTCCTGTTTGCGACTGGGCCGATATGAAAATGTGTTAACATGAGTATGAAAATTTCCGTCAAGCTTTTCTCAGAAACCGTACATCAGCACAATTTGAAATTTGGCAGGGTGGTTCAGTATCACAAGTTGTACGTCCTAAGTGACTTTCAGACCTGTCGGACAACTACTTCCTGTTTTCGACTGGGCCGATATGAAAATGTGTTAACATGAGTATGAAAATTTCCGTCAAGCTTTTCTCAGAAACCGTACATCAGCACAATTTGAAATTTGGGAGGGTGGTTCAGTATCACAAGTTGTACGTCCTAAGAGACTTTCAGATCTGTCGGAAAACTACTTCCTGTTTGGGACTTCATTTAGCGGGGGCATCAGTGTCCCATGGACACACTCTTCAATTTTTTCAGTTTTTGGATGGGTCTCGGTGGCCTAGTGGTTAAGGTAGTTTGTCTACTATTGACCATGTGGTCTGTCAACACTGAGATCACTGGTTCATTTCTTCAAGTCTCACTGCGGGCAGGATGTGCTAGACTCCAATCTTAATTGACAAGGATTGTCACTTTTCCTACCTGAATGTCGGGCTTTCCCTGGGTACTCCAGCTGAAAATTTGCTGAAAGTGGCATTAAACAACATTCAATCTAACAAACAAACAAACAAACAAGTAATATGGACTATGGTAATGTTTAGATATCTATGTAGGATGCATGTTTTTTCAAGTTTTGGAAAACTTAATAGTATGTAAATACATACAAAAATGTTCTTTTTTAGGAAGGGAAGCTGTTGCACAAGGACATGGCTGTTGTTTGGGCAAAATATCCAAAGGAATTGCATGCATGGCTTTTGAGACTTACAGAGGAGTTTGATCTTACATTCCCATTGGCTGATGAAGAGGCCAATCTGGTTCCATGTTTGTTGCCTGATACAGAGAGAACAGTATGTGAAATTATGTTACAGTGAACCCTCGTTACAACGACATTTGATTTAACGGAATATTCGACATCTGACCAGATTTCAGTTGGAACACACATGTCCACGTGTTGTTTATGCTCGATACAATGACATATTTGGTTTCCTACTCCGACTGCGTTTGTTGGTAACAAATATACCAAAGCAAGCTTAAGATAATTCATAATAACGACAAATTATCAAGATTTACTTGTGAAAAATTATCTTTTGTCAGAGAATTGATTTTTCTAATGGTTGATTGCACGGGTGAACACCTGTTGCTATTGCGTAATTAACCATGCGTGACATTTCCGTTACAAAACTAATCGATGACAGGGATATGGCTTCATTAAAAAGGTCTAGAAGGCTATTTAATATTTAAATCTTCAAATATTTCATAAAATTATTGGCTTGATTACGAGTGTGTTAAGATTCAAGCGGCACATCAGAAATGGGATAATTACCGAAAATCGGTCTAATGTAAATAATCATAATTTACAATTTTTTTTGTTAAAAAATAAGGAATAAAGATTTTTAATTAAATAGAAAACAAGCATTTTATTATTTTTTGTTATTAAGCTTTGGTACTGAGCAGACTTGAACGATTTTCAGTAGACGCAAATAAAAAAGGGAGATAATCAAAGTACAATAATACTAATTCATTATAACAGCAAATTCAGTTTAACGTCAATGCTGGCGGGAAACTAACATGGTTGTTGTAAAGAGGGCTGACTGTACATGTTTAGTAGAATTTGTTCAAACTCAGTCATGCATACTGATCTAAAAGTATGAATATATATAAATATAACCCGTATGTCTGTCATGCGTATGACCAAGGGCATTAAGTTGTCGGTGTAGGACGTAAAAAACTCCCCCAATCAATATGTCTGTCAAGTAATTAAAACATTCTAATGCAATTCTTGATATACATCAAATTCTGATTGGACAACATGAATTATTTCATGGCATCAATTCCACGATTGATGACGTCAGAAATGCAGATGTTATTTCCTGTTAATAAGAAATTCCCATGTTAATCAGTTTATTTAGTTGTTTTATTGTAGTAGCGTTAGAATGGAAATAATCGTTATGTATTTGAAGATTTGCCAGCATCAATTAGGGATTTGATGGTCGAAAATATCAGTTTGGCTCCCTTTACGCCAATTTCCGACCATGAAATCATCAATTGTTGCTCCCATATCTTCAAATACATTACGGTTATCTCCTAAATATATAACTGTGTTATTAAGATGGTAACGCATACATACATTCTAGGATATTCTAAACCTCTATCTGGCTATGCATTTTTAATAAAAGGAGATTCTCAAAGAACCAAATATGTAGAAATTTAGGAAAAGCAAGCTGATATTTGAATGCAATAATTGTTAATCTATTGTAGATCAACTGGCCTTCCCTTGTGGAAGATTCAGGAGTAAAGGAAACCAAGGCTATATACAACTTTAAATACCTACCTGCTGGTCTCTTCAACAGAGCCCAGGTAAGTTATTACACAAGCACAGGTAAAAAATACTTACCTGCTTGTCTCTTCAACAGATTCCAGGTAAGTTATTAGACAAGCTTAGGTAAAAACTGATGCAGGCAGATACTTACCTACTGGTCTCTTCAACAGAGCCCAGGTAAGTTATTACACAAGCACAGGTAAAAACTGATACAGGTATATACTTACCTGGTGGTCTCTTCAACAGATTCCAGGTAAGTTAATACACAAGCACAGGTAAAAATGATACAGGCAGATACTTACCTGCTGGTCTATTCAACAGAGCCCAGGTAAGTTATTACACAAGCAGAGGTAAAAACTGATACAGGGCAACAAACACAAAAGAAATTATTACTGGTAGAATGAACAAAAGGTGATAACATTTACTGTGTACGCAGAATTGCTTTTCTAAAAGCATTGGCTGTTGTCTTTCAGTAGCAGAACTTTTATATTATACTATCGTGTTCTGATGACATGTTCCAACTAATGCTTAATATTTTATTACATTTTATGTTTTATCAATACTTTGCCATGCTAGTGTCAGATGTCTAGAACTTTTTATGTTGTGTAACTGAAGTCTATGTTGTGACTGCTGTACATTACATAAATCAAATGTTTATTTCAACAGTATCTTGCATGAATTAAAAAATTAGCACCAATTCCGTCATTTTTATGGGAGTTGTGCTATTAGAATGCTGTTGATGTGACATTTTAAAAAATTATGTACAAAATTTAATTTGATTATTTGATTTGTAAAAACTGTCATATTTAGTTGGACTAATTCCATGGCTGTAATTAATTGACAAGGATTGCCAGTTTTCCTACTGTAGGTCGGGTGTTTTCTCCGGGTACTCTGGTTACCTGCCCCAATAATAACTGGACGCCATGTTATAGCTGAAGAATTACTGAAATTGGCATTAAGTGCCATTCAAACAAACAAACAAAAACTGTGGCTCTAATTTTTTGGAAAATTTTACCACAGTCACTATATAATAATTATACCCCTGCTTCAAAGAAGAGGGGGTATACTGGTTTACCCCTGTCCGTCTTTCTATCCTTCTCTCTGCATTATAACTTTCGTTACAGTTTTCTCAGTGACTACTTGTCACAACCTCTTGAAATTGTATATGTGACCTTACCATGTGGTCCTATATTGCAAGTACCGATTTCAGGTTTGTTGCATATCTACTGATACTTCCCATTTACAGACTTAGTCAGTTCAATGATGTGAATAGCGGGGGCATACTGTGTGAGCAGTAGCTCACAGGTTACAAGTTATTGTTCTGAATTCTGAATGTAACACATACATGTATATATTTTAGGTGAGACTGCAACAGTTTTCAGAGAGTGGACAACTTTGGAAGAAAGGAATGTTCCTGAAGAAGAACAACCACATTGCTGTTATCAAACAAATAGGGTGAATTTACATTGTTCTTAATCCCATCAGTGTAGTAAATAGACTGAAAGAGGTGGGACAAGGAGTTCATTATGCATAATGTTTCTTTTTTTTTGGAGTCAAAATACAATGACCTGTCAGGTATATTCTACCTATTGCTCAATCAATTCCAAAAATAGATAACAACTGTTTAGAAAACTGCTTCAACCTGTTTTCTTTAAAGCTTTTAATCAGAAAGAGCTGTAGATTTAAATTGCAGCTATTCATGTGTGACTCATGTAAAATAAATCTTTTAACTTGATTCTCTTACATTGTACTCTATGACAATATTCAAAGTAAGAAGCTTAAATTACCTGAGTCATGCTTGAGTAGCTGCAATTTAAATGGCCAAACAATAACTGATGAAGAGCTTAAAGGAAAACAGATTGAAGCAGTTTTCTAAACAGCTGTTACCAGTATTTTGAATTGATTGACCAATAGGTAAAAAATACCTGACAGGACATTGTATTTTGACTATAAAAATGGCACTTAATTAATAAGTATATGTGATATGATTTACTACTTAGATGAAGATCACCTAGATACTGTAGTTTTCCTTGCCAATAATATGGCTTGCTATAGATAGTATAAAATTTCTTAACATGGCATTGAATCTCAGTCCATTCCATCTACAGTATTGTTGCAGGTGTTTGCCTTAATTGGCTGAATTCTTATGTACACTTTAATGTAATGAATACCATTCCGTTATTTATTCTGAAAGTTTTTACACCTGAGTCGAGTTCCTCTATGCATTTCTTGTGATTATTCCACAAATTTTAGGGTATTTGAAATGAGGTCTTTCTTCTTAGCCTGACGTTGTGTATTGCAATGTAGTCTTATGAAAAGTGTGCCCACTATAGAGGTGAATATTTTTATTTAAGAAGCACTTTACAAAATTTATGTGGTCTTTGGAGAGTGTTCAGCATCTTCAGACATGATTTCTTTGATTTCTTAGTTTAAAAGCTTATCTGCTTCTGAACTCTTTTTCTAAAACAATTGATAAGGGGGAAAAAAAAGGTTATTATTTTGGCAAGCTATTTTTGGTCATAATTCAGATATTTCATTTCTAGTCGAAAGTTATATTTTCATCTGTGGAGAGGGTGCCTTATAAAACAGGGGATAATAAATGGTAATAAATGCCCCTCCAGTGTAACAAGTTAGTTTGCACAGATTAAATTTCAAGACATTGTAAGTTTAATCACAAGTTGGGTGAAATGTACTTTGTAACTTTTTCATTAAATGCAAGCATTGATGAGTCTAGCTGTGGAATCATAGCTCTTAAGGTCAGTCGACAATTTTTTTGATTTTGTCCATCAAATCAAAAAATGGCCAAAAGACCTACAGAGCTACAATGAGTCAGAATACAATGGACTGTTATTTCATTTCATTACCTGATACCTTATATTAATGTAATTTGGTATTTTTTACTATTATCTGAAATTCTTAAAACGTCCACGTTCGCGAACTGTTGACAGGTCAACAGTTTAAACTGTTTCCCCTCGCGTGCTCTGAGGTCATATAGGATTTCCCTTGAAGCGAGCGGCGACACAGCTCATTGGCTGTCAAGATTTACCGGACTCGAACGAATGCATAAAGCGTCTATTCGATCTTGATCATAAACCAGTCGTAAACATGTCAACAACTGAAAATACACAATTTTCCGATTTTTCTGATCAAGACCTTCAAAATCTACTTGAAAATCGTGATTTTCTAAGCACCAAAAATGTAATTAAATGTTCCGTCATGGAGCTGAAGTCTTATTGTACTGAAAAGGGCATCAAATTTCCGGATGAAACGATTGAAAAATAATCCCTGGACAATTTGCTTCAGAAATTTTACCCAGCAACAAGAAAGGCGAACAGGCAACTCTATTCAAAGAAATCAATGCTCTCAATTCGGTATGGATTGCAGAAACATTTTGAAAAACTGTTGTCGATAGATATTGTTAATGATCCAGTATTCAAGGTGTCAAATCGTGTATGTTGGTTAAATTAAAGGATCAGGGGTTAGCTCGGGTTCAGCACAAAGACCCACTAACAAAACAAGATCTGGTTAAATTGTACAATGCATTTGATCTTGACACACTGGAAGTTCTATAGGATAAAGTTTTCATTGACTTTATGGTGTATTTTTGTAATCGTAAGAGAGAGAATCTTCGCAAAATAAAGAAGACAGACTTTCGAGTGAATGAAGCTGAGGAATTTATTGAACTTCAAGACATGATGACCAAAAATCATAAGGGTGATATGTACGACAGTACCAGCAAGGGCGGAAGGATATACAGAACTGGAACAACAATGTGCCCATACAGTTCATTTAAGAAGTACTTGTTGGTTCTAAACAATGACTTCGATCTGTTCTTTCAAAGACCAAAATCAAAACTGCAAGAAAATCCTTCTACTTGGTTTGATGCCATTGCTGTTGGGAAAAACACTCTTGGCGACAAGATGAAAACCCTGTCGCTAAAGAAAAAGCTCTCAAAAGTGTACACCAACCACTGCCTTAGAGCAACGTCTATTACTCTTCTCAATTCATTTGAAGCTCGACATGTCATGGCTGTCTCTGGACATAAGTCTGAGAGCAGTATCAGAAGCTATGCAAGAACAAGTGGGGACCAGAAGCATAAAATGGCATTAACATTGGCTGAAGCTCTTTCTGGATCTGGTAAGTTTTTTCTTTATAAGCCTGTCTCACTAATTTTTGGTTTAACCAACATGTTTATTGTTGAAAAATGACTCACATGTTATATTATTTTAAAATACATTTCTACCGAAATTATATTTGATAATATTATTATATATTTATTTGTAAATGATTGAAGTTAGTGGTAAAAGCTATACATTCAATTTTTCCAATCATATATATTTCTTTTTATAACAGGACAACCAGTTAAGTCGCAAGATGTTGGTGGAGGCAATATACAAGATGAAAACATCGAAAACCAGGAAACCGTTTCACTACATGAAGGAATTGTACCTGGTAAATAATTAGATTTTAGAAATTACTTTCAATATTTTTCATAAATTTATTAATGCGCTCATTTAAATTGGTTTAATTTATTTAAATATTTGTTTTGTTTACAAAAAAAAATTTCTACCGTAATGTATGACATCAAATGCACAAAAGATGACAATACGAGAACAATATAAAATTGTAAATTTAAAACTTTGAATTTATCTCAGAATTGACGACTTTCCAAAAATGCCACCTATTGTTCACTTCCGGTACTAAAATCTGCTGCTACAGTCGCAGTTTGTCGTGTTGAAAACTTTTAAAATGAAAACAATACAAAATCTTTATTTCAATATCATAGTCGATGAGTTATGACAGCCGTGGTTTTTTTTAAGGGGAGATAAATCATGTAAAACTGGAA
This sequence comes from Limnoperna fortunei, assembly GCA_944474755.1. NCBI lineage: Eukaryota > Metazoa > Mollusca > Bivalvia > Mytilida > Modiolidae > Limnoperna > Limnoperna fortunei. Next base: position 23,574,548 of record OX104122.1, read on the forward strand.
ATGGGTCAATTACTGAATTAGTTTTGGTTTTCTTCATTTTCAGAGCTTGGTCAGTCACGATTCAATTCTGTGGGCAGCAACTCTGGTTCAGCTTTAGAGCTTGGAGATAACTTTGATTTTCTACAACTGTCTTCATTGCAAGAATTTACTTTAATGGAAGCCATCAATACCGTAGAAAGAGTAGAGGCTTTGCCAGTATATCCTGTTGAGAACTCTTTGCCTCATTTTCCACTACAGCCATTACCAATATCTCAGCCCCAGCAAATCTCTCATGGAACATACAGTCGTCAACTTCTACAGAAACAGTCCAGCTACCGTGCACCTGTTTACTATTTCAACAACTGTACCATGAATTTTCATTGAACATTCAATAAAACATCTGGAAGTGTTGAACACACCTAAATTCAGTTGAAAGTTGTGTTAAGTGTTTATACATGTTATTGTTAAAGTTGACTAGTTCACTTTTTTCATTTCTCCTATAAACTGAAAAAAGAACAGATTTTTTCCTGTTAATTTCATGTAAAACAGTAAAGAAACAGTATTACTTTATTCTCTTATTTTTATTTGGTGGAAATAACTTGTTTAGAAAGAATCCAATGACTATTTCTCCATAATTAAAATGTTTTGAAGTATTTAAACAAATTACATATAAAATGTTGGCGGTGTGACATAGTTAAAAGATTGTTAAATTGAGAAAGTTTAATTATTAACATATTTGCAAAGCTATTTTTCTGTTCCTTTTTTTATGCACGTACTGTTAAAACAGTAATTGATCAGGTAATAAAACAGTTATTTCATATGTGATGGAACAGTCAAACAGTTGTCCCTCGGTGTCAGGGATAGTGTTTTGAAATGTTGCTCTCGTCCTACGGCCTCGGGCAACAGTTCAAAACACTATCCCCTCCACCTCGGGCCAACAGTTTGACTGTTCCCAAATCACATATGAATAACTGTATAATATTACCGTAACACTATCAAAACCAACCCAGGATGTATATCTAGTACTGGAAATTATTTTAATTTTGTGGGTACTGTATTTTCATGGTTTGTGAATGGTTACTGTTGCTAGGTAACATAATTTTCTGGGTTTATGAGTTGCTGATATCGGACTAATAAGGAAATTGTATTTTAATTGTTAACTACTGAAAATCCTTAAGGTATCCGACCCATAATTGAAGTCACCGTTTAATTTTATTTTTAGACCAAGAAATGCAAATTTATTTACTCAATATATTACTAATTAATGATACAAAGTAAAATATATTGTTTTACTTTGAGTCAATGTTAACAGTTTTGAGAAAAAAAATTTAGTTGTTCAAATAGTAATTCCGATGTTTGCCGAACATTACCGAGGTCTGCTCCATTGACAAACAATGGACATCCGGGACACCAAATATGATCACGTGGTCAATTATGGGTCGGATACCTTAAATTAGCTTCCCACAAAAAATACAGAATCAAATTACTCATTTGCTATAAAAATATGGCTTTCCATGACATACCTATAAAATGATTTACTTTCCATTAAATGTGTATCAAATTTTGTTTTCAGACATACCATACTAGAAGTGAAGGCACAGGGATTCAGACCAGAGAATATACTGTTCCTAGTGGATGAAGTGATCTCGACTCTAATCATTGAATCATATTCTGGAGTCAACTATGACCTGCTGGTTCCCTGTATTGAATGTCAGAATTTGGTATGTCTGTTAATTAATCCTAAACTTGAGAGTGTTAATATGTTTTTATGATTGTTGTTATATTCCCCTTTAGGCCGACTTGGGCTATAGGTTTGCACTCCGTCTGTAAGTCTGTCAGTCAATCCCTCAGTCTGTCGGTAATGGGTAGAAATGGTTACTTTCATGCGCTTTTGGGAAAGCCCATGTGATCTTCAACTCTTGGTGGAAATTTTTTGTAATTTTTTCAATCGTTTTCTGTACTCCACTTGTGAAAAGACAAAAAATTTCTCTCACTCATTGTAGATCTCCTAGTCTTTTCCAAAAGCCTATTCAAGTATTATCTAACCAATCTATAGACACTATAGATCTTTTCTTAATATATGCTGTTTTTATGCTAAATGTACATTGACTGTAACTAAGCATAACTATGCTAATGGCTGTTTTGACATTATAAATATGGGGGTGGTTTTGAAGCTTCTTTTGTATTATCCTATTATCAAATTTTTAACCTAAAACTTCTTATAAACTTACTAAAATAAGGGCTGCATTTCAATAATATGACATAATTGTATAGTTTAACTTTACAGGGAATGGTTGATCCTAGCATGTTTCCATCTTCAAAGATTCACAGAGCTGTAGAACTGAACGCTCCTTTCCTGCAGTGTGACAAGATGTTCCATGTTTTGTCAATACCAGAACTGAAATGTATGTATCTCTTATTTTTTCCTTTTCTTTTAAATGTATTTAAACACTTTGTAGTTCGGTATGAGATTTTCAACATATTTTGTTGGTTCCATTTTTTAAACCTGGAAATGGCATGTTAGCCAAGTTGTTTAGTAAGTAGTAATGCACTATTAATCACTGGTGTTTCAACACTGGGTTTGGTTTAATTATGACTTTAAAATATTGTGCTCCATTTAACCTTGTGGACTAGAAGTGCCAATTTTTCTGGGCTGTTAGTACTCTGGTACTCCACGTTCCTCCAACAATAACAACTGGACACCATGATTTTGCTGCACTGTTGTTACAGACAGAACAAAAAGGGGCCTCTGTGGCTGAGAAGTTAAGGTAGTTTGTCTATTATTGATCACATGGTCTGTCAACACTGAGGTTGCGGGTTCGAGTCTCACTGTGGGCAGGGTGCACTCAACTCAAATCTTAATTGACAAGGATTGCTAGTTTTCCTACCGAAGATCCGGGGTTTTCTCCGTGTACTCTGGCTTTCTCCCTCAATAAAAGCTGAACGCCATGTTATAGCTAAAAAATTGCTTAAGTTGGTGTTAAACACCATTCAAACAAACAAACAAACAAATCCTACATAGATGGCCTCTTTATTGTTTGCCCATATGGGAAAATGGGAACATTTTTTGCTCATACCTAAGATTTGTTGAGTAATAAGACACCACTCAGAATGAATGTAACTTAGTCTACTATATAAACATTAAATTTTCGGGGTGTCAAGTACAGTTGAATAGAGGGCTTTTTAAGTGTTGAGAAACATTTAATAGTGATATCTTATAATTTTGAAGATGCTGTGCCTTATTATATAGATATTTTGGCCATAATTTGACATAACATGGGTTAGCGCCATCTCTTAAAAATGTAGCAGGACTTCCATTGTGTACAAGGTTTTAGATTAAATACTTTTATTATCTCCCTTTTAATTGTTCAAGAGATAATATCCATTTGAAAATCTGTAAAAATGCATTTATCTTAAAATATAATATTTACAAAAAGAAACCCAGTTCTGCTCTTTGTTAATATTGTTTCTTTATTAGATTTTTTTTATAAATACTTGTGATTGCTGTGTTACTTTAAATTAACTACTTGACAATCATTTGATTACAGTCAAACCTGTCATAGCGATCCCCTCCATATAACGACTTCCTGCCTTATGCAACCATATTTATTCCTCCCCAGCATTTTCCCATTCATTTTACTATTGTATAACGACTCTCTGTCTTACTCGACTAACGACCATGTTTTCTGTTCGTTTTCACAGAGAAAACCTGTCTAAAACGACTATCGAGACTGTTAAAGTAATTGAACAATAAATAAAACCTGTCTTACGAAAAGAAGTTTCGTAGACCATTGTCAATTATCAAGCTTCTTTGAGAGGTTAAACTAAAGTTTGAAGTGATTAAAAGGGCAATAATCAATACAAACCTGTGTACACTGGTTCTAAAACAGACTTGAACTTTTTGCATAGAGCTTATTGTTAAAACACAAGGAAACCAGTAAAGCTGGTACAAAGAAAAATACAATAACTGAATGGGGAATAAAGTTCACGTTCGTTAATACAATCGGAAATCAAAACGCTCTTAATTTTTGTATATTTTGTACTTTTGTTATCTATAACATAAAATAAATGTCATATTTTACTTTTTACTAAATAAAACAATCAAACCAGTTCTAAAAGTCACTCTTTCACAGGCTGACAACATGACTGTTTTGACTGGTATGCAAACATCATGACCTCTGTATAAAGACTCCCTGTCTTATGTGACCTTTTTAATAATTTCCCTTCAAAGGTCACTTAATACAGGTTTGACTGAAAGTTAATCACAGAACATGATCTCTTGATTTTATTTATTATTATTTAGTTATCCCTGTCTAAATGAAATTGAAATGCATAGATTTTATTGCTATTTTTTTATAATTTGTGAGAAATAAAGGATCTAACACCTGTAGGAGGGCAAGACAGGCAAATCTCAGACACCCAAGTGATATTATTTCTGGTCTCCAACGAGGCTCTTGCAATTTGGAGACCAAAAAAAATCTTTCCCGCAAGTGTCAATATGTAGAGAATTTAAAGTGGGGAGAGTTTATTGTAAATTATTCGCTAATACAGAAAAATAAGAAAGAAAGAAAAAGAATGAAGGAAATCTTGGGTCCAGTGTTTTTATCCTTGTTTTTTATATAAATTTCAGCACTGCTGCCTCCAAACAAAACCACAGAGTTTGATGACCATCTTCGTCGTAGTGTCCTGGAATTGAAAGACCTCGGAGAAGATGTAAACATCAGTGTTGTTTTCTGTTACTCAAAACTAAATGTCCCTGATCTAAGTCAGGAGAATAAACTTGTTCACCCCGGAAAAATTTTAGAAGATCTGAGAAAGGATGGGTTTAATGTGTAAGTTATAGATGTTTACATTTGTTAAATTTAATCATTTATAATTTTATGAAATGATATCTGAACTATTGGGATGCCTACAATGTCTGATGGTTTGATTGAACTTCTGACTAACTAGTGTCAACTTCAGCAAGGTTTTGTTAATTAAACATTTACATTACACTATTAAATCTGTATAGATTTTGTTTTTGTTTTTATTCAAATTTCTATCATTTCATTGCAATGTTAACATTTTTTTACAATTCTTTACAAGCAATAATTATGCAGATGGATAGTATGTCATGTACAACAATATAACCAAGATGGAATTATATCTCCACTTCATCAAAGAGTTTTCTTAACCCTGAATTAATCTTGTTCATGTTCATGTACAGCCTTGTAAAATGTATCCAAGATTTAATAATGTCTACCCTTAAACATCATTCTCCGGTACAGAGAGCATAACTGGTCCCCAAATGCCACACGTCATCCCCCGTTTACTGCGGGATTACATTTGTCGTCTGCCTGTGATGTTTATAAACAAAGAATGATATTTGTAAAATAATAAACCAAATCTTATTTATTTTTATATAGTCTCTTTGTACACTTTTGATAGTTTTACATTAAAATTAATACTGCATTTTTATGCAAAGCTTCTCTCCACAAGAGATATCTCTCATGGTGTCAACCAACGTGTGGCACTCATTTTGTGGTAGACATAGATTACTCAGAATCCTTTGCGTGGAGATTGCTTAAACATATGTCAGATTTGTTTTACCTCTGAACTTAAAAAATTAACTTGTTCTCATACACTATCTTGTTCTGGCCAAACATGACCTTTGACCTCATGGTCAAAGTAGACATTTTGAAAACATAGCTTTTTCAGAAGAGAACATTTATCTTTTCACATAAGAAACTGATATTTGGAAAATTAAAATTTTAAAAATATAATGTTGCATCACATACTATCATGATGCACATATGACATTTTAACCTTTGACCTTAATATGGATGTTTATGTCTTGTCAAAATGACTTAAATTCGGGATGTGTTTGCATCACCATAGCAAGATATGTCACATATATTCATTGTTGACCTTGACTTTTGACCTCAAAATAATTAAAAATAAATAATTTAAGTTGTAAGTAATCAGTGGTGTAACAATAATGGAAGCACATATGCCCTGGCCTACACATAATTTTCACATTTTGCCCTGGACCTGCTGGAGACCTTCAGTAGTCCTCGGACCCCTTGCCAAGGAGGATCGACTTGCACATCAAACTATATAAACTATGTATTGTTATGCCCATGATTTGGTAATCCACATTTTATTTGCCTTATCTGCTATTTTGTCTGATTTTTCATATTTCCTGCAATAATTATTTTTGAAAAACATATGGTAGCACAAATAAATGTTGTATTTGATTTCCATCTGTCTTGATAAGTCATGTGGGTAATGTATGTTGTGTATAAAATGAAATGAAGTAATAATCACTTGTAATTATACTTCAGGAGCATCTGTGACAACCCAGAGACAGCTGATATCGAGTCTTTAACAATAGCATTCAAAAGTGCTCAGGTAATCTATATTTGGCTTGGTTTATATTATCTAGTTTTTGGAATATTTATATTTTGAGTTATAATGCAGCATCTATGAAATCTGAAATCTGACTGTAGACTTAAACCTTAATTGACATCGATGGCCAGTTTTCCTGACAAAGAACAGGGTTTGCACCAAGGACTCGGGGCTTAATCCAATAACTAGACAGAAGATTAATCTGAAAAATTCCTGAAGTTCCATAAATCCTTAAATTTTATTATATTTCTAGCATATATAAAAGTTAATAGATGAGTTTGTTTTTAGCCGAGTTGCAACGAAGTTGTTAGCCGAGTTGCAACGAAGTTGAACTCGGCTATTGTTATGATGATGGCAGGCGGCTGGGCGGGCCGGCGGGCGGGCGTCAACAATTGGTTTTTACGGACCATAACTCGGAAAGTTGTGAACCGATTTTAATGAAACTTTAGGATATTGTTACATACCATAAGAGGAGGAACCCTATTGATTTTGGGGTAAATCCGTTCAAGGTCAAGGTCACAGCGACAGAAAAACGTTAGAAAATTTCTTGAATTAGTGGTTTCCGGACCATATCTCGAAAAGTTCTCAACCAATTTTATTGAAACTTTGGGATATTATTACATACCATAAGAGGAGGAACCCTATTGATTTTGGGGTAAATCCGTTCAAGGTCAAGGTCACAGCGACAGAAAAACGTTTGAAAATTTCTTGAATTAGTGGTTTCTGGACCATAACTCGAAAAGTTTTTAACCAATTTTATTGAAACTTTGGGTTATTGTTACATACCATAAGAAGAGGAACCCTATTGATTTTGGGGTAAATCTGTTCAAGGTCAAGGTCACAGCGACAGAAAAACGTTAGAAAATTTCTTGAATTAGGGGTTTCCGGACCATAACTAAAAAAGTTCTCAACAGATTTTAATAAAACTTTGGTATATTGTTACATACCATAAGAGGAGGAACCTCATTGATTTTGGGGTAAATCTGTTCAAGGTCAAGGTCAAGTTCTCAACCGATTTTAATGAAAGTTTTGGTTAATAGAATACGGCAACTCGGCTTTTGCACCCCTGTGCATATCGATTTTTTACTTAGGTAATCCTGTTTGGAGTGTCTGATGAATTCTGTGCAGAGGAGACTTGTAGGAAGTTACTGATCTATGCTAAGGAGACTTTAAATAGACCAATCCAACTGGTGGTTTTGGGGAGCAGTCTAAAGTTTCTGGAAACCAGTATTGGACTCAATATAGGTGATGAGGTAACTTATCAAGAAACACACGTTTTAATGAACAATAAGTCAAACACTTCACTAACTTTCTAAAACTAAGATGGAATCTGTATACTTGCTGTAGACAATTTTTTAAATAAAGGGAATCATACATTGACAATTTAGCATAGGCGTAGCACCCAGAAAAATAGTGGTCGGAACCGTACCGCCCTTGCAGCTTGCTACGCCTATGTTATATAGATAGGGGTTTTCCATGTGCTATTATTTGTCACTTACACTAAGATTGTAACGGTTGCTGTTTTATATTGAAAGCTATTTTTTTATAAATAGATTATGTTGAAGGTTTCACAAATTAAAGAGTATATAATGAAATTCTATCATTTTTTATTTCAATTTACAAAAACTGGTGTGGTTTTCCGTGCAAGCAATTTAGAGTGGTAGGCGAACCGGCCGTACCGCTTGCTACGCCTATGTTGAGTGAAATATCTGATATATTCCTGCAATTTTATTTGCTATCCTGACAGTGGATATATCCTGTCTACCCTTGGAAGAATTGTAATATTGGCCCTTATGGCTACTATGGTGACCAAATCATGTTAACTTAATGGTACTCTGGACTATTCCATAAAAATATCTGGGGAGCAATAGTCCACAGTTTGGTTTCCATATGTTTACTTTTGTTTTACTTACCTGATCACCTCTGACAAGCTTACCTGGCCATGAGGGTTGCATACTGTGTTTATATATGATAGACACATATATAAGTTGAAATATTTTCCATATGATGTTATATATGGCAGCTCCAGTTTGCTCATGAACCATTTCCATAAATCACAAGTCCTGGTTTCTCAAACTCCCAATATCTCGAACTATTTTTGTCAGCCCCTTAGAGTTCGAGCCATTGAAGTTTGACTGTATATGTAAGGATTTTATTATTTTTTTATCATATCTTTAGCTGGATGGAAGTGTCTTAGTAATATTTTGTCAGAGGGCCTGATAGGCATATTGTGCTTGACACAGGATTTAATATACATATCAAGGCCTCATGTTCACCTGTAGAGCCTCACAATAATTATGTCTGTTGACATCACTAAAATATTGTCTTTTGGTCAACACTTTTCTTACAATGGCTAAACTTGTTTGGGGGGGTATATAGGAATCACCCTGTCTGTCCGTCTGTCCACGTCCCTTGTAAGCGCAACTCCTCCTAGACCGCTTAATGAAATTTAATGAAACTTAGCATAAAGGAAGTACATTATATGTAGATGTGCATGAAGGATTTTTATTGACCTCAGATATCATTAAGGGGAGATAATTGGACTTTAAAGCGAAGCGGGGGAAATCCCTTTGTGAGGGTGCTCACATTCCACTCTTGTTTTATTTATGCCTATAAGAGTTTACATTAAAAGTACTATCCATGTTTCAAAATAAAAATGTTAAGCAAGAAAATTGTTGCATATTATGAAGTAATAGGTCTTGTCTAAAAATGTATGATAAAGAGCTTATTACACAGGGTTATCCATATCAGGTACCATATTATTCCTGGACCTAATATGGAAGTTTTGGAATGATATAATATAGAAAACCCTTTGTCATAATCTATACTCATTTTAATCCTAATTGGAAGGAGAGGGGGTATACTGTTTTACCCTTGGCCGTTTGTCAGTCCGTCCGTCCGTAACAAAAATTTCCATTGCATTTTTCTAAGCAACTAGAGCATGCAGAAGCCTGATATTTTTTCATATTGAATTATCCTATAGTACCATATGGTGTATAGCGATTTCATGCTCCTCTGTTATGTACTTCCTGTTTACAGAATACTTTTTGGCTGGTGTAGCACTAGTGAGCATTAGCTCATGGATACACTTGTTTTATCTGTTAAGGATGTTCGCTGGTCATGTTGAAAATAACAAGGTATCTAAATTTATATATTTGATAAATAGACCATAGTTAAAGGTACAAAATAAGCTTAAAAAATTCATAGGTTGCTGAACTCTTTTTCGAGATAATAAGCATCCGAAATTTGGCGGGAAAAAGCTTTCTCTGACTTTTTCATAGGTTTAGCATTGGACATGTTTTAGTGTAAAAACCTATGAAAAAATAACACGAAATTTATAAAACTTTGTAAATTAGCTTTAACTGACCCAATAAACCCTATTATAAAAAGAAAATAGGGGGTTGCTGGGCAAAAGAATTTATCCCTATTTTAATGGTAAAATCTAGAGGATTCTGAAAATCTGACAGAAATCTCAAAAATTGACCAGCGATCATCCTTAAAGGGTTTTTATGATTTTTGTTAGGTGCAAAAAATACAATGCTCTTGAAATATTGTATCATACAGGTGTTTGTTAAAATGACAGAGGCCAGTCGCTATGAAGCAAAGATCATTGAATTAAAAGAAGCCTTGAAGAAAAAGAAATCCAAAGGAGTTGCGGTAAGTTAAATGAGCTATGCTGTGAACAATAAATGTGTAAAAGGGGAGAGAACTTAATGTTGCAGCTTGTGAACACGTATTCATAATGCAAGAAAAATAATTACTTATCAATGATAATGGATTATGATAAGTCAGTCAGTCTCTAATGAAATTTATTTTACTGTTAAAATTATGCTAGATAAATGCCAAAGAAGTAGGGGTCAGAAAGACCTGAACAAAAATAAGTTGAGAAGTGCGAGGTTTGGCATGCCTTAAAACCTGGTTTAACCCAATATTGCGAAATACTCCATTACTTTTCCACTGGCAGTCCAAATGTTACTCCCCCACCTCTTTCTGAAAAAACTGAGGTGAATCAACATTGAATGTTGTTCATATTGTCCTGAGGCAGACAATTTTGGTTATAGCTAGATGATTTAAGGTATCCGGACCACAATTGACCACGTGATCATATTTGATGTCCCGGATGTCTATTGTTTTTCAATGGAGCAGACCTCGGTAATTTTCGGCGAACATCGGAAATACTATTTGAGTAACTAACTTTTTTTTCAAAAATGTTAACATTGACTAGAAGTAAAACACATTTTTTAATTTGTATCATTAATTAACAATGCATTGATCTAATGACGCTGTATTTCTTGGTCTAAGTATAAAACGGTGACTTCAATTATGGGTCGGATACCTTAAAACCCTTTACAAGTTTAATGACAAATAGCATCGTAGTACTTGTTGCCATTTTAACTTCTTAGAATTCTCATCATGTTGGTTTAGTACAATACACACAGCTTTTGTGTCTATAATACTTGGTGTTAGGAAACACACATACATTCACTAACGTGTCACAGAGATACATTTTCTTGTTTTGTTTTAGGATGATAGCCCAAATTGCTTCATCAGTTATTGCTGGTCCAACTCCCAAGATGCAATATCCAAAGGTTCTCCAAAAATTCAAGGAGCACTAGGGTTTGGAGATCCAAGGAAAATTGCAGAAAAATTATTAGAACAGAAGATCTCTTGTTGGCTTGATATTCAGCGAGTTGGAAATGTAAGTATTGAATCTAGTATATTGTAGTGATGTATTTTTGGGTGGAAACTATATTAAACTCTTCATTTTTTGTCCTTTAAAATAGAAAAAATGTCATACATGCTAACTACAGATCTGCCAACCACCCCATTAATCCTCCCTAGTGAATTTAACTAAAGACCCATTCGACTTCTTTCAAAACTATATGTTTACAGCCTTAAATTGACATGGGTTACTGTAAAATTTTCCATCAGTCTTATCTGGTAACTATACCTGTAAAGTTTAATGTTTTTTTCTATTAGACTTTCCAGCAGTCAAAATTAGATATGCCAGAGAAATTATGTTTTTCTCCTACAATAAACCTCAATGAGAATTCTGTCTTTCTCCTCCTTTTTTTGTCCATGGAAAGTGACCTGGCAGTGAAATTTACTTTTCTGCTGTTAGACCTGCATTTGGTTGTGTGTTTGTTTGTTTGAATATTGTTGAACTCCAATTTCTGCAAGTTTTCAGCTATATCATGGTGTCCAGTTTTTATTGGGGGAGGAAGCCGGAGTGCCCGGAGAAAACCCCGACCTTCTGTAGGAAAACTGGCAATCCTTGTCAATTAAGTTTGGAGTCGAGTGCACCCTACCTGCAACCTCAGTTTTGACAGACCATGTGATCAATAATAGAAGAACTACCTTAACCACTTGGCCACCGAGGCCCGAGACCTACATTGGAATTCTGAGATTCTCATCTAGCACTAAATTGAAAATTCAACTATTTTTTTCATTACACATGTACCTGATAAGAACTCTACTCCCTTAGAACTCATTAAAAGTTCATGTGACCTCCATTACACTTCTTGGAAACCTGTTTTCACCTCCAGACTTCTTGACTGGGAACTTATCACCTGTCTCATTCTTGTTAATTACACAATAGCCAAGCTACCCAAAACATTGCACAAAAATTTTAAAGATTGTCTACAATTTTTTGCAATGTTTCTCACATTTTGACAATATTGATATTTATGTTGTAGTCTGGGCTGTTTGACGATATAGCTGATGGATTGAGGAAGGCTAAAGTCATGGTGGCTTGTGTGTCTGATGAGGTATGAATGTTCATGTAGACAACAGAAAATAAAACCTTAATAGTACTTGTTTATCAACATACAGCTGAGCCCAGTCTTTCTTTTGAAAATATTTATGAGTTTAAAAGCAACTACACTACTTTGGAAATTCCCGAAAATAACCGGCTACTTTTGAAATGTTGTCCTGTGACAGCAAAGGAATAGGTACCTGCATAGGAATGCTACTTTCAGGACACTGAGTAGTACTTGCAGAAATTTTGGCAAAATTAAAATTTTCCTAATACTTCTTCGTTTTTTTTCTGCCAAAATTTGTATAAAGTTACCATTTATCGATTGTCAATACTCATTTCTCTGGCACGTGAAATTAAAAATTTTTAAGTAAAAATTTCACCAAAAGTTATGAGACAATAATGTCAAGTTCAACTTTGATGTGCTTAAAACATAGTGACTGTAATACAATATATATTATGTTGAAATGATATCATGTTTATTTCTAGTACTGATACAAAATAATAGTACAGTTTAATATTGTGTTTATTTTGTGTTTATTTCTATTGTTAAAATCCATTAGTACATGTATCAATTCTGTTCATTTTGAGAATATGTATATTAGATGTTAATAACAATTAAATAATGTTTCTACATTTTTTATTTCACATAATATTGTCTGATCTGGTTTCCTACAATAAATTAATGCTCAGTATAGTACATATTGACATGTATTGAAACAGGAGTTATTTCCCCTAGACAAGTGTATATAAACATAAAAAGTCCAATGTAACCAGAATTTACATTTCTATTTTCACAAGCACTTTCATGTATCATTACAATCTTCAGGTGAATGTTTTTGTGAATCTATTGGTAACGTTAACGTGACGTTACGTTATTGTTAAAAGAGAGATAACTTATAGGATAAACATATTTATTATATAGATAGAGATGAAATATCGAATTTTTCGAGTGACAGAAATCATGGTAAATCACATGTGAAAATTATCGTTTATTTTCACTCTTGGGTTTTTTCCTGCCAAAGTTGCAGTTGGTTTTGTACTATACAGATATTCACCCGCCGTTCATAAAATTTAGGATTAAGCATTAAAATTTTACGAAAACAATTTTGATCTATATAATAAATAGGATAATCAATTGGGCATCGTGAATATCCAAAATATGATCACTCGTGATGCATAAAGCATCAGATTAAACTCATGCGCGGAACAAGTTCCGTGCACTCTTTTAATCAGATGCGTTATGTGGCACTTGTGATCATATTTTGGATATTCACTCCGCCCAATTAATTATCCTATAAGTACAAATAATTTATAATATATATTGTAAATTTTAATGGTCCATTTAAAGATGGTTTAAACTTTTTAATAAATTTGTCTCCTTAATTTCTCATAAATCTGTCTTCTTTAAATAATTTGTAAAAAGGGAATATTTTAAAAATGCAGCCTCCACATTCAAGATGTGAACTTAGTGGTATTTGTCTGTAGGCGGGGTCTCTTATCTCTTAACGATGGACCTGCATTCGTTCCGAAAGTGAATTGTTGGTTTGCCCGATGTATATTTCTTCACATCCAGAGCATTTAATGCAATAAATTATGTTAATTGATTTACAATTCATATTTGCACTTGCGTATATTTTAGTTTTATTTTTAGATGTAATTTCACACCCAATATATATATATATATATATAATAAATCTTGTCTACAGTATTCAGCTTCAAAGAATTGTAAAATGGAATTCAGATTTGCTGTGGCCCAGTTGAAGATACCAACTATTCTGGCCGTGGTGGGCACAGGTTATGAATGGGAGAGGTCAGAGGTAAGATGATACCATCTTTAATAACTGTGGTGGGCACAGGTTATGAATGGGAGAGGTCAGAGGTAAGATGATACCATCTTTAATAACTGTGGTGGGCACAGGTTATGAATGGGAAAGGTCAGAGGTAAGATGATACCATCTTTAATAACTGTGGTGGGTACAGGTTATGAATTATAGAGGTCAGAGGTAAGATGATACCATTTTTAATAACTGGTGGGCAAAGGTTATGAATATGTGGAAAAGGTCAGAGGTAAAATGATACCATCCTCAGTAACTGTGGTTGGCACAGGTTGTGATAGGAAAAGGTCATAGCAGTGGTGGGAACATGTAATAAATAGGAAAGGTCAGAGGTAAGTGGAAGATACCATCTGTCATTGCTAAGATGGGCATAGGCTATGGTTCTTGGTGGTAAGAAACTACCATCGTGTAGCTCACATTGCCACTGGATATGATTGGGAAAGTTCCGAGATATGGAAGATACCATGTATCATACCTAAGGTAGGCATAGGCTATTATTATAAAAATTTTGTAAGAAGAAGATACCATCTTGTAGCTGACATGGCTACAGGGTATGATTGGTCATAGTAAGTGGAAAATACCATCTGTCATAGCTAAGTTAGGCATAGGCTATAATTCTGAAAATTTTTGGTAAGAGGATACAATCTTGTTGCTGACTTTGCCTAAGGTTATGATTGGGAAAGGTCAGAGGTTAGGAGAAAATACAATCTATCACAGTTACTGGTAAGCTCAGGTTATGATTGGGAAAGGTCAGTGGTTAGGAGAAAATACAATCTATCACAGTTACTGGTAAGCTCAGGTTATGATTGGGAAAGGTCAGAGGTAAGGAGAAAATACAATCTATCACACAGGTTAAAATTTTAAAAGGTAATTATGTAAGTTTGAATGTTTTTTTGTTAAGTTGATTTTTTAATTTTAAATTGTATGTATTACAGTGTGGTTAAACATTCAGTTTTCCATTTTATGAATGAGAAGACATTCTTTAAATTAACAATTAACACAGCATTATCTTATACTTTCAGAAACACTTCTTTGTTTGAATATTGGTTAAAGTTTATTTTTTATTTGAAATTAGTGGTTTATTGACTGATCTGTATTTCACTTGAGTCACATTATACAATTAAATGTTATATTATCTGAAACAATTACTGGATTGATTGATTGATTGATTGATTGATTGATTGATTGATTGATTGATTGATTGATTGATTGCGAAGGTATAAATCCTGAAATGTTTCAAGATAGATTGAAAACCTAGTCAAATGTAATCACTCTGTGATAGCCTTTAAATAACGAATGACACCGGTCATCTTGGGTAGATGGCTAACTATCACAAGCCCAGTCACACACCAGTCATCTTCAGTAGAGGATAACTATCTAGACCAATCTGACACCAATGCCCCTCAGATAAATTATGAAATGAGGATGTGAAATATTTCAATGGTGGACAGTATTACTTGTCATTTGAGTCAGAGTTAAAGAACAAAAATTCTAATGAGTAATCAATTAGTTAAAACTAAGTACGCAAGTTTTAAGTCTTAAACTATGATCTGTATATTTTTATAGAATACAAGGGTTCATTTTATATAGTTTTTTTACAGATTGGAATGTTAGCAGTTGGAGCAAAATGTTCCAAGATAAATTTCCAGATGAACAACGAAGCTGGTTATCTGCAGTTATTTCAAGAAATACAAAAATATATAAAAAGTAATGATGAAAAAACTGGTAAAGAGGCAACAGAAGAAAGGAAAAAGAATGCCTTTGTGGTAAAACAAAGTTTATACAAGATAAAGTATTTTAAGTATTTTATGCTTTATGTTAATTTGGGAGCTTTATAAATATACCCCCTCTTCGAAGAGGTATACTGTTTTACCCTTGTCGGACAGTCCAATTGTTTGTTTATTCGTCCGTTCGTTACAGAAATTTTTGTCAGTTTTCTACACTATAAGATGCAGAAGACTGATATTTTGCATATTGCTTTATCCCATTTTGGCCACTAAGGCCACTTTCTGGTCAATGCAATTGCTATAAAAATATTACATTCAGAGTTTTTAAACAAGAAACATCATCTAAGCTCTAATCATCACACATTTTTGACAGTTAATGATTTTATGAAATAAGACATTAAATCATTAATGTTTATTGAATTTTATTATTTATTTATTAGTTACATAAATATGAGATGGATCTTGGAGATAAAATTCAATGATGTTAGCAACATGTGTGCCTATCTATATCAGTTGATGAGTGAACTTCTTTTCTCACTGCGGTCAGCCAGAGGTTGCGATTAACTCCAGTCTTAATTGACAAGGATTGCCAGTTTTCTTACTGAAGGTTAAGGGTTTTCTCTGGGTACTCCAGCTTCCACCACCAATAAAAAACTGGATGCCATGATATAGCTGAAAGTGTCAAACAAACACCATTTAAACACAACAAACAAAAACAGAAACTTGTTTTGCCTTTATAGTTATCCCCCGTGTTTCCATTTTATAATTCTCCACTCTTGGTTCTATTTATAGAAGTCTACAATTTATCACCAACTAATTTAAATATAATTTTCATTACAGGAGATTTTAGAATCGGCAGAGAGGCAGTTTCTTCGTAATCTCATAAAATTCAAAGAGAAAAGTTTCACGGCTGATTACCCCAGGCTTGTTATTATTGATTTAATTGATAATGAAAAACAAAAGAAAGAGAAGGAAGAAAAAAAAGCAGAGGAGGAAAACAGAAATGAGGTATTTATTATGTTATAAAAAATCAGAAACTTAAGAATTCGTAAGTCTCGAAAATATATTATATATGAAAATATAAATATCAGATTTTGTGTTTTGTTAGTTGATTATGTTAAAATAATGCCCTGTGCATTCTTAATTTTCCAAAATTTCCATTTTTGGGGGGAATTTTTTATGTTTTCAGTTTTTGTTATTTTGTGTTTTGTCCATTTCTTTCAGTAGTCCTGTATATGAACTTTAACTTTAAGGTGCTTGATTTTACTTTTTTTAACAGACTGATGAGAACTTGTGTTAGCTTTTTTACAATAACATTTGCTGTGTGTATTTTGTAGCATCCATCACAGACAGGGCAGGAAACCAGTCCACAAGGGAGAGAAGCCAAATACTGTTTTACACACTTGTGTGAGAGTGAGGAGGTAATTATCATAAAGTGTTAAATGTTAAGATAAACATGGGCCCCTTCTGTCATAAAAAACAATACAAATTCCTTATATTGGTATTGTAACTATGATAACCAAGATTGCTTAAGCAGTTCAGTAGTAAAATAATTGGCCATTTGTTTTCCTCTTTTATCTTGGGACTGTCAATTTCATTTGATGGGAGCACTTAAACTGAGTTTACCTGTTCTTAATCAGTGGTGGATACTTGAGCCCTTGCTCCTTTTCTTACCCTGTCCATACTAGGTGTTGCAGAATGTGTATATCCGAGGCTGGATTGAGTTAAATGTACATGAATAAACTGAGTTTACCTGTTCTTAATCAGTGGTGGATACTTGAGCCCTTGCTCCTTTTCTTACCCTGTTCATACTAGGTGTTGCAGAATGTGTATATCCGAGGCTGGATTGAGTTAAATGTACATGAATAAACTGAGTTTACCTGTTCTTAATCAGTGGTGGATACTTGAGCCCTTGCTCCTTTTCTTACCCTGTTCATACTAGGTGTTGCAGAATTTGTATATCCGAGGCTGGATTGAGTTAAATGTACATGAATAAACAGAATGGCATCCATAACAATTCTGATAACGTATAACAATTAATTGAAACTAGTTCTGCTCATATTCCTGTGGCAGTCAAAACAACACTATCATTCAATTATCACATTCACCCTTTGATAACTCTATTTGTTTACTGATTTTGTGAGTTTAGTCTGACTTCAGGTAGGGTGTGCTTGACTGCAGCCTTAATTGACAATGATTGCCAGTATAGCTGAAAATGTTCTGATAATAATGTACAACTTCAAACAAACATCAAATTTTTAATTTGTTGTTTACCTGAAATATTGGATTCTGGGAATTACACATTAACCAATTCTACTGAAATATTGCAGTCTGGGAATTACCTATTAACCAATCAACTGAAATATTGCTTTCTGGGAATTACACATTAACCAATCTACTGAAATATTGCATTCTGGGAATTACCTATTAACCAATCTACTGAAATATTGCATTCTGGGAATTACACATTTACCAATCTACTGAAATATTGCATTCAGGGAATTAAACATTAACCAGTCTACTGAAAATATTGCATTCTAGGAATTACACATTAACAAATCTACTGAAATATTGCATTCTGGGAATTACATGTTTACCAAGCTACTGAAATATTGCATTCTGGGAATTACACATTAACCAATCTATGTAGGGTTGGCATGATGTCCCCCAGTCTATACCTTTACCTGAGATGACAAACAATGAAGATGAAGAGACATATCTATCTAAGGCTGCTCCCTATGCTGCTAGAATTAACTCCATCTTGAAGTATTCTGGTCTACAAATGGCAGTTCTGACAACACCAGCAGGAAAACAACTTCAAGACAAACTGGAATTGGTAAATACATGTAAAATAAAATGACTTTGTCAAGAACTGACATTATACCCTTTCTGAGTTAGCATCTCAAAGGTCAAGAAAGGTTACAGAGTTAGCATCTCAAAGATCAAGAAAATGGTTAAAATTTTCACTAGCAAATAAGGGATCAAATAATTTTTTGCTTTTAATCATATTTTAATTTTATCTTGCTAAGTTTAATATAACTGTTTGAATGAGATAGTATATGTACAATTTAGGTATACAGACAACAGGCTTCTAGTAATCAATGAATGTCCTTTTAACACAAAACCATGTTATATTTTACAGCATGCCAGTTCAGTAACACAGTACAAATCCGTGTTATATTTTACAGCATGCCATTTCAGTAACAAATCCATGTTATATTTTACGCATGCTGGTTCAGTAAGACAAATCCATGTTATATTTTACAGCATGCCAGTTCATTAACACAAATCCATGTTATATTTTACAGCATGCCACTCACAAATCTATGTTATATTTTACAGCATGCCAGTTCAGTAACACAAATCCATGTTATATTTTACAGCATGCCATTTCAGTAAGACAAATCCATGTTATATTTTACAGCATGCCATTTCAGTAAGACAAATCCATGTTATATTTTACTCATGCTGGTTCAGTAAGACAAATCCGTTTTATATTTTACAGCATGCCAGTTCAGTAAAACAATCCATGTTATATTTTACAGCATGCCATTTCAGTAACAAATCCATGTTATATTTTACGCATGCTGGTTCAGTAAGACAAATCCATGTTATATTTTACAGCATTCCAATTCAGTAACACAAATCCGTGTTATATTTTACAGCATGCCAGTTCAGTAACAAATACATGTTAGTTCATATCAATAATGTAACAAACCATTCCATTGGATAATTTGCAGTCTGTATTTTAAGCTACAGTTAATGTGTTTAAGAATAAAAGACAGCAGGGCTGTATCAGCAAACGGGCTGTATCCAATCTACTGTTACAGCCCTAAGTTTGATACAGCCCTGGCTGTAACGGTGATACAGCCCGATCAAAAAAAGATTATTTGAATTTCCAATTTTCATGTGCCACAAATAAATGTAAATAGATTGCAAATTACTAACCAAAATGTAAAACATGTAAAATATCAACAGTACATATTATTAAACACTCATGCTAAACAATTACAGGTAAACAAAGTTCATTTTGTCTTGTTTACTATTGAACTTGTTTGTTTTCTAATGTTTTCAATGAAATAAAAGTAATAGTAACTTTTGTGTATGGCCGTATCAGAATTATGGACTTCCGAAGAACCCATATGGACCGTTTATTTGTTACAGCCCTCGCCTTTGGCTCGGGCTGTAACAAAATAAACGGTCCGTATCGGGTCCTTCATCAGTCCGTAATTCTGGATACGGCCATACACACAAGATACTATTATATAATTATATTTTACAGCATGCCAGTTCAGTAACACAAATCGGTGTTATATTTTACAGCATGCCAGTTCAGTAACAAATCAATGTTATATTGTACATCATGCCAGCTCAGCAACACAAATCTGTATTATATTTTACAGCATGCCACTCACAAATCTATGTTATATTGTACAGCATGCCATTTCAGTAACACAAATGTGTTATATTTTACAGCATGCTAGTTCAGTAAAACAAATCCATGTTATATTTTACAGCATGCCAGTTCAGTAAAACAAATCCATGTTATATTTTACAGCATGCCAGTTCAGTCAACACAAATGTGTTTTATTTTACAGCATGCCATTTCAGTAATTACAGCATGCCAGTTCAGTCAACACAAATGTGTTTTATTTTACAGCATGCCATTTCAGTAACACAAATCAATGTTATATTGTACAGCATGCCATTTCAGTAACACAAATCAATGTTACATTGTACAGCATGCCATTTCAGTAACACTAATCAATGTTATATTTTACAGCATGCCATTTCAGTAACACAAATCAATGTTACATTGTACAGCATGCCATTTCAGTAACACTAATCGATGTTATATTTTACAGCATGCCATTTCAGTAACACAAATGTGTTATATTTTACAGCATGCCAGTTCAGTAACAAATCCGTGTTATATTTTACAGCATGCCAGTTCAGTAAAACAAATCCATGTTATATTTTACAACATGCCAGTTCAGTCAACACAAATGTGTTTTATTTTACAGCATGCCATTTCAGTAACACAAATCAATGTTATATTGTACAGCATGCCATGTCAGTAACACAAATCAATGTTACATTGTACAGCATGCCATTTCAGTAACACTAATCAATGTTATATTTTACAGCATGCCATTTCAGTAACACAAATCAATGTTACATTGTACAGCATGCCATTTCAGTAACACTAATCGATGTTATATTTTACAGCATGCCATTTCAGTAACACAAATGTGTTATATTTTACAGCATGCCAGTTCAGTAACAAATCCGTGTTATATTTTGCAGCATGCCAGTTCAGTAACACAAATCTGTTATATTTTACAGCATGCCATTTCAGTAACACTAATCTGTGTTATATTTTACAGCATGCTATTTCAGTAACACAAATCAATGTTATATTTTACAGCATGCCATTTCAAAAACACAAATCTATGTTATATTTTACAGCATACCAGTTCAGTAAAACAAATCTGTGTTATATTTTACAGCATGCCATTTCAGTAACACAAATCAATGTTATATTGTACAGCATGCCATTTCAGTAACACAAATCTGTTATATTTTACAGCAGGCCAGTTCAGTAAAACAAATCCATGTTATATTTTACAGCATGCCAGTTCAGAAACACAAATCTGTTATATTTTACAGCATGCCATTTCAGTATCACAAATCCATGTTATATTTTACAGCATTCCAATTCAGTAACACAAATCCGTGTTATATTTTACAGCATGCCAGTTCAGTAACAAATACATGTTAGTTCATATCAATAATGTAACAAACCATTCCATTGGATAATTTGCAGTCTGTATTTTAAGCTACAGTTAATGTGTTTAAGAATAAAAGACAGCAGGGCTGTATCAGCAAACGGGCTGTATCCAATCTACTGTTACAGCCCTAAGTTTGATACAGCCCTGGCTGTAACGGTGATACAGCCCGATCAAAAAAAGATTATTTGAATTTCCAATTTTCATGTGCCACAAATAAATGTAAATAGATTGCAAATTACTAACCAAAATGTAAAACATGTAAAATATCAACAGTACATATTATTAAACACTCATGCTAAACAATTACAGGTAAACAAAGTTCATTTTGTCTTGTTTACTATTGAACTTGTTTGTTTTCTAATGTTTTCAATGAAATAAAAGTAATAGTAACTTTTGTGTATGGCCGTATCAGAATTATGGACTTCCGAAGAACCCATATGGACCGTTTATTTGTTACAGCCCTCGCCTTTGGCTCGGGCTGTAACAAAATAAACGGTCCGTATCGGGTCCTTCATCAGTCCGTAATTCTGGATACGGCCATACACACAAGATACTATTATATAATTATATTTTACAGCATGCCAGTTCAGTAACACAAATCGGTGTTATATTTTACAGCATGCCAGTTCAGTAACAAATCAATGTTATATTGTACATCATGCCAGCTCAGCAACACAAATCTGTATTATATTTTACAGCATGCCACTCACAAATCTATGTTATATTGTACAGCATGCCATTTCAGTAACACAAATGTGTTATATTTTACAGCATGCTAGTTCAGTAAAACAAATCCATGTTATATTTTACAGCATGCCAGTTCAGTAAAACAAATCCATGTTATATTTTACAGCATGCCAGTTCAGTCAACACAAATGTGTTTTATTTTACAGCATGCCATTTCAGTAATTACAGCATGCCAGTTCAGTCAACACAAATGTGTTTTATTTTACAGCATGCCATTTCAGTAACACAAATCAATGTTATATTGTACAGCATGCCATTTCAGTAACACAAATCAATGTTACATTGTACAGCATGCCATTTCAGTAACACTAATCAATGTTATATTTTACAGCATGCCATTTCAGTAACACAAATCAATGTTACATTGTACAGCATGCCATTTCAGTAACACTAATCGATGTTATATTTTACAGCATGCCATTTCAGTAACACAAATGTGTTATATTTTACAGCATGCCAGTTCAGTAACAAATCCGTGTTATATTTTACAGCATGCCAGTTCAGTAAAACAAATCCATGTTATATTTTACAACATGCCAGTTCAGTCAACACAAATGTGTTTTATTTTACAGCATGCCATTTCAGTAACAAATCCGTGTTATATTTTACAGCATGCCAGTTCAGTAAAACAAATCCGTGTTATATTTTACAGCATGCCAGTTCAGTAACAAATACATGTTAGTTCATATCAATAATGTAACAAACCATTCCATTGGATAATTTGCAGTCTGTATTTTAAGCTACAGTTAATGTGTTTAAGAATAAAAGACAGCAGGGCTGTATCAGCAAACGGGCTGTATCCAATCTACTGTTACAGCCCTAAGTTTGATACAGCCCTGGCTGTAACGGTGATACAGCCCGATCAAAAAAAGATTATTTGAATTTCCAATTTTCATGTGCCACAAATAAATGTAAATAGATTGCAAATTACTAACCAAAATGTAAAACATGTAAAATATCAACAGTACATATTATTAAACACTCATGCTAAACAATTACAGGTAAACAAAGTTCATTTTGTCTTGTTTACTATTGAACTTGTTTGTTTTCTAATGTTTTCAATGAAATAAAAGTAATAGTAACTTTTGTGTATGGCCGTATCAGAATTATGGACTTCCGAAGAACCCATATGGACCGTTTATTTGTTACAGCCCTCGCCTTTGGCTCGGGCTGTAACAAAATAAACGGTCCGTATCGGGTCCTTCATCAGTCCGTAATTCTGGATACGGCCATACACACAAGATACTATTATATAATTATATTTTACAGCATGCCAGTTCAGTAACACAAATCGGTGTTATATTTTACAGCATGCCAGTTCAGTAACAAATCAATGTTATATTGTACATCATGCCAGCTCAGCAACACAAATCTGTATTATATTTTACAGCATGCCACTCACAAATCTATGTTATATTGTACAGCATGCCATTTCAGTAACACAAATGTGTTATATTTTACAGCATGCTAGTTCAGTAAAACAAATCCATGTTATATTTTACAGCATGCCAGTTCAGTAAAACAAATCCATGTTATATTTTACAGCATGCCAGTTCAGTCAACACAAATGTGTTTTATTTTACAGCATGCCATTTCAGTAATTACAGCATGCCAGTTCAGTCAACACAAATGTGTTTTATTTTACAGCATGCCATTTCAGTAACACAAATCAATGTTATATTGTACAGCATGCCATTTCAGTAACACAAATCAATGTTACATTGTACAGCATGCCATTTCAGTAACACTAATCAATGTTATATTTTACAGCATGCCATTTCAGTAACACAAATCAATGTTACATTGTACAGCATGCCATTTCAGTAACACTAATCGATGTTATATTTTACAGCATGCCATTTCAGTAACACAAATGTGTTATATTTTACAGCATGCCAGTTCAGTAACAAATCCGTGTTATATTTTACAGCATGCCAGTTCAGTAAAACAAATCCATGTTATATTTTACAACATGCCAGTTCAGTCAACACAAATGTGTTTTATTTTACAGCATGCCATTTCAGTAACACAAATCAATGTTATATTGTACAGCATGCCATGTCAGTAACACAAATCAATGTTACATTGTACAGCATGCCATTTCAGTAACACTAATCAATGTTATATTTTACAGCATGCCATTTCAGTAACACAAATCAATGTTACATTGTACAGCATGCCATTTCAGTAACACTAATCGATGTTATATTTTACAGCATGCCATTTCAGTAACACAAATGTGTTATATTTTACAGCATGCCAGTTCAGTAACAAATCCGTGTTATATTTTGCAGCATGCCAGTTCAGTAACACAAATCTGTTATATTTTACAGCATGCCATTTCAGTAACACTAATCTATGTTATATTTTACAGCATGCTATTTCAGTAACACAAATCAATGTTATATTTTACAGCATGCCATTTCAAAAACACAAATCTATGTTATATTTTACAGCATACCAGTTCAGTAAAACAAATCTGTGTTATATTTTACAGCATGCCATTTCAGTAACACAAATCAATGTTATATTGTACAGCATGCCATTTCAGTAACACAAATCTGTTATATTTTACAGCAGGCCAGTTCAGTAAAACAAATCCATGTTATATTTTACAGCATGCCAGTTCAGAAACACAAATCTGTTATATTTTACAGCATGCCATTTCAGTATCACAAATCCATGTTATATTTTACAGCATGCCAGTTCAGTAACACAAATGTGTTATATTTTACAGCATGCCATTTCAATAACACAAATCTATGTTTTCAGTAACACAAATCTATGTTATATTTTACAGCTTGCCAGTTCAGTAGCACAAATCTGTTATATTTTACAGCATGCCATTTCAGTAACACAAATCGATGTTATATTGTATATCATGCAAATCCGTGTTATATTTTACAGCATGCCAGTTCAGTAAAACAAATCTATGTTATATTTTACAGCATGCCAGTTCAGTAAAAACATATCTGTTAAATTTTACAGCATGCCACTCACAAATCCACGTTATATTTTACAGCATGCCAGTTCAGTAACACAAATCCATGTTATATTTTACAGCGTGCCACTCACAAATCTATGTTATATTTTACAGCATGCCAGTTCAGTAAAACAAATCTATGTTATATTTTACTAACACAAATCGGTGTTATATTTTACAGCATGCCATTTCAGTAACACAAATCCATGTTATATTTTACAGCATGCCAGTTCATTAACACAAATTCATGTTATATTTTACAGCATGCCAGTTCAGTAAAACAAATCCATGTTATATTTTACAGCATACCTGTTCAGTAACACAAATCCATGTTATATTTTACAGCATGCCAGTTCAGTAACACAAATCCATGTTATATTTTACAGCATGCCAGTTCAGTAACACAAATCCATGTTATATTTTACAGCATGCCATTTCAGTAAGACAGATCCATGTTATATTTTACAGCATGCCAGTTCAGTAAAACAAATCCATGTTATATTTTACAGCGTGCCACTCACAAATCCACGTTATATTTTACAGCATGCCAGTTCAGTAACACAAATCCATGTTATATTTTACAGCGTGCCACTCACAAATCTATGTTATATTTTACAGCATGCCAGTTCAGTAAAACAAATCTGTTATATTTTACTAACACAAATCGGTGTTATATTTTACAGCATGCCATTTCAGTAACACAAATCCATGTTATATTTTACAGCATGCCAGTTCATTAACACAAATTCATGTTATATTTTACAGCATGCCAGTTCAGTAAAACAAATCCATGTTATATTTTACAGCATACCTGTTCAGTAACACAAATCCATGTTATATTTTACAGCATGCCAGTTCAGTAACACAAATCCATGTTATATTTCACAGCATGCCAGTTCAGTAACACAAATCGGGGTTATATTTTACAGCATGCCATTTCAGTAAGACAGATCCATGTTATATTTTACAGCATGCCAGTTCAGTAACTAGTGAAGATGAAGTAGAGAAAGCCTACATTTCTATCATTAAAGATGTAACTGGTCTTGATGTCAATCATACCTATGGTGGACTTAAAAAGTAAGTAAAAACTAAATTCTGCATCAACCATGGTTGTTGCAATCGGATCACCTAGGTTATTTCCGCCCATTTTCGGAGAGTAATTTTTTAGCAGTATGGATATTTACCAAAAATCTTTCCAAATGTGATACGGTTTAGCCTGTTTACATAGCAAGAGAATTTTATTGCAATATGGATTACACTTTATTTATTTAACTAAGGTATGATGTTATCACAGCAAAACTAAAATTTATATGGATTGTTGTAGTTTTATTTAAACTTATAAATTTGCTAACTGCAAAAAATTCCTTCTGAGACAACTTTTCGATGGAGAAAATTTTATTTGCCAAAAGGGGACTTAGCAATACTATCCACACGTGTTCCCTTGGTGACCTTGATTTAAATTGGATTGTTAGTGACTAATTCCCTATTTTCGGAATACAAGAGTTACTTCCCATTTGCAAGAGTTGTCTTTCATAACAGCAGGTATCTAGTATTGAACAGATAGGGAAAAATCACGTTTTTATTTTTTTTAATAATGTCTGTGGACTGACTCTTCCAGTACAACTAAAAAACTGCAGAATTAGTTTGCATATCATAGTAAATTTTACCTGATGCTTTGCTATATGTGAATAAAAAAATATTGAAGAAAAACTTCTTTTTACCCACAGTAGGTACTATAAAGTAACTGCTCTAAAGAACAGATAACTCTGCAAATGGGAGATAAATCTTGTTTACCGCAAGTATGGAATGGTAGACAAACAAATCCTCCTTTGTTAAATGACTGTAATGACATGTAGTTCTCTGGTGACTGTCCCGATGTGGGCAATTCCTTATGCATACTTATATTCGTATCGTTTCAAAGCACATAATGTATTAGTACACATATTGTATCAACTTAAAAGGGATAATCTTTTCTCTGAAAAAAGTATTCTACCATCTGTTCTTTACAATGTGTATCTTTTCTTGATGATTAGATGTTGAAAGGCGAAAATACATGACTTGCCATTCATTTATGATTTAAATTTCAAGCATTCTTATGTGGTCAAGAGGACTTAATCAAAGTGTAGTTTATCAAACTCGGTCAAAATACACACATAAAGTTATTATGTTATACAGGACCAGCTTGTTGAATGGTAAAACATTGTGGCTGTGTGATACACATAGAGAGAAAGTAGGTAGTATAACAGAACAGAGATATAGAACACAGCTTAAACCTACCCAGCTAGAGGAAGAAAAACCTCAAATACAAAGGGAGAAAACTCAGGTTGAAGGTAATAATCTTTATTTTGGTGGGGAGAAATATTGTTTTTCTCCTGTCCGTCCGTCTGTCGCGCCATCGGTCTCTCCGTCACAAAGTTATTTCGCTCAACTCCTCTGAAACTACTCAACCAAATTTTACGAAACTTGGTATGTAACAAGTACACCATATGTAGTTGTGCATATTACCAGGAAATTCTGATCCTCAAAATTTGTGTGGGTGTTATGGGACTACTATGATATAAAACTTTAGATTCCCTACAACTTAAGTAAAATTTCTTCAGGTATAGAATGGTGTTTATATATATATAGCAGTCCAACATCTTTGAAAATAATCTAAGAAATGTCACGAAACTCTATACATTTGCAAATGCTGTGCAATTTATTAAAAGGAAATTTCATCTTTTAACTACTACAACTTGTTATAAATTTCCAAAGTACCACAGTAATAACTTAGTCAATCACATGACCTCTTGTTACTAACAGATTTTTTTCTAATAACCTTTTAAGTTCGCCTAAAAAATAACAACATGCCAAAATCAGGAGAACGAGGAGACATTGTTTTTGAATGCAAAAACAAACTTTAATTTGTTTGTGGTTTAACAACACTTTATCAGATATATTATGGCATCCAGTTTTTTGGGGGCAAGGAAGCCAGAGAAAATCCCAGACCTGCGGTCAGAAAACTAGCAATCCTTATAAATTTAGATTGGATTTGAGCACACCCGCAGTGAGACTCTAACCCACATACTTAATGTTGACATGCACATGTAGATGACTAATTACCTTAACTCTAAACCCTGAGGCCCCTGTTTGAATTTGGTTTGATTCCACTTTTAGCTATTTTTCAGTCAGCTGAAATCCGCTATCGTGTAATATTTGGAGTAGCGAGAAATATCTACTAAAGTCATGATAATCTCTAAGGCAGACACATTTTTTTCTCTTATGGTTTGGATTATGGGTTGCTGCGTTCTACATTAGGTCAGAAATTCTCCTGAAGTGTCCGTCTAATGATGGTTCTGAAATATAAAGAATACCAAACCTACAGACCCATCATAGAGATGGGTCTGTAGGTTTGGTCTATTTTTATCCTTTCCTGTATATCTTCCTTTCTTCTTGTGCCAGTCAAATTTAACCTCCGAGTTGTGCATCCCCTTATGATAACATGCAATTGCTTCTGGTTTGACTACTTCGGTATATTTAAATTCATCAGTTTTGAAAAAATGTGTGATTTTTGACAGTTTTATGTTTAAAATATAATTAGGAGATAACTGTATTGTATTTGAAGATTTGTCGGCATCAATTGGTGATTTTATGGCCGGAAATTTAGTTTACTGGCGACATGTAAGTGGAGCCAGTAAACGGATATTTCCGACCATCAAATCACCAATTGATGCCTGCAAATTTTCAAATACGTACATTACGGTTATCTCCATTTTAATGATAAGGCAATAAACAACTAAATTAACTGATTAAATGGGAATTTTTATTTACCTGAAATAACGTCTGCACGCGTTAACATCTCACGGCATCAATCGTGGAATTGATGCCATGAAATTATTGACGTTATCCAATCAGAATCGACGTTATATCAAGAACTACATTAGAATGACAAATATATATAACAAAAGTAACCAGTTGCAAAAAGTCAAAACATGAAAACTAAACAAGATGTGTACATCACTTAAATCTACAGAAAAGCCAGGAAAGGTATAATCATGTACTTTGTTAATTGACAAACTCTTATTTTTCGTACTTTGTTTTCTTAGTGATTGAAACACCAATTGCTTCATCAGCAGTACCACCTCCGATGGCACAGAAAGTACCAGAACAGCCAAAGTCTCAAGTGTTTACATCAAGAAACTCAAAAACAAAAATGAAGCGAGAGACAAGTCAGGCCTGTAGCGTTATGTAGTCATTATTACTACATTCAAGACATCTAATTTACATATTCTTATTACTTGAACACGTGTGTCACCCTTTCAGCAAAGTCTCCAAAACTTCTATCTTCTCTTTGTTATGCTATTTGGCATGTATTTAGACTATTATAAGACAATGTGTTATGGACCATAATGACTCATATATGACTCTGAACTTGGTCTTAAAGGTCAAATTATGAGTTTGTTTCTCAAGTAAACCATTTTAGTTTCTCTGTTGTTTTTGGTCAGTTACCTTTTAATATTTTTTACAGTATTTGCTGAATTCTTACTTTACAACACAGTTAACCCCACCAATCAAAAATCTTATTTTGTTCGTAATAATCAGGTTTATGTGACAATCAAATAAAGGCTCATAGTGATTTATCTTTGTATTGATGAGGCTTTTCATTTTTGATTTTTGTCTGGTACCTCTTTCTCTAGGGTATAAATATTTTGAAATTTCTCAGGATATCCAAACCATTAACTTGAAACTGATCAGAAAAAATATGTTTGCTGTAAAATTAACCCATTTATACTACAAGTACTTACCTCGTATGGTCGAGCTTATTCACCTTTTGTAAATGACAAAAATTATAGTTTGAAATTTTGAATGTTTTTTTTATATTCCCTTATGTAATATGAGAAACATGTATATGTAATATTGTTTGATGATGCCATGTGAAAATAATTATGATTGGCCAATTACATTTTTGTACCAATTTAACAAGAGTTATTTCCCTTACTTGGGACATGCTGCTTCCTTGCCTTCACAAGAGCAAGCTTAAGGGATAAAGTATTTCATTGTGTTTATTTTACATTTTTTCTTTGTTAAAATATTTTGCAAGCTCGATCATGAATAATATACATTCAAGAAATCATGACCATTTACATTATGGATATTCTGGGAGTTCTTTCTGTAAGTTTTAAGTTTTTTACATCTTTCGAACGCTCTTGGACAAGTGAAACATTGTGTGCCATCCAAAGAGAAAAAACTCTATATAATTATAAAGTAAAATATGTGTATACATGAGAAATGCACCATTATTTGTCAAACGTCCAGTGTAGGCTGTATAGCTTCTACACAAAACAGGGGCCTCTGTGGCCGAGTGGTTAAGGTAGTTCGTCTACTATTGATCACGTGGTCTGTCAACACTGAGATTGCGGGTTCGATTCTCACTGCAGGCAGGGTTTACTCGACTCCAATCTTAATTGACAAGGATTGCCAGTTTTCCTACCGCAGGTCGGGGGTTTTCTCCGGGTACTCCGGCTTCCTCCCCCAATAAAAACTGGACGCCATGATATAGCTGAAAAATTGCTGAAAGTGGCATTAAACACCATTCAAACAAACAAAAACAATCTACACAAAACATGTATAATTAAGTTTACATATCATTTACTGTTTACATATTCATTATTAATATTATGTTAATTTATTGTATTGGGTTTTTTTAATTGGCTGATACATGTATAATGTTGTGATTTTATACTAGTTTATACTTACCTAAAACTGGAATTTAATATGAAAGATTTTTCCCAAAAAATTAACATTTGTTTGTTATGGCAATAGCAATCAAGTAAATGAAGAAACAAAATTTGTGTATCTACCTTTTTTGGCTTGACAGGAAAATTATGTGGAAAGTACATGTAGTAAACAATTATGAAAACATGGATGTCTAAACTATGACATGATTGTGAGGAAAACCTGTACGTCAGTACATGTGTCACGAATGCAGAAACGATTGATCATTATATGTCATTGAGGAAACTTGCATACAAAAAATTATATGTTTGTGATTATGTCTTTTAACAATTGTAAAATAACTGAAAACTACAATATTGCATGTTTAACAAAATTGTTGAGTGTGGAAGTGTGTTTCTTAAATTCTTTGCATTTAAACTAGATCTGACCAGTTTGAAACATTTTGATAAACCCATGTTGATTCTCACCAAATCCATGTCTTTAGATCATCAGAGGAACTGATTTGTTTATTGATTATATATCAACTCACTATAGTTAAATTTAACAATTTTAATATGCTCGAAAATACTCTCATAAGAATCTGTATGCTATTGTCATCGTCAAAAGCTAACTGTTTATAGTAAACTCCCATTTTCAAAATTTCTATGGGAGATAAACCAGGCAAACTTTATTCTCTGGTTCTCTTTCCATTTTTGATGGATTCCAGTGTTTTATTTTGTAGGAAACATGATAAAATCAGTGTTGCTCATTAATCCTATAGATAAGTTTAATTTTAGATTAATATTTTTTAAATGTTTTTACACAAATGAAATGCTGTAGTTTATACCGTTTATTAAAAGTTATAATGTAAGCGACCCGATCTGTCATATTATAGATGTAAAATTAAACGTACATTAGTTAGATTTATAAAATAATATGCATTTGACTATCATGATATAATACTCAGTGAAAATGAGATTTTTTAATTGGTTATTTCGTTGTTATTTTCCAGACAATTTCAGCATATGTTCAAGTATATTCTGTAACAGTTGTAATATAAGCAACCCTAGTTGTCATATTATAGATCTTTGTCATATTATAAAATCAAACAGTACTTTAGTTTTATTAATAAAATAATATGCATTTGACTATCGTGATATAACTCAGTGAACATGAGATTTTTAAATGGTTATTTCGTTGTTGTTTTTCAGACAATTTTTTACATTTTAATCTTCTTCTCTGAAACCACTTAGCCAATTGAAACCAAACTTGGCCATAATGTTCATTGGATGGACCTTTACAAAGTTTGTGTTTTTTATTTGGATTTGAAAACCAATATGCCCACCACCGCAAGACTTAGTTTAACATAGGACCCTATGGGAAAAAAGTTTAAAAGGGCTTCTTCTCTGAAACCATTTAACCAATCAAAACAAAACTTACTAGCAATATTGTTTGGATGGTCCTTTATAAAGTTTATGTTTTCTATGCAACTGGAAATTTAAAATGGCCGCCACCGCAGGACTTAGTTTGACATAGGACCCTATGGGAAAAAGTTTTAAAAGGCTTCTTCTCTGAAACCGGTTAACCAATGGAAACAAAAACTTACTAGCAATATTGTTTGGATGGTCCTCTATAAAGTTTGTGTTTTTTATGACAATTGGAAATTCAAAATGGCCACCAACACAGGACTTAGTTTAACATTGGACCCTATGGGAAAAAAGTTAAAAATGGCTTCTTCTCTGAAACCTGTTAACCAATCGAATCAAAACTTACTACCAATTTTGTTTAGATGGTCCTTTATAAAGTTTATGTTTTTTATGCCAATTGGAAAATCAAAATGGATGCCACCACAGGACTTAGTTTAACATAGGACCCTATGGGGAAAAGTTAAAAAAGGCGTCTTCTCTTTAACTAGTTAACCAATGTAAACAAAACTTACTAGCAATATTTTTTGGATGGTCCTCTATAAAGTTTATGTTTTTTATGACAATTGGAAATTCAAAATGGCCACCAACAAAGGACATATAGGATCCTATGGGAAAAAAGTTAAAAAGACTTCTTCTCTGAAACCGGTTAACCAATCGAAACAAAACTTAGAAGCAATATTGTTTGGATGTTCCTCTATAAAGTTCATGTTTTTTATCCCATTCGGAAATTCAAAATGGCCACCACCGCAGGACTTGTTTTAACATTGGACCCATTGGGAAAAAAGTTTAAAAAGGCTTCTTCTCTGAAACCGATTAACCAATGGAAACAAAACTTACCACCAATATTATTTTGGATGGTCCTTTATAAAGTTTGTGTTTTTTATGCCAATTGGAAAATCAAAATGGCCACCACCGCAGGACTTAGTTTAACTTAGGACCCTTTGGGAAAAATTTTTAAAAGGCTTCTTTAAAACCGGTTAATCAATGGAAACAAAACTTACTGACAATACTGTTTGGATGGTCTTCTTTAAAGTTTATGTTTTTTATTGCCACTTGGAAATTCAAAATGGCCACCATTCAGGACCCTATGGGCAAATTAAAAAAAAAATTTTCTTCTCTATAAAACCGGTTAACCAATGGAAACAAAACTTTCTAGCATTATTGTTTGGATTGTCCTCTTTAAAGTTTATTGAAAATTACAGGACTTATTTTAACATCAGGGAAATGCCAACCTTATTGCCTATAAAATCAGGTGAGCGATACAGGCTCTTAACAGCCTCTGGTTTTGTATTATTATTTATTTTTGTGGATAGTTTATATTTTTTTCCGTTACAAATTGTACATTTTCTTGATATTATGTCTTACAAAATGATATTTTCTGGAATTATCTGTAAATAATTTAATTTTTTCAACGCTTATAACAGTAGATATTTATATGGCTTGACCTCCATTTTGGCAGGTATATTTTGTATTAAGATAATTGTCTATACAGAATGTAATTCATTATGCATCTAAGATGTTTTCCATGATGATGTAAGAGAGACAACTCCAATTTCTTTGAAACTTAATATTTTGATTTAATCAAACATTACCAGAGGTAATATAATTTAGTTGGGTAGTAAATGATATTTGTCATAAACACATGATTTAAAGTGATATCTTTTGTTACATAATGCTTTTTACACAGGTTTTCAATGAAAATCCTGGTTATTAGATTGGGGTATGGCCGGTGGTCTATAACCAGTTCGGATAAACCAGTCTTGCTGAAACTTTGGATATAGCAAGCTTGCATGAAAACCTAGTTTGGGATTGGATTGGGGCCAGTCAGGTCAAGGTCACTGTTATTAAAAAAAATATAAAAACAATTTCCTCTATGTCTATGTAACTGATCATGTTTGTCTTTAGTGGAAAACCAAATATATCATGCATATGATTTTTCAATGAACTTTTTCATGATTTATATTCCGTCCAAATTTGTTGATTACATTACAGATTTTCCCTTACTTAATGTACACATTCCACATTTTGTCAAATTTGCAGTGTTTATGTAACAATTTCCGTCCAATTTTATTATGATTACAACATGCTCTCCAAATGATAATTTCTAAAATATAAATAATCTATGTTTTTTTTTTAGTATTCACATGATATCAGCAGCTATGGATTGATTTTTTAAGGGGCTTTTCATCAATGTTCGTAATACTTTCTTCCCGCTTGTATTTTCATAGTTAACTTTTACAAAGCATTCATATTCTAAGATCAAATTCATATTTATACTAAAATTTGTAGGTAACCTTACCTAAATCTAAGATGGCTGTGACTTTGGAACATAGTTTAAATTAAAATTTTTGTTTGATTGTTACAAGATCATGAGAGCCTCTGGTTTATAGAGTAATATTTTACCGTAGTTTTTTGTTTTATGTTGTACTATTTCAGAGGTTTTTGTAGATATTAGATGGGACCTTTTTTGGAGTTTTTCTTCGTTTATATGTTCTATGGTAAAACATAAAATTAACTTATTTTATAGACTTCTTTATTTTGCCCTCATTGTTTGAACATTAGGTAAACCTTTTTATCTTCACAAACAGCAATACACACCTACCCCTTTATTTTTGTTTTGAATATACATGTACAAATATTTAGTTTTAACAAGTTTAATTTAACGCAACTCATAAATTAAGTGATTGAAATTTATATTCAGTGTACAATAGATTCAGACTTGATAAAGTTGCAGTATTGGACCGGTTGCACTGTGTTCAAACCAGATTCTGTGTAGGCAGGATGTACTCGACTCCAAACTTAATTGACAAGCATTGCCAGTTTTCATACCGAAGGTACCAAGTTTTTTCTCTGTAAATTTTGGTAATGCTCCTGAAGAGCAATTTTCTTGTTAATTTTGGCATACAGAATTTCGGGAAAATTCCAGAAAGAAATCTGGCCTATCACTCCTTTTTTTTGAACACGACACATACAAAATAATTTTAAGAACCTTCTTGAAAATCGATCATAATTATAGCTAAAAAATTTGTATTAATAATAATTACAATATTTGTTTGTGGAAATTAACAAAAATCAAATTGTACATTTATCATGTTTAAAAAATCAAATGTAAGAACATCTTGAATATATGTCACATCACATACAGAACTGAAATACAGTATAAATAAAACCACTTATCGGGTAAGTATCAGAAATTGCACATATATACTGAACTGAAATACAGTGTAAGTAAAAGAACTTAAGTACCAGAAATTTACAATCATACATGTACAATTTAGTCATTCATTTAACATCCAATTTTAAAGCACATCAAAACAAACAAATTGTAGTAAAATAACAATTCTGTACTACAACCCAAATGAAAGACACAAATAGGTATTCTCAGTATGTGTACATTTTAATATACATGTATGTAGTTGTACTGTACAGAAATGCCTAGGGGCAGCGGTGGCCGAGTGGTTAAGGTAGTTCGTCTACTATTGATCATGTGGTCTGTCAACACTGAGATTGCGGGTTCGATTCTCGCTGCAGGCAGGGTGTACTCGACTCCAATCTTAATTGACAAGGATTGCCAGTTTTCCTACCGCAGGTCGGGGGTTTTCTCCGGGTACTCTGGCTTCCTCGCCCAATAAAAACTGGACGCCATGATATAGCTGAAAAATTGCTGAAAGTGGCGTTAAACACCATCAAACAAGCAAACAAAAACAGAAATGCCTAGGGGCAGCAGTGGCCGAGTGGTTAAGGTAGTTCGTCTACTATTGATCACGTGGTCTGTCAAGACTGAGATTGTGGGTTCGATTCTCACTGCAGGCAGGGTGTACTCGAACCCAATCTTAATTGACAAGGATTGCCAGTTTTCCTACCGCAGGTTGGGGTTCTCTCCGGGTACTCCGGCTTCCTCCCCAATAAAAACTGGACGCCATGATAAAGCTGAAAAATTGCTGCAAGTGGCGTAAAAACACCATTCAAACAAACAAACAAAAAACCGAAATGCCTAATTATACTCAACCTCAACATGATTTTTAGAAATGGTCATAATAAATTTTTAGTCATTTCCAGAAATATTAAATACATCTGAATCTTAAAAAAAAACAATCATACATATCTGACATTTACACAAATATTAGCATGTAAACAGACAAATTCTGTTAATTAAATGTAAGGACTAAAACACATGTATTATATGACAGCCACTGTTGGTCACATTCAGTTCTTTATTTTGGACCTTTATCATCTTGAACAGTTTTCCTGTAAATAGAAACACAACAATTATAAGATCATGAACTTCAAAGGATGGTTATCTGTATTTTAATTGTACATGTACATGTATTATGCAGCATGTGAATCTAAAAGTTTAAACAGCTTTTATTTTAACTTCATACAGTTTTCTTATTGACACAAGATCACTACCAATTAGTTCTTTGAATAAACTCCCACAAGACTGTAATTACTTACCTGAATAAATGCAACACAGTGACTTATTACATCATTAGTCTTTCATGAGAGACATGTGCCCCTTCCCCTTTAACATTAATTGTTTTGCATGTATACCCCATGCTCCAAAATGCATGTTTTGTTGCAATATCATGTAATGTTCTGGATTATTCCCCATTTTCGGAATACAGAGTTACTTGAATTACTTCCCATTTGCAAGAGTTGTCTTTCATAACATCTAGTATTTAACAGATAAGGGAAAATTACATTTTTTTGTCCGATTGTTCCAGTACAACTAAAATACACTGCAGAAAGAGTTAGCACATAATAATATATTTTACCAGAGGCTCTGCTGTATGGGAATACAAATATTGCAGAAAAATAATTATTTTCCCACAGAAGACCATATAAAGTACCTGCACTAATTGATAATTGGCAATGGGAGATAAATCTTGTTTACTTCATGTAGTGAATTATTATCTGGAACCGTTTATTAATTATTTTCTTCACATATTACAGTCTATGATCAGTAACCATTACATGACCTTTCTCACTGACTGTAACCTTAAAATGAGTAGGCAACTTCCAACGAAAAACATGTAGTAGAATGGTTTATATCATAAAAACGTCGTCCCTGTAATTTTAGTACTATTTTTATTAGATTTAGTTACTTCAAAATCAACACTGATATTCCTCTCAATCTATGTGACCATATAGTTACTGCCTAATATAAAGTAGATGTACAATCCATAAAGCAAGACGACTGAGGGACTAACGGACAGATAGGTTGCATAACCCTCTGCTTGGTAGCATGGTATAACTGCATAGCTGGTTCACAACAAATTCCTTAATACAGATTAATGGAGTTGTGAATAGACGAACAGTTATCTTGTTTTTTGTTTTGTTTTTTTTTTTTTGGTAAAAGCCTTGTATTCAGAAAAATATAAATAGCTGATGAACATCACTGCTTTCTAATAAAGATATTTACAACTTGGGTAAAATTCCCTTTAACTAAAAGGGAGGAGTTGTTGATAGAAGAGAAGTTGGACAAGGAGACGGGCGCTAGATGAAAGAAATGATTTCTATGTGTGAGCCATGCTACACAAGTTACAAAAGGATAGATTTCACGTTCATTGTGTGTTGTGGTGTGTATATATTTATTACTGAGTACATTATAATTTTGATTTCAATATTTTAAAAAATAATTATTCCATCTGTATCCCATCAACAATATTAAAGTGTATGTATGGCGACAACAAACCTATATGCGGACACCGTTCAGGAATTAATACCAACAATTTTCCAGCGTTATATAAACATTTTAATTAGCCAAACCACACTATTCTGCCCATGAAGGTCCGCATACTTGAAAAAATCTACTATCATTCTACCAATCCTCAGTTAAATACACCACTCCGTAGACAAAAAGATATACTGGATCAGAAAATAAGGCACTGCTATACCATATGGGTGCAATGACAAATCTGCAGCTTTCTTCCACCCCAGTTAGTTAAGTTAAACCATATTTTATTTGCTCAAATATGCAAATAGGATAAGACACAAGTTAATCAGACTTATGAAGTCTTCTCCAGTATACAGAAATGTTACAAAAATATATTAGTGGAGCAGCATACCTTGTACTACAATACAAATTATATTATGTTTGTTAAAAATGAACCACAAGAGATAAAACAAAAAAGAAAAAAAAGAAGAGAGAAAGATAGATGTGATTTAAAAACCTTGTGAGTAAGAATTCAAACAATGGGGAACCTTTCTGACCCTTTGATATACTCAAAAAACATGCTTAAAAATTAGTTCGTTCTGTTCATTAGACAATAGCGAATTACCAAATGCAAGAAGTTCTAAATTTACTGGAGAGTAGATTGGCAGCCACTGAAGGTTTTCAATAATCTATTTCTAATCTTGGCATACTTCTAACATTCCAAGAAGTAATGATTTGAATTGTCACGTCGGTCAGATCCACAGCGACAAGGTGGATCAGATATAATATTTACCCTGTATAGGTCATAATTCAATATTGATGCCGAACATCTTAATTGGGTTAGGACAATATTAAGTTTTAGATGACCATATTTATAGTGTTTTGGTACTCTTCTATGTGTGTTCAAGTTCTTTAATTCAGATTTTAAGTTAAATATAGAGTCAACATTACTGATTGATAGATCTAAATGGTTAAATTGTCGAATGGTTGAAGGTATGATAGATTCATCAGTCGGGGACAGTCTACAGAAGAGGGTCATAATATTGTTACCATTACACAACGGATAAACTGTCGTGCTTTGTATTGTAGGCGGAATTAAGTTACAGAGATATGCTGGTGCCGAGTTGTGCTGTATATTATAGAACATTAATTTGTAACTTCCTGCGTTTTCTGCGCTAATCCAAAGACTCACACCAATTTCAGTATAAATATTAATTACATTAGTGAAAATTGGTAGGCCGGTGACTATTCGAGCAGCCTCGAGCTGTAATTGTTCAAGTTTATTGCAGTAGCCCACCCCCATGTTGTCCCAAACGTCACAGGCATATTCAAAACGTGGTCTTATGAAGACTAAATATAATTTTTCTTAGTTTTTCCGAGTAAGTTTATATCTAAGTTTCCTGAGTACGTTCAGGTGCTTTGAAACACTACATATAATATTATCAAAGTGTGGATTCCACTTACCATCACAGCTGATGGTAACCCCTAGATGTTTATGAAGATTAGTAATCGGTATATTAATGTCATTTAGTGTAAACCTCATATCTGGTGGTATTCTGTTTGAAAATAACATGATTTCAGTTTTTTTCGGGGTTAAATGACATTAACCATTTTTTAGACCAGTCGTTCAGCTCTTTCAAATCGTGATCGATAACAGTCTGTATCTGCGAAGGATCGCGACAAGAGTCATCAGCAAACAGTCTACATAAGGAAACAAGTTTTTCAGCTATATCATTGATAAATAATAAGGGACCCAGCACCGACCCTTGTGGGACACCAGCAGACACATTGCAAAGCTCGGATGACGATTGTTTGATTACTACTCTCTATTGCCTAATATTCAAGTAGCTTTTAAACCATCTCAAGTTTGAGGATTTCCTCAAGTCATCCTCAACTCAAATATTGACCATCAGATTGTTGGAAATTTTGAATTTGAGGAAAAAAATCATGTATTTGAGGAAAATCTCAATTTGAGATGTTTTATGAAACAAGGGCCTGGTGGTATTATGTTTGAAAATAACAAGATTTCAGTTTTTTCCGGGTTAAATAACATTAACCATTTTTTGACCAGTCGTTCAGTTCTTTCAAATCGTGATCAATAATAGCCTGTATGTGCGAAGGATCACAAGATAGTATGTCTACGATACACATAGAATGACAAGACATTAAACATATTTATGGTAAATCTATACAATATTAATTCTATGCTAATCGGAATCTTACATAGTGGAGACTTTTTTAAAGTGAATGTTACCCAACTGGTTGATACATGATTAACACAGCTTCCGCTGTAGTCAGATTTATATTTTATGCCATCCATTGTTATGGTGTATTTTATAGATTTTAATATCTTGAATGGCTCCGGAAACTGAACCTGATTTGTTTCAGAATGATTATTCTCAGAAAGAAGCACACATTGAACGATTGTCCCATATGAATATAGTTTTTTATCGTCAGCACCGAAAACTTGTATTCGAATATTGTTAAAATGTTGTGGGTTTTTGTTACTGTAGTAATCTCTCGGCGTTTCGTGTGGAGGGCTTCCAATAACCACTCCTTTCAACCATATTTCTCACCCGAGGTATAGAAATATCTCGTGACTTCCTGTTGGTGAGATTTCTCTTTCTCACTAATGAGACAACGTCATTGAAGTCAAGTTACGTATACACAAATGCCTACCAAACATACTGATGAAATGGATAAAAAAATCTGGAACTCTGGTGAGAAAAAGTATCAAATCACTAGTGGTGGAAAGCCGATTCAAGAAATTCTCAAACCCGTGGGCAAAGATATCTGTGCAATCCCTCGGCAGATCCTTGGTATGGACAAGATATCTTTACCCTTGGGTTTGAGATTTTCTTTCCACTTGTGATAGATACTATTTGTCTTTGTGCGTTTTAAATTTTAAGGCTTCTACATAGTATGACTGCCATCCATAATATGTTCCCTCAAAACGTGTTACTGTCAATATTTCTCTTGCTGATACAGAATTTTTTATTCTATTGGAAAAATGAGAATTTTCCACTGGAACGCAAAAATTGAACTGATAGATGGATAACGTTTCGTTCAACGTAAATAAACCTGTAGTTGATATGTCTTTTGTAAAGAACTTAGGTCAACTAATGGAAAACCAAGAAGAAATAAATGAAATAATATGTCAAAAGAATGAAGCTTATGTAAACATTTAAGATTCTCTCACAAATTCTTCCAGATGATGTTATATGTACGACAGATATCTAATTTTGTGAACAAGATAGAAAGATAACAATATTTATATTTATATAGAAAACATTTTTTCTAAAACCTATATTACTTCGGAAATTCAAATTGTTTCACTGAGTTTGCAGCCATATTTGTAGGCGATTGTTTTTACCCCTTGATTTAATTGCATGCCAAGACGCCTTAAGTATTGAGTGTCATTGTAAAAAAAATGCAATATTAGGTTCAACTTATCTAAAAAAATATAGTGAATGCTAGATAACTAAACTATTGGTCCATCGAGTAAAAAATAAGACCTCTCTTTTCCCGTTTCAAATCCTCGTAAAATAAATTGTACACTCAACATCAATTGACCAATATTTTTATATATACGACACAACCATGGGAATTATTAGCAGGGATTTTACCCTCGAAAACCTGTTCAGTCTCTGCTGTACTTAAACGTTTTGTCCAAAAGTGTTTGTTTGTTTGAAGGATGTTTAAGGCCACTTTCAGCAATTTTTTTAAATTGTGGGAGAAAGCCGGAACACCCGGAGAAAACCCCGACCTCGTTAGGAAAACTGGCAATCCTTGTCAATTAGGATTGGAGTCGAGTACACCGTGCCCGCAGTGGGACACAAACCCGCAACCTCACGGTTGACAGACCACGTGATCAATAGTAGACGAACTACCTTGGTCTAAAAAAATCTCGCATTTAAATGATTTAAATGATGTCGTATCACTGACGTTGTAATAGAAAAGGGAAACTTTCATTTCGGCGGGTTTCGAGTTACTCAAAATTGTTTAAAGTAGCGTCGTTTGAATTGCATTAAGTGGAAAGCCTATTAATCGTTTGGTAGAACAATGGAAATCTATATTTATTTTCCCGCAAGTTTTCTTCTTGTTAATTTAATTTTTTTTCAGACATGTCTCTTCAGCTGTATGTGATGACTAAACTACTTAGTGAAAAAGCCAGGTATATTATTATTAT
The DNA here is from genome assembly GCA_944474755.1 of Limnoperna fortunei. NCBI lineage: Eukaryota > Metazoa > Mollusca > Bivalvia > Mytilida > Modiolidae > Limnoperna > Limnoperna fortunei. Next base: position 23,616,722 of record OX104122.1, read on the forward strand.
ACTTAAAAAATAGAGTGATTTAAAGAAAGAAACAAATGAAAAATAAATAAAGTAGTTCTCCATTTGCCTGTTAAATACGTAATATGACTAATTTAAGATATTTACTTCTTTAATTCTGTTACTTTAGAATTATCATCAAGTATGTCAAAAATGTACATGTATTCATCTCATCTATCTTCAGGTACGTTCCCATGCAGATCCAGTTCTGTTGGTATCTGAACAGAAACTAACAAGGACCCAGAGATCTGCAACAAAAAGTTGCCAGTCAAAGATTTTTCAACTATGGGAGAGCTACTGCAAAGAAGAAATAACTCCTTCTACCCTTCTAAAGTCAGTTGGACTTTTGGTGGCACCGAAGACTGTGTAAAGACTTGAAATAGACAATATTCTTTATGTTATGCTTTTGTGCTTTGCTTTTTTTATGTTGTGCTTCTGTGCTTTGTTTTAGTGCATTTATATATTATGAATAAAGTTGGGCGTGTGTGAAAGTGTTTTGTGTTTCGAGTGAATAACATGTATATATTTTGAATGTTTTCTATAAGTTAATATGATCGTCAGTGTGAGAAAAGTCATTTTTGTATTGTGAAAGTAGGTATGAAAGTACCAAGTGAGAGAAGTAAGAAAGACAGTTTTGTATGCAAGAATGAATGGGTAGGAATTAGTGCTTCAAATATATGTAAAATAGTAGTATAGTGCTGTAAATCTCAATAAAGAACATACACTTGTTTTGTCTTCTATTGTTATTATTTTAACATGTCATGTTAACTAAGAGCACACATTTTATAATAAATTCTAAATCAAAAGCATAAATATACATCAATATGTTGAAATAATCCCTTAAATAATCTCTTAAACACAAATAAAACATTTTAATTGCAAGTTGGGACCAAATGACTTGGGACAAATTGGAAATGGGACCAATTGACCAAATTTGGGACCAATTGACTTGGGACGAATTGGAATTGGGACCAATTGACCTGTATCCGTCGTAAAGAGATTTTGTTACGTAAATGTACTAGACATTACAGCTTCTCAGTTCATCCTGGCACATCTCAACATTTACTTTAGTTGTCTGCCCAGCACTTAAACCTTGTCTGCAGACTTTTATCATTCAGCCTGCTAGAAAGTCAACCTGCAAAAAGGTGGTTTAAGTGGAACCCATTAAAATGTTGTGTGCAGATCTTCAGACCCCTGAAAATGGTGAATAAAATGGAGGCAAAATCTTTTAGGACGCAATGTTCTCAAAAGTTGGCTAAATATTGGAAATCCTTATTACGAACTGACAATAAAATCAACACGATCGTGTAGTCTGTTACTTAAGATTTTTGCATTACACGGCAGAAAAATCTGTTAACCTTGACACTTGATTGAAAGAAGCATTTGTTTTCAGCTGCATCATTGCCGACATCCTAAAACGTGAACTTTACGACACTTTGATAACACATTGCGCTGCCTTGTAATATACGTGTCTACTGTATAACGTCTCCCCTTTTATTAATAGAAAACATCAGACAGATTCAGGTAATGCCAGACGCTACAACCATATATATGAACGTGTTTACGTATTTAATACATTTAAATCATATACACTTAAATATATACACACACACAAAACTATTTAAAAAAAAACACACAACAAAACAGAGAAATCAGTGTCCGGTTCCTATGTCGCTATAGACACTTGAAATCTTTATTTACGTAGTTAAATGTAATATATTTCTATTTTCTATTCCGTTTTCCTTTCTCCTTCTTGTTTCAACACCTGCGTAATAAACGTATAAAACTATTAGATAAACTAAGGGAAATAGGATTGGATTGGATGTTTGCTTTACGTCCAGCGAGCAGTATTTCAGCTATATTCAGGGCGAAAACAAGTTTACAAACAATAAATCAATTCGGGAAAGATGGACAAAAGGGCAAACAATTATAATGCCACTGAAAAATTATCGGGGATCTGTAGGCGCTGAAATTTTAGCCTTTTGTAGCTTCTACAACAAACCTACTCTTTTGACATCGACAAAAGGGGTGTTTAGGGTGCAAGGAGTGTGGCACTCTCCAAACACAATACCCACTAGGGAGTGTGAAATAGCTGCAGATTCAAATCAAGTCGTGAGAAGCGGGTGCTCCTATACCGGATTATTAACCCATCATCTTTACAAAAGGATTTTTCTAAATATAGTAGTGGTATGTGTTTCAGAGAATGTTCTTCTGGGTGGTCGCTGAATACAGCCGGTTTGCATTATAAATGGCTTTTTCGCTCATGTGAACCTATTGTGGATATTTCATGTGATCATACTAGGTGAACTAAGCGGCCTTCTAAAATGCCTCCCTTTAGTAAAAAAAGGGATTGTTTAATGTTTTACTGGTGTAGCCCTTTGTGAAAGTTAAAATTAATCAAATAATTTGATCTGAGGGCGTGTGGAGGGAGCATTGCTACAGGTTTGCCAAATGTGCCAAATACGACATGCGTGGTCTGTTTTACAGGTGAAAAAAAGAGGTGCAGTGTTCCAGAGAGTTTACTACAATTTAAGTAATTTTCATCAACATTTCATTTGTGGTCGCATAATACCATTCGGAAACAGATGTTTTCGTGAAGCCCGATTGTTACAACTGCTAAGTTGTTAAGGTAGTTGATCACCTGGTGTTATTCACCAGCGTGCATGAGGTGGCGAGTAAAGGTTTTTTTGTGCTGGCAGTGTGTGCTCGACTTAATTGACGAGGACTGACATTTGTCTGCCGAAAGTAGTTGTTTTAATCAGGTACTCCAGCTTTCTTTCGCAACTGCACGCCATGACACATTTGCTGAAAGTAACGTTACCCCCACTCAGATAAAAAAGTAGTTCGTGCGAGAAAAGACGATACCGTTAATATTCAAAAATCCCGACAGTTGTGGTAAAATGTCAACTTTACGTTAGTACAGTACTACTTACCAAACTCTGTAGATTTAAATCTAAAATTGACAAAAACAACTACTAGTAAGATATTATTATTATTATTATTATTATTATTATTATTATTATTATTATTCTAGTGAAGAAGTATGCCAAATTAAGAAATCATTTATAATAAGAGAACTAGAGATTATTTTCCAAAAGTGTTAAGGGGTAACTTGTTTTGCTTTATTGGTACGCTGTCATACTACATAATCTTTACTCCGAATAATTCATTTTCAATGATTTCATTGGTACCATTCGGCAAGGTTATTTGAACACCATTATTATTCAATATTTTAATTTCGTTTAAATACTCAATACATGAGCAAAGTTGGTTATTTCGTATAACTAACTTGGTTTTTCAGCACGTGACTGATTGTGACGTCATAATAAGATGTATTGATGACGTTGACTATACATGAATTCTTCCGCAAACAACAAGTGACGACACTAAAATTGTGAATTGCAAATATTATTGATTACTTGTAAAATTCTTGTTACTTCATTTTTACTGTAGAATTTAAAATATAAGGTTTGTTTTCAATTGTTGGTTAGATTATTGGATAAACGACTTTGGATCGATTTACGCTGCAACATAAACCGCTTCGCGGTTTATTCAGCGTAAATCGACCCAAAGTCGTTTATATCCAATAATCTAAACATAAATCGCTTCGCGGGTTATTCAGCGTAAATCGACCCAAAGTCGTTTAAATCCAATAATCTAACCAACAATTGAAAACAATCCTTAAATAAAACTTTTACGTTGACGTAGTGTTTTATGGCAAATTTTCAATAATAAACATTGGGGATCCGTGGGACGGCCAGCATTATTAGTTAATTTTAAAATATAGTGAAGAATGTTGCACAAACAAATAATATAATTATTTAAATAAGAGGAACCCAATTTCGTTTCTTTAAAATAGGAACAAAATTTGTTAAATTAATGGGTATGTTTAAGCAATGAAAATCTTACCTGTTCATCGAATGCCTACAAAATAGAATGTACAAGTTAACGGGATTTCGTGATAACGAGCACGTTGATTTTGTATAGCAAACCCAGAAAAATTACTAATATAAAATCGTCCAAATTAAACTATCGAAAATTTCGAAACATTTACTCCTTGGTATTTCCCACTGTTTACTTTTCGTAGCCACATATGCATAATTTATTATAAAATGACAATAACGTATACATAATACCAATATATTACATTGTGTAATGGGCCTAGTTGGAGTAGTTTAGTCGTCTACTACTGATCACGTGTCTATCAACTCTCGCTGCGGTAATTGAGTGTTATTGACTCCAAACGTAATTGACAAGGATTGCCAGTTTGCCTACAGGTCGGGGTTTTTCTCCGGGTAATCCTGCTTGCCCTTTTCATAAAACTGAACGCATATTGCTGAAAGGTGGCGTTAAACACCATTTAAACAAACAAACAAATAAACATTCTGTAATGTTTAGATTGAATCTCGTTTGAAAGGAAGACTGCGTATTTATTATTTCTCGTGACTAAGTACAATAATATTTATGTACACAATTATAACCCGATCCAAATCCATTCCGCAGTTTACCTTGTAATCTATTTATTATATTTGATATAAATATTAACTGATATAAGACATACACTGTCGTTAATATTAAATGTTTAAGATTAACTTATTCGTCTTCAGCCCAGATGTCTACAAAAATGTGCTTTCATATATAAATTGGATTGTACATAGTCTAGGTTGAAATGGTTCAATCGAAGAAATTTAGATTTTATCTATACACACGCATATATAATTCAGGGTTATCAGTGTGCGTTGTATTTTCGTCATTTTCCAATCATGTTCGGCAAACAGCTATATTCAGTCTAGAAACAATAAATCAGCGGAAATAAGAGATGGATGCAATGGGTACAGAATTTTGACTACCACTGGAAAAAATATGGAGTATCTGGTAGGGACGGTAAATTTAGTTTTTGTAGCAGCTACAATGAGCCTACTCTTCTAAATCTAAAATAGGAGTCTTCTCCGTGCCAAGACACTATCCAAACACCTTATCCACTATGGTGCGAGGTCAGACTATTCCTATAACCTGACACTCCACCCCACCCACCAAAATGTTAATTACTCCTATTATACGCCACATGGCAAAGCAATGGGCACCTTTGTGGATTGTATCGAGCACTAGAAACCCTCTAACTGTGGTTCTAGGTATTGATGCTAGTTAGTTCCCATAACAGACAAGATATGTTTGTCTGTAGTGTCTATTTATACAGGAACCTATAAATCAACGGGACTGGAATCTAACGATATCGTCTACTTTTCATTGTCGCGCCAATACTTAATTACCGAACAAGTGTCGACACGGATATGATCGTGTTTTCGGCTTCCGAAAGACGCCTCTCGGCAATAAGCTGCCTGTTTAAGAATGGTTACCGGCTCTATGTTTAATAAATTTGCGTATTTAATGAAAGATAATTTAAAAAAAAAAAGAAAAAAAAACCTTACAGATTTTATGAATTATTAAATTATGTACTGGTCCCAGTGAGTTAAAATCGAAACTGTTTTGTATTTTTTCTTTGATGTTTACAGGAACCTATAAATCAACTTATACCAGTTATACTATTGCCAGACGTTTATGGCTTTAACCAATTAGACAAATTATATGATGACATGGGTATTAGCTACCTAGGGATTTACACCTTATGACATCGTTGTTTATTGAACCATTTGTTCATCACACCTGTGATTACATAACGAGTGCAACAGGTGGGCACAACATTAAAAGAGAATGGGTTGTAATAAATATTAATTAAAGTTTGGAAATTGCGTTTGTAGTATTCATTAATTACAACGTAATTAAGGTAATTACTAACTTAAATAAATTTGCTAAAATTGCCCCTTTTAATCAGAGTTCCCAAGATCAAGAGAAATTAAATTAATTAATAGGTGTATAAAAACGGTAATTTGTAAAAATTTGTAAAAAAGACATATCAGCATAATAACCACCAAAGTCAAGTGATGCGAGATAGCATTCAAAATTTTGTTGTATCACAGTCATCTATGCTACAAGAACATGTAAAAACATTTTCACAGTGGACAGACAAACTGAACAAAGGAGGCCTGAAAATTCAGTTATTTTGAACCCTTCCAATGTCTGGTAGCTCAACTGCATACCAAAAACCTCTACGCAAGGTTTTACATGACAGATCAGGTGACAGAAATGTGTAAACTTTCATTGTGACTGTCTTTAAATGTATCTTTATGTATTAAGTATTTTATGTATTATGTCATATTTTTCCTATTGTTGTGTGCTAATATGTTGTAAGCTAGATAATAAAATTATTATTGTCAATGAACTTTTATTCTTATATAACAAGTATAATGAAAACAAATCATGTATAGTATATGACCTATGTTAAATCACTGCATTTGCAAAACAAATACAACTACACAAATAAAAAATTCATGTATTTACTACATAAGCAGACAAATTAAAGTGAAATACGCTGACGCTTGGGAAGAGCAGTATTTTCTATAACAGGCTGGTAGTTTAAGCGTCGTTTTGTGTTCCCTTTTACTGGTGCAATGGCCTGCTGACCAACAGTTCTTATTTTCACTATTGCATGGTTAAATTCATTAACTGTGGGATTGTTGCTACATCCCCCACTCGTGCGATGGATTCCAAAGTGCTGTTCAATGGGATCTTGATTAAACCTTTCAGTTAAAACAAAAGGCATCCCTTTCCTCAACACATAACGCACACAGTCAACAATTGAACGGACAGTTATTTTGAACCCTTCCAATGTCTGGTAGCTCAACTGCATACCACTTTTTTTGTGATTTGGAAAAATCTCCAGGTCGACATTCTACACTATTTTTCCAATCATCAAAGAATTTAAGGAATTCACCAGTGAGATAATCCAGTCTGGGATCATTTACATCAGTGTACGGTTTCAAGTTTTCATTTCTTTTCTGGTTACCTTCGTATAAATGACGTACATTTAAACAATCGAAAAACTTGTCCATATGTCGAATAAACTGGACAGTGGCACTGACATTCTCACCATAAAACATTTCTAAGGCACTGGCCACTGTGCTACTAAGTACTTGTGCTGCTAGACTGACCTTCATACACCCAAAAGAGGAAATGTCAATGTGTGCTTTCGAAAGCTTTGGACACACTCGGTAAACTCCAGTGCAGTGGTCTTTGTATAAATCTACTATGTGTAGCCAAGATATATCTTTCCCATTATTCCATAGTCTTCTAGTCTTCTTGTGAGAATACGAATTCGAAAAACAATTTCTAGCTGTTTTGAGCAAATGAGGTGCATCAGAAATAAAGAAGATGTATCTGTCATCTTCAGCATATCTGTTTATAGCTCGATATACAATGGGACAATCATCAGCTGCTGTTTGATGTAATTTAATGAATCTTCTGTTAGGTGAGGCTCCATCTGCAGTTATAAACAAGACTTTTAGTCCTGCATCTATTTCAATATGCTCAACTGCTTCCCAGAGTATGCCAAACAACTGATCGGACGTAACACCATTTGTTGCGAAGTGTGCTAGTGGGAATTTGATGTCCACTGCAATACCTCTCACCATAACCACCAAAATATGTGTAGCTAACTTTTTAGATTCATCTTTCATACATTCCTCTATATGAAGGAGATGATTAGACATACTGTCAAGATCTATAAAACCAATAAGTTCTCCTGAATGTTTCTCGTAAACCAATTCACTTTTTATTTTCACTTCATCTTGCAACAGTCCAACATATTGCTGCCATTCTTCTGTTGCTCCTTTCGATTCCATTTCTTTCCCAAGAATTTCAATAATTTCTGGCTTGAACCCGACGCCTTGTTTAATTACATGAGTGTAATCATAAAGAACTCTTTCACTTGGAAGTTTTATAAATCCAGAGTGTCTTAGACTGTCGTATGTAGATGTTGATTTGCTCTTCAAAAAAATACACCATTTAATAAGCATTGGATGCCATCTCATTCCACGTTTATCTTTTAACCTATTGTACTTCATTTGCTGAGACCAAAACATGCGCTGAAAACAGTTCTCATCAGGAAATTGTTCACCGACCAGTTTGTCGTTGGATCTCATCATATCGAACATATCATTGCTGTCACTTTCTGTCAAAGTCATACCTTCAGCTTTTATACACTGGTCAAGTTTTTTCTTCAGCAATTTTACTTTGGCCGTCAAGTCTAAAGTGTGGTTTCGAAGCTGTTTCATTTTCTCTATTTTTTCAGACTCAGTCAGTCGCCTATTACCCTTTCGAGATGTGAGCCAATTCTTGCTAGGTGTTGGTGTTTTAAGCTTCCGCCTATCTTCCTGTTTTTGTAGTGTCCTGCGGTAAGTCGTACACACTTTGCATCTTGGACGTACTGTTGTCCTATCTTTCAGTTTCAGTAACATGCAGCTTTTTGACCGAATTGTGCTGTTGTATTTAAAGTCTGCACATTGGGCATTAAATCCAGTCTCGAGATATGCCAACTTTCCTGACAAAACTTTCTGTAAATCTTCATCTGGGTTGCCAACACAAACATCATAACAAAGCAATGAAGTTAATAGTTTCCTAACTTGTTCAATTCTAATAAACCTCGAAGGTAGTGTACTCCATAGTTGATGAGTGTTATCTAATTTCTGTTCATGTACATAAATTTCTAGTCCGAAATCTGGTTTGATGGTCACACTTAACTTGACCCTTGGACTGTCATTGTCATAAATTGATATGTATCGAATGAGTGAAGAGGAACGTACAAATTCAAAATTTGTAAATATACTGTCTTTAACAAGCTCCTGACAATCATCTCTGAGTTGGAGATACAATTCTTGGTTTTTCTGCTGCACAAAGGTATCTAGGTCAATGTGTTGATCAAATTTATAAACTTTATCAAGTACAACAAAATGTTCTGCTGTTTCATTTATATTATGTGACATCCCATCTTTGTGAATACATTTTTCATCATCATTGATCTTTACAACATCAGGAAGTGGCCAGAATTTTGAATCAATAGGATCTGAAAAATAGGAGCAAAAATTAACATACATTCCACTACAAGCACTGTTAACAACTTAAAAGTTACTCTTACTGAAGGCAGGGTGTGCTCGACTTCAACCTTAATTGACCCGTTTCCTCCCCACCCAACCAAGAAATAAAATATTGACATGATAAGCTGATAAATTGCTGAAAGTAGAATTAAACTACCAAAATATAACAAACATACAATAATAACAATACAAAATAAATAAAAAATACACTGTAATTCAGTCCTAAGTCAAATTACAGAATATCGTTGGATAAAGGAAGTCGGAATTCTAATTGTGATGGGCTTTTAAAGCGTGTGAAGGACGCCACATGAGAAAAAGCAATATCGACACACGTAAAGTCTATAATTGTATATTTCGGACATATTTAGGCATTGACAAGGATTGCCAGTTTTTCTACCGCATGTCGGGGGTTCTCTCCGGGTACTCTGGCTTCCTCCCCCAATAAAAACTGGACGCCATGAAATAGTTGAAAAATTGCTGAAAGTGGCATTAAAACACCATTCAAACAAACAAACATATTTAGGCAAAGAAAACTTACCCTCAGCCTCTATCACATGTACTGGCACAAGCTGGTCATTAACATTATTTATATTTGGCTTTCTTGGGCAATACTTTCCTCTTCTACCAATCCTACGTCGTCTTGCAATTCGTGGCATATCTAAATTAATATTGTATATACTTTAATATCATTTCCACGTAAATCTATTAAATTATCATTGAAATTTGACTTGCTCGGGACACTGGTCATGGTTTTACTCTTTTCTTGTTGCTCGGGATCACTATTTTGTTCGGTGAAAATGCAATCATTTCCACGTAAATCTATTAAATTATCATTGAAATGTGACTTGCTCGGGACACTTTTCATGGTTTTACCCTTTTCCAAAACTATACCAACATGTTGTAAATTATGAGCTTTTGGTGAAATAATGTAATTTCCCGCAACAAAACAAACATCATTTTTGTTATCGGATTTTTGTATTTCGAACACATCAAACAAGCGAGGCGAAATGCTGTCATTTCCCTCTACAAAACTTGAATCAATTCTTTCGTTTGATTTTTGTGTTTCGGAAAATACATCCAACAATTGATCAGAAAAGCTTTCTTTTCCACTAATATGAGTAAGTATTGTATCCTTTGCTGAAACATCATATGATTTATGGTCAAAAATGTCATTAAAACTATTAACATCGGTATTCATAGCCATAGGTATGAATAAACTCGAAACATCTGGCTTTAAAACATCGTCAGTACAAAAAAACGGGCTATCCAAAATGGACTTTGTTTGGTTGATGTATACAGTGGAATCGCTATCAATTCCACCTTGATTTTCTATCGAATACTTTCCCACAATACCCGGTGAACTGACTTCTTCCGTGTCAGCGAAATATCCCATATCTAAATCGTCGTTACTATGTTTGACGGCATTAACAAAGGCTATATTACCCACTTCTTCAGACTCGTACGGAAAATACGGATCATTTTCGTTTAATAATTCTTCTGCATTAGGATTTATAGGTGGCGAACTTTCTACCCGCGAAAGAGCGTCTGGTACTTGCATTTGCGCGGCGGGCTTATACTTAATATCAAAATTAAACTGTTGTAACACCGCCAACCACCTATCATAAATTGCACCTTTTAGCTTGTTCTGAAAAAGCGTAAGTAACTAGCACAGTCAATGATACTGGTAACTACTCCGAGAAGCTCTAATTTGGTCGGCCCGTAAGATTTCTGCCATGAATTCAAAGACTTAGACCCAAAGCGAATAAGACGAATTTTATCATTAGAACCCTCGTGGTTTTGCTGATAAAGCTTGTATCCTATACCAACTGCTGAACTATCCACTGCTAGTATGAACGGCTGGTCAAATCTCGGAAACGATAAAATTTCTGAATGTAACAGTGACGATTTCAGTAGCTTAAACGCTTTCTCTTGTTCTACACTCCACTTAAATGGCACGTTTTTCTTCAATAATTTTGTTAGCGGCTCCGCTATGACACTGTAGTTAGCAATGTATTTTCTAAACCAATTAAACATGCCTAATGCGCGACGAAGTTGTTTCACGTTTTGAGGAGACGGGAACTCATTAAGAGCTTTAACACGATCTGGCGGAGGTCGGATGCCATCCTTCGAAATATGGTGGCCAAGAAAAATCACAGAGGATTTCGCAAATGAGCATTTTTGAGGGTTTAGTTTAAGTCCAGCTTGACGGAAACGGTCAAAAACTTCTTGGATATCCGATAAATGCTGTTCAAAGGTTTCGGAGCAGATCAAGACGTCGTCCAGATAACATAAACAAGAGCGAAAAGTCAAGTTGCGTAAAATTTTGTCCATTAGCAGTTGAAACGAGTTTGGCGAGGTGTGCAAACCCATCGGAACTCTCAAAAACTTATATGTACCGAAACATATGTTAAAAGCCGTGTATTTAGAACTTTCTGATGACAGTTTCATCTGGAAAAATCCACTGCTCATATCAATTGAGGCTATGTAATTAGGAATTCTTTCCGTGAACGATTCCGTCAATTCCTGTAAATCTGGGATACAGTATTTAAATGTTTCAGTCTGGGAATTTAAATAGCGAAAGTCTACACAGAAACGAAAATGTCTCAAACTAGACGCTCTGTCTAATGGTTGGTCGGACGGGTGTTTTTTTCGCTTTGTGACTAGAACAACAGGGCTAGTGATTGGTGCCTCTTCTGTCGCGTTTAATTCTGAAATTACGCCTTGTTCGAGGAGTTCGTCAAGGTGATGTCGGAGCACCTCCTTTTTATGCGGTGTCAATCTATACGGTTTTTGATGCAACGGACGAAAATCTGGTTTCAAAATGATATGATGTTGTACAATATCTGTCTCACCTAATGAGGGGTTATCCTTAGTAACAAAAATGTCTTTGTTAACACATAACAGTTGTTCCAACGAATGTTTTTGGTCTACATTTAACTCATCATGTTCGAAATTACTCAAAAAGTCTTTATCGGCTTCGTTATCAGTTTCGGGTTTAGGCCTAGGCATAAAATTGATGTTTTGTACTAAAGGAATGTTGTCATGAAACTTAACATTTCGCACACTGAACTCGTCAGTCAAATTAGTAAATTTCGCAATAATTTTACCCTTTGGAATGACAATTGGCGAACTACCGATATTCAATAGTTGAACAGGAACTGTTCTGTCTTTTGAAACAGTGACGAGTGCTTTACTAGTGATTAGACCTTTTGACAATATTTGCGGACTACTTTCGCACATACCTTGATAACCAAAGGTAATGTTTTGTGGCAATTTTCCCCATATAATTATTTCACTATTAGCGTCAATTATTATGCGCTTTCTACACCTCACATTAGCATGGTTTTGAACAACTTTTAAAGATCCAAAATCAACTATAATTGCATTTTCTTTTAAATATCTGGTACCCAATATTAGCGGATGGGAAGTTTCATTTAATATATACACTACAATAATATGTTTCTCACCCTGTACACACATTTTTACTGTTGCCGTTCCCTTAATATCAATGCACTGATTGTTTGCCAGTTTAATATTTCCACCATTTATAGTGTCTATGGAAGATTTTGAGTTAACGGGAATTATGTTGTATAAATACAAGGACATTAGATTTATAGAACTTCCACAATCAAGAAGAGCAGCAACTTTCATGCTCTGAAACTTTACATGCAAATATACAAAATCATTTGACGGTGGAAAATTGTCATCGGAGTCATTTTCATTATCGTCACTTTGGTCCATATAACTATCTTCATTGAAGGAAACATTAAAATCAGCATTATTTACAGGATTCATATGTTCATTGCCATTGCGAAACGGAGCGGACTCTCTATAGACGGCGCACCTTCCTGAGGGGTCGCGCCTGGTGTCCCTCAGGGTGTTCAAGTTTCCCCGTTGAATATAAGAGTAACATTCTGTTGCAACGTGATTAGGTTTGAAACATATCTGACACACAACGCGCTGTTCGTTACGTACGGTTGGTACATTGTCAATTTTTGGTTTGAATTTAATGCATAGCATCGCGCTATGTCCAAATTGTTGACATAACTGGCATTGTATTTCTGGTGATGAATTATCGAACCCACTCCAATTACAAGCTCTTTTAAAATGTCCGAAAGCATTGCAATTGTAACATCGTATGTTGTTTCCTGAATTTGAGTTTGTAATTTGGTTGGGACCCACCCTTTCTGTAGAAATTTTATTCACCATTTTTGTCAAGTCTGATATCTGAGATTTTAATTGAGAAATCTCATCGGGGCTGTCAATTTTTTTGACACGGCTGAACACTGATTGTGAATTCTATATTTGTACGCCTCGCCTTGTTTTGCATATGAAAGTGCATCGTACAAATCTTTTGGTTGACTAGAACGGACATAAAAGGCAAGTTTATCGGGTAAGCCGTTTATGAATCTGAACATAATTTCGTGGTTTGGTTTTCCAATTAGCTGACCCTTTTCTTGAACCTGACAGAAAAAATCCTCCAATTCCTGAGCGGGGGACAATTCCATATTATGAAATGTTTCACTCTCTACTACCACAGACGGATGATCCCAGCCTATTTGTACATATTTATCTATAAATAGTTTGCGAATTCTTCGCCATGTTAAGTCTGGGCTCAACCCGTTGAACCAGGCTAAAGCGGGGCCTTCTAAATGCAAATGAAAAGATGCTAATAATTTTCTGCCATCGTCATCAATATCATTTAATTGACAAAAAGAATCAAATTCTCTTAAAAATTTCTGTCCGTTTTCTCTTGGATAGCCGGCAAATTTTCTACATGTACCTAGTCTTTCGGTAATGAAATTCATTTTCTCTTTTTTTGGAATATTTAGAACTTTTATTTGTTTACTTTTGCGGGCAATCAAACTTTAATATTTTCCTTATATTTTCACGGGTTTCCTGAATGCCCTTTTTAGCCGTCGATAATTGTGCCTGTATGTCCTTAATTGGATCTATGCGTAATGAAGGGTCGGGGGTTTCCGGTGTTTGGACAACTAAATATCTATCACTGAAACCTGACGAATCTAAGTCGTGGGACTGAGTGGGAAACACCGTTGATGTATTATAGTATTGAAATTGGTTTTGTTCTATGAAGGATTGGCTCAGAATTTCAGGTTCAGGATATTCAAAATCGAGGTTCATTAGCCTAGGCTATTTTGTTTTTCAAAGGAAAAGCGATCTTTTCCCCCGAATGAAATGAAAACTACTAAAACTGCTTGTAAGGAAATGCTATCATTTCCTCCCAGAACAACACACTATATAAAAAATAATATTTTTATTTAATCAATAACATAAATCATGTACAAGTTTGCAAAGTCTTGTTAACCACAGCTTTGCAAGATCTGGTCCCGTATGAACACCATCAGAATAACCTCTAAAATTATACGAGTATTTTACTCTCGATGTTGGGGTTTTCTTTTTGGATTTCAGCAAATCATCCGAGAAATTTGGGCCATAACTAACACTCAAAATGCGGTTTATATCATCGACAAAGAGATTAACAATTTGAATTTGTTTACGTAAAATTACATCCTTAGCCTGATAATTATCCCAATCACGACCCTTTGCTTTGTTGTGTTCGTATATAGAGTAAATAGACTGATGTAAAAATACAAGCTTTACAGAGTTTTCAAATGTTTTAACAAAGTTGTATATTTTCTTGAAATTGTCAATTAAATTGTAGGCCGAAGAGCTATTGTGCGATGTGACATCAATGAAATCTCCAGTTTTTGTTGTTAAGTCACATGTTCCGATCCAAACAAATAAAGTTATCACCTGAAATGTTTCTACTAATTCCTGTAAATGAGCTTGTAAATAGTTCAAACAATCCGTTGATGTGGCGGATGGCAAACAAATAAATTCAATAAAAGTTTCTGGATTTAAACGAACTTGCGATTTTAGGTTGAATCCTCTGCTGTCCGAAATCAAAATAGGTTTTCTGTGTGGTTGAATTAATGGATCCACTCTTTAACTTTTCAACTTGTTCTTTTAATTTTTTAACATGGCTCATTTTCAAAACGAGGCGCCATGAGGTCTGTAATTTGGGGGAACTGAAAATTCGATTTTACCTTCTAACTGTCTTTTCTACAATTCAGGTTCTCCACCATGTAGGGATGTCGCTCACTTGCCTCTATTTGATGGAAAAATGGCATGGTAGAGACTTTGGACAGGATGAATAATAAAATTTCCTTTCAACTTTTATTTTCCGTCACATCTACAAACCAATTTCACAAAACAATTCCGGACACAAAACAATTACGCAACTCCAGCGTTACAATGACTAAGAACAATAACTCGATTTGAGCAACTCGTTGACCATACCAAACTACTTTGTAACACAATAGCCGTAAAACTATCTTCTATTTTCTCAGACACAACAATCAACGAGATGAGCAAGATGCACGGCTTTGCCACCAACTCTATGTTTCAGCACTGCTCCTTCCATTTTCACTAATAAATTCATCGAACAATGACAACTTTTGTTTTTCCTGTTCGTTTCCTGTTGGAAAAGCTATGGCGTCACACATGAAGTTACATATAAACCGCGGTACAATGGGGAACATTAGTACACGGAATTCAAAAAATATGGTTTATTGTTCTGTCTTCTTTTTGTTTTCAATATTAATCTTCTCGGCAAATCGTAAAATATATGTGTTGTCAATGCCAGTTATTCCCTCCAAACCGACCACGTCTTGGTCTTCAGTTCGTTGTGTAGATTCCTACGCGTCACACACTTATAATGGAATTTTATGTTGGGAAAAGATAGTAAATATTTAAAAACAATTTATGAAGAATTATAAGGATTAAACGCATATTTTCGATAATTCATCGATATATAAACTGGGTCGTTTATTTGATTGTTAGTGAGTCGACCTCGTTCATTCATCGATACATTACCGAAAATAAGTGTTTAATCCTATAGCATGTATAGTATTCTCCATTGTTGTACGCAGTGCAGTGCAATATAACTTTCTAATTATGACGTCATTAGTGTTGTGATAATTCTGATATATAATAATTTAAGTATATTGCAATTTGCAGAATACAAATTGCTCGTGAAATATAATATCCTGTTATTACATATAAATTTGATTATCTACTTTCGGGTTACGTTAAATCGCAACAATACTAAAATCGCATCAAAATATGGTTATTTATGGTTGTTCGCTGCACAGTGCTGCTACACAAGCAGTCAAGCGAATATTGATCTGTTTCAGATCTAATGCATTTACGCGTTTTGTAACAAAAATATCTTGTCAACAACAATACACGCATCGCTGTTAATAGATTTGCTACGATGATTTTATATTTCCTCTGGTTGAGAAATTCCCATAGCGACCTATGTCAAAGTCAGTAATTGTTTACTATTCATAGTCGTTGAAACATCGTCAAAATATAGTGCCTTTAATCTATAACATATTTACATATCTTTTTCTGTTTTATTTTCTACAATTCACTATTATTCAGTATTTCTTACCATCCTTACAACACACAGCCCAACCAATCCAACGTTGCTCGTGACATGAGTATCCGACAGGACAATCTTGTCTGTCTGTACCCAAACAATTTATATTAGGTAGTGGATCGCCATGGGGACACCGGGCTGCAATCAATAAAAATGTCGTCAAAGATACCAAGATTAACAAAAATTCTTCCCCCAACGCCAGACGCGTGTTTAATCAAGACTCATCAGTGGCGCTCAAACCCAAACAATATGTAAAAATCCAAATGATTAAGATGTTGTAGAGCTTTTATCACCAAAATTCCAAAACGTTATATCAAATCCGGCTAAGGCTGTCTACACCTTGAAATAGAAAAAACCTTAGAATTAAAATATTTTGTGAACTTTCTAGTCAGTAAATTTAGACAATGACTTTATCACTGTTAGAATCAATGATTTTCCTGTCAGCACCGAAGTGTGACTACTGGGCTGGTGATACCCTCCGGGACTAACAGTCCACCAGCAGAGGCATCGACCCAGTGGTTGCAAGTAAAATGTCGTCAAAGATACCAAGGTTAACAACAAATTTTTCCCCCAACGCCAGACGCCGGTTTCGTCTAATCAAGACTCATCAGTGGCGCTCAAACCCAAACAATATGTAAAAATCTAAATGATTAAGATGTTGTAGAGCTTTTATCACAAAAATTCCAAAACGTGATATCAAATGCGGCTAAGGCTATCTACACCTTGAAATAGAAAAAACCTTAGAATTAAAATATTTTGTTAAATTTCTAGTCAGTAAATTTAGACAATGACTTTATCACTGTTAGAATCAATGATTTTCCTGTCAGCACCGAAGTGTGACTACTGGGCTGGTGATACCCTCCGGGACTAACAGTCCACCAGCAGAGGCATCGACCCAGTGGTTGCAAATAAAATGTCGTCAAAGATATGTATAGTATGAATTAATTGGCTTTCTAAAGTTATAGATAAAGATTATTGAATGTTTGTTTAACGTCAAGTGAGCATATTTAGGACCAGAACAAGTTTACAAACAATACAACAATTCGAAGATGTACCAACGGAAAACACATTTGGACTGAAAAATATAATATGGCGTATAGGGTATGGACCGAAAATTTAGCTTTTTATAGCGCTTATTCTACAAAAGGGGTATTATTGTTAAAAAAGCATGATACTTTAAGCAAGATGTTACTTACTATCGTCAGCTATCGGTCAGGTTTGGAGATATGCCTGATTAATGTGGTATACAATCATGTATGACACAGGAAGTCACTGGGAGATATGACTGATTAATTGGTAGACAATCATGTATGACACATGAAGTCACTGTTAGATATGACTGATTAATTGGTGGACAATTATGTATGACACAGGAAGTCACTGGGACATATGACTGATTAAGTGGTGGACAATTATGTATGACAAAGAAAGTCACTGGGAGATATGACTGATTAATTGGTAGACAATTATGTATGACACAGAAAGTCAATGGGAGATATGACTGATTAATTGGTGGACAATTATGTATGACACACGAAGTCACTGGGAGATGTGACTGATTAATTGGTAGACAATTATGTATGACACAGGAAGTCAATGGGAGATATGACTGATTAATTGGTAGACAATTAAGTATGACACACGAAGTCACTGGGAGATATGACTGATTAATTGGTAGACAATTATGTATGACACTCGAAGTCTCTGGTAGATATGACTGAATAAGTGGTAGACAATCATGTATGACACAGGAAGTCACTGGGAGATATGACTGATTAATTGGTAGACAATTATGTATGACACAGGAAGTCACTGGGAGATATGACTGATTAATTGGTAGACAATTATTAATGAAACAGGAAGATACTGGGAGATATGACTGATTAACTGGTAGACAAATATGTATGACACAGAAAGTCAATGGGAGATATGACTGATTAATTGGTGGACAATTATGTATGACACACGAAGTCACTGGGAGATATGACTAATTAATTGGTAGACAATTATGTATGACACAGGAAGTCAATGGGAGATATGACTGATTAATTGGTAGACAATTAAGTATGACACACGAAGTCACTGGGAGATATGACTGATTAATTGGTAGACAATTATGTATGACACTCGAAGTCTCTGGTAGATATGACTGAATAAGTGGTAGACAATCATGTATGACACAGGAAGTCACTGGGAGATATGACTGATTAATTGGTAGACAATTATGTATGACACAGGAAGTCACTAGGATATATGACTGATTAATTGGTAGACAATTATGTATGACATAGGAAGTCAATGGAAGATATGACTGATTTATTGGTAGACAATTATGTATGACACAGGAAGTCACTGGGAGATATGACTGATTAATTGGTAGACAATTATGTATGACACAGGAAGTCACAGGGAGATATGACTGATTAATTGGTTGACAATTATGTATGACACACGAAGACACCTGGGAGATATGACTGATTAACTGGTGGACAATTACGTATGACACACGAAGTCACTGGTAGATATGACTGATTTTGGTGGACAAATAAGTATGACACAGGAAGCCAAAGGGAGATACGACTGATTAATTGGTGGACAATTAAGTATGACACAGGAAGTATAACACAGGAAGTCACTGGGAGGTATGACTGATTAATGGGTAGAAAAATATGTAAGACACTCGAAGTCACTGGGAGATATGACTGATTAATCGGTAGACAATTATGTATGACACAGGAAGTCAATGGGAGATACGAATGATTAATTGGTGGACAATTAAGTATGACAAAGGAAGTATGACACAGGAAGTCACTGGGAGGCATAATTGATTAATTGGTAGAAAAATATGTAAGACACTCGAAGTAACTGGGAGATATGACTGATTAATTGGTAGACAATTAAGTATGACACACGAAGTCACTGGGAGATATGACTGATTAATTGGTAGACAATTATTTATGACACTCGAAGTCACTGGGAGGCATAATTGATTAATTGGTAGAAAAATAGGTAAGACACTCGAAGTAACTGGGAGATATGACTGATTAATTGGTAGACAATTAAGTATGACACAGGAAGTCACTGGGAGATATGACTGATTAATTGGTAGACAATTATGTATGACACACGAAGTCACTGGGAGATATGACTGATTAATTGGTAGACAATTATGTATGACACAGGAAGTCAATGGGAGATATGACTGATTTATTGGTAGACAATTATGTATGACACAGGAATTCACAGGGAGATATGACTGATTAATTGGTAGACAATCATGTATGACACAGGAAGTCAATGGGAGATATGACTGATTTATTGGTAGACAATTATGTATGACACAGGAATTCACAGGGAGATATGACTGATTAATTGGTAGACAATTATGTATGACACAGGAAGTCACTGGGAGATATGACTGATTAATTGGTGGACAATAATGTATGACACACGAAGTCACCTGGGAGATATGACTGACTAATTGGTGGACAATTATGTATCACACACGAATTCACTGGGAGAAATGACTGATTAATTGGTGGACAAATATGTATGACACAGGAAGTCACAGGGAGATACGACTGATTAATTGGTGGACAATTAAGTATGACACAGGAAGTATGACACAGGAAGTCACTGGGAGGTATGACTGATTAATTGGTAGAAAAATATGTAAGACACTCGAAGTCACTGGGAGATATGACTGATTAATAGGTAGACAATTATGTATGACACAGGAAGTCACAGGGAGATACGACTGATTAATTGGTGGACAATTAAGTATGACACAGGAAGTATGACACAGGAAGTCACTGGGAGGCATGACTGATTAATTGGTAGAAAAATATGTAAGACACTCGAAGTAACTGGGAGATATGACTGATTAATTGGTAGACAATTATGTATGACACAGGAAGTCAATGGGAGATATGACTGATTAATTTGTGGACAATTATGTATGACACACGAAGTCACTGGGAGATATGACTGATTAATTGGTAGACAATTATGTATGACACAGGAAGTCACTGGGAGATATGACTGATTTATTGGCAGACAATTATGTATGACACAGGAAGTCACTGTGAGATATGACTGATTAATTGGTAGACAATTATGTATGACACAGGAGGTCACTGGGAGATATGACTGATTAATTGGTGGACAATTATGTATGACACACGAAGTCACCTGGGAGATATGACTGATTAATTGGTGGACAATTATGTATCACACACGAAGTCACTGGGAGAAATGACTGATTAATTGGAGGACAATTATGTATGACACAGGAAGTCACTGGGAGATATGACTGATTAATTTGTGGACAATTATGTATGACACACGAAGTCACTGGGAGATATGACTGATTAATTGGTAGACAATAAAGTATGACACACGAAGTCACTGGGAGATATGACTGATTAATTGGTAGACAATTATGTATGACACAGGAAGTCAATGGGAGATATGACTGATTTATTGGTAGACAATTATGTATGAGACAGGAAGTCACTGGGACATATGACTGATTAATTGGTGGACAAATATGTATGACACAGGAAGTCATTGATAGATACGACTAATTAATTGGTGGACAATTAAGTATGACACAGGAAGTATGACACATGAAGTCACTGGGAGTTATGACTGAGTAATCGGTAGAAAAATATGTAAGACACTCGAAGTCACTGGGAGATATGACTGATTAATTGGTAGACAATTATGTATGAAGTCACTGGGACATATGACTGATTAATTGGTGGACAAATATGTGTGACACAGGAAGTCACTGATAGATACGACTAATTAATTGGTGGACAATTAAGTATGACACAGGAAGTATGACACAGGAAGTCACTGGGAGGTATGACTGATTAATCGGTAGAAAAATATGTAAGACACTCGAAGTCACTGGGAGATATGACTGATTAATTGGTAGACAATTATGTATGACACAGGAAGTCACAGGGAGATACGACTGATTAATTGGTGGACAATTAAGTATGACACAGGAAGTATGACACAGGAAGTCACTGGGAGATATGACTGATTAATTGGTAGACAATTATGTATGACACAGGAAGTCACTGGGACATATGACTGATTAATTGGTTGACAATTATGTACGACACAGGAAGTCACTGGGACATATGACGGATTAAGTGGTAGACAATCATGTATGACACAGTAAGTCACTGGGAGATATGACTGATTAATTTTTTGGACAATTAAGTATGACACAGGAAGTCACTGGGAGGTATGACTGATTAATTGGTAGAAAAAAATGTAAGACACTCGAAGTCACTGAGAGATATGACTGATTAATTGGTAGACAATTATGTATGACACAGGAAGTCACTGGGAGATATGACCGATTAATTGGTGGACAATTATGTATGGCACAGGAAGTCACTAGGAGATATGACTGATTAATTGGTAGACAATTATGTATGACACAGGAAGTCACTGGGAGATATGACTGATTAATTGGTGGACCATTATGTATGACACAGGAAGTCACTGGGAGATATGACTGATTAATTGGTGGAAATTTTGTATGACACAGGATGTCACTGGGAGATATGACTGATTAATTGGTGGACAATTATGTATGACACACGAAGTCACTGGGAGATATGACTGATTAATTGGTGGACAAATATGTAAGACACTTGAAGTCGCTGGGAGATATTACTGATTAATTTGGTGGACAATTATGTATGACACACGAAGTCACTGGGAGATATGACTGATTAATTGGTAGACAATTATGTATGACACAGGAAGTCACAGGGAGATACTACTGATTAATTGGCGGACAATTATGTATGACACAGTAAGTATGACACAGGAAGTCACTGGGAGGTATGACTGATTAATTGGTAGAAAAATATGTAAGACACTCGAAGTCACTATGAGATATGACTGATTAATTCGAAGACAATTATGTATGACACAGGAAGTCACTGGACATATGACTGATTAAGCGGTAGACAAACATGAATGACACAGGAATTCAATGGGAGATATGACTGATTAATTGGTAGACAATTATTATGACACAGGAAGTCACTGGGAGATATGACTGATTAATGTGGTAGACAATTATGTATGACACAGGAAGTCAATGGGAGATATGACTGATTTATTGGTAGACAATTATGTATGACACAGGAAGTCACTGGGAGATATGACTGATTAATTGGTAGACAATTTTGTATGACACAGGAAGTCACTGGGAGATATGACTGATTAATGTGGTAGACAATTATGTATGACACAGGAAGTTACTGGGAGATATGACTGATTAATTGGTAGACAATTATGTATGACACAGGAAGCCACTGGGACATATGACTGATTAAGTGGTGGACAATTATGTATGACACAGGAAGTCACTGGGAGATATGACTGATTAATTGGTTGACCATTATGTATGACACAGAAAGTCACTGGGAGATATGACTGATTAATTGGTAGACAATTATGTATGACACAGGAAGTCAATGGGAGATATGACTGATTAATGTGGTAGCCAATTATACAATTATGTATGACACAGGAAGTCACTGGGATATATGACTGATTAAGTGGTGGACAATTATGTATGACACAGGAAGTCAGTGGGAGATATGACTGATTAATTGGTAGACAATTATTATGACATTGGAAGTCGATGGGAGATATGACTGATTAATGTGGTAGCCAATTATTAATGACACAGGAAGTCACTGGGAGATATGACTGATTAATTGGTGGACAATTTTGTATGACACACGAAGTCACTGGGACATATGACTGATTAATTGGTAGACAATTATATATGACACAGGAAGTCACTTGGAGATATGACTGATTAATTGGTAGACAATTATGTATGACACAGGAAGTCACTGGGACATATGACTGATTAAGTGGTGGACAATTATGTATGACACAGAAAGTCACTGGGAGATATGACTGATTAATTGGTAGACAATTATGTATGACACAGGAAGTCAATGGGAGATATGACTGATTAATTGGTGGACAATTATGTATGACACAGGAAGTCACTGGGAGATATGACTGATTAATTGGTTGACCATTATGTATGACACAGGAAGTCACTGGGAGATATTAATGATTATTTGGTAGACAATTATGTATGACACAGGAAGTCACTGGGAGATATGACTGATTAATTGGTTGGCAATTATGTATGACACAGGAAGTCACTGGGAGATATGACTGATTAATTGGTAGACAATTATGTATGACACAGGAAGTTACTGGGAGATATGACTGATTAATTGGTAGACAATTATGTATGACACAGGAAGTCACTGGGAGATATTACTGATTATTTGGTAGAGAATTATGTATGACACAGGAAGTCACTGGGAGATATGACTGATTAATTGGTGGACAATTATGTATGACACAGGAAGTCACTGGGAGATATGACTGATTAATTGGTAGACAATTATGTATGACACAGGAAGTTACTGGGAGATATGACTGATTAATTGGTAGACAATTTTGTATGACACAGGAAGTCACTGGGAGATGTTACTGATTATTTGGAAGACAATTATGTATGACACACGAAGTCAATGCAGAATTGGGTTGGGACGCAAGTTCTACATTTTCGATCTGCCACAGTTCCCCTACTATTGTTGACATCTACAATAATAGACTTTAACGACTCTTTTACAGTTAACACGTCAATAAATTATTCCTCTGCCAGTCTTCCCGTATACGTCTGTACGTGCCTGAAAGCGTTTTGCATAAATCCTCTTTTAAATGAGATTTCACACGCGTACAGAAAACATACAGTGATCACCTGCCAATATTTTACTTGATGTATATATATTACGATGTAGATATATATGGCAAAAAACTTCTGCTTGGTGAAATGCGCGTAAGATTAAACCGGTTATGATATGACCATTACTGGAAATTGTTATATTTCTCAAATACAAATATTTCTTACCGATGGCAGTTGGTTTTCCTAAGGCATCCCGGCTCCCCAACCCCAACCCCAATAGAAACTGGACATCATGATATATTCGAAAAAAATAATGAAATTTGCGTTTAAAATCATTCAACCAAACAAACAAACACATTAAAAGACAATATTTAGCAATAATACTTACCAATTAAAAAATCATTTAACAGAGCCATCGGTCCACCAACACAAAACAATAATAACGAATAAATTTATGTTCCTCTGCATTGTCCCGTAATATATTATCCGGAAACAACGAAATTCCGAGTCTATATAGATTTGAAATTTGTCAGTTATAGACACTCGTCGACACGTCGACTTTAATACTTGGCTGATATCACAGATGTCGCGTGTGAATTAAAATTTCACATCTTTTCCATCAATATTACGGAGAATGCATATATAAACATTCATGTATATGGTAAACTATTTCCTTGAATGGTAAAATATCAAGGAATCGGCAAACTGGGAACGTGTTACGTGTCCTTCTTGCACTCAACGGTTTCCTTTGGCGAATGACGAATATGCTCCTTTTATGTACTAGGTATTAATATTTCTTAAATTTGTCAAAATTATCCGATACGAATTATTTACAAATTTTAAATATTCTAAATGGACGTAAATTGAAGTATAACCCTTTCACACTCGATCATTTTGTCATCTTTTTAAGTCACTATTTTAAATGGTTTGCATTCTTACAAATATTATTATCTACAGCACTAAATCTCGACACGATTTATTTAGAAGTGGGACATAAACTTGACAGTGCAGGAATTTTTTTAGAAGACAGCCATTTAAGATTTCCGACCCATAATTGAAATCACCATTTAATTTTATTTTTCGACCAAGAAATACAGCTTTATTAAATCAAGGTATTGCTAATAAAATACAAATAATAAAATATATTGTTTACAGATTTTACCAAAAAGTAAGTTACTCAATTAGTATTTCTGATGTTTGCCGAACATTACCGAGTTGTGCTCCATTGAAAAACAATGGACATCCGGGACACCAAATATGCAACGACCTCCAAATATAGCATATTTTGGTAAATTCTAAGAGACATTGATCTCAGGTAAAGATCAATAAAAAAATAATAAAAGCAATTGTTTGATAACCATGTGCAAGGGATCAACATTTGGTAGTGCACAAAAATTAAAGATATTATAAACCTATGTAAAAAAAAATCCCAGAATTCAATATTATGCCTTTCATTTTCAAAAATTTTCAGGAACTTTGGCTTATAGAATATTAAAATTATTGAAAAGCATGTTTTAAATTCCTTTTATGATTATTTGTCTCAAAATAAACTTATAACAATTTGTCAATCAGGCTTCAGACCTAAACATTTGTGTGAAACTGCTCTTATTAGCTTAACAGATAGATGGCTCAAACATATAGATGAAGGGAAATTAACTGGTGTATTGTTTATTGATTTGAGTAAAGCTTTTGATACGGTCAACCATAATGTTTTACTTAATAAATTAAAATCTTTTGGAATATGTAATAATACATTTTTATGGTTTAAATCATATGTGTCTTCAAGAGAGCAGTATGTTGGATGGAAAGGTGTGCTATCAACACCAAAACATATTTTAATGGGTCCGTAGAAATACCGCAAAGGACCTCCTTTGTGCACTAAGGACACTGAATTGCACTAAGGACATGATAACATAACTTAAAGAGCACAATTAAAATGTTCCAACAAAAAGAATAACATAAATAGTCAGAATTCCAAATATTATTGATTTATCTTTATTAATAAAGAAGTTATTGCAATTTTAATCGGCACGTGCCATTCACACAGAGATAATTAGTTAAACACATTGTTTATTGTGTTAAATCAACCATGACAAAACACAATCATTAGACGTGCCTTTATTTAATTACAGTAATTAATTTTATAAATAATAGAGTTCAACGTTTATTTATACACATAAATTTTACAAAACACACATATATATATATATATATAAACAATATTTTGATACAGTTAAAGTTAATGAATAAATTTCTAATTGTTGTATCGTGGCATTGTTCTTGCCGCTACGGTTTTAGGTCGACAACGCTGACCTGGCTTACGTGCTAAACGTGTAACTTATGGAATTGACAGTTTTCCATCTTATGATGTTATTTTGTTTGTAGTAAATAAAATGTCATCAAAGATACCAAGGTTATTAAAATTTACTACGCCAGACGCGCGTTTCGTCTAATCAGGACTCATCAGTGGCGCTAGAACCCAAACTATATTTGAAATCCAAATGAATGAGATGTTGTAGAGCTTTTATCACCAAAATTCCAAAACTTTATACCAAAACCGGCTAAGTCTATCTACACCTTGAAAATAGAAAAAACCTTAGAATTTAAATAATTTTCGAAATTTCAGGGCAGTAAATTTATACAATGACTATCAATGAAAGAATCAATGATATTCCTGTCAGCACCGAAGTGTGACTACTGGACTGGTGATACCCTCGGGGACTAATAGTCCACCAGCAGAGGTATCGACCCAGTAAAGTTAGACGATTTTAACAATTTATTGAAGATTTTGTCTTTTTTGTGTAGAAGTTTTGGTATTCCAAAAATTTTGGTAAAGTGGGATGTATCAATGTCAGGAAATTAAAGAGTTTGTCATTAAAACTATTCAATTTGAACAGTAACAAATTTCGATATTTGATAACATAGCTGTTCATATTAATAAAAATAAGAGATGGAGGCGAGTCCAAGATATTTGTCTTGAAACAACAAAACCTTTCCAAGATAGGGGCCTATAACACCATTCTTGTAATACCTGTATGAGCGTTAAGATCCGTGCAATGGGGAAGCCATCAGCACCTGAATGGCGAGCTAGACGCTCAATCATGCCATGCCTACATGCATAGTACCTAACCCGTCCTTCATTCAGTACGTAATAATTGTACCCTGAAGAGTCGGTTTGATTGTATCCTTCCTTGGATCTAGCATAACTCCGCTCAAGGCAGTGAATGGCGAATGGAGTTTATATATATGTGTGTGTATGACTTGAATAGGAATGTTTGCCACCAGCTCTCCGTTATTTCCAAAATATTTTCAATATTGAAGCCTTTGTAGTGTGTGGTAATAGCTATAAACAGTTGGAAGATTCCACGGTCGCCACGCCATTGTGAATTAATGACGAAAATTTCTATGTTATGAAATTGCACTTCGTACGTGTAAAACGATAATAATAAAGCAAGAGGACCCTACACAATTATTTATAATTTTTTTAGTTCGGTTTAATTAAATACTGTCGATTTGAGTAAAATCTTTAACATCATCGCATCGCAATCACTATGTACTTAATTCGAAAATTGGGAAATATATTTTCAAACAGGATTATTTGAATATTTTGCAACAAGGAAATGGTAACTATAGTAAAACTTATTAAAGGAGGGACGATTCGTGTTTCTGGTAACCTTGGTTTATAAGTCTATCCCGAAGAAATTTGTGTCGTTTTTAAAAGTCAGGATTCTCACTGCAATCTCATGCATATATGATCAATTGGGAAATATAGACACCGTATGCGGGAGAAGCTGGATTATTGCTGCACAATTCAGGAAAATTTATAATTTTGAAATAAAAATCGTCTCGTTTGTTGTAATTTCTTGTGCTGCAATGATCAATTCGAGGTGTTAGTCTAAAGAGAGGTAGTTTACGCTATCTCTGTGGTTTCTTTAATTTCCGGTTCTGAAGGATACATTAACGGAATCCACTTAGAAAAGTGAGTGTTGTTAATTGAAAGTGCATCATCAATATACATGTATCTATTTTTACAGTAAAGCTTTTGCTATCCTCTTGTCTTTAATACGAAGATGAAGAAATTCATTGGAACCAATCGGCAAGGAGTGATGAATAGTTTGTTCCCGTTGTAATTCAGATTACATGCTCAAAAACACATCCTCAACAATTTACAAATATGTTTCGATCTGAAAATCTATCATTCCATAAACCCGTTGTTAGTTAAATTACGTATTATTGTACCCTAAACGTACATATTTGTAGAGATATGTGGAAGCTAAGGCTTTATATATGATTTCTTGACGACAGGGTTTTAGTTTATCATGAGGCAAGGTTGAGGTGGTATAAGAGTTAAAAATCAATGGTTCAAACAGATGAAATTTAAAATGTAAATTCAAGTGTTGTGTGACGTTGTGGTATATTAAAGGAAACACATAAAATTGCGTATTTAGTACTTTTATAACTATTAACGAATGTTGTTTTTATTTTTTCATCAAATTCCATAGATCTAATTTGAAGTTTATTATTAAGTTAAATATTGATCTAAAATGTATGTTCATATACGGATTTTATTCTCTCAAATGATTAATTGTCACCAGTAAGTGTTAAAAGATCTTCTCTACCACCCGTTGTACCTTCCAAAATTATTTACATAAGAAATTGTGTCACGTTAAGTGCTGTATTAAAGTATTTTGCATAAGTTCATACAATTTAATATTCTGGGAATTTTTATGTGTTGAAAAGTGAACACGTCATAACTGAATTGTGTTCAATACTTTATTCGCGTGAATTTGTGAACTTTCATGCAGTCAGTTTGATTTCATAGAAATTACCATTCAATAAAAAAGTTCTAACTAAAATGCATATTTATCATATTTATATATCCTATTTAGTCGGTAAATTTTTCCGTATGAAATAGTTTATAAACGCATTATTATTCTTTATCAGTACTGATATCCTCGATGTTTGGTTTTAATGGGGTTTAACGCTACTTTTAAAATGTATAAATTTGCCATCTATATGTGACGTGCATATATCTTGTGAATGAAGCCGGAGTTCCCTTTGTAACACCGGATCTTTGGAAGGAAATTGGTCAATATTTATTAATTAAGGTCGGAGTTGAGCACACCCAGTCCGCAGGAATTCAAAAACCTGCAACCTAAGTGCTTAGAGGTGTGTGAACAGTATTAGATGACTAAAGACCTAAATCACACGCCCACCTAGGCACCTATCCCTCTTGAAAAATAATGTTACTGTAGATATTATTTTACTACTTTATTGTTTTTCAGTTTTTTAAATAATTAAAAGACTCGTTTTGTATGCTAAAGAAAAAAATGAAACATCTTAACAATACTTTTACAAATATAAATATTTCGAATTTATTCTTTGGTTTAAGGAGAGGTATGTTACATTAAACAAACTAATTTTAGTGTTAGTGTTAAGTGCATAAAAAAATTCCACATTACATCTTTCAGGTAAAAATTGTATATATAAGTATATTAATAACCAATAAGCTTCCTTTACTAAAATATTCCTTGTAAACACTCTTAACATGATGCATTTTTGTTTTTGGTTTATATACCGCCGTTTTCAAAACTAATAATCCTACCTTAAATTATGCTGTAGGTGCGTGAATGGTGATAACTTGTTAATATAAACTATGGGGCGCGTCATTCAGCTATTAAAGAAATACCAATACATTCGGGAGTAAAACAAAATAGTTGACATTAAATAAATACAGAGGCACATGCCGCAAAATATCATAGTGGTGTCACTGCCAAATAAGTTTGAAACGTGGGACATGGGCAGATGGATGTTTTGTTAACTTAAATAACACAATTTTAGTAAGAAGCTATCACAGTTGGTATACCTTTAGTTGCAAACTCTGTATGATACATTTATAACATTTAAAACAATAAAATCTATAATTTTTCATAGATCGGACGTCGTCTGTATCTCTAAATCTGAAAGTTAACGAAATGTTTATTTTTCCCTCCATCGTGATACAATTATTGACTACATTTCGTGTCATATGAGTTCAAAAACAATTATGAACAGAGGGCAGCATCGTTAGTTTCAAGTGTTGTGCGGGCAGAGGGTTGCATCGTTAGTTCCAAGTGTTGTTGGGCAAGGGCTGCATCGTTAGTTCCAAGTGTTGTTGGGCAGAGGGCTGCATCGTTAGATTCAAGTGTTGTGCGGGCAGAGGGCTACATCGTTAGTTCCAAGTGTTGTTGGGCAGAGTAATATACATCGTTAATTCCAAGTGTTGTTGGGCAGAGGGCTGCATCGTAAGTTTCAAGTGTTGTTGGGCAGAGGGCTGCATTGTTAGTTCCAAGTGTTGTTGGGCAGAGGGCCGCATCGTTAGTTCCAAGTGTTGTTCGGCAGAGGGCTGCATCGTTAGTTCCAAGTGTTGTGCAAATTGTATGCTGAATATACTAAATTAAGTTGAACGAATGTATTATTGATTAAAAAGTACATGATAATATCTTCTTTAGTAAATATTCACTTTTTGGAATAGGACATTGTTCAACCATAAACTTCTTATTTGTATCGTGGAGTTCAACTAATGCCATTACGTAAATCCTCAAAACGCGCTGCTCAACTTTCCAAAGAAAAAAATAAGAGAGCAATATGTTACCAGAATATATGCTATATACAAGTTTTGTCTGTGGATATTTGGATTTGCTGCAGGTTATCTGCAGGTATATTAATTGAATAATACATCAAAGTAGATGATTAGAATTTCAGTAATTCCTACATAAAATACCTAAAACAGAATACCAAAATCCACATCAGGAAAATATTTCAGGTCTTTTTATTTGTAAATGAATATTAATTATCTCGAAATGAAACAATCATATTATAAAATTGTGTCCTGGATCATATTTTAAATGGATAAGAACCAGTATCCGAAATTGAGGGTTAGTACATTATCACATTAAAATTGCATTGCTTTATTTGGAGTTAACTCATAAATGAAAGAGAAAAAGAGCCAATGTTTTTATTTCTTTTTGGACGGCTTACATTTTCCGACATTAACCATATTCACGTTTTACTATACATTATTAACGTATTAGTAACGTGGAACATTTTCGTGTTATTCCATTTATTGCTAGACAATTCGTGTGTACCTGCTTTCTTATTATCTTGTATACAAGTTTTATCTAGGGGCCTCAGTTGCCGTATGGTTAAGCTAGTTCGTCTACAATTGATCACGTGGTCTGTCAACACTGTGCATGCAGGTTCGATCTAACTGCGGGAAGTGTGCGCTCGACTCCAATCTTAATTGACAAGAATTGCCAGTTTTCCTACCGAAGGTCGGAGGTTTTCTCCGTGTACCCCAGCTCCCCCTCCTCCAATTTGAACTGGACGCATGATATAGCTGAAAGGTTGCTGAAAGTGGCATTCAAACAAACAAAACAACCCTGCATATATAAATTCGTAATAAAATAAAATGTCATCAAAGATACCATGGTTAATGGAATTTACTACGCCAGACGCGCGTTTCGTGTAACCAAGACTGATCATTGGTGCTCGAACCCAAACAATATTTAAAATCCAAATGAATGAGATGTTGTAGAGCTTTTATCACCTAAGTTCCAAAACTTTATATCAAATCCGGCTAAGGCTATCATGCTGTAACCAAAATATTCAGACGGAATAGTTCATTATTAAATAATTATCGTTCAAAACTATTGACAACTTAAATACATTGTTTGCCTCTATTTAATTCCGTTTGGATAAACTAGTTTTTTTTCTGATCCTCATTAACAAACAATAAAGTATTTTAATTAACACTTTGCAATATCCTTTGCTCGTGCACAACAGTTGTAAACACTCTTAGCTTTATTGCTAAATTTTCTACACTAACACGCATCAGATAAATCTCTGGTAACGGATAGATAAATCATTTGTTAGTAGTGGATTTATAATTTAAAGCCGCCGTCGCGTACGTAAGGCGACAAAAAGCGTATACCATGCGTATATTCTGACCGAAAACTATATTTGGTCAAATTTGTATAGTGTCCACTTAAATTTTTCGCTTTTTAAAATACTTAAAAGTATGTTGCTCCATACAGTCTAAATCCCAATCTCGATCGCGATTTTATTCTCAGGCTTTTATCAATTCGTGAATCGCGACGAAATCTAGAGATGCGAAACTATATATTATTATCGCTACAAACTTTTCATCTCAAACATGATCAGTATTTAGGATTTCCCATTTATATTTTTATGCCGTACTTTCGTTTTTAATACAAGTTTGAATTTTGATATGTTCTCTCAAATATATAACAGCTTGCTTTTAATATCGCAAATTTAGCGGTGGTACAGTATGCAAAGAAAATTAATTGATAGTTGTATTAACCTATTTTAAGAGACGTGGTCAGTAAGCTATAATATATTACATTGTTGTATAGTTTTATAGAAGATAGGAATCATGCTTGCTTATCAACCTTCTGTTATTAATTTAAGTACACCCATTGTAATTTACAACGGTTCTCTCTTCCCGGAAATCATAAAACATATCAGATAACAACATTTGATTTCCAGTTTTTAAAGAACAAATTGCTTTTACTAAAAGTATAATGATTTGATGAGTTAACGGATCTTGACGAATTTCCTGTCATCAACTGGATTTATTAGTTCCGATTTACAGCCAATGGTAAACTGCGTTTCAGGTAATGTTCTTTAATAACAGTATATCGATACAGAGCGGACAGAATGTTTCGCATTTCTAGATATCAAATCAAATGTTAGCTTGAAGTTAGTTTATTTAGTTGATGAAATTTGTCTAGTGGTAGACATTACAGCAGTTTCTTAAAAATAGTTTTTGGATAATACTTTTATTTGTAAACATCAGCATGAATTCCACGTGGAAGGCCAATGAAAGTTTTGAAAATGTTACAGACATTTTATCGAACTCATCGTATGATACTCTTAGGACGGGTTCTATTATATTATTGAAGAGTATATGCTACCAAGGAATAATTCCATGTTTGATTATTGTTGGTTTAATATTTAATTCGTTTTGCATGGCGATGTTTTGTAGAATGAAAACTAAAACGTCAACGGTTATACTGTTGCTTGGACTAACGATTTCTGACATGCTTATTCTGTTGAACGCTGGCGTTACATGTATAATGCATATGTCAAGATACTATAACAGACCGTTCACACAAGAGCAGCTGTTTGGATCTATTCCTTACGCTTCTTTTGTCAATAACATTCCTCAAGGGGCTGGTAATATATTAACATTATTGATATCTTTGGAAAGGTTACTATGTGTTTTAATACCAATGAAAATCAAGCATTATTCAACACCAAACACCGCAATAGTTTCCGTGATTGGCTGCTTCATCTTATCAACGATTCTCTTTTCACCTTTTATATTTTTGTACACGACGGATGAAATGTTATTGAATACTACAAAACGATATATTACAACTCTGAAACACACAGATCTCGGAATGAATGATGAAGTCGCAAATATTTTGTTCATCGCTGTAGAAACCATAGCTCGTTTTATTCCTATATTAGGTGTAGCTGTTGCCAGTTTTGTAACAGCCCTGATCGTTATTTTAAGAGCTAGAAAGTGGAAAAATAAGACAACTGGTAAAACAATAGCAAAGCTATCCGGAAGAGAACTTCAAGTCACAAGAACGTTATTGGTAATATCTATCACGTTCGTTTTTTGTGAAATTCCAAACATCATTATGCGAATTATTTTTGTAATAAATAAAGAACATTTATCTTACAAGATTTCGGATGAAAAATTAGATATTGGTCAATTGGTTGCTTTCGTTATTTTACTTATAAACTCAGTTGTGAATTTTCTAATTTATTTTAAAACCAGCAGCAACTACAATTTACATTTTAAATCTATGTTGACATGTAGATGTAAGAGATTGGAACCTGTACACAAATACATTTTTACAGTACCAGACACAAAGCTTTAAAGTCTAGACAAAGGCTGCTTGAATTTGATTTGATAGATACATTTGGTATCATGCCCCAGAGGCATTAGACAGCTTTGTTGTGATGTATTGGGTGCAATATACCGCTTTCCTGTTAAACATTGGATGGAAACTTCTGTTTTATGTTCTGCAATAGTCGTTTGCATAAGTTTTGCTTATAATGTGTCTTTGCTGTTGCTAACGTTAATACAAATGAAGAAAAGTGTATATATATATATATATATATTACAGATAATTGTAGTAAAATCTTTAAAATGTACATGCTTTAATTGTGAGATCTGACTTTATTGTGTAGTCAGTCACAGCAGACTCAGGTTTCACGCCAAGTTATGCTGTTGCAAATATATCATAATCTTTACTACTGTTATAATTTATTATAAGGTTTAGTCTTTTTTGTTGCTTGCTATTATATTCACAACTTTTTAAAATGTTAAAACCGTACTATGCTGACAATTTCTTTCCAAACAACCAAACTCGGTAATAACATGTTTGGAACTATATTAACATAATCCGAGAATACTACCATATTCGAAAATGAATAATTCTAATAAAAAGAAAGCGGACATGAGATATACTTTAATGCTGTTTTTCTTCGTTATATCTCGATATTCAAATCTGCTATTCTGATTGATATTACTGATTAATGCCACACTATAACGGAAATATTTTCACGGAATTTTACTGATATTGTCATAACAAAACTCGTTTTATTAATTTAGCTTTTATTTTATTGGTAATAAATTTCACACAGAAGAGATATTCTACTAAATGATATTCACATAATATACCACCATCTAAATCAAACTGAATAAAAGATAGTTGTTGGGATCGGAGAAGGAAACCATTTAATAATTAAAAAGGCTTACTTAAAACATACTTTAGAATGCTTATGCTGAACGGATAAATGAGGCAAACAACTCTTAACATAATATAGTTGTTTATTAGATAAATATATATTAATAAATTGTACGAGAATACTGCCTTCTGGTTGGCTCTAAAATATTTTCTTTCTTACAGTTTTTGTGTTGATCTTTTTTGTTCAAAAATGGCCAATTACACAAATGAAATTGTTGAATTAATTCTAGAGTTTGAATTTATTTATAACTATTAACAACAAAATATATTTCCTCCAACGAGGGATAACAAAATTTCCGTTGTGCACATTTACGCGGATTATACAATGTGAAACACGGAACTTTTGTCCGTAATTAAACAAAAAGAAAGAGTGAAAGTAGATAACTAACTACCCACAGCATTCGGCAACACACCCCCTACTGTCACTTCACTGACTGTTTATGAACAAAATAATAAGATCACTGCATTTTAGCTGTTTTATAATGCGACTAAAGGATAATAATGATATAATATAAAAGCCAAAATTGTGAGGTTATATACCCTGTTTAGGGCCTCAAATCATTTACAAATATTTAATGGTGAAGATGATATTATCTCCTGCATTTAGCTAATGCATAAATTAAGCGATTACTGGAATGAATGCTTTTCCATCAAGTCCATAGTAGTACGTTATATAATACAATATAATTATCTGCATCCGTTACCGCTAATTACATTAAATTTTTAACCTTGATTTTAGGTTTTCATACAAAATGCATTTATTTCTAGGATGTGTAAAATCAAATCGATCCGCTTTTTTTAAGAATCTACGTCTGGAACCAAACACATGCACTCGTGTCACAGTCCAAAAAAGATAAATTATTACATATAACTGTCAGTGCCAAATTCTGAATAAAATGATTTAGAGTATTTTCAACAATTTTATGAAACCCGAACAAGAATTGATAGAAAAACAAGTTTTTAAAAGAAATATGGTCTCTAGCTATTCTCACCAAATTGTATTAACCTTTCCTGGAAAAGTTTTGTAATAGTAACCCTGGTATGGAACTTAAAAGCCCAACAAATAAAATGTCATCAAAGATACCAAGGTTAATATAATTTACTACGTCAGACGTTCGTTTTGTATATTAATGACTGATCAGTGGCGCACACACCCAAACAATATTTAAAATCGAAATGATTAAGAGGTTGTAGAGCTTTCATCACCTACATTCCACATTTTAAAGAATCTTTTTGATATGGGGTTGAAAGGTAGACTTCCTAACTTCATTTCAATTTTTTTTGTCTGATAGAGAATTTAAAGTTCGGGTAAATTCAACTCTGTCTGACCCTTTTGAACAAGAAATGGGTCTTCCTCAAGGTGCATCCTTTCTGTTACTTTATTCAGCATTAAAATTAATAGTCTTGTTCATGTCTTGAAAGATAATATTGGTGGCTCTTTGTATGTTGACGATTTCCTCATTTGTTATCGAGGAAATAACATGAATAATATTGAACGTCAACTTCAGTTATGCTTAAACAGAATAGAAAAATGGGCAATTGAGAATGGTTTTAAATTCTCCACTGCCAAAACTGTTGGCATGCATCCAGATCCAGAACTTACATCGTACAACAATCCTATAAAAATTGTGAAAGGAACTACTTTTCTTGGTTTAATATTCGATTCGAAGCTCACCTTTTCCCCCATATCAAAATGTTAAAAAATAAATGTCTAAAGACATTAGATATTTTAAAAGTTGTATCTAGCACTGACTGGGGTGCGGATCGCGACGTTTTACTTAATTTATATAGATCGCTGGTCCGATCTTAACTGGATTATGGTTGCTTTATTTACTGTTCCGCTCGCAAGACATATGTCAAGATCCTTGATACAGTTCATCATCAAGTCTCGGAGCGTTTAGAACCACGCTGTACAAAGTTTGTATGTTGAAGCCGGTGAGCCTTCTTTGTATCAAAGAAGAGAGTTAAGCTCGCTCTGCAATATGCAACCAAATATAAGGCGTATCCTGGCAACCCCGTCCAAGACTGTGTTTTCAAACCTCTTTAGCAAAACATTTTCGAAAAGTATCCAAACACAATTTAAATTCAACCTTTTGGCCTGCGGATTAAATCTCATTTAGAAAATTTAGGTATAGATTAAGATGAAATTGCTGCAATTGAAATTCCTCCTTGGTTAAACCCTAAACCGTTATTTATTTATGATTTGCGAATGCATAAAACGTCCGAAACAAACCCTGCAATTATTTAACAACACTTAGCAGGAATAAAATCTTACTATCCTGACCATTGTGCCATTTATACAGATAGATCAAAGGACGGCGATAAGGTTGCTTCAGCAGCTGTCTTCGGAGAGCGTGTTAAAACTTGCCGTCTTTCATACGCCTCTTCTGTTTTTAGTGCAGAAGCATAA
Source organism: Limnoperna fortunei (assembly GCA_944474755.1). Taxonomy (NCBI): domain Eukaryota; kingdom Metazoa; phylum Mollusca; class Bivalvia; order Mytilida; family Modiolidae; genus Limnoperna; species Limnoperna fortunei. The sequence goes on from OX104122.1 coordinate 23,654,163, forward strand.
GCTATTCTTCTTGCACTAAAAATTATCGTTTCGTCAGTCGAGAGTAAATTTATTAACTGTTCCGATTTCCTATCATGTCTGCTGGCCATTGAAAATTCTAAAATTAAAAATCCATTTATTTAAAAAATAATTCAAGTTCATAAATTTCTGACAACTTTGGGTAAAGTGGTCGTGTTTTTCTGGATTTCCAGCCATGTGTGAATCCATGGAAACACAGTCGTGGACAGGGAGGCCATGTATGCCTTGAATAATGACATCATTAATTGTAAACTATCGTTTGCTGATTTTAAATCCTTTTAAAAAAAAATATATTTTAATACATGGAAGAATGGTTGGGATCTTTAAGTTCATAATAAATTTCATGAGATCCAACAACTTCTGCACCCACATAATTTTAAATCTTATAGATGTCGTAGACACCAAGTAGTTTTAACCAGGTGTCGCCTTAGGCATACTTGGACGACACATAGTTATATTTTAAACAATGAACCACGACCCAAGTGTGTACCATGCCACTGTTCATATACCATCGAGCATGTCTTGATGGACTGTGTTGACATGGCACACATTTGGGAACGTTTTAATTCTGTTAAGTTAAATTATCATTTATTTACAACTGTCTCTGGCGACCCAATTTTACAGTTTTAAAAGAAACTAATTTATAAAGCAAAATTTAATTTGACTTCAAATTGTCATATTATATATCTTTTATTGTTTTAGTTTTCTTTTTCTCCGTATATATGCTCAAATTATTGCACGTCCTGAATATAGCTGAAATATTGCTTGCTGGACGTAAAACAACAATCTATAATTAAATCTAAATTCCAAAACGTTATACCAAATCCCGAAAAAGCTATCTATACCTTGAAAATAAAAAACCCTTAGAATTAAAATAATTTTGGAAATTTCAGTACAGTAAATTTTGACACTGACTAGATCACTGAAACTTGCAAAAACAAATATATTCACATGTACTTCTAAGCATTGTACAATTAATTTGACATATACGAGAGTGGTTATAATGTAATAACATGTTTCATTGAGCAACAAAGCATTTTCTTTAGAAAGTTATGTCTTCCATACATTTTAAAAATTATAATTAAACTATAAAATATACCAAGGTTATTAAATTTAATACGCCAGACGTGCGTGCGTTTCGTCTAATCTTAGCGGTGCATGGCGCTCAAACCCAAAATTCAACTGATTAATATGTAGAGCTTTTATCAATAAAATTCCAAAAAGTTATGCTAAAGGCCATCTGCACCTTGAGACACCTTAGCATTGCGGATAATATTTGTGGTTTGATAAGAAGTTACCAAACAATATATCATTGGTCAAGAAATTTCAGTTTTCAATAGGAAGGTATGGAAAGTAGGTAGAAACCGAAACTTGTGTAACATGAAATAAATGAGACACAGATCCCTGTTTCACACGCGAATTTTCCCGGAGTAAAAGATGGCAACCCAACACACTAACCCATTTTAGCATCTTCTATCCACTACTATTGAAAGTGCTGGGTATACATTTTTAGAGACCTCAAGGGCGCCCCTCCACATACAGGAAAACTGTCTCACATAAGATCAAGACATTTAGAGATGGATAGGGTACTTCTTAGACTTGTACAACCACACAGCCCAAGGGGACTAAAAAAGAGACCAATACCGATAGCTATCCATCCTCCGAGAAGAGGTAGAACAAGCAATGAAGTTGCAGAAGAAAGAGAAGTCAGCAGAGTTAGACGACATACTAGCAGAGCTAGTCCAATCAGGAGTAGACCTTACAAGATAAGGGAGACAGAGGAGTCGACCACACCATTAAAACAATCATTGATAATAACCCTCTCAAAAATAGGTAGCCTACACCAAGTTTTAGATCAGTGAGCAGCACAACAGAGCAGATATTCAGCCTGAGGTTATTATGTGAATAGAACCTCCAACATCAGCAAAATCTTTGTTGTTTTGTAGACTTCACGAAATCATTTGAAAGGGTATGGCATCTTGCACTTTTTCGCCATAAAGCAGTACATCAATTCCAATTTAATCAGAATCACAGAAAGATTTATGACAATGCACCAGTGCAGTCTACATTATCGCCAGGCGAGCGTCGGAACTGGCTCATGAGCGCAGGGAAAGAGGAAAGCTAGCTCAGTTGATGGAATGTCTGGACAATACAGCTACTGCATCTATTATGGAAATCAATGTCGAAAAGACAAAACTTATGGATAACACCAAGTCATCAACATTGACATAAAAATCGATCGCAAAAACTGAAAACAGCTTCAAATACCTTCGGAGTCATAATGACAGATAAAGGACTAAGACCCGAATTAATGTTTTGGATAGCGTAAGCAACAGCGGCGCTGACAGAATTGAAGTCCGTGGAAATGACTAATTTATCGGACTTAGCTCATCTTATTATTACTGTGTGCGTGCGAGTCCATAATTATCACAGTAGATCTCGAGAGAAAGACTGTCCATAGAAATGTTTCCGAAGTCTTCTTGGCGATTCATACAAAGATCAAATCACGAACGAGGAAGTGCCTACAATGAAGACATTTTGACCACATTAAAAAAGCAAAAACTGATATGGCATTGGTATGTCACACATCACCGCCTGCTAAAACCAGTCATTCAGGAATTCGAGGCAGACAGAAAAGGAGATTGGAGGACAACATTTTGGACTGGACAGCTTCAAACTGCGACACCGTAAAGAAGTCATAGGACAGAGGGTGTTAAAAGATGCTGGTTAAATAAGTCATCAGTGTTGCTCCGGCAGTCATCAAGACTCCATACCCGAACTAATGGCCTGGCAATTTAGTCCATTACAAAGTTGGTGTAGGCATGTTTGAAAAGAAATGACAAGTACCTTTTTTATATAAATATCTTTTTGATACATCTTTTTAAATGATGAGCTTTATATTACTCCTTTATAGTTTCTTAAGTTGTTTTGTGTTACATGATTAAGTTAAGTTATAAACAGTAGTTGTTTGTAAATTATAATTAAATTATTTTATTTTAACTCTAGTAACTGTTTTAGTTTTATTAGTTGGTTTTAACTATATGTGTCCTCATAATATTTTAATTATAATATTTGTGTTTTCTTGATTTTGTATTAGGTTTCTTTTTTAAGTGAAATATTGCTTGAAAAACGTTACACGACGATTATATAAATCAGTCAATTTACCGTATATGTTCAATACAATATTAATCAAAATACTGGCTCCAGATTTCAATTTAAACTACTTGGTGTAAAAGTGGAAACGCTTAAGTGATCGGTGATCGAGCTGTTTTCAATTGGCCAACTTCGTGTTTTTTGGTCTTCCAATCTCAATTCTTTATGGAAAGCACAACATTTGCCGAATCAATTGAAAATTATTTTGACATACCCTTAAATAAATATCACAAATCATAAGATGTAAAAACCTTAAAGATTCACTATAAATCATCATAAGACTTGATATTGCAGATGGTCTCAAGGATGAGGTTTCAAAAGTAACGAGGGTATTTCACAATTTATATTCTCGACATGTTATCTCAACAATGGTCAAGGTTATAGGTCAATGTTATTACATTATTTTTTACTCTGTCAGGATTTTAATTATATCAAATATATTTATAGTTTCTTTGCATAAAAAATGAAACTGATTCAGTGTTCACAACGAGTCAACATTTAGATTGCGAGTTCTAGCCTCACTGCAGGCAGTGTGCTTTACTTAAACAAATTTACCGGAATTTCCACATTTCCAAACAAAGGCCGGGGTTTACAACTCTCTCTCAATTAATATCAGGCGCCATGATATAATTATTCAATTGCTATAAGAGGCGTTAAATCCCATTTAAGCAAACAAAAGACAAACAAAAATTCCACAAAAAAACCTCTCAAAGCAAATTTTCACATAATTTTAATTAGATCTTTCGTGTAATATCATGTCTGTGTACATCTTTAACAATGTTCTGCACTTTCCATCAATGAATCAAATCAAACAAGCAGTCAATAAATCATACCAGGTTGAGTGATTGTAAAGCAACACAAAAATGACCGCTGGTCTTAACTGACCCTTGATTCTGAATGTTGGTAATCTTTCATTGCAAAAACCTATTTCTTCTTTTATTTTGAACGAAGGATATCAGAAGGTAAACATTAACTCAAAGGATGTAAAGTAGACTTTTTTCATTTTGTCCCGAATTTCAAAAACGCAACCAAAACATGCGTGGGCATTTCAGCATTTAGAAGGGTGGATATGGTGAATTTCAAACTCTGTAATCTTTCCTTCAATGTGTTAGCGATTGGATTTTGCACTTTCCGTTGTTGTAAGGGTTTACATTTTTTAAATCTTTTGTTGATGTATGTGGTGCCTTTACTCATTTATTGTTCTTGTTGAACTGAAGTCAAGTTCGCAGTAAATTAGTAAGACCAGTTAAATAATTTCATCATTATACACAAAATGTGTATTAAAATTCACAGCCAGAATTCTTAAAACAAATAGGCGGTAACAACTTTCTTTCCGCTGATTCAGTACAATATTTTCTGACGTCAGCAAATTGCAAAAAATTGACAATTTGCACGTACACATAGAATTGATAAAACCAAAAAAGAAAACAAATTTTAGTACATTTGCTTGAATTCGTATTTTAATCAATCAATTTAAAACGCATTATAAATTAGGCAATAACCGGATCTTTATCTGTTAACGCGGAAATGGTGTTCCTTCTTCAAATCAAGTTTTTGGATAGACATTAGCAATGCAGATATAGCGGAAATTATTTTTGTGTTCAGGATCCTATCAAGTATTTCAGAAAGGAATCTAACTAACAGAAATAGAACAACACATATTAATGTCTTTTGAACATTATACATGGCATGACTGTATTACAATTAGCGAAATAATATTTATTTAACAGATTATTTGCAACTTGCACTGTACGATTTAAGAGATAATTAAAACAAACAATCATTATATACGTGTACACATATAGATCTACAATGTGGTAAATTAACATAGTCTATGACCATTTTTTATTGCATATACACAAAATAGTCCTGAATAACAGTACATATTGTACCATAAATCGGAATGATACATCTTTCTAATTGTAGTATGACTGCTCATATATTATTTATTTGACAACAAATCACAAGGAAATGTGTTTAAAGTTTGATAAATGGTTACCTTAAAGAATTGTTAAAAAAAGTGATGGCTTATTAGCTTCTTCACATTTTATATAGGCGACATGTTTTGCCGCGGGTTGCAACCCGAGTCGTTGAAAGAAAGGACCTTCCTGGTTAAACTTTAACTCGACGACTTAAGGGCGAACGCACCCAGTTTGGTAATCCAGCTGATCAAACGGAACACTTTTCCTACTACTAAATGATCCATCAAGTTGTCACATATGTTATATAACCAAATGATAAAGGCATTGTCTTATGGGTCAATCAACGTAGATGCAATTTTGAACGATTGTTTGCTGTGCTACACAACACATAATGCTTGTGTTTCTAGTGGAATATGTTTGTGTATTCTGGGATCGCCTGATATTTAGGTTTCGCACCAAATGAAACTAATGGTGGGCGGGTGAAAAAAAGTATACCATTTCTCTTCACAATAACATGAAAGTCCGTGTTAATATAAATATGATAATTAGTCATGGTTCATCGTTTTTGGCAAGTAAAAATAATCCGTTCACATAAAAGTAATACCAAAATACCGAACTCCAAAGAAAGTGTCGAAATAGAAGCAACTACAGCAATGGTCCTGACTTGGTACAGGCATTTCAAAAGAAATGGTTAGTGAAACAATGTATTACGGTTTGCCAACCATGCTTTGGTTACATCTTGAGTTGTTGTGTTGATAAAAAAGGTTGGGTATCATACACCACTAGTCAGTAATAGGTGTATCCAATCATCATCGTATCCCAAACACTATGTACTAATTCAAAAATTGGGAAAAATTTTTGCAATCATATCTTCACACGAGATATATTTATCAACATAGAAATGATATCTATAGTAAAACTTATTGAAGGCGCGGGGAGACGATATGTCAGTGTATGGTAAATGTTTGTTTCTTTTGTGTGTATGTGTGTGGTTCAGGTTTGTTCTTGTTGATTGCAGATTAAAATTTACTCCGAAGACATTTTACAAAAAAGGAAAAAACACAAAACATATATAAAGTAATGACGTAACCAAAATAGTGTATACATAATTAAACTGCCATTTGTTCTGAGAACAAATGAGAAGGTCTTTCCCACTGTCCCTCTAAAGTCAGAAAGTATATGTGATGCTATGGGCTTTTGTCTGTTGCTAAGCACAAAATGTCACTTCCGTTCATTAAATGACAAAATGTCAGTAAAGTACATCATTCTGATTCTAAAAATATATGGTTGCTAAGGACTTTTTATAACAGTTACCTTGTTGCTATGGTATGACCTTGACCTATGACCTTGACCTTTGGTTCCAATTAAAGCTCTGTTCCTACTGATCACTTTGAACCTATTTACTAACTATATTATTTCTAAAGGTTTGCAAGTTGTAAGCAAAAAAAAACGATTAACAGAAATGAGTCAAGGGCTGTAACTCGAAAACAGTTCATCGCACAGTTTTGGGCTAATGTACCAAATGAAGGTCTTGATAAGAGGAGTATTTTTCCTATTTATTGTCTGCTTCTATCTTTTATGGTTTTTTAGATATAGTGCTAACAAGACCAATGGTGACATTTGACCTTGACAATTTTTCATGTAACATATGTCATTTAAGATCAATGGTGGTGGTCCCAAGTCTCTATGACTACATTTGTACACTTGAGATTGTGAGAATCGGATATGGTTTCTGAGTTTATTTGCTAACAAGGGTTTTAATGTTTGGGCAGATAACTCTGTTACTAAAAATAGATCGGTCTAAAAGCATGATTCATGTGATCTCAGGATATGACCGAGTAATGGTACAAAGTACCGAAATGATATGTCGAGACACGTTTTTGGCAAACCTCCGCGGAAGAAAAAAATAATCATAAGACATTGTAGTGGGAAATACCTTCATAACATAATATTTACAATTTGCAGTTTTCGATTAAAAGCTATATTTATCAAAAGTCAATCTTCATAGGCAGATATGTCTACACGTACAATTTGTAGTGTAACGAGACATAGATCGGACTGTTTTCACACTGTCTGTTCTCACGGTACCACGCAACTTGTATGTTGAATGCCACATGTCGTAAGTGTCGCTGAGGGTAGGCTAGTTGTAGATACAATTTTTGGCCTATCCAATACTTTAGACTATTTCAATGGTAATAAATGTTTTTGCCTTTTAGTCCATCCCATTCCCCGAATTGATTATTCTTTGCTCGTTTATCCAGTCCTGCATATAGCTGAAAAACTGTTAGATGAACGTTGAGCAAACATTAAATATGTACATATTACAGCCAATGACATATAAACAAAATATCCGTAAATGAGAAGTGTTAACATGACAACAGACCTGATACAAACAAATTAAACAAATCGATTGTTTATTTTTTCTAAAGTAAACGTTCTTGTCAAACTGAATTTCTGTTAATAGTTTACACCTCCGTTTAAGTATAAAAACAGTCAACTACACGAAATCCAATAAAGATGATAGTAGACTACCATGATTAAACTAGTTTGTTCACATTGATATGAACAACTACCATACTTTAGTTATAACCGAATGTAATGTACGACTTGCTGTTATCATCAGAAAAATCAACATTTCCGGCCTGTCAAATGTCGCAGGCACTCACACCAAAATAAGTCTGAGTTTCCGCGTTTCTGTGTTAATCGAATAGCTCGATTAAGGAAGTTGTGCTTTTTCCACATTCTATGGAGTAAGAAAATAGCAAAGAAAACCGACCGAACAACAAGAGCTAAAAGCCAAGGGACAGTTACAAATCCGGATATAGACAAACACAACACAAAAACCAAAAACATAAAACACAGAAAGAGAGTAACCCGAACCCAATAAAAACCAAGGGTGCACTCAGGTGATCCGGACGAGTAAGCAGTGACTGCCTATAATTAGACTCCCGTCTAGTTACTCATTGTCATGTCTAGGGAAAAGTCAAATCCAGGAATAGGAAACACTACCTATGACTCAGGGAAAATGTCAAATCGTATTTGAGATATTGATTTCCCATAACAATCAATTAAGTCATGGTGACGACCATAGAACTTCTGGAGAGATAACATAAACCTAGGTACAACAAACCCTTGTTTGAGTAGTGTAGCAGTCAACAACAGTGATCGGTCTATAAAATCGGAATACAAATGTACACACAATACGCTGGAGCTGCTGGAATGTTGCTGTCGATGAACGGGAAGTTGACAATTGGAAAGTTGAAGTCATCACGTTTGTCGTAGAGTCTAGTTTGTAGTCTTCCTGAGTCTATTTCTAGAAGTAGGTCTAAGTAAGAGGCTGACCTAAGTGTATTAGGGGTTTCTTTAATTTCAAGCTCGCTAGGGTAAATTGAATGTAAATAGTCACCAAATTTAGCATTGTTGAGGGACAAAACATCATCAATATAGCGGAATGTTAAATTAAAGGTTTGGGCCAGTGTCTTTTCTTTCTTCTTCAGTAGTCCTTCTAGGAATTCAGACTCATAAGACTAATATAACCTGGATTCGACATACATGTAACCCATGTAACTTCGATTCTACATGCATTAAACCATTATAACCTGGAATCTGCATGCATGTAACCGTTGTAACCTGGAATCTGCATGCATGTAACCCATGTAACCTGGATTCTGCATGCACGTAACGCATGTAGTAACTTCGATTCTACATGCATGTAACCCATGTAACTAGATTATACATGCATGTAACCAATGTAACTTGGATTCTACATGCATGTTACTATTGTAACCTGGAATCTACATGCATGTAACCCATGTAACTTGGATTCTACATGCATATAACCATGTTTTCCTGATTCTACATGCATGTAACCCATGTAACATGGACTCTACATGCATGTAACCCATGTAACTTCGATTCTACATGCATGTAACCCATGTAACCTGGATTCTACATGCATGTAACCAATGAAAACTGGATTCCACATGCATGTAACTATTGTAACCTGGAATCTGCATGCATGTAACCCATGTAACCTGGAATCTACATGCATGTAACCCATGTAACTTGGATTATTACTAATGCATGTAACCATTGTAAGCCTACTTGAGACATGAATTTGTCCATGCATGTATCTATTAATTTCTTTACTTGGATTCTTTCATGTCGATTCTATATAAAAAATTTGACATATATGTAACCATGTAACCAAGTGTAACCATAGGCTCTATGGAGGTTACAAAACAAGACCACTTTAATTTGGTGCGCATTTCATGCCATATTTATAGAGTCTATAGAATATAGCGGTGTGAAAGTTGTTGGTTTACTGAAGAAATAGGTACTTTCATGCGCTTTTGGGAAAGCCCGTGTGATCTTTCACTCGTGATATAAATTTTTTGTCTTCCCTCTACGCCCCCACCCCTGCCCCACAGAACCAAGTGATTTCGAAAAGAGGTCAATATAGGGTTCAACATACCTGAAAAAGTATCACCGCATTACGTCCCTTGTCATGAGATGCACGTTGTAGACTTTTTTTCTTCATCCATAGTCCAGATCCACAGATTTATCAAGAACTAGGTAATGCTGAAATGAAAGTTTTCGTGATGTCGCGGGTTTTGATTTGTCCAATGACATGGCTAAGGGACAATGTCAATGACATTGTAAGATACTCAGGCAAGTCGCAGTGTTGGGGCACAGTAATTTGACCCCATATTATTTGGGGCGAAATATGGTCAGAAAACGAAAAAAAGTACTGTCGCGAACGAAGTGAGCGAAGGAGTCTAACGCAAAAATAAACAATTCCTAACCCCTACCTTTGTTGTTGAGTTCACTTTGGAAATTTGCACTGCCAACATGATTGTATATAGGTGTTCCACAGTGGCTTGTAAAAATCGATTTACTTGCGCTTTCCAATGATTTACTGGGTCAATTTGGTTATAGTGTGAGAGAAGGGCGGTCCTACTTAAATACGCCTGCCGTTATAATTGTACGCCTGCAGTAAAAAAGTGTACGCCTGCCACTATTTGTGACCTATATTTCACCAAAAAATTACTTAAAAGAGTAAAACAAATCATTTTGAAAACCCCAAAAACCTATTTTATTTAGCTTTTTTAATGTTATATCACATCCCTATGGACGCTCGTATATACTGCTATTATACACTGAACAAAATATCTTATTAAAAACATATGTATGCAGTCCCACATTTTGACGATTTATTTATTTATTCATTTATTAATTTACTTTTGTTGGAATAAAATAGTTTGAAAGTCTTTCAACTGATGGTTTACAAGAGTTACAAATTCGCATCTATGCATGAGTTATACTATGTCTGTTCCGAATTTAATTATCTTCATGAAAAACCCTACCTTTATGCTTCCAATTTCATTAAACTATTAAATTTTAATAATTTTTACCAGTTTTAAACGAAACGGACAATTTCCCTGGACGGAAGTGGTGACTTTATCGTTTGTCGTTCTTGAGGCCTTTCGGTACTCACTTTCTCAGTAGCGACCGCGAAACCTTTTCTTGGAAGGAAACACTTTCTTTACTTCAGGGATTCGACCATTTACGTCTGTGGCACAGTAAATTTTCTTTAATTAATGGGTTAAATGGTAAAAATAGAAACTTTGCTTTGTATGTAAATGAAATAATATTAAAATCCTAATTTTAAATATTTTTTGTAAAATTGAGTTATAATAAAATTGTTTACATTTCTAGCACGTGTGTTGATAAAGGGACGTAACCCAATGACAAAAGCCATGTGCTCTTCCTGTTGCAATTTCCGGATAATTTTTCTCTGGTTCCGACTTCGCGTTTTACTTTTTGTCATTTACTGCGCCACAGTCGTAAATGGTCGAATGTTGGCAGTGCAAATTTCCAAAGTGAACTCAACAACAAAGGCAGGGGGTAGGAATTGTTTATTTTTGCATTAGACTCCTTCGCTCACTTCGTTCGCGACAATACTTTTTCCGCTTTCTGGCCATATTCCGCCCCAAATGATAAGAGGCAAATTTATGTGGTTGGGGCATGGCTTGCTCTAAACATAAAACCTCCAATTTCACGTTTATATTTATCTTCTTCATCGGTCTTTTACATTTTATACTATCATTTGAAATGCGCATTTCACTAAAAAATAGAATATCAATATCCGATCAAAAATGTTAAAAATAAACATGAAATGGTATATTATATGGCATAAAGTGTGCACCAAATTAAAGTGGTCTTGTTCTGTAACCTCCATAGAACCTATTGTTACACTTGGTTACATATATAGCATATTTTGTTTTAATAGAATCGACATCAAAGAATCCGAGTTAAAAAATTAATAGATACATGCATGGAAAAATTCATGTCACAAGGGCTACAGTATGCAGGTTACAATGAGTTGCAAAACAATACATTTAATCTGGTGCAACGAATTGTCCTTTAAATATATTGATGCAACAGTACATGCATGTAACCAATGTAACCCTATGTTACCATTGAGGAAATGTAAAACCATGTAAGTTACAAAACATAATACATTGAATCTGATGCCTTAAAGCCTTTATATGTGAAATGATAGGTTTTTATTAATGGAACTAGGGCATGGCCACGCTGTATTATTTGATGAAAGTGAACTTGACGTTTTCTCTGGTGTATTGCAGGGATGTTATTAGAAGCAGACAACCGGCAAATATCGCCGACTACTACATGTAGCTCAACTGTCGCAACTACTTGCAGATAAAGAATATGGAAAGCTGTGTAAATTTCCATTAGAAGAAAATATTTCATATTTCAGTACTTAAATACATTCTCCACAAAGGGTACAACTATTTACCTATACCTATACTAGCTTATAAAAAGCTGGCGCCAAAAAAATCGCCAACTGCATTTTTCCGTCGCCAGTTTTGTAAAAGTGTCGCCAGATTAGAAATCACTAGATCAGTATATGACCTAGCGAAATTGTTTAACATTATGTGCGACATTTGGTCAGCACCCTGAAAATATTCTGTCACGTCGGACCAAATCCAAGTTTGCCGGACTCTTAATTCAATTTTTTCAAAAGTTCTGTCTCAAGTATTTTAATCATGAAAAGATGTGTGATTCATTTCTCGTTAGCAGAAAACCAGAATTTTTACAGTAATTTATTAGAAACATCTATTCCCGTGAATGAACATAAAACCGGAAATACTGAAAATCGAACTACGCATGTGTGAGAGTTTTCTAATTACGAAATTAAGACGGACATCCGGTCGGGAAATCACTCAACAACAACGACGTTGTCAGTTTTCATACCTTATATTACATTATAAAATAAATATTACTACAAAATTAAGTTTGTTTGGTTATTTTTATACATTAATTAACAGCATCAAGTCGTCTATTCAACTCTGATGCAGGTAAAGCCGCTTTTCATCAGACAACTTTGTTGATTCATTTATTGCAGATTTCCGTTTAATAGCTCCAAATAATACACATGTCACTGGATACTACACAATACACCTTTATTTACGACCATAGATGCCGACAAAGGATCGTAAATGATGCAATCGCCGATTACCGATAAATTTAACACGCGCATGCATCGTTTAACACTATAAAACCTAGGCGCCAAAAAATCGCCAAATGAAAAAAAAATCGCAATTGGCGACATTGGCGAAGCCCAGCGCAACCCCTGCCTATAAGAAAGTAATATGAATATAGGTGCAGCCTAAATGCGAGCATCGCACATTGCATTGTTCATGATGAAATTTCAGTGCACCCTAACAGTACCTCTGCATTCCATTAGTGACATGATGTGTTGGCGACATCACAAAACTGTCAATTTAAAATGCAAAGTTTCAGATTGCAAATAAAATTGTCTGACATTTTTGTAGTCATTTAAAAAAAGCACTTTCATTTTACTGATGTTAAAATTATTTTTGTCTACTTTTATATTAATTTTAGTACTCGTCTACAATATTTTCTTCAGATAGCTCAGCTACCATCTGAAATGTGAACTTACTTATCTGACAAGTAGACTTATTTATCTGACAAGTCAAATCGTCAGATATGTATGTCAACATGTCAGATAAATAAGTCTACTTGTCAGATAATTGTCAACTTGAGTATGGCATGAAAGTGGCTAAAACGCAAAATAGTCCATATTTTGTTTTTAAAATATTATATCTTTATTATCTGACAAGTTTACTTAAATATGTGACAAGTAGACTTAATTAAGTGACAAGTCGACTTATTTCACACAAATTATGTATACTTAATTATGTGACAAGTAGTGGCAAATATATGCCACCATACAATTGTTTTTAGGCCGAATTTTACTGCCGTTATAATCCCAAGTTAATTTTGTGATTTGCGAGGGTACGATTTTTCATTCTAAATAGATTTTAGTTGATATTTTTTTGTTTTTAAATAAACAATTAATTACATTAAAATATTGATGTTTTTGGTTTGTAATAACACACGACAGAACATCCTAAAAAGGTTAAAATTTGTAGTCCTCATCACCCTCTCAATTGCTTAAATCTCACTAGCTTCTGGGGAGGGCTGTGGCCCTTAGTCCCCCCACTGTTTCCCAGACACCTTGCAGCATTTCGTCCCCCTTAGCCCAATTTTCTGGATCTGCCCCTGAAATCATCTTATGAATTTCTATAAGAAATACATTCTATTATGCAAAGATCAAACTGCATAAAAATATAAAGCCCACCATATAAATTGTTAAATAACCCAGGAAATAAAATTGAAAATTATTGATCAAGTCTTTCTGGATAAGTGGTCACAAGCGCATTAAAAATACATCTTCATTATTGGGCTGATGATGATGCATGATGGGAATGCCATTCTCTACATAACATAACAAAATTTAAAATGATTTATTATTACATGTATCAAATCATCTTATGAATTCCTATAAAAAATATATATATAATATATATAATATATATATGTATATATATACATTATATTATGTATAAATTAGAAACTGCATAAGAAAATTCAAAGCAAATCATATTAACTGTGAAATAATCCAAAAAATAAAATTGAAAATTATTGATCAGTCTACATTTTTTATGTAAAGATGCTCATGCGTAAGAAATATGAAGCTTGCCTTATATAAATCGTGAAATAATCCAAGCAAAAAAAGTATGATAAAATTGAACCAAACAAGTCTTTCGAGCAAATACATTACGTACATGTAATAACATAACAAAATCTAATCAGATTATCTAACTAATTAATAAAAAAACCCGCAAACACATATATTTTATTGTGTGAGGATATAAAGATATAAAAATGCATTAAAAACAATACGAAGCATACCCTATAAATCATGAAATAATCCAAGAGAAATAAAATTAAAGTGATCAGTTCTTTCTGACCCTTTCTAGCGAAGATGTGACTGGTCAAGCGCAAATTTATATGCAATTTTGTACATTGTACTACTCCTTATTAGATCAGAAAAAAACATGCATTTTAAAATTTGAAGGATTAAACAAATACGGAAAACTGTAAATAAAATATTTTCTTTAATATTATACATGTATAATTGAAAACAATTATACATGTATATCATTAAGAGATTATAAGATCTGATCGATTATGAAAATGAGTCATGTTCATAATGCTTCAGGCAGTGGATTTTCCATTGTATCTATAAATATAGACCAATTTATTTTAATCGGCCAATCAAAAACTGCAAATTTATAAAATAAAAGTTTTTGATTTCAGGTCAAAAATATATGTCGTGACCTAGAACCAATTTTCTGCAATTTGGCACATTTTGAGGGTTATGTCATTGAAATCTATATAGTACAGGTATACATTTAAAAACTCTGATTAAACTAACTGCCGTGCACCCAGCTTACCAGTAGTGGTTAGTTCTTGAATAAACTAAGCAGACATATGACTGTTCAACATCATTTCTGACTAATTCCTTAGATCACTTGTTATGACCAGGGATTTCAATGAAATGCACACATAATGTAATCGAACACATTTTAATATCTCTTTGTATGTATATTTCAGGTTGCCTAAATTAATTGATGATACTAATTCTTGTAAAATGGAGAAGAAAAATAAAGCAAAAGGAAGAGATTTGTTTGTAGATGAAGAGACTTGTAGAAGAATTCACAGTATAAACATGACAAACAATTATATGTATAAAAATGTAGAAAGTATTGGGAGAGTAAGGGAATTTTTTACAGATGTGGTTTATTTTCTAAGAAGGAATCAGAAAGACTGATAGAAAATTGGCAGACGTTTTTAATTGAAAACCCTTAAATTGTGAAACCTTTAAAATTATTAGAACATGAAAACATAATACACAACGTATTATGACTGCGACTGATTTTTACCTCAGTATTTCAAAGACTCTTAATCGTTCTGTACGGGCATGTTTCACTAGACTTAAAAGGATGGTGGAAAGAGAAATTATGAAGTTTTCTATTAAAGAAGATAGGAAATTAAGAAAGTATTTTAAACGATATGGACCAAAGTATATAAAATTATAGGAAGGAAAATGCGAAGAAGTATTTTTTATGTAACAAAAAAATATCATAAGCACATCAGTAAAGATGTTTGTAAATGGAAATGGTCAGAGGAAGAGGATAATTTGCTTCTCAGAGCATTAAAAGAAGTGACCGGTGTTGACTATTTCATGCAAATGAGAATCATGGAAATTCCATGGAGAAAAGTTTCAAAACATATTCCTTCTCGTAATTTTAGAATTTGTTTCGAATAACATAAATTTAAGACTAGGAAAAATTTTATTTTTAATTTGTTGAACACAAACATCGTCTTTAGGTGTAGGACCACCAAATACCAGGAACCAGTACAGATGTTGTACGTAAAAGTAGTACTATTCAACAGACAGGTTCACTGTTGCCTCATATAGAATTTTAACCGCACATGATACCAGAATAAATTTGGTATTTTTGGAAAGCTGAATATTGTAGGAAACTTGAGGATAAAGTTTTATTGGTTTTAAATGAACATAAAAATGTTGAGAGTCAATTAGGGACATGCACTATTTTTGGACTGAAATAGAAAGTGAAAGTAGATTTAAGACCACATGGACTTCCGGTTGAGCGTTCTTTCTTATATGCAATGAAACAGAAATTGTGAAATTTTGACAGAATGTTGACCCGGTGCATATTTATATGGGACAGAAGTGTCACTTTATTTGAAATAAAGGAAAATTTTCTAGGATAAGTCAAAATCATCAAATTTAATATAGCGAAAATTTAATAAGAGTCCAAAAACAATGGTGGTCCTACACCTATATATATCCGAAGGCCGCTTAGACTAAAGAGGATATCATCGTCAGCGTACCAGAATGCATAAAGCATTTATTCTAATACGCACCTAGCTTTCAAAGATTTTAATATCGACTTGCGGTGGTGTGAATCAACCTGTCTTTTCTCATTTTTATGGACCACAGACTTGGGTATATAATTTAAATGCCATAAAGGATTTATTGTAATTTTGAATGTCTGAGCGAAATAAATTCTATCAGTCAAACTGCAGAATAAATTATACAATAATTACACTTTGGAAAATAGGAAAATAACCGAAAGGCGTATAATGTTAAGGGGCTGGAGAGACAACGTAATTTCACAATATTTTATGGAAAGCCAATACGAGTACACCATACGAAAATTCGACACACACCCTTTAAAGATGAATATCACAAATCATAAGATGTAAAGACCTAAAGCTTCACTATAATCATCTTAAGACATGACATTGCAAATGGTCTCAAGGGCGAAGTTTCAAAAGTAACGACGCTATTTCATAATTTATATTCTCGACATGTGATCTCAACAATGGTCAAGATTATAGGTCAATGTTATTACATTATTTTTACTTTGTCAGGATTTTAATGATATTAAAATATATTTATAATTTCTTTGTATAAAAACTGAAACTGGTTATATGGAAAGTGCTCACAATTAATATTTATCACCTACGAATCAACAATAAGATTGCGAATTCCAGCCTTACAGCAGGCAGTGTGCTTTATTTAAACATTAATTTACCGGAATTTCCACATTTCCAAACAAGGGACGGGGTTTTTAAACTCTCTCCCAATTAATATCAAATCAAACAAGCAGTCAATAAATCATACCAAGTTGAATGATTGTAAAGCAACACAAAAATGACCGATGGTCTTAATTGACCCTTGATTCTGAATGTCGGTAATCTTTCCATAGCAAAAACCTATTTCTTCTTTTATTTTGAACGAGGGATATCAAAGAATGAAAAGTAGACTGTTTTTTGTCCTGAATTTCAAAGACGCAATCAAAACATGCGCGGGAATTTCAGTGGATATGGTCAATTTAAACTCTTTAAGCTTTCCTTCTACACAAATGGGTTAGCGATTGCGTTTTGCACTTTCCATTGTTCTTGTTGAACTGAAGTCGCAGTAAATTATTCGAAGTCCAGCTAAATAATTTCATTATTATACACTAAATGTGTTTTAAATTTAACAACCATAATTCTTAAAACAAATAGGCGGTAACAACTTCCTTTCCGCTGATTCAGTACAATATTTTCTGACGTCAGCAGAACATAGACAATTTGCACGTAAACACATGCTTGATAAAAAACCAAAACGAATACAAATTTTCAATAATTTGCGTGAATTCGTATTTTAAGGAATAAATTTAAAATGCATTATGAATTAGGAAATAACCGGATCTTTCTCTATTAACATGGAAATTGTGTTAACAGTGCAGATAGGGCGGAAATTATTTTTGTGTTCAGGATCCTATCAAGCATTGCAGAAATGAATCTTACACAGAAATAGAACAACACACATTGATGTCATTTGAACGTTATACAAAGCATGACTGTATTACAAGTAGAAAAATAGTATATATTTAACAGATTATTTGCAACTTGCACTTAAAAATTAAAACCGATAGTTAAAAACAAACAATGATTATATACATGTAAAAAAGCCAACTGAACGAAATCCAAAAAAAACCTAATTTGTTCACATTGATATGAACAACTATCATACCGAGTGTAATTTACGACTATCTGTTATTATTTGTAAAATATACTCGAGTAAGGAAGTCGTGCTATTTCTTACATTCTCTGGAGTAACATATCCGTTGAGAAACGAAAATGTAACCCTATATGCAGGATTTAGGACTACGTAGTTGTCCGTAGTGTTAAGGTATCCGATCCATAATTGAAGTCTCCGTTCAATTTTATTTTTCGACCAAGAAATACACCTTTATTAAATCAATGTATTGCCAATTAATGATAAAAATTAAATATATTGTTTTATACTGAGTTAATGTAACAGTTTTGAGCAAAAAAAGTTAGTTACTCAAATCGTATTTCCGATGTTTGCCGAACATTACCAAGGTCTGCTCTATTGAAAAACAATGGACATCCGGGACACTAGCTATGGTCACGTGGTCAATTATGGGTCGGATACCTTAAAGTACACGGTCGATTATGTTAGATCGATAGCGAGAATGCCGTGCTTAATACATACTAAAATGTCATGCAGCATGCTAGATACATAAGCGCTATAGGTATAGCCGTAAATTATCTATTTTACTGCCCTTCCCTGTTATTGACATACCCTGTTTTCTGATATATAACTATTCGAACTAATTCTTTGTTTCCCTTTACTCGTCCTGAATATATATGTGAGGAAGCTTACAATAAACAGCAATTTATTGAACCGTAATGTGTTGTGTGTCTATAGTAGACATAGTAACAGATAACAGTTTGCTAAATTAAGAAACTAAGCATTTGGACCTCTCTCATGATTCAATACACACAGATGCCCAAAAGCGTTCTAGTTACACAAAGTATGCCGTTTCGATAAGTGTTAGTCAGATTAAAATAAGGAAAATTGCCCGAAATGTATTTATTGTTTAGTCCTTACTGCAGCTAAAATACAGCTCGGTGAACGTTAAACTATACAGTCAACCAAATAAATGAAGTATTTAATAAATTACCCCGAATAGGCAGGTAAAATTCATTAACCAGTTACGTGTATCTTTTAAATTAATGAAACATTATAATGATTTATTACTTGTTTGTTTAAACATGGAAATCTCAGAGACGTGCAGATATTGTCCTTATATCAGAATCAAATTATCACCGTTTTATCTTTAACTTGGAATATTATTGATTTAGTATTTTCTGCAAAGATAAAACCAGTTTGTTCACATTTATATGAACAACTATCATACTACAGTTATAACCGAGTGTAATGTTCGACTTTCTGTTACATGTATTGGAAGCAATATGTTTCATGTCTGTAATATACAAGATTAATCTGTAGTTATTCAATTTGAGGAAAATGTAAAATTGCCAAATCAGTAGCATGAAAGAAAGTTACGAATTAAACATTCTCAACCGAAACAGTAATTAACAAAATGAAGAACGCAAACAGGTAAACATAATAAACACCACACAAATCTTTGACAACCTAACAACAAAAAGATAGAAGAGTCCCAGTAGCTGTTTACTTTGACCGGTTTCGTTTAGATTAATCATCAAAGGACTAGGCTAAGGGTCTTATTTTTGAAAAGGGAAATCCGGAATATTGTTTTATTTATCGAGTGCTTGTAGTTGGAACCCCTTGCATTAGCATTGTTTACGAAGCATGGTAAACCTTCTGAAATACAGGAGTAAAATTGTTTAATTAAATTCCAATAATTTCTTTGTTAACTGTTTGATCCCACGTTGGGCCCACGATACTTTTTTAATAGGCTTACAGCTTCCGCGGCATGTCGTTGGAGGTTACTGACATAAGCAACACATGCCTATGTTAAGACCAGGGTCAATTATAGTAGGAGTCGAGCACACCCTGCCCGCAGTAAGGCTCAAAACCGTAACCTGAATCTTGTCAGGGATGAACAGATTAAAATAAAGATTTAATTAACTACAATATAGATTAATTCTAATATAATATTCTCTTTTGGCTAATTTATTATATAACTATTGTGAGACAAGACTCATAACCATAGCTGATATGAAAATCCATTTCATTCAGTCTGTATCCACACGGTATCATTGGAATGCAACTCTACAGCAACAACAGCTGTACTTGAGTGATAGGCACTTTGTGAGGTTATTTATGATTTGGCTACAATATTACCGTTATTATATACTGCTTACAAAGAACCAGGCGTAGCTACAATATACAGTCCTTCTGTTTCGCATGTTAATTTACCCCTGAATATGAAGGAAGTAAGATTGCGTATACCGACCTGAAATACTGACCGCGGACCATTTTGCCTTGCAGGCTGTAGACCCCAATTGTAGATATCAATAAAGAAGCTTGTTGTAGACGCTTCAAAAAGCTCAACTCTTGCTTGTACCCAATATTTTACACAGTTTCAGTGGCATTTAATATTATATGCCCATTTCTCCTCAATTTTCCCAGTTGACTTATTGTTTGTTAACTTGTTCTCGTCCTGATAATTGCTGTTGTTGGAAGGATGTAAAGCTACCTTTCAATCATCAATCAATATTATAATGACATCATCATTTTGGTACATTTAGAATTCAACACGCAAAAAGAGATAAAGTTATAAAGATGAGTTGTTGGCTTTCTTACTTTGACCTGATTGATGTTCTCAAAGAATAATGCACATTATACACACATATACATGCCTTTTTGGCTATTTCTATTTCAGCGTATATTTTGAAGCTTTTCCGAAAGTTAGAAAATTTTGATCACGTTTATTCTCAAATGAGGAATTCTGTATTTTTACCAGGTCTGAATATAGCAATTTATGTGAAATGTTGTTTGGTTTTGACTGGTCTTCAGTTAACTCATTCGTATATCGGGATTCCAATTCAGAAACCATTTGTTTTGAAAACAAAGTAACATTGTACAGTGCCAGAAAATCTTGAATACGAGCTTGTTCTTGTTCATTTATACTTAGAGCATGAGTTTGTGAACTTATTAGTTGCACTTCTTATTGTAATTTACTGAAACCCTGAAGCACTTGAACGTTTTTCATTTTCAACTGATACTTTTGCTGATTTCTAGAATTATTTTGCAATGTTTCTAAATCACCTTGATTTTTTGTATTATTTTGCAGCACTTCATTTATCATGTACTTCATCGACATCAATTCTTGTTCATGCTTTGTAAAGTTATATTGTAATGCTTGAAAGTATTGTTGTAATTTTGAATGGTTGTTCAACAGATGTCATTGGAGTGTTCATTGTTAGTAATCTTCTGTTCGAAGATATCAAGTTTTTCTTGAATCTGGGAGGTAAGTGTGTTCAATGTATTATCCATATCATGGCGTGATAATTTCAAGTCGTAATTGGGCCGTTTCAATATGTAACTCCCCCATTCCGCTCTGCATTTGCTTTTTATTATCTCGATATTAGGTCATCGTCAAAAATAGCCTGTTATTTCATGTCTGGTTGCTGGCACTTTGAGGCTCCAAAAGGTTTCCATTGACTCCATGAAGATAACTATATAAAACTCAACATCAAGAATAACATGTTGCTGTGTCTAGCATGCTTAAATATGTTATAAATATAAAACCCGCTGAAGTTATATATTTGTGTTGTCTCATTTTGTTTAGAATAAATATTTCAATGCCTTCGAAACCAAAATATGCCACAGTGGTGTCCTACGTATAATACAGATCATTAATCCATTTTGTAATTTGGTGTAACTTAAATTATTATCTTCATGATAAGCAATACATGGGTTCCAGAGTAATAACCCATCAAACTACTTGTGTATGTTTACTTATTTTCGTACGCAACAGGCCTCTGATCTGTTCATTCGTCAAATTATTTATCTATTCCTGTATTAATTTCTGTCTTAATTTGCTTATGTCATACCGTTCAGTCTTTACAATCTTATAAATAATCTACTAGATTGAGTTTGAACGTTAATCTACAGATATATGTTTCAGAAGTACTATCAACGAAACGATTACAAAAAGAAAACACCAAATACAACCGAAACAATTCACTGTATTCACAAAGCTAGTATTGTCGATCGAGTCTTTTAATTCTTCTAAATGATACTGAAATCGCTGGCAAAAATTTGGTCGCACCTGGTTTTACTCCTAATAAAAAGTTCTTGAGCTGTGTTCTGCTCTCTTTCCCAAATTATGTATGCTAGAATTTGGCGTTGTAACATCTTGTTAGGATTTCTTTTAATTCATTTCGAAATAATGGTTACAATTGTACGTCTTCCAGTCACTAATGACGCTCAAGCTGATAACACTGAAAGGCCAAATAATTACCATAATTGAATCGAATAATCATATAATTTACCACTAAACAATTGCATTTTTTGAAATTTTAGTAAACACACCAAAATAAAATGTATTTAATATTCTAACTGAGCTTTCTATGACGTTACATTAATTACAACATTTAAGAATACAGTGACAGCTTAATAATTTAAAGCAACATCCAAGTATTGTAGAGAATTAATAAGTATGCAACGAAACTCTTTCTTATACACATTACACCATACATTAAACTGTTGGCTGGTAAAGGTCGCTGATCTGCTACTTTTTAGGCATCATAAGATTGATAGAAACGTCAAATTCTACAGTTTGAATAACTATAAAAATGTAATTCCAACAATTAAATAATTGTTTAGTTATGAATTATACAAGGTTAAACACGGCCTTTAGTCCCTAAATCGCACAAATTACCATCATAAAATAAAATACTAAGGTAATAAATTTATAACAAAACTGCTTTTGTCTTACCATTTATGAACCTCTTAACTATATTCAAATATGGCATATTTTTGTTAGAAAACAACACACAATAATGCTTTTCATGAAATTTAGTCACAAATCATATTCAGTTGAGTATTTGTAAACACAATTAATTCATTGTCAAACATTTCATATAACACCGAACTCAATTAATTACTCGAAGATCAGATCGTGATGTTTACTTAAATACGGTTAAGACTAATGTACTAACAACTTACCTTATATAAGGTTATATAGTAAATGTATTAAAATTAAATTATTATATACTAGATATATTTTCTTATTAAGGGCTTTCTGTCGCCGGACGGAAAGCCATTGTTGTATTTTGTTGTATTTTTTCCGTATTGTTTTTTTTCGCCGTTTGGATTATGACTATGGCTTGGAACTTTTAGAACCACACCTGTAACTAGTTTTATGTAGAAGCAAACGAGCTTTCTTTGTGTCAATGGAGAATTAAGCTCCGTTTGTAATACGCAACCAAATTAAAGGCTTCATCATGGCAATCCTGCTCACGAATGTGTTTTCAAACATCTTTCCGAAAACATATTGAAAAACATCCAAACAAAAATTCAACATTAAATCCCGATTTGAAAATTCGGGCATAAATTTAGGTGAAATTGCTGCAGTTGAAATTCCACATAATTCCCCATGGTTAAACCCCAAACCAGTATTTATTTATCACATTCGTAAACATAAGAAGTCTTATACAAACCCCAAAATAATACAGCAACACTTCGCAGAAACAAATCTTGCTATCCTGACCATTATGCAATTTATTCAGACGGATCGAAGGACTGTGTTAAAGTTGCTTTAGCCGCTGTCTTTGGATAGCATGATGAAACTCACCGTCGTCCGTCCGCTTCTTTTGTATTTAGTACTGAGGCACAGGCTTTTCTTCCAGCACTAAAATTGTTACATCATCAGTTGAAAGTAAATTTATTATCTGCTCTTTTTATCATGTCTTTTTGCAATTAAAAATCACAAAATTAAGGTATCCGACCCATAATTGAAGTTACCGTTTAATTTTATTTGTCGACCAAGAAATACAGCTTTATTAAATCAATGTATTACTAATTAATGATAAAAGTAAAATATATTATATAACTTGAGTCAATGTTCACAATTTTGAGGAAAAAAATTTAGTTACTCAAATAGTATTTCCGATGTTTGCCGAACATTACCGAGGTCTGCTCCATTGAAAAACAATGGACATCCGGGACACCAAATATGATCACGTGGTCAATTATGGTCCGGATACCTTAAAAACTCATTTATTTTTAAAATCATCCAAATATACAAATCATTGACAACTTGGGGTAAAGAGGTTGTTTTTGGATTCCCAGTCATGTGGGTATCCATGGAAATACAGCTGTGCACAGGGACGCCAAGGCTGCTTTAGATAATGACATTATTAACAGTAAAATTAACTTTGCTGATATTATATATTTTTTAATTCATTTATAGTTTATGGAAGCGTGGTTGGGATCTCAAAGCTCATAATAAGCTTCATGAGATCCAACCGTTGCTTCGACAAACAAGTTTTAAACTTTTAGATGTCGTAGGGACCTGGTTATTTTAACAAGGTGTCGTCTTGGGCATACCTGGACCTAAATAATGAACCACACCCTGAATGTGCGTCATGCAACAATCCTTATACTCTCAAGAATGTCTTGATGGACTGGATTGACGTAGCCTACATTCAGCAACGTTTTTATACTGTTATATCCTATTCCAGTTTGTTTACAAATGTCGCTGGTGACAACATACTACAGTTCCTAAAGGAGAGCGACAAGCCTAACACAGACAAAAAGATCGTTGAAATTTGTCAAACAAAGTTAAAAATACATATAAATGAAGAAGACATTAAACGCTCACATATAATAGGCGAGGTCAGCTCACAAAACACGCAATAATATGTCGTTTTAGAAATTGGAACATAAAAAATGCCATATACAAATCAAAAAGAAATCTGAAAAACACCAATAGTAATATTTTTATAACCTTTTTATTACCGAAGACCTCACACGTAAATAAAAGACAATTATCAAAAAACTAACAACTGCCAAGCGTGAGGGTCGCGTCAACTCTTTTTGGACGAATGATGGCAGGATATTCTTAAAATTGTGCTACGAATCTAGGAAAATCTGGATCCATGACTTGGATAAGTATCGTGACTACTTCTGATCGTTTACAAAACACAATTTTATATATTATTTTCTAAACAAACTTTCCAATCGTTAAACATGTTAGTGTTACTTGATTTGTTTACATTTTGACAGTGATATTTGATCCCAGGTTATCATTCGGAAATTTGTAGAAATGACAGAAACTGTTTTGGGGGTGGGGTCTTAGTATACATTGCCGATTTCCTCCATGTGCGGCGTAGAAATGATTTGGAATTTTCAAATGGGGAACGGATCTGGTTCGAGGTTATCTTTCCTCAGTACACGATTCTTATCTGTGCTGTTTACAGATGCTTGATGACATGAGTGTTACCGTAACTGCGTTCGCTGCAACAGTTATTCTCTGTTTCTTGCAAGCATACTCTAACTCTTGCAAGCATACTCTAAAAATACTAGTTTTCTTTTGTTGATGCTGATATTGTTAGTAGTTTGCCAAGATGTTGAACCCAGGTCCCTCATCTGTAAGTCCGTCCTCCGATTTATCAATTTTTCATCTTAACATTAGAAGTATCAGAAACAAACTGCATTTATTGGAGGACTTAGCATCTGAATATATATGTGTAACTGAAACACACCTAGATGATAAAATTGACACAAAAGATATTTGCATTCATTGGTTTTTAGAACCTTTTACAGCAGATCGTAATTTTGCCGGGGGTGGTATTCTTATATATGCTTCTACATGTCTAAGTGTGAAATGAAAACCACAGCTTGAATTTGTGGGAAGGGAAAATGTTTGGATAGGAATAGAATTACCCCATTTTCTGTTACACATTTGTACAACGTATAGACCAGAAGGCTGTGTAGAACCTTATTGGACAAATTTGAAAAACGCAATAAATGAAGCACTTGACACATCACCATACTTATGCATTATTGGGGACTTACACGTTGATTTGGCAGTAGAAAGACGTCATATTCTTAATGATATCATTTTAAATTTTAATCTAGTCAATGCTATTAATGAATCCTCTAGAGTATGTAACACGAGGCAAAGTATCATTGACGTTATACTGCTTAGCGATTCGTGTACTTGCCTCGATTCATCGGTTATTGTTACCGAAAGCTCACTGAGTGATCATTACGCTATTGTTGCAGGTATAAATATTCCGGTTTTTTTATCGAATACATATATCCGCGAGGTATGGCTTTATAAACAAGCCGATATTGTTGTAAGCTTAATTTGTTTTTATTATTGCTATTCAAGAAATAATACAAACCTAAATATTTCACTTAAACTAACTGAACATTTTACATCGAAATTGTTTGTATTAGAGCATTTGTCATTTTGTCACTTTGTTTCTATTTACAATTATGTTGCTGTCATCTTAATGCATGTTGTAAATTGTAGAGAAAGGGCTTTTATAATGTTGTAATAACTTGTGCCCAATCTCATCTTGCTTTGATAGTATGCAAA
Source organism: Limnoperna fortunei (assembly GCA_944474755.1). Taxonomy (NCBI): domain Eukaryota; kingdom Metazoa; phylum Mollusca; class Bivalvia; order Mytilida; family Modiolidae; genus Limnoperna; species Limnoperna fortunei. Next base: position 23,680,582 of record OX104122.1, read on the forward strand.
TAAAATATGTTTAATATAGGTCCTAAAGGAAATTAATTTGTACACTAAAATATAAATCTATCGTAGATATGCTTTTTTTTTTAAAAATCTCTTTCATAGTTGATATTTATAGTTTATAATTCCTTTATTTTATCTTTTATTATGTACATATTCTCATACTTTTGTATGATATTACAGTTTTAGTATATTTAAAAGAGTGTTAGCTGTTATTTTTTAAAGAAATTATAATCGATTTAAATTGTTCACGTCAGAATATAGCTAAAATATTGCTTGCTGAACGTTAAACATCAATCAATCAACAGCTAGCTGTTTTACATGTCATTTTAATTGTTGCCAGTGAAAATGGTCACTGAAAAGGTGGTCTCAGCAATGGTAATTAAGTGATAAGAAATTGCGTCTTTACATGCCTAAACACCGGAAAGCTTGTGTGCACTTTTCCTGCGACAGCGAAAAGGTACCGCTTCACAACCTTTTCTTTGGTGAAGTTGTACGCAAAGTAGAAAGGGCCTGATGAACACTGATGGGACATGTTAATAAATCTTAAGAACCTGAATCGAAACGGAAGTAGGGTCTTCATCATAAGCCCACAATGAAGTATGACCTTAAAATTGATTTAGTCAAATGTCCTATTGGCTGTTTTGTAAGGCTCAATTTTCTTATGCCATCTATCTTGTTTTACTGCAATCGATGATGCAGCGCCTAAAAAATATAACAGAATAGAAGATGGCGAGGAGTATTCATTAGAGGAAATCTATTGTAAAACAAAAGAAAAGAGGACAACACATAACACAAAAACTATAAAAAGAGTTAAACGACCCCACTTAAGAAAGGAAGTAGTCCATGTGCTCCGGTAAAGTAAACCACTCCTGCTCAACGCGTGGCACCGATCGTATCAGTCATACTAAAACCCGTTAATAAGTCTTATCGGGGGTAATCATAATCCAGTTGGGAGGGAAAGTTGTTACAACAAACTGAATAAATCAATGGTTATTTGTGAAACAGATATTTAGAATTTAGAATTTTTTCTATGTTGAAATGACGACGTCTTATACAGTGTTGCAGGCAAAGAAAAAATTGAACCAATGAAATATATGTTATACATAAATGCCATAAATCTGTATATTGGTGTTTTAGGGATTCGAGTATAATATTAAATTTGACACAACATTACAATGGTCGAAAAAGAAATACATCTGTTGATTAACAAACGTCGTGTAAGTATTGTGACAACATATTTGTGTACATACATTATGTGTAGGTACAACTATCTGTGTTGTGTACATTCGTATCACTACGAGACGCGGAATGTATGCAACTGTCGAGACGTGATACAGGTAGTTGTACCTGCACTTAATGGTATGTAATAATTTTATCTAAAATTAAGAAGTATAAAAAAGGCAGAACAAAACAGAATGTTTAAATTTAAAATTTTTAAATTTTTCATCAGATATAGTCCTTAACGTCACACGCATTATGACGTCACATTTTATTCATAGACGTCAAAAAGTAGGTCACATAGACGATACAAGGTTTTGTATCACCCAAGTTGTATAAATCGCTAAATGTTCAGATTTTGACTAAACACATACTGAATTTTAGATATATATATATAAAAGGGTCTAAAAAAGCTACCAACCAGTACACAGTACACAATATATATATTGCTTTATTCTTGCAGGGATAATCTGTTAAAGACAAGAATCCATTTATGAAACGCTCTTCTACAGTGTAGAATGAAGTTACATGTCTTCATTTAGGCTTACTACAACAACATCAGGTCCTGATAAAAAAAGATAATAAAAATATTATTCGAGAAGTGAAATTATAACTTACTGTTACTGGAAAATGACAAGAAACCACTGCCATGCCTGGACAAAAAATACAATTTGGAAATGTATTGTTTACAGAGTTCTTTTGAACTGTAAATCGTGTGGCATGTTTCATAGTAAAACTAGTAAAAATAAGATGCCATGGCATGCTGCAGTTATTTTATAGTCCTATCAATATCCGTGATATGACGTACAATGTAAATGGATATACTATGAGTTAATTGATACAAGGCTATCGTGGAATTAAATGTTGTATTAATTATGAAATTTAGATAGTGACACCAAATTTTATTAAATGTAATATGTACATTACCTGTGTCTTTTATCAACATCCTAAATTTGTATTGCTTCAAACCGTTACATATGACGTAATGTTGTTCTTTGCATTTTCAATTAAACAGTGAGCCATGCCTCCGATTGCTGGGATTGTTTTTAGCTCACCTGAGCCGAAGAGTCATGTGAGATATTTTCGTAATTTTCCATTAGTTGTCGGTCTGTTAACTTTTCTTAATAAATCTTCTTCAAAACCACTGAAGGGATTGGTTTGAAACTTTGCACACATCATTATTAAAGTGTCGCCAATCAACCAACATGGCCGCAGTGGCAAAAAATAGAATGGGTCAAAATACAGTTTTAAATTGTCTAATAGTCCAAAAAGTATAACAGATAGAGGAAAACCGAATGAACTTTCATTATTCAGCTTCAAAAGATTTTAAAAACTTCATTGAGTCGATGTAAGCCAACCACTTGTAGGAGTAATTGCTCCTTATTTGTCAAAATTGGGGATTTTTTGCAGTTTTTGTCTCGCTTCCGACGGTAGACGCTGGAGGCGAAACATATATAGAGAATCCGGCGGCAGCGGCGTTAACACTGGACATTGCTTTATATGTTTGAAGCTTCGGCCATAGGTCAACCAAATTTGGTCAGGTGGTAGCTTATGATGAGTACTTGTCAGTCGGTCATCTTTCACCTGACCTTTACCTCAATTTCAATTTTATTTAAGTTTGATAAGTTATTGGATTGAGTCAGTTCCTCTTCTCTAGCAGGGGGGCCTCGTTAGCCGAGTTATTAGGGTAGTTAGTCATCTACCATGGATCACGTGGTCTGTTAACAATGAGTTTGCGGGTTCGAGTCTCACTGCGGGCAGTGTGTACTTGACTCCAATCTGAATTGACAAGGATTCCCAGTTTTTCTATCGCAGGTCGTTGTTTTTCTCCGGGTACTCCGGCTTTCTCCCCCAATAAAAACTGGACTCCATGATATTAGTGTTGAAAGACCACGTGATCAATAGTAGACGAATTACCTTAACCACTCGGCCACCGAGGTCCCCATATTTACTTTGAATTATGGTTTTAAATTTAGTCTTCTTTTGTATATGTTTTAAAAATTACTATTAATTTTACAGATTCAGTAGTCATGTGTTTTCATAGTCCTAGAATGATCTTCCAACCCATTTGAAAACATTTATTCTAGTGTTATGCTGCAGTAAAGTTTTATAAACGTGTTGGAGGACAGAGAATTAGACTAGTGTTTCATTACTTCAGCGGTGGCCGAGTGGTTAAGGTAGTTCGTCTACTAGTAAACACGTGCTCTGTAAACATTGAGGTTGCGGGTTCGAGTCTCACTGCGGGCAGGTTACAGTTGACTCCAATCTTAATTGACCAGGTTTGCCAGTTTTCCTACCGAATGTAGAAAGGGTCGTGCGCATGATGGAGCTACACTGTCCACTATAAAAAGACAAGGTCTTACAGGATTCTTTTGAATGAGCATGACGGGTTAGCTAGCAGAGCAACAAATGTTTACAGTGTAAACAAAATAAAAAAAACGAAAGAAATGTCATAGTACTTAAAAATTCGATCTCTAATCGCTCCAGTTTTACTGTGGCGTAGGTACGACGGCTTATTCGTGCCAAACAACAAAAAGAAAAAAAATTTATTTCGTTTGTACGATTTATTAATCCGTTTGTACGGTTTATTAATCCGTTTGTTCGGTTTATTAAATCGTTTGTACGGTTTATTAAATCGTTTGTACGGTTTATTAAATCGTTTGTACGGTTTATTAATCCGTTTGTACGGTTTATTAAATCGTTTGTACGGTTTATTAAATCTTTTGTACGATTTATTAAATCGTTTGTATGATTATTATCAGGGACCATATGGACCACATCGAAGTAGTTGGCCATCTACTATTGATTATCGGGGACCAAAGAGACCACATGGTCTAGGTAGTTGGTCATCTACATTTGATTATCAGGGACCAAAGGGACCAAATGGTCTAGGTAGTTGGTCATCTACATTTGATTATCAGGGACCAAAGGGATCACATGGTCTAGGTAGTTGACGATCTACATTTGATTATCAGGGACCAAAGGGACCACATGGTCTAGGTAGTAGACGATCTACTTTTGATTATCAGCGACTATGGGGAATATGTGGTCTAGGTAGTTGGCTATCTACTATTGATTATCCGGGACCATAGGGACCACGTGATCTAGGTAGTTGGCAATATACTATTGATTACCAGGGACCATAGGGACCACATGAATAAACCGTTCAAACGAATTAATAAACCGTACAAACGATTTAATAAACTGTACAAACGATTTAATAAACCGTACAAACGATTTAATAAAACGTACAAACCGATTAATAAACCGTACGAACGATTTAATAAACCTTACAAACGATTTAATAAACCGTACAAACGAACGGATTAATAAACCGTACAAACGATTTAATAAACCGTACAAACGATTTAATAAACCGTACAAACGGATTAATAACCCGTACAAACGATTTAATAAACCGTACAAACGATTTAATAAACCGTACAAACGATTTAATAAACCGTACAAACGATTTAACAAATCGTACAAACGATTTAATAAACCGTACAAACGATTTAATAAACCGTACAAACGATTTAATAAACCGTACAAACGATTTAATAAACCGTACAAACGATTTAATTAACCGTACAAACGGATTAATAAACCGTACAAACGATTTAATAAACCGTACAAACGGATTAATAAACCGTACAAACGATTTAATAAACAGTACAAACGATTTAATAAATTGTACAAACGGATTAATAAATCGTACAAACGATTTAATAAACGTACAAACGATTTAATAAACCGTACAAACGATTTAATAAATCGTACAAACGATTTAATAAACCGTACAAACCGATTAATAAATCGTACAAACGATTTAATAAACCGTACAAACGATTTAATAAATCGTACAAACGATTTAATAAACCGTACAAACCGATTAATAAATCGTACAAACGATTTAATAAACCGTTCAAACGATTTAATAAACCGTACAAACGATTAAATAAATCGTACAAACGATTTAATAAACCGTACAAACGGATTAATAAATCGTACAAACGATTTAATAAACCGTACAAACGATTTAATAAACCGTACAAACGGATTAATAAATCGTACAAACGAAATAAAAAATTTTTTTTCTTTTTGTTGTTTGGCACGAATAAGCCGTCGTACGTTGGAGATCTAACAACATCACATTACAGGACATCTTAGATTGACCATTTGTACTGACCAATAAAATAATTACCTTTACTTACTTTGTATGTTGTTGAATACCCTTATAATATTTGTCATCTCTCTAAGGCAGTTACGAAAAACGAACAATTGTATCAAGAAAGATGTCAGCGCCTATTTGAAAACAAAAATGAAAATTGAATATAGTCAATAAACTAGTGACCACATGTTTTATGTTTTTTTTATCATAGGCATTTACTTCTGAATAACTTTCTGATTTTTGTCAGCTTGCAAATGACATTTTTCATCTATTAATTTTGTTAATCTACAGCAATTTTTGGGAGGTATGAATGGTTAGGGTAGTTAGTCATCTACGATTGATTACTCGAGTCTCACTGCAGGCTGGGTGTGCTCGACTCAAAATTTATTTGTATTGGGTTAGTGTAGATCATCTTAAGTTTTTTTCTGAAAAGGAGAAAATTTTAGCCCAGAAAATACCAGCAGGATATTACAGATACCAGCAGAATTATTGCAAAGCTTCTTATTTAGATATTTGTTAAAATTTACTGAAAAATATTTTGCAGGAACGCACAATTTAGAGAGAAATGTTACCCTCAAGATTAACTTGTATCTTCCTCTATGTTCAACAATACGAATTCCGAAATAATGATAACTATAAAAAAATTAAAAGTAATAAAAGAGGTCAGTTACTACTGGCACAAGAGGTTTAAACGGATGCACTTCAGTAAAATATTTTCACAATGTGTAACAGATTTCTAGCAGCTGCATTTTATTGAATATATGAAGTATTACTTCGGACATGACGTACGAACAAAGAAATATAATTAAAAAAAATTATTATAGTGAATGGCAGTCAATATTTTGCTATTTGGAACTCAAAATATCATTCCGATCAGCATGTTTAATATATAATGGCACTATAAATGTGACTAAAGGTTCAATGAAAGTTAACTTTAGAGTGGAAGTACGGATTGACGGACACCCTCATAACTACATACCCCCCTCCCGGTATGAAGGGGGATATATGTATCTGTAAAAGAATTAGGGTTTACTCGATTTGTTATCGTATCTAGTAGATGTAAAACAAGTTATTGCTTTAGATAACCATGTTCTTATTTAACAACAAAAATGACAACAGTTCAATATTTACAATTAAACACATAATACCTGACTGATTGACTCATATTTAAAGGTAATCTATTAACTTGAAAAAAAATATATCACATTGTACGCTTAATAAGACAAGTCAGATCCCACTTCACTAAAGTTTTCTGCCTTGGTTATCATTAAATTTCTAGCAGCTGCATTTTATAGAATATATGAAGTATTACTTCGGACATGACGTACAAACAAAGAATATAATATACTATGCAGTGTTCCATGTGTGTGGTAATTCCATGTTATGTAGATCGATTAAATAGCTTTAATTAAACTGTCAATATGGTCTTCAATCTGCCGTCTGTACATTCCTGAGTAAGTACTAATTGCACGTTCGCTGAGCATTGTGTCCCAATCAAATGCAAAACTCTTGGCAAATTTATACATAGCTATCGGATTTCCCTCTATTGTAAACTCCTTAATTTCACTCAAAGAATCAGTCATCATGTCACATATTTCTTTTAAATATGATATCCTTTGTCTTTCACTTGAAACGTATTTGAGAATTGTTTCCTCTAAAATTTGAAACTTCTGGTTGTCGTCACCTGATGTTGATCCAATACTACAAATTAAAATAAAAGCCGTGACTATAGCAACACATCTTAAAACCATCAACATAATTTTATATATTTGAATATATATTTCGAAAAGTAACAGCACGACTAATCCAATACACTCATTTACATGTACACTTCTAATGAACTTCCTGATGGTGTTCAGAATTACCCCGAGGAAGATCACGTGTCTTGTAAATTAACAGTTCATGCTTGTTTTATTGAAACATTTGTATGTTATGATATCTTTAAAGAAGTTTTAGAAAATGACGTTAGTCTTTAAGCCTCGAAAACAATTTAACATGTGTAATATATTTTGATATGTTTTTATATATTCCCTTTATTTACACAATTAAGTACCCACACGGAGGATAAGTTTCAATTTCACGATATATACTCTCCAAAAAAAAAAAGACGCATAGTGGTTTTTTTACATATTTTAATAAGCAACATTCAAATTAAAATTTTACAATTACATAAACAAATATCCACTTACGATGTTTGTTATGCAATTTAACAGTCATTGCCTGTACAAATCACGGTCGATATTAATCACAGTTTAAAGTCGCTGTAATCTGTTTCGGGACAAATGACCCCTCGATTACACAGCTGACAAGAAAAAAATGTATAACAAACATCAAACCCCACATACTGTTTATCGAAACTATGGGGGCCTCGGTGGCCAAGTGGCTAAAGTACTTTGTCGTGGTCTGTTAACACTGATATTGCGGGTTCTAGTCTCACTGCGGCAGGGTGTACTCGAATCCAATCTTAATTGACATCGATAGCCGTTTTCCAACCGAAGGTCGGGGGTTTTCTCCTGGTACTTCGGTTTCCTGCCCATATAAAAACGACGCCATGATATACATGTAGCTGAAAAATTGCTGAATGTGGCCTTAAACATAATTTAAACATACAAAAACATCGAAACTATTCTGAATACGCCTATTGTAATCTAATATCACGGGTGAAGTTTTTGTAAGTTATCCGTTAAGAACCGACCACAAACCAGGCGCGGAAGAGAAGTAAATTTTATGGAAATAAATATTTTATCTTTAGTACGGTATTCACCGACCTTTGGCGATTTCTCGCTAATTACAGTTGGAATTTTGAAAAGTTGATAGTAAAAGTGCACTCTACCGCACTTCTCATCGAATCCGCTATGGACCAGATCTTTTAGTAAGAAAATCAACTTAGGTAACCCCAATGTACGACTGTCGAAAATCTAAAGCATCCAGTATTTGACACTACAATCACAGTTCTGTAAACTAACCCTTGAACTGACAAGATAAGTTGATTTATTGAGGTTTCAAGGGGATTCGACATTAAGGTGCCTTAAGGGTAAAGCAATAGTCCATTTTAAAATTTTCAAATTTTATCTCCTCCGCTGTATTGTTGGATGTATACATAAGGAATTTGTGTTTTCCTTGAACAGGAATAAATGGTGCCCGGTTTTAGAAAAATGACACACTTGAAGATAGATAGAATTATTCAGCTCCCATTAGTTTTCTATATAAATGAACGGTTTTGTCCACATCTATCCAGGGTTCCTGTTCCATTTTAGTCCAAACTTTCATCGCATTTCTTATGTCATGTCGTTTACTAGTTGTTTAAATGTTATTATTAAGTCGCCAAAACAAAGTTTGCAACAAAACTTAGTGTGTAGATAGAGTTCAGTGTCCCGATTGCTTCAAAACTTTTTTTCTGACCGCGCGTTTCCAAATGGAGCCAAATTTTCAACGTTATCCGATCTCGATAAATCAAGTTAACGCTTAAACGACTTTTTGTATGACCATACGTTTCAAAATGGCAGCCAAAACCAGTCAAATTTTCAGGTTTCTCGGAATTTAAAGTAAGTAGATGTAGGTAGATTTGTGTGTCCCGAGTGGAACGCTATGAGATCTGTGGGAATTTTGGGTCACTTAACAAATACAATACAATAAACCGCTTACGAATGGCATGTGTCTAAAACGGGTAAAATCATTAAAGCTTAACATGTTTAAATATAATCGTACCTTAAAGAACCTCTGTCATCACTCACAGATAAGATCATACAGAAACTTAACTGATTTCGATCCCGAATTATAAAGGTAACATTTGTTTAAATACTATATTTATCCATTGCTTTATTTAACGCAAAAAAAGAAAAAAAAGGCCACTGGACATATGGTTTAATTAGCAAAATAACAAGCAACAACAAGAAACAAACAAACAAAAAGACACAATACTAGAACAACAAATAAGTTATAAGATAGGTATTAGTGTATTTATCATTTAATCTGCATAATAATACGAGCGTAAAACCTTATTATGTTCAACTTTTCAACGTATAGCTTATTTGATCATCAATATAAAATGAATCCATTGTATACATTATTTCATGCATTAGACTTTCAGGTACTATTTTATTTTTAGGAAGTATTATAATTCGGTATGCAAGAGATTCTGTGTATACTCTTTATTGGACTTTTGTCGTCTGCTGAAGCCGAGGATCAGGGTGTTTACATAACACAAACATGGCCCGGTGGTTTCCATGGTCATTTTACACTCAGTCCTGATCACACCCTACATGGATGGGAGGCGACTATAAATTTTAATGGAAACGTTGATTCTTTAACTGTAAGTGTTTTGTTTTATAGACTTGCTAAATTATTGTGAAATATGCTGAATATCATGAACGTTTGTTTGTGATTGTTTGAATGGTGCTTAACAACACTTTCAGCAATTTTTCAGCTATATCAATGGCGTCCAGTTGTTTTTGGGGACGAAGATGGAGTATCTGGAGAAAACACCCAACATTCGGTAGAAAACTGGCCATCCTTGTCAATTTTTGTAGTCAAGTGCACCCAGCTTGCAGTGAGACTCGAACCAGCAACCTCAGTATTGACAGGCACGTGATTAACAGAAAACTTACAGCCACAGAGGCCCCAATTTATTTGTGATATCTATTTTTGTTTCAATCACTAAATAACGATAATTATGGCAGCAGACGACCTATATATATTTATCTTTATATTTTTTATTCTACAGTTTTATGGGGTTTTTTATTCTACAGTTTTGTGAGGTTTTTCTACAGTTTTATGGTTTATGTAGCTGAAGTAGTATAGGGCAGAGGTAGCTCCTGTGTTTTTAAGAATAGATTTTTTATTCTAATGTTTGGGTAGCCTATGTAGTACCGGGAAGCACGTGGTAAATTAAATGTGTTAAAGAATAAAGATTATTATTCTACTATTTTAAGGTTTGGGCAGCTGAAGTAGTATCGGGCAGTGGTAGCTCCTACGTTTTAAAGAATAAAGATTTCTCTGCTGACATTGCAAAGAATGATCAGTTGGTAATTGAATTCCAAGGCAGCGGTAATGCACCCAGTGGTGGTTCTGTTACCATCAAAAATGCAAATGCTTTAGGTAGTGGAGGGGTTCACACTGGCGGAGGCGCCCAGGCTGGTGGAGGTGAAACGGGGGGTCATATAACGCAACCACAGCCCAATGGACCAGGTTTGTTTATTATTATATATTGAAATTATTAAAATATTGGTTAGTTACTGTACTTGGTCCTAAAATTGTATTGATACCATGTTCTATGTCGAATGCTTAAGTAAATAAACCAAAGCGAAATTCCCTTCCAAGAGTAATATTTGGCTAAGTAATAAATTGCATGTCATGTGTCTTGCGATATGAAGCAATCTCAAAATCATATCCGTAGTCAAACGCCTTAGCAATATCATATCGTAATTGTTTCTGTAAATATACAGAAGATGATGGTCAAGGTGATATATGATTATTCGGCAACTTCGGTGAGTTCGCTTAATAGATTTATATATAAGATTTCGGCAAGTATTGGTTCAATGTGGTATTGAAATAATTTTTACATGCCTATGCATGATTTACATATATTTGATGTAATTGTAGCTTATTTTAACATTAATTCTGCCAAACCTTTTGTTTTAGAAGTAAAGCAGGATAAGCTCGCTATTCCGGAGCACATAACATCAACTCTTTGTTCATGGGTGTTGAATGTTACTTATTTCTTGTTAATAACACATCATTATGCACCATGTTTCAAAATTTTAGAAATAAGTTTTTATATTGTTCCTGGTAACTTAATTTCAGTATCGAAGATGAGATATGACTACGGCAAGGCGATGTCCCTTTCTATTCTGTTTTTCGATGCTCAAAGATCTGGCTATTTACCAGCTAATAATCCAATACCGTGGCGTGGTAACTCGGCAACCGGTGACTCAGGAGACGGCCATGACCTCTCGGGGGGTTGGTATGACGGTGAGTAATTTCTTTTGCCCGAATCCTTAATTAAGGAAAGGTATTTAATTTGATTTTTTCATTCCAATTCGATTTATTAAGACTTAAAATGTTTTCATTCAACATTTTGTCAGTTTAATATTAAATGTTTTATGTAACATTTCGCAGTAATGTGGTCATGATACGGTAATAACGGACAAATAATCAATGTTTAAATAATCCAGGAAATTTTATAGATTTAAAGTTTTTTTTAAACAACATGATTTCAAAAAATTACTTTTCAGCTGGAGATCATGTCAAGTTCAACTTACCAATGGCCTACTCGACCCATGTATTAGGGTGGGGCATTGAGAGATTTAAAGACGCTTACGTCCATGCTGGGCAGTTGGATATGATGTATGACATGTTACGAACGCCTCTGGACTACTTTATGAAGTGTTGGATTCCAGGTTCTCAAACCTACTTTGTACAGGTACAGATAGAATCGGAGTTCTGTTTTGTAATGTTATTTATTATTATTTTTGGGAGGGGTCCTAAGACAGCAATACATTTTAAACATTAATTGTACTTCTTAAAATCCTTCCATACGTTGTCTCTATGATAACTAATGCGCCGATAGTAAGCTGCAAAATTTCATATATCTCACAAAGGTGGTAAAGAGTTAATGATTGATATTAAGTCTGTTGGTAGTTTTTATTTGGATAAGATATAGATTTTTACTCCCATGATATGTTAACTGGTTCATATTCTTAAAAATGTTGTTTTCTAAAATACCTAAACGGACTGTTCAACTGTAATCATAGCTGCTACTCTAATTCCATCGTTAGGTAAATACGGGATGATGTATTAATTAGTATTAAGTTTTGATATTGCCATTATTCAGCTCCTGTACTTAACAGTCTGACAACAGTAGGACAACAATAACTTTACAGAAATGAGAAATACTTCTGGAAGTTTCGCCTTGCTGGTCAAAATTCAAAATTCAAGATGAACTAGGTCCGCCATTCGCAATAAATAATAAATACAAATATAAAAGAAAATAAACCTGAATACATTATGAAACCACCAAATGACAAAAACACTAGTATTTTTCATGAAATTAAAAAGATCATTTTGATTGTTAGACAATTGTTCTTACACAGATCGTTTTCAAACAGTTTATCTAGTCTGCATACGTATGTTTTGTTTGGTTGAGTTTTTTAGGTTTATAGGTTTTTAGCTACTTTTAGAAGTTTTTTACCGAATGTCTTTGCGTCAAGTTTTTATATTGAAGGGAGGAATCCCAAGTATAGCTTAAAAATCCCGTACATTCGGTCTGTAAACCTGGAAAGCTTTATTTCTGGTAAGACTAACTGCCTATTTTAGACCCCTCTCCACCGAGGCCTCTCAAGTACATACATGTATTTGTTGAACAATTGTTTCGATTATGTATTCTCGTGCTGCACCTTTGTTTTTTGTTTGAATGATATTTAACGCCACTTTCATAAATTTTTCAGCTATATCATGGCGTCCATTTATTAAGGTAGGAAGCTGGAGTACCCAGAGAAAACACCCGAACTTTGGTAAGAAAACCAGCAACTCGCGTCAATTAAGATTGGAGTCGAGTACACTCTGCTCGCAGTGAGACTCGAACCCGCAACCTCAGTAATCATACTGTACCTTTAAAAAGACTGTAAAGTTAATAAGAATCGTATCTAATGCACACAACAATACTTACATAGTAGTTATTTCATTGAAAGGTAGGTGAAGGTCATCAGGATCATGGTTACTGGGGAAGACCGGAAGATATGAACATGTGGAGACCTGCATACAAAATTGATGCAGGAAGACCCGGAAGTGACGTTGCCGGATCTACAGTAGCTGCATTAGCGATTGGATCCATTGTTTTCAAAGATAAAGGTGTTTACGTATAACCCCTGACTTGTTACAATTCTTATATAGGTTTTCTTGATCCCAATTATTTGGCCTGCTTGTATTTTTTTTAATTAAAAAATTTAATTACCACTGATTTGTCTAGTTTTAAAGTAAAGCGCTATCTGGCGTAATAAAAGATCTAAACTTGGTATCTTTAATGACATTTTATTTTCTCGCTAAATGAAGAATACATTATCGATGAGCGAGTTTGCATTGACATAACCCAAGCCTCGTTTGTTTGTTTGTTTGATGGTGTTTAACGCCACTTTCAGCAATTTTTCAGCTATATCATGGCGTCCAGTTTTTATTGGGGGAGGAAACCGGAGTACCCGGAGAAAACCCCCGACCTGCGGTAGGAAAACTGGCAATCCTTGTCAATTAAGATTGGAGTCGAGTACACCCTGCCTGCAGTGAGAATCGAACCCGCAATCTCAGTGTTGACAGACCACGTGATCAATAGTAGACGAACTACCTTGACCACTCGGCCACCGATGCCCCGCCTCGTTTGTTGTTTTGTAAATATAGTTACATAAAACGCACATGAATTTCTATGTCAAATATACGCTTTGTTGTATTTATTGTATTTTATAATATAGTTTATTTCATTCACTGCAGATGCTGGGTACAGTGAAAGACTGTTAGATGCTGCTAAGTCGTTATATCAGTTTGCTAAAGCACATCCGGGTATCTATTCTAACAGCGTTCCCGAGGCTAGAGACTTTTATGGGTAAGAATGTTGTCTCAATAAGTGTTTCCTGTTTTCTTACGTCCCCCGTCGAGGGTTTTCCCCCATATACAACTATTAGCGACATCACGTGACTTGTGTGACGTATTTTTGTCAGGCATATTGGATTTTCCTCTCAATAGAAAACATAGGTACGATTTAGAAAAACGCCGATATCATGTTAAATAAATACAATATATATGTTTTTTGCACATTGTTCATGGTTCTACAGTCTCTTATCTGTCGAATGAGATACATTTTATCAGTTCAAATTACTTGCAAAATACTTCCCATTTTGTTTGAAAAAAAGCCTTATTTTCTGCCTTCTGGTTACATAATTTCAATGCGAAATTGTCAATTATGCACTACTTCTGACGTGAATTGCATAAATACAGATGGTATAAACTATGTTTTGCACATATATACAAATACAAAATTTTAACTTTCACATTTTTAACACTTTATTTGCTGATCTTCATACTTCCCATTTCATTTGAAATTCGCTCATTTTACAATTTTTAACATGGCCGATCAATACATCTGCAATCACACTCTCCGGCACAGAGAACATAACTGGTTTCCAGATATAACCTCTGCCACACGTCATCTTCCATTTACTGCGGGACTACATTTGTCGTCTGTCCGTGACGTTTGTAAACAAAGAACGATGTTTATAAAATAATACACGAGATCTTATTTATTTTAATAAAGTCTTTTTAAACACTTTTGATACAGTTTTACATTGAAATTACTGCGCTTGTACGCGAAGCATATCCGCCATGAGAAATATCTCTCATGGCGCCAACCAATGTGTGGCAGAGGTCATTGTGGTTGACGCAGGATACCCAGAATCCTTTGCGTGGAGATGGCTGCAATCAGACAGGGGAAAAGGTTGTGTGGAATTTTTATGGTCTAATTATATCTCAGAAATGTGTAACATTTTAAAATTAGAAGTAAATATTTTAACAATTAAACAAAAAACAATTAAGAGCATTTGACTTACAAAATAATGTCATTAGAAAGTTAGAGCACAATTAACTGCAATTGGCACTGCTTTGTCTTGTCTCGAATTGAAAATGTGGTAAAGAACTTTGTGATAAACATTTATAAAGTGTTTCTATAAAAGTTAATTACAAAAATATCTCCATTTTTGTCGCATTTTTCTCGGAAGTCAAAATTCACGTTTTAAGGAATAAGCTTTTCAATATACATCCTTACAGAGAATACAAGTTTATGACATTTCAAGCTTTATCAGGATGACTGACACAGCATGAGTTTAATTTTAATACTTTAAAGGTGTTCTAAATAACATATCTGTCACAAATGTTTATTAGGTAACCATAATTTATTGCTAATTTTATGTGATTTATTAAGTTATTAACTATAGTAATAGTATTTGAGAACGAAAAAAAAATGATGCAACGGGAAAAAAATTAATAAACGAGAAACTCCATTAATGATAAAAATAAAAAAACATATTTACAAAATTGAAAAAATTGTCTCATATTAATAATATGATAAAAAACATACCAGTGTTATTTAATAATAGCAGTTTGATATATTCTAAAAATTTGCTGTTAATGATACACATCGATCGATCATTGAAATACAGAGTTATCGAACCTAATTATGACAGTAATAGTTGCATATGGGGAACTTCGGCTTCCTCTCCAATAAAATCTGGACCAAGATATAGCTGAAAAATTGCTGAAGTGGCGTTAAAAGGGTTTTTGCCATTCTATAATTAGTTCGTTGTAATTTTTATAATATAGTTCCACAAGTTGGCAAGATAATATGTGTGAAGCGGCTGTAGAGCTGTTCAAAGCAACACAGGACCAGCAGTATTTAAACGACGCTAAAGGATGGTTTAACGGTGGAACTGCATGGGGCTACTCATGGGACGACCAAAATGTTGGCTGTCAGGTACATGTTTCATTTTGTACTAAAAATTTTGTATCATTCCGAAATCTTACAGTAACAGTAACAGAACATAGTCGTTGACTTTATGGTTGTATGTGTTAATGCGCATGCACATGTGCAACCGAATTTTCTTCACTACCAACATTTTATAACAGATAGATCTCACACAACACAAAGAGGAAACGAAAACAAAAAACCAACGCAAACAGTGAGTAACCCAAACCCAATAAAAACATGTGCGCACTTCAGTGCTTCCGCCGACGGTTAAGCAGTATCTGTCTCTAATTAGACACCCACCGAGTTACTGAGTCATATCCTGGAAAAATTCTTATTCAGTAAAGCAAGCTATCAGAAATAATTACAGATCACACTTTTGAAACTGATTTTCCATAATGATCTAGAGTTAAATAGATGCCATTTTACCCGTCGAAAATGTTATCGATACCCGACTGAATACAGCTTTTAGATTTTTACCGATTGTGATGATAGTCGTTAATTTAACAGCTCTAGATTTCGACGAATTAAGACGTTAGTTGCAGTTAAACCAAATATATTGGAAGGCAAAAAAATTGTGATGTTTAATAGCCTTTATAACAAAATTTCAGAAGTTATCCAAATCTGTCTACGGCCACAATAGAAATATAAAAAAAACATTAGAATTTTATAAATGTTCAAATTTTATGACTGTCAAGTCAATGACTATATCACCCTTTAAACAATGATATTAATGTTTCTCGTTTTATTGCAGCTTTTACTGTGGGAGGTTACTCATGATGGCCAATACAAGGGCAGTGTTGAAGCTTTCGTTAATTCTTACAAACCCGGAGGCGGAATACCGTATACACCCTGTGGCCTTGTCTACAGAAACCAATGGGGATCAAACAGATATGCAGGTAAAAATTTAAAGAACAGAGGAACAGTATTATTAATATTTTCGATTAGTTCTATTTCCAATAATTGCATTTGATAACGTGTTCTCACTCTTCATATACGGCTATTAGCTAAGCCTTTTGATTGTAATCTCATTTTTCAAATCAACTAATGCTGCAGAAATTGACACAACCGCCGTTAAAATTTCTTGCATATTAATCAAAGATCAAATTAGATTATTTATATTCTCTAGATAGCAAAATGGAGAAACCAGCTTAAATGTCCAATATTTGATCTTGCTCTTCTATCTGGAAATTTGATTATATCTGTTATATACTTTAAGGAAACGCGGCATTCATTGCTGTTATGGCTGCAGCTGATGGAATTGGTGGCGACGAATACTTGAAATGGGCGATGACACAGATTAATTATATACTTGGTGACAATAACAGACATATGAGCTATGAAATAGGATTTGGTGACAATTTCCCTCGCCAACCTCACCACAGAGGAGCGTAGGTGTCATATACTTGGTTAACTTGTGAAACGTGTTTTCGTTAGGTTTTGGTTATCCCGATATAAACAAATATTATTGGATAAAATTCGAATTTAAAGTGGATGTCAGCCTCCATTTTAACCATTTGTATGGTGACACATCAACAATGTTTTTTGATGCTCAGTGTTAAACTGATAAATTGTTGTTGACACATTTAACAGTACAATAGATCTCATATCGGTGAAAAATCTTACCGTCCGTTTAAGACTTCTCGTAAAGAGCATGCTGAATGTGTTGGTAAACACACAGAGATAATGGCATTTGCACAGCACGCATTAAACGTTGAATAAATATGTCTAGATGTTCGCATTACTACGAACGCCCCCTGCGGAGGGATATTTTACCCGCATGTTGGAAAATCCGGTTCCTATTTCTGAGCCAGAAGGTATTTAGTAAAGTGCATTTTTGTTAATGTAAATTTTCGTAATGTTTCTAGAATACATTAGCCGGTTGGCTCTTTAAAGGAGATTAATAAAATATTTTGAATCTATTTTTTGTAGATCATGTAAACCAGGATGGTGCGCACCAGCTGGTCAAAATAGTCCTAATCAGTTAAACGGTGCTCTTGTTGGAGGCCCAGGACAGAATGATGACTACAATGACGACAGAAACGACTATGTTAAGAACGAAGTGGCATGTGATTATAATGCAGGATTCCAAGGAGCCTGTGCAGGTCATTATTTAATTAAATTTATGTGAAATAATTCACAGCTAATATAATACCTTGCACAGTGGTTAGAAATATGTGTTAATTTCTGCTGTGTAAAGTCAGCTTTCTATGATTTTGTTTGAGTATATGATCAAATAGTTAGGATTGTTAGGCTTCCTGTTTATTACATTAGGAATGAATTTCTTGAATTTAGCTCATACTACCAAAACTAATAACAGGATAACCATGACAATGACAAGGACCGACCATGTGATGGACAAACAGAAAGGCAATAACTTGCTTATCTGTGTACTTTACTAATACCCGTCTTGGGCCTCGGTGGCCTAGTTGTCAAAGTAGACAGTCTACTATTGATCACGTGCCTGTCAACACTGAAGTTGTTGGTTCGAGTCTCACTGCGGGCAGGATGTACTTAACTCTAATCTTAATTTTAAGATAGCTAGTTTTCCTACTGAAGGTCGGGGATTTTCTACGAGTACTCCGCCTTCATCCCCAATAAAAACTGGACGCCATGATATAGCTAAAACTTGCTGAAAGTGGCGTTAAACACCATTCAAACAAACAAAACAAACAAATACAAATAGCGTTTTGTGTCGTTCATATGGACAAATTATACTTTGATATATTTAAAACATGTGTATCTGAAAAATCCCAGTTTTTAAAATAATGATCAGATATTCATTTATTGACGAAATACAGACATCTTTACTGTTTTGTAGTTGAGATAATTGTTATTGGTCTTTTTTTATTATTATATGACAAGGTAGATGTTTATGTTTTCAGGTCTATATCATTTTGCTGTAAACAACCGATTACCACCTTCTCCTCCATCTAAATGCTGACAAAGAATCTGAAGTAATTGTTTTGAAAATAAAATTTCTTTTAGATGAATTATTAAGCTTGTTATTTGATTCAGTTTCAGAAACTTAATTCTGCACACATGATGTAATGGGTTAACTTATTGCTCTATGAAATCATTTCGGGTCTAAGCACGAGAATAAACATATGTATCCATATTGGTATATGTCATTAACTGACGGAGGAGAATATGATTCTTTTTATGTATAACTATTGAATTCCTTTGGCAAATGGTGCTATGAATAAAATAAAGCTTCACATACACAACCGGACCCACTCTTCTCTATCTTGAGGTTCATTATCTATTACACTCTCCGGCACAGAGAACATAATTGGTTCCCAGATATAACCTCTGCCACACGTCATTCCCCATTTACTGCGGGAATACATTTATCGTCTGCTTGTAACGTTTGTAAACAACGAATGATGTTTGTAAAATAATACACGAGATCTTTTTTATTTTTATATAGCTACACTTTTGATACAGTTTTACATTGCAATTACTGCGTTTGTACGCGAAGCGTATCCACCATGAGAGATATCTCTCACAATGTCAACCAATGGTATGGCAGAGGTGATTGTGGTTGACGTAGGATACCCAGAATCCTTTGAGTGGAGATTGTATCTATTATACAGAGATAATGACACTCTTCCATAACGGTTTAATGGATTTAACGTAGTCTACTTACTGACTAAATGGTTGTATGTTTCCATTCTCAGATCTTTTAAGAATTGCGGACTACTTGTTTTCTTCTACCAAGATCCCATGAGGATAATTTGTTTAGAAATAAAACGATACCTGAACAAAGAATATTAAGTATGCATATCCATTTTAAATGTGTATAGTGACGTGTCGTGCATTTTACTGATATTTTTAAAGTTATAATTATCACATGATCGCCGAACCGTATTCTTTTGTTGTTCCGATTCAGTGCATGTTTCGTTGCCCACCCCGCTGATATCATATTTGGATAAGAAAGTTATCTAATGTAAGTCTCTGTACATTTGTATCTTTTTAAACTTGTATGCCACCATTTCCACACTAAACAAAACACTTGGAGAATTTTTTTGACTTTGCTTCTGTAGCTGCAATACGTATTTGTTTGGATTGTTAAAAGTAATACTTTTGTTTTAAAAACGATGAAGGTTTGGTCAACATATTTGTACGTTTAATGAAACGGTTTCGCGACCGAAGGTACGGTTAGGCTACTTCTCTAGCAACTTATTTTTATATTTATTTGAGTGAAGAAAAGAGCCAAACCTTCCATTAGCAGCAGTATACATGGAATTTTATTTTTCTATTAATATAATATTTCAGGGCCGATTCATTTAAGATGGATTTTGTTTTGAAACTGTATTGTTCCTGCCGAAGATGCTTAAAAAAAGGATTCATGGCAACCAATTTTCTTGTCACTGAATAACTCTTAGTTCGGTGAATATTTACATGTGATCAATACCAGTGAGCTTGAGGAAACTACCGATTCAATCAAGTCGGTCTCTTACATTATCTTCTCAGAATAGACTGAAACGAAAGACTACAAACTAAAGTCTACGACAAGGATGATTACTTCAACTTCCCAATTGTCACTTTTCCGTTCATTGATACCTATATCCCATCAGCCCATCTTATAGTGTTTACATTTTACAACTCAACTAGACAAGACACTGGTGTTGACCAAAACGCTATTCAAACAGAAATTTATTATACCCCGGAGACTAGTTTGGGGGGGTATATAGGAATCACCCTGTCTGTCCGTCTGTCCACATCCCTTGTAAGCGCTTCTTCTCCTAAACAGTTTGACAGATTTTGATGAAACTTTACATGAAGGAAGTACATCATATGTAGATGTGCAAGAAGAATTTTCGTCGCTGTCGGATTATTCAGGGGAGATAATTGGACTTGAAGCGAAGCGGGGGGGGGGGTATCCCTTTGTGAGCGTGCTCACAGTCCACACTTGTTGCACCTAATTTGATGGATCTCTTCAGTAATACTATAACCTTCATCACAACTTAGTTAATTGTTATGGAAAATCCATCTCGCAAATGCGATCTGACTTGATTTTGAGTCTTATGGTGGTTTTTCTAACCCTAGATTTGACTTTTTTCACTGATATGACTATGAGTAACTCGAATTAAAGGCGTTCTTGTCCGAAGCAAATGCGTGTAACCAGGTTTTGTGTGTGGCGCGGCTTATTTATTTTTCTTGTTCTTTTAGATTTTTTCCTTATGTCGTGTGTCTGCTCAACCACACCTCGTTAGGACAACCATATTTGTATTTTACACCTTCTTAACCGGTTCCAAACGTCCAGTTAAATAGCCATGTTTATTCGGAGATTAAGACCGATCAGTTAGAAGACCCTACGTAACAGATAACGACAGCACATTTGAAGACCTACGATACGGTTTTAAAGCCGAATCATGGCAATTGGGAAGACTGGTATCCTTACATATATCAAGACTAGCGTTCAACTTATCGCTTTGCAAGCCATTGAGTTATATAGCAGAAACCAGAGATTAGTGGGAACTAAACAGATGCAGAGGCGAAATAAATGTACATGCATTATCTAATGGTTTATAGATAGGTCATTTAGTTGGGTTCTTCTGAATTCTTTCAATATCCTCTTTATTAAAACAACATTTCTCTGTTAATTTATTGCATAAAATTAGTTGCACAATTTTCGTTCTTTATCAAGGCATATTGAAGAGGTTGTCTCCATGTTCATCATAGCTCAAACTATTCATAGATGGTCACAAATGTTTTTTGTTTTCTCAGGGTACAACTCTAGGAATGGAAACGATAGCTGTAAAGGCAGATCTGTCAAATCAAATACTAAGAAAGAACGCTGGATAATACAAAATCTTATTTTAGTTAAAAAAATTTACATTTTCATTTCGTACAAGTAAACATACATCATAACAATGATAGGAATATTTTAGAAATTTTCTAATAAATATACACCTGTTACATAACAGAAGTAGATGCAAACCGAAAAACTAACAATATTATCATGAAATGGTACACTTTGTTGACGCGGTAGTAAAGCCATTGCAACGACTCGATGGAAAATTTCTATCTTGGAAATAAACAAAGAGTAATATGTTTATCGCTGTTCTGTAACATTGTGACGTCACGTTGTCCTTAAAAAACCGTCAATAATTATCCATATCGAGCGAAATACAGTTTAAAAACTGGCGATAATCAGACTAGTATAGAGAGGTGGGATTTTCTCAGATAGCATGATCAAAGAAAATTTGAACAAAATAGCGATAAAAGTATATTATTGAATTAGTATTAGCATCCAGTACGAAAATATTTCAGCTTTTTCGTCACTAGTGAAAATGTGGTTCTTATCTGTTGATTGATTTAAAATAAAAACGTCATAAACAGAAATAATGACGCCATAAACAAAACAACTTCCATTTACAGCGTATTCAAGTCATGTCCATAAAATTTAGGTTGGGAAAATTTCATTTTACAAATAAACTACTTTTTTAAATTAGAGAAACAGAATCTTACATTTATACTGTTAGATTATCGGATTTCTCCAATCTCGATAGTTAAATTAGGGTTTTCAAACTATCTTAATTGGAGAAATCATTAAATAATCCACTCGTACCCATGTGACATCTTATATTTCTCCATCTGATTTTAAGCATCAAGACAGCATGGCCTTTTCCTAACATGGAATGATGTACATGTATCTGATTTGGCGACCGATAGCTATTTGTTCCTTTATATGCCTACTAATATCCACCTGGAAGTGAAAGACTTCAAGCTGAAAAAGCCAGGTCATATTTCTAAGCTTGTAATTGTATAATGTTTCATAATGTAACCTGCAATACAATGTATTACTTAAGTGGGGTTTTTGGTCTCTAAAATACTTTGGTAAGTTAAATTTTGCCCACTGCATTTTTTAAAAAGATATTTTAGTAGAATAAAAATTCCTTAATGGTTTAGTTCTCTGCATTAACACCTGTTTAAGGGCTGGCTTTAGGTGTGTATCTTTAATTCCCAACAAACATCCTTGTGTATGAAATATTTTATATCCAAAAGACATTGTGTAGAAGACAAAACAATAGTAACACCAAAGATATTAGATTCCCCGTGTTTCAAGTACATTTGATAAGAACCCATATATCTGTAAACATTTGCAGACCAACTAAATTAAATTCTATACTATGTACATCAGAGATTGAACTTAGCCACGCACAAATAGTATGAATAAGGAAACTACATGACCTTCTATTCATTTAGTTCACAGCTTTGGATCGTTCCAGTTTAAGTCTCAATTTAGGTTTCGATATGATAAGGCATGTCAGTATAAATTCAATGATATTGTACAATGTTATTAGTGTATTTAGAGAACGGTGCAACATCGGAAAAGGTAAGGAATGATGTGTGCTCTAAATGGAAGATTATTTATTCCTCTATAAAGGTATATTTTACTGGATACATAGTCAGGCGTCTATCAACTTTTGAGTAATGTTTTCTTTTCCCGACGTAAGCCAACTAGTAGATACAAATTACTACGAATGGTTTCTTATCTTTTCATTGCACCCGTTTATGTACGGCGCGGATTTTTTTGCCAAATTTTTTGTTCGGATCGCCTTTTTTTCATATTTGTCTAAAATTTGTGTTTTTATAACAACCTTGAATCTGTTGTTTTAATTCGTATTGAAATTTTAAAAACATAATTAAATTTAATGTTTCACCAGTACAAAATACAGAAATGTTTGTGAAGAGAAACTTATTATTTTATGATATTGAGATGTTTTCTGCCAAACTCCACCAATGAATTCATTATTTTCATAATTTTAATTTAAGCTGTACAAACATAAAGGTAGGATATTACTCCTAAATATAAAGTAAATCTAATTCCTCTCGTTTAATATCTTTAGTTTGGAAACTAACTAAAATCTTTTATTGCAGAATGAAGGAGTTCCTGTGCATTATCCTGATTGGTTATCTGTCGAATACAGACGGTAATGTCCTCATTTATGTTGCAATACTTATTTATAATATGCGGAAAATTATAATCGATTGCTTTATTATATGTATATAATGGTATATATAAAGAATACTAACATTACAATCTCATTAGCTACAGTGTGTTTCTAAATCAAATTAGAGTTTCTACATAAAATAAAGAACTAAATCATGGCTTACTTGTTAGCTGAACTTTATGCACATGGTCATAAGCAGCCAATAAAACTAGAATGTACTTTGGCATATTTCTTTGGACTACCTTATTTAGTTGATATATATCACGTGACAAACTGCGATGTATTTCATGGCTAGTCATGAGCTTTTAATTCTTGCTTTATATTACAACAGTATTGATACAAATGTACATTAGAAGGAATTGCAGACGTTACGTGTCATTCATGAAAGACGTAAAATAGTGCTTGAGCATTTATTTTGCAGTAAATGTTGGTAAAAATGCATATTTAATACGAACATTTACATCATTTGTTCATGAAAAAATCTTAAATGATGAAGTTAACCTTATTTATAAGTACAGATTCCTAATATAAGAATATCGTTTTACTGTAGGAGTATCCCAAATGAAATATGATTATGGGAAAGCAATGTCACTTTCAATTTTGTTTTATGATGCCCAACGATCCGGTCATCTTCCTGCTAATAATCCCGTTCATTGGCGCGGAGACTCGGCATTAACTGACAACGGGGATGGCCATAACCTGGCTGGTGGTTGGTACGATGGTAAGTATTTTTCTAGGGACGTAAATACAACAAAATGTTAAAGATGTACAAAGCAAACAATTTATTCTTGTATGTGCGGGAGGTGTGAGACGCTAGAGACAATATTGGTGTATAGTAATTGGATAATATAATGTTTTTTGAACTAAGTGTAATTAACGTGTACGTATGAGTTATTTCTTAGTTTAATGACAGTCTCTTGTGTCCAGTCTACCACTGTTTTATGAACACAGATCCAAAGACCTAATTCTTTATACAGACATGTACTGTTACTAAAAGTAGCAGTCCATACAATCATGCAATTTTGAAAATACGCTATACATCTTAAAAGCTGCAACAAGTTTAACTTTGTATCGACGAATCATGTGTATACTTATCTATTTAAACTAAATGTAAAATGTAAAGATATGTTTGGTTCCCATCCATGTATTGAATGTTTGTCAATATCGCAAAGATGTTTTAGAATACAGTTTTTACTAATGCGGATGAAACCATTGTACTTCAACTATAATGTTTTCCTCTCCAGACTGCATTGTAGCAGTCAACAGTTTACGTCATACCAAACCTGTTCTTAGTTACATTATCTCATCTTCTTCTGAACAAATAAACATTGTGGAAGCAAAGCGTCCTATTAGATTATCGTACCTGTTACAGATACATGTAGTATACTAATTAGAGCTGTTTCAGCACTTTACTGGTCAACACAGAATACAACAGCTTAAATTAAATACACAGAAATTATATATTTTCAGCTGGGGATCACGTAAAATTTAACTTGCCAATGGCTTGGTCTACCCACGTGCTGGGATGGGGATTTGAGAGGTTTAGAGACGCTTATAGTCAGGCTAAACAGCAGGATATGATGTATGACATGTTAAGAACTCCTCTGGAGTATTTCTTGAAATGTTGGGTTCCTAGCTCACAGACATATTATGTCCAGGTATTTTGTGGACTTTAATAAACATATTAAGCATATACATACATAACAGACCACGTGATCAATAGAAGACGAACTACCTTAACCACTCAACCATCGAGGCCTCTAAAGTATATTTTAAAAGTAGAGCTATAAAAATTTTAAAAAAAATATTATTTGCGATATTGAAATAAACGATTGGTGGTGTTGCAGACATAAAAAATTCTTGGCTGAGCTGTAGAAATAAAAGAAATTGATTTTGTAATGGCATCCATTTTACATGTTGTAATGAGCAACGCACTATTTTCAGTGATCCAATTAACATTTTGCGCTCATAAATTGTTTCATAATTATGTATGACTGTGTGAAATCTCGAAAATGCCGGTGTTCAGTACCTATATATTGACTTGAATGATTTTAAATTGTCAGGTTGGTGATGGTAACTTGGATCATGGTTATTGGGGTAGACCAGAAGATATGCATATGGCAAGACCTGCGTTTAAAATTAATGCTGGAAAGCCCGGAAGTGACGTAGCTGGATCAACAGCAGCTGCAATGGCCATAGGATCAATTGTTTTTAGGACTAAAGGTACTTGTATCTGTTCAGTTTGGAACGCTAAGCAAGCAATTAATGACCTTTTACTGCTATTTAATATTATCAATATTGTCAATAAGCATATCCTTTTAAAAAACAAATGAATATCACATGCTCGTTGTACCAAGTATAGTGCATAAATATCAATGATTCGTTTTGGTTGTTAAAAAATGAGTCTAATGTTTTCATAAAAATCGATAAAGATGCTTAATAATTGTAGAATAGTTAACACATTATAAATAAACGAAAACATTGTTTATTTCAGATGCTCACTTCAGTGATCAGTTATTGACAGCTGCAAAGTCACTGTATGACTTTGCTAAAGCACATCCTGGTCTATATTCTGACAGCGTGCCTGAAGCAAATCAGTTTTATCAGTAAATAGTGGCGCATATATATATATATATATAATTAATCAGTTCGTAATCTTGTATACAGAAGTATATATTAAACATAAAAAGTCCAACGTAACCAGAATTTACATTTCTATTTTCACAAGCGCTTTCATGTATCATTACAATCTTCAGGTGAATGTTTTTGTGAATCTATTGGTAACGTTTACGTGACGTTACGTTATTGTTAAAAGGGAGATAACTTATTCGATAAACATATGTACAAATAATTAATAATATATATTGTATATTGTAAATTATGATCGTCCATTTAAAGATGGTTTAAACTTTTTAATTAAGTTTTTCTCCTTAATTTCTCATATAAATCCGTCTTCTTTAAATATTTTGTAAAAAGGGAATATTTATATTATTAATTATTTGTAATAACGTAACGTCATGTAAACGTTACCAATAGATTGACAAAAAAATTCACCTGAAGATTGTAATGATACATGAAAGCGCTTGTGAAAATAGAAATGTAAATTCTGGTTATCAATAATATTTACAATCATTGTCACTTGTTCTTGCGGAATAATACATGTATATCGTCAACGTCGTCAACGTTATCAATAATTCACGTGCTAATCTATCTTATTAATGATAGATCTAGTCTGCACTATTCTTAAACGTTTAAATTAGCCGCAGTTATTGATAACTATGTAATTATTATTTACAATTTACTATTTAATGACCAGAACTGATAGCAGTATAGTTTTGTCCTTCGTTGTAGCAGTTTTTAAAGTTATATTTCCTATCTACATGATCTGCTACACTGTCCATTTCGGCGCAACGTTCGTAAAAAAACACTTATTAGTAATCTTCATAAATTATGATGACAATATAGGAGATAAATATGGTATTTTTACTGGACGGAACTTTTTACTTAGCTGTAACTTTCGGCTGAGCAAAAACTATTTTCTTTTCTAATTTTATAGTTCCTCAAGTTGGAAAGACAATATGTGTGAAGCAGCTGTAGAGCTGTTCAAAGCGACAAAAGAACAACATTATTTAAATGACGCCAAAGGATGGTTCAATGGTGGTGCCCCATGGGCCTACTCATGGGACGACCAAAGTGCTGGATGTCAGGTAAATTTTAAATTGTTTAGCAATATTTTGATGGTACAGTCTAGATTGATAGGATGATCGTATTGTTTAAAAAAATACTTCCAACTTTATCAAACAAAAAGAGATGTATTGTTTTTTCTCAACAGCTCCTACTTTATGAAGTAACAAAAGAACAACAATACAAAACAGCTGTTGAAGGCTTCGTCAATTCATACAAACCTGGACATGGTATACCATATACCCCATGCGGGCTGGTGTTCAGAAATCAATGGGGATCAAACAGATATGCAAGTAAGATAAATGCATGAAATGTAGACTATAAAATTTTAACATATTTTTATAAAATAATCTGCCTACTGAATGAAGATTACGCATACTTTAACTTGTAATCTCCGTAAAGTTTGAGTATTGAATAAAACTTCAGATTTTAAAAGAGGTTAAATGAACTTTAATTATTATTTAATTCATAGTGTTACATTCCCTGCTTGCATGTTTTCATTTTTTAAATCTCTTATTATTCTGATATTAACATGTACCAGGATACCACTAGAAATCAATACAGGAGTGTTTGGGTGATCCTATTGAAGACAAATCGTCATTGTCAACGATTCACGGTTTTCCTACCGAAGGTTGGTGGTTTTCTCTGTGTACTCTGGCTTCCTCCCTTATAAAAACATAAAGCCTTGATAGTGGCGTGAAACACTTTTCCAACAAACAAGCAAATAAACACACATACAAAATCACCCATTGTAAGAGAGAGAGCATATTCCTGTAGGTAAAATTGTAGGTAAAAATTGTAAGTAACAATCTCACTTTATTGTGCCATATTAATTGTCTAACAAAATAATAAGGAATAGTTTAAGTTTTGTAGAACTAAAGACTTACCTCGAAATAGAGGACAATTCCGTCTCTGATTTTTAGGTAATGCCGCATTCATTGCTGTGATGGCTGCCAATGATGGAATTGGGGGTGATGATTACAAGCTATGGGCAATGTCACAGATAAATTACCTTCTTGGAGACAACAATCTCCATATCAGCTACGAGATAGGATTTGGAAATAATTTCCCACACCAGCCCCATCATAGAGGAGCGTAAGTTTGTTACAGTAAATATGACATAGATGCAAACAGTACTTAATGTACAGACATATTTCCAAAATTATATCAAGATTAAACACAATTTTCACTTCTTTCGAAAAGTTTTAATGGAGAAAGAAGTCAGAATAAATTAAACTTAACCATTAACCCAAAGCAAGTGATTTAGTAACATAAATTTGCAAGTCACACGCTTAAAATATTAAAAATTAAAATTAATATTTATTGCGAAATTGATAAAAGCTTTGATTCATTGTTATAAATGTATGCGACTGTACACATTAAAATTCAATAATTTCAAGCTTATCCAATTGCAGGATTAGGTCCATGAGATATAAGATTTTATAATAAAACATATCTTATATTGTTCGCTTGAATAGATCATGCAAACCAGGATGGTGTGCTCCCGCTGGCCAAAATTCTCCAAATCAGTTAAACGGTGCTCTTGTTGGAGGTCCAGGACAGAATGATGATTACCGTGACGATAGAAATGATTATGTTAAAAATGAAGTGGCTTGTGATTACAACGCAGGATTCCAAGGAGCATGCGCAGGTACCCTGCATATTACATCTTCTATTTAAATTTTATTGTTTTAATATTAACACGAACCCGATCAGGATAATGATAATTAAAATAAAAGCAGCAGTATCTAAAGATACATGATATTAGCACCAAACAGTTGTCTTAAAAGAATAACGCGACATTGCACAGGTACAATCAACGGTAAAGACTGCTTTGTAATAATTTCACGACACATAATACGAGAAATACACTAAAAATGTCAAAAAGACATAACACACACACACACGCACACAAACATACAAAACAAATAAGAGTGAAATATGTCTTACTTCATAAACTCTTAACTTGAAAACATTATATGCGAACTTAACTTACATTTCCTTATACATATACATTTATTGTCTTTCCCGTTCTCCCATAAACAGAATTGTGTACCGTGAGAATATTTACTAAACGAAAAAGGCAGTAATGCATTTGTTTTAATTTATTATAAAGCAAATATTATGTCTTTAGAATAAACGTGAAAAATACATTATTTAGCAGACTTTAGAAATTTACCCGTTTTCACCTTTTAAAACGATGAACTGTATAACAGAACCCATGCAATTAAAATGTTTAACAGTCTCTATTAATTTGTCTTTCTGTTATTTTCTCAGGTCTCTACCACTTTGCTGTACATGATCAGTTACCAGCTGCTCCGCAACCCAAATGTCATTAACGAATAGTGTTTTATTATAGATGCAACGTTAATATTTACGACAATAAATGCTTACGACATACCTAAATGTTTACGTTTAATTCATATAAAACAATAGCTAATATGTATCCAACATTTAGATATAGTATGAGCGTTTTTAATACTAACAGTTGAATTAAAACTAATGGTTGATGCTAAGCGAGTTTCAAGGCTGTAATACTTAGGTGTATTAGTAAAAGTTATTATCATATATTTGTGCTAAAACTACAAATATGTATACTCTGGAGTAGACAATTCTATATACATAAGAAATAATGTCGCTATATGAGATTCCGTATGGTGTATATATGGTAAAAACCGTTGACATCAATGAAGATATATAAAATATATTTGTTAATTAAATTAAATGTATAAAACTAAAATTAAAATGTAGATATTGTTAAAGCCGGAACCGAGTTCATTTAAATTTTCTGGTAATATGGAATTTAAAGTTACTAATCCACTAAGCACAACACCGAAATATCTGGATATAATTATAATTATGCAAAAAGTTTATTTATTTCTAAGATATTTTTAACTATTTTGCTTGGGTGAATAGGAATGAATTAAGTGAACATATATCCAAAAAGGTGTTAGATTCATGTGAAAATGGATAGCATCACTCATTTCGTCAACTTCACCTGCGTAACGACTGCTTTAAGTCGTTTCTGGCAAAATTGATAGCTTGTCTTAGGAACAAAGACCTACATTAAGATTTGCATTGAAGTTTTGTAAAATTGGATATAGTCAGGTCGCTAGTTGCAGGACATGTAGAGGTATATGTTTTGTTTCTTCCGTTAAAGGCCGATTTCTGGTACAGATGACCCAGTACAGATGAGCTCACGCGCACACATCTGTACTTGCTGCGTCATCCAATAAAAACGCCAGAAACAAGATCGTTGTTATGGAAGCATAACAACGTTCTTGTGTGACGTTCTTGTTTCCGTCGTTCTGATTGGATGTCAGAGACAATGGAGTCTACAACAATGGAGAGTCTATAGGATATAGCGATTTGAAAGTTGTTGGTTTACGGAAGAAATAGGTACTTACATGCGCTTTTGGGAAAGTCCGTGTGATCTTTCACTCGTGATAGAAATTTTTATGTCTTTTGGCTCGTTCCGCTGCGCTCCACTCGCAAAAAGACATAAAATTTCTATCACTCGTGAAAGATCAACCGGTCTTTCTCAAAAACGTATGAAAGAACCTATTAATCTGTTGCAATACACCCTTCATGTCATTGGCAGTCAAACTAGGGTAATATGTACATATAACCCCATTCTATGTTAATTATTGGAAAACATTCGTAAAAGATATGAAAAAATCTTTACTTTCTGAAAATCTGCGCCTATAGCAAATTAACCCAAATTTTAAGGTGTTGGGGCATATTATTTAATAGTCTAACTTCTAATGTATTTGCTTAGTTTCCAAATTACCCACAACAATGAACAACAAAAAATAACAGATTTTATACAAGCGATTTTGTGAAATAATGCAGATTACCCTTTAAACTTTTATTCAGACAAGTTTGGAAATATAAGTCAATCAATGCGCTAAGATAATCAAAAGAAGTTGATGTATACAAGTACATATTGCAATGACATCAATATATCCAAAACTTAGTAGGTCAAAATTTCTTTCAAGGCAGTAAGAGGTTTTCAGCAAACAAAGGCAATATATTTTATACACTGCAGTCATCATGAATAATATTACCAATGTTAATATAGTTAGAACCAATAATACATAATAAAATAGAACATTAATGCATGCATAAATTACACATGACAACTTACTCCTTATCTTAATTCATAGTTGATTCCAATAACTATTGCAAAACATTGCTGAAACAATTACATACTTACCTAATGGAATTTGAATGCAATTAAGGTATCTCACCCATAATTGACCACGTGATCATATTTGGTGTCCCGGATGTCAATTGTTTGTCAATAGAGAAGACCTCGGTAATGTTCGGCAAACATCGGAACTACTATTTGAGCAATTAACTTTTTTCCTCAAACCTGTTAACATTGACTCAAAGTAAAAAATATATTTAATTTGTATCATTAATGAGTAATATATTGATTAAATAAAGCTGCATTTCTTGGTCTAAAACTAAAATTAACGGCGACTTCAATTGTGGGTCGGATACCTTAATAAGCTCGACTGACATTATTAGTGGTGTCTGAATGCATTAAAAGACACTGTGAAAAGCGTCTTTTTATGGAACATTGTACTTGTGTCTGATTCAAGACATATAAATAAAAACAAATACATGCAACGCGAAGTCCACTATAAACTAATTTGAACTAAAGTGCTCCAAAAGGATAGAAACAGTTTCCAGTCTACATGTGGCGCCAGTCTTGGTAATTAAGGAAATTATCATAAAAAGTTGTCGTTAATTAGGTAAATTGACGGAAATTATTACGACAAAGCAGACAAATCCTGGGCCAATTGTGAGACATCACAGTGTGTGTATTCTTAGTTTCCGAGTCCTTATCTGACCACTTGTACCGGACGACACAAGGTCAAAATAGATTGTAAGGGTTTTAATTAATGGTATTTTATAGAGAATATAATTTAATCGTAAAAGTACATGCTTGATATATGTATAAATGACCGTGTTTATAGTGTGTTTACATATTAATCAAGGTTAATTTGTTGGTTTGGTTTCTATTGTATTCTTTATAAACACGAATACAATAGAAACCAATTTCTGCACGAATATAAAGCAAATTATATAAATGAATTTTAAACAGTAATTGTTTAAAGTATTTCTTTTAAAAGATTTATTCCTCAATAACACACAAGCAAAGATTCTCGTTACGCTTACATCTAGAAATGTTCGATTTACATATTTGGATTTTTAGTTTTAAAGATTTGTAAAATTAAAGGAGTTACTTTGAAGATAAACTTACTGCTGTATTTTCTTACAGAACAATTAGAAAG
Organism: Limnoperna fortunei; assembly: GCA_944474755.1. Lineage (NCBI taxonomy): Eukaryota > Metazoa > Mollusca > Bivalvia > Mytilida > Modiolidae > Limnoperna > Limnoperna fortunei. The sequence goes on from OX104122.1 coordinate 23,713,420, forward strand.
GTCTTTCCCAGATTCCTGTAGGAAATTAATTTTTCTTCATATGTTGTTTTGAACTTGACTACATAGGTTGCTGGGCCATTTTTAGGAGGAATAGACTATTTCTGTGGTCCTGAGTAAAACAATACATGGTTGTCAAGGTCTTTTGTGGCCGTTGCTAGGGACAAAATGCCACTTCCGCTTGTAAAATGACATATTTCACTTAGGTACATCATCCTGATTTAAAAAATATATGGTTGCTAAGGACTTTTTGTAATGGTTACCATGTTGTTATGACCTTGACACGTGACCTTTTAAATAGGGCTCAAATTGAAGACCTTGACTTGGTGATCATAGTAAACCTATATGCTTACTATATTATCTCTAACCGTTTTCAAGTTATATGCAAAAAACAGAAAAACCGAAATGAGTCAATAGCTGTAACTCGAAAACGGTTCATCGCACAGTTTCGGACTATGTATAAAATGAGGGTCTTGATGAGAAGAGTATTTTTCCCATTTCTTGTCTTTTTCTATCTTTTATAGTTGTTGAGTGGTAATGATGACAATATTAGAGGCCTGAGGTCGAGGTCACTTCTGAAGTTTGACTTTGAGATTTTCTGTAGGGACACGTCACAGGACGACAAATGGTGAAGATCTTTCGTGATTTCGACGGTTTGTGAATTTTTGTGATAAGCGGAGTCCTTGAAACATTCCATGGATACAGCACGCCTCCGCTCGTCAGAAATTTTAGCCATATTATGTCATAGAGTTGTCCCAAAAGTTCCTCAACATTTGTCACTTTTCAGTTTTCTTGAATCTATTATACTTCCAGAGAGTGTTTGGGCAGATAACTCTGTAAACAAAAATATTTCGGTTTCATAGGGTGAATTTCGAATAGACTTTCAGTGCCCAAAACTTGTCGCGAAAGACCAAAATGTTATGTAGCGTAGTTTTTAAACTGTTTGGTTTTGAAGTTGGCGGAAAAAAAAAGAAAAAATAATAATCCAAGCAAAATCAATAAGGTCTTCCCACTGGAAGTGGGTAAGATTTAATTACGATTTGAAATGTATTCAATTATTGACATTTTAAAAGCGAGGATGTTTTGATGTTGGAGAATACGTTTTTGTTTCAAATCTTTTGTTCTGACAACGTAAAGTTTAATGTTGATGACATAGACAATTCATCAAGATTTTGTGAAGGTGTGTAACTCCACACAGAGAAAGACATCAGAAACTAGAAAAATTCGCCTATGTCTTTCTATTTACTCTTAAAAATGGTGGGTGTATAACAGCATAACATACATATATTAAGTACAACTAGATTCGTCCTGTTTTAAGACGCGACAATCAAAATCTTTTATCCTTTAAGACGATATCAGACCTTGACATTATATTGTAGATAAGACCGTCTATATAAATGCAATATAAGTTTGGCAGTAGTTTACTCGAGGAACATACAAAGGTAAGGTAATGTCTTGAACTCCAATGCAGTTTTTTGTATCTTTTTAATATATCGGAGTTGATAACTCTTTTGAAGTACTATGAATTAAATAAAACAAAGAGATGTCAAAAGTAGTCCTTTATAATACTATTTCATGACTTTTTGAATTATATTTTACTTCTTTTATACAATTTATTTCTGGAGGTCTCCATAGCTCGACCCAAAGAGCGTATACCACAGAAACTCTTGTGATGTGGATTGTCCGAATATACGAATTGTTATCTAAATAGTCCTACTGCGGACCATATTGGATAACATGGATGACGCTCCCTGCACGATAATGCCCTCTTGAGTAGATTTGAAAAAAGTAGGCACATTATAGCCGGCAGAAACTAAACTTTCCTTCATACCACACAGTTCACAGGCGGTCAAATTTTTTTTATCTAGGACCTTACTTATGGAAAGCCTGATCGCGGACAACCGTCGGTAGTGTTGACAGTGTTCTGTAAACATTTTAAAAAAAAGAGTAGGCTTATTGGAGCTTCTGCAAAAGCTAAATTTTCTGTCCCTAGCCAGTACTCTATACTTATCCAGTGTCAGTCTAGATTTTGTCCCCGTATGCCCATTCGTGTTGATTAATTGTTTGTAAACTTGAATAAAGCAGAAATATTGCTCGCTAGATAATAACAAACATTTAAATAAATTAATTAATTTGTTCTTCTATTTGTCCATTACATTTCCCGAATTATTATTTTTTTTTCGTTCTTCATAAAGCTGCAATACTGCTTCGCCTGACATAAATGAGAAACCATTTATTAATCAATTAATTTTTTCACAAAAATACATATTGTTCTGACTAAAAATTTAAATGTTTAAAATTTTACCAACTGTGTCTTTAAGGAATGTCTCGACCGTCGTTACTCAGAGGAGTAAAACTACTTCCTTTTCATATCAGTCTGCTTGCATCAATAAGATACCTGCCCAATGTTGGATATGCTAAGTGTATTTTAGTAATAACAGCTGATAAAAAATTGTCTTCAAGTAAATAAGCTATAGTTATGCCATCTCGATTATCTTGAGAACAAAGTTTTTAATACAGACTGTGAAATATGCATTTTTATTTGTCTCAACCAAGAATCCATACTGTTGTTCTCTAGTAGGATACGTGATAAAATTCCAGTTATAGCGGTAGTCCGTCATGAATCTATAATGTTATTTCTTGACTAAAGTGTGGTTTAACTTAAGGATAAAACATTTATGGATTGGTAACAGTAAGAATAATAATACGTAATCAAAGTTTACATATCGTTACTTAAAAAAAACTGCCTCGGAAATGAAGGTAGAATTAGACAATTACGACCAACTGGCAACATAATGACACATGTAAGGAGAACTTTATGTGCATCGTCGGAGCTCTATGTTTATCCTAAGCACGGAGACTATTAATTTCAACATAGAAGCCATTCAAATAGGTTTAAACCACAACAAAAACTGTCCATAAACCCCCACAGGTTCGCAAAAGAAGTAGCGTTCTGCTGTAAAGTGACAAATATATGGGTTTTTTCTACTAAATACTTATTTTGATTGTTATATATTACGACGATTAACTTACACTCTATTCAAGAATGAAAACGTTCCTGTGTATCTTCCTGATTGGTTTTCTGTCGTCTGCTGACGGTGAGGCTCAAGGTGTTTATATCACCCAGGTTTGGAATGGCGGTTACCATGGACACTTCACACTATCACCTTCCCAGGCTGTTCATGGCTGGAAGGCACATTTAATATTCAGTAGCCCGGTTGATACGCTAGAGGTAAGGACTACATCTTAGATCAAGAAATATATTATTTAGAATCTTGTGCAAGCTAGTAGCACCATTCTAAATAGATGTTACATACCAGTAAAGATGCAGGTCTTCTATCCGATTCTAAGAAGTTATGTTAATTTAATGCTTTTCGTCAAAGTCTAGAATGAGCAGAAGTTGCTACAAACTAAAATATTTAAACATAATTTATTTGACAATATACAATTTATATGTTCTTTAATAGTAGATTTACATTCAAAATTTCGTACACAGCTTTGGACCGCCGATATTATTTCTCATTCCGACGATAAAAAGGAATGGGTGCTTACTAACAAAGCATGGGACGGCGATATCAATGCAGGAGCCGAACTAAAAGTAGACTTTAACGGTAGAGCACCAGGAGACTCGGCTCCAACTGCGACGGTTTACATAGAAGGTGTAGATCAAGCGCCATCTGGCGGTGGTCAACCTACTAGTGGCCCTACACAGACCGAAAGCACTGAAACGGGTGGAACGGGTGGACAAACTGCAGCGCCATTTACCGGCACAGGTATGCAGTCATTTGCACAATATAATCTAGGGTCTCAAATTCGTATTCGTCCATAATAACCTCAGATGTTCATTTTTATTTTCGTTAACTTAATTCCTACATGACGACGATAAAGTAACATAAACATCTTGGCTACTTTTACGCAGTTTTTCTCCTTGATAAAATGCAAGAGGTAAGTATTTAAATCGAAATAGATGATTAAAAATGAACATCAAATAAAGAAAAATTGCCTATACAAATTTGACGGCGCTAAAAAAACTAGACTGACCATATATAAATACAACTTATATATAGATTCTACCCTGTTTGTAATTTATGCTTACCACTCGCGATAGTTATATTTTAAAAGGTTAAAATACTAGGCTTTTCAAGAAATTTAAATTGAAAACATTTTAATAACGAAATAAATAAATGCCGTAATAACTGGGTTAACAGTTAAAAATTGTTTTTAATTATCTAATTGAAAGTTTCTGAGTGCATTTTCCGAATGCATTTGGAAGGAAAAATAATTATCAAACTGATCAGAACATGTTAACACGCCGAAATACTCGTTATCAGTATTGTCTTTATTTAGGTTAGAAACAAGAACACGACAGTTAAGATTTGAGTTCTCATAACCTGTTCTTTTCTTTTGCATTATGTAACGGAAAGAATCGTGCAGCGGAATTTTTTAATTTATTTTTTATTTGGAAATAAAACAAAATCAAAAACAAATTAGCAGAGACATTTTCTGATATAAAAAAGATTTTTAGTATGGAGTTCTCAACAATTTCCCCTATGATTACTGTAGAAATATTTAACTGCTAACAAACAAAAGGAATTGGCGAAATTATACAGACTTAATAAGCTAGGACCAGGCGATTGTTGTCGTTTTCGGTTTAGGCGGGAAGAGCCTCGCGGTTTGTCCGAATACTATTACGTTACGAAGTTACGAAAGCAGACGAAACCTTTGAAAATAATGCAAGATGCATGGTAGAAACAAAATGGCTGACTTACAATGTAAAATGCCAGTAGCAAAAGTCAAGGACGATTTGTGACATGTAAATAACAGAGGCATTGTATGAAATATGGGCGTGTTATAGTAGACTAATTTTTTTCTACTGGATTTTCGTAATCAGGTACAATATGGAAAAAATAACAAAATGCAAGAAAAAAACTGACTTATAAGGGGGTGTGATTTTAAGTATAGGGAACAAATTTCAAAGAAATGTGCTGTTTAGATTTGTACAAAAGACGATAATGGTGTACGTATTGTTAATTGAAAGGGTTGTTGATATTCTGAAAGTTGAAAGTGATCAATACAAAAATAGTATTATCTTATATTTGATTGGGCCGAGAATAAAAGATTCGTTTGCACTAAAACTTGGGTGACAAATGTTAAACATATAGTAAAGAACGTTTGAGCGGGCTTCGGTGGCCGAGTGGTTAAGGTAGTTCGTCTACTATTGATCACGTGGTCTGTCAACACTGAGATTGCGGGTTCGAGTCTCACTGCAGGCAGGGTGCACTCGACTTCAATCTTAATAGACCAGGATTGCCAGTTTTCCTGCCGAAGGTCGGGGGGGGGGGGGGGTTCTCTGGGTACTCCGGCTTCATCCAATAAAACCTGGACGCCATGAAATAGCTTTAACATTGCTGAAAGTGGCGTTAAACAATATTCAAACAAAACAAGAAAGTTTGACTGCATAGATTAATCTCTGTTTAAAATTACAATCTGGATTTGAAAATATAACTGTGAATAGAATGAAACCCAAATATATTTTAAATTATATTATAAATTATAATTAAATTTTGTAATTTAACAGTAAATCTCGTGTTTCAATATTGCATTAATTTTGTAATATCCGGATTAGACCAGTTAGATTTTTTCCGACTTGATAAGCTGATATTAGTAACTAGTAAAGATGGACATGTTCTCCTATTTTGAACACATGATGTCATCTGTTGTTTAGAGTGGTTTGTGTTGCTTACTGTGTGTTTTGACTGTTGCTTGTTTTCGCAATTCTGTCAGTCTTTCCATTTGTAATTATGTACATGGATTTTGGTCTTTTTATTACGCCTCTGTATTTTCTGGTGTACCTTTAAACCGAAATTCATAAAAAGGATTAAGCGGACGTCAAAATGTCGTTCTACGTCATCATTAAAGGTTCAAAGCGTCTCATAATTTCACGTAATCTAACCGTCGACACTAAATACTGATAACTTTTATCTAATTTTATACCATTTGCAATACTCTCCCAGCCACTCTACTTAAATATTGATATATGCACATCGACAATAAAATGTGACCAAAGGTAAGGTTTGTCAAAGTTGTGTAAGGGTTTTACTGCAACATATTTCGTCGGTTAAAATGACTTCTATATTGCGATATATTTTCTTTAGATAAGTTTTTTTATCTAGTATTAGCATTGTTCTGCCAGTGGTGTGTAAGGACTGAATTATTTATGATGTTTATTTCAGGAGGATCAGCAATGAAGTATGATTACGGCAAAGCAATGTCTCTGTCCATACTGTTCTATGATGCACAAAGATCTGGTAAGCTACCAGCCAACAATCCCATCCCTTGGCGTGGAGACTCTGCTCTGGGTGACAGTGGTGATGGCCACGACCTCTCAGGAGGATGGTACGATGGTAAGCTTTGATGAATTGTTTATTCACAAATGATTTGTTATTTATTTATTTATTTATTTATAAGTACTTCAATAGATTAAACGACAACGACATGTTTCGTGTTATTGTACCATATAATACCCTTGGATTGAGCCTAGACGTTGGCATTGGATTGCACGATCTAAGTATTGGCCTTGAGCGAATGGATGTTGGCATTGGGTTCTGCATTATATCATCTGTTTTTTTTAGCGATCTACGCTTTGTCCTTGGTTTTAATGATCTATATGTTGGTCTTTACTTTGTTATTTGTTTAAATTATCTATATGTTGATCTTGGTTTCGGCAATATAGATGTTAGCCAATTTAAATATAGAACGTTTGACTTTGGTAGATAACTTAAATTTTAATCTTAAGTTTGAACAATTTGACAATTATATTAAGCTGAAAAAAAGCAACAACAAAAAAGGCAAAAAATCGGAATTCAATATAAAATCCAACCACTGGCTAAAATAAAAAAATACAGAGACAAACAAACAACAATCATTTAGAACCTACACGGACAACTGCAGTTAAGCAACACCGACCGTGTATTTGACAGCTTTAACTTAACCGTTTAGTCTCCTTTTTTATTTTGAATCGTTCAAAGAATATAATATCGAAACTTAAATGTTTCATTTTGGTTATTTGTGATATACTATCGTTAGTTCCTTTTAGTCTTTAAATTACCATTAAAATACTTGAATATTCGTCTATAAAAACAACTGCAGTTTTCCTGCCGAAGATCGGGGGTTTTCGCCGAGTACTCCGGGTTCCTAGCCCGATAAAAACTGGACGCCATGATATAGCTGAAAAATTGCTGAAAGTGGCGTTTAACAACATTCAAACAAACGTCAACATTAGTAGCGTTTTGATAAAACATGGGTTTTTTTTGTTTTGGACTGACATTTTATTTGATAAAATATTGATTTGTAACACAACTAACCAGAAAGCTTAACACAATGGCATATTGTGTCCTACATATCAAAATAGCTTATGTCTGTGTGTATAGTTGGATTTAATTTCAAAATAATCATAATAAACTTAACTGCTGAGAATCAAGCAAAATTAAACTTACCTCTGATTAATTATAATAGATGTTCAGTATTTTATTGTTTGCCATGCGAAATTATGATGATATATGTACTTGGTCTAATACCGACATTCTTTTTTTTATCTTGATTTGTTATACAGTCTTACTATGACATTTTCGCAAGATATCAGATTGAGAAAACAAATATCGTCTCTGTGTGTGTGTACTGCTGATTTTTGTTTCAAATTAACCATAATGCACTTTGCAGCTGGTGATCACGTAAAATTCAACTTACCGATGGCTTGGTCTACACATGTGCTTGCATGGGGATTTGAGAAATTCAAGGACGCTTATGAAAAGGCCGGACAGCTTGACATGATGTATGACATGCTGAGGACTCCACTGGACTACTTCTTGAAATGCTGGATTCCCGATTCAAACACATTATATGTTCAGGTATTTGTTGTGTATATCGTTATACGTATTAGACGGGAGATCGTGACGTAGCCCAACTTAGTTGCGTTGTACGTATTAGACGGGAAATCTTGACGTAGACCAACTTTGTTGCGTTATAGGTATTAGACGGGAGATCGTGACGTAGACCATCTTACTTGCTTTAAACGTATTTGTTGTGATCTCTTGACTTATATTCTGGTCTGGTAAATCTAGTAGGTTACATGTGTTGAATTGACTTTTTGTTGATATCGTTGCAACATTGTCGCTAAAACCATGGTAAGCAGTCTTTTTTGCTCATTGTTGCATAATATACTACACAGTCACTTGTCGTCTCTAATTGTATGGTTTTATAACAAACAAACCATGTCATGCCACGCTCATTCATGCAGTACTACAAATTGCATTGTAGTCCGAAAAAGGAGATTACGCTTTGACGAATCTGTACATGCTGTGCCGGTTATTTAAAATTACGTCAAAAACTTTAACGCGAAACGTTATTTTCTGTAAACATGGTAGATAGATAGGTTGCTGTATTTATACTAGCGGACATTCTAATTGGAAATAAAAAAAATTACTCCAAGGTAGGCGAGGGTCATCAAGATCATGGTTACTGGGGAAGACCGGAAGATATGAATATGAACAGACCTGCATACAAAATTGATGCTGGAAGACCCGGAAGTGACGTTGCCGGATCTACAGCAGCTGCATTAGCAATAGGATCAATAGTTTTTAAAACTAAAGGTATTAAAATTTATCTGACATTATAGTATTGTGCATCAGAGTTTTATCAAAAAGAAACCAATTTGTACAACAAATTTTAAAATAAAATGAAATCTCAAAGAAAAATACTAACATAATTACAGCTGGATTTTTATAAGTTTTATGTGTGAAATGTGATGCCTTTATAATATATATTTTTGATCACTCCATTGTTTGCAGACCCAACATACAGTGATAAGTTATTGACAGCTGCTAAATCGCTGTACCAGTTTGCCAAAGATCACCCTGGACTGTATACTAATAGTGTACCCGAAGTCAGAGATTTCTATGGGTAAGAATATCGCGTAAGGACACAGTTTGTAATGGGGTGCAGGACACTTTCACTGAAAATAATTTGTCAATGAAATTTCTTTAAATTCGCCAAAGTGTTAGTTTTTTATATAAGTTATTATAATTCAAAATAAAAAAAAGGGGGTATCAGAGCTTATTTTCTAGAGGTTGAGCACAGAAATTTAAATTTTTCTAATGTATTATACAGAGAAAGGAATAAAAAAGCACTAAAATAAAAAATAAAATAAAAGATTACAAAAATTCTTTCCAATGAAATATTCTGACCTTTTTTTTTATATAATGTCAAGCAATAGCTATACATTTTAGTAATGGAAAGAAAAATAGAGGTCTCCGAGTTAAATATTTGTCTATACGGGAAAAAGCTGGTCAAAAGTGCTAAAAAGTGGTATTTTTTCGTCAAAATTACTTCCCTTGTAAAAATTTCACTTTCAATATTTTTGCCAATACAGAACTCATTTATCCGAAAACTTTATTTCAACCAAAAATAAATTGAAGAAATAATATAGGTATAGGACAATCATAATTCATTTTAAATTTATGGAAATGAAGGGTTAATATTGAAAGAAATTTTTATTAAATTTACCATAAATGTTCTATCTATTTTGAAAATTTCCCATAAAATGGCGGATGGTGTCCTGCATCCCCTTAAATATTATTAACCAGAAGTTATCATGGTAATTTTTTACTGGTTGACATAAATAGATGAATTCCATTGTTAAGCCATCTGTCTGGAAAGTCCATGTTAGCTATAGCTATTTAATTTCATCCGTTTTACATTTTAATCTTCTGTCCCAATACGAATCAAACATTTTACAGATTATCCTTGGAAGACCCTTTCTCAAAATCCAAGTGAATCCATCTACAGACAAGATGGTTACCCTCACTAAAACATGGCTGAAATTTGGTGTAGTCTCCTGAAAAGATGCAGTATTTATATTTGTATATTGAATTTAAAAATGAAGATTGTTTCGGTGTTTTGAAATTTGCCTGTAAAACAATGTGGCTGTTAAACCAAACTTGCAAGCGATCGCACTCGTGTGGTTCACTATTACATGTTTTTTCAGGTAGACACACAATGCAGTCAAAATATCATTATCAATTATAAGAAACTCTTATAATCGTCTGAAAGCTTGATGATTTTATAAAAATGTAATTATGTGTATTCTGTAAACCCCTGCCATATAAGGCTTCCAAGCCTATTGAAAGCAAACTTGGAATTGCTGGTAATTGTGTTCTTCTTTTGTTGTTGAAAAAAAACCCCATTATTTTGTAATCGCTTTGATGAACAGTTTCTAACTGGCAATCCTTGTCAATTTAGTTTGGCGTCAACAAAACCTGACCCAAAATTGGTCTCAAACTTACTGGCGAGTGTTAACACAACGGTAATCATCAGTCTATATCCTTCCTAGACCACTCGGCAACCCAAGTTCATTAACCGTGATATTTAAGATAATTTGTGTTTAAGGGTATAAACGAGTAAATTCTGTGTTTTTTTAATTGCTTAGCTCCACCAGCTGGAAAGACAATATGTGTGAAGCTGCTGTAGAAATGTACAAGGCAACAAAAGCAGCCCATTATTTAAATGATGCTAAAGGATGGTTCAATAGTGGAACTCCATGGGGTTACTCATGGGACGACCAAAATGCCGGTTGTCAGGTAAACCACTTTTTCAGTTATCATCTGGTTTTCATTTGTTTATGAATTTAAATGCTTTATGAATGCGAAAAATTGGGTTCATCATATTTACGTTGGTTTATATTCTTCAGCCTTTTTGCATTGTTCAAATGGTTTTTTTTGTTTGCGTTTGTCTTGTCGTGTTGATTCAAAATGTTTGTTTTCACTTTTCAGTATCCTTACTTATTCTCCTTTATTTTTGCGATAGCTTTTGCTTTTTGAAGCTACACAAGAAGCGCAATACAGAACAGCTGTAGAAGGGTTCGTGAATTCCTACAAGCCCGGAAGTGGAATACCTTATACGCCATGCGGTCTCGTTTATAGAGACCAATGGGGTTCAAACAGATATGCTGGTATGTTTAGATACACATCGCATAATCTTTTATAATATTATGTAAACAAATTCTCAGAAATTAACTGTATTTCTGATTTTTATAATTTGATTGTGTAGTTTATTAACGACATCGGCTAAAGAACTGATTTTTTATCGTACAATTTTAAAAATATTTTTTGTAAGTCACCAAATATGCTAATGGTTTTTAACACAGATATATCAACTAAAGGTATCCGATCCATAATTGAAGTCACTGTTAAATTTTATTTTTCAACCAAGAAATACAGCTTTATTAAATCAATAGTTTGCTAAATAATGATACAAATTAAATATATTGAGTCAATGTTAACAGTTTTAGCAAAGAAATGTGTTACTCATATAGTATTTCCGATGTTTGCCGAACATTACCGAGTTCTGCTCCATTGAAAAACAACGGACATACGGGACATCAAATTTGAACACGTGGTCAGTTGTGGTCCTGATACCTTAAACTAATTTGAATTATCTTCTCCTTATATGAGTTGCTTCCCCTTCTTAAAAAAACATTAAAGTTTAAAACTTAATAAATGAGTCTGTTATATGTGTCAACGACTGTTGTTTGAAATTTTGTGCGCTCCTTTAAGAATAAAAATTAAAAATTTCTCCTGTCTTCAGTATTAGTTACATTAAATAAACATACAGTACAATGAAAATGAATTTCTATAATTATAATTACTTCATGAACTTACCAGTGATCCAAGTGCTTTCTTTTAGCTTGTTCTCTAAAATTATTGCTTCCAGATCTAAGCCGCTTACACACAACAAATACAAATGTATCTAAATTGTTTCATCTCACAAGCAAACACTGAACATAAACCCACATTTACAGAATTAAGAAAAAAAACTTAAAACAGTCAATGTCAATTAAAACTTAAGACGTTGTATGTTTATGTTGTAAATATTTTGTAAACAGTTATGAATATTTATAGGATAATTAATTGGGCGGAGTGAATATCCAAAATATGATCACGAGTGCCGCATAACGCATCTGATTAAACGAGTGCGCAGAACTTGTTCCGCGCACGAGTTAAATCTGATGCTTTATGCGGCACGAGTGATCATATTTTGGATATTCACGATGCCCAATTGATTATCCTATTTATTATATAGATCAAAATTGTTTTCGTAAAATTTTAATGCTTAATCCTAAATTTTATGAACGGCGGATGAATATCTGTATAGTACAAAACCATTGTGACATTTTGGCGGGAAAAAACCTGAGAGTGAAAATAAACGATAATTTTCACATGTGAATTACCGTGATTTCTGTCACTCGGAAAATTCGATATTTCATCTCTATCTCTATAATGATAAAATACTATTCATTAATATTGTATTAAATGCACCATAAATATCATAAAAACAGAATTTAACACCTATAAAAATGGATTGCAAACTTTAAGTAAGTCTTAAAAGTAATCTTTGTTTGCTTGGTGTTTAACGCCACTTTCAGCATTTTTCAGCTATATCATGGCATTCAGATTTTATTGGGGGAGCACATAAAAGTAACGAATAAAAAAATCTGTAAGAGGTTTTTTTATGGAACGTTGTGAACATCGTGATGCACACAATTTAATGAAGGATACAATATCTTTATCATGTTTATGGTTATTGACCATCGAAGGAATCTGTCTTCATTATATAAGTTGGGTTTTTATAGCTAATGCTGCGTTTATTGCTGTAATGGCCGCCAATGACGGAATCGGTGGCGATGAGTTTAAAAAATGGGTGATGACACAGATAAACTATATCCTTGGAGATAATAGCCAGCATATCAGTTACGAGATAGGATTTGGTACAAACTTCCCACATCAGCCTCATCACAGAGGAGCGTAAGTTGTAATTAGTTGAAATACGGCAAATTTAGTAAGGACTTTGGGAAAAATATGAAAGGAAGTATTTTAAAATTTATTGTAGGTTTAAAGAAACAAATTAACGCTTAATCCAAACATTTGAAAACGAAATATAGGTTTATTTTACACGAAAATGTATATGAGAATGAGATAAACTAAACACAATTCAATTAACAACAAAACGTCAGAAGCAATAACTCAACAACAGGAAAGGACAAATACATGCATATAATACTACACTGCAATTGAAAAGTCACGTGTGGCGAAGTTCAGACTGTAAAAAATTATCACAACCATATCTCTTTATTCAATACACTAACACAGACGCAGAAATGCATCATATCCACACCTTCAGAACAAACAGAAGTGACAAAAAGAGCGGAAATGGATGCTGTTAGACGTTGGAAAAGGCGCGGTTAGATGTAAAATATTACGGTTTATACAATGTTTTATTTTAGCAAGTTTGGTTCAATTTTTATTTCCGGTACGAGACTCCGATAAATTATTTTTGCAACCATCAAACAACTAATTGATGCCTTCAAATTTTCAAATGCACTAATAAAATCTTCTAAAAGGCGCATGAAATATTTGTGGCGAAAGTTTTTTTGAATTAAATTTGCAAAACTTGCACATAGCTATTGGTTTTGTATTTATTTGAACAGATCTTGCAAGCCTGGATGGTGTGCACCTAATGGCCAACCTAGTCCCAATCAGTTGAATGGTGCCATGGTTGGAGGCCCAGGACAGAATGATGACTACCGTGATGACAGAGGTGACTATGTGAAAAACGAAGTGGCATGTGATTACAACGCAGGCTTCCAAGGAGCATGCGCAGGTAATTTAATTAAAGTATTACTGGATATATTCAAATAATAGCAATTATTAAGGTACGGCAATTACTGTGAGGTCAATTAAACGACAATACTATTTTAAAGTTTTGAATTTTACAAGAACATGACAAAATATCTCTTCACGTTCGTGTTTTTTGGTATTTTGGTATTCAGACATCCTCTTCCAATAACTGGCTGCTGTGATACATCTGATACTGGATGAACTTGGTGTAAAGGGCCTAGAACAAAAGGACATCGAATGTAGTGTATGTCAAGCTTGATTAGGAATCCAGATGTGTTGATTTCGATTGGGGGCCTCGGTTGCCGAATGGTTAAGGTAGTTCGTCTCCTATTTATCAAGTGGTCTGTCAACCCTGAGTTTGCGGGTTAGAAGTCTCACTGCAGCCGGCGTGTACTCGACTCAAATCTTAATCGACAAGGATAACCAGTTTTCCTACCGAAGGTCGGGGTTTTCTCCTGGTATTCCGGCTTCCTACCCCAATAAAAAACTGGACACCATGATCTAGCTGAAAAATTGCTGAAAGTTGCGTTAAACACCATTCAAACAAACATCAAACGAGCAAGCTTTTATGATAGTTGTGTTTTCCTCATAAAATAGCATACAAATATAAGAACAAAATGTCTAAAACTTTTAAAAGTGGATTGTTTCGATGCCAAACAGGTTTTAAAAATAAAAGTTCTTCTCTGGGACGTTGTTAACTGCGGGACCGTAGCTCTTTAGGTCCTTTGAAATTTTTTTATTTGGCGGACCATATGGTTCGCCAAATCAAAATATCTTAAGGACCTAAAGAGCTACAGTTCCGCAGCTGTGACGTTGTATGAATACCTCTTCTTCTGGAAGTGTTAAGCAAAGGAATCAGTAACGTGATCAATTAAACAAATACATGTAATGATTATGTTATTGGATTCTGTTCTACGTGTACTCAGTCAGGAAAAACTTAAACGCCCGAAAAAATGTGCAAAATTGTCCAAGCTTTTTGGCAATAAGAATATATAATTTAATTATCGCTATTTTGCAGTATTTTCCTTTGATCTGTGTCTGCGGTATTATTCCATCTCACTCTACTAGCGTGAGATGGGCCCATCTCAGTTCGTTGTCGAGACGTCAAGAAACCACTGTGACGTCACAATGTTATAAAACAACGATAAACAGATTATTTACGTTTTTTGAAACTGGATGTGTTTTCTCGTCATCTCATCTCAGGACTGTCGCCCTTCGATGAGTTATGGACGAGAAAACGCATCTCGTTTCAAAAAACGTCAATAACCTATAAATACAACGCAGGTCTTTAGAGAAATTACGTTTTCCAGATTACGGTACCACAAAAATGTATGATATATTGTCAGTTTCAACGTTTCTGCAGAATATTAAACGAAAACTAAGTTTTAAAGTAGTGTTTGCAAACCAATTATTCTTTATTTCAGGGCTTTACCATTTTGCCATCAATAACCAGTTACCACCATCGCCACCTTCCAAATGTTAAATCGATTGTAAAGACGGTGTTATTTTTCGAAATAAATATTTTTACTTACAAGGCGAAATACAAAATCTTATGACTTAGCTGCAATTAGCTTTCACAGAAGACTGACTAATGCGTTTGTATGACAAAACGCTGATCGCATACTGGGGGTTAAGGCATTATATCTTAATAACATACTACACTACAGCTATGTAACCAATCTAATCTTCAGTAAGTTTTAATATTAATAGTAACACGTTCAGATATAAGATAATTAATGTATGGTATAGTGGAGTGTGTTTGTTAACTTGTTCTCGTCCTGAATAAAGCTTAAACACTTCTAGCTAGACGTAAGGAAGCGATTTGATCGATCAATAAATCAGTTGTAAACAATAATTATGCAATCATAGTAGATACATATGGAATGTTCAACCGTCTTTATTGAATAAAAAATATAGTAAAAAAAAGTTGTGGTTGAGAACTTAAAATTAGTTATGCATGGAAACTATGGCCGTTAGTGAGCGGGGAAAAGTGACAGACAAATTTGACTATCGAAGTTTTCCTTAAAAAGACTTTCTTGTGATCATTTTTTTCTTTCATCGTTTCGTTAACTGTTATCATTATCCTCTGAAACCACTGGGTCAGTTTCAACCAAACTTGGTATGGATGACACCTGGATGGGTATATATAACCACTAATATATCCGATGGGCAGTTAGTAGTATCAGAAGACGGATTCTGTCGAGACTAGCAACTTCGAATTCGTTTACTGCCGCAGCTCTTAATACTGTATTTGGTATCATTGTAATTATCTTCTTTAAACGCAAAGGTTATAGCGAAGAAGAACGTCCCCTTTGCTGCTGGCTTTGTAGTGAGTAACAGTGTCTCCCGCAAATTTTTTTCCCTGCCTCAGTGACTCCAGTAATTTTTTTTAACGAAAACTGGTTAGGACCTATGGATTTGCTTGAGTTGTAGGTCTGTACTCCTTACATGGTGGTGGTCACTGCTGGATCATTCAAGTTTGCAATCTGCTGCCCGACAAAGCGGCTTTATGCCAATACGTATCTCAGTATCCGGTTCTTACTCATGCAATTCGTATTCTAAGATGCTTTGTCAAAGGACAAGCCTTCGGATATTCCTTACGAACATTCTGTATTTATGTAATTTGTCTAAGTTGCTAATGTTCGCAATGCAACTACAGAACACAATGTTTGGCCTAGCGTTGTTAAGGTTTTCTCCTGTGATGAGGGCGTTTAAGGGTTTTATTTGCTGGAGAGAAGTCAAAATTTTGAACAAGGTCAATTTGTGAACGATGCGATCAACGGCTTTGGAAGCAACCTTCCCTTCCCTTATCACAACAAATCTGTACATTTTGGGGGGATTTTCCTCTAGCCCTGCAATGTTTCACCATATATCGTAGTCTATTTTAAGGTAGCAAAGTCGTCATTACGAACATTTTACAATTACTTGATGATAATTACAATAAAATGTAAGACTTATATTCAAAATTTTAAAACGCTTTGGTAAACGCACAAACCATCAGGCTAAGTTAGTTATTGTCTGGAAGGTGAGTAATGCGTTTGTATTATAGGGTTATTGCATGAATATTGGGAATTATTCAATAATATATAAAACATTTTGTATAACAATAATGTGACTGAAAAATTTGAATAAAAAAGGATATTCACTAAAAATAAAATGGTTATTCACCGCGGGAAAATGCATGCGATTGTTATTTATAGATTCCCGGTTATTCCCTTTTTTGTTCGACCAATCAAATTAGATTTACACCGGCGATATTATCTATTAATAAAATCTACAGATAATTCGTCTGCTGTTTTATTTACACCATGGCCGAATCGGACGAAAGTGCCCCTATTGTAAGCAAAAAAGCGAGATTTGCGTCCGTAAGCGATGACGCTTTAGCAAAGATAATGCTAGACAATATAAACTACAATATAATTCCAAAGTAATTAAACTTATGTGATCAGTAAATCTGTGATATTTTCATTTTGTTATTATGGTTATTGTTAACATAATAAATGTTATACAAATGTCTTATATTTTTCCGAAAAGTGGGAATCCCCCCCCAAATAAAAAAAAAAAACAAAAAAAAAAAAAAAAATAACAAAACAAAAAAAGAAAAAAAAAATTATTTTGTCACTATGTAATTTTAATCATAAATTTGATATTTGATTTTTGTTGCATTATTGAATAAAACAATAACTGTCTTTTGATGAGGTAAATGTGTGGAGTTATTGACTTTTGAAAAAACTCTTTGTTATTCACCTCGCCCGCTCCACACATTTACCTCATCAAAAGACAGTAATTGTATAATATTGTCGCAAGCAAGTGTTATATTGCACCAGCTTGCGAGTGCAATATAGCATCTTGCGAGTGACAATATTTCCCAATATTGATGCAATAACCCTTTTATTATATAGTAATAATTTTTTGGTGCTTTTAAGTGATTATTCATTATCTTTGCTATTTTGTAATATTTTACTAGGTCCAATATTATCATATTTTCACTTGGTCAATATTACATATATATTTATATTTGAATGTAGATGTACATAAAAAAATGACATATTTTTTTTTCAATTTTGTGTTTTTTGTTGCTCCTTATTGACTGTTGTTGTGAATATAAATTCCTGCTTTGAAACGAGCCACTTATTTAAATCTCGTTTTGTACAGTTTACACTAGATTTTTTCGTTTGTTGGTCTATGAATTCTTTAATTTTACTTTTATCGACAATCGAATTCACTTCCATTTGTTCAGTTTCAAGCGGTTCTGCTAATTTTCCCCTGGAGAGCAGATCATGTATGTCATTTTCGGCCATGTTAGTTTACCAAACAACAGTAAAATATAAAAGCCGATGTTCGGAACACATCTGTACTTTTCCCGGAAATTATATAAAAGACCGAGATTCAGTGTAAAATATGCAAATATATTGCACTTTATTCCTATATGAAATACAATGGGGAAAAATTATTATATAATAAAGTACGTTATTGTCTGGAAGGTGAGTAATTATTGTATGGAAGGTGGGTAATGCGTTTGTATAGTACGTTATTGTATGGAAGGTGGGTAATGAGTTTGTATATTACGTTATTGTCTGGAATGTAAGAAATGAGTTTGTATAGTTCGTTATTGTATGGAAGGTGAGTAATGCGTTTGTATAGTGCGTGATTGTCTGGAAGGTTTTCAATGCGTTTGTAAAGTACGTTATTGTCTGGAATGTGAGTAATGCGTTTGTACAGTGTTATGTCTAGAAGGTGATGACAAAACGCTGATCGCATACTGGGGGTTAAGGCATTATATCTTAATAACATACAGCTGTGTAACCATTCTGATCTTCAGTAGGTTTTAATATATATACAAGTCTAGAAGATTATGCAACGATACAAATGACGATGTTTCTTGTCAAAAATGTAGACAAAGACTGACCAACGAATGGCCTTAGTCATTAAATGTCAATATAAATAAATGACGTAAACAAGTCATAACATATTAATCTTAAACTTTCTCACTCCAACTTAACCCAAAATAGTTGCTTCCCAGTCCGCCACCCGCGGACGTGCCGTGCTGTTACTTGGCTTTGCTCAAATATTCCAACAAGGTGTAATTAAAATTACCGAGGTGACAAATTCATTACGCCAGACGCGCGTTTCGTCTACTTAAGACTCATCAGTGGCGTTTAACTCTAAATGCTTTAGATTTAAATACTGGTTGGTACATGCTTTAGAGTCTTTATATATATATATATATATATATATATACAAACGTCTAAGTATTGTGACAACCATATAATATATCTATCCAGAGGATTTCTGAAACATCAGAAATACAGGGTTAATATCAGATATTTATATAAACGTCTATAAATTAAGCCCAACACTGTTAGAATTCGATTTTTAACACTGTCAAATTTTTGCTTACCCTCAGCGGGATTCGAACTCACACCGTTGTGACACTGTGGCACCAATTCGCCTGCACTATGTCCAGCGGTCTAGACCCCTCGGCCAAATCCGCTATATATTAAAATATAGCTTCATTAACCGGGGTGAATCGTAGACATAGACATAGTACATGTGTACTAGCGTGTGACGATGGAATTTTCGTAACCAATACGTATTAATTTGACAGTAATCAAATTCAGCATTTTTGTATATATTATATAGGATGACAAAGTTACTTGTCATACAGTCACAGTAAGTAATTTATATACAAACGTCTAAGTATTGTGACAACCATATAATATATCTATCCAGAGGATTTCTGAAACATCAAAAATACAGGGTTAATATCAAATATTTATATAAACGTTTACAAATTAAGCCCAATACTGTTAGAATTCGATTTTTAACACTGTCAAATTTTTGCTTATCCTCAGCGGGATTCGAACTCACACCGTTGTGACACTGTGGCACCAATTCGCTTGCACTATGTCCAGCGGTCTAGACCCCTCGGCCAAATCCGCTATACATTAAAATATAGCTTCATTAACCGGGGTGAATCGTAGACATAGACATAGTACATGTGTACTAGCGTGTGACGATGGAATTTTCGTAACCAATACGTATTAATTTGACAGTAATCTAATTCAGCATTTTTGTATATATTATATAGGATGACAAAGTAACTCGACATAGTCACAGTAAGTAATTTATATACAAACGTCTAAGTATTGTGACAACCATATAATATATCTATCCAGCGGATTTCTGAAACATCAGAAATACAGGGTTAATACCAAATATTTATATACACATCTACAAATTAAGCCCAACACTGTTAGAATTCGATTTTTAACACTGTCAGATTTTTGCTTACCCTCAGCGGGATTCGAACTCACACCGTTGTGACACTGTAGCACCAATTCGCCTGCACTATATATGTCCAGCGGTCTAGACCCCTTGGCCAAATCCGCTATATATTAAAATATAGCTTCATTAACCGGGGTGAATCGTAGACATAGACATAGTACATGTGTACTAGCGTGTGACGATGGAATTTTCGTAACCAATACCTATTAATTTGACAGTAATCAAATTCAGCATTTTTGTATATATTATATAGGATGACAAAGTTACTTGTCATACAGTCACAGTAAGTAATTTATATACAAACGTCTAAGTATTGTGACAACCATATAATATATCTATCCAGAGGATTTCTGAAACATCAGAAATACAGGGTTAATATCAGATATTTATATAAACGTCTATAAATTAAGCCCAACACTGTTAGAATTCGATTTTTAACACTGTCAAATTTTTGCTTACCCTCAGCGGGATTCGAACTCACACCGTTGTGACACTGTGGCACCAATTCGCCTGCACTATGTCCAGCGGTCTAGACCCCTCGGCCAAATCCGCTATATATTAAAATATAGCTTCATTAACCGGGGTGAATCGTAGACATAGACATAGTACATGTGTACTAGCGTGTGACGATGGAATTTTCGTAACCAATACGTATTAATTTGACAGTAATCAAATTCAGCATTTTTGTATATATTATATAGGATGACAAAGTTACTTGTCATACAGTCACAGTAAGTAATTTATATACAAACGTCTAAGTATTGTGACAACCATATAATATATCTATCCAGAGGATTTCTGAAACATCAAAAATACAGGGTTAATATCAAATATTTATATAAACGTTTACAAATTAAGCCCAATACTGTTAGAATTCGATTTTTAACACTGTCAAATTTTTGCTTATCCTCAGCGGGATTCGAACTCACACCGTTGTGACACTGTGGCACCAATTCGCTTGCACTATGTCCAGCGGTCTAGACCCCTCGGCCAAATCCGCTATACATTAAAATATAGCTTCATTAACCGGGGTGAATCGTAGACATAGACATAGTACATGTGTACTAGCGTGTGACGATGGAATTTTCGTAACCAATACGTATTAATTTGACAGTAATCTAATTCAGCATTTTTGTATATATTATATAGGATGACAAAGTAACTCGACATAGTCACAGTAAGTAATTTATATACAAACGTCTAAGTATTGTGACAACCATATAATATATCTATCCAGCGGATTTCTGAAACATCAGAAATACAGGGTTAATATCAAATATTTATATATACATCTACAAATTAAGCCCAACACTGTTAGAATTCGATTTTTAACACTGTCAGATTTTTGCTTACCCTCAGCGGGATTCGAACTCACACCGTTGTGACACTGTAGCACCAATTCGCCTGCACTATATATGTCCAGCGGTCTAGACCCCTTGGCCAAATCCGCTATATATTAAAATATAGCTTCATTAACCGGGGTGAATCGTAGACATAGACATAGTACATGTGTACTAGCGTGTGACGATGGAATTTTCGTAACCAATACCTATTAATTTGACAGTAATCTAATTCAGCATTTATGTATATATTATATAGGATGACAAAGTTACTTGTCATACAGTCACAGTAAGTAATTTATATACAAACGTCTAAGTATTGTGACAACCATATAATATATCTATCCAGAGGATTTCTGAAACATCAGAAAAACAGGGTTAATATCAAATATTTATATAAACGTCTACAAATTAAGCCCAACACTGTTAGAATTCGATTTTTAACACTGTCAAATTTTTGCTTAGCCTCAGCGGGATTGGAACTCACACCGTTGTGAAACTGTGGCACCAATTCGCCTGCACTATGTCCAGCGGTCTAGACCCCTCGGCCAAATCCGTTATATATTAAAATATAGCTTATAGCCTATAGCTTATATATATATTTAAGTATAGGATCTTAATAAGTTTACTGGTTGGTACTTTCTTTAGACTTTTTATATAATATTTTGAATTATTTTAATTTCGTTTAAATACTCAATATATGGGTTATTTCGTATAACTTAACTTGGTTTTTCAGAACGTGACTGATTGTGACGTCATAATGAGATGTATTGATGACGTTGACTATACATGAATTGTTCTGCAAACAACAAGTGACGACACTAAAATTGTGAATTGCAAATATTATTTGATTACTTGTAAAATATTGTTCTTGTTACTTCATTTTTACTATAGAATTTAAAATATAAAGTTTGTTTTCAATTGTTGGTTAGATTATTGGATATAAACGACTTTGGATCGAGTTACGCTGCAACATAAACCGCTTCGCGGTTTATTCAGCGTAAATCGACCCGAAGTCATTTATATCCAATAATCTAACCAGCAATTGAACACAATCCTTAAATATTTTAATTTCGTTTAAATACTCAATACATGAGCAGAGTTGGCTATTTCGTATAACCTAACTTGGTTTTTCAGCGGATGACTGATTGTGACCTCATAATAAGATGTATTGATGACGTTGACTATACATGAATTCTTCCGCAAACAACAAGTGACGACACTAAAATTGTGAATTGCAAATATTATTTGATTAATTGTAAAATATTGTTCTTGTTAATTCATTTTTACTATAGAATTTAAAATATAAGGTTTGTTTTCAACCAGCAATTGAAAACAATCCTTAACTACCTGTATTGTGTATTTACACGATCCCAGTGGACTTATATTATTCCATCTCCAAATGAAAAAAAACCTTATTAAGCATTTCGAGTTAAACGCCACTGATGAGTCTTAAGTAGACGAAACGCGCGTCTGGCGTAATGAATTTGTCACCTTGGTAATTTTAATTACATCTTGTTGGAATATTTGAGCAAAGCCAAGTAACAACGCGTTCGCGGGTGGCGGACGGGAAGGCAATATATATACAGTTTTTGGAGTGAGAAAGTTTAAGATCAATATGTTATGACTTGTTTACGTTATTTATTTATATTGACACTCAATGACTAAGGCCATTCGTTGGTCAGTCTGTGTCTATAGTTTTGACAAGAAACACCGTCATTTGTATCGTTGCATAATATATAATATAATGTATATATATAATCTAACTTGTATATATATAATGAATGCAAATATGAACAAAAGTTTGTTTTGGCGTGAGAATTCTGCTGGATGTGTAGCTTCTGTAAGGATATCTGCAGTAAATAACATGCATTTAAATTTGGAAGATAAAATAATGTCTGTTCTTAAACAATCGTATAATATGATATGTTAAATAGGATAAAATAAACGTCTTATTAAGCATATATAATATGTTCATTTTTATAACATAAGACCCCGACTAAAATAAACTCATTTGGGGAAGAAAGATCCGTGATCAAAACAGATTTATACAATTAAAACTGAGCTGCGTTTAAAATAAAATCTAGGTTTAAGCCAATCAAAACTTAGGAATTTGATGATGCTTTGGTACTTGTAGTTCAAAAATTTCAAACCTAGGTATCAAATTAGTCTTTAGTCAGTTTGTAGAAATCCAGGTCAGGTCTATGTCGCCATTAATATAAAATATATTTTCAATTACATGGCAAGGGTACGACGGCTTATTCGTGCCAAACAACAAAAACAAAGAAAAATTAATTCGTTTGTACGATTTATTAATTCGTTTGTACGGTTTATTAATTCGTTTGTACTGTAAATCGTTTGTACGATTTATTAATCCGTTTGTACGGTTTTTTAAGTCGTTTAAACGGTTTATTAAATCGTTTAAACGGTTTATTAATTCATTTGTACGATTTATTAATTCATTTGTACGGTTTATTTATTCGTTTGTGCGGTTTATTAAATCGTTTGTACGATTTATTAATCCGTTTGTACGGTTTATGAATTCGTTTGTACGGTTTATTAAATCGTTTGTATGATTTAATAGAGGATATAAATACCTGGTAATTAGTCATGACAGATCTTACTTCGTCATCAATGACTCCAAAGCTAGCTGTTAGTTTTCTGATTGACAACATATTCGTCATGCTTGGAGGACATGTTTTTCAACAGACTGTTGGTATTCCAATGGGTACTAATTGTGCTCCTCTCCTCGCTGACCTGTTTTTGTACTCCTATGAGGCTGAGTTCCTAGAAGGCCTAATGAAGAAGAAAGAAAAGACTCTGGCCCAGACCTTTAATTTCACATTCCGCTATATTGATGATATTTTGTCCCTCAACAATGCTAAATTTGGTGACTATTTACATTCAATTTACCCAGCGAGCTTGAAATTAAAGACACCACCAATACACTAAGGTCAGCCTCTTACTTAGACCTACTTCTAGAAATAGACTCGGAAAAACTACAAACTAGGCTCTACGACAAGCGTGATGGCTTCAACTTTCCAATTGTCAACTTCCCGTTCATCGACAGACAGCAACATTCCAGCAGCTCCAGCGTATGGTGTGTACATTTCACAACTTATACGTTATTATAGATCCTGCGATCGTTATTCCGATTTTCTAGACCGATCACTGCTAAACTATACTCAAACAAGGGTTTGTTGTACCTAGGTTGATGTTATCTCTCCAGAAGTTCTATGGTCGGCACCACGACTTAATTGATCGTTATGGGAAATCAGTGTCTCAAATACGATCTGACATTTTCGCTGTCATAGGTAGTGTTTCCTATTCCTGGATTTGACTTTTCCCTAGACAAGACAATAAGTAACTCGACGGGTGTCTAATTAGAGGCAGGCACTGGTTACTCGTCCGGAGCACCTGAGTGCACCCGTGGTTTTTATTGGGTTCGGGTTACTCTCTTTCCGGGTTTTTTGTTTTTGGTTTTTGTTTTGCGTTTGTCTATATCCGGATTTGTAACTGTCCCTAGGCTTTTGGCTCTTGTTGTTCGGTCGGTTTTCTTTGCTACTTTCGTATTAATCCGTTCCAACGTTTTATTAAATCGTTTTAATGGATTATTATTTCGTTTGTACGATTTATTAATCCTTTAGAACGGTTTATTAAATCATTTAAACGGTTTATTAATTCCTTTCTACGGTTTATTAATTCGTTTGTACGTTTTATTAAATCGTTTGTACGATTTATTAATCCGTTTGAACGGTTTATTAAACTGTTTAAACGGTTTATTAATTCGTTTGAACGGTTTATTTATGTGGTCATTATGATCCCTGATAATCAAACGTATAATGCCAACTACCTAGCTCACTACCTATATCCATGTTAGAGTATCTTGAGTTTGCTGATGACATTGCTTTACTATCACACAATTCAGACAACCTCCAAAAGAAAACTGAAGATCTATGCCAATATGCGTAGGAATTTTGGCTTAAAAATAAACAAAAAGAAAATTACAACTATTCAATTGGTCCCATCACCACCAATAATAACACTGGAAAATGAAGTGCTTGAAGAAGTAGAAGATTTCACGTACTTAGAGAGCTCAGTAAGTAACAATAATGCAACATCCAAAGATATCAGTAAAGGATTGCAGAAAGCAACATATCTTTCCATCCATTGAATAAAATATGGAAGAGCAGCAACATCAGCCTTAAAACTAAGATCAAGATAAATAATAGCAATAATAGCAATGTTTCAATGCCGTGTCAATGTCTAGATATTAACCAGGGTGACCGAAAATTATTTCAGTGCGTACTGTTCTTATTTACTTATGGGTTAAGAGTAAATGTATTCAGTGTAAAAGTCAACTAATGATATATCCATTCTACTCTATGGGGCGAACTACCAGAAAATGCAGAAAATACTGGCAAAGAAAAGTTACCAATAAAGCGCTATAAAAAACAACTGACCTCATTCGGCAAAGAAGATTAAGATGGTTTGGGCACATGTCAAGAATGGACCCGAACAACACATTGCAATTGCAAGAGTCTCCTAAATTATGTAACTAATCCGTAGCAACTTGTTTCATTCCTGCTTTAATTTGGTTTCTTTATTTTATTAAATTGTCAGTGTGTCTCATCTTAATCCATTAATTTATTTGACGACATAATGTCGAAATAGATTCCTTAGGTTTTTAAGTACGACAATTTTGTAATGCAAAAGAATGTAATACAGGTCTCATTATCGTCAAATCACATGCTCGATGCGTGTTTCAATGCCGTGTCAATGTCTAGATATTAACCAGGGTGACCGAAAATTATTTCAGTGCGTACTGTTCTTATTTACTTATGGGTTAAGAGTAAATGTATTCAGTGTAAAAGTCAACTAATGATATGTGAACATTTTATAAAGTTCTCTGGACTTCACAGACATTCTTAAAACCAGTGATGACACCAAAAATTAATGCAAGTGTACACTTTAATGATTTTCTACTCAAAGATCAACAACGATTTTCAACTTAAGTATTTAAATTCTTCTTCAGACAGACGCAATGTACCGACCGTTGCAAACATTAAACTTTTTGTAAAATGCCCGGAAACATTTATTTTAATTACTTTTAAATTTTGACGGGAAATAATTCTATAAGAAAAGCACTACAAACATATTGTTGCATTGCATGATGGTTGTACACGACGAGCTTGACTTCGAGATCTTAAACGGTTAAGTAAAGGTTGAGAGCCCTGATGGACGGATAGACACACCAGCGTTCACATGCCTAGAGAAAAATTGCAGGCAAGAGCGATCTGTAACTACAACAGTATAACAAATTTACATACCAAAGAAGTTGAAATATTAAGAATTTTGAAAAGTCTGGAATTCTAAAACTTAATGAAAGCATACAGTACTGTAGGTAACAAGCAAAGAGGGATAAGATGGACAATGACATCCATGTTAGAGTATCTTGAGTTTGCCGATGACATTGCTTTACTATCACGCAATCCAGACAACCTCCAAAAGAAAACTGAAGATCTACAATAACAACAATAATAACTAACAATAAACAAAAAGAAAACCAAAACTATGCAATTGGTCCCATCACCACCAATAATAACACTGGAAAATGAAGCGCTTGAAGAAGTAGAAGATTTCACGTACTTAGAGAGCTCAGTAAGTAACAATAATGCAACATCCAAAGACATCAGTAAAGGATTGCAGAAAGCAACATATCTTTCCACCCATTGAATAAAATATGGAAGAGCAGCAACATCAGCCTTAAAACTAAGATCAAGATAAATAATAGCAATGTTATATCCATTCTACTCTATGGGGCGAACTACCAGAAAATGCAGAAAATACTGGCAAAGAAAAGTTACCAATAAAGCGCTATACAAAACAACTGGCCAAACTAACATCACTGACCTCATTCGGCAAAGAAGATTAAGATGGTTCGGGCACATGTTAAGAATGGACCCGAACAACATTGCAAGAGTCTCCTAAAAATGGACACCAACGGATGGCAAACGGAATCGAGGAAGACAAAAAGGAAACCTGGCGAAGAACTGTCAACAACGAGTTCAAGGGCTTTGGAAAGACCTGCGGCGAAATGGAAAAATTGACTAAGACCGAGTTGCTTGGAGATCTCTGGTTACAGCCTTATGCGACTCCGGGCGCGAAGAGGATAAGTAATTAATGAAAGCCTGGAACGGACAACCATAAATATGTGAACAAAATTGTCCGACCGAAACTAAAGTGTACTGGATGTTTATTCATGTTATCATGTTATTTTCAAATATAATACCACCGAATATGAGGTTTACACTAAATGGCATAACTATATCAGTTACTAATGTCCATAAACATTTAGGTGCTACCTTCAGCAGTGATGATAAGTGGAATACACACATTTATAATATTATATGTAGTGTTTCAAAGCACCTGAACTTACTCTGAAATTGAAATATAAACTTACTCGAAAAAAAATTATACTTAGTCTTTATTAGACTTCATTCTGAATATGCCTGTGAAGTTTGGGACACCATAGGGGTGGGTTACTGCAATCCACTTGAATAATTACATCTTGAGGCTTCTCAGTTGTCACGGGTCGTCCAATTGTTACCACAGTTTTCCTACCGCAGGTCGGGGGTTTTCTCCGGGTACTCCGGCTTCCTCCCCCAATAAAAACCGGACGCCATGATATAGCTGAAAAATTGCTGAAAGTGGCGTAAAACACCATCAAACAAACAAACAAAACCAATTGTTACCAATGTAATTAATATTTATACTAAAATTGGGTGGGAGTCTTTGGATGAGCGCAGGAAACTAAGGAAGTTACAAATGATCTATAATATACGGCACGACTCGGCACCAGCATATCTCTATAACTTAATTCCGCCTACAATACAAAGCACGACAGTTTATCCCTTGCGTAATGGTAACAATATTATGACACCATTCTGCAGACTGTCCGTGACTGATGAGTCTTTCATACCATCAACTATACGACAGTGGAACTGTTTGGATCTATCAATCCGTAATGTTTACTCCATTCTTAAATCTAAATTAAAGAACTTGAACCCGCATAGAAGAGTTCCAAAGCAATATAAATATGGTCATCGAAAACTTAATATTAAGATGTTCAGCATCAATATTGAATTATGACCTATACAGGGTAAATATTATATCTGATCCATCTTGTCGCTGTGGATCTTACCGCGAAGATTCAAATCATTACTTATTGGAATGTTCGAATTATGCTAAATTATATTAGAAATAGATTATTTGAAAACCTTCAGTGGCTGTCCATCTACCGTCTAGTAAATCTAGAACTTCTTACATCTGGTAATTCGCAATTGAATAATGTGCAGATTGGACAAGTCTTTAAGCATGTATTTGAGTATATCAAAGGATCAGAAAGGTTCCCCATGTTTGAATCATTACTCACAAGGATTTTAAATCACTCTCATGATCACATCCATCACATCTATCACATCGATCTTTCTTTCTATTCCTTTTTTCTTTTTTTCTTTAATATTTATCATTCAAAGTTTTGTTTTATCTCCAACAAACATAATATAATTTGTATTGTGTTACAATGTACGCTCTTGTCTTATCCAATTTGCATATTTAAACAAATAAAATATGTTTAAACTACGTGTACTGGAACTGTAACAGCACAATTACAGTATAAACTTAAATACAATAGATTTGTTCAGATGGCTAGAGCACATGAAGAACATAATCCACAAACACGTTATTAATATCATTCGAATCGTTTTATTGTTCTGGTTCAGACCTTTATAACAGTTACAGGAACAACTCAATTGTCAGTAAATTCAACTCCGACAACTTTTCAACTCTTTGGTTGAAAATAGCTGACGAGTGTTATAGTAGGAGTTTACCTTTATTTATCCATTCTAGTATCAAAATGGTTGTTTTATGATTTTAGTGGTCATGAGTAGTTATATCGCCATTAAAATGACAGAATTAATTCTCGCCATTTTCTACTGTTTCTATTATTATTTCATTAAAATCAATGGCAAACTCATCATTTGATAGATTTCACTATCGTCCATCCGAAACAAATTGCAGAGCTGTCGGGTGTTATCGCGCACCTGAAGTTTCAGACCTTTCTTCGGGTGTCTGGTTACATATTTAAACAGATATATCATGTCTAGGAGGGGTATTTGTGAAAAATATCAGTCGAGGGATGAAATATTTGATTCTCGAGACGAGACTGGTATCTTTCACAAATACCCCTCCCAGACAAGATTTATATGATTAATTGCACCTAATATCATGATTTCAAAGAGCGGTGATACTAGACCAGCTGCGTGCTGTTTATTGACTCTTAGTCTCGATCATTCAGACGCTTTCATTATATGTGTGCGTCTGGATTCATCTCTATATTGAACTCGTTATCATTACGCCCAAAACTTTTGTATTATTAAAATATCATCCAATCAAAAATTACGCCGAGTTTTGGGCGTAATGATAACGAGTTCAATATTGAGATGAATCCAGACGCACATATGCAATTAAGCGTCTGGATGATCGAGACTACAGTTGAAATGGAATGTTTACATTTACAGTGATATTGCGCATGCCCGCTTATAAGAAATAAGGTATGCTGTTTTAAGTAAAGGAGATCCAAACAATTCCACTATTTTAACACCGGTTTAATAAAATCCCTTTGACGGGGAATCAACCAGGCTAGTACATTCTTTTTAGACACCACAAGAGTTAATTTTTACAAAGGATTCTAAATTTAACAGAAAATGAATTCCGATTTATTAATAAAAAAATATATACTGTAAAAGTTGGACTTCAAACTTCGATTAGGTTTGGTATATTTAATACACATATAAAATAAAATCCAATTTGGGTTTTAAAAAAAGCTTTTTGTATATTGTGAAGAAAGGAGAATAATCATGGTTCACTTTACGTTTGTATTTTGAAACGCTCCAAGTTTAATGTTCTGAGAAAACATTATGATGTTCTTCAATTTTTTTTTGTGATTACTGTTAAGAACAAGTCTCGACTTAATTTATATAAATAAATTTTGCGAGAATACTGACTTTTGATTGGCTGGAAAATATTTTCTATCAGAGGATGGAAAACAAATTTGATCGTCATGGAGACACGCGCCGTTTGACGTCATATATTACTCCACGGGAAACTAACAGTTTTTGTGTTGATCTCTTTTTTCAAAAATATCCAGTTACAAAAATAAAATTGTTGAGTTTATTCTATTGTTTGAATTTATTTATAAGTATTAACTACAAAAAATATTTTCTCCATCGAGGGATAACAAAATTTCCGTTGTGCACATTTAATATAATCCGCTACGCGGATTATACAATGTGCAAAACGGAAATTTTGTTATCCCTCGATGGAGAAAATATTTTTTGTAGTTAATCCTTAAATAACGTGAAATGTCATCTGGTGGCCGTTGTTATCGTCGGCATACATTTACATTGGACAGTTTACACAATTATCCGGGATTTCTTCGGAATATGGTTAGGGCTAAAATTGTCCCCTAGCTTTCTAAACTCTATTTAGAGAGCATCTGTTCTTGTTCTACTATTTACATACATAATAATTAAAATTCGGTAGAAATTTTCCAGTTACGAAAAGTTTTAATTTCTGTGTCTTTATCAAGGGTGTTTCAAAGATATACATTTAAACGACTCGTTCGTCTTTAAAACATCTTCAATGCAGGCACAACAGCAATCGGATTAAAATCAGCTCTTATGTTCGCTCCGTATGCAAGTTACTGCTAGTGGCGTAGTAAAGTAGTATATGGAGCGAACGTAACAGCTGCTTAATTGGATTGGGTTCAACAGTTTGGTTACGATATTTATCAACAATGTGGTCAGACGTCAGATATATAAGACAATGATACAAATTATTTTGCACGAATCGAAGTCGAGATACATTCATGGAGAAAGTTATTATCATATTCTGACAATCTTAGAACATAGTAAATTTATTAAGATATTTAAAGGTTTTTTGTTCTGTTTACAACTTAATTAAATCAATTAATCTGGTAGTAATTATAAACCGTGCGTTAACCTATAATAATTCCATTCATGCTGTAATTTATTTATATTAAGTGCTTTGATTGGATAAAAACACTTAAATCATCTCAGATAATTTATATATCGATATTTCCTCTGAGCTGACTACTTTTTGAGTATCCAATGTAAACAAGATGGCGTCCTCCTAGCGTATCGTCAGGGAGAGGGGACAATGTTTTCTCTGTCGCAATGATTTCCAATTAAATCGATTTAGAATTCAAATAAAATATAATATTAATACAATTTAGTGTTTCATTTTGTTTTTGTTTCCTATCAATATCTACAGAACCGCGATTCCTTCGGTACTATGTTTTGCATATTCCTACGCTTTACGGCCTAGGTAGTTTTGAGGTCTAGATGGGTATCGGTAACTGTTTTTGCTGTTTTAAAAATCGCAACGATTATTTCACAGAATTATAAGGATTAAACACTGGGTTTTAATAAATTTTCAATGTGTAAACTCCGGCGACTCCCTCACAAACTTGACATAAAGTCCTTCGGACTTTATTTAGTTTGTGAGTGAGTCGCCGGAGTTTACACATTGATAATTTCCTAAAACCCAGTGTTTAATCCTATATAAACATAGTTTACACCCTTTATTTGTTTAAAAAAGAGGTAGATCTTTAAAAAATGTACAATGCTTATATTGATACTCTTGTAAATATTATGGTATACTATGGCATACCATGTAAATATATAATGTCGGGTTTTAACGTTATGTCACGTGATAAAAAGGAGACGCCATGATGTAGCCGAAAGTGTAGTAAAATTCTATTGAAACAAATGAATTATTTAACTATGATTTAAACTTGACAACGAAAAACCTTTGCCCTAATGACCTTACAAGTACTTAACATAACACCGTTGATAAGGTTGCCTCTATAAATTTGGTAAAATTTTAATCGTGCATTACTCGAGGAACTACGAAAAAGGTAAGGTAATATCTCGGTCTCAAATAGAGCTCTTTTCAATATAGGACTTGTGGACATTTCTTTTAAAGAAATGCTAATTCAAATAAGAGAGAATGTAAAATATTAAGATTTAAAATTTAGATTGGTTAATTTAATATTAATATGTTTTATTTCTTTTACGCACTTTTAAGTATTTGTCAGGTCACTGGGAATGGTTCCTAGGGAAAATCCCACAGACCTGTCCAACACGTCACCAAGAGGCGGAGCGTAGAGTCCCTCTCGTTGGCTATAATACGGAAAGACTGACCGCGGAAAAAAATTGGTAACGTGTTTGGAATTTGCTCTGTGCTATGCGTCATGAACAAGACCACTTTTGAAAATTTAAAAAAAAAGAGTAGGCGCATGCTCGCAGCTTCCAAAGATTAATCTTTTACAGTGGCAGTAAATATATTCTTTTCATTGGTCCGTCCTATTTGTCGAATTGATTTACGGCATTTCTTAACTTCCATTGTTCTGAATAGATCTGAAATAATGCTCGCTGCACGGTAATTAATCATCAATCAAATCAATCAATCTAAAATGTATTATTAATTGTTCCAATCATTTTCATGTGGGGGCTGGGGATATCTGGTACAATTCCATTTTTATTGATAGTCCTTCGTGGCACGACTAGTACTTGATAGTTTTGTCCTTATCTTATACCGATATTAATTAAAATTTCTGGATTTGGAGCTTTAAAGGAACGATTCACTGATTATAATACACGAATACATGCATAAGTTAATACCTGTTAAATACAAGACAAATTGATGACAACTATTTAGATAATATAGAGGAAAATGTAGGAATACCGAACGGTCAACCAGCAAAAAAAGGACAGTGACAACTTAAGTAGAATACCGAACGATCAACACACGAAAAAGAAAGGACAGGGACAAAATTGGGTAGATTACCGAACGGTCAACAAGCGAAAATGAAATTACAGTGACAAAATAAGGTAGAATACCGAACGGTCAACAAACGAAAAAGAAAGGACAGTGACACAATTAGGTAGATTACCGAACGGTTAACAAGCGAAAATGAAATTACAGTGACAAAATTACGTAGAATACCGAACGGTCAACAAACGAAAAAGAAAGGACAGTGACACAACTGGGTAGATTACCGAACGGTCAACAAACGAAAAAGAAAGGACAGTGACAAAATTAGGTAGAATACCGAACGGTCAACAAATGAAAAAGAAAGGACAGTGACAAAATTAGTAGAAAATAAGCATGTTACCAAATCGTTGGTTCACAAATGTAATATGATAAGGAAGTAATAAATTTCCACCTAATGGTTCATTATGCTTCATAAAGATTTGATTATCGTTTATGTGCATAATGATGGTCGGTCTGTGCTCATCCAACAAACGTATAAACTGTTTGTCTGAGCTTTACAGCGGGTTCATACGCATGACGTAGAAACTATAATTTTTCTAAATATCACATTTGCAAAAGAAACATTATTTTGTTGTAAAATTATTTATATGTTTTTAATGATTTTTATATATTGACATACTTCAACTCTATTAAAGAATGAAAGAGTTCCTGTGTCTTTTCCTGATTGGTTTTCTGTCGTCTGCTGACGGTGAGGCTCAGGGTGTTTATATCACCCAGGTGTGGAATGGCGGTTACCATGGACACTTCACCCTATCACCTGCCCAGGCTGTTCATGGCTGGAAGGCACATTTATTATTCAGTCATCCAGTTGATACCCTAGAGGTAAGGAATACATCTAAAATTAACTATTATTAAGTTTTATTTTATTTATATTTTATTTTTATAATTTTATTATACTAAACAGGTTTAACACAGAAAAAAAGATTCTGGTCTTTTATGTAAGCGATTTTAAAAGTTTGAATGTTTTTCCGGTATTTTGAAGAAGCACAAAAGTTATAGAAAAAATATTTCAACGTCATTTATTTCAGTGAATCCTTGTTTAAAGTGCCATACCAATGTAAAAATAGTAATTTTTTTATTCATATAGAAAATCTAATTTAGAAACACATTTCTAAACACCGTTTTTAAACATAGATATACTGACAGGTGTACTTCAAACAAGCCAGTTATTAATCGATCGGTAATTTCCGCCAAAGATCGAAAGTCGACGTCACATTATGAACATCCAATCTCCGTTAAAATAAAGATATCACGAGGAGATGCAGATGGAGTTTCCATGCATTCCTTTCCGAAGGACACAAAACTCCATAGAATAAGGACAGATTTCATTAGAGTAAAAAGAGAAGATTGGTACGGTCCAACAGAAATTTCTACTCCATGTTCGTTTAGATTTCACACTCGAAAGTTTCCCTTTCAGACAAAGGTTAGAAAAAAAATATATGTAAAATTTCTATAATTAGTACGATAGTTTTAATGACCCCTCCCCTTTTCCCAGACTTAATACACGTTTTTTAAATTTTTTTTTCATTTAAAAATAGGTAAAGTGTATAGTTAGAAATTTAAAATAATAAAATGGCAATGTCGCGTTTGTTTCCGCCGAGACATCATGTCATTAAATGAAATAATGTCCACACATATTCTATTCTTTCTTTTAAAAGATAGCCAATCTAATACCCCGTGAACTGTTTATATTCGATAAAGAAATAAATAACACAAGTTATACAGTAGTCTAGCTGTTGTTTCGATATTGTCATCTTCATCAAATCACTGGAGTTGGAATGGTATAGTTCAATCGGGTAAGGAGATATACGATTGCCATTGATTCAACTGCACCATCGATGTCTTGTATTTGGCGAATGATCTTGACTGTGAGCTCCTCCTCGTCTTCCAATGGTGACTGAGGATCCACACGACAGTGACAGTTCTTTGTTCGTTTCATTCCACACCTGATCGCTTCCTTTTCAAACACAGGTAAAAAAAATATCAATATGTATAATTAGTACGATACTTTTAATGCCCCCCCCCCCCCGCCTATTGTCGAAAAAGACTTAATCCACGTTTCTATAATTTTTTTTATATTAAAATAGTTTAAGTGAATTTTAAGAAATTTAAAATCATAAAATGACAGTGTCCCTTTTATTTCCGCCGAAACATTTTGTCAATTTTGTCATTTTAAAATTCTTTCGATCGCCATTGTGTAATACACCGTAGTTTATATTCGACAAAAAAATAAAAAAACAAAAGTCATTCAGTAGTATGGAAGCGTATTAGTGCCAAAAAATATTTATTTTTTATTTTTTACACTTTTTTCTGTAAAATTTACACTTTAATCTGTAAAATTTACACTTTAATCTGTAAATTTTACACTTTAATCTGTAAAATTTATACTTTATTTTGTAAATTTTATACTTTATTCTGTACATTTTACACTTTAATTTGTAAATTTTACATTTTAATCTGTAAATTACATACTTTATGCTGTAAAATTTACACTTTAATCTACAAATTAATCTGTTAATTTTATACTTTATCTTGTAAAATTTACATTTTATTCTGTAAAATTTACACTTTAATCTGTAAATTTTACAGAATAATCTGTAAATTTTACAGAATAATATGTAAATTTTACAGAATAATCTGTAAATTTTATACTTTATTCTGCAAAATTTACACTTTAATCTGTAAATTGTACACTTTATTCTGTAAATTTTATACTTTATTCTGTAAAATTTACACAGTATTCTGTAAATTATACATTTTTCTGTAAAATTACATTGAACATGTCAAATTAACACAATCTCATTTTATGTGTACTTTTTATACATGTAGATATTGCTGATTCTGAAAAAGCCATTTCTTTCCATAACATTAGTTATAAGTAGACCTGGAAACTTTAATTATAGAATATTTCTAATTATGTTTTAAATACAGTAAGATAGTCAAATATATGACAGTGAAGAGATGGACCGGGAAACTTTGATTAAAGAATATTTCAAATTAGGTCTTAAATACAGTGAAATAGTAAAATGTTTAGAAGAATTACATGGACATTACATAGGTATTCGTACGCTTAAAAGATTGACGAAAAATTTATGACTTTATCGTCGTAAGTTTAAGTGACATTTCAGAGATTGCATTATTTTTACTTCAAAAATGTGAAACTCACGGGCAAATGAATGGGTATCGTTGGATGCTCACAAAGTGTCTAGATAGTGGATTGGTTGTGGACCAAAAGACGGTTCGCTATTTGTTGCAAATTATTGATCCTGAAGGTATTGAATACAGGAAAAAAAGAAGACTCAGAAGAAGAGCATATTCCATTGAAGGTCCAAATTCGGTCTGGCACATCGACGGGTATGATAAACTTTCACAGTATGGAATAAAAATTCACAGCTGTATAGATGGGTTCTTTCAAAAAATCATATGGTTAAATGCTGGTGTATCTAATAAAAACCCAAAGTGTAAAATTTACAGATAAAAGTGTAAATTTTACAGAATAAAGTATTAATTTTATAGATTAAAGTGTAAATTTTACAGAATAAAGTATTAATTTTATAGATTAAAGTGTAAATTTTACAGATTAAAGTGTAATACTTACAGAAAAAAGTGTAAATTTTACAGATTAAAGTGTAAAATTTACAGATTAAAGTGTAAATTTTACAGAATAAAGTGTATAATTTACAGATTAAAGTGTAATTTTTACAAAATAAAGTGTAAATTTTACAGATTAAAGTGTACATATTAAAAAATAAATAAACATTTTTTGGCACTAATAAGCATCCGTACAGTCTGTCTGGTTTTTCGATATTTTTATCTTTGATCAAAATCACTGGAATTGGAATGGGTTCAAAGAGGTAAGGAGTTCTGATTTTTTATTTTCTTCTTAAAGTTCCATCGTTCGTATGTGGTTTTCACAATGTTCATAATGTGACGTCATACATTATTTAGATAAAATACCCTAAGTGACCAGCACTTGCTCGGGAATATTCGTCAACAGGTGCAAATCGAAAAAAGTTAGCATTTTCGTGTATGTCTTTATATTTTTTTTCATCAAAAATCATTTTCAAATTTTTTTTTTTTTAAAACCAAGGCCCCCCCCCCCCCCCCTGCAAGTTATATGGTCGGTCCCTAATGGGGAATATTGCAAGCTGTCTTTTTAATTCCAGGAATTGTTTTGCAGAATCTTGTATGAATTTTTTCAATAAATGATGGTAAAATCAAATTCTCTATTATTACCCGTTGCTCTGTATTGGTGAATATATTCATCTATGAACCAAATTTCACTGTTATATGTCAGAATTGGTCCGATTAATGTATCAAATAATTTACATGAGAGTTCCACTGGAACATTATAATTATAGAATATATATATTTAGCGGACTTTTTGCATTCTTTTATAAACAGTATATTTTTAGACTGGTATCATGGCAATTTAAATCTTCTTCAATATAGTAGATTTACACTCGCGATTTCTTACACAGCTTTGGGCTGCCGACGCAGTTTGGCATTCTGCTGATAAAAAAGAATGGGTGCTTATCAACAAACCATGGACCGGCGATATCAATGCAGGGGCCGAACTCACAGTTGAATTTAACGGACGAGCACCAGGAAATTCGGCTCCATCTATTACGGTTTACATAGAAGGTGTAGATCCATCTGGTGGTGGTCAACCTAATAATGGTCATACAGATACCGGAAGTGGCTCCGGAACAGGTGGACAAACTGCAGCACCATATACCGGTACAGGTATGCAAACATCAGCACAATATATGTTGTGGAATTCTCATTCATGAATCCCATAATTTGCAACACAAATGGACTAGTTAACTGTTTTCATGCTTAACGATCGCAAAGTAATAAAAGCATCTTTTAGTACATGTAAGCAACGTTTTCTCTGTAAATGTGGAAATAAAATATATACAATTCTAGATTAACTCCAGATAAACAAAGGGCCATGAAATATATCTTGTCTACAACATTGATGGTGATAAAAAAACCAGACTGCAGTTGACATAAAAGGGGGCGTGTCTTAAACGTAGTAAATCTACTATTGATCACTTGCCTGTCAACACTGAGGTTGGTAGGGTATGCCTTTCTCCCATCCATAAAAACTGGACTCAACGATATAACTGAAAATTTGCTGAACGTGGCGTCAAACAACATTCAACAAACAAACAAACAAACTGACCTAAATTTTGAGATTATCTTGGCAAAGGTCAAATATAAGAACACGTCAATTGGAAGCAAATCCTCTATATAATACCTATATTTCTCATTGGTAGAATTTATATTCAAGACGACACCGGTTGGCAAAAAGGAGAAAACTGCAAATTATACACAACTAGAGGCTGCCAGGAGACAGTAACTGATCCCTCGGAATTAAGACAAATAAATTCAAGCTTTCTTACAAATGTTTCCTTGTAGCTGCTTTAGATTTAAAGTAACTGGGTAAAAAAAAACCTTTAAAATTTAATCAAAGAGTAATAACTTCTATAAGAAACTAAATGATTTGTAGCTTGTCCTTTTGGTTATTGTAGTAATTTACATTTTTATTCTAGCTGTTATAAATTTTAATTTATAACGTACACTATTTGTCTGTAATTGTTAATAAAGGGCAATAACTCATATAAAGATTCATGTGACAATTTTGGACGAATTGATTTGTAGGCTTTGCCTTGCTGATCATTTGTGAAACTTACAGTTTCACTCTAGCTGTTATAGCGTTTAAGGTTCAATACAAACAAATACGAATTTCATAAAAAATTGTCATTAAAGGGCAATAACTCGTTTAAGGGTCATCGGATAATTTTCAGACAATTGTAGGTCTTATCCTGGTTATTTGGGTAATTAACAGTTTGACTGTTAGTAGATTTTAATGTGTAACAGAATATTGTCTAAAATCGTCAAAAGGCCAATAAATTTTATAAGAAGTCTCATCAGTGAATTGTAGGACTTTTTTTGCAATGCATTTACAGTTTACTCTAGCTGTTTTAGTTTTTAAGTTACAGGACAAAAACAGAAAACTTCATAATAAATTGTCATTTATTTTTTGTTTGTTTGAATGCTGTTTAACGCCATTTTCAGCAATTTTTCAGCTATATCATGGCGTCCAGTTTTTATTGCGGGAGGAAGACGGAGTTCCCGGAGAAAACCCGCAACGTCGGTAGGAAAACTGGCAATCCTTTACACTAAATATTGGAGTCGAGCGCACCATTCCCGCAGAGGGACTCAAACAACATCTTGGTGTTGACAGACCACGTGATCAATAATGGACCACCCACCTTAGCCTTTCGGCCACTCAGGCCCTTTAATTTGTTGAAAGTGATAAATACAAACATTGTTTGTGTCAGATAATACTAATAATAAGTTGAAGTGTATAAGCAACACATAAGGTTGAGCATAATCTCCGTGTAGGGTTAAAATCTTTATTTTAAATTATAATTGTGGAGCAAACTCCCTGCTTTTACAGTGGCAGTCAAAATTGTGTTCCCTGTGTCCCATGCCGCCCTTTTTCCGTTGATTTATTATTTGTTAACTAGTTTTCGTCCTGAATATAGCTGAAATACTGCTCGATGGACGTAAAGCAAACATTTTATCAAATCAATCAACTTTGCCAAAGGTCAGACTTCCAGAATAGTGAGTTAACAATATGTTTACGAATATACAGAAAAAAATCACTCATGCTTAACAAAAATATTCTGCAACACGTACCCAAAACAAAAATACGACATTTACAGGATTTAATAATTTCAAACTTATAATTAGTTTAATAAAGACAACAACAAAAACCAAAAACAAAAACACACACAAACCCCCCCCCCCCAAAAGTCGATATCGCGATTAATTTCCTCGAAATAAGTGGGGGTTTTTTATAAGGTGCTAATGATGGTTAACGTGGAGGATTATTTATGATGTTTATTTCAGGAGGATCAGCAATGAAGTATGATTACGGCAAAGCAATGTCTCTGTCCATACTGTTCTATGATGCACAAAGATCTGGTAAGCTACCAGCCAACAATCCAATCCCTTGGCGTGGAGACTCGGCTATGGGTGACAGTGGTGATGGCCATGATCTGTCAGGAGGATGGTATGATGGTGAGCAGGGGTAGTTACAAATAATTCAGTGTCAATTCATAAATAGTTAAACTGTCAAGACATTTGTCCTGCTATATAACCATGTTAGCTTTGTCTGGGCAATCTAGCCATGGACATAGAAAAAATAAATATTTGATCTTTATTAAGTGGTCCAGAGCCTAAAGGTAGACCTTGGTTTGCGCGATCTAGATGTTGGCTTGGGTTTATGCGATCTAGATGTTGGCGATCTAGATGTTGGCTTGGGTTTATGCGATCTAGATGTTGGCTTGGGTTTATGCGATCTAGATTTTGACATTGGAGACAGCAATCAATTATTTTGTCTTGGTTCAGTTGATCTAGAGGTAAACCTTGTTTTTTTCGCGTTCTATATGCTGGCATGGGTTTAAGCGATCTCGATATTGGCCTTGGAGTTAACAGTTAAGATTTTGGTCTCAGTTTTAGTGATCTCGATGTAAGGCTTTGTTTGTGTGATGTAGATGTTGCCTTTCGTTAACGCGATTTAGATGTTGGTTTAGGTGATCTACAGGTAAATCTTGGTTTATGCGATCTAGATCGAGGCTCGGGTTTGAGCGATCTAGATATTGGCCTTGGAGTTAATAATCAAGATTTTGGTCTTGATTTTAGTGATCTAGATGCAAACCTTGATTTTTGTGATTTATAATTCGCCTTTCGTTCTTATATGTTGGTATAGTTTGACACCTTGATTTGGGCGATCTAAATACCAAATATACAAAACGAGACTTTTGGATGGCACCATAAGTCAACTAGAAATCTAAATGTGAGCAACACAATAGGCTTAAATTTTTTAATCAGACTTTTAGTGACTGTCATACTGAATGATCATTTGAAAAAATTCTGCGTAATTTGTTCGCGAGCGATCTTGGTTGCCATTTACTATATTACTACTTTAACCCACCATTAAAATATCTTGTTAGTAAGTTATTAACTTGTTACTCGGTTTTACTGAAAACCTCACATTATGGCATTTTAACAATGGTATCAAATGGACAAAATAACATGAATATTTTGCGTATTAATTACAAAAAATTAGTCCCTGTCTCATTTAGGATGAAGCATAGTTATTGTTGTTGACAGGAACATATATATTCAAAACATAAGATTCTCATCCGGTTTTGAAACACTTCTGTTCTGGGAAAGCGAATAACTATAGCACTTTTTACAGCTGGTGATCACGTAAAATTCAACTTACCTATGGCTTGGTCTACACATGTGCTAGCATGGGGATTTGAGAAGTTCAAGGATGCTTATGAAAAGGCCGGACAGCTTGACATGATGTATGACATGCTGAGGACTCCACTGGACTACTTCTTGAAATGCTGGATTCCCAGTTCAAACACATTATATGTTCAGGTATTTGTTGTGTATATCGTTATACGTATTAGACGGGAGATCGTGACGTAGACCAACCTAGTTGCGTTATACGTATTAGACGGAAGATCGTGACGTAGACCAACTTAGTTGCGTTATACGTATTAGACGGGAGATCGTGACGTAGACCAACCTAGTTGCGTTATACGTATTAGACGGGAGATCTTGACGTAGACCAAGCTAGTTGCGTTATACGTATTAGACGGAAGATCGTGACGTAGACCAACTTAGTTTCTTTATACGTATTTCACGGGAGATCATGACGTAGACCAACTTAGTTGCGTTATACGTATTAGACGGGAGATCTTGACGTAGACCAACTTTGTTGCGTTATACGTATTAGATGGGAGATCTTGACGTAGACCAACTTTGTTGCGCTATTCGTATTAGACGGGAGATCGTGACGTAGACCAACTTAGTTGCGTTATACGTATTAGACGGGACATCGTGACGTAGACCAACTTAGTTGCGTTATACGTATTAGACGGGAGATCGTGACGTAGACCAACCAAGTTGCGTTATATGTATTAGACGGGAGATCTTGACGTAGACGAACTTTGTTGCGTTATACGTATTAGACGGGAGATCTTGACGTAGACGAACTTAGTTGCGTTATACGTATTAGACGGGAGATCGTGACGTAGACCAACTTAGTTGCGTTATACGTATTAGACGGGAGATCTTGACGTAGACCAACTTAGTTGCGTTATACGTATTAGACGGGAGATCGTGACGTAGACCAACCTAGTTGCGTTATACGTATTAGACGGGAGATCTTGACGTAGACCAAGCTAGTTGCGTTATACGTATTAGACGGGAATCGTGATGGCACATGAAGGAAAAAAACGCAAACCTTTGATCATGGAATTTGATAAAACTATCCAACATAACAACATTTTAATTTATTAAAGTTCTGAATTATTTTGCCTTTTTAAGATATAATCATTTGAAATTTAGTTGAACTGTACAGTCAAAAATGCCGTGAAATTTTCCCGCCAAATTTTTCTCTATATAACCAGTCAAAAATTATCTAAGAAATTGACAATTTATCAAATGTAAAATCTTGTTAGAATTTGTTTTTATATCAAAATAAATGCATCTAAGCCAAAAAATCTAAAAACAAAATTTTTGATGTGCCGCACACTGCCTGACCCTTAGCTAGAATACTACTTAAAGATTACCTTAGAATCGGAAACCGGAGATTACTTTTTGATGAGTTGGTTTCTGTGTTCATTCAACGTTACTTTCTTTTAAGTTAAGAATAATTATAACAAGAGTACATTCTAATTTGGGTAACACCAGGTAGGCGAGGGTCATCAGGATCATGGTTACTGGGGAAGACCAGAAGACATGAATATGTGGAGACCGGCATACAAAATTGACGCGGGAAGACCCGGAAGTGACGTTGCCGGATCTACAGTAGCTGCATTAGCAATAGGATCTATAGTTTTCAGGTCTAAAGGTATTGTAATCTCTCTTAATTTAAGTAGTTGTCAAGTTTTATTATTTTTTTATACTTTGATTCGTTGCCTTTTGTGGATTGCCCTTTTCAACAGTTTCCTTGGTTTTCGGTGTTTTGTTAATAGCATTGTAATTCAGAATTTGATAAAAAAAAATAAAAAAAACACAACCAACTGATAAGTTATATGTAAAATAATAAGACTAAAACGATTATTGCTGGCTATTTGTTTTGTTCAATGTGTGAATGTTTATGCATTTATAATGTCCAATTTTTTCACATTCTATTGTGTGTAGATCCCACATACAGTGACAGACTGCTAACAGCTGCTAA
This sequence comes from Limnoperna fortunei, assembly GCA_944474755.1. NCBI lineage: Eukaryota > Metazoa > Mollusca > Bivalvia > Mytilida > Modiolidae > Limnoperna > Limnoperna fortunei. The sequence continues at coordinate 23,756,973 of OX104122.1, forward strand.
ATCGCTGTATCAGTTTGCCAAAGATCATCCCGGAATATATACCAACAGTGTGCCTGAAGTAAAAGATTTCTATGGGTAAGAATCTCTTTACGTCACATTTGTTTCTATATTATAGTATATAGATAAGCCAGCAGGCATGGCAGGCGCTCGGAGTAATATTCATTGGTTGAAGTAACAATAGGACTTGTACAAGATGATAATAGCCTCTCTGACTGGGAAATCTTTAACAAAAAAAATTTCTTCAACGTATCTACATAAGCCTCCAATTTCGATTGAACGCCACTTGATAACCTAAATAAAAACATCGCCTAGTCTTATCGTTTGAAACATGTGCATGTACTTATATATGACGTATGTTAGCCTTATCCGAAGCACATGTTCAATGTTAAAGCGCGTTGTTGCTATAGACGTCGTCAAGGAAGCGCGTGGTCTTCATGGCTACCGGTTTCATCGAGAAATGCAAAGAATGATTCTATGTCATCTGTAACGGTTTGAACCAATAGAAATCTAGGATATCGATGAAAGACATATGTAATTGCTGATAAATGGCTCAGTAATAACTACTAGCAAGCTGAATTCGCTTTATCTGTTTACAAAATCAGATCAAATTTCAACTGTAGGCTAGAAAAAATATTAGTTTACACACGCGCCTTTTTTCTGAAAAAAAGCAATTAAGTAGGTTTTAAATGAAAGTTTACGCAAAAACAAACGGACGGCAAAACTTAATGCGTATTTTGGGAGTCAAAGTCCACAAAGCGTCCAAAGTTGCTCTCTAAGGTAACATGCAAGAGATCCGCTCTGCAACAGAAGTCAATTTCCAATTAATATAAAGATATGTGTTTAGGCTGATATTTCATATAAATATACACCTAGTTATAGTCGAATATGAAAACAAATACTGAGTGAATAGATACCCCTATATTATTGACTAGTGGTATATGATACTCATCGATTTTAATGAACAAATCAACTCACATACTACAGAAATGGAAGCGGGAGGTTTGGCATGCCATAAACCTGGTTTAACCCACCATTTCTTTTGAAATGCCTGTATCATTGCTGTATTTACTACGTGGTTGTTGGTTATGGAGTTCGCTGGTTTCTCGGACTTTGATTTGTGGATCGTCTATTTGGACAGTTTCCTCGGTGTTGGGATTTTGTTATTATCTTCATGTATACTTTAATTCTCCTTTAATTTTATTAGCTCCACTACTTGGAAAGACAATATGTGTGAAGCTGCTGTAGAAATGTACAAGGCAACAAAGGAAGGCCATTATTTAAATGATGCTAAAGGATGGTTCAGTGGGGGTACTCCATGGGGTTATACATGGGACGACCAAAATGCAGGTTGTCAGGTACATAATTTCAGTTAATTTAGAACTAAATTAGTTAATTTAATTGCTTTATGAAAATCTTGTTTTTAAAAATGTAATATTTGACTATCATACTTTTACTAAGAATTGTGTTTATATATTTTATTGTTGTGTGCTCTTCAGTTTAGAAACGAAGTTTACATTTTGTGCTCTTTTTTTTCTTGTTGATTTATATTTTGTTTTCTTCACCTTCTTTATTTTTGCAACAGCTTTTGCTGTTTGAAGCAACACAAGAAGGGCAATATAGATCTGCTGTGGAGGGCTTTGTTAATTCTTACATGCCCGGAAGAGGAATACCTTACACACCATGTGGACTAGTTTATAGAGACCAATGGGGATCAAACAGATATGCCGGTATGTTTTGATATACGTAATATATCTATAGTATATGCTGGGATCATATTGGGACGGTTCCCAGTGCTCTTCCCACAGAGAAGCCCAGCGTGTCTCGGGGTGGCGGATAAGGGAGAATTTTTGTTCCCTGTGTCCCATCCCACCCCTTTTTCAATTGATGTATTGTTTGTTTACTTGTTCCCGTCCTGAATATAGCTGAAATACTGCTGCTGGGCGTAAAGCAAATATCCAATCAATCAATCAATCAATCAATCAATCAATTTATCTATAATATAGTATGTCACTGTGTACATTATGTAATTAAGTACAAGTAGCTTTTTATTGCTAAATGTTATAGATTATTAACATCAGCTAAAATACTGATTTTTTTATCTTCAATTTTATATGATATTTCATTGGGCAAAACAGTTTCACTAACGAGGAAGATATAGAAAGATTCCTCGTGAACAACGTATTTGTACTTTTTGTAATCAAAATAGTATTGACGACGAATGCCACTTCGTTTTAAAATGCGATCATAATTTCATATTTAGAAATAAACTATTGTTAAATTGTAATATTGTAAATGAAACTAGTAATACCTCTGATCAAGACAATTTAATTAAAATACTCTCTCCTGCAAATTTTCGGCAAACTCATAGTCTTGCCTCCTTTATAAAACGGTCATACGAACTGAGGATAGGAGACTCATAGACTTTATTTTGTCGTTATTTGTTTGTTTGCTCTTTATTTTGTTTTCTGTCACGAATCATTTAAATGTGATTTATTTGACAATAAAGTATTATTAATTTGTATATTATTGCCAATGCAAGTATTTAAAAAAAAATGTGGTTGTCTGTACTTAAGGTATTCGACCCATAATTGAAGTTACCGTTAAATTTTATTTTTGACCAAGAAATACAGCTTTATTTTATCAATGTATTGCTAATTAATGATACAAATTAATATATTGTTTTAATTTGAGTCATTGTTTACAGTTTTAAGCAAAAAAAAGTTAGTTACTCAAATAGTATTTCCTATGTTTGCCGAACCGAGGTCTGCTCCATTGAAAAACAAATGACATCCGGGACACCAAATATGATCACTTTGTCAATTATGGTCCGGATACCTTAAATTTTAATAACATTTGACTGAACCTATGGCAACAGGATTGAAACAGTATGTACCACATTATAGTATGATCTACCCTTAGAACAAGTACGTCTGTGTTTATAAATATTAACCAATATTAAGTTATTTGTAAGTTTTTAATACTTGCGTAGTTTGAGGACAGATGGGAATTCCAGTGACTTGCAGGGGGCAAAAACAGTGTATACAGGTATAAGATAAACTTACACCCTAAAATATTAAAGTATACAAAATGAGATCTGCAGGTTTATTTCTCGAAAAAAAACGCGAACACTGTATAATGTACACAGTTTAAAAACAGACAAGATATTTGTATAGTTAATGGTCATTTAACGCATCTGTTTTGTTTTCATAGGAAATGCCGCGTTCATTGCTGTAATGGCTGCCAATGATGGAATCGGTGGCGATGAGTTTAAGAAATGGGCGATGACACAGATAAACTATATCCTTGGAGATAATAGCCAGCATATCAGTTACGAGATAGGATTTGGAACAAACTTCCCACATCAGCCTCATCACAGAGGAGCGTAAGTTTTTAACAGTCTTTTTCATAAGTGATTGTCTTCCCCTGCTTGCCTTCAGTTGTCACCTTTTTCAATTGTCGTCTGCGGCATAAACGTTTTACCATGTTCATATGAAACCGATTTGCTATGGCGTGGTTTATGCAAACTTTGCATGAATTCAAATGTGCCCCTTCCTTCTGGAAAAATTTTTAAAAGGTCATCAGTCCAATACAATTTTTAAATTCATTATACGTTTTGTGAAACTTTGGACTAAACTTAACAAACAAATGAAGAAAATTTAGCAATCAATTTAAAAAAATGAAAGAAAACAAGAAATTTAACCTTTGCTCTTATGTACGAAAATATATCGAAAATGAGGAAAACCATAAAAGAACCTTTAAAATCACAATACAACGATAAAGAAACAACATTAAACGACAAATATGCGAGTACATAAAACTAAGAGCTTGGAATATACACACAGAACAAGTGGCGGGGTTAAACCCGTTCCAGTAATCGCATACTTTAACACGGGTACATAAAACTACGGGCTTGGAACAGACACATAGAACAAGTGGCGGGGTTAAACCCGTTCCAGTAATCGCATACTTTAACACGGGTACATAAAACTACGGGCTTGGAACAGACACATAGAACAAGTGGCGGGGTTAAACCCGTTCCAGTAATCGCATACTTTAACACGAGTACATAAAACTATGAGCTTGGAATATACACACAGAACAAGTGGCGGGGTTAAACCCGTTCCAATAATCGCATACTTTAACACGGGTACATAAAACTACGGGCTTGGAACAGACACATAGAACAAGTGGCGGGGTTAAACCCGTTCCAGTAATCGCATACTTTAACACGAGTACATAAAACTATGAGCTTGGAATATACACACAGAACAAGTGGCGGGGTTAAACCCGTTCCAGTAATCGCATACTTTAACACGAGTACATAAAACTATGAGCTTGGAATATACACACAGAACAAGTGGCGGGGTTAAACCCGTTCCAGTAATCGCATACTTTAACACGAGCACATAAAACTACGGGCTTGGAACAGACACATAGAACAAGTGGCGGGGTTAAACCCGTTCCAGTAATCGCATACTTTAACACGAGTACATAAAACTATGAGCTTGGAATATACACACAGAACAAGTGGCGGGGTTAAACCCGTTCCAGTAATCGCATACTTTAACACGAGCACATAAAACTACGGGCTTGGAACAGACACATAGAACAAGTGGCGGGGTTAAACCCGTTCCAGTAATCGCATACATAAAACTACGGGCTTGGAACAGACACATAGAACAAGTGGCGGGGTTAAACCCGTTCCAGTAATCGCATACTTTAAACACGAGCACATAAAACTACGGGCTTGGAACAGACACATAGAACAAGTGGCGGGGTTAAACCCGTGCCAGTAATCGCATACTTTAACACGAGCACATAAAACTACGGGCTTGGAACAGACACATAGAACAAGTGGCGGGGTTAAACCCGTTCCAGTAATCGCATACTTTAAAACGAGCACATAAAACTACGGGCTTGGAACAGACACATAGAACAAGTGGCGGGGTTAAACCCGTTCCAGTAATCGCATACATAAAACTACGGGCTTGGAACAGACACATAGAACAAGTGGCGGGGTTAAACCCGTTCCAGTAATCGCATACTTTAACACGAGCACATAAAACTAAGAGCTTGGAATATACACACAGAACGTGGCGGGATTAAACCCGTTCCAGTAATCGCATACTTTAACACGAGCACATAAAACTACGGGCTTGGAACATACACACAGAACAAGTGGCGGGGTTAAACCCGTTCCAGTAATCGCATACTTTAACACGAGCACATAAAACTAAGAGCTTGGAATATACACACAGAACAAGTGGCGGGGTTAAACCCGTTCCAGTAATCGCATACTTTAACACGAGCACATAAAACTACGGGCTTGGAACAGACACATAGAACAAGTGGCGGGGTTAAACCCGTTCCAGTAATCGCATACATAAAACTACGGGCTTGGAACAGACACATAGAACAAGTGGCGGGGTTAAACCCGTTCCAGTAATCGCATACTTTAAACACGAGCACATAAAACTACGGGCTTGGAACAGACACATAGAACAAGTGACGGGGTTAAACCCGTGCCAGTAATCGCATACTTTAACACGGGTACATAAAACTACGGGCTTGGAACAGACACATAGAACAAGTGGCGGGATTAAACCCGTTCCAGTAATCGCATACTTTAACACGAGCACATAAAACTACGGGCTTGGAACAGACACATAGAACAAGTGGCGGGATTAAACCCGTTCCAGTAATCGCATACATAAAACTATGAGCTTGGAACAGACACATAGAACAAGTGGCGGGGTTAAACCCGTTCCAGTAATCGCATACTTTAACACGAGCACATAAAACTACGGGCTTGGAACAGACACATAGAACAAGTGGCGGGGTTAAACCCGTTCCAGTAATCGCATACATAAAACTACGGGCTTGGAACAGACACATAGAACAAGTGGCGGGGTTAAACCCGTTCCAGTAATCGCATACTTTAACACGAGCACATAAAACTAAGAGCTTGGAATATACACACAGAACAAGTGGCGGGATTAAACCCGTTCCAGTAATCGCATACTTTAACACGAGCACATAAAACTACGGGCTTGGAACATACACACAGAACAAGTGGCGGGGTTAAACCCGTTCCAGTAATCGCATACTTTAACACGAGCACATAAAACTAAGAGCTTGGAATATACACACAGAACAAGTGGCGGGGTTAAACCCGTTCCAGTAATCGCATACTTTAACACGAGCACATAAAACTACGGGCTTGGAACAGACACATAGAACAAGTGGCGGGGTTAAACCCGTTCCAGTAATCGCATACATAAAACTACGGGCTTGGAACAGACACATAGAACAAGTGGCGGGGTTAAACCCGTTCCAGTAATCGCATACTTTAAACACGAGCACATAAAACTACGGGCTTGGAACAGACACATAGAACAAGTGACGGGGTTAAACCCGTGCCAGTAATCGCATACTTTAACACGGGTACATAAAACTACGGGCTTGGAACAGACACATAGAACAAGTGGCGGGATTAAACCCGTTCCAGTAATCGCATACTTTAACACGAGCACATAAAACTACGGGCTTGGAACAGACACATAGAACAAGTGGCGGGGTTAAACCCGTTCCAGTAATCGCATACTTTAACACGAGCACATAAAACTACGGGCTTGGAACAGACACATATATAACAACAAGTGGCGGGATTAAACCCGTTCCAGTAATCGCATACTTTAACACGAGCACCTAAAACTACAGGCTTGGAACAGACTCACAGAACATGATAAACCTATTTCACCACGAGCACATAAAACTACGTTCTTGGAACGGACTCCTATAAAACTTGCTAAACTTGTTCAAGTTATTACAAACTACACCACGAGCACCTGACTACGCGCTTGGAACATACAGACAGTTTGTGATTTGAAGTTATGTTGCTTCCTCGGCTTATGCGTTGCAAATAAACTTAAAATGAGACCATAAAATGATCAAGTCTTCAAATATAGAACAAATATTCGTACCCTCGCTTTTTTTCTTTTTTTTAATCCGACAAATCACAAGAATAACTAAGGATTATAACGGCAGTAAAATTCGGCCTACTTCAAATACAATCCAGAGTCAATACAGTTATCCTATAAAGGAAGCATATACATTCACCTATTTCTCAAAATATACAATAATGTTGTTAAACGTGCCAGCTTGCTCTTATCTAATGTATGTGTTTACCATTTGAAAAGATCCTGCAAGCCCGGATGGTGTGCTCCTAACGGACAACCTAGTCCCAATCAGTTGAATGGTGCCATGGTTGGAGGCCCGGGACAGAATGATGACTACCGTGATGACAGAGGCGACTATGTAAAGAACGAAGTGGCATGTGATTACAACGCAGGCTTCCAAGGAGCATGCGCAGGTAATGTTACTGAATGTTATATTAATCAATGTAATCAAATACAAGAATATGACAACTTGGGGTATTAAATCAGGGGCGTAGCAATCCGTACGCAAAAATCGCATCTGCGTACACATCGTCATCGCAAAAAGTACAAAAAGACGGTCAGTCAAAAATTGTTAAAAAAAGTCAAATATTCGTTCCTGGAAATCAGTTTTTCCTGACGAGAGTTTAAGTGGTAGAAAACTGCTAGTATTCAGTATTTGGCGTTACTTTTGTCAGAGCTTATTGGGAATTTTAGCGACCAGATCCCCGGCCGTAAAACGTACACTTCATTTTGGGCTGCTACTCCTTTGACATAATATTAGTTCAACAATTTGAATAGGTTTTGCATGAGTATCGGTAGAATCGACACATCGTTACCAAGTGTTCGCGCTTTTTGGTAATAGATTGTTTCTTCCAATAACTGGTTGATGTTTTAAACCTAACGAAATGTCGAATTTGCTATCAGAGTCCTAAATCTCACACTATAGGATATGAACTGTAATTATAGCTCTAGATAAAAGTGTGATCAGAAATCCGAAGATTTTCTTTCCTGGTTATGTTCTCCTTATCGATGTTCTTCTACATGTAGAATGTTTTTCAAATGAAAAGCTGAACGTTTCACGCTGTATTTTCTCTATTGGTCATACGTAGCACACATGTAAAATAGTGTAAATATCTTCAACTAAATACATGTACAGATTATATAGCAATATACACGTACCGCAATTGGCTCTAACAAAAAGAAGATTACAGACAAAAAATAAATCCGCGCAGAAAAATGAGGAAAAGGGACGAAGCCTTTTTATACTACGAAATGAATTTAATGAATTTAAATGAAACTAACTCGACCTTTAGTGGTATGCAGTTCTTTTCGACAATGTTACACTAAAAATGTATGATACTTTGTCAGTTTCAACGCTTATGTAAAATATGAAACGAATTTATAATTTGCATGTACTAATCAATTGTTTAATTCAATATTGCAGGGCTATACCACTTTGCTATAAATAACCAGTTGCCACCATCGCCACCTTCTAAATGTTAACATTTTGATTGTAAATCCGTGTTATTTCTAAAATAAATATTTGTATATACATGGTGAAATGCAGATTTTTATTCCTTGGCTACACAAATTCCAATAACCTCTTGTTTTCATTGGCATCGGTGGCCGATTGGTTAAGGTAGTTCGGCTACTTCTGATCACGTCGTCTGGCGACACTAAGGTCGTCGCAGAGTGTGCACGACTGCAATCTTAATTGACAAGTATTGCAAGTTTTCCTACCGTAGGTCCGGGGTTTTCTCTGGGTACTTCGGCTTCCTTCTCCAATAAAAATGGGACGCCATGATATACCTGAAAAATTGCTAAAAGTGACGTTAGCACCATTCAAACAAACAAAACAAATTTATATATCGTGCTTATGACTTTATATGTGTTGCTTTTATCTTTTGTCTTTATATAGGCTGCTTTCGATTTTATGTATATCGACTTAAAGTGTTTGTGTAACTGTCCCTTGGCTTTTGGCTCTTGTTGTTCGGAATGTTTTCTTTGCCATTTTGTTATTGTGATCTTTCAGCTATCAGATGAAATAAATACACTTTTATATTAAAACTAGGCTGTAAAATGAACATTTTCAAGCTGTTGTGAACTTCATTGGTTTTAGTTAGCAATTGTTAAACCAATTTTTATTTACTCACCAATGTTGTTATAGTGGCATTCCGTGCGAATGTAGTCATACAACAACACAACTTAAAATCATTTCTTGGACTAAACAGGCAGTGGACAAAATATTTTTTAAATATAATTTGGATAATGTATTTTTTTTCGGTTTGAGAAATGTGTGTCTCTTTTTTCCATATTGACAACACACACGCACAGAAGTAGTGATATCGTCCTGTAGGAGTTAATATCATGCTTCGACTTGTTTCCACCACAGTACAAAGGTTCTAGGACGCTTTCTTACCAATAAAGAAAGGAACCATACACTTCTTTAGAATTAAGTTGAAAAATGAACAAAAACATGTTTTAATACAGAAATTCCGTTACATTTTAAGTGTTCGTAGAATATGCCGTCCATTCAACACGATTTGTTAGTGGGGAGACTTGACAGAATTTTCTAGAGCCCATCTAAATGTAGTGGTTTTTGTACGATGTTATCACTATCATCTGGCATACTCTGGTATGGCGGCAATAGATTCAAGGTTAGACTTCCAATTGACCACCCCCCTAAAAAAAAGCAATGAATTAAACTATCACAAAATACATGGAGTTCACACGGCTCGCACTTGCCCAATTGGCAATGCATGACTGTGTCCACTGTGGGGTTCACCAGTGGCTGCCACCCAGTGCCAAATTCTTTTATTTACGTTCGAAATAATTCATTTTAAGTGGGGGGGGGGGGTTCAAATGGAAGTCTTTCCTTTCTACATTTTATCATTTGAAGTGACTCTTAGATTTCTTGCGACAGCTATGTCATGTATGCTTCCTATGCCGAGCGTAGTTCATCCCGAAACACAAGTTCTTGGAGTATGTGTGATCATTTGTAGTGAGAATATGCTTTACTTCTATTGTTCCATCAGGAATAAAGCAAGTGCGACTATTTATCAAAGCGCAATGAAATTTTGATTTTTTCAGTATTCCAACATGATTTTTGATTCCTTCAAAATTTGATACAAGGTAATGTCTCATTCTTTAACGAGGAAAACACGTTGTCATGGTATAACTTTATGTCTTGTATAAGTTTTAAAATAAAATCTAACCATATACCGTATCTTTATAAAACTAAACATCTTTAGAGAAATTTAAGTCAATGACGCGTTGGTCATATGCAAACATTAAATTGGTAAACAAAGTCGATTTTGTTCACAAATTTTTAAAGGAATGGTGTGTTTATGCGCATAACTTGTATAATATAATGTGCAATATGCCAACTTAAAAAAAAGATAACTAGTTTTCCTACCAAAAATATATCATAAGGAGGCTTTATCGTGCATTGAGCGTGGTACTGTCAAAGACGTTACCTACTGTGGTATGCGAAAAATCAGGATTTATACAAAGACTTTTCTCATATACATTTTAACTGAGAATTTAAGCTAAAAACCTGTATTACCAATATGGTGTATTTTTGATCGTGGATAGTTCAGACAAATAGACCAGACTCGGAAGATTCTCAATAAATGATTGATGTGCGTTTTATATTTTATGCTTATAAATTTGTAGAAATACAACTTTCTAAAATATCATATAATGTTGAGCTGTTTGTATAATGCGTTTCATTTTTACCGTATCTCACAGACACGTGTCATATAACGTTACCGTTAATATTTCATTAGCACTTCAATAGCACACATCATTAAAACCCGGTTGCTGTAAACTACTAAAATCCGATCGTTCAGTTAATAAAGATGATAAATATTGTGTATCCATCCAGGCCCCAGAAGTTCTTTACTCCCAATTTCATCCAATCAAATCATTCCTTATCCCTTGTTGTCTTTGTATGAGAAAATTAAAATATTCTGCAAGTAAAGAGGTTTTATGGCGCTGGCAGTGGCGGATCCAGTTTTTTATTGGGGTAGGAAGCTTGAGTACCCAGAGAAAACCTCAGACTTTGGCGATGATGTAAACCATAAACTAGACAAAGTCGATCTAGCGATCACTGATAACCCGCTTTTGTAAAAATTACTAACGTTTTTCGCGAACTTTGACCTTGAAATTTGACGGATTTCCCCCAAAATAGGCTTCTTACGGTACCAACACGATATATAACAATATCCCAAAGTTTCATTCAAATCGGATGCAACCTGTTAAAGTTGTTGTCCGGAAACAACTTTTTTATCTAAAAATTTCTCGTTTTTTTGCGGACTGCAACCTAGAAATTTGACGGATTTCCCCCCAAATAGATAGGCTTTTTACCAACCTGATATATACCAATATCCCAAAGTTTCATTAAATTCAGATGCAAACTTTTAAAGTTATTGGCCGGAAACTATGTTTTTGTTAAAATTCCTAGGTTTTTGGTAGACTGCGACATTGAAATTTGACGGATTCACCCCGAAATCGATATGCAACTTACCAACCTGATTTATAACAACATCCCAGTTTCATTCAAATCGGATGTAGACATTTTTAATAATCATCCGGAAACCAAATGGGGACAGACGGACGGATAGGAGGACCATTATATACCCCCGACTGTCATGTGGGGGTATAGAAATGGCAACGATATGTTAACTATAAAACATGGCGACCGTGTAATGGTGACGATGTTAACATATGACCATGATGTTAACCATAAAAAAACATAACCTTGATGTCGAGTTAAAACAAGGCCCTCCATGATTTATGTCTTATCTTAATATTGTTTGCATCACTATATTGTGGAAAGAGAATGTAAATATCTCCATACAATCATTGAAAGCTTGTTAAAGGTAGATGAATCTCAACTTTAAAGTAAAATTAAATCTTAACGTTTGTGCTGTGTTGAAGCTAACACCAAGTCTTCCTGTATTTAGTAGAAGCAACAGATGACAACAGAAATTAAAATAATTTTTTATTTAAAATTTACCAACAATAATTTATTGTTGACAACAAATAACTTACAAATAGTAACCATATATATATAAATATACAGTAGATATATATACAAGTAACAACTTACAGATGATAACACCGACATGTTAGTATGAATTTTTTACACAAAACATGGTAGTCTGAATTTTTTACACAATCATACAGCATTTATTTCATATTCACCTGGCATACTTCAAATGAGCATTATTGGGTGAAATAATTCAAGGGAGATCATTTTTCCATATAAAATAAAATGGCTCTCGTTACTATACATCTGTTTGTGTTTTTCTAAACAAAATCAATGATGGTTTAATATCAGATGCATGTACCATTTATTTAAGTTAAGGAAACAAATTTTTCAGGTTTTTTTTCTGTCAAACTAGAAAAAACTTTGCTGCTGAATTTGAAAATATTTACTTTAAAGAAGCTTAAGTTACATCACATTGGAACACTAATTATGAAAATTTATATCATTAAAAGAATTTGAACAATTAAAACCTAAACATAAAACCATGATGTTCTTCAAACAAGGAACACGTTTGGCTATGTTTTGGCTTGTCATTTGTAATATAGGCGGGGTAACAGCTGTTTGTTCCGTAACAGACATTATCAATTATTTATAAGGCTACATTGCAGATGGAAACAAGTAGTCAAATTAAGTGATTCATAACACGCTTTACTCTGATTATTATTCCCTACTCTCTAGTCTGACATCACAAAGTCACTGGTTTTGCATAACAAAGTTCTTTCTTATATTACACATCTAATTTTGTTTGCAATCACAGCATTAACGTGTATAGTTATCTTTATCGGAACAACCCATGCATTGCTTTTTCAGACAGCAAATGATATCCAACACATAATTTTCTGTTCAAAAAGAACACATTTTCTTCACAATTGCAGCATTTGCAATCCTAATGCTTCAGTTACTGATATCACAAGTATCAAACAATTGTTACTGTAAGCTTCCAGATCATTGTTTCTGAAAAATATACCCCAGTGTTTGTTACTATGCATTCACCGGTAATCTAACCAAATCGAATACAATGCTGACAGGCTGTCAATCAACCACATCTATGATATCGCACAAATCCTACGTATCTGGACAATCTCTTGAAGAGTCTTGTCATTATCGTGAGATGAACAACATGTCATTGCATTTGGCGATAGCAAAGATATCCAACACCCGATTTTCTGTCCACAAATAACAAATTTTTTCCTTAATTGCAACCCTAATGTTTCGGTTTCAGATAGTCCAGGTATCAATCAACCACATCAATGATATCACACAAATCCTCCATATCTGGAGAATCTCTTGACGAGTCTCCGACTGAATCCGTCTCTTCTTCTGTCATCAATGGCTGCATAAATAAGCTCTCAAAGAAGTTGTCATTAATATTTGTTCTTTGAGAACATTTGCTACATTTCTCGTTGTTTTGAGCACTCGATGAATGACATTCGCATAGTTCTTTCTGATCAGAATCCGTCTTTTTGATATCGTCCAACAGAAGTGACAACTGGTCCTGCAACACTGACGACTGCTTCATTTCATTTAAGCGATTCAAGTCTTCTAATAAAATATCATTTCTATTTTTATAGTTCATGGTATACTCCATTTTCACTTTGGAATTCATTTCAGCTTCCCTGATCCAAAATCCTTTCTTTGAATGTTTAAATTTAGTAGGATTTTTTACAAAGAAACTTTCAAAATCATACACTAACTGATTTTTTATCTGATTAAGATCATTTTCGGATTCTGAGTCTTTGTTTCCTTCTGATAACTGTGTATCCGACTCTTTCATAGAACTGCCTTTTTCGTCAGTACTTCGAGCTTCACTCGGAGTTAAATCACTCGATTTAGAACATGTTGATTCCATGTCTACAGAACTATCCGACTTCTGAAGGGAGTCACATTCGGATTCACTTTTCTTTTCTGTGTAATCCATTTGATCACTAACAGATGACGATGAATCCTGGGCTCCTGTTACCGTGGAATTAACTGCTTCATCCCCGGCACAAATTTCCAGTTTGCTTTCAGCGCTTACTTTTGATGTATCAACGTTCAAAGGTTTTAAGTCATCTATTTGAAATTTTATTTTACTTTCGATCTCACCACCGAGATTGCTGGAACTGTCATCCTTGAAAATATCTGGTTCAATCAGGAACAGGAAATCGGCTTCTTCATCCTAGAATACAATATACATTATATCAAAAATAGAAGCAAAATTTACCGAAATTCTAAATGTACAAAATAAATGGAGTAAACAAGGTATTCTGATGATAAAACTAATTGTTTTAAAATATTATTCAATTACCAACTTTTGAAGAGGTCAATTCGCTTTATATGGACCTTATAGAAAGACATGGACGGATAACGATGAAATCGTCAGTCAATATCTTTCTTTAATGTCCATATTATGCTTTTGTTTTGTTTGTTTGATGGTGTTTAATGCCACTTTCAGCAATCTTTCAGCTATATCATGACATCCAGTTTTAATTGGGGGAGGAAGCTAAAGTACCCGGAGAAAACCCCTGACCAGCAGTAGGAAAACCCTTGTCAATTAAAATTAGAGTCGAGTACACCCTGCCTGGTATGAGACTCAAACCCACAATCTCAGTGTTGACAGACCACTTGATCAATAGTAGACAAACTACCTTAACCACTCGGCCACCAAGGGACTATATTAAGCCTACTGACCAAATTAAAAGTCCTTAATTGGTAAATTGTACATGTATATTACATATCATTGCAATAACTGTTACATTTCTTGTTGCAATGTTGTCTCTATGTACAGTTATAAATAATGCATATATTTTATTATTTTGTATGGCTATTTTCAATAAAAAAGACAATGATAGCAAGAACTTCTATACTTAAACAGTTCAACAACATATAATTATACATGTTAACCTTAAAACAGGGCACTGATATTAAACCTAAAACCTAAAACATTCCGATGATGTTAACCATAAACCTTTTTTTTTTTTAAAATGGTGTTCAATGCCACTTTCAGCTATATCGTGGCATCCAGTTTTGATTTGGGAAGGAAGCTAAAGTGCTCATAGAAAAACCCAGACTTTCCGTAGGAAAACTGGCAATCCTTTTCAAGTGAGATTAGAGTCAAGCTAAACCTCAATGTTGACTGACCATGTGATCAATATTTAGACAAACTAACTTAACCACTTGGCCAATGAGACCCAGCTACAAAATATGGCCATGATGTTAGTTGATTTTGACACAGAATTTTGCAGACAATTAAAATTATTCAATAAATAAATGTCAATTTGCTTGCAATATAAATTGCAAAGGAAACATTTAAAGAACAGTCAGTACTGCTTTAAGTTCTTACAGAAATATATTGTCTATATATGCTGAAGTGGGGTAGGACATTTTTAGTCTTGAGCTGTCATCTAAATCTGACAATGTCAGAGTTTTTTAATGATGTAAAAATAAGGTTACTTTTGAATGAACTCGGCTTACTTTGTATGAATTTTTATTTCCAACTTTATTTGCACATTATGGGTTAAAGAGTTTCCAGGTCAATAAATGGTACAATCAAGTTGTAGGTTTAAATTCAATATTTGTAAACAGATAGGCAAAGATTCACATGTAACATGTCAAATAAATGGTCATGTGACAACAATTATCTATAGTCATGTGACAACAATCATCTATGGTCATGTGACAACTATTATCTCCCTCAGGAATTCAATAACACCCCACAAAGTGACAAAGCTGACCACTTGAGAACCAATCAATGCTTAACACCTGCCATAGTTCACACATATAACTGAAAATCTCAAACAAATTCTTTTTGAATTTATGCATACTAAACAATTACCATACTTGAAATTGTACTCGCAATCGAAAAGAAACCAACATGAAAGACTATTTCTAGGAAAGCTACCGATAAGAAAAGTCTCTGCAAAGAGCATGAAGGAAGAACCAATACCTTTCTGTGAAACAAAATTAGTAATTGTCTGTACCTAATATAAAATGCAAGGCTTTTAAAATTTCTATTAAAATCCAAAGCTCTCAAGAGACCGTAATTGTTCCCCTTGACTTATAGAATCTATCTTCAAATTTTTACAAAAAATACAGTTGCCTTCATTCACTCCAACTGTTACAGCTTTTTAAGTTACTTGGCAAAAAACTATAAAAAAAATAATCAAACATTTTCCTTCAAGGGCAATAATTCCTCTAAAAAGTCATCTGATAATAAAAAAATGTAGATCTTGCCCTTTTTTGCTATTTAGCTGTTTTAAATTTTAGTTAATAACTCATGTACTAAGAGAAACAAAATATGCCCATAGAACAATTGCCATTTTTTGTATAAATAAAGGGCCATAACACTTAAGTGGCAGAAGCAATTTGGCTGGTTATCAATCTTGGTCAAGATATAATGCCAATAAACATTTTTCGCAAGTTTCTTGGACAATAACTGTTCGAGTTAGAAAGCAGACAAGGCAAAAATTTTGCTGGTTTTAAAACTTGGCGCGATTTATGCCCATAAACTTTTTCAAAAGTTTTCACGAAGATTGGACAACAACTGTTTTGAGTAGAGAGCTGACATTGCTGGCCGCCTGCCATGAGTGTTACCACAATGTGAACAGTCAGTCAGTCTTTGAAGGGCATATAAAAATTCATAATAGCTGTTTAAAATCACCATTCAAGGGCAAAGCTCCTATAAGAAGAGTCATCTGACTATTTTGAACAATTTAGTTATTTGTTGGGTTTGCCATGCTGATAATTTTTGCAATTTATAGTTCTAGTTTATAACTCTAGCTGCTATAGCATTTAAGTTACTGGGCAAAATATACACATTACATTCAAAATTATCATTAAAGGGGAGTAACTCCTATAAGGAGCAATCTTACAATTCTGACTAATTATGTGAATTGAAGGACTTGTATTGCTGATCATTTTCGTTTTTTCTCACTTTCACTGTAAGTGTTATAGCTTTTAAATAAATGGCCAAAAATTTAATTGCATTTAAGTCAATTACTCCTATAAGGATTGGTCAGACAATTTTGGACCAACTATTTTATTGTCTTCATGATCATTTTAGCAATAAGGGCATTATTATTAATATTAATGGCAATAATTCCTCCAAGAAGTCATTAAACAACTTGAGAAACTTTGTAGAACTTAATATGCTGATATTTGTAAGGTAACATTGAATTTTTAAGCTACTTTAATTGTTGAGATATTAAAGAAAACATGTCTTGACCTTATGATCTATTTTTAGTAACAGTGGCCATCTTTGTTAATTGATCAAACATGGACCAGCATTAAGTCATGCTAAGTATATACCCCCACTCGACCATTTTTCAACTCCAAAAACAGAAAGTAGATAGCTGACTGACCTGGACAGGGAAGGCATGGTACAACTCATCATTCTAAAGCTTTGCACCAAATGTGAAATCAATCGATTTTGTATAATCTGAGAAATCTGTTACAAAAGTTGCACCTAACAGACAGACGGACAAGGTGATTGTAATATAGCCCTCTCTCTTACGAGTTGGGGTATAATACCTTGGATACAAATTTGAAGCTATAGATGATTGTGACCAAGTTTGAAAAAAAATTGTCCACATGGTTTCAGAGAAGATTTTTGAAAAAGTTAACACCAGCAGGATGCCAAGTGGTCAAAAGCTCACATGGACCTTTGATTTAAGTTAAAATGGGTAGGTCAATAACTCATAAGCAGTGATATCCCAGGATTCCTATTTTTTATTTCTGTATTACTGCAGGTCAAAAAAGCATCATCGAAGATAGCAAGGTCTCACAATATAGAAAAGCCAGACTTTTATCTAAATTAAGACTCATCAAAATTCTAAAACAATTTATCAAATCCAGCTAAAGCCATCTCCACTTTGCAACCAAAAAAAATTCAGAATTCAACTCTTTCACAGCAGTACATCTAGACGATGATTACAACACTGAAATTTCACAACCAAATAACTAAATCTTAGTAAACAGTTTGTATCGATGGACAACACTTGATGGGTATTATACTGTAACTAATCAACCGAGACAAAATATGACAAGTCCTAAACTGCAGAGTTTACAAGTATGTGGTCAACCAGTTCCAGATACAAGGTTTTATTTACATCATTGTTCGACAAAAGTAATATTTTTGTATTCATTATGTTCCATTAATTAAATGGTTTTTAAATATTCAATTATTGTACATTGTCAGAAAATATATCATGTTTATTTACACAAACCTTTGAAAACAGGTAAAAATGCAAAGCTCTATTTCACATGGAGTACAAATAAACAATATCTTTTTTGACAATTTAAGAATATTGCTATTTTCCTGCAACCCTAAAATACATGTTATAGTAAATTAAAAACATTACAAGTGCACTTTTCACTAATGTCTGACTTTAAATTTCAGCACACATTCTAGTGATAACAACTATGATATTGGACATGTCGTAAACCAGAACTGAATATCGTAACAAGTGAGTACAAGGGTACCAGGAGATTTTATTCTGCAGTGCCGTATAAAGCAAAAATTGATATTGCTACCTTTATTGTATAGCAAATTTAAAGCATTGCTGGGTAAATATTATTCACTGTTTGAATACCAAACAATCATATCAAATGAAACTAAGTTTTTGTAGATGTATGTGGCCATAAGATGTAGAATTGATCATTGGGTAAGTCAAGGACATGTTCATGTCTTTACAATAGACTCCTGCAACACCCACTGAGTGAATGACGGGATGTTAATGAAATCTGACACAAACATGAAAACAACCACTCAAGAAATAACAACCTTTGAAATCAATTTACACCTTTAACCTGCACTTGACACATGCTATTCAAATGTCAGAACTGACAGATATTTGTACAAGACAATCAACTTGAAAAGAATTACACAAAGGTTATAAGACTTATTTCAAAGGGCTCTCTCTGCACAAAGATAACATAAATATTATACACCACTGTATATAAAGTATGTGTGAAATATCAGAATATGACTATATAAATGTATAATGATGATAAAATTTAGCTACATTGTATTTACAAACTGTAGCCAATATGTCTCCTTGTAAATTGCAAGAAAACAAAATTCCCCATTTTTATAGAATTTTTGACATCTCACCAACCCAGACATGATGAATTATGGCACTGCCAAAATAATTTTTACAGAGAGTCCTTTTACAGACCATTCTAGGTAAAATGGCTTAAAAAATTAGCAGGCATTTTCTGTTAAGCTACAATTTAAACTAGATATCAGTGAGATGGTATCCATCTCTGTGGGACCCGCCATCCTTGAGGTCAAGGTAAGGCCATCAACCATGGTATGTAACACATGGCCTTGATATTATCGACCCACATTCCAAAAATCCGCAAAAGATAAAAAAAGTTACGGCCTGGACACGAATAGTTTCGGACGGATTGACAAACTAATGCACAGGCTGACAGACTGATCCCTATAGGATGTCCGAAACAAAGTGGCGGGCGCCCAATTATAACTAACCACACATAAACAAATTTTTTTTATCCAACAAATAGAATTTAAACTATTTTTTTTCCACAAATTAAAAAAAAATAAAACTATAATCAACAGATGTTGACACAGCCTTTAACATTTAGTAATTTCAAAAGAAATAACAAGTAGAAATGCAAGGTCTAAATAAAAAAGGTACTTAAGCCAAAAATTTTGACAAACTGACATGGGTATCTGATTTGTTTGACACTGAGGCTGATAACTAAAATCGGCACTTACAGAAAAATTATTTCAATAGGCAAAAGACGGGATAGAAAATTTGCTGACATACAAATTTAAACTTTTGAACAGAAAACTTTTAAATAATAAAACCCATCAAATTGGGAGATAAATTAAAAATCGATCAAAAACAGAAATGGCCAGATTTCGTTAAACAGGAAGTAGGTGAGCGACAGACCGGTAGGAAGTAGATTACTGACTGACCTGGAAAAGGGAGGCACGGTACAATTCATCATGCTAAAGCTGTGCACCAAATTTAAAATCAATCCCTTTAGTAGAAGCCGAGAAAACTGTTACAAAAATTTTTCCTACTTTGACCCTTAACAGTCCAAGTCGGCTTGGAAAACAGGAAGTAGATAACTGACTGACCTGGAAAGGGGAGGCACTGTACAACTCATCATGCTAAAGCTGTGTACCAAATTTGAAATCAATCCCTTCAGCAGAAGCCGAGAAAACTGCTACGAAAATTTTTTGCCCCTACGCCCGCCCAACATTCATCATATTATAACCCGTTTTTTCACTCTGTGAAATCCGGCCAAAAATCCCGAAAGTCTGAAATGGCTGGGATGCAAATCTAAGATCCTTAATAAATAGGGAACGGTTTACTATTTGTTGAAAGAGAGTTTTAGATCTGTGTAAAAAATGTATGAGGAGTTAATTACACAAAATAAGTTCCCGTGTCTGGAAAACTAGGAAAAAAATACTGAAACAATTCCATAATAGCATCTGCAATTTTTCTGTGAAGTGTCAAAGGTCTGGGTTGAAAACTGCTTGAGGAGTTGATTACACAAAATAGGTACTGTCTTCTGCAAATGAACTTAAAAATTACTGTGTTCCAATGTATGGAAAATAGGAAAAAAATCCTGGGACAATTCCATAATAGCAAGTGCACAACTTCAATACATGTGCAATCTTTCTGTGAAGTTTCAGAGATCTGATTGAAAACTGTCGGAGTACGATTATACAAAATAGATACCCTATTTTCCTTGCCCGCCATCCCACTCATCAGACTTCACCATACTTTAACCCCGGTTTGCACCGCCAGTGCAAAACCAGCCAATAACTCCTTATATCTCAAAAATCATAAAAAGTAGGAACAATTCTCAGATGTATTATGAAAAGCTTATTCAGTATAGTATTATGAAAATTAATTAGTGATAAAATTTACTAAAATTGTGAAAACTAAATTTTTTTACCCATTTCGCATCTCAAAAACAGTAAAAACTTTATAAAAGGATTGCCCCCTCCTGCCCTCCCCAGCTAAGAATTAAAGGTTGATGTTAATGGCTATGCTTTTTAATAAAGTAAAGTTTAATGATGCCCCTTCCCCCCAACAAGCAACATGACAGGTGTGTTCCAACAGGCATAAATTAGAAGAAAATTGAATGACAAAATCCTTTGTTCCTGTACATTTTCATTATTTGTACAAACACCCCAATTAAAAAAATATAAAAATTTTGTTGCTCTAAAAATTAAGGAGATGATAGCTGGACCAGTCCAACTATCTGTTGTGTTAGGAATACTTCACAAAAATCTAAATCTGGCCCTGCACACCTGCATTACGTGTCCAAATATCCTAACATATATTAGCTTCAAAGCTGAGGGAGAAGATAACCAGATAGCAAAACATGTACCCCTATATGCCATTCAACCTAAAACAAACTATCTCCAATTTTTTAAAAATTAAATGAAAATCAAAATCCTTTGGCCCTGCACGTCGTTATTTATAAAAACATTCTTCAAAATATAAATGTTGTAGTCCTGCATCTGTAGAAATTAGCAATGCAGGCCAATTAGGACAAATGGATGAAACCAGGAACTGATAAGGGTAAATAAATATGCCTCTATTTTTGGTTGATAGTTGATGGACTGGATTATTAGTAGTTTCCAAGATAGGTACCAGACTGCATCATTAATATCTTACACTGGTTTCTAATATAAGTACCAGTGATTGGTTGACTGGATATTAATGATTTTCAATATAGGTACCCATAATTGGTTAATGGACTGGATTATTAATGGTTCCTAATATAGGTACCAGTGATTGGTTGATAGACTGGATTATAAATGGTTTCCAATATAGGTACCAGTGATTGGTTGATGGACTGGATTATTAATGGTTTCCAATATAGGTACCAGTGATTGGTTGATGGACTGGATTATTAATGGTTTCCAATATAGGTACCAGTAATTGGTTGATGGACTGGATTATTAATGGTTTCCAATAAAGGCACCAGTAATTGGTTGATAGGCATGATTATTAATGTCCTGCCAAACAGTAACTAAGAGTGATAGTATACGAGACAAAAAATTTGTGCTATATAAAAATAATGTTAGACTATTTACTTCAGTGGGCTCTTCATTCACTTTTTCTAAGTCCTCCTTGAATTCTTCCATCTGTTTCAACACCACATCTGACTGTTTAAGGACTTTTAAGGCATCCCGATCCTCTTTCATTACTCTGTTGAATTTTCTTCTAGGCATCACATATCTCATCTGTATGCTCTCCATCCACATAACTCCGAACAGCCATGGAGGATCTGCATGTCTTTGATTGACTTTTGCTGCTGCTGGTTGGATGGCTTTTATTCCTTTCCTACTTGTTTCACCCTATAATGTGAGTGGAAAAAAACATTTTTATTTCAAGTACAATTTGTAGTCATTATTTGTACAGTTGTTGTATTCAAGAATAAATAACTAAATAACATTTGAAGATAGGAATGTGAACAGAACTGAAAATAGTTCTTACAGGAATTTGTGAACAAGTTCTTTGGTGAACAATGTAAACAATAATCTTAAAGACAAGTTTTATTTTTTTGTTTTTGTTTATCATATTGTCTTTATTATATTATCACCATCAAAATTGCTAAAATTGGGATTGGTCTTATTTAAAAGCAGAAAACATTGCAACATTTCTGCCATAACTGGTATAAACTGGTTAATCAGTGTTAGAACTGGTTAAAAGTGTAGGTTATTGGAAATTGTTTTTATTTCGTAACTGTCACCACTTTTGGATAAATACGTTTACAGCAATTATAAACTTTATAAAAAACTGAATGTAGATGTCCTTAAAAACAAAAATTTTTCAAGATGGGAATCTTATAATTTCAGGAAGAATATTTGAGGATATTTTTAAGGTGTCCTTTTAAAGACCTATACCATGTATACTGCAATTCTGCAGGTACAATCCATTATTACTTGTAGTACACAAGGAAGTAAATTTCGGCCAATCTTATACAAGGATTGCCTATGGTGGCCATGCTTTTTTTCCAATAATGCCATGTTTAAGACCCGATTATGACTAAATAAGTTATCTTAGTAAAGGATCTCACATATATCAATATATCGTGTACCAAAAATTTGGACCACACAGGAGAAAATTTTTAAATTAGTCAATCAGGAAGGTGGCTTTTGTTAGTCTGATCAAAATAATGAGAAATAAACATAAATCATCTGTGTCCATTTTGCAAAACATTCGGACTAAACATGCAGGACCCAATTTTAAAAGTGTCTGCCAATCTGAAACAAGATTGCTCATGGCTGCAATTTTTACCTAAAAAAAACCCCTGAAAACTACTTCTGAGAATTATCGTGACTGAAGAAATACAAAGCATTATGGGAGCTGATAAATGCAAAGGAATCGATTTGTCCAAACTATTTTCAGTAGACGGTCAATGAATAAAAAAGCTAACAGGATTTATTGTGTCTGAAGAAATTAAATATCATGTGATTATTGTTTAAAACTAGATATCAGTGAGATGCCATCCATCTCTGTGGGCCCCGCCGACCTTGAGGATAAAGGTCTTGAACCATGGTATGTGACACATCATCTTCATATTATTTACTAAAATACCAAATATCAAAAGCCTACCTCAAAAGACAAAAAGTTATGGGCTGGACACGATTTTGGATGGACGGACTGACAGACTGATCACTATAGGGTTCTGCCACAAAGTGGCGTGGCTCTAATGAAAGAGAAATGCAGGAATGTAGGAAAGATGGGGTTACGAAAATGAGCTTCGATGGGGAGTAAAATTAGCTCGATTGAAGCTTAGATGTTCTGTATCAATGTCAGTCTTGGTTGGAGGTGGGGGGTTGGGGGTTCAAATAAGTAAAATTAAACATAAAGAAACAATTAAAACACACCTCAAATGATTGGCAGTAAATCAAGAAATCAAAATTCGGTGGAATAAGAAATTACCTCCGAGTTATTACTGAGCTCTAACAGGTATATTAATGAAGAACTGGTATTCTCCTGTGAAGAGGAGTCTGAATAAGACATTGTAGTTATCACTTTGTTACCAGCCTGAGTAAAAATACCCTATAACAATAAAGAAAACAAAACTGCTATAAACAAACTCTTAACAAACTAACAAATACCAAAAATACAGATAGTAATATCGAATGTGATGGAACATATATCAAACCCATTCCATGTCAATAGAACCCTAGCTACCCATCGACTAATTTATGTAATTATGATTGGGTAAAGACTAAAAGGGCAGAAAAATTTACCCAATGGACTTCAATTGGATTTTTCAGATTATCAAATACAAAACAATAGTTGTCACTTCAATATGAAACATTATTAAGGCTCAGGTCAACATCCACCATTTTTTTTAGAAAATTTGGGGATAATTATAACACTGCTAGTGTAATTTACATGTACTTAAAACTTATTAAAGTATTACCAAACACATGTGCAACAAAACAGTTATAGCATAAAAAATGCTGCTCTAAATTCTTGATGATATAGGTAATTTTGTATATGATTTTTCCTTTTTTTTGTTATGTACAAAAATCAAACATAGCAATCATTTGTTTCTTTCTTTCACTAAATTGCTTTTTTATTTTCTTTACAAATCATTTTCCATGTCTATTCCTTCCAAAAAAAAGCAAAGGAAACCAATTAAATTATTGTATTAAAAATCGGTGTATTTAAAGTTTGAAAAACATTCATTGACAAATTTGTTTTACTCCTAAAGTGTCAAGGAGAGATAGCATTAGCACAGATGGGGAGATTTTTATGTGTTCTTTTATTGGTCCTTTTGTTTATTTATTTCCCTCAGGGCTCTTCTGAATGATGTGTGATAACAAAATAAGTGACATTTTTCCACCATCGTAGCAAAATCCAATGTTAAAGCATGAGATAAAGTTAGCATTTATTGTGTATACATCATGTCTGAATTGATAATAAAGCTAGTTACTTTAAATAACTACAGTAACAGAGGGAATAACTCTATTATCAACAACATGTAATAGAATTTTAGAAAGTTGAAAAAAAAAATGGCAAATGGCTCCAAATAGCTGGTTACAAACAGAATCAAATATTAGTCTTCATCACTCGCTTGTTTTTGAATTAACCGATAAGTAGATTGGGGTATAGATCCTTGATCATAAATGACTTATGAACAGGATTTGGAATAACACGTTAGAGGAGGTTATAATGTAGAGGATAAAACAATTTACCAGTGCAAAGATAAACTGCAGGTTAAGATACTATTTCATTGCCAGAGCTAAATTGATGCACAGTCTCAACGGAAACTAAAATATATTTAAATTCCACCTACATTTGTTAATTGGGTAGTAACTTTCGGCACACATCTTTCGCATAGTTGATGAGCTAGATTCCAAAAGAGAACCTTTTATCACCATATATGACAAATATAGGTGGAATTGGAAATGATGGCAGAGGAACTC
The DNA here is from genome assembly GCA_944474755.1 of Limnoperna fortunei. NCBI lineage: Eukaryota > Metazoa > Mollusca > Bivalvia > Mytilida > Modiolidae > Limnoperna > Limnoperna fortunei. The sequence goes on from OX104122.1 coordinate 23,782,381, forward strand.
AAAAAGATTGTTGTTTATTTCTGTAAAGACAGTTAAGGAAAGAAGATTCTGAAAGGGAACCACCCAATGATCAACATTAACAAGTATAGTTCTAAAAATCGACCCAAGTGGTTTTTTGGGGAAAAGTCTTAATTTAAGTTTAATGAATATGACAGATGCAAAACAATGGCAAAACTTGCATGGACGTTGTGACTTAATGATTTGAACTACAAAAAAAAATACCAACCTGTCTCAATGATTGCCCTGTGGATGTTGAATTAGGATTAGTCCAACTCACTCCTGGTAAAGGGTATGACAGGACAGTCACTGGCTGGTAGAATCCACCCATAACTTGAGGGTAAAAGGATAAACCTGAAAAGAGAAAACTATGAGTAATGCACCGTCTCTCTCTTTTATTTATTAATTCAAAGTACACATTGTCTAGGTAAGGCACATTCCTAGTCAAAGATACTTTTGTATGAACTGGATTTTATGCCACTTGAAGCATTTTTTCAGCTGTATCCCCCACCTGTGGTAGAAAAATTGGAAATCTTTGTCAATTAGGGTTTGAGTCAGAAAAAACTTGCTAGAAGTCCTCCAGTGTTGACACACTGGTAGAACACTTATTCAACTAGGCCACAATATTCACAAAGAAATTCTCTGAATATTCCATTTAAATTTGATTTTAAGTCCAATGTTTACAGAATTATGCAGCAGTTGCATGGGATATAATGCCAATTTCGGTAAAATGACTGACCATCATAAAAAAAAAACAGCATTCTTTATCTTAAAATTTTGAGTCAAGTACACCCAGCCAGCAGTAATGTTTATACTTACAACTACCACCAAGTGAAAAAATGATAAAAAGACCACTATGTACCATCTTAAAATGGAACAAAATAATGCAAACAAATCTATAATGATATGCATTCTTTTCCCCATTTTTTTATCTATAAGTAGATTCGTTCTCACCAGTGTCACCAGTGTTTTTTTTCTGGAGAAACAATATAAGAAAGGTAATAGTAATATATAAAACAGATCAGGCTGGAAAAAAAACCAAACAGATTCTTTGTTCTTCATGCCATCACAAAGCATTCTCTCTACATGCTTCTTGTTGTAATGTGTCCAATTTAATCAACTTTTTTGCACACTGTCTGAAGAAACACTACTGAAATACGGTCTTATATTAGGGTATAACTGTAATGACCACTTTGCTACATAATCTTTGTGCCATAATCTTAAAAATGGAACAAAAACAGAAATGGCGGGATTTTGTTAAAAAGGTGGTTAACAGGATGTAGGCGAGTGACAGACCTGAAATCGAATCCTACGTTATGGGAAGCCATGCTGATGCTGCATAAAGTAGACGAACTATGTTAACCACTCTGCCACTGAGGCCCAACCTTTGACCGCAGAGGTAACATTGGAAGAAAGAAACATTGGAATGGCTAAGATATGAAAGAAAGTTAATTGGAGAGATTGAGTTGTTATTGTAGAATGTCCAAGGGAGCTGCCTGAAAACTTTTATATCCAAAGTGGTGTAATTTAGAACTGTGGTGCCATATTTCTTTTTTAAAGATTTAAATTATTGCCAAAAAATTACCTCAATTTTTTTGTCAGGCAAAATATTCAAAATGGTACAAAATTGGCACAAATAGCTTTAACAAAAATAAATTGGGGATGTAATTTTTTAGATGGTCAGTTGTACTCAGGCCACGTACCAGTTTGTGGATAGAATGGCCACTGAACATTATCAGGTTTCATACCAGTGCTAGGAACTGTGTTGCTTGTTGTTTCCGGGAACTTGAAAGTGTTGGGTACCAGCTGAACAATGGGCACTCCTCCTGTGCAGTATATTGTGTTTGGTGCCCGTCTGTAGGTATCTGAAAATGCCATTTTTGGTGGAACTTCGCCAGGCCTCGAAACTTCACACGCCGTTGAAGAAATGGGGAATGGTGGATGCAGTAGACTGACTTCCTCTGCCTTGAATGATTTTATGTTTTGGATTTCATCCATGTCTGGAGAATGCCCACGTTTTAATCCTTGAGACGATTCCTGCATCACACTGTATTTACTGCTCACATTCAACAGAACCAAACTACTGTCTTGCTTGGCTTGCTCTAAATACAGTTTTTCCTGCTGTTTTGTATGTTCCTGCAATGTCTCTTGTGTCAAGCACATTAAAACATTTGGTGCTTCCAGAGTTGTAGCAGCAGTTTGGGCATCTCTTGATGTTTCTTCCACTATCTCCTCCGTTTGACAAGATGGACTTGGCACCATGTCTTCTTTTTCAGATACAAGTACCTATAGTAAATAAATAAATATTCATTCAAATAGTTCTAAATAAATAAGATAACCTAATATAAACTACTATAGATTAACAGTTATGATTTCAGTTTCAAAATGGTACTTTTCGCTCCACAAAAGACAATTCACATATCATGTCAAAAGTAGACATTTAAGAAATTTTAATTGGCAAATCAAACGAAATAAAAATAAAAATTTTTAACTAGCACCAAAACTTTCTAATGCTGTTATGTAGCATCTAATTAACATTTGAGTAAAGTTTGGTTACCATTGGCCATTATGGTTTCAGATAGGATTTTAAAGTTTACTGTGGAGTAAAATAGGCTAGAAGCTTGTCTTATCTATCTTCACCAGAGAGCAACTCCATAAAAAAGCGAAAGGGACATCAAAATATGAATTTGCAGTGTTCAAGTTCAGTTGCTTATTGAAAATGAAAGCTGATAAAACATTAAACCAGAGTGTATTTCAAACAAAAACAATACCACAAGATGGTTGCAGGACATTGTTGGAGGTTAAGATGGAATAATAACTATTTCACAAATAATCAGGGGTGGTAAGACTTTATTCTCAACTTTAAAATCCATCAGCAACATACTGACTTCGTAAATGTTTAGCATGAAAAACGTGTTCAAATAATTTTTAAAATTACCTTGGTACTGCTACAAAAACTAGGTGGCTTTGGTAAGGGTATGTCTACATCAAAATCTGGTACTTCATCAGAATCTGCAATGTAAAGCATTATACAATGATCATACAAGTTAAAATATCATGTTTAACTAATATAACATAAAAGTAATGAACATACAAAAGATGTGCGACAAGCATACTTACTAGATCAACAAGAGTACTGAATACATCTTGATATGTCTGCTTTCTAAAAATTGAGTCCTAACTATCAAATGTGCCAAAAATTTGGTATACATGTTAAACTACTTTATTTTTATTCCAAAATATGTCTGACTTACTTCATTTGTATATGACAGTTTAAACTTGAGCTAGTTAGCTGAAAAATGATGTAAAATCTACCAATACTGGTAAGCCATCTTGGAGTAATCAGATGCAATTTTAATAAGGGACCTACCAACTTTGATTAATATAGGCCCAGTAGCAGCCTAATAGATTTGTAATTCTATTTCATAAAAATGTCTAATATGTGTATGTATTTATTAAAAGTTGCAGTTTTTCAGAGTAATTGAGAATATGTGTAAAAAAAACTTCTTTCGTGAGACTAAAGTGATAACTTGAGCTAATTAAAAAGAAAAAATTCATTTGCCCTTGTTATTTCACACAGAAATATTTTTTAACTTCAGCCAATCAAAATGAACAAATTTTTTTTTAGAAAACTAAAAAAATTTACTGCAACTTAATCATATCTTTGTTATAGGGGTAAAACATTAGTAAAAAAAAATTAAAGAAAATCCAGTCTTAACATGAAGTTGTCCACAGACAAACACAAAAATTGTGATCAATTAAAGTTAGTGAAAAACCAACAATATTATCTACTGCAGTAATATGGATTTCTATTGATCTACAGCTGACTTTTTTGTGTTGAATTTTGCTCAGTAAATATTGTTAACCTGGTTGAAAGTTAAAATTGTATTAAAATTTTATAGTTGAATACTTTTGATAGAAGATATACACGAAGGTTTTCAATAACAACCAATATGCAAAGGTATCTGGTTGGAATAAGAATAAAATATAACCCACCAATAGCATTGCTGTCATCTGTATAACTACCACTTCTCTTCTCTGACGCTGAAGAATATGTCTTTGGTTGGCTCAGTAAAAATCTGAAGAAAAAAAAAGAGGACTGATATTATTATATAATTGGGCCATGAAGTATATTTTAATTGCTTCTTTATACTTTCATTTGCAAAAAAATCTTATTGCCACCAAAAATGCTCAAGCATAGCCATGAAATTATAGCTGCCTCGGTCAAGCCATGAAATTATAGCTCCCACCTTTAAACCATGTAATTATATAGCTCGAGCTGTCAAACCATGAAATTATAGCTCCCACAGTTAAACCATGAAATTATAGCTCCCGCTTTCAAACTATGAAATTATAGCTCCCCTTGTCAAACCATGAAATTATCGCTAATACTGTCAAACCATGAAATTATAGCTTTCGTTGTCAAACCATGAAATTAAAGTTCCCACTGTTGAACCATGAAATTACATCTCCTGATGTCAAACCATTAAATTATAGTTCATACTGTCAAACCATGAAATTATAGCTCCCGCTGTCAAACACATATCTGCCAATTAGAACTATTGTGAAAATAACTTAAAGAAATTATAACAACTGAAGTTTGAACTTAGGGTTACACAAAGAAATAGCATGAGCAACTCCAAATATTACCATTGGTTTATATGTTTGGTATTACAGCCGATTTACAGCAGACATTGCTTCAGGTTCAATTGGTGTTTGACAAGAATCAAGTGAACAAATATGTTGTTTTACAAAAATGTATACTAATTCTAACCTTTTAATGTTATTTGTGTAGTTGAGTTGTTCATACGTTCCAGACAGGTTATCATCTAACAGTTGACGACATCTAATGTTACTGGCAACTGGCTGCTTAAATGTAAAAAAAACTGAATATCAACAGGAGGCAAATTTCTTGTTTATTTTTTCTGAATGTTTCATTTCTAATTAAAAAAAATAGAAGAATGTGTACATGGGACACAGATGCCCCCGGCTAAATGAAGCCCCAAACAGGAAGTAGTTATCTGACTGGTCTGAAAGTCGCTTAGGATGTACAACTTGTGATACTGAACCACCCTGTCAAATTTAAAATTGTTCTCATGTACGGTTTCTGAGAAAAGCTTGATAGAAATTCGTATGGATGTACGGATGAACATGAGTAAAACTTTATGCCCCCCCCCCCCTCTTAGCTCAAGAGTGAAATATTTAGCACAGCCTTGTACAATTGTGCAAATGAAGAGATCTCATCAAGTTGCAAACTGTGTATCAAGTTTTATGAAGTCATCTTCATAAAAAAGCTTTAGTGCAAAGGTAAACCTGAAGTTGTATGGCCAGATTAACGAAGGAATTACTAAAAATCTATATGTCCCCAAACTTTCATTGGCAGGACATAAACAAGTTGGTAACTATTTATAAAGGCTTTGTGGACATTGGTCACAAACTGAACTTTGATGAAAAAGTTGAAAATTTCAAATGCAAATCAGATGCCAAATAATATAATCATAATGCCCTTGAAAGAGGGTGTTAGATTAGAGGGTGATAATTTTTCCTTCATGTGATAATCTACTTAACACCTTAGTTCAAGGGCAGTAAGATATTTATTATACTGTCCATTATCTACAGAAATAAATGAAATATCTTCCTATTATGAACAACCATATAAATTCTGAAATGGAATATTTGTTGAATGGAAATTGCTTCTCAGTCTATAGTTTTTCTTTTTTTAAATAATAATTGACCATTTTCCAGTATTTAGCGTGTCTTTGACATGTAGGCAAAATGAAAAACCAAACGACAAGTAAGTAAACTTGTGAGGAAGCTGGTGATAATTTTCAGGATTGCCGATTTCCGGTTTTAGAAGGTGAAAATTTTTATATCAGCTCAAGTAAATAACACCTGTTGCAATAATTTAGATAAAAAGTATGATAATAAAATGCAGTTTGCAATTTAAAAGAATATGAAAAGTTAATACAATTTTAAAGAGATTTATGTATGAATACACAAGTTCATTACAATAAGAAAATGGTAATTATAGACCAAAAATATAAGATATCTTTATAAAGTTTCAGCTGTTTGATGCTAGATATCATACCTGAATTTTTTTCAATGTCCCATCTACAATATCTGTACTTTCTTCTTTCTCTAGTTCTGAAAAGAATCTGGATTTTAATAATAGCAAAAATCACATGAAAAATGGACATTGACCTGAGGAACTTAACAATGTACAATATTTATACTTTGTCAGAAAATATAAAGTTTAGTGGTACGAGCCTAAGAAACAGATAGTCATGCAAGTGTTGACGTGCAACCCACATGTTTCGCAAGAGTACTAACAAACTTCATATTTTCTGACAATATACAGATATTGTGTTTATCCTGCAACGTTAAAATATATGTTTAAATTGAAAACAAGAGAATTTACATTTCATTTCTTATTTAAAAATTTGGTGTATAATCTAGTTAAACACGACGTCACTAACAAATATTGCATGTGTATGTCGTGAACCAAAACAAAAAACTGCTAAAAGAATTTAATATCCTAGGAAGTTAGGACATGGGTACCAAGAGACGATATTATGCTTGAAGCATAATATTGCAAAGTGATACCGACACCCTGTAATGGCTACTTCTTGAGCCAGTTGCATGATAAATGTTATTTTTTACTCCCATGTAATACGAGTTGTACTGGATTACCTCCCAACTCTTGCGCAAGGGAGATAATCAATTTGAGAAGGGAGGTAACTTTCTTGATTATTTTTGACTCACTTTTTGTACGCCATAACCTCTTTCGTCGTTTTATTGGAATACTAGAGGCTTCTTGTTTGCGTTTTATTGGTTTACTAGAGACTTCTTGTCCAGTAATCCATTTCAGCTCTATAGAATTACAAATAAATACAGTCAATATATGGATCACTATCGCTACCCAAAGTGGGAGAACCTTAATATATTTACATGTATGTAGCTGTCAAATCGGATATTGTTTTTTAAAATTTTAATATTAATTTTCATATTTTTAATGGCACAAAAATACTGAGGTCACTTGTGTATAGTGCTCACATTTTTGCTTAGAGGATCTATTGATCAGACTGGTTGAGTATTATACACAAGACGACAAATAGGTCAAAGTTCATAGGTTAAAGTTCAAACTAATTGAAATTTTTTTTTGTATGAACAATCGAATTGGCGTGTATAATACATCAGTGCATATTATACAGTTTGTTATCATATACATTATAATTAGAATAACCTTCCTCTCCAAACAACAAAATTTATGAAAATCAATATAAACACACAAATCTAAACGAAACTGAATGGAAATCAGCCGCAGTGAAACGGTACACAACAGCATACTTATGTCCAGTCTCATACTTTTCCCATGCAGTACCATTTTTTCCTTCCAGAGCAAATTATAGTCTTCTTCATCACAGGGTGGTTTGAATAATTTGGATCAAGTTTGTCCACTATAAGCCACCGAGTTTGCCCATCGCACAAACAGGGGTAGGTGGACAGGCATTTTCTATTTTATTTTTTTTGAAATTTCAAAAGGGTTGGGGGATTCAAGTTGGGTAGGTTTCTCCCAAAATAAAACAGGATGCCATGATATTCATGTAAGCTGAAAAACACTTGTAAACTATATGCAAACAAACCAAAAAAAAAACATATTTGAAAAAAAAAAACATAAAAATAATTTTTAAATTTTTTTGCCAACCCTGATGAATTTGTTTTGGGGTAGGTCCAAATTTGGTGGCTCAGCCATGAAATGGCATACTAACACTTATTCATGAACTTACCAGGTACTGGACTGATAGAAACATCTTCTGGTTCGTCCTCAATGTTCAATGCTACTGTTTTGGCTTCATCTACAACAGGCTAAAAAATAAAAAATCAATTGTTGTGAATATGTAAACAATATTTTTGTTGGTTTAATTACAAATGTATTGACATCTCCAACTGGCTTACTGCTGACAATACCAGCACTTTAAATGAACATTATAGGTTTGGTTTTCAGCTGTAAAAGATGTCTCTCCTAGTGAAATAGTAGCATGTTAGGGGTCGTCCATAATTGTCAACCGTTTTCACAAGTGTGCAAATAGCACACTTTTTGAAACCCCCCCACCACCATCAAAAAGTGTACATCAACCATTAAACTATTATAAAAACCAAACTCCACAGAAACGAAAAATTTCTGAAGATAACCCCCTCCCTCAAGTGTGCAGTTTGCACACTTATGAAAATGGTTGACAATTATGGATGACCCCTTAATGGTAAATGAGTTCTTCAAACTAGTTTACACAATGTACCTACCTGTAATAGCAGCTTCCTTATCATGCGTAAATTCTTGTGATACTGCTCTGTTTCTTCAGCCATGCATTCTTGACTAACCGGAGGTGAAAACACATCTAAGTTTGTTGGACCCCTACACAAAATAAAGTATTTGCATAAAAATCAAATATTATGATGAAGGTGAATTGGTTAAGAACAATTCCTACTTTCAGTAAAAGTATATAAGAAGCTAACTGCAGCCTGTAATCATGCACCTGCAAGACAAAAGTATGTTTCACAAACACTGAATTTGGTTTGTTGATTATTTTGCTGTATCTAACTAATATAGTTTTCAAGTTAATTGCCAAAAATAAAAATAAACAATAGGAAAATAGTCATTAAATGATAATTACTAAAGTCAATCAACAATTTATCTCTTGACTAATCGGTAGGTATTGACCAGCTCAGTATTTATGCTACTTTTTTAATTTATGCTGTTTCTCTCTATCTTTTATAGTTTTCGATACTATATCCAAAAATGCCACCCAAAAAATAGACAAAATAGTTGTTATGGCAACCCTATAAACAGTCAACTGACATTTTCTGTTGTTGTCTTATTTATTCACCATTTCTTGCTTATCATTTTCTGTTTCAATTTATCCATTAAAGATTTTAAAGAAAATAGCAAAAATGCTATTAATTTTTAGTCCCACAAAGGGAACAACTCCTATGAAAAGTCAATTGTAAATTTCTGCCATATTGACATTTCACCTTTTATACACAAGACATTCAAGCTATTCGCATCATTGATAACATTACAAATGTTCAATAGAATTGCTAGCAAGAAAAAATATTTTATCGCATCAACTGAACTTGTCTCTAGTAAGCAGATTCTTAAAACTATTAACCAAGTAGACAACTTACTTGATAACTGTATGTTGTCCTATAATAAACTCTAATCTCTTTGACCAGGGGTTAATAAAGCTGGACCACTCTGTCTTCACATAAATCCAATCTCCATTATAGGTGCGGAATCTGATCTTTGGACTGCTGATTGTCGAACCCTTAGAGTTGACCACTAAAAATATAACAAATTTATTTGTAGGAAAGCCTGGCTGTGGACCATTCTAGAAGGCAAATCCTGTTTCATGAAATAAATAATAAGCACATTATTACTAAATGTTTGGGTTTTTAAACAAAAGGAAATATTAACATTAATATTTACAAAAAAATTAAATAAATTAATAGTTTTGACGAACTACCTAAACCACTCTGCCACAGAGGCCCCCAGACGACTTGTGAATGAGATTTACTGTACCAATTTAACTTGTTAAAATGACAGTTGATAGAACACAGTTACATGTGAAAAAATGTCTAATATCAAACTAAATTTAAATAAAAGAATATATTGATTACAGATAGTGCAAACTGTCAAGATGCTTCAAATGGATATAGGTTGTGATTGGACATTTTTAACAATGCAAATTTTTAACATGTTATGCTCTAAAAACAAACAAAATGAAACAATTGCTCCTGTGACGGCTGGGAGGTAGAATATCCTTTCTAAGGAAAATAACTTGTAGTCTGATCGAAACAGAAATAGTAACAAGCAAATCAAACGATATACATGTATTCATTAACTTCTTCCAGTAGTGATTCAGCTTTATGATTTACAACAAAAATTACAGAAAAACTAAACTCGTCACCTCGTTGAAGACACACTGAGATTTATTAATCACCCTACTGAAATCTAACAAACCTTGTTTGTAAATATTGTAGAGTTGTTCAAAGTCCTCTGGATGATAAAAGTCAAAAATGGACATCCCGACCATGTCTTGTGGTAAAAATCCTAACAATGGTATGGCACTGTAAAAATAAATGTCATCATTTGTTTGAATGGTTTTTAATGCCACTTTAAAAAGTTTTTCAGTTATATTATGGCATCCAGATTTTATTGGGGGAAGGAAGCCAGAGTTCCTGGTGAAAACCCCAGACCTTTGGTAGGAAAACTGGCAATCCTTGTCAATTAAGATTGGAGTCGAGCACACCCATCCCCAGTGAGACTCGAACCCCCTCATTATTGACAGACCACGTGATTACACCAACTACCTTAACCACTCTGCCACCAAAGACCCATAAAAATAAATAATAAATCATGTTTTACTTAGGGGTCGTCCATAATTGTCAACCATTTTCATAAGTGTGCAAAACCGCACACTTGAGGGAGGGGGTTAAAAATTTTGACATTTTTGCGTACACTTTTTTTTTATCTTCAGAAAATTTTCGTTTTCGTGTAGTTTGGTTTATATATGAGTTTAATGGTTGATGTACACTTTTTGATGGGGGGGGGGGGGGGGGGGGGGGGAGGGTCTCAAAAAGTGTGCTTTTTGCACACTTGTGAAAATGGTTGACAATTATGGACGACCCCTTATATTGTACATTAAACACACGATCTGCACACATTTGAAGCAATTGCTTCATCAGTGTGTTGCATGTTTTTAAATGTCAAATAAATTTTTCAGCCATATCCTGGCACAATAGTTTGCATCATGCATGGTTTTACAGGTTTCTTGTACACGAGACCAAATGGCAGTTGGATTTTTGGAAAGTTTTACATGTTCTTTCCTTTGAAATAGTAGAGTTACTTAGTAATATCAAGTAAAACTTCAGTAATACTGCGAGGTTCTTTATCAAGAATGTTTCTTTGTCCTTCGAAAAAATGTATTTGATAAGAACATGTGTCCAGTATGTATGTCATTTATACCGGTCAATAACATTAAGTTATAGTACATGTAGTACATTATGTAAATCATCGAGATCAAACAAATATAATTGTATTATATACAATGTAGATTTATTTTTGTTTTCAATTATCCAACAGCTGTTCACATGTGTCTACCTGGGTTGTCAAGGAAAACCATGTCAGCAAACATTTTTCTTAGTTATATTTCATGCTATAGAGAAAGCACATGTTTCTTTGAAGTCTTTTTAATATAGGCACAATACAGGTAGAAATTTTAGTTTAAATTTTACAATGGATACCTTTCATTAATTAAACTTAAATCTGAAGTGACAGTACAATAATGACAGCTTCCTTTTTAATTAATGATTTATTTGATATAAAATGCACAAGTTTCTTAGAAGTGTTTTTTTTATAGTTAAAAAATTATGTTTTACAACTGATGTTTTTGATAATTAATCTGAACTTGAAATGACACTATCATACAAAAAGCATTCTATCTGTTTACAGATTAGTGTGAGAACAAAGAAGAAGCATTAAAATATGTAGAAATTGGAAAGGGTTGAAATGGTCTGCTTGCAAAGCATGTGCCTTAGTATATGAAGAATAATCAACAATCTGTTGGAATAAAGTTTCTGTTCTGTGTCAAAACCTGTTATCCCTCTCCCCCGGCGACTTCACTATACTGTACTTGAGTTTGCACTTTGTGCAACCCTTCCACACACAAAAAATGTGTATGTAAAAAAAACTTATTTGAAAATAAAAACACTGTCTTACAAGATCAATTTTTTTTTGAAGTATTTGTAGTTAATATCATATTAATTAAAGCTGTATTGAAAGACCACCACTGAGATGACTTTTGTTGTCTCCCCTGACAATTCCCATGGTACTATACAGCAAGCTAGATAAGATGTATGTCAATAATTAATAATGTCTTACTTTGGATGGATATAAGTATAACTACAGAACAAACTGTGTCTGGTATTAAACGTTTTCTTCTCTACTGGTAAGTCTGACCAACCTATAAAATATAAAGGCTACATTAACAAGGTAAAATAAATCTGTCAAATTTTATGTACTGACAAATTATAAAATACAATAAATATTAAAAATTTAATTTACTGTGAAAATAATATACAGCTTTAACTAGCAATTGTGTTGATAAATAATATCTTTTTCACAGGCCATGTGACTGGTGATAAGCAGGCCAGGTTCTTTGTTTAACCATATCGGAAATCAACCCTTCAAAGCATGTCTAAATTTCATTTAAGTGCTTAAGAATGTATCAATGCAATGTTATATAAAGTTTTTTTTTCAATTGTTTCAAATTATACTGAAGTGAGGCCAATTGTTCTTACTCTGGTATGCAGATGTCAGTGGTCTACATTCTAATAATAAGTATTGCTTCTGTTTGTCCATGTTAGTTTCATCTTTAGTCTTGGCTGAAGTCTTGAGTGTGACGGTTGCATGGAATGATGTGTAAAGATCTTTCTTGTCAATATTATAGCCACTTCGTAATCCCTTGTAATGCCTGAAAAGAAAATGTGTAACCTGTGACTACAAATAAGGAGAAATTCCAGTTTTCATGGAACAGGTGGGGAGATAATAAACCTATGGGAATTCAATTATGTCCATCCCCAAAAAGGTAAGTAAGCTGATAAAAAGTGTGATCTTGCAATGGAATTTAATCGAGTTTTGGAAACAGTGGCTGCTGCTGAAACTGAATTTGTAGCTATTGCTAATTTTATTTATTTTAAGCCTTATTACATTTTTAAGTAAAAAAAAAATGAATTCAATCTTGTCGAGTTTTATTAAGTTTCAGTGTGTAAATTAAAATATCTTTGAAGTGCTGACACTGAATTATTAAGCAATGTTCTGCAATGTAGAGTAGAAGTTCAAGATCTATTAAAATAGGTTTAAATAATTTATATTTAACAAAATGTCTGATCACTTAACAATTAAGATAAAGGGGATGGGGTGAGGTAGGCTTAAGAGAAAGGAATTGTATTATATTAATATCTAATATCTGATGTAAGATCAGGTTTTTAAGTATCAATTCTAATATATCTTAACTGTATGAATTTACACATTATAACAACATGTTTATCACTTTTGAAAAAAATCGAAGAATGTGTCCATGGGACACAGATGCCCCTGCTAAATGAAGTCTCAAACAGGAAGTAGTTGTCTGACAGGTCTGAAAGACACTTAGGATGTACAAGTTGTGATACTGAACCACCCTGCCAATTTCAAATTGTTCTTATGTAGGGTTTCTGAGAAAAGCTTGACGGAAATTCATACGGACGGAGGTACGTACGGAAAGAAGGACGGACATGAGCAAAACTTAATGCCCCCCCCCCCCCCCCCCCCTCCAATTATGTTGTCGTGTGGGCATAAAAAAATAATGGCAATGAAATACTAACATAGGGTCACAATGATTCCAGAGAATGGACTGAATCCATATAACCAGTCCAATATGTGGACTTGTTAAAAAACATATTGCAATAATCTGTATGTTATTTTGCAAAATTTAAAGACTGAAAGAGTAAGTTACTAAAGTGTTCAGACAATATTAAAATATGCATTACCTTAATCTGCAATAAATAACTTTCTTGGGAGTTTCTGGAATGGTATTACCTTCTTCGTCAACTAAAAAACAAAATAAATTTCAGTCACATTTGGTCAATGATACAAATATAAGAATGTCCTATTGAATCAAAAAACCCAGAAATTGCTCACCAGACAGTTGACTGTTAGATATCTTCACAAGATTGGTATGAAAAATTATTTAACATGTATGACAAACTGATGGAAAATAAAATAGAAAAAAAAACAATAAAGGGAAATAACTCCTTATCCAAGACAATGATACTCACATTTCAATGAATGGCTGTCGAATCTGTCATGATCGTCTGTTGCGTAACTACTGTTGACAGTAACAACATCTTTTCTGTGTAGAAAATTTGTCAATTCTCTTCCATTCCAGCTGTCCTATAAAAATAAAAGGCCTTTTTAATACTCTGTGGCATAGAAGTCTCTTATAAGGATATGGATGGTACAATTCCAATGTCTCTCAAATGGAGAAACTAACATCCATAGCCTCAGGATGGTAGAGTGTCAGGTTCTCTTCAAAGTATGGAACCCAAGACACATAGCTTTATTTAAATTTATACAGGTCTAAGGTCAGCTGATCATCATCAATCAACATCAATCAATCTTACAAAACATGAAAAGGAGAAGACTAGTTTTTAGTTATGCAGAAATCAATCTCTCATAATAGTCATAAAAGTACAACAACGGACTTACCATGGGATAGCCTAAAATCTTTTTTAGGTTTGGTGAAATCTGTACAATCTTTAACCCTCTGGCTGTAACCAATATTTGTAATTCATCCTGTAAAAGAGAAGGTTTAATTCAAAACTAAGGAATGTGTGTCTGAATGCACAAATATTACATATATTTTTTCTATTGATAAATTCAGCAAACATCTTTGTTTGTAGGTGTGGCTATCAAAATTTTGCTAACAAAGAAACACTCCTGCTAATAGATAAACCAGATGAAACATGTTAAAAATGATCAGAATGATTAGATATGTTGCCTAAAAGGATCAAGCAGTTAAAAATGTTAAAATGACCAGAATTATCAGATACATGTATGATGGTTTACCAGATCAAGCAGTTTAACATTTTAAAAATTGCAAAAGTCCGAAAGGCTGGGTTGCAAATCTAAATGCCTTAATAAAAAGGGAATGATTTACATTTTGTTGGACGAAAATTTTAGGTCTGTGTAAAAAAATGTCTTCAGCAAATGTTCTGAAAAATTACTAAGTTCACATGTCTTGAAAACTAGGAAAAAAATTCTGGAACAATTCCACAATCGAAGGTGCACAACTTGAACACATGTGCAATCTTTCTGCGAAGTTACCAAGATCTGGGTTGAAAACTGTAGGAAGAGTTGATTACACAAAATAGATATTTTCCTCACCCTCCAGCTAGACTTCACCATACTATATCCGGGTTTGCACTTTGTGCAACCTGGCCAAAAATGACCAAGGTGATCAGATATGTCGTTAAACTAGATAAAACATGTTAAAAATGATGTCATGGTTACTAGATATTGCAAGACCTACCTGTGTCTTTAGAGACAGGATTTTCACATCATCCTCGCTTCCTGAAGCACTGCTAAATGGCGTACAAATACTAATGCACTTTTGAGATTCATCTTCTTCCGTTTTTACTCGATTATCTGTAATAAATGAAAAGTTTAATTTAGTATACACACACTCCATATTCCAACATGTCAAAAGTCAAAATGCTTACATATATAATGATCAATGATAACTTTGATAAGATTTGTTACTGAGCATTCAATTTAGACAATGGATAAGCAAATGGATCATAGAAGTAAATGCTTCCAATCTGATCAGCTGATAGTTAAGTTCCTTAACAGAAAAGAAAGGAAAATTTCTTGTATTCTTTCAGAGTTCACTTTATTATTTATAGAATTTCAATGTTCATTTCTATTTTTAATTAACACAGAATTACAACTGAACAGTCAATAGAAATGTCTATTGTAACTTTAAGTCACTTTTAATAAACCCATTGCATATTCTATAACAAAGGTATTGAAAATCTTTCAGTATTGTATCAACAGACAGACACACTAACACACACTCCAACTGAAAACTGGATACCCCCCCCCCCCACCTATAGGGAGAGCAGGAGTATAATTAACTATATAGCCCACACCTTTCAAGCATGCACGTAATAAGTTTAAGAAAACTTCATTGTCACATATTCATCTGAAGGAACTTTCCTGATCATACCTAAAATGGAGGCTTTGAAAACTTAATTACTTCAATGTTATCTTACCATCTTTATTTTCCTGCATGCTATTAATGACATGTTTAAGAGCACCAATTGTTGACATGTGGGAGCCATCATTTAATCCAGGAGCTACCATCTGCTTTAACTGCTTCAGGTAGTGCTTCAATCTCTCTTTTTTCTTCTCTTTCTGATGACTGCTGTTTGCAAAGTCACTGCTACTCAAGAAAGAACAGTTAAGAAATAATTCTATGTAGCAATAGTTTTGGAGGTACATATACTATGCAAAGCTTGGAAACATATTTGAAATTTTATTTGTTTATTTAACGTATTAAATGCCACTTTCAGCAATTTTTCAGCTATTTCATGGCATCCATTGTGGGAGGAATCTGGAGTATCAAGAGAAAACACCCGACTTTTGGTAGGAAAACTGGCATTTATTGTCAATTAAGATTGGAGTCAAGTGCACCCTGCCCAACCTGCAACCTCAGTGGTGACAGACCATGTGAATTTTACAAATAGTTTTACAGACCATAATCTGTACTGTGGATTTGGCATATGTAACTATATGGGACCCACTACCTAGACAAACATTTACTTCTTACCCTAACCCTAACCATATGCCTAACAACCCTAAAACTATATTGTTTGTTTGAATGATGTTTAATGCCATTTTCAGCAATTGTTCAGCTATATCATGGCTTCCAGTTTTTATTGGGGGAGAAAACCCTTGACCTGCGGTAGAAAAACTGGCAATCATTGTCAATTAAGATTAGACTCGGGTACACCCTGCACGCAGTGAGAATCGAACCCACAATCTCAGTGTTGACAGACCACATGATCAATAGTAGACAAACTACCTTAACCACTTGGTCACTGAGGCCCCCCTACCCTAAAACTATAGCCTTAAGCCACTGATGATTTGGGTCCTCTATATGATATGAGTTTCTTTAAGTAAAGTTAGGCTGTTGATTGAATAATCTTCTGACAAAAAAACCTACTGCATATTCATTCGTTTTATGGGGTCTCATGAAAATTCATGTAACATCTAATTTCATGGGATGTATAAGTTTATGGATTACAATAAAATACAAAAAGAAATATTTAAAATTGTCATTTAAAGTGGGATTGGTGGCTTCACAGTAAGGGTTTACAGTTCCTCAAACAGAGATAGATTCTCATTATCATATATCAGTTTGTTACTAATATCTTGTTTAGTGTTCAATGAACAAGCTCATTTAAAAATCTATAGTCAGGTGAAATGCATTTATGACATTAATTGGACAGTTTTGTACAAGATGTAAACATTAATTAAGGCTCTTGTCATAAAAATTTAATCCCTCTATGAATTACAAGAATTAAATTAATGTAAACAAACCTTTTGAACAAATTTGTAGTTATGAAAATAATGGTGTTGTTGTGTTTGATATTTCAATTTCATTTTCAAACATTGTTTTGATATAAGAAAAACAGCAAGGAAAACTGACCGAACAAGAGCCAAAAATAAATGCACAGTTACAAATCCGGATAAAGATATAAATCATAGGGTATCCCAGGCATAGCTTACTTGTATATAAATCCTGTCCCAACAATTTCTATTAATATTCATGGACACATAACAGTCAAAAAAGTCGGTATTCAAAATTACTATAATCTGTAATTTGTTTATAAAACACATGCGTTGATGGATTATAAATTTATGTCAAGATTTAAATACATCTACATTGCTCAGCTGCATGAATATTGGAACCTAAAGTGATAAAAAGGACTAAATATATTAACTTACCTGCAACCACTTGTTGAGGGTGGCTCCTCTGGAAACTCACTGTCACTCAAAGACATGCTGTAGCTACTATTGCTGTTACTGCTTAAAAATCTGAGAAAGGAAATATTTTCCACTATTTGAAATAATATGTCATTGTAAATCCAGCACATCTTAAAATACCCTACAATTACCCCCCAATTCATTTAAAATAGCTGTAACTACAATATACAGCTCTAGAACTGTTATCATAGAGTGTTTAGCAGCAAGTGCCCCTTAATTAAATTTACAAATATCATTAACATAAATTCAGTCTTACCTTAATTTTACTGTTATTATCCAATGTAAATCCATGAAAATTTTTCACAATGTTGAAAATAAATTTTCTCTATAAAGGGATATATTTTTTCTGTGTAATTCCAGTTACATCATCTTCGCTAGCCAAGGGTTACGATCCGATACTCTTATCTTCAAGACAAGAGTATCGGATCGTAACCCTTGGCTAGCGAAGATGCAGTTACATATACTAAACCCAGATACAAATTTTCTTTGTAATTTCACTTTGAATTTAGTTTACACAACAATATTTCCAAGACATTGTACAATTATTAACATTTTTTATATTTTTAATGTCATTTTATTCCGTGAAACGACTAAAATAAATTCAATATTATAAGCTACATGTAGTCAATCATCTGAATCACTCCCAACACATTAAAATCAGCCATTCTTTTTGAGTTTTGAAAGGTCATTGATAGAAAATTTACAACAATACTTTGACCTTTATTAAGAAAAATATTTAAATAAAAGAAAACATTAAAAAAAATTCTTATTGGCTTCCTTCCAAGAATAAAGGAGTTCCTTTTTTTCTTGTTGGCTAATCAGGTAACTTGGCAGTAACTATTGAAAATACAAGATTTGATCAACAGGTGTATATAGGCCACTAGCTGCAAGTTTTGAAGGTTTAAACATTTATAATACTCTGTGCCTGGATAAAAAGGAGTGACTTATCTTTCCATTAAAAAACAAGTGCCAAAATGTTACAAAATACACCTGTCTAAAATTTGTCATAAAGGGCCATAACTCTGAAGTGGTTGAAGCAATTTGGCAGGTTATCAATATTGGTCAAGAAATTATGCCCATACACAAGTTTTCATGAAGATCAGAAAACAACTGTTTAAAAGAAAGCCGACAAGACGAATTTGCCATTTCGTGTATAAATAAAGGGCCTTAACTTTGAAGTGGCAGAAGTGAGTTGGCTGCTTTTCAAACTTAGCAAAGATATTATACCTAAAAACATTTTCCCCAAGTGTTTATGAAGATCAGAAAACAAATGTTGGAGTAATAGAGCGGACAAGGCGTTTTGCCATTTTTGTATAAATGAAAGGCCATTCACTTTTATGTTACTGAAGTGATTTGGCTGGTTATTGAACTTGTCCGAGATATTCCTACATTTGTATAAACATTTTCCCAAAGTTTCATGAAAATCAAGAGTACATGAGCGGACAAAGCAAATTTGCCTTTTTTTTAATAAATAATTGGCAATAAGTGGCTGAAGTGATCATTTGGCTGGTTATTGAACTTGGCCAAGATATTATGCGACAGGCATATAAAACAAGGTAATTTCTACTTGTTACTGATAAACAGTTGCATGTTTGAAAATCCTTCATCTCATTGTTTTGTACATTCAGCAACTCAGCCATTTTAGAAATCTTACCTTCATGTAGCCCAAACAAACATTTAAACCAATTTGTCTTTCAACCTTAACAAGATGATTTAGTTAAAACTCAGATTTTCATAGAAAATTTGAATACAACCCCTATTTACAAGTTTCTTGGTCTAAACTGTTTTTTCTTTCATTTTAATAAACTGTATTTTTAGTATCTAACTTAAACATCTAAGACCAATTATAACTAATTGGTAGGTTCTCATCCCTGTCCGTCCCCGTAAAATCTGTCCCACCTCGATTGTTCATTTAAGAAAAAAGAAAATTAAAAAAAATTCTGATTTTTTTTCATGTCTGTTTCTGATATTGTTATACAGTTACATATACATCAATGTAAATTTACTTGTTGACAAAAACCATGATACTGTTCAAAATATTAAGGGTAGTTCAGGGTTAACACGAAAAGAAAAAATGGTATGCAATCAATATCCATATCCACCTAACTACCCCATATTTTGTGAAAAGGATTGGATGAGAATCTACTAATAAAATTTACTTGGCCTTGTGCAAATAATAAGTAGTACAGAGGGAGCAACGTGTTTTTTATAAAAAACACTAACCCACCATGGATTTTAATCCTTTTCTCTATCACCCACCATGGTATATCCACGCCTACTATCGTGGTTAAGAATCTTCTCAGGTAATCTTACCACGGTGGATGCATATGAGGGAGTTCAGTCTACCATGGCATGTCGCCACAGGGGTCCGGCCACGATATCTCCACGGTGGTACATGACAACATAAACGTTGTCATTTAATTGATCGCGGGTTTAAACATCGTTACCCGAATGAAAAGAGAACATTTTAAAACAGTGCTTAAGAATAATTTGTACATGCATTTTATTTGTTGATAATCAATAATGATTTAATGTGCCGTTAGACTTGAAGATCGAATATTTGTTCAACCGGATGCATGTGTTATGCATTAAATATTACCCTGAACAAGTTCGGTAAATTATCCGGATTTGAATTGTCACATTACGTTTTTAGTGTATTACAACGTATAATGAATTGTCCTGAAGTTGTACGCGAACTCTCTTTAATCAATTATAAATCCTTTTCGACAGAAAACGGGCAGTTGAGCGGCGATCTTTTTCTTTATTTGGTATTTAAAACCAGAGTTGTTTTAACAAACGCGGACAAAAGTTTACATCACGTATCGATATATAAAATTCGTTAACAGGATGGGATACAACAAATAAATTACTAAAATGAAGCCAACATGCAGCAAGAATAATAAATATGTGAAAAGTTTATAACGAGAATCGCCACATAAAATATAGTTTAACTACGATATGGCACAGGCGCCTGTTTCACAAGGTTGAATGAAGTCTTACGTACGCACAATTCTAAATACACATTTACTTTGGACAATGGCATTTTAAACTATAACAATTAATATAACAGGTTTATATAAAAAAAGTGATGTGCTTCTGAGCTAAATATACAAAACTAACAATTTTTCAAATGGAGGCAGACATGTTATTTGTATAAAGTTCCCGTTAAAATTAACTCGCCGTTTTGGTGTTTTTGCATGACATAGTATTTATTGGGATAAATATTCTCGAGAACAGACCCCTTTTAGACTTGCCTTAGGTCTCTAAATACAAATACTTATTCTTAATATTTTGTTGTATTGTGGTACATTGATCAAACAATAAAATATGCATAGTTACTTACGTCTGTTATAACATTAACAAAACAAATCGGAATAGAATTATTTTTGAAGACGAAAGAACGGATTTGTCCACACTCATATAAATATAAAATAATTGACAAATTTACTCAACAGTATGTTAGTTTGTTTTGTTTTGTTCTTTTTTGTTTTTTGTTGTTGTTGGTTTTTTTTTGCTCGCCGATACGAACGTTTGCGGACATAGGGTCTTGTCGTAACATAATAGAAAATATAAGGATGCTACTAAAGTCTTTTCTACAACAAAAGTTGATGATGTGTCGGGCTTTAAACACTGAAACGACTATTATGGTTGATTCTATATCAGGATTGTATTTTTTTTAACACACGTGGTTCAACACCGAATACGAATCGAGTATAAAATCATTCGTGGAACGATATATTCTGCGACATTTATATTAAGTAATAATTCCGAAAATTTGAAAAAATCAAAATGTAGCATTTTTAAGTCGTATATTGATTTTGACGTTTTTAAAACGAATTTCTTTACAAGTCTCGCATTATTGTGTATTTCTTTACAAGTCTCGTATTTATTGTGTAATGTGCTATTTTCTTTACCGTTAAAAATGTGAAGCCGCGTGTTCACCTGTTAATTATAAAATTATACAATACACAAGTGTATTGAAATGTTTGAGAGCATGTGCTTGATAAAATGATGACTGGACAATACTTAGATAATCGATCGATTTAAGGTGTGACACAATTTACATCCGGTAAATGTTCAAACGGTTGGAACATTAATCAGAGGCGCTGACAGGGAAATTTTGACGATAGAATAGCAAAGATTTTGATAATTTTAAGGGCAAAATGCGGTGTTCTAACCTTTTAGAACACGTAAAGGGAATAATTGTCAATCAATTCAGTGACAATAAACTTTAAGGTATTCTCATATAACGAATAGATTAGCAAGAACGCAGATTAATTTTGTTGTCAAACAAACGAATTAAAACGGCATATTTTAACACAAATATCTAAATTAAATCGCAACATTTTAATTTTTTCACTGTGTAAGCATGAAAGGAAATTGAAAATCCACCGTGGTCAACACGGTGGGTCACGATATGTAGTGGACATAACACGATCTACCGCAGAATACCACCGTGGCGTATGGTGGTGAATTTCTGAATGAAAAAACCACGACCACGGTATATAGTGGGCAATATAAAAAACACGTTGTCACGTCTGTATATTGTTCATTTACAAATGCAAATTTTATTTCAATGAACTTATAATTACTTAAATTTACTGAATAAAAGTTGAAACCAACTCAGTAACTTAATTGTACATCAAATTTCCCAGCATCCAAAGTATAGGAGGAGATCACTGCAATCATATTCTGTACAACTTACCCGCTTAAAGAGCCATATGTAGAATCAAACTTTTGATTGTTCATCTTGAAACTTTACGTTAGAAGCTTGTGTATGCCTAGAAAAAAAACACAACGATTATTATACATAAAAAGATACAAATGAAAATGGACACAGAAGACGCAAAACAAATACCCCTTCAACAAAAGAAGGCATCTGTGATGAAGTGACCCGATAATAGGTAGGTAGTCATCAACTAATCATCACTGGCATGTCAACACTTAGTTTCAAGTTGAAGTATGATTTAGCCCAGGCAAGCTTGACTTCATCCTTACCTGACAAGGATTGTCCTCAGAGGGTAAAATGTTTTGACCCGGTACTTTCTTCCCCCCCCCCCCCCCCCTAAAAAATATGATTCCACAATATAGCTAAAATTGCTTAAGTGCAATAATAAACCCCATAAAAACAATAAAACAGTTTATATAGAGCATATACTGATGCCAGACATACACAAAACATCAGTAAAACAAGACAAGTTAACAAAGGTAGGTAGGTGTTGAAGGATTAGTTGCACCTTTTTTTATATAAGACTTACAGGAATTTATGTATTGAAGACATTGACACATTCTATGAACAAACAAGACTGTTTTTCTGTCTTCCACTATTTTATAATCAGGCCAGTTTTTTTATTTAAAACACACCTATTCATTAACAAAATTTAAGAATGACATTTCTTGTCATCATGTGTAAAGTAAATACTTTCTTTAATAATACTCAAAGTTGCAAAGATTTATAGGTGTATTTCAGCTATGTTTGCCAATCCCATAATGCACTTCACCAAGACATTAATAGAATGCCTTATGATATTCCATATCAATTATAAATTTTTTAAAAATTGATGCTGTATTCTTTGTTATGTTTTATTAAAAAGTCTGTTTGCATGCACATCCCTACTGCTTACTTAAGTAGTGCATTTTTTGTTGAAAAGCTGATGTGCGATTATGTTCTTTTTTTATAACCATACCGACTTATAAAAATTTTTTTTGAATTTTGTATTTGCATTTTGTTACACTGGTGCACGCATACTATACATCTTTGACCATATATTTAATTTAACTTCTCTTTTTTTTTTAAGAGTTAGATGTGTTTGTTTGCTTGAATGGTGGTGTTTTTTCAAATTTATAATGGCGTCCAGTTTTTATTGGGGAAGAAGCCTTCGTACCCGGAGAAAAACCCCAACCTCAGTAGGAAAATGGTGAGACCCGCAGCGAGACTCCAACCCACAACCTCAGTGTTGACAGACCGCATGATCAATGGTAGACAAACTACCTTAACCACTTGGCCACGAAGAATTAGATGTAACAAGTTTGATTTTCCATGCATTTTCCCTGTACATGTACAAATCTCTATACTCTTAGTACAAGTTATAATAGATATGTATACATCAGCACATGTAATAACAATAATATATATGTATACATTAGCTAAGTACTGGATTTCAGGGATTCAAATTACCATTTTTGAATGGAAGGTCCACCAATAAAAGCACTTAGTCCTGCCATTTCTTAAATTTTCATTATGTGAGATTTCAACATGGAAAAGTAATAAGATAATTACCACAAATCATCATCAAATGATGAAATTGGAGTAATGAATTACGCCACATGACATCCGCTTCTGTATACACAAAAAAGAATTTTTTTATAATTTGGTATATACCAAAAAACTCAAAAAACAATAGTCCATTGGGTTCAGCTAAGAACCAAAACCCCAAGTGTAATCCAAAATTGGAAAGTTCCCAACCTCATACCACCATGACATCTGGATATGAACCCTTTAAGTTGATTGGTTTGTTTAAAAAGACACTAACGCAAGACTAGCGAAAATTATAATGGGGCAAATTGATATCATGATCAGACAATTAATTTTCCTTAAAGTAAAGCTCCCTCTGAAGATTCATTCTACATTTTAATTTGACTTAAGAGAGCCAATAATCAAGACAGAAAAACTTGTGACATTAATATTAAGGGAGTTAAAGACACTTGCACTGAAAATAATTCGTCGTCCAATTTTCTTTAAATTTGCCATATAGTTTGTTATTTATATTTATATAAGTAATAAATATTCAAATTTAAAAAGGGTTGAGCACTAAATTTTCAATTTTTTAATACACTGTACTGAAAGCAATAAAATCCAGCTCAATGAAATTTTTTAATGTTAAGCATAAATACATTTAAGTTATGGGAAGAAAAATAGGGCTCTCTGATTTACATTTTTGTTTATTGGGAAATAATTCATGCAAAAGTATTAAAAAGAAATGGAATTTTTTTTGTCTAAATCACCTCCCTTGTTAAAAATTTTGATTTCATTGTTTTTTCCCTTTACTACTCGTTTATTTATTTGTCCATAAATGTGATTATTATTATTTTAGCATAAATGTGATATTTCTTTCGAGATTTTCACACAAAAATTGAAGATTTGTCCTGCATCCACTTAACTGGTTCTTTCTCAGCTATATAAAATCGTAAATCACTTTTTGGACAAAACATTGTTAATGTTACAGAGAACAGAAAATTAAAAATATTTTTTGTCAAATTCAATATGGTAGATTGCCGTCGATGGCCTGTCATTTATGAAATTTCATACTCATAAAACGTAGTTCAGAAAGTGCCAGAAATGCTCAAAATAGTTCCATCTCTCAAGATGGTAGATTGCCGTTGATGGCCTGTCATTTATGAAATTTCATACTCATAAAACGTAGCTCAGAAAGTGCCAGAAATTCTCAAAATAGTTCCATTTCTCAATAATATTTTCCCTACATACAGACTCATACCTCTAATGGTACCGTCTGAAAACAGCAAACAAACATATTATTTTAATGTTGGTTTAACGTTTTCATACCAAATAATAATTTTCAACAAATGTATGTTCATGTAATAAAAAAATATTTTTTACAAAAAAAAGCAATAGAAAAGAGAAATAGAACATCAAAAAGATATGATTGTTTTTTTTAAGATTAAAAAATATGTAAAACTATGTAATCCTAAATTTCATGTGGGAAAATGAGGTGAATATTAGCCTTTGACATTTGCAATATTGTTGTGACTGATGTAGAAAGCCTTTGAAACAATTTCTACATGTTACAATGAATAATGTTATCCCCTGTATGTAATTCTTTGATCTTTAGATGAAGCTCAAAGTTCAACACGACTGCTTCTAATCTTATGCCAACCTCCGCGGATCAACGTGACATAGTTGATAGAACAGAGGCGATTATCGTCGTATCGATCGTGCTTACAAAAAAATATACCACGACCGTGGCATAGAGTGGGAAATAAAATAATATCACAACTGTCCTTATTGAAAATATATTATGAATAATTTGTTTTTGAAATACAGAAGCCATAATGGGATATACCTTCCCTTCATCACATGTAAACCAACATGGTAATCCCTCGACTTGCACAAGACAAGTCGAACATCATGAGGAATACAATGGTGAAAAGGAAATATATTTGAAATAATGCATGCATGGGTCACTCTTTGCGAGGCAAATTTGACAATGATTTTTGATTATATTTCAATATACTCGCAGTTTTCCTCCGTAAGTTCATATTCTACCTGGGAAGTTCACATCAATCCATTATAATTTACGCCATCTTTGTTTTTGTCGTCTGATATTCCCGGATGTTCAATATTTACTCCAGGGATGATCTCAAAACTAAAAGTGTATACAAAAACTTAGAAATCAGAGGCAGATCTAGGTTATGACTGGGGCTGCTCGGGTTGGACCTGTGTATACCTATCCGTATTAAAATTAAGTACGTTAATATTTTACGAATTTTCGTCAGTGTCTGTCCCACTTTTTAGGCTCAAAAATGTATACAGCGTGACATTTTTAGTAAGCCTATTCATAGGACAACATTTTCGAACTGTAAGGTAAATCACAATAATCTTATTGAAGAAATTTAGTTCTAAAATGAGAACAAGTGATTATTTCATTGAAATTGAAAGAGGAAGATACAAAAGAGTGAAAAGGCCTGATAGACTATGTACAATGTGTACTAACAATGTATTAGAAGATGAAATTCACTACTTTTTCCAATGTCCGAAATACTCGGATATAAGAAAAAATTTAGAAAATATCATTAAAAATAGTTATAAAATGATATTAATAAGTATATAAATGTAATGTCTTCTTGGGGTCATTTGCAGTTTGTTGTTCAATTTATTAAAAGGTCTTTAATACTGAATAAAGTGGACTTGAAAATTGCATGATTCTACTATATGATTTGATATTCGCTCCATCACACAGAGCCGCTGACTTGGAAGGATACGCTACAACGTACTCCAATAAGTCTGCAATCCATTTTCCACTAATAAAAATAAATCTGCAAATAGTTTTTGTACTTCTCTTTAAAGTTTCATGTAAACCGTATCAATAAAAACCAAATTTTCGCTGAACAATGTAAACAATGTATGTTTTTGTGCTTTAGAAATACATGATGAGTGGTAACGTTTTCACTTTACCGTATCACTGGGTAGGCTTTAATACATCTGTATCGATGGCGGGCTATGATATATCTGTATCAATGTGGGCTATGATACATCTGTATCAATTGCGTGCTATGATACATCTGAAAGAATGGCGGGCTATGATATATCTGTATCAATGGCGGGCTATGAAACATCTCTATCAATGGCGGTCTATGATGCATCTGTATCAATGGCGGTCTATGATACATCTGTATCAATGGTGGGCTATGAAACATCTGTATCAATGGCGGTCGATATATATAATGCATCTGTATCAATGGCGGGCTATGATACATGTATATCAATGGCGGGCTATGATACATCTATATCAATGGCGGGCTATGATACATTTATATTTATCGGGCTATGATACATTTATATCAATGGCGGGCTATGATACATCTATATCAATTGCGGACTATGATACATGTATATCAATGGCGGGCAAAGATATATCCATATAAACGGCGGGCTACCCATGGCTTCCGTAAATATTCCGGTCATCATATAGAAAGTATTTGTGCGAGGTTAAATATAATGCATTACAATAAATCCAAATGCAGGAGAAGAACATCTTTGGAAACCCGCATCCGATCGCGTTCTCGCATTATTTTGATTGGTCTCTTGTACTTCCGGCGATTCGTTTACAACTAATCAAAATAGTTTTATCCAATAAACGTCGTCCATTGGCTAATTAAATTTAATAAATGTTTATGAAAACGAGAAAATATCTACAAGTGTGCCGTTAAGTGGTAGCAAAGCGAGAACACGACCGGGCGCGGGTTTCCGACGATGGAAGAAGAGACAACACGAATATTTGTAGTAGGAAAACAAGAACATTTGGATCGCTTCTGTGTACGTTGTGAATGTTAATGCAGGAATTGGAGTTTAAACCTCTTTTTAACACGGTTTTCAAGATATATATCATAAATTTTCTAATATACGTGGACACCTCCGTTTGTTTTTATAACACATACACCTCCGATGTTTTTATAACACGTGCAAAAATACTATTTGTAATCTTTTCATAAATAAAAACGTTCATATATATTTTCGAAATGAAGTATTTTTCAAAATGTCAATATTTGTGCATGCATAATATATATCATCAAACATGAACTAGTCCATGACGCTCTGAGGAGCGGATTGCCAAGACCGAAGACTCAAACCACAGAGCTGCACAGCGGATATATTTTTGTTTGTTTGATGGTGTTTTACGCCACTTTCAGTAATTTGTCAGCAATATCATGGCGTCCAGTTTTAATTGGGGGAGGAAGCCGGAGTACCCGGAGAAAACCTCCGACCTACGGTCGGAAAACTGGCAATCCTTGTCAAAATTAAGATTGGAGTCGAGTACACCCTGCTGGAAGTGAGAATCTCAGTGTTGTCTAACCACGTGATCAATAGTAAACGAACTACCTTGTCCACTCGGCCACCGAGGCCCCCTATGGCGGATATAGTTGAAGTTCAAATTATAAATATTGATGTCCGACCCCGACCAGTGTCAGTCACGAACATATTTTATTATATCACGCTCAATTCACTATAAGAAACTCTTGCGTGAATTTCGAAAAAGAGTATAGGCGCATTGTAGCCGCTACCAGGAAGGAAATATTATCGTTCCTACTGAACCCTACATACTTTTACAGAAGCAGCTAAAAAAAATTTTTATTGGTCCATTCTGTGTCCCGATATTATTCACAGAGGCTGTGGTTTATCACTGATGTAAAACGGACGACCATTTATGTCGCATTATTGATTTATTCAAGAAATAATTCACAGAGGCTGTGGTTTATCACTAATGTTAAACGGACAACCATTTATGTCGCATTATTGATTTATTTGAGAAATAATTATTCACAGAGGCTGTGGTTTATCATTGATGTAAAACGGGACGGCCATTTATGCCACCTTATTTTATCCCAAGCGACAGCGACTCTCAAAGGCGATTGTATAGAAAAACAGAATGTAGAATTTGTTGGTTTACGAAAAAGGTATTTTCAATTCATGCTTTTTCGAGAAACCCTGTTTGGTATTTCACTTTTTTTAAATGTTTTTTCGCAAAAAATATATGTAAGAACATATTTATCTTTTTACCATGGTCGTGTTCTCAAAGCGTTTAAAGCACATCATATTACATCACTAATTTTTTGTATAGGAAGAAATAAACTCCGTGACGTATACACATTAATTGTCTACAACATAAATTAGTTATTTTCAAATATTGATGATAAATCTTTACTAATCTTAAACATTTTTTGATTTGTACATGCCACCATGACAACTGAAATTTATTTCATGAAATATAACGATTCAGAATTATTAAAACAACCCAATGTTTTACAATTTAAACTACTCAATGTGCGTAGGTGTTCTGATACGCCAACCGGACTAGTGCGCAAGTGTGAACATAGATTGTCATTTTAACATTTTAGAAAAAATATGGAAAAATATGAAGCTTGTATTGTAAAAAAAGTGTATTAATGAAAGTTATTTGAAATTTATGTTGTGAAAAGATTCCTTCGAAAGCTAAAGGACAAAACTAGTTTCACAATTTTTTAACAAGTACATTGGTTTATCCTACGAATGTTCTTCGATGTTTTCTCCATTTATAATTTACCCAGATTATTCGTACTAAATGGTTATTTTTGTAGTCATTTGTTCTAATTCAATGTATTCAATGTTTAATTCTGTATAAAACCTTCTGTGTTGAACCATATATTAATTTTGTTATTCCGCAGAACCTTTATTATTAGACGTTCACTTTGAATTTTGAAGTACCTTTGAATTTATAGACATATATAGTTAAATTTAATACTAACATTTCCGCTATTATCCACCACTCTTGTACAAAGATTTGACCAAGAGTGGACACTCGAAGTTCACAGTGACCTTATAGGCAAGTCTAATTTCTACAAGACAACTTTACATCTATCAGTAGAAACCAACTAGTTATTTGTAGTCTCTGCAAAAAGACTAAATTTTGAATACACCACATGGTTTTGAGCTTTCGATACCATGACTTTATTATTTTTTCAAATTTTTACTTCAAACACAAAAAATATAACTAGTACAACTTATATTTACAAAACTATATAAAAAACAAACAAAATTACAGTCAACATTTAAATCAATATTATGAACTTGTTGACTTACACCAAAAATCATAGTCAAAATCATTGTAGAAATGAAAAGAAAAATAAAAGGAGCTGGGGTAAAGGCAGGGGAGTGGAAGGGGCAACAAGCCCGTGCCAAGAATAGAAAGAAAGATATTTTGTTTCTTTAGTCTGTAAAGAACCTTTACTTGATAGAAGACACCTGGTCAACGAATTATTTTTTTCTGACTTTGTAACCTACATGCAGTGATCAATGACCGTAGGTAACCCACGTGAAGTAACTGATATATATAAAATATCATAAGGAGTACGTCAAACAAATCCTTAATATAATGGTGTTCCACTCCTCTCCATGATTAAAACCTCGGAGAACATAAACTTCAATTTCTAAAACATATTTTCAGACTAAACAGAGTATTCCAGAGTAATTTTATTATACCAGGTGAAAACACCGATAACCCCCCGTTTATTTATCTGCATTTAAGCAAAAAAAGAAAAAACACTTTGAGACGACCACATTTGGTATGTTAAATTCATGCGGCCTGACTCGTGACAATATAAATATATACCCCCCTTTTCCAAACCATTTTTCTCATACACAAAACGAAAAAATACACAAAACAACATTTAAAAACTCACATTTTCTTTTTACTGCTATCGCTGACATTGGGTGATAATTTATGTATCCATTATAAATTCCAAACACCAATACAATAAAAATATACAACTCTCCTCAATAATCACAATAATATTTATATAAACGTATAAACGTCTGTAAAATTTACTTGAAAAAAGAAATCGATTATTGTAACAGACACAAACTGTCTCTATGACAAGCAATCGGACTGTCACTAACAGAAGCACGTGTAAAACGTGTTTTTCAACGTGATTGTTTTTATTTACCGTTAGGTGTTATCTTATTCGTCAACTGACAAACAGCGCGAAATTTAAATAAATACCATTTGGATTAATGGGGGATAATTTCTTGAAAATCAACATTATTAACAAAGAAAAGAGAAAATTGAAAGCTTTAAATGCATCACAGTTAGTTAACTAGATTCTTCTCCATGCATTTAATGCTTAGTCGTATATTGAGAATTTAAATTGTACGTTGAAGTTGGTTTCTTGATAAGACTATAATAAGAGAATTCACACGTTTCATTTATAGGCAAGAAACGTATGATGTCTGATTATAATATTCTAAATCATAAAGAACAATTAAAGATTTTACAAATTACTTACTACGTGAAACCGAATTACCTTGATAATTTCTCCGGTTCTTGCACCTAGGTGTCGCCAGTTTCAGAAATTAAGTCGGGTATTGTATACATGCTACTTTTGGAAATCGTGGAACATACTCCGACCACGCCTAAAAATGAGTTTTGTCTTCTCCACCTAAACAACTGCCCATGTTACAAGTTACTTCAACATTAACAAAAACGAAACAGATCAGCTGATCGAACCTTCGGGTAATCACCCCTCCTTTATAGTTATGGGTGACAAACTGTTTATTAGTATCGACCCTTCTAGAATCGGACACGTGAGCAAGCATGACAAGGCAAAAAAAGTAATTAAAAATCGATGAACTCAAAACGGACTTCAAGTTAGATTTTCTAGAGACATATAATGTAATTATATGTCTCTGATATTTTTAATACAAAAACTTGTCGAAATTTTTCTTATTGACTCCCACGTTAAGTGTAATTCAAGTTTTGTTAATTGTTAATTACTCTCTGTTTTTAAAATACATTTTTTTTGAAATTTGGAACCAGGTTTGGAAACAAACATGTATTACGTTAATTAATAAAATTTTGTTCTTTATATTTTAAAACAATTTATCAGTTAAAACAGCAATAATCATTGCTTGTATGTCTCTGGAAATAAATAAATTAAAAAAAAAAAATAAATAAATAAATAAATAAATAAATAAATAAATAAAGAAATAAAGAAATAAAGAAATAAATAAATATTATTTTAAGTTTTTAAAATGTAGTAAATAATACTGACTATATTACACAGATTTGTATCTTTAATGCAATCAAAGTGCACTAGTCTTGTTAGATTTTTCACCTTATATATTAGTGTATAATATTCACATTTTGTATAGATAATCACGCTTTAATTATATCATCTTGGTATATAATTTTGTATATCACACCTGGTAATCAAAACATGATTCAGCAGATTACAAAAAATTGACACAGTTAAACCCCACACATAAATTGTCGCCTGTATACATTCAAAGGCGTTACCATCTACCTTCCTTCTCAGGGTTGAGAAAATTTAGTATATAAGTAACATAAGCTTTGATTGGGTCTGGTAACCGAATTCAAGAAGCCGTTACATGCTGCATATGCAGACATTTCACATGATACTACTATATTATACACCAAGCAAACAAAGCATTGCGAACAACAGATATTACAATTCAATTAAAACGCATATTTGACCAAACAAATGACAGCATGGGCGCTAAAACAACAACTTTCAGCAATTATCAGCTGTGTCATGCATGGCATCTAGTTTTTATATGAGAGGAAACCGGACTACCAGGAGAAAACCCTCAGACCTTACCTCCAGACCTTCGGCAGAAAAAGTGGCAATCCTTGTCAATTAAGATTGCGGTCGAACGTAGAATGAATAATCGTATCCTTGTTTTTTTTGCGAGGTTAATAACGCCAGTAAAATTCGGCCTAGTTCGAGCGCATCCTGCCCGCAGTGAGACTAGAACCCGTGCTCAATAGTAGACGAAATACCTTCACTACGCGGCCACCGAGTGCCCGCTGACGACTAGTCGACGATAGCTCCAAAAAGAGTCCATCAGGCGAACAGCCAACCACTAGGACCGAGACCACAGTTGTTTTCGCCTATTCGTTTATTACAACAAAAAGTCAAAGTACACACATTGCACCACCGTATTTAGGACGTATTTGGTGGGCTACAAATACAATAAATATAAAATTTTTAATATATATATATTTAATATATATTTAATTCATAATGCTGTTGTGTATTGTCATTTCGCTCTTAATGGGCCCAATGGGCACATGATTTGCTGATAAATATATTCTATTTTATTCTATAGATCATTGTAGAATAAAAGATAGTCGTGCAAGACAAAACTGTGTAATATTATTTATAAACATGTTTTTTTCATACAGTTTCCCATAATTTATCATGATATTTATGAACTGGTAAGGAATAAAAACATAATACTCAAACTAACGAATGTATATGGAAATCACGGGTGGTAACTAAGGATACTTTTAGGTACAAGTCTGCAGACGGAAATTTGAAAACCCACCTTTTCATATATTTGGAGAGGTAAAAAAGTGACCCAATCGGGCCGCACATCGATCCGTATTACCCTATATATACCAAGTTACCACCCCCCCGGTCATGCAAATACATCATAATTTACTATGAAATGGGTTTTCAGAGGAATGGGATTGTTTCCTTCATACGCCAATGTAGAAAATAACATTTACCTCAATAAAGTTAATTTATTATTTACCAACTCGTTCTCGTCTAAATTTAACTAAAATCAATGAATCAATCAATCAATCAAATATTTTTTTAATCGGTATGTGTTAACTTTCAAACCGAATTTAACAATCAATCAATCAATCAATCAATCAATCAATCAATCAATCAATCAATCAATCAATCAATCAATCAATCAATCAATCAATCAATCAATCAATCAATCAATCAATCAATCAATCAATCAATCAATCAAATAAATCCATCTATCCATCCATTAATCAATAACAAAAATTGTAATCGAGTATGTGTAAACTTTCAACCCGAATGTATATTAATTTCAACTGTCACCAGGTGGATCTATTTCCACAGACACCGGGCCATTGTATTTTAATGCAAATTTTATTTTATGTACATGTATGTACGATTCACAATTTACAACTGTACAATAAATTAAGTCATTGTATGACTGTAGTTAAAAGGACTTCTGGTTATGTAACAGTTATATCTTTGTATAACTGTAGTTACAAAAAATGACTTCTATACATGTAACAGTTATACCATGACATACTTTTTCCAATTGAAATTTAATTCAAAAACCGGTTCGATTAATTAACAAATTTTACGAATTGAGTTGTTGCTTGTTATTTGTCTTCGTCCTATACATCTTGGTGGGAGTTAGGAAGCCATTTAATTTACTAAATAACATATCGGTGCAATTTGTATTGTACATTCGTTCATCCTACGCATGCACTTTTATGGCCTCTCGCTAATGTTTATTTCGTTCTTTACAGTTTTCTGTTTAGTCCAAATGACCATCGGACCATCATTCTAACGCTGCACAGCTGGTTTACAGTATAATTTATTATTGATTATTAATTATTATTAATTTATTAATTTATTATTATTGAGTAGGAAGTTCTGTGGCGCCTCCTATAGGGAAATTAGATTTGCATTGCCAATATGTAACGTTCTCTATTTCCATCAGCATATACTCTGTGTGTACGTACACTCCTGGGTAAAGTTAGCACCAACCCTTTGTCGGTCATATTATTATATTATTTAACAAAAACGTCATAATCTTTTATAAATGCATCAACTCTAGTTTTAAAATGAAACAATTGAAACAATTATGAATATTTGACATCCACGTTTTAACAAATGTGACCTCAATTTGATATTCCATTATCGGTGTTTTACTTTTTGTGCGTTCATAACTTGCTGTATTCTAAAATATTAAGCTTCAGGATTTTTGACGTTGATCAGACATTTAAAAATTGGAAAAATTAACAAACGCACAAAAAGGGGGGGGGTGTCTCTACCTTTCTTTAACAAGACGGCAGTAAATATACTAGGGACAAATATACTGTAACTATATTATAAATAAATGTACTCGCTTCGCGTCACCTGTTTAGGGGCCAACTGTGATTGAAGTGGGGTGGCTGGTAGAGTGGAAGGGCCATTTGCAGTGAGAAGCGCATGTGCTGTAAAAATAGAGTTCCCAATATATTATATTATACATTTTACGGCTTCTATAGTCTGTAAATGCCAACGACCTTCAGTTTTACTTTAACCATTCATACAAGAAATAACAAAACGAAGTTTATGTATTATGTAAGTCATTATCGTATATATCACGCTGCCATTTCTTAAATGTGTTCTAACAAGACCTTTTCTTTTATTTAACTTTCACAACTCATAAAACAATTACATCGGAGAGAAAAGACAGATAACAATTGTATTTCCCCGTGGCCTGGTGGCTTAACGAACGGGTTTTAGTTTTGGTACAGATAAGCAATGTATGTAAATTGATAATGATGACATCATAGCGATAGTTTTGAATCAAAACCGTGGGGTTATTTCTCGGCATAAAATGTCTGTAAATGCCAACAGATCAATATCATCTCACGGATAGCTAACACAAACAACAAGAACAACCAACTTAAATAAATAAAACTGGAAACATAACTACTTCAGTCAAACCCTTCATTCTTTCCATTCCACAAGTTAATACTTTTTTTTTACATGTGATCACATGTGACGGCAACACAGGACCTTGTAACATTATAAAAAGCATCCCCTCCAATTCCCCTATATCTCTGAAAATACATGATACAACATTTAAAAACTCACATTTTCTTTTTACTGCTAATGCTGACATTGAACGATAATTTATCCACAATACATTCCAGAACAAGAAGGCGATGAAAAGTGTATCAAGTCTATCTTTTGAGTCAATATCTAATATTTAATGTACACGTCTATGAATCTATCTGACCAGATCAAATATAACTATAATAAAACACGAACTATCACTTTTGCAAGCAATCGGCACTATAAATAACAATTCACGTGGAAAACGTTTTTTTCAACGTGATTGTTTTTATACAACGTTATCTGATTAGTCAACACAGAGATTATGGCGCGAAAATTAAATAATAACGGTATATGAATAAAAATGGTAATAAGATGCTTGATAGTCAATAAATACACATAAAATGATAAAATATTAAATGAAGCATTCTTCATCCTGAATTGAGATGTAGTTAAATAAATTAAGATTAGATTTGTACATTCCCCGAAGTCCGAAACCGGTGTCGTGTACAGTCCGTCATAGGTTCTGATTCTACGTTCACTCCATTATCAAGCGAATGTGGAATCAGGACCCCTGACTTGGGATGATGTATGTGATAGTGGAATCAGAACCCCTTACTTGGGAGGATGTATGTGATGGTGTAATCAGAACCCTAGTTCCACTAATAACCTCTCATTTCATGTTTATTTTCAACATTTTTTATCGGATATTAATATTTTATGTTTTTAGTGAAATTCGAGCTCACATTTCAAATAATAATAAAAAATGTAAAAGTCAGATGAAAATGATAAATATAAACGTGAAACGGGAGGTTTTATGTTATAGAACTAATCAGAACCCCTGACTTGGAAGTTTGAGATTATTTGTATTGCTTTATTTCAACTGAAGAAAAAACAAGTTCCACCAAAGTTCTCTTCATATAGTACACGGTATACCTTAAATACGCCAGCAATGATATAGTTATATAATATATAATATATCTTACACGCTGTAATGTCAAAATATATACATGCATACCATGTCATACAAATTCTTAACCTTAGAAAGATTAAAAAATGAATCGACTCTTCAAATGGCCTTCCCCAGGAGCAAGCTGGATCTTTTATCAAATAACCTCGGAATAAATAAATATTTAATATACTACATCTATTTTACATACGTTTGAAATACACGGCAAAACCGCCTCGGGAAATATATTGTTATTACGAAATACGTAACTTGTATCCCTTGTCCTTATGACCTTGTATACCGTCACGTCAGAACGTGACTTGTATCTCCACGGAATCACCTGATACGGCGAAAAAATGCATAAATTATATTGCTGCAGATATGTTTGCGTCGCGTAGCAAGGATAACACTCTGTAACTGAATTTATAACTAATAATAATTAGATGGGTCAGATTTAACACCATTCTTAAAAAGGGTGAATCATTAAAGATGATTTCAAGAGTCTTTGTATTTTATACAACATGTACAAGTTACCAAAGAGTTATTTGAAATAAATACATTTAATATCTACACTTAGCTAAAACACGTGTTTGTGTTTATATTTCATGTACGATAACGTGTGTTTACCGTACCTGTATATATGTTTATTACTAGCAGACATGAAGTCCTTATTATTATGATAATTAAGTTCAAAGTTGCATGTGTAGGCAGCACGAGCCTTATTTAGCGGGAAGATATTTTTTTTCGTATATCCCATTTGACGGTCGGTTTTCTGTTCAGCTAGACCGCTTACCCCCACCCCGCCCCATTAATTCTGTCGACAAAAAATATGAATTAATTTCATATACATATAGATACATATTTACACTTATAAATTGATTTCATTGTTATTTATACAATAGTTGCCTATATAGAGGGCATTGTCTTGATATCTTGACTGCACAAGCGAGAGTGGTATTGCCTGAAACATTGATAATGTCCGAGCCGACGGCGAGGGTATTATCCATGTTGAAGGTAATACCACTGCCCCGAACCGTTTATGAGTAACAGCTGTGTTGTCTAATATGTTAACATTGAATTCCCAAGTTAAATATATTTTCAGATACGTACTATTTGAAAGTTGAAACCGAATTATCAACGACAATTTCTTGATAATCAAATGTATAAGAAGCCGGCTTACATACTAAAGTCGAGTATTGCCTTCTACATGAAAATCGTAGAATCGAATCTCTACCGATTAAAACAAATGCACCTTTTCCCCCTTAAACAACTATCCCTTTCCACTTAAACGCTGGTGGCCGAGTGGTCAAGGTAGTTCGTCTACTATTGATCACGTGGTCTGTCAACACTGAGATTGCGGGTTCGATTCTCACTGCAGGCAGGGTGTACTCGACTCCAATCTTAATTGACAAGGATTGCCAGTTTTCCTACCGAAGGTCGGGGGTTTTCTCCGGTTACTCCGGCTTCCTCCCCCAATAAAACTGGACGCCATGATATAGCTGAAAAATTGCTGAAAGTGGCGTTAAACACCATCAAACAAACAAACAAACACTTAAACGCTACAAAAAGCTGAAACAGATCAGGTGTTCGAACCTTCTGGTAATCAGCCTTCCCTTTTAGTCAAGGATAACCTTATTGATTTGTATTGACCAGAAAAATTTTGATTAGAATCTAAGCGGATTTGCGGGATATTTTTTGATACATAAAGATTTCCGCAATTTTATAAATATAAGTTTTCAAATACGATCAGACTTCTTCGCTTTGTCATACATTGTCTTGCCTATTCCTTTATTTGACTTTTTCTAGACATGACAAATAACACGACGCGTGTCTAATTAGAGGCAGGCACTCCTTACTCGTCTGAAGAACTTGAGTGCATCCACAGTTTTTATTGGGGTCGTTTTACTCACTTTATGTTGTTGTGTCTTTGGTTTTTGTTTGTATTATATATGTATAGACCCTGACAGTCGATAAGTTACCTTGCTATTTGTATATCCCAACCCTTTGACTGACTGACTTGGGAAGTATTTTTACGTCCTACACCGATAACTTAATGCCTTTGGTCGGACGGAATCACAACCATTTCCGCTTGACAAGTGTTATATAGTGACAGTCTGACCGACTATATGTAATACTAGTTGGTACCTATCTCTTACGCAACTACTTCTTTATCACTGCATGGAATTTAATTAAATTTTCACAGGATATTTGTCTCACAGTGCCATTGTCCATCTGACATGTGACGTTTTGATTGGAATGATATTTAGCAATAGCAAAACATGGCCGCCTTTTATAATTGGCCTTTGTAATTCTTTGACTTATCCATTTAACCGTTACCACTTAAGGGTACCAATTCCGCAACTCCTGCTACACCACCGCATTTTATTTTAATTAAACTTTCACAAAATCTTTGTCATATAGAGGCATAGTTCAATTGATATTTTTCTACTTTGATCGGACTAAAATATGGCTATTCCATAGCAAAGCAATGACTTAACTTTATTATTTGTAAATGTCTTTCTTTTTAACACACATTTTAAACTTTAGTTCTATCACATAATAAAATCATCCCTGAGAACAGCGACATGAATATGTCTCAGAAATTGAACAATGGAACATAGATTAAAGCATCTTTTTCTGACCACTTGACTTTGTAAAATGTTCCAAAATGGGCCTCAGCAATTTTCAGCTTTATCATGGCGTCCAGTTTTTATTGGGGGAGGAAGCCGGAGTACCCGGATAGAACCCCCGACCTGCGGTAGGAAAACTGGCAATTCTTGCCAATTAAGATTGGAGTCGAGTACACCCTGCCTGCAGTGAGAATCGAACCTGCAATCTCAATGTTGACAGACCACGTGATCAATAGTAGACGAACTACCTTAACCACCGGTGGGCCACCGAGGCCCACCGCGCATGTGAGTGCTCGTTATTTAGGACACTTTAATTAGATGAAAAGAATTTGTCGTTCCACAATTGGGCAATGTAATATACTGACGAAAGGGAATAAGTAATTCTAAGTTGTGGGAAAAAAAATAGTCTGAAAGTTGTTGTA
This sequence comes from Limnoperna fortunei, assembly GCA_944474755.1. NCBI lineage: Eukaryota > Metazoa > Mollusca > Bivalvia > Mytilida > Modiolidae > Limnoperna > Limnoperna fortunei. Next base: position 23,821,918 of record OX104122.1, read on the forward strand.
CATGTACAAATTCTCGGTTAGAAAACGATTTTCTGTGACGAAATTAAATGATGTAATTTGGAAATGTAATACACACTCGGTAATCAAAACGTTGTTTTAATTAAACACGAAACATATAAGGTGTGCTGTCAGTATTTCTCATTTAACTGACAACCAATCACATGGTTTAATGAGTTACCATCAATGACCTCAATTTATTTAGAGCAGACACATGTAATGAAAACAATTTAATTAGTAAAAATCAAATAGGTTTCAAAGTGAAAAGCCGTACAGCTGACCACATATTCACTCTTAAAACTATAACAGATAGATATAAACAGAATGGTAAAAAAGTCTTTGCAGCCTTCATTGATTTAAAAAAGGCATTTGACACAGTTTGGAGAGTAGGACTTTTCTATAAACTCCTAAAAGATAAAGTCCCAATGAAGATTTTTAATATTATTGACTCAATGTATACAAATACTTCATGCAGAATTAAATTTTCAAATGGACTGAGTCATTATTTTTCATCTGAACGGGGAGTTAAACAGGGTGATGTTTTAAGCCCTCTGCTGTTCAACTACTTTATAAATGATATAATAAAGTCTTTAAATCAAGAAAATACAGACCCAATTTCCATTGCAGATTCCAAAATAAACATACTTTTATATGCAGATGATATTGTGTTACTATCTCAAAGTAAAGAGGGACTACAAAATTCACTTAACATTTTATATGAATTTTGTTCAACCTGGAAATTACAAGTCAACATAAATAAATCAAAGATAATGGTATTCAATTCAAACGGTACTACTTATCAGAAACAATTTACTTATAACAATTTAAACCTTGAAACAGTAACACATTATTGTTACTTGGGTATGGTATTGAAATACAATGGAAACTTTAATTTGGCTATAAATACCTTAATGGAAAAAGCCAGAAAAGCATACTTTAAAATTAAAAAGGTATTAGGTATCAATAATCCTTGTAAACTTTTGGAAAAACTATTTGATTCATTAGTTATTCCCATACTTCTATATGGAAGTGAAGTTTGGGGGGTTGACTGCTCATTCAAAGACTCTGATGCATATGAAAAACTACACATCAAATTCATTAAAGAGATATTAGGAGTTCACTGTAAGGCAACAAATGATGGTTGTCGTGCAGAATTAAACAGAACTCCATTAAAAAGTAAAATTTTATTTTCTATATTTAATTTTTTCAAGCATATCCTTGATGCTGATAATACCTTACTAAAAGAAATTTATATTAACTCAAAAGAATTTAATCCTTGGGTAAAAAAGTTCAAAAAGATTATAAATAATCTTGGTTTTTCATTCATGATAAACAACACATCCCTTTCTAAAAACAACCTTAGTCAAATTAAGCAACGTATACAAGATCAATGTCTTCAGGATCAAAACTCGAATATTTACAAAACAACAAAATTAGAATTTTTTCAAAGTATATACATGATGGGGACAAGACCTCCATATGTCGATATATTACAAAACAAAGAAGATCGAGCTGCTGTTTGTAAAATCAGAATTAGCGCTCATTCACTTTTCATTGAACAAGGAAGACATCTTAATATTCCAAAAAAAGAAAGGTATTGTCCGATATGTAAATCAGGACGAATTGAAGATGAAAATCATTTTCTACTAAACTCTAAAGCTTTTAAAAATCAAAGAGACACATTTTATACTAGTATACTAAATTTAATAGATAATAAAAAGGTAATTAATGCAAATAATAAAATTTCATTTTTATTTAATAGTAATTCATACAAGATCCTTAAATTAACCTCCTCATTCATCATAAATTGTATGAACATTAGAAAAAGCCTATTATGATAGATTATACTTCTTTTCCTGTTTTAATTTCATTTATGGGTCTTTATTTACAATATACAATTGTATGTTCAAATCTTTATATTTGTACACATTATATTGGGCCTTAACCATGTAATATTGATGTGTTTGTGCCAATAAAGTATTTGTATTTGTATTTGTATTTGTAAACGACACGAGCTGATTGGCTCTATGGTAACCAATTTAAGATGGAGCCCGATGATTCATGTCTATGCACCCATCACATGAAACAACATGACTATAATTATTTTTAGCACGACAAATAACACTACAAGAAAAAAAAAATCACTGTAAACAACAGAACGATTGAAAGAAAATACATCTGACTCTATTAGGACAACATTGGGATTGAAGCAACAATAGGATACAGAGGTTGATACAGTTTCAACATAGCAGTTCGTCGGCACTTTGACATTTGATCAGCTCGCACACAAAAATGGATAGAGGATGACTTGTCGGCACGTCTAATTAAAATGTCGATAGATCGATAGTATCTTATTTCGAAAAGGTTTCCAATTAACAAACTTTACTACCAACATAAAGCACAATGTAGCAATATTTCATTAAAGTACAATTAGCACAAAGAAGCAATTAAATAACACAAAAGACAGCTTTTACAATTTAATTAAAATTAAATCTTTCACTTGCTCCCCCCCTTTTTGCTATGGTCGCTGGGTGTAGATCTCTACATGCAGCGACCATAGCAAAAAGGGGGAAGCAAGTGAAAGATTTAATTTTAATTATATTGCACCTTTTATAACCTATTTTTTGCTAGATAATCGCGCGGGTTTAATTAAATACTAGTATAGGAATTAGAGCATTTTTAAAATAATTGTTTCAATAATAAAAACACATATATTTTCTTTCCTTCGAATCTTATATTGGTAGTGAAGCTATTTGAATGCTGTGGATGAAGGCCGTCTAATTAGAGATCGGTTTGTTTGAATGATGTTTAACGCAATTTTCAGCTATATCATGGCGTCCAGTTTTTATTGGGGAGGAAGCCGGTAGGAAAACTTGCAATCCTTCTCAATTAAGATTGGAGTCGAGTACACCCTGCCAGCAGTGAGAATCGAACCCGCAATCTCAGTGTTGACAGACCACGTGATCAATAGTAGACGAACTACCTTAACTGCTGTCTTTGTTAATTTAACTTTTTGCATGATGTTAAAACAGCACAAATCAAAAATAATTAGCACATGTCTTTATAACGATCCTTGCAACATTTCTTTACTTATATTAATCAATCAGCCAAGCAAATAAGCAAGCAAACCAGCACCACGGAGCGAATTCCATAAAGGTACTCAGCACAATAAATCAATTTCCGATGACTGAAAAAGTACAACTTCCATAATTAATTTTGTGCTAGACTAAAGCGTGGGTTTTATTAAATATGAGAATAAGAAAATTGCATCGTCCTTATCAATTATATTAAACAAACAGACTGCGATTAAAAATAAACCAACGATCAGTTGAATATAATAATTTACAAGGAAATTATCCTTAAGGTATATTTCAAAGTTAGCAGTGGGAATATATCTATCCCGATTAATGTTGCGAACTTTTACTATCGTCACGTTTTTCAGGTCCGACGGGAAAAATAAGCAATTTTGTTTACAATAAGACGGGAACGTGTGTTTGTGGCGAGTGTAAAGAAACAGAAAAAAATGCGCCAAAACTGAACTTAAATATTTTAAAATCATCGAATATATAGCATATAAGAGCTTGAGTAAAATGTAGGACAATAAGTATGGAATATTTCATAAAAGTAAGAAAACAAACAATCCAATTAAAATTAAATCTTTCATTCCCCCCTTTTTGCTATGGTCGTTTACAACGTAGCGATCGTAGCAAGAAAGGGGGGGCAATTTGATTTTAATTAGATTGCGAAAACAACTGAAATTTGACAATAAACAAAATAAATTATATTTGAAGAAGATTTTAAAATTGCAGTAATATTAAAAATAGGTTTGTGTACATATTCCTGGTAAAAGTAAAATATCTGCCCCAGTCAATTGGTAAAAGTTAAATATCTGCCCCAGTCAACTGGTAGTAGTTAAATATCTGCCCCAGTCAACTGAAAACGTCGGAGATTTATTGTAAAGGAATCAGTTAACTTATGACAAATAAAAACCTTGACTCAACTTAATATTTTTGTTGTAAAATGCACAACAATTTAACTTTACCATACACTGCATATGTATTGTGTGTTTCAAAGGCTTTCTATGCTGTGTCTTTTTAAAAACATGATTGCTTTTTGAAAGTGTTTTAACTATTTATAGATTAACAATATGACAGAAAATTACATGATAACAGTCATGGTAAAAATTATTGCTGACATACTTTTATCAGAAACACGATCAAAAGGAGATAAAAGGACACAGGGGGCTTTAACAGCTAATATTAAAAATCACCAACTAAAATTTCCATCAAGTAATGTAGTAGCATTCTTTAACGCTATGCCTGGTGCTTTTTTGGTAAGACTTTACAGTAACAAAGACATATCGAAATCTGGTTAAATTTGTCACTCATCATAACAAGCTACACAATCAAAATAACGAGGACATGTTTATAAGTTGGTTTGGGATGCAAGGATTTAGGTGCTGTTGAAAAAAACTAACTATCTTCAATACAATCACTGATTGTAGAGATCACATAAGAAAAATATATACTTGAAGTGTAAAATCCATATTTCACGACCGAAACGTTCTTGTATTCTGTACAAGTCAACGCTGTGAGAATATATTTTATATACATTGTAAAATTTGTCCCTCTAAAGATAACGTTTTTGATAAATTGGAACTGTCATCAGAAACAAAAAAACACATGTAAATATAAATGAATTATATAAAATTTCAGTTTTCAGTTGATTATGAATCGTATCTACAAAACAGAAATAGAATGTTTTGTCTGTAATCACCAAAAAAAGGGTAGATGAAACCATTATACCTCTCATTTTAAATTCATCTAGTATCATAAACATGATACAACTTAAAGAAAACACAGACACACACTAATTAATAACAATTGATTGGTCAATATTTGACTGTTTTGGAAAAATAAAACACTTATTAATAACATACGGGCCTGTAGGATACAAGCTTTCTTTTTTATAAATTGTTTCCACCTATTTATGGAAAACAAGACAAGAATGCTACACTTTCAACTTAAATGTACTGCAATACCTGTAACCAGTTGGAGCAATAGTGGCAAAACATCACCGAATGACTGGTTTACTAGTCGAAAGCTTGTGTACTAATTACTGGTACCAGTTTGAATTTTACTGACTTATTTCTACCCATGTCAACTGAAAATGTCACAGCTTTTGAAGCAACATGTTTTGCAACGAATTCTTTATATGTTAATTTAAGACAAACACAAACTTGAACTATACTACACTGCATTGTTTTTTCAAAGGCTTTCCATACTGTATGAATTAGCATGGTGCTTTTTTGAAAGTTTGTTAACCTTTGGTCCAGTCAGAAACAAATGATAGAAACTAGAAAGATTACAGTCATGGTGAAAATAGACGGTAACACCCTTTTTTATCATAAACACCATCAAAAAGAGAAAATGGATACAAGGGCTACAACAGATAATATTGATCATCCCCAACTTCAATTTTCATCAAGTAATGTAGTAGCACTCTTAAACACAATTAATATGCGTCTGTCGTTTTTGTAAAACTATACCGTAGCAAAGACATATCAAAATCTGGTTTTATATGTCACTGCGTTTAATAAGCTACAATCAGATAACGAAAATGGTCTGATAAAGTACATCTTTATAATTTAAAACTAAGTTATTACTTTTTCCTTGTAGTAAAGATGAGAAAAAACTAAACTAAAAGCAATCTTCCCACTAATTTAGAGACTTAAGAATTTTTCCAGTTCGGTGTAAATTAAGAGATTGATATTATGTATTTGTAGTATAAAACCAAATCACGGCACCCAGATTCCTATATTTGTACATGTCAACACCGCGAGCATATATTATAAATTCTTTTTGCAAATGTGAAACTCCCTCCCTCCCTCATGTTTATAATCACTAATAACACTAAATGTTTCGAATGGTTTCCTTTTATATATCATTCATAACCAGAAATTCAAGAAACCACAGAAACAGCTTCATCTACATAATGTTTAGACTTAAACCTCTAATATGACGCTAAGGTCATTTCAGCACACAAGTGTACGACAAACGAGACGATTTTAATTTCAACAAATCTTCGTCACGTAAACAGCAATATTCCAGCCTTTCCTTCATACTGTGTTGATATGTCTCAATTGATCAGGTATGGAAGAGATTGCAGTAAGTATACGATTTTTTATACGTCACCAATATCTACACGATAGACTTATAAACCAAGGTTACAAGATAAAAAGAAACTTGTTATCGCCTTTAATACATTTTTACTATAGATACAATTTCTTTGTTAAAAATGACGTTTTCTCATTATTTCAAAACATAATTGCAGATTTCTAGATTTTGCATTTATTACATTGTGATTTAACGCAACGATTAATGAGTACTGTTTGTTTACTATAAAGAACCACGTTTAATGAGATGGTTTTGGGGAGAGTTTTGACATAGGTGATGTCTTAGTCCTGGTATTATGTCTACCGCATGTAATATATATTCTAATATAGTATCTATTATATATTGTAACATTATTTCACTTGTAGGAGAATAATACATCAAACAAAAATATATTACGCTTGAAGTTAAAAGCGTAGCATAACTTTATTCATTGATACTATAAAAAGTCTGTATAATGTTAACTGTCTTTTGAATGTTACAGTTTGTGCTCAAAGTGTTATGATCTAATAATAAACATAGTCTCAAAAATCACTGAACATTCTAAACATTCGATCAATCAAATAAAACGAAAGGTAAAATCCAATAAATGAATGAACTTCCTTCATCCATATAATTAGCGAATGTTCTAGAACTGTGTAGATTAGATTGATCTAGATTTTGATATATTACGGAATATTCTAGAATTTCGTAGATTATTGTTGATTATTTTCTAATATTGTTGATTGAGATATCCTCGTCAACAGTTCTCAAGTGAACAAATGACAATGTAATTATGTTGTAAACAAGCATTAAGTACACATATACTCTAAATAATAAATAAGTAATATGTACTTAATACCAACACAGTCTTTAGGGCCACTGGTCATTAGTAATTGAATATACGACAATTAATTTTAGTACCGAGCTCATATCACAACCCCGTTTATTGTCTCGTATAATGTAAACATGTAAAAAGTTTAGTTTTCTGTAAAGCTTTTCAAATAAATCAAGTGTCTGTGTGAATCTGTCATTATTAGCATTTATTTGTTTGCTAATCAAATTATTTAATACTTTGTTATCAATAACCCTTGCAACAGGTGTCTTTAGTTTTGGACAATCTTTTTAAACAAACGTATGACCCACGCAGCTGCATGTCCGTAGTGTCAAAACGGAAAATGTTGTATAGGAGAGAGAAACTTTTAGTTTATAACTGAATACAAATTGTCTTGTTATATCCGTTTTAGTATGCAGGTTCACCATACCAGCGCACTGTAGAAAGTAGTCCTAACAGAAAAGTCAATAATATACCCCGATGTATCATGTTTTAAAAGCTATACATACTAATCTAGTTAACATTCAGTCTAAGTTAGACTGGATTCTCACTTGTATGTCAAACATCACTTTCACGATTATATGTTAAGGCTTGAATGGAATTCAAATGCTTTCTTTATGCGTTTTAGATCCATTTTGACTTTTACATGTACTGATAAATTTAACGTGAGCAATAACCTTACTCCTAAAATATCAGGTTGATTTGAATTAGGAGGTAATCCCGACATACAGCGATGTATTTTGATTAAATTGTTTTATAGAGACTATATGGGCTAAAGCTAGAACTAATTTGAGATCCACTGATGAGTCTCGATCAGACAAAGCATGAGTTAACATGGGACTTTATTACTTACAGATTTATGTCGCAACTCTTAATGATGTGTGAGTTTAAGTGTGGCACACTATATTAAATTCGTAAGGACGTTAGAAAAACACAAATTGAATTCAAAGAAATACTTTATGAAAAACACATTTGTGAAAATTAGAAATTTTCTGTTATGATGCATGATTCATTAGCTATGTTTTTTTTAAGTTTAGCAAGAAATTTTCAGGACTCTCAAAAATCAATTCTATAAATTGACATATTTGATGTTGGTCTAACACACATGTTTCATGTTTTATCAGTATAAGGAGTGGCATACTTGATACAATCAATAACATGAAACAAAAAAAAAACACTGAACACCGGAGGAGAGATTTGAAATAACATACTTATGTTTTAATAGATTACTTAAGATACAAAGAATGATTATGGTACAGGAAATTCGATAAAGAGAAATGTGAATACACCAATCCTGATTAATGCAGCGAACCACGTTTATTACGTCCCAAGAGAGATGAGCAGCGTGCACGTGATTGGCTGCCGATTATATGACACTAAGACAACATGTTCCAAAGATACTAGATTTCATAGAAAAGGATTTGTTTGGGCCTTTTTAATCATGTTTAACGCCACTATCAGTAATTTGTCAGCTATATCATGGCGTTTTATGGGGGTAGTAAGCTGGAATACCCAGAGAAAACCCCGAACTTCGGTAGGAAAACTGGAAATCCTTGTTTATTAAAATTGGAATCGAGTACACCCTGTAACTGGAGCCCGTAACCTCAGTGTTGACAAACCATGCGATCACCAGTAAATGAATTACCTTAACCACTCGGCCAAAAAGGCTCCGTAAAAATGAAAATCTGTAATCAACAAAAAAGAAGATTTTGATTAAGATATGTGTTGTGAATGTATAAACCAGTGACCAACTGGCAAATTCATTTGCATTATCAAATAGTTTTAACCTTTTACAGATAGCAACATGTATCAAAAGAAAATTACTTAACTTTTAGAGCTATTGACGTTTTGAAACGAATAATAGTTTTAAAAATGTCAAGTATACCACTGTTGTCAGAACTCCACTATCCCCATTTATCAAATCTAACTGACAATCTGTAGAAATGTTGATATCTTTTTCAAATTATGCTAAACAATTGGCTAGAAGAATCATATTGATCAAGTAAATGAGATCATTACAAAAAAGTACTAATAATGCTCAATTTTGTACTGATTCAAAAGGTGCAGAAGAGCAAATACACAATCAATATGTTGCTCCAGTAAACAACCCCCCTCCCTTCATAATGATCTGTTACTGTACTGGATACACAAAATACAAAAGTGCCCTTAAAAGAACAAATATATGGCAGGATCTTCAACCGTTTTTTTGTTTTACAAAACCACAATCTTAAAGTATTTCTTCAATACTCTGAACAGAAAAATGATGGCATTTAGAAACTTCCCGATATCTAATCAAGTATAAGCGCGAATAAGATGTAGATTCTATACAACTCAAAAACTTACTTGATAATCTTATTCTTATTTCTGTAACCCGCGTTCTCACATTAAACTTACAGTCAATTTCATGGCTTCTAATTTTCCTGTTACTGAACACAAACCCGATTAATCGAGTCATATTCAATTTAAAAATTTATAAAAATATGCTGCAGTGATACATTTTTAAAAATTATCTTCTGAAATTTGTTTGTCTCAAATTTGAATTACAACATCAAATGACATTTGCGTCTTTGCCCCAAATTATATCAGAGAAAGCACGAACAATTACTTACAAAGAGAAAATTTGGTTCCTGTTGAGCAAATATTGTTTCCTTGTTTGATTTATAGCAATGAAAAGGACAACACCAAATATGAAATTTCACCGGTCATTAGTTAAATTAAAATTTCACATGTTCTTATAAATACTGTCCATTTTCTAGGACTCATTAGAACAAATAACCTTTGGTTGTAAATTAGATTTCTTTATATTAATATATTGTTGTCGTGCTATTTAAACATAAATTTTAATATTATTTTTCAATGAGAAATAAAAATCGATTACTGAACCACAAAGAAGTTTTTTAATAAATTATTTGGAGCATGTAAAGAGTGATAGTTAACAGAAAGTATTGACAAAACAGCAAGAGGAATGGATGCAACCCTCATTATTTGAAAATTAAACAATTGTTTAGTAATTGACATGGAAATGATACTTCAATAAAGGGTCATTTTTAAATGGAAAGTTTTAATAAGCCGGCTATAGGTTACTATTTATTTTTGACATTTACAAAGTGTGACTATTTTGTGTTATACTACTACTAAGATATTGCCACATTTTCAGTAGGTTCCTTAATATTTTATAAAAATAGGGTTTTGAAAGATGCAGATGGGCTATGTAAATTGATTTTCAAAATTACGTACAGGTATTCATAAGAATCAGACGGACTTATAAAAAAGATACATGTGCTGCATTTTTACGTTATGCGGTTTCATATTCAGGTATTGAGGTTTACCTTACGTTATTAAATTAAATTACAATTACAATTATGTCTATTGCAGTATAAGTTGTTTCCAGTTTTCGGACAGTTTTTATATGTTTATATATATTCAATAAATATCGTACAGTAAACTAATCAGTTGATCAAATGCTAGTGAATAAAAATAGCAAAGACACCGATCGAACAATAAAAAAGGCGGAAGTCCAGGGACGATAACAAATCTGGAAATGCGAATAGACAATCATATATACCACATAAGAAAATAAACACACACACAAACAGAAAGTTATTAACCCGAACCCCATGAAAAACTTGAGTGCACTCGGATGCACCAATCGAGTAACAGTGTCTGCCTCTAATTAGACATCCGTAGAGTTCGATTCATTTTCTTGTCATGAATAGGAAAAAGTCAAATCCAGGAAAAGAAAAGAAAGATATTTTTAAGGTATTTGAGAGATCTAGTCATTGGGACAGCTATAGAACGTCTGAACGGATACTTTCAACCTAGGTAGAAAAAAACCGTGTTTGCGTAGATTAATAATCAACAACAATGAGCGGTCCAAAAAATACGAATTGTAGGATCTTGCTTAACGCAAAAGTTGTGAAATATACAGCCCTTACGCTAGAGCTGCTGGAACGCAAAACTAATAATTATAAATCTACCCGGTTCTTAGTAATACTATACATATGTAATTCTTTTATTCTATAACTGTTTCCATTATAAATTATATGTAGTACGATTTAGAGGTATGGATCAATGATATAAAAATAACAATGAGACTTGAGCCACACAAAATATACAATTTAGTTGCGATCTTAAAGAGTTCTTGTTAAAAGTTCCTAACACAAGAAATTATCGTAAACAAGGCAAAATATATCTGCTATATTGTGTATATTTATGCATTTATTGCATAGACAAGGCTTTAAAAAGTATGTGCTATCTATATAAGTGTGGTTATGCCTCTCAAAACAAGTGTGGCTACACAGATCTAAAGAGTGTATTGTACACATCTAACTAATTTTGATACAAAGATCTAATGTAGTGCAATTAAAAAAGGCCAACAGAGCCTTACACAATAAAGACACTTTTATAGATTTAGAAAAAGTAGGCTCAAATCAGCGACTATATAGACTTTATTCTTATTACCTACCCAATATTTCATACTTTCTAGTGGCATTTAAAATTTGGTAAGTTAATACTATTTTTTGGTAGTTTATAGTTTGTTAACTTGAGCTCCTCTTGAATTTAAAATATTTCTTACTTGTTAAGTAAACATTCAATTAAACCTAAATTATGTAATACAGGGACAACAATTAGTTTGGTTATTAAGACGTAAATGAGTTTAGTTCATATCTACATTTTGTATCAATTTTGTAATGTTCTAATTTTCAGTTATGTATCATTTTTAAAGTCGATAAACTAGCAAACGTTTTAAACAAAGCTTTTTTTAACTTCATTTGTAAAGAATTTGTTTGTTTGATTGTTTGATAGTGTTTAACCCCACTTTCAGCAATTTTTCAGCTATATAATGGCGTCCAGTTTTTATTGGGGGAGGAAGCCGGAGTACCCGGAAAAAACCCCCGATCTGAGGTAGGAAAAATGGCAATCCTTGTCAATTAAGATTGGAGTCGAGTACACCTTGCCCAGAGTGAGAATCGAACACGCAATCTCAGTGTTGACAGACCACGTGATCAATAGTAGACGAACTACTTTCACCACTCGGTCACCGAGGCCCCTATAAAATTTGAAATGTAAAAAAATGATGTTCAGAATTTGTTACAAAATAACAAAGAAACGACTTATTTCCAGGAGAGAAAATTATTGGTTACCGTCGGTTCTTTCCTCATCGTTTGGTTGCAAAGCAAATGGAGTTATTTTTAACACAAATGGAAAAGACAAAATAGATACGTCATAGGTCGGTAACAAAAGTTGTCAGTTAAAATGATAACTTCACTTTTAAATTCAGTCATGTTATCAATGAACCTGACTAGATTTATCAGAATATTCCAGTATCTGTAATTCTGGTACACGATCAGATTCAACAGAGTATTGCAGCATATATAATTCTAGCACACGACCAAATTTACCAGAGTATTTCAGTATCTATTATCTTGGTACACTACCATATTTACTAGAGTGTTCCAGTATCTATTATTTTGGCACAGGAACAAATTGACCAGAGTATTACAGTATCTATAATTCTGGCACACGACCATATTGACCAGAGTATTCCAGTATCTATAGTTTTGTTAGACTACCAGATTTAGCTGAGAACTCCAGTATCTGTAATTATGGTACACTACCAAATTGACCAAAGTATTCCAGTATCTATTATTTTGGCACACAAACACATTGACCAGTGTATTTGAGTATCTATACCAGATTGACCCGAGTATTCCAGTATCTATAATTCTGGAACACTGCATATTGACCAGAGTATTCAAGTATCCGAAACTCTGGTACACTACAAGATTTACCAGAATATTCCAGTTGTTACCCTAATCATCGTGTGCTTTCAATTCATTATTGTTAGATGTTTAGACAAAATCTAGTAAACAAGCTAATCAAACGAAAAACGTTAACAGCTGGTTTTCTCACTTTTTGGCTGCTCACGATCACTATTTTTGGGTCAAAATTCTAATATTTTAAGTGGTAAGATTTATAGGGAAAATACTTCTGTTACCATGACACCTGGCACTAACAATATCTTTATTGAAGTTTGTCATTCTACATTTAAGATAAAAATTTGTGCCTACAATATTTAAGTAGTGATAGAAATTAACCGAGTTTTCTCACGATTTCAATAACGAAATGATTTTGTTTTGTTTATTGCTAGAACATTTTTCTCATCATATTATATGATAAAGCTACTTAATTTCTCTAAAACAAAGTAACAAATAAAACATTTCGTTTGCTTTGAGCGCCACTGATAAGTCTTGATTTAACGATACACCTAGTGAAATTCTATATTTTAATATTGTTGACGACATGTTTTGTTTCTCTATTTTGAATGACTAACGTCTTAATTTTACCAGAAATTAACCATTTCTTTGGGTTGGACGGTTTCACATTAAGTTAAAGTTTGCTCGGGCAACGGTAGCTTTGATAATAAAATGGCATCAAAGATACCAAATGTATTACTACGCCTTTAGTCAGATCAAGACTCACTATTGGGGCTAAAACCGAAAATATTTAAAATACATATAATTAAGATTTTGTAGATCTTTATTTATCAAAATTCCTAAAACTCTATACCAAATCGGCTATCGACTCTACATGTTACGAATAGAAAAACCCAAGAATGTACATCGTTTTTAAACTTCCAGGCAGTTTATATAGACAATGACTATATTACTGAAAAAGAATCATTGATATTGTTGTCAACACCAAAGTAGCACTACTTATTATATTGAGCGCTTATACAAGCGTGTAGTGTCACATCAATGCAGCATACAACGCCTGTTAAACCATTTAATACTAATGAGTTATAAATCAGGGATGAACTGTACAATGACCTATTTATTATACAGCTAAACAATAAGTTTTTTAATAACAATATTCGAATATTACCACTTTTTTAAAATTAAAATTAAAAAACATTTTACACCCTAGATTTCAAACTAAAAATACAAATATCATTTATTTTAACAACATTTTCTCAATATGATATGTTTGAGTACGGACTGGCTATGAAGATAATTTCGGATGTTGTAACAAACAATTGTGACATAGTTTTAAGATTACAATACTATTACAATTCAAAACTAGAATTTTGTTACTATTTTAAAATCCATATACTTAAAACAGTCTTTTCATTTTGATAAACCCCAAACAAATTATTTTTATTATGCCAACGGTTTATTGTCTCTTAATCAACTAAGACAAATAATAACATTTAGGATTTTCCAGTTTATCAAATCATTGTCGCATGTTTATCACAGCAAAGACAAGTTAAGAAAATGCCTAACGTATAATTTTTTTTATTTCCATAACGTTAGAAAGCATGTAGAGTATTTTTTAATTTTTTCTTATATCAAAAGTAAATAGGTAAACAACGTAATAAATTAATTTTCTACTGTCATGACTGTAATGTATAAAATATTTAATTGCATAATATTTGTAATCTTTAAACATATATTGTAAAATCCATATACTTCCAACAGTCATTTGTAAGCTTGATAAACTCACAACATTTTTTTTTCAGATCCAACAACGAGGACAATGCGCGGTAAACCTATTCTACAACAAGTCTATTTTAAGACCAGGAAATCATCAAAGTGTTTTTATAAAGTTAACGGTAGATTATGGGTATTATATTGCAGAAACAACTAGACGACCAGTAAATATGTCCTCTAACCGTAAACTGGATTGAACTTAGGAAATATATATGTTGTATATGCTTGTTTATTTTGAATGAGTATTAGTTTTGTTGATGTTTTATCAGATATATTTAGGGTAGTTGATGTTTTTCAGAGTTCTTTTGAAGGATTTTATTTTTGTTCGATATCAATTTTTTCGGATTAAGTAAGACAAATTAAACCAAGAATTTAGTCAGTTTAGTAATAATACTATAAACACGCTAACTAAAGTTAACAGTTTGCAATGATACAGAAATTGTCATAGGTTAGAGAAATACTGTTATAATTTCATTTAGATGGTGCAGTGGTTTCAGTAACTTTTGTGTAGCATCCAGTTAGCTGAATAACCAAGTGAACACTGAATTAGTTCGTTTCCTGCTCACTCTGCCACATTTAGGCTCAAACAACAGCCTCAGAGTTGATTAATCGCCATTAGGAAGTGAGTTAACAAATCGTTATTATGTTATTGCTTCTGTTATAAGTAGTGTACCTAATGTTACACAATACATTGACTAATGTCTCAGCGTTTTCAATAAATCTTGTGTAATGACATTTCATACATTAATTACTGTAAAACATATTAACTGTTCTACATATGTTCTACCCAAAAACATATGGATAAATGACAAGTATATAACTTCCATTTAGGTGAAGAGAATGTTATCAAAGATACCAAGGTTAATAAAATTTTCTACGCCAGACGCGCGTTTTGTCTAATCAAGATTTATCAGTGGCTCTCAAACCCAAACATTATTAAAAAACTAATTGGTAATAGTTGCACCTAATGTTACGCATTGATCTAATTAATGTAAACAAACTTGAAGCAACATTAGTTATAAATAAATTTGTTTATATAACTATTCTTTACTTAAAATAAATTCTACATTCTACAATATATCCATAAAAAATGACGAAGTTTAAATTATACTTTTTGCAATTCGAAATTTCAGGTATTAAAACTTATTTCACAAAAATAAAACAGTACAACATACATATAATGACAGTTGAAAAAAAAAATAACCATGTAAATATATATATTTAACTACTTTCGATGAGGAATTTTTTATTTCCCCCATTTTTAACTTTCCCAGGGAATACTTATGATATAAGTGTCTAACGTAAGTTATTTCTTTTAATTGAAAGTTGATCATTAGACGATGTTGCTTTTTTAAAACATGGTTTAGAATCATCGAAATAATTTGAGAACTTGATATTCGCATTTCTTTCAGTTTACTTAGTAGGGTTAAGCATGCAAGTTGTCTTGTTTAACTTTTTGTGCACGAATTGTTTAGCCAATTTGCAGCAGAGTTTAAAGTACGGATTTTTTTATATACTATATTCTGCCAATTTTTGTAAAATATACGTATGAAACGGCATTCAACAATATCTGTAATCACATTAATCAACACACTATAGACAGTAACGTGAAACCCCGTTGCTTCGACGTATATAACACGGAAGAGCATGTAATTTAACGTGACTTATTCCATTGAAAATCTTACACTT
This sequence comes from Limnoperna fortunei, assembly GCA_944474755.1. NCBI lineage: Eukaryota > Metazoa > Mollusca > Bivalvia > Mytilida > Modiolidae > Limnoperna > Limnoperna fortunei. The sequence continues at coordinate 23,838,081 of OX104122.1, forward strand.
TGCAAGGTCTGATTGTTTAAGTATTGTTAACACGCCTTTAGGTCTGATTTATATTATTTCTTACCTTTTATCATCAACAGCAATATCTTGAATGCTTTGCCTCAGAATAAGTACATATTCGGGTAGACGTTTCACAGTGATTACTGCCAAAAGTTACTGGTTGGACTAATCCCTTCAGTTAGTCCCTGCAACTAATCCCTGCAGTATTTCATTACATACTTTGGCAAAGTTGGCATGAAGAGATCTTTAAATGCAATGAAATATTTATTAAGAATACCTCACACTCCACTAACATTGTTTTCCTGTAAATGTAGCAAGATTTTTCAAAATCTCCTAAAAATATTTGGTATTAAATTTGTGCATACTTTTAACTTTCTGCCATAGGTTTTACTGGTATAGTATTCATTTAATTTCAGTTTCAACAATAAATTTAAGAATCTTGCAAGTTCACTTGTTGTTTGTTACTGCTTTGTAAACCACCATTTTGACTAGAACATTTGCAGTATTAATAAAACCATTGTTTTGTTTTAAGTTTTTATTCAGAAAAGATTTATCGCTTATCTGTACATTAACTGTGTTTGTAATATCTGTAAATATCTGGCTCATAAAATTAACAGAGGCATTAACACTATCAGCATGAAGATACACTTTATAGTTGAGGTAAATGTGGCATTCAACGTGACTTATATTTCCTTTGAACAATTTTGTCATGGCTTCCACCTATGTGTATTTATTTATAAATTTCATTCTTTTACCTTATGGTTATTTAGATTCTGATTCTCAAAATAGACAAGCATTTATTAATTATTAATGTTGCATGGAAATATTTGGTCGACTATCTTTTCATCATTTACAACTTTGTAGATTGATAATTTAGTCTAATAAAATATTTGCGCCAATAAAACATTCATTTTGAAAATATCAGAACAACTAATTCATACTATTCCGTTAAAAAATTAAGTACTTTTACAATGTTTGTAATTTATTTTAATATATTTTATTTTAAGATAGTTTCTCCTAAAAACGGTTGCTAAACTGCAGCATTTCAATGACCATAACAACTATGTAAAGATTTATTTTGAACTATGCTTGTATTAAAACGGTGTGTTAATATGTTAACGAAAGAGTCATATTTCAAAACTAATATAAAAAGTTTATGCAAACTCATTTCTTATAGAATCAGTAAATTGTCTGCAAACATTCAGACTAAACTTAAATATTTGAGTGTTGTGTTATTATCATCTTTCTTAGAAGCAGCCTAAAGTAAATAAACATATGAAAAGGATAGTTCAAAAGTTAAGAAAACAGTTATGGCAAAAGTTTGCTACCTTTTTGTTATTGACTTCGTAATTTTCTAATTCTAAGAACACTTAAATATGACTCTTAATATAGTTACAATAAGGTGGATGATAGTAGTTTACAATCATGTGATTTAAGAATATTTGTATCATATTTTCGAGATAATATCGTTTAATCAATGTCCAAGCAGTATTTATTTCAGAGTCAACTTTCGGTGTGTTCTTCGTTATAGGTGTGATATTAAGTTAATTTAAAACTTTCTTTTGTATCTCTATAATCCGTACTGATCTTTCCTAGTTTTTTCTATTTTTGTCATGTATCAGCGAACATACTTCAATAAAAAGTGCATTTTTTTAATATATAAAATTTATTTCCTTTTTGTTAAGCCATAGAATAACAAGTTAAAATATAATTATAACTCCAAGGAGACTCGTATGTCTTTAAAACTTAAGGTAGATAGTATGGAATCGTACATGACATTTCTTACAAGTCAAGACAACAGTTAATTATAACACAGGTACACTTCTGTGCAAGAAAAACTGTTTTAAATGCTTAAAAGTTATCTGATGTCTTTATAAATAAGTTTTAAATGAATTTAAACTGACTGTTACTTATGTGTCTTGATTACGGTATTTATTTTTTGACTAATGCTTTTTGAATTTTATATATTATTCAATAGAGGTTAGAATTCCAAAAGAGGCAAAACTTAATTAATGTTGAAAAACTCAATCGCGACATGTCTAAATATAATCTTTATCATATATAAAAACATCTTTCACAGAGAAGTATGTTCAATAACTAAATACTTAGCAAAGGTCGAAATTTAGGACGTGACATATTTTTTTACCTCAAGGAAGGTAAAAAATTTATAAATATTACAAGTTGACGGGTTGATTCTTTGTGTGAACAAACTTAAATTTTCTATATTATTTGCTACATATTAGCATTCTAAGAGAGGTAACTCCAATTAAATGTAGCTAAATTTGTAAATTTGATGGTATTATTAATAACATTTACCAGAATATTCCAGTATCTGTAATGTTGGTAAACTAACAGATTTACCAGAATAATCCAGTTTTTTGCCATAATTATCGTGTATTTTCAATTCCTTTTATGTAAAAAATATTCGGCATCTAATAAACAAACTAACGAAAAAAGGTAACAGCTGGTTTTCTCACTTTGTTGCTGTTCATTATCACTGTTTGTTGGACGAAATTCTAATATTTTTAATGTGTTAAAATTCATAGGGAAAAAATTCTGTTACCATGACACCTGAAACTAATAATATTTTTACTGAGGAGTGTTCTTCTACATTTATAAAGTGATAATAAGTTTTGTCTACAATATTAAGATTCTGTTAAAAACGGATCACAAATCACAAATAAAAAAACTAAATGATTTTGAACTAGTTTGTAAATTGCTAGAAAATATTTTCCCGTGATATTAAATGATAAATCCACCGTATTTCACAAGTTCTTTATCTAAACACAGTAACAAATAACGCATTTGGTTTGTTTTGAGCGACACTGATGTCTTGTTTAGACGATACACCTTAGTAAATTTTATAATTTAATATTGTTGGTGACATGTTTTGTTTTTCAATATTAAATGATTGTCCTAATTTTATCACAAATTGACCATTTACTTGGGGTGCACGGTTTCAAATTAAGTAATAGTATGCAAGATATTTCTCGACATACTATCTCGATATTATCACGTCTAAAATCCCCACGTAGTTGGTTCCTACATGAATACAGTCTTTACAACCAACCATTAGACACAAAAATCTGCTCTGGCAAGGGTAGATATTATAATAAAATTTCATAAAAAATACCTAATTTATAAAACAAAATACTACGCTAGAGGCGCTTTTTAGTCAAATCAAGCCTCATTATTGGGACTAAACTGAATAATTAAGATTTTTTTATATCAAAATTCGTAAAACCCTATACCAAACGGCTGTCGAATCTACGTTTTGTGAAAAAACCTAAGAATTTAAACTATTTTCAATTTTTTCAGGGCAGCATATGAAGACAATTACTAAATCATTGAAAGAATGATATTCTTGTAAATACCGAAGTGGGAATATTTTCCTGGTTATATCATGCGGGACTTACAGTCAACCAGCAGAGTGATCGACCGAGTGTTTGCGAATGAAATGCCACCAAAATATTAAAATTATTATATTAAGCGTTAGTGTCACATAAGCGGTATAAATCAGGGGTGTACTGTACAACAGCTGAACCAATGATTATATACAAGATTTTTCAAATAATCAAATTCCAATATTCACAGATGTTAAACAATTTATGTAAAACCCTTTTTGATGGTGTTAAAGAAACGAAATTCAAATTTAATTTACATAATTAATTTTAAACTTTAATAATAAAAATATCATTTATTTTGAATTCCAAATTTTTAAATGTGATAGTTTTTAGCATAGACTTGCAAAAAGAGATGATGCTGTAACCTAAAATTGTCACATTGTTTGATTATTTCTATGATCTTACAAAGTTGTTGACATATTATAAAATCCATATACTTCTAACAGTCTTTTCATTTCGATAAACCCCCGCATAATTTTTTTTTCTTTTCTAGCAAAATGGACAATATGCGGCAAATATTTTCTAAAACAAGGGTTTAAATTCAGTCAACCGTAGATTTTCTCACCCGAGGTATAGAAATATCTCGCGACTTCCTGTTGATTAGATTTCCCTCTCTCACGGGTAAAATAACTTATTGTGACTGTTTATAATGAGGTCATAGACGTTACAGTTACGTATACACAAAAGGCTCTAAACATACTGAAGAAATGCATAAATAATCTGCAACTCTGGTGAGAAAAAGTATCAATTCACTCGTGGAGTGTCGATTAAACAAAATCTCAAACCAGCGTCCAAAGATATCTGTTTGTCAACTTCCTCGGCCGAGCCTCTGGATAGACAAGATATCTTTGACCTTGGGTTTGACATTGTCTTGTCTCGCCCTTCCACTTGTAATAAATATTATTTGTCTCTTGATCAGTTCAATTAAAGACTAGTATTGGATTAAAAGTCTTGATAACATAGCTTTCGCCTTTATTTAAATCGATGGGTATTAAATTGCATAAACCACTAGATTTATAGGATAATTAATTGGGCGGAGTGAATATCCAAAATATGATCACGAGTGCCGCATAACGCATCTGATTAAACGAGTGCGCGGAACGTCTTCCGCGCACGAGTTTAATCTGATGCTTTATGCGGCACGAGTGATCATATTTTGGATATTCACGATGCCCAATTGATTATCCTATTTATTATATAGATCAAAATTGTTTTCGTAAAATTTTCATGCTTAATCCTAAATTTTATGAACGGCGGATGAATATCTGTACAGTACAAAACCATTGTGACGTTTTGGCGGGAAAAAACCCGAGAGTGAAAATAAACGATAATTTTCACATGTGATTTACCGTGATTTCTGTCACTCGGAAAATTCGATATTTCATCTCTATCTATATAATAAGAATTGTATCACTAACAGTAAACATATCAGCCCTGTAAGCATACACAGTATTGATCTTAGGAAATAAATATATTGTATAGGCTTTTTTATTTGGAAGGATAATTAGTTATGTTAATATTTTAATATTAAAGGGAAACTTCGCGAAAAAATGAAAAGTTGATATGTTACTCTTCAAATAAAAAGAAATATTATTGCCTTTTGATGTTTTATTGTATTCTTTACCGTTACGCTTCTAAAGTGGATTAAAGGTGGTAAAATTTTGTGTATGGGGGCCGCCATATTGACAGTATTTTATCATGTGACTGCGTTTGTGACGTGATAAATGTAATTATCCAGTAAATATGATAAATAATCCAGTTTAAAAATATGTTTTTCTGCATTAGCTCTTTGAAGAATATATAAACTGTGGCGATGACTAATGACCGGCTGACAACATAAGATTACCAAATACGTTTTAATGTTTTAATGATCTTTGTTTTAACAGTATTTTTAGACACAAATTTTAACCTGTCTTTATTTAACTCAGATATAATTTACCTAAATAATAATTGTAATAAAAGATATATTTATATTATTATTTTTATATATAAAATAAAATTCGGTGGATAATTTTGCACGTCTTGAAACGAAAGTTGTACCTGGACGTGAAAATGTTACAGGTAAATCATTACTCGTTTATGAAGGGTAATGAACAGAATTAGCAGGTAAACAAACAGGATGTTTATTGCAATTGCTAGATCATTTGGCGCCGACTTTGAAGTATGAATATTCGGACTTTTTCAAAAGCTAACCAGATTAAAGGTTAATCATGTAATTCGAAATTAGAAAGGCACACACCCTCCTGCCAAGACAGGTATGATTTGAATACACCGACGTGTCAGAACACAGGATGTATATAAGATTTCGAATACCTTTAGATGTAAGAGGAAACGTAAAACTTACACGTTAACTCAAATATACACAACATGTAAAATTTTGGAAACTGTGTTACGCACACGCACAATAAATGTTACCAGTAATAATAATTATAATAATAACAATAATAATAGTTATAAATGTACTAAACGTGAAGTCAGAGACATGTAATTATATGACTCTGGTGAAGTAAAATTTTGATGCACGAAAACCAGAGTATTTAAAAATATTTCATTTAATGACCGCTATTTCTTAAATAGTCAACTTCGCAAAAGTTTCGTTCAATAAGTTGCTTAATCTGATTAAGTTGAAAATAATAATACGAATAATTTTCAATTTAATTAATATTTATGGACTTTTTTTCTAATCAAAACTGTGACTTTTTTCCTGTGACTTTCTTTCCGTTTACCGTTGTTGCTGCTGTGGAAATAATCAAGTGGGGTTTTTTGCTTAAATATAGATCAGGAATACGAAACGTAATCTTTCAAAACCTTGTCTTATAGTACAACCTTCTGTTATTGACCGTTTCGCGTTATTATCATTCGACGACTTTTAAGGTACTAGGATGTCCAGTATCGCCATCTAGTGACGAGATGGTGACAAGATGGCGGACCTCCATAAGTGCATTTTTTACACGAAAAATTCCATGCAGAAACTTAACCACTGAAAATATAATAAAACATTAAGAGGCAAATGTATTTCTTTTTAGTTGAAGAATAACATATCAAATTTTCATTTTTTCGCGAAGTTTCCCTTTAATGATGATTTTCGCAGTTCATTTAAGGAATTTTATTTTGTTCTCTATACCCTTTTTCATAGTTAATTCGAACAAACTCAACCAAGAATTTAGTCATGTTAGTAGGAATACCATAATTTCCGTAATTAAATTAACATTTTGCAATAATACAGAAGTTGTCATAAGTTAGAGCAAAACATCACAATGTTATAATTTCATTTATATGGTGCAATGATTTCAGCAAATGTTGGGTTATATTATGGCATCACGTTTTATTAAGCAGGAAGCTAGATTATCCGTCGAAATGGTCTACACTATGAAGGAAAACTATCAATTAAGGTTGAAGTCGAGCCCACCCTACCACAGTACGACTCGAACCCTAGGCCTCACAATTGATAAGCTGGTGATCATAACTTATTGAGTTAACAAATCATACAAATTATATCAAATAAATAATTCCAAATTTATAATGAAATATGATTTTTTTAAATATCTTGCTTGAATCTGTGTCTCATACTATTATAACATATTTGTATTGTATATTATTCCAACATTTTTAGTTGCTTCCGTGATTAGTAGTGTACTTGATAGTACACATACACTGTATGAGGTCTTAGAGTTTTCAATAATTCTTATGTAATGACATTTCATAAATTAAGACTAAACATATTACTGTTCCCAACATTTTCTAATTAACAACAATTGGATGATTCACAAGTATAAATAACTTACATTTACGCGAATAATTTGTAATAGTTACACAAAATTATAAACGAACAGCGTTAGTTATAAATTAATTTGTTTATATGACTATTCTTTATATCATATTTTTGTAAAATTTGCAATACCCTATATCAGGTTTTACATAGGTTTTACTCTAACTCGAAAACTTATTTCCACAAAAACAGTATAATTATTCAAATGACAGTTAAATGTTTTATAATAATATAATAAATAATAATAATAATTATTATTATTAAATACTAAATACTAAATAATAAATAATTACACAATGACATAATTGTAAATATTTATCTCTAGTGTAAGCTATCAAATCATTGAACTAGTTTTGAAGAGAAATTTCATATTTTCCTCGGTTTAACATCTTCCCATGAGTACCCTTTCCTGGTTATCTAATATCCTGTGTTTATTATTAATACTTGATCATCTGGACGACGCTGCATTTTTATCATGGTTAAGCATTTTCGAAATCATTTTAGGATTTTGAATTCATATTCCTTTCCGTTTCCGAAGTATGGTAATTTTTATAAAGACTTTTAAACGTATGCAAGCAGTCTTATTTAAGCACTTCTAAATATTTTTGCGCTAATTGCCTGGCTAATTTGCAATATAACTTAAAGTACGGCTTTTCGTATATCTTATATTAAGACGATTTTTCTACGTAATAAACGGCATTTAAAATATATTTAAACACACGAATCAACACGGTATAGACAGTAACATGAAACCCGGTAGCTTCGACATATAACAGGAAAGATCGTGTAATTTAACGTGACTTATTTCTTTGAAAAACTTACACTTTCCAAGGTCTGATTGTTTATGTATTGTTAACATTGTTTTAGATCTGACCAATTATTGAATAATTTTGATTAGAAAAAATGTATGACCTCCTAAAGTTTTTAATTCTCAGACATGAGGAAAAAACACATCTTTATCAAGTCCGATGCTTTAGTATTTAAATAATTAAAGAAAAAAAATTTAAATATACTATAACGAATAAAAAATCACCCCCGCCCCTGTTTTACAAGGCTGAACCTACACTTAGCACAAGTGACTTGTCCTTACACATGTTATTTATCACTGTCCCGTCAAAGAACGAAGTCATCTATTTTAAATCAGCTAAAAAGAGAGTTTCTTTTTCTTTCTTTCTTTTTATTTGCGAAGGGCCGCGGATGAGCGAATGTTATTGCCTCATTCGGCAAAAATTTAGGAAATTTTATATATTTTTGACTTTAAAAAGTAGATTATTTAAAACAATTTGTGGACATCCTTTTTTGATTAACAGCAATATCTTACATAAAAGTAAATATTCGTGTATATGATTCACAGTTATATACTGCTAAAATTATGTGATTGGACTAATGTCTCCGATTATAGTATTTCATTACATACTTTGGTAAACCTGGCATCAAGAGAACTTTAAATGCAATGAAATATTTAGAATGCCATACACCCCCACTGAAATTTGTTTCGTTTTTAATAAGCTATTTCTTTCAAAATATCTCTCACAAGTCTTTGGCATTCTATATATGAATACCTTTAATTTTTTGCAATAGTTATTTAGTGGTATAGTATTTAATTTTATTTTTAGTTTTATCAATGAATTTCAGAATCTTTTATTTTACTTATTGCTTGGTATTGCTTTGTCTACAACAAATTCGACTCGAAAATTCGCAGTATTGTTTATATTCAGAAAGGATTTACCGCTTATCTGTACCATACTGTGTTTGTTATATCTGTAAATATGGCACAAAATGTCAATAGATGCATTAACACTATTAGCATGAAGAAGCTATTTATGGTTGTGGAAAATGTGTCATTTAACGTGACTTATATTTCCTTGAAATATTTTTTCATGGCTTCCACTTTTTTTATTATAAATGCATTTCATTCTTTTTCCCGATATGGTTATTTTCAAAATAGACAAACATTTATTAATAATTAAGGTTGTATTAAAATATTCTGCAGACCATCTGGCAATCATTTACATCTCTTTAAAAAAATATAATTTTGGCTAAAATAACATTCAGTTAAAAAATTTAAGAACAGCTAATTTATACCATTCTGGTTGTTCAAAATTAAATATTTTTCACAATTTGTGTAATTTATCTCTATAAATTTTATTAAGAAAGCGTATTCCAATGAGTTAAATTAAATAAATGTCAAGATTTATGAACAACCAATATAAATTAAGCTCTAAATTGGCCTTCGATTGGTATTGTTGTCACCACCAGGTAGTAATAAGGGATTTTTAATGAAAAATTGTTGCTCTTTTCTCAGTACTGATAACGTGACTTCAATGCGAATGAAGAAGAAAACGTGCACAACACATATATCAATTAAATATATTTTAATGTTTGATACACATGTGTATTCTTACTAGTGTAATCGGGTTTCTATGCGTGTTTCTATAACTTAAATCTAGCGATTGTGCAGACTATTACAAAAAATAAGAGATAGCCTTTCCAATCGAAATTTGTGTATGAATTATATTTTATTCGATTTCGAAATGATTATTTTAAAAAGTAAAGAATCGCATTAAAATATGGTTCGTGTCATAAAATAACATCATCATTGCAACAATTTTTAACCCAAGATGTTCAGTTAAATATCTTGAACTTTTGTTAACATGGAAGATTTGAAAGCCCAAACCGACAATGGGAAGATGTATTTTTAGCTTCTGGCTGTATTAAAAATATTTTGTATATTTTAACGAACTGTTTTCATCTTGTAATTCAATTTGAAAAATAATTTACTATTTTCCAAAGTTGGCAATGAAATATTGATTAAGAATACCATAAACACCACTGACATTGTTTCGCTGTAAATAAGCCATTTCTTTCAAAACAGCTCCGAAACGTCTTTATTATGCAATTATTTTTTGCATACCTTTTCTGCTATAGGTTTTACTGCCATAGTCTTTATGTTAATTACAGTTTTAATTAAAGTTACAGTTAATTACAGTTGCTTTTTATAGCTTTGTAAATTACAAATTTTTGAATAAATAAAACCAGGGTTTTGTGTGTGTGTGTGTGTGTGTAATATCTGATTGACTGATTAATTGGATGTTTGCTTTACGTTAAGCCAGCAGCATTTCAGCTATATTCAGGGCGGGAACAAGTTAACAAACAATAAATCAATGAGAAGGCCACTGAAAATATATGTAGTATGTAATTTTATCATGTATTTTGTTTAGGGATATCGTATTCTAAAGAGCGCAAATGTATGCTAAGATTTTTGCCAAAAATGTCAAGAATTTTCAATAACTAATAGAAGTTAGGCTGCTCTTTGACTGGTATTGTGTTCGACACGCAGTATGAATGGTTTCTTTTTTAAGTTCGGCTCTAATCTCAGCAATTAACACGTCACTTCACTGTGAATGAAGTAGAAACCGTGCATCACACATATATTACTTGAATATAATTTATTTTACGAAACACATGGCTTTGCATCTCCCATTGTGTAATTTGTTTTTTTTATTTGTTTCAATAAACTTTATGATTATGAAATCTATTGTAAATAAACTGGAACAAATTATAGCCTTTCAATCAAAATTTGTGTATGAACTATACTCAATTTGATTTTGAAATGTTTATTTTAAAACGGAATCTCCCATATTACAAATACACATACCATTATCCTTCCAACAATGTCAAGACACCAGATGTTCACATAAAATCAGATACTTTATCTGCAAATGTTTGTTAAAAAGAAAGATACAAAAGGTCAAAGCATCTATGGGAAGATGTAGTTTGGACTCTGGTTGTACTTAAACAGTCTGTTTATATTTTAACGGAGTATTTTTATTTTTTTTTATTTCAATTTAAAAAAAATATTAGGTTTGTTTTGATATATTATTATCTTTTTGAAGATTAGTTAAAAAGTACAAAATTTATTAGGAGTTAAGATTAAAATTTGCTATCAATTCGTTATTGACGTAGGTCGTTTATTTTACTGCTTATCTTAAATGACTAATAAAATGAACATAAACAATTAATTTATTCTGCAATTGTCTAATTCTAATAACACTTAAATATGACTCTGAATATGTTAACAAAAAGAAGGATGATAGAAGTTACTTTCATTTGATTTAAACATTTGTGTCATATTTAGGAGAAAATATCGTTTAATCAATTTCCAAGCATTACTTATTTTAGAGTCAACTTTCAGTTTTGTTCTCTATTATAAACATGATATTAAGTTAATTTAAACTTGCTTTTGTTTCTCTACAATCCATTCTGATCTTTCCGGGCTTTTTTCTCATTTTTTTATGTATCAGCGAACATCCTTAAATAAAAAAGAGCTGGACTTCAATATTTAACATTTTTTTCGTTTTTGTTAAGCCATAGAATAAAAAGTTAACAAAATATATTTATAGCTCCAAGGAGACTCTTTAAAACGTACTGTAGTTATTTTGGAATCGTACAATCTGAATTTAAACTGACTCTAACGTATGTGTCTTGATTACAGTATTTAATATTTGTAATATACTTTTCACAAGCAATTTACCTCTAATTATTTGGGTTTTTTTAAGAATCTCCACTTTTTCAATATTTTTTCAATACATTTTTGCAAATCATTGAAATGCACACAAAACTGTAACAGAACAATTTTATTAACAGCTACACAACCATAAATAAGTATATTATTTGTCTCATTGTAAAAAAATCAAAATTTAAATATTTCATCTCTTTAATCAAATATCGTGCGAATATTTGATGTCATTGTAAAACTATAGTTATTATATATATATTTTGGCAAAGTTTAAATTCTGTTCACATGTAATTTCCTCTTAATACCATTCTCCTTTCTTCTGAAAATGATTCAATAAATTTTTAAGTTAGTCCATCAGTAATACCTCTTATATTTATTGCTATTCTTATTTGCTCGTTTCCGGAAAATGAGTGTTAGAGATAGTCGATGTTTTCTATATAATTATATGACAAAAAATTCGAAGGTTTCTTTTTAACCAAACAAATAAGGTATTTTCTTTCAAATATTTATATGACCATATATCATTATTTTAAGTATAATCATGATCTATTTCTTACTTTCAACATCAACACTAGAAATAATTTAAATATATTTTACAAAGTGTCAATTAACCGTTGTATGTGTACTGTCATGACTGTACAACCGATTATCCATTGCCAATAATCTTCCCTTGATATTTCATTTTTTAATTTGTACTCATAATTCTCACAATGTATTGAATATTTTTTTATATTTACATCATATAATCTCTATATGTGTGTTGCAAATATGTTATTAATATTCTTTTATGTTATTGTTTTAGTATTTTTCAGAATTACAATGTCTGTTAACTGTTCATATCTAAGACAGGGGAACACTTATTGTAGTAACAAAATCATGTTTAATTGATTCACAGAACTAGTTAAGTTGTTTTTAAATTATAATTTTAATTGAACTACGAAATTGCAGATCTACAACCTAACTTCTAAGTTCGTCAGTTTAATTGCAATTACGTGGATATTTATAATTGCAGTCTCAGTTTGTTTTCGATGTTTTATATCATAGACATTTAAAATCACAATAAAAAAATTAATTAAAAGATCAACTGTTCTGGTAAACATTTGAGGGTCGTTCCACTTTTGTTTAAAGATTTTTACTACGCGCTGTCAAAAAAAACAAAAACAAAATTGTTTTTATTCAACTCTTGTTGATATATGTTTTGACGTTATCATGAATTGATAGGTTTAAAAGAATCATTTACTTATCTTAAAATATAACGTAGCTACAAAAATATGACACTATATGTTTTCTGACCCTGAAAAAGGCCAAACATAATAAGCATCGCAAGTTAACACGTTATGACCTTTGGACTAATGATTTTTGAATTGTCTGTATTATTTGGTAGAGAAGAGATTAGACTTCTAAGGTAGGTTACACCTGATAAATGTTGCAAAATTCAATCGCGAAATGTCCAAATATAATCGTTATCATATATAAAACATCTTAAAAGACAGTCTGTTCAATATCTACATAATTAACAAAGGTCGCAACATACTGCGTGACATATGTTTTAACCTCAAGGAAGGTAAAAAAATCTAAAAAAATATTACAAGTTGACGGGTTGAGACTTTGTGTAAACAAACTTAAATTTTTCTGTATTAGTTGCTAGATATTAGCGCTCTAAGAGAGGTAACTCCAATTAAATGTAGCTAAAGCTTGTTGTGGCATGTGTAAATTTGCTTGTAATTATTAATATAACATTTATTGGTACAATAAATGATTTCAATATATAAATAAGAAATACCAAAAATTAGTTTGCGACATGCTTTTTGACCTTAATTAAAGCCAAACGAAGAAAACATGACAGGTTATGATGTTGTGTAAAATTGTATATATAATTTTTTTATTTTCTGTTTCGTTTGCTTGAGATAACTCCTATAAAATGTTCAAAAACTAGTCACGAATTGTTTGTTTAACTCACAAAATATGATACGAAACGATTTTAACCTTTACGAAATTCTAACAATATTCAAAGCTCAAAATGTGCAATTTCAAAAAAAAAAAGTTTTGTATTATTTGCTAGAGATCTATTCTATGATTTCTAAGAGAGATAAGTATTATTAAATGTTGATTAGAAAAAACAGTAAAGGAAACAAAAGTCAAGGTTCAATTACAAGTACGGATATAGACAAACAAACACAAGGCAAAAACTGAAACCAAAAAAACACAGAAACAGAAAGAAAGTAACCCGAACTAAATAAAAACCATGGTGCTGTGGACGGGAAAGCAGTATCTGCCTCTAATTAGACACCCGTCGAGCTACTCATTGTCATTTCAAGGTAAAAGTAAAATCAGGAATAGGAGGAAAGACTACCTATGACTCAGCGAAAATGTCCAAACGTATTAGAGAAATTTAATTTCCCATAATGATAAATAAAGTCATTGTGATGACCATAGAACTTCTGGAGATAAAACATCAACCTGGTTATAACAAACCCTTGTTTAACTAGTTTAGTAGTCAACTGCAGTGAGCGGTCTAGAAAATCTGAATACCGATCGTAAGATCTACAATCAATCTTTACACGACATTCCTTAATTTACTTCTAATTATTAGTAAAACTTTTTAGAAAGAAAAATGATTTCTATATTTATGAAAAGAAAAAAATGTCACGCAATGTCTAAATTTAATCATAATTACATATAAACATCTTACTAAGAAATTTCAATATCTAAATAAGTAACAAAATTCCAAATTTAGGACGCGACATGTTTTTTGACCTTGAGAAACGTAAAAAAAATGTCAACATTTCTAGTTGACAGGTTAAGACTTTGTGATCAAAACCTTGTATATGTTTGTACTATTTGATAGATACTAATATTGTAAGATGAGTTATTCCTATAAAATGTCGATAAAACTTGACGTGACATTTAAAAAATTTATTCGTATTTCTTAACTAAACCTTTAAGGTAGAAAATCAGTTCAAATTGCAAAAATAGCGGCACAAAGTAAGACTAGACATTTTTTAATTTTTGAATTTTCTCTATTATTTGTTAGAGATAAACATTCTAAAAGATATGCTTTCTATAAATTATCATTAATACTTTTCGCATCGTCTAACCTTACATATAATTATTAATAAATCATTTTACAAAAAGTTATTTCAATATCTTAATAAATAAAGCAGGTCAGAAATAGCACGCGATATGTTTTGTTACCTTCATGTATTCATATCAAAGTAAACATAACATGTTGACAGGTTAAGACTTTGCCATCAATATTTTTTAAATGTTCTGTTCTGCTATTTGCTATATATAGGCTTTCTAAAAGAGATAATTGGTATAAACTGTTCATAAAACTATGACGGGATGTATAATTTACTCGTTTCTATAAATAAAACATTTTATGAAGTAAAAAAATTTCAATACCTATGAAAATAGAAAAAGTCAAAAACTACTACGTGACCCTGATCTTGGGCAAATTCTAGGTCACCTGTAATTGGACCATTGGTGAGATCTCATACCCCTCTATCACCAGTCAATAAGTTGCATTAAGAACAAATAATAAAATGTGGGATAAATCAATTAAATGAAGTCAAGTTACTGCGCTCCAAATAGGACGAAGTTGCGTCTTTATAATGCGAACATTTTCCCTAAATAAGTGTTCGTCTAGTAATTGATCTTGACCTTTGACCTTGTGTCAATTTTCAAGGTCAAAAGTACTCAAGGTTTATGGTGAAGGTCCTATGTCTCTATCTCTTTGGTTTTAAGATTTATTTGCATGCCACTTAAAATTTATTTTCAAGAGGAGACAACACCCTAATATGTCGTTAAATCCCTCCGATATAGACATAAACAAGTTGCGCGTGGGTATATACTATTTAATATCTTAGGGTAAAGTAGTAGCAGAAGTAACAAATTTTTGATAAAAGGGGATATCACTACATAATGAAAAATTGTGCGTTCAGTTAATGTGAACACTAAAAGCAAAATGAGTAACCGATATATAATACAAAAGCGATATGTCGCGTCGAAGTAAAAAAAAACCTAGACACTAAAGAAAGTTAGTAAAAGAAAGGACTAAAATCATATCAATAACTACTAAATAATAATCCACGGAAAGGTCGAAAGACCTATTAAAACATTATATGTTGATCTGAACGTTGTTTGCCAATGTTTGACCGACTACCCATCCATACACCAACTTTCTAATACAGGATAGAAAACATCCTATTTCTAGACAGATCAAAACAGTAGTACAGGGAGTGTAGGCCAGTTTAAAATTTACGAACAACATTTGAGTAAAATAACTAGACAATGGCACATTGTGATAAAAATTAGCTGCATTTAAGTTTTTCGTTGCAACTCTGTTCCAGTCTTCTGAAAACAAACACGTCTTCCAATTTATCATGCTAGACTAGAATTAAAGATCAAAGAAGTTGTTTTCGAGCCAATTAACATGTAGCTTCCTCTTAGATACTTGTTAATTTGAAACTCCCGGTGAACATTAATTAGAAAAATATTGAAAATAACCTTGAAATATCAACAAGTGTAAACAAGAATCCGGCGAAAACCAGATTAACGGTATAGCCTTGAAAAAAGTTTATACAATAATGATGTGCAAAACATATCTATTTGATTAGCTTTTAAAACAAGTAAAACAGCTTTTGTTTACAATACCAAGAAAATTCAAAATAACTTTCCATACAGACAAAATGTGTTGCAATCTGGATGTCTAATAATACATATCAACATTGAGGTTGCGCGTTGGAGTCTAACTGCGGGCAGGTTGTACTTGACTCCAATTTTAATTGACCAGGATTGCCTGTTTTCCTTACCGCAGGTCGGGGTTTCCTCCGAATTTTCGGATTCTTGCCCCAATAAAAACTTGACGCCGTGCTATAGCTGAAAAATTGCTGAAAGTGGCGTTAAAGCCCATTCAAACAAACAAACAAAAAATCTAATTTTACACAATATGGTTCCATTATCAAACTATTTCGCTTTCTGATTGGCAATTCATCTTCTTTATAAGTATTCCAATTTAGTTTTGATAGCATTACCTAAGGAGGCTTATTTGGTGTCACTTTTCATCATAATGTTCATAATGATATGTTTGTTTAAATTGTTTCCTGTTAGTGATTCATTATAACGGTCAGAATTTTACTATTCTATAAATGAGTAACAGTTTAGATAATTCCCAAACTGATGTATTAACTATTCTCATATAGATTTCCGTTCCGTTTTACGCGGATTCATTTCTACGCTCGATAGTCAAACTCATTTTTTTTTTACATCCAAGCTTCAGCGAATATTTATTATTATGTCTAAAACTTACAGAAACTTTCTTTTGAATGTTCCTACATGTCCACGTTTGCTGACGACGACGTTGTTAAGGACAGATATTGTTTTAATCACCAAAAGGATTTGTTTTTTTTAATCACTTTAATGCTTTAAATAAAACAAATCATACATACTTGTAACTATGTTTGGCCAATTCTTTGACACTAGGTTTTTTTCAAAAAAGGATATTCAATGCAAGTTGGCAATTGTAGACTACAACGGTAAATTGTAATTCTTTAAAGGGAAACTTGGCGAAAAAATGAAAATTTAATATGTTATTCTTCAAATAAAAAGAAATATAATTGCCTTTTGATGTCTTATTGTATTCTTTACCGTTACGCTTCTAGAGTGGATTAAAGGTGGTAAAATTTTGTGTATGGTAACTGCCATATTGAAAATATTTTATCACGTGACTGCGTTTGTGACGTTATAAATGTAATTATCCAGTAAATATGATAAATAATCCAGTTTAAAAATATGTTTTTTTCTGCCTTTGCTCTTTGAAGAACATTAAAACTGTGGCGATGACTAATAACCAGGTAACGTAACATTACCAAATACGTCCTAATGTTTTAATGATCTTTGTATTTAATAAAAGTATTTTTAGACACAAATTTTAACGGCCTTTATTTAATTCAGATAATTACCTAAAGAATAATTGTAATAAAAGATATATTTGTATATTTATTTTTTAACATAGGATGTAGATTTCGAATAACTTGCGATGCCATGTCAGAGGAAACGTGAAACTGACACGTTGACTCAAAAATTATGTAAAATTTCGGAAACTGTGTTGTGCACACGCACAATAAATGTTACCAGTATTAATAATAATAATAATAAATGTACTAAACGTGAAGTGAAATTGTGATGCGCGGAAACAGGGTATCTAAAAATAATTCATTTAATGACCGTTATTTCTAAAATTGTCAACTTCGCAAAGATTTTGTATAAAAAGTTTCGTTCAATAAATTGCATAATCTGATTAAGTTGATAATAATAATACAAATAATTTTCAATTTAATTAACATTTATGGACAAAATTCAAACGAATATTCGATGAAAAATGAGGTCACCATACCACTAAACTATCCTCCATTAAATTCTGGAAAATGATATTAGCATGAAGTTGTTGCTGCCGTGGACAAAGTCTTCCGTAGAAGTCTATAAACTGGTTAACAATTTGGTTCACAAATCGGTGTTTTTATGATTTTTAGCTTAGATCAGGAATACGAAACGTAATCTTGCCACCACATTGTCTTATAGTACAAACGTCTGTTATTGACCGTTTCGCATTATTATCATACGGCGACTTTAAGGTACTTGAATGTCCAGGGATCTCTAGTATCGCCATCTAGCGACGACATAGTGAGAAGATGGCGGACCTCGATAAGTGCATTTTTATACGGTGAATTCAATGTAGAAACTTAACCATTGAAAAGATAATAAAACATTAAGAGGCAAATGTGTTTCTTTTTATTTGAAGAATAACATATCAAATTTTCATTTCATCGCGAAGTTTCCTTTTAATGGAATTGGCTTCAAGTACATTAAAGTTAACGTTTTAATACAATGGGTAAGTCCAAGAATGTAATATAGTAATTATGATATCTCCTCAGCAAAACTAAAATTTGCGACAAAAAAACTCGCCGATGACGACTTGTCAAATATACAATTTATATAATAAAAATGAAAAATTACAAATAACAGAGGAGAAATAATAAATTTACAATAACAAACAAATAAACAAATATATAATACATATGTTCTTGTCAGGCTTTAGTTTTAAATTTAGAATTAAGGCTAAATGTAATATATAACATAATTAACATAAAAACAGCATATTTGAAGTTAAAATTATATTCACCTTTCCGAAAATGGTCTGTGATGTAAATCCATTTAGTGCTTTGTAAGGCATCTGATGTCTAAAACAACACTTTTTTGTTCATTCAAGTTCTCCTTACTATGTCCTAACTTGATCAGTTGAATTGTTAATAAAACGTAAAGTTCCAGGTTGATTGGTAGGTAGGTCGACATTAATATCGCTCAAGATTCGTCTTTCATTGCGCACATCCAAGCTTAATTAGAAAACACCATTATCATTATTTGCCACTTTGCATACAATTATATGGATTATTTTTTAATACCTCGATCACATGCCGTTGGTAATTTACTATATGGTGCGGCATCTAGTAGGTGCTAATGTTTGACACTGGTGTGTTTCCCACAGTTTTCTCTGTATTAATTATATACTGACTAAGCACATCTGAACTGATGTTTGGTTTATTTCTTTACTACTATTTTCATAAATAAGAAAAACCTCCCATTTTGTTTTACAGTTTAGTTCCAAAAGCCAATCGTTATCAATCAATCAATAAATGTTTATCAGTTAATTAGAACGAAGTTGAAATAACAAAATTCATAAAGACTCAATAAGTACTTTGTTGATTTAAACATTAAAAGCTACTAGTAATTAGCACGAGCAATCAAATGTTGCACGCACAAATTTATGTTAATTTTCAAGTATTTTCAATTGGGTAATAACTTATCTATTTCTTTTCCGTCATTTTGTTATTTAGAACTAGTTAAATCTTATTTAGCATTATGATTGAGATATATCAGATCATTGGTTGATTTTGTGTTGTTTATATTAAAAAATCCATCATTTATTCTTAATTTGCAGACGAAATTCTGCACGCAGTGTAAAACCTTTTAATTAGAAAGCTCCAGGACACGAGAGTGCCAAACAATCATAAATTATTTTTTTAAAGCAACTTTTTCCTCACAATTAAAAACTGCGTTGTACAAAAATAGAGAAAAAATGTCATACCTTCTATGCTTATCAGTTTCATTTTATTTCCAGTATAAAAGTATCTTGAAATTCCATACGCTTTGATTAGTGTTTTCAACTTTTTTTCAATTAGCGTCACTTCTGGTACATGTAATTAAGTCTACGTATGCAGGTAATCGGTTACTTGTATAACATTTCTTAATATTCAGCCTTATACTGGTCGCCCTTCATTCCAGGAAAACATCTTACAAGATTTAAACAAATTTTGTTTTGTTGATGGCAGGTTTACGTACATGTAGATCCCGCTTTTACTCGTTTGTGGCAAATGGTTCGATGACATGTTTGTTAGTAAGAGTTAGCGGTAGTTATGTATTCCAGTTGTTTAATTGTGATGATACATATACTTTGAAAGAACTACCAGAAGAATACGAGACTTAAGACTTATTTTTTCAAAATGCTGTGATCCCTTTTCATAATGTTAAAAGACAGTTGCCATGGCAATCGTGAAAAATAAATTACGTTCTGGCAAGTGTCAGGCAAATGAAGATAGCAACCTTGTGACATTTGGAAAACAGTACCATTTAACGAACTGCAAATACAAACCCTAATTTAATGTACTTGATGGTTAAAATGAAGCGGAATGGATAGTATGAAGATGACATTCTTCAACGCATTTTCTTTACCTTTAGTATTCTGAAAAAAACATTTGGAGCATTTTACTGTCAATAATTTACATATGTTTTTAAAAAAGAAGAGAGGATATTCATTAACGTTTGCTAAATGAAACTAAATAATTGCCATTTTAACATGACTATAGGCGTCAGAAATGAAGCCTCTAGTTATGTTATGCCTATTATCTCTCACAGGCGTATGCTACAAAGACAAGTAGCCTCTCTACAAGGTAATGACATACATCTTGTTTAGAAGGCAAGGGCAATATAACTTTTTAATTCATTTTGTGTTAAAGCAGATTAAATTTGGAAGAAATATTTGGAAAGAACATTTCGCAATAACAATCAAGTAGATCTAACCACCTGTCGAACAGGGATGCCCTTTATTATAAGTAGAGAGAAAGAGAAAGAGAGAGAGAGAGAGAGACAGAGAGAGAGAGAGAGAGAGAAAGAGAGAGAGAGAGAGAGAGAGAGAGAGAGAGAGAGAGAGAGAGAGAGAGAGAGAGAGAGAGAGAGAGAGAGAGTACGTGAACGCTAAAAAGTTACCAAACCATGATAAAAAACGAAAACGCTTATCAACAAGTGGGTCGCTTCAGCAACCTTGGACCTCTTTCTTATTTACAATTTACATAATAAGTCTTTTTAAACATAATTATATCTACATATGGTACAAAGGATAGTTAAAGTATATATTTAAACTTGTGTTTGTGATATTGATAAACTAAAAAACTTATGAACACTTCCCCCTTAGTACAATGTAAAGCTACTAGAAAAAACGAAATACATATCTGCATAGTTAAACTCACCATCTACATGTCTCTGGATTAAAAGTGTAGTTGGCTGATAGATGACTACGGACCTTCTGGGTTTGAATTGAATCATTTTACACCGTCGACAACAAAAAACCGATGTGACAAGTCATGTATTTATGACATTGTAAGATCATTGAATTTTATAATCTCTTCGGCATACAAAAATAATCAGTCAATTTGTTATTTTCCCCGAGTCGTCATATTTCATCGTGTCAAGATATTATAAAACATTTTCGTACAGCTAAACTATATATAATTCGCTTTTCTAGATTTTTGTCTGAATCATCATACTTGATATAAGTTCGTTTTCGAAGCTCATTTTCATCGAGCAATACCCTCCGACATTTCACATTCATTTAGAACAAAAAGACACGCGACAACAACGTGCCTTAAATTAATTGGTTAAATCAGCTTGATTGGAGGAATGATAAGTATAATTGACGGCAGAGGATTGTAGGACTAACAGTTTAGGCGACCGGCAGCTGTATGTTTTTATGCACAGTCAAGACATTAATATGAGTCTTTAACAAATATTATTCCATATGCATGATCGATATTTTTTTCACGTATAATGATGAGATATGATTTTAGATCATTAAGTTTTCTTTAATTACGATGGAGTTGTATTTAAAAAAGCTTCCCACAATAATATTTTTTGTTACATATTTAATAAAATAATAATAATAATAGGTTTGTAGTTAAAAATTTTAAATTTTAGCAGTATATAACAATAAGTGACGTATTCCGCAGCTATTCTTATAATAAACCTGGAAGAAACTGCTTCCGCATGAACGTAAATCTAATGTGGTACAATCAAATTTATTTTGTGTTGCATATTACAACAGTATCTATGACTTTAAAAAGAGTTTCTTTTAAAATAGCTAATACAACGAAATTTATAATTATTTAGAGGAATTATTTATTTAATGAATTATAAATATGAACCTTGAATTGAAGGTTGATATTTATAAAAATATGTAATAGGAACTAACTGCAAAATATGGTTGAAAAATCAGACGACCTTGAATTCGGAAACCAGGCACTTGAAATATATAACTCAGATGCTTTCTGCATTTAGTTTTGCCTGAATTTCAATTTCAGAATAATGATTTGATTTTTTTTTAAGTTAAAGGGGATTTAATTTTTATATTTAAAAACTTACTATTAAGATATTAACAAAAATATTATCTGACATTCTTACCTCAAATTTACAGTCGCCACGGTTTTTTGTTTCATACAATTTCCGTTTTTGCATTGTTGCATCTACGGCGTAGAATTGCTTTGTAGTGGTACACCATACAACTAACAGAAAAAATGCAACGAAGATGATGGAAAATTTCCGTTAAATAGAAAAAAACATTGATAACTTTTGATATTTGAGTAGGGGTATATAGTTAATCACAAAACTACGTCAATACCTTTATAACGGACACATCAAAGATATTAAATGGTTAATTGGAAAATCATTCTTTTACTTTACAAAATCAAGTTCTGTGATGTTTACAAGACTTGTATAATTGCCTCTTGTTTGTTGCATGGATTTAACTTTCTTTGCCTGCAGTTTAACGTTTTACAAGTTGCAAGTTCTTTTAGTGCACAAGCATATACGAGCTAAACTATTGTTCCTTGAACAAGCCAGAAACAAATTGACATCTCTATCTTCCTAAGAATCGTCTTGAGACAAATTGGCACTAACAATACCATGGTTTGTTTACCTCATTAGAATTGGGTATATATTATAATGTATTATAAAGATCCAATGTTGAAATAATTGTCAATTTCTTACAATTATATTTATTTTATGACCCACTGCTTTAGAGCTCCACTAAAACCAACGATTTTTATTGTTAAATATAGTATTAGTCTTAGTATTTTTCCTAGTAAAGAAAAATGTATTAATGACTCATTTTATGAATAAAAGGAACATGAAAAGCCAATTTTAACTTTAAATTATTCAAACACAGAAAGCGACTAGTGTCCCTATTGTAATGCTTTAAACGTTAAAACGGTCGAAAAAATACATATTGTACCAAAATCAATGACGCCTAAGAGCTGAAATGTTACAGCACTCAGTTATGACGCTTCCTCAACATTGTTCCGTCTCTGGCTAATGTTTCAGAACTCAACCAAAACATTATTTTCACTATTTTTAGAGCTAAAGTGTGAGTATAGAAAGGTACATTGTCTTTATGAAAATTAGAAATATAAAAATATAAATTATTTAAATTCTATTTAAGTTTTTAATAAACGAACGTGTGAAGCCAATTATAACTTTAAAACATTCTTATATAAAACACAACCAGTGTCTCTATTGCATTTGTGCTCAAACTCAGAGAACAAGGATATTTTATCAAGGATATTGTTACTTTTATTTAATTTAAAATAGTAAACTTCAGAACCGGTAAAAATTTCTCCCAAAACATCATAAAGGCACAATGAACTAAGAAACACATTTCGTTAAAGTTTAACCTTCAGTAAATTAGTAGATCCTTAAATAAGGTAGAAATAATGACAGGTCACCTTAATGTAAAATTTAGGCAATCCGATACTAGGAAGAAAGAGAAAGGGGATTTCTGACAAATCTAGAGGTATTAATGGTATAAAATTAAAAATAGAAACAGAGAGCGATAAATTGTCATATAGATTGGTAGCAGATCACACTTTGCTTGCAGTAAGACTAATGATTGACATGTGCGTGTTAACAGATGCCTTACTACCTAAACCACTTGCGCCTCCAGGCTCCAACGTACAGAAAATAAGATTATAATTGCTATTCTTAAATAAGTATTTATTTTCATAATATGATTGAATTCTAACAAATTTCATTTAATATATATATATATATATATATAATTCTAAGAGTATTATGGTTACAATTATAAAACATAGAACCAAACACTTATTAAAATCGTGTCATTTTTCTATTATGCAATTAAATGCATCTTAAAATAAACTTACCGATTCTTATTAGATATGATGAAATTTCTAGAAATTTGATTGGCTACATTTCTTTTCCGTCGCCAAAGATAAAAATAATATCTGTCGATTTTCAAACAATATATTAGGTATGAATCTATTTTTGAAGCATATATGAAGCTTGTTACTATATTTAAAAAAGATATGAAGCTTGTTACTATAGTTAACAAAGATATGAAGCTTGTTACTATATTTGAGGAAGATATGAGTCATTTTCCTATTTTTACAGAAAATTTTAAGCATTTTACTAAATATAAATCTGGATTTCCGGTTTGATAACATTCTAGAAATCGATATGGCAGGTACACAGCCGACCACCACTAATAGATTATTTGTTACTGCTTCTTAGTCATATGTTGTTTAAATATTAAAATATAAAAGTTCTTGGAATCCCATTTGTTTTATTGCAAATACCCATTTCAAAGTAATGTTTGTTTGTTATGTTTATCGCCTATTTCAGCAAGTTTTCAGCTATATCATGTCGTCCAGTTTTTTTTTTTTTTGGGGGGGGGGGGGGGGGGGTGGGAAACCGGAGTACCCAGAGAGAACACAAGACCTTCGGTAGGAGAACTGGCAATCCTTGTAAATAAAGATTGGAGTCGAGTACAAACTCAAACCCGCAAACTAAGTATTTCCTGACCACGTGATCAAAAGTAGACGAACTACCTTAACCACTCGGCCACCGAGGCCCTAAAAACTAATGAGATTCATGTATATGCATCAGTCATCAAATAAAGTAGTTTACAGGGACAGATGATCCAACAAAATGTTTAAGAATTATTAAAAAAAATGTCAAGAACTGAACATAAAAAAATGTTTAAAATGTTTAATAACTGGGTATAAAAAAACTTTAATAATATTAACAGAATGACATTTTTTTCATATGAAACATTTGTTGCAACAATCACAAAATATTATTTAAAAGTTAAAATAAGTGTACCATGTACAATTGATTAGAAAGTAGCTACAAAGTTAACTTTTACAACTAACGATATAATTTATATATGCAAATAAAAATTAATATCAAAGCAGTTGCTAGCTTGAAAGTAATTAATAGATTATGTTTCGACATTATGGGCACAATGGTTTACTCTATGCATATTGTGTTTTCCACTATGCTACATTGGATTTATTTTAACCAGAAAAGAGTGTGTTCATTTGTTTTAGTGATAAAAAGCGTTTCAACTTCTACAACAAAAAAGAACGCGATACATTATATAATCGGCTTACCTCGAAATTACAGTCTATGTAACTGTTGTTCGTTTCATCCAGTTTTCGGGTGTCTAAATGTATATGTCGTATTACTGCTAAACCTCCTAAGTTGTTTAAATAAGGATTTGTCTGTAGTAAAACACAATTGTACTGACTCAATAAATGTAACGGTGATAATGGAAATTTTTCAAGAAATTAATGAAAAAAGAAATATATATATCTCCTTTGGGATCCGATTACTATTTGAGGTTCTTAACAGAAATATGTCATGACGTCTATAACGGAGACTTAAGAAGTACGATTTTATTAATTATCTTTTACCGTTATTATTTAACAAAGTTGATTTCTCTGACATTGACATTTGTAGTGGGACATAATTTGATGCATATATATTTTTCAGAAGTTCCAATATTTAGAGTTATACACTATATAGTATCATTTCTACTATTAAAGATGCATAATTGAGCTTGGACAAATTTCAAAACGTCAAACAAAACAATTTATTTCAAATTTTTATCTTATTAACGTTTCAAAAAATTAAATTAATAGGATAAAGCCCAAGATGTAAGAACTAAGTCCAAGATCCAATAGTATTCAGTGTCTTACCTGGGTTAATTGTACCAATCATTTTCGGACCGCGGTATTAAATGTTCAAGTACCAATTTTTTACCGATGAACATCAAGTGATAGTATGACAAATAAATGTTATTTATATAAAAAAATTGTTGTTTCCCAGATCAAAAACATTAAACAGGCTTTGTGGCACAAATGCTTTTATTTTACCTATATCTCACTAGGACCCATGTGTTAAATGACTTATGATTACACAGAAAAAGTAATGTTTTTTTTTTTGAAACAATCGTATTATTAATTACTCTCTAATCAAAATTTACATTGAGACAAATGCTAAGTGTGCCTTTAAATCCGGAGTAGAACAAACAAAAATCTATTTAAACTTTCACTCTTATTCTTCGTGGATCTTTTTTGTCTCAAAGAATCTTCATTTAACAAAGTAGAACTATCTTATAATAATCTTTATTTTCAATGGACTTAATAACGTTCATTAATATAGAATAAAAATCTGCTTAGCAACTTTCGTAATCTACCTTATTTTCTGTCGTTTGAACTTAGCGGCGCTTGTTGTCGTATTGGTCCTTGGTGGATGATCTTTTGCCATGTCTATTCTGAACTCAGAACTGATCCAGAAATGGTCGCGGCTACATAAAGTAACGTTAAGATAGGTTTATTTATATCCACTTTGTCTAAATATGTTGAAAGCAATATTTACATCGCTCACTCCATTTATGAAACTTTTGACTTGTCGTCTGATAATGGTATAGTATATCACTTCCCATACATGTTATTTCACTTCATCGTTTTATGTTTACAATTGTGATAATAAAATAGACTCTCAAGCGATCAACGTCATCATATTGAATATAAGCTGTAAAAAGAATAGGATCCATCATATCACCATAAACGCACAATAATATACAATATATTTCGTAACAGTGAAACACAACTTTCACATGTTTCTATATCAAGTAAGTAGCGTAAAGTTATATCAAAAAGGTCAAGATAGGAATCAAAAATCACCTCAGTTTCATAGGTTTAATACGATTACTTTGAGTATCAATCGTCTGTGGATCATGAAATGTTAAAACATGGCTTTTCTCAAATCAAGGAAGAAGGGTCCCGCCTACCCGAGTGGCTGATGAAGATGTCATTTGCGCTTATATAGCTATAATACGTAAAATCTGAGCAAATACTCAAGTGGATAACGTGTTTCATGTGCCACGATTATTAATAGCAGAAAATAACTAAAAGCGATGAATAATACGAATATTAACCATTTGATATGGTAAAACATCAAATTAATGTTATACATTTATACTGAAAGTTGCACAAATACACTTTGCAGGAAAAGCTGATAAATGAAAAGAAATTATCTGTTCCCGATCATAATACGTTTTGATAAGCAAATGCAAAATGATTATGTCGGAGTTTATTGTGTAAAACAAAATTTAATACAGTTTTAAAAATATTATTTTAGAGTGAGCAGATAATTTGGAAAACTCAGCTTCTGTAAACTTTCCATTAAAGATATAAATTATTTGCAGTTACTGTCGTGAATATGCATGCAGCTACATCTAGCGTAATAATATTATTAAATTCGAACAAAGCTTGTAGTTCAAAGATGTCGTCTAGTCAAAAACGTTAGAATCCTAATTTGTTTTTGTTGAAAGAAAATGAGTACCGTACGAGAGCCCTACATTTGAAAACATATCTTGCAATCAATGTCAGTTAGGGTTGTGGTCAAGAACACCTTGTCCGATCATCAAGCTTGCACTCACAACCAAAGTGTAGACATGCAATTGATCAATATCAATAATCTTGGCCACCCCGTTGCAAATATGAGACATTTGGTAAGTTCATGAGACAGCAGATCATATTAATTAAATTTCTTTACAAATAAAGTGCAACGTTAAACCAAAGCAAAACTAATATTTTCAATTAAATATTTATTTTATGTGATTTAGTTTTAACTTTTACTCTTTACTTTTTCGAATATACTATTGTAAGGCATCAGATTTACTTTAAATGTTTTTAGTTCAGTAAAGTTGGTAACAAAAAATAAAATAAACTTTGCAACAATTGGCAACAAAAAAATAAAATAAACTTTGCTACAATTGCGGGAAAAAATCCAGTCATGAAATCATTAGTATTTTATATGTAACCTTTGTGCAAACGTCACAAATATAGAAACATTACATGGAACTATTTCCGAAATAATTTATAACTTTATGCGAAGAGGGCAAAATAGTAAAAAGTAAAGATAGAAGAAATCTACTATTTAGTCCAGCAGGTTTTAAATGGTTACCTTGGAAAAACTGTATTAAAATAGAGTGTATAAATAGATTAACATTTATAATGTACAAACTGTTATTTTATCTCAAGATTTTACTTTGGCCAACTTTCTTCAAAGCACAGTAAGACAGACAGTATTAATTCCTCAACAAAAGATATAACCCACAGAAAGTTTTAAAAAAAACTGTTTTGGAAGACATCGTTACTACTCAATTTGCTGGAAATTAAAAAATTGCTGCCGAATACGATACATAATATTTATAAAACTTTTTGCTGCAAATTCACCTTGACGCGTTGTACACATTAAATACATATCAGTTATTGTTAAATGTAGTAGCTGTAGACTTGTACACTGTATTGGTTTTCTTTAGTAACATGCATCTCTGGAAGCAATCAACAATTACAAATATCAAACAGTCGGAAACTATATAAATTGATTCCACATTAACACAAACATAATATTTATTTGTTTATTTGTTTAGAAAAATGAAATAAAATCATTATTTGTCACAAATTACATGACTACGGTTTCAAGTGATAAGCTCTAAAGATGGCTACTACCAGAGAACTCATATTAACATTAACAATTACGATAAAGATGAATAAAAATTACTTCATATTCTTAAGAAAAAAATCGAAACAAAACAAGGAGATTAATGTTGTTAAACGATAAGACGACCATTAAAAACTGTAGAACACGCAGCAAAAATGCATCCGATGTTTTTCCTGAAAACCAAGGATTTTTCAGCACGAAAGAGTTTTTCACTTTTTTTAACATTTCAGGTTTTAAAAATTAAAGACAACGTTAAAATGTATATGACATCCTTACCTAGAATTCAAAGTCACCGATACTCTTGTTTGTTTTATTTTCGTCTTTTACGTTTGTTTGGCGTCTTAAACAATCCTTAGTCGTAAAATTAAGGATTGTTCTGTAGTAAGACACCATTTTACTGACACACTGAATGTAACCATTATGCTGGAAAGTTTTCGAAAAATTAATATCTATTGATTTCTGAGTTTAGCTATGAAATATTAATATTTTAATTAACAAACGAGAACAACTATATTAAAAACCTTGCAGGGATTATATTGCTAATTGGAAAGTACTTTTTTGAAGCCTTTGTAAAACCATATAGAGAAAAGGACATAAATCACTTTTGATATCTTATCTACACTTTTTAACATTAAGAAATTGAACTTACGTTCATTATTATTTGTCACAAATGACAAGATTTAATAACAGATAAACTCTAAATACTGCTAATACTAGGGCATTGATGCTAATTTTGACAATGAGGATAGGCAAGAAATTAGGCTTATAGATTGATATGTGAATTAAGAAAGTCAACATGAAGAAAATGTATTACAATTATCAGTGTTACAAAGTACAAGATTAAACTACATGATAATCTCTAAAGAGAGTGACTATAACGGCACTGCAGAGCAGTTCTTAACATTATGGATATTAAGATATTATTCTACAAACGCAGTGAGTGTTATTTGCACAAAAAATAATAAGAAAAGAATATATATCACTTTTGTTCGAGTTTAGGTATTCCACATTCATTCAACTCGACGTCTATAAAAGAGATATAAAAGGTACCGTATTTTTAAGTGGCAATTAACCTTTTTTAAGATTATTTTTTATTTAATGTCTCTGAAATGTATAAGACTTTGGAAAAAAAACCTTGTTGCATGCCAAATTTCTGTTAAATTAATACAGTATCTGTTATACTAGTGACGACACACAAACTAGCAAACCAGCATAACAGCTTGTGTAATGTTCTTTGAAAAGTTAAAAGTCTCTCTTTCGATCGATAGATCGAAACATTTTGAAGACTGTATGTTTAAATATCACTAATTCCAACATGTTCCTGTGATCTCCATTACGTGACATCACAAAGTTACAAAGCAGCGATATACTGATTATGTACGTTTTTTGATACTCAGTGTATTTTATTATGATCTCATCTCATGCCCACCACTTTTCGATGGGATTGGGGTGCAAAAATTGCATCTCGTAAGAAACGTAAATAATCTCGTATTATTATACTGCTTAGATAAGTAAAACACAGTTTGACTCTAGTGAATCTGAGATAGTTTGTCAGTCACAGAAGTTGGATTCATTTCATACAAAAAGAAATATTCTTTGTTTTTCATGTGTTCTAAATGGGGCGAAACAAGTGTTTTACCATCTAAAACTGATGATAGAAGTGTGCATTTGTTGTCGAGGTATCGTTAAATGCATCGTGATTTAACTTCTCCATAACACAGACAACATACTCAGGGTTAATTCTAGATCTTTGTAAAAGACGACGGCAAACATTTTTGAGACACTTTTTTAAGATTACATCAACTACCCCATAGAGATGACAAATATGAACAAAAATAACTTGTTTACAAAAACATCATAGGTTGTCGGTAAATCTCTAGCAAGTCAACATCTTAAGGCAATCATTTTAAGGTATCATTATATGCATTGCAATTTATCTTCCTGGTTCGTTGAACCTTATTTAAGTTTAAAAAAACTCAAGGCGATGTAGAACCTGGGCATCCTACCAAAATGTACAATTTTCAGCATACCCATAAAGCTGAGAACATACCCAAGGTTAAATTCTAAGCATCTGTAAAAGACGACGGAAAAAAAGTTGAGAAACTTTTTAAGTTTACATCATCGACCCCATGAAGGTCACTTTACATCAGGGACTGAGGCGACAAAGATGAACAGTTGAAATTTTTTGTTTACAAAGACATATTAAAACCCTCATAAGCTGTCGACAAATCTCCAGCACGTCAACAAATTAGGGAAATCGTTTTAAACCTTACTATCGTACATTCTATACTCGACCATTCAATAACAACGACCATGATGACGATGTAAACGAAGATTCCATGACAAAGTTGAGAAAGTCGTAGATAAGATCTCTAAAGACGACATATTTGTTATACAAGAAGATTTTAATGCCAAGGTAGGAGAGGATTGTAAGACTGCATTTTGAAGTCCTATATACGATATATATAAGGAGAAATCAGTGTAATACAATGAGATTGGAATGTAAATGTAGGAAATAATACAATAAATAAAAAGACTTATGTGGGGAGAAATTATATGACCAGTAAATTTGGGACAATAATATTAATTTTGAAGATGACGATAAACTTGAAACAAGAATCACTTTATTTAAATTCTTTATAGAAATGTGAAAAGGAACAAGCAGTAAATTTAGTCAAACAATTAGACGACCATCAAAATCTAGAAAACGTGTATCCCAATTCATTCGGTGTTTTATTGATTCGGTTTTGTTCATTGCGGCAATGTTTTTTTCGAAACAATTTTTCGATTTTTACTTGCTTACCTCAAAATTACAATGTAACTATTTTTTCTTGTATCCTATTTTCGTTTCTATGGTTGTGTCCTATTACTGGTCGTTCTGTAATAAGACACCATCCTACTGACACACTGAATATAACTACAATGATGGAAAATTTTCGAAAAATTCATTGAAGAGGAATATACAACACTTTTGATATCTGAGTTTGATGTACTATTAATATAGCAGATAAAGACTTTGATAGTATATACATAAAAATAGTATAGTGTTTAAAAGTTACTTTACGTTTGATATTTTAGTTAAGGTGCGTACTAATAAATTATTTATCTTTGTATCCTGAAATTTGATTGTAATATTTTCAAATGGAGCAAACCATATAATACAAAATAACATGAGTTGGTCACCTGACCCATTTTTGTGGCATTAATTAAGTTCCTTGACATCATAGTTGCGTACCGCTACAATGGTTGTTTATATTTAATTGTAATGATTATTTCTTATAACCTCTTCAGGGATTCAATAATTAATACAGCAACATTCGAAGAAGTCATTATTATTAGAAGTTAGTGTTCTTTGGAAAGTGACTTTTGTACCAGTTATTTATTTTAAAAAATTGATTTCTCTGACATGTACATAACCTATGTACTGCGAACCTTGTTGTATGACATTTTTTGATAGTATTTGTTAAAGTAAAGATCCACAAACAAGTTCTTTACAAAGTCAAAAAGTATATCTTCTGAGTATTATCGACCGATCATTCGATGAATTAATAAACAGATTCTTGCTGAGATTGATCTCATCAGTCAAAAAAGTTAGGTTGTGTATTCCGAGAAAAGAAATATTCATCAAATCTTCTTAACTTTTTTAGTGTGTTCTAAAAGGGTGTGAAAATATCAATAGGACTAAAACGGTGGTTCCGTCTGAAAATAATTATAGGAGTGAAAAGTAGTTCTCCATGTACCCATATATATTTTTTGTTTAAATTTTTAAATTGATATGATTTTATTATTAATTAAATCTCAACTCTGTGCATTGATAGACAACATTCCAAAATTTATTTTTAACACTATAGTCTTAACCACAAAGCTTACCAGCTCTGCGCATTGATAGACAACATTCCAAAATTTATTTTTAACACTATATTCTTAACCATAAAGCTAAGCACTTGCATTCTAACCGCACATACTTATGTTTAACCTATGTGCGGCATTATGGAAAAAACCATTAGTCAGGAATGCCTCAAAATGTATTTCAGTAGCAGAGAGGACAGATATAAACATGTCCAACAAACAAGCATCCAGAAGATGGGCAGGCCAGAGATGGAAGGGAGAACGCCACAACTTAAATGCTACATCATGGCCCGGGGGGGAGGGCGATTCCCAGTTCAAGTCTACATTATCAAACATGACTAACACTCTGTTAGCCCAGGAAGGAAATGTCAGCGCTCGATGCAGAAAAATCACAAACGTGTGTATTGTCGATGACATCGATAGCCTTGCAAGAAAAGAAGTTCAGTTTGTCGTGCGCACGAACAAGACGGCTACTTGCAATCAATAACAAATGACCAGCTTGAGACGAACAAAACCAGTGGAATCAACACTGATCGATGGCCAAAAATGGAAACAGTACACAGCTTCGAATAAATTAAAGCCATTGTGACAATGAAATGATTGAAAACTGAAATATTTCTAGGATAATGCAAATAACAGCGGTGCGGGCAAAGTTGATGATAGAATAGTCAATTCATGGGACTCGAATTTAAGCGATTCTCATTGTAGACAATTCATTTGTCCACAGAAATACTGCTTGAAATTCCATACAGAAAGATCACATCGGAAAATAGGAGATGGAAAGAGAATCAAGCAAACCACTGAACACGATGATGACTAACTGAAAAAACGCAAATCAAGATGTTTAGACAAAATTTTAGACTGGACAAGTTTGAAATTTTGTAACACCTTGGGTGGTCAGTAACACAGAGAGTTCGATAAATAAACTGGCTTAAATAGTTTCCTTTTAAAATGTAAAACCCCTAAAATATTATTATAATTTATTTTTATTGTTTAACAGCTTTTCACGATCACTAACGTTAGCTAGGAGTACACTATAAACTTTTATGTCATTCATATATAAATGTTATTAAATGGGTCAAATAGCATAGCTTTTGGTTTTTTCTTTAAATAGTGTTTAACGCCATATTAGCATTTAAGGTATATCATTACGTCCAATTTTAAATGGGGAGAAGAGGGAAGCCTAAGTAAACAGATCGAACACCAGACTTTTAGGAGGAAACTTTTGAGTAAAAATCTTTGAAATTTAAAGATATGAGAATTCTTTTCGTTATTTCTCTTGATATTTAACACCAAAAAAGAGTTCTAGTGTTAATGGTTCGTCTAGCAGCATATTATTAATTCTACTTTTGTTGAAAACCGATCGATCATTGACGTAGAACGTCTATACATTCACTTAAAATAACATCGAAGATGTCTTGAATATAGAATATCGTTATCATCTCAATACGTGTAAACTTTGGAAGGTCAATAAAAATTCAAGTTATGATTTCAGGACCAGACAGGATTTTAACTACAACCATGTCTAAAGATACTATATTCAAACATCAGAACAAGAAAGGGTGTGTTGTAGATTTCACAAATTCCTTTTTTAAACAAGCTTATTTGTGTTACGCCAGAATTTCTCTGCTTATTAAATATTTTAGTTTATACGCTGTCCAATCAGAAAAAATATCCAAATTGGTGTTTTGAAACGAACCTAGAATGCTTTAGCACAAATGCCAGACATCCGATTTAATTTGATTTGTTTGTTTAAAATTCTGCGAGTTGTATAAAGAATGTAATACAATTGATATTTTCACCATTCCTTACGGTTTTGAGAATACCTGTAATTTTGAATAAAATTAATAAGACAGAAAAAAAAAGAGAATACGTGTATATATACAGGCCGCTTGGACCAATTTTTCAATTTCGCAATTGGTAGGAATACGTTTTTATGGGACTTTTAATGTTGACTGTTAAATCTTTCAATGGACTAATATTATTTGTAAGAAGAAAATGGATTCAGACGTTTGCGTTACGTCTAATCCGAATTTTAATGTCGTAACAATCCGGTTAGTTATGTGATTTTTCCGATTAACGGCAGAATCATGTCCTTTTACTCGTAAGGTAGCAAATAAAACAAATCTAGCTTCACTCTATTTATGTGTACATAAGCCAAACATGATACACATATCTTTTACGATAACGATTCAGACATTGCAAAATATTCAGAAGCGATAAGAATTGAATTATTTTTTTCGCCTTTGAAAATACTGTTTGTTTTCGCCATGATAAAACGAGTCGTTGGTAAATTTATGGATAACTATAGTAAAATCGTGCTAATTTTAATAAAACTGTAACAACAAACATTCCATAATAAGAATAACCAAAAATGGAAAGTAATTTATCATTCTTACACCTTTCCATGATGCAACACAACATTCGGAATACTAAATGTTTTCATGTAGTAAACATAACTTAACCGAGACCCGAATGAAAATTAAGACATAACGCAAAGCGGGTAATAAAAACAGCTATAATTATCATCACGTATCAATAATTAGCGATCTTAAACACGAAACCGATAAACAAATGTTGACACTGTTTAATGAAATCAAAATTGTTCATGACTGATTGTATATGCAACTGTTGTTTGGC
Organism: Limnoperna fortunei; assembly: GCA_944474755.1. Classification (NCBI taxonomy): domain Eukaryota; kingdom Metazoa; phylum Mollusca; class Bivalvia; order Mytilida; family Modiolidae; genus Limnoperna; species Limnoperna fortunei. The sequence continues at coordinate 23,873,461 of OX104122.1, forward strand.
ATCAAAGTGGCCGGCGTGATTCACTCCCGATCTGCTATCATTACAATACGAGTAATGAGACTAATTTCGTACCGTCCCCCCAAAAAAGCAAGGGTACAATTATTCGTTATAGTGCCCCAAAAAGCAGTATTTCAGCTCACTTCAAAACCGAATATTAATTTAAAACAGATGCGATTACTACTTTTTTTCTAATTGGCCACTCAGCTCTTAATGTGAAGGTCATTTGATATTTATATATTTTATTTCATTATTAGGTTCATTGTAAATATTATACAATAATGACTTTTGAGATCAGTTGGTACGATGACTTGTACACTTTTAGTTGTAGTTTATCAAGCCAACTGCAGAAGTAAATATCCATTATGTGGTATATATTATCGTGTCAAATGACTTCAATAGACGTTGACTGGTTTATTAAGTGACCTTTTACGGACATGATCGTTTCAAAACATGTGCCATACAGTACGAACAGTGCAAATGTTTTGAGCTATTAAGATAAAGATGATCATACCTTTGTTGATTAGTCCATATGAAAATTCTTTCTTAAAACACACGGTCTTTTACGGTTATATAATAATACCATAATAATTTTAATACTTTACGTGTATTTTTTTTAAATGTAAAACCCCTAAAATATTATTTTAAAATGTAAAACCCCTAAAATATTATTATAATTTATTTTTATTGTTTAACAGCTTTTCACGATCACTAACGTTAGCTAGGAGTACACCATAAACTTTTATGTCATTCATATATAAATGTTATTAAATGGGTCAAATAGCATAGCTTTTGGTTTTTTCTTTAAATAGTGTTTAACGCCATATTAGCATTTAAGGTATATCATTACGTCCAATTTTAAATGGGGAGAAGAGGGAAGCCTAAGTAAACAGATCGAACACCAGACTTTTAGGAGGAAACTTTTGAGTAAAAATCTTTGAAATTTAAAGATATGAGAATTCTTTTCGTTATTTCTCTTGATATTTAACACCAAAAAAGAGTTCTAGTGTTAATGGTTCGTCTAGCAGCATATTATTAATTCTACTTTTGTTGAAAACCGATCGATCATTGACGTAGAACGTCTATACATTCACTTAAAATAACATCGAAGATGTCTTGAATATAGAATATCGTTATCATCTCAATACGTGTAAACTTTGGAAGGTCAATAAAAATTCAAGTTATGATTTCAGGACCAGACAGGATTTTAACTACAACCATGTCTAAAGATACTATATTCAAACATCAGAACAAGAAAGGGTGTGTTGTAGATTTCACAAATTCCTTTTTTAAACAAGCTTATTTGTGTTACGCCAGAATTTCTCTGCTTATTAAATATTTTAGTTTATACGCTGTCCAATCAGAAAAAATATCCAAATTGGTGTTTTGAAACGAACCTAGAATGCTTTAGCACAAATGCCAGACATCCGATTTAATTTGATTTGTTTGTTTAAAATTCTGCGAGTTGTATAAAGAATGTAATACAATTGATATTTTCACCATTCCTTACGGTTTTGAGAATACCTGTAATTTTGAATAAAATTAATAAGACAGAAAAAAAAGAGAATACGTGTATATATACAGGCCGCTTGGACCAATTTTTCAATTTCGCAATTGGTAGGAATACGTTTTTATGGGACTTTTAATGTTGACTGTTAAATCTTTCAATGGACTAATATTATTTGTAAGAAGAAAATGGATTCAGACGTTTGCGTTACGTCTAATCCGAATTTTAATGTCGTAACAATCCGGTTAGTTATGTGATTTTTCCGATTAACGGCAGAATCATGTCCTTTTACTCGTAAGGTAGCAAATAAAACAAATCTAGCTTCACTCTATTTATGTGTACATAAGCCAAACATGATACACATATCTTTTACGATAACGATTCAGACATTGCAAAATATTCAGAAGCGATAAGAATTGAATTATTTTTTTCGCCTTTGAAAATACTGTTTGTTTTCGCCATGATAAAACGAGTCGTTGGTAAATTTATGGATAACTATAGTAAAATCGTGCTAATTTTAATAAAACTGTAACAACAAACATTCCATAATAAGAATAACCAAAAATGGAAAGTAATTTATCATTCTTACACCTTTCCATGATGCAACACAACATTCGGAATACTAAATGTTTTCATGTAGTAAACATAACTTAACCGAGACCCGAATGAAAATTAAGACATAACGCAAAGCTGGTAATAAAAACAGCTATAATTATCATCACGTATCAATAATTAGCGATCTTAAACACGAAACCGATAAACAAATGTTGACACTGTTTAATGAAATCAAAATTGTTCATGACTGATTGTATATGCAACTGTTGTTTGGCATCAAAGTGGCCGGCGTGATTCACTCCCGATCTGCTATCATTACAATACGAGTAATGAGACTAATTTCGTACCGTCCCCCCCAAAAAAGCAAGGGTACAATTATTCGTTATAGTGCCCCAAAAAGCAGTATTTCAGCTCACTTCAAAACCGAATATTATTTTAAAACAGATGCGATTACTACTTTTTTTCTAATTGGCCACTCAGCTCTTAATGTGAAGGTCATTTGATATTTATATATTTTATTTCATTATTAGGTTCATTGTAAATATTATACAATAATGACTTTTGAGATCAGTTGGTACGATGACTTGTACACTTTTAGTTGTAGTTTATCAAGCCAACTGCAGAAGTAAATATCCATTATGTGGTATATATTATCGTGTCAAATGACTTCAATAGACGTTGACTGGTTTATTAAGTGACCTTTTACGGACATGATCGTTTCAAAACATGTGCCATACAGTACGAACAGTGCAAATGTTTTGAGCTATTAAGATAAAGATGATCATACCTTTGTTGATTAGTCCATATGAAAATTCTTTCTTAAAACACACGGTCTTTTACGGTTATATAATAATACCATAATAATTTTAATACTTTACGTGTTTGTTGTATGTATCTATTATTTTCATATTAATTAGACAGGCCTCAGTGGCCGAGTGGTCAAGGTATTTCATCTTCTATTGATCACGTGGTCTGTCAACACTGAGATTGCTGGTTCGATCTCACTGCAGGCAAGGTTTACTGGACTTCAATCATAATTGACAAGGATTGCCAGTTTTTCTACCGCAGGTCGGGGGTTTTCTCTGGGTACTCCGGCTTCCTCCCCCAATAAAAACTGGAAGCCATGATATAACTGAAAAATTGCTGAAAGTGGCGTAAACACCATCAAACAAACAAACAAACAATGTATTAATTAGCAAACTGTACGGATGGAGAACCATACTTGGAGTTCTCTTCATTTCTTTGAGTTATGATATTTACAGAGCAAACATACTTGCTACTACCTAAAATTGTCTTGTGGATTTCACATGTTTCATATTCGTATCATTTTTCGAATGCCTTTAATCAGGTATGCAAGAGCTTGCAGTGAGTAAACCGATTTTTTTAACTTTTTCACCAATTTCTTCAGGATAGACTTAAAAAAACCAGTCTTACAAGAAAAAACGACTCATCCCTGTCTTTAATATGTTTACTATAGATACCGTTTCCTTATTTATAAATACTATCTCTGCTTGAAAATAAGATTTCAGATAGTTTTTCTACATTTTTAAATCAATACATTGTGATTGTGATGCGATGATCACCAATCACTGCATGACTAGTGGAGATTGATACCAAACCACGCATTTTCATCAACACACCAACTAACGCACTTGCGGGAGTTTTGGCATGCCATCAACCTGCTTCAATCTCTTTCTTTACTCTCTCTCTCAGCGACTCACGCTATTATGATTGGTTGACCGAGACCAACGGTTTAAGACATCCGTTGTTCAACAAAACCAATTCATGCTCTCCGAATTTGTATATCAAAAGGGTATCCCGACTCTGTTTGATTGGCTAAAGTGTGTTTTTACAACTATCGTATCCTGCCTTGCTGGAATCAAGTGATTTTCTACCAACCCTGAAATGTTCCTGTATGCTGCCTCAGTGAAATCGCGTGATCTCTAGCAAACCTCTTATTTTTCTTGTATCAATCTTCCTTGGAATCAAGTGATTTGATAACAAAATACACAAACAATGTGGCCAAACAATAATAAATTCATTATTATTCATCGCCGGTATAATTTCATTTTGCAGTCAATTACAAAAGGGATATGGAAATTCAGATTTCATTCGTAAAATAAATATTTAGGACTTTTAATTCGGTCATTTTGCTTTATATGGACCTCTACATAAGTCCATAATTGAATGATATTGTTAACTGTCTTATTAGTTTGCATGTTAAAAATATATATTTATTAATTTTAATTCAGACGTACTACAAAACACAATAAATTAACGGAAAATGTGTACTAATGTATAAAAAAAAATCCTATTCAAACTTTTTAGTTATGTTGAAACAAGTCTTCGTTGTAAATGTTTCTTATTTTAGATTTATTGTATGTAAACAATGAACAGGGGAAATATAATTATATGTACCCGCTCTAAATAAAAAAAAGTTGAACAACACTATACTTGTTTAAAAGTACCGATACATCATCATCAAGAACAATGATCCTTTATAAACATGACCCAGGGCAACTACATAACAGACAGCACATTAACATATTTGTACAATCAACCTAACTAACTTTACGACCCACCAAATCATTATAGCCAGAAACGTATAATTGCACACAAGTCATCCGTTTTATACAATTATTATATCTGTTAATACGTTTCACAAAAAATCTCATTGTTGTATTTGTCGTCATATGCTGTACGATTAGTTTTACGGATATGGGAGGGGAAACACTATCTCCCTGTCTAACCGCACAGATGATGGAAAAGAATTAAAACAGTGTATTCTTTCATTTTTTATTTAGGCACAACTGAAGAACGTGGAAATCTTTATGTATTAAAAAAAGAAAAAAAAAAACAAAAACAAAAAGCAAATCCTTTAAGTCTGACATGAAATGCATGATAATAATTATATCGATTTGAATAAATGATTTTTCTACTTGTACAAGAATAATGAATGTTGTAAACTGGTCAATCATATCGTTAACTGTCCCATAAATCTAAGTGTTGTCACACTCGACTAATTGTATCTTAACACAATGTGTCATACGGTGAATACATAGTGTCGGATTTATATACATGGCCAAATTTATTTTAAAATAGTATAGATTTCTTTTCATACACTTTGGTGGATAAAATGCTGATATGGATATGGTTTCAATTTCTTATTGTTAGTATTTTATCCATGAGCTACCCGACAATAGGCCGCATTTATTCGACAGGAAGAGGTTCTGTTTTGTTGAGAAATGAAGAGCAATTAAATGGTAAGTTAATATTATTAATTACTTTTAAGATCTGTCGGGAGTTAAGTTTTTATATTTCAAATTATATACATGTACATTATGAACTCAACAATGCTTTTAATGATTTACAAAAAAAAAACTAATTAAAAAAAATACGGAATGCGAACGTTCCTATTACGTTATCGATCACCATTAAATGTTACTTCAGTACTAAGGAATTATTCTTTAAAAGTGTCTATTGATGCACATTTCTTCGTGTCTCGTTCAATGAATGGTTGATAAATTTAAACTTTAAACCATTTCTGTAGTTACTAAATTTTTGTTGTTGGTTCTGGTGTGAGCCAGTTTTTCGGACTTCGATTTGTAGATTGACAGTTTCCTCGGTGTTCGGCGTTTTGTTATTACCTTCAATTAATCATCTGTCTTATATAATAAATAATTCTTAAGACATACATATACCGGGGTCATATACTAGGTTTTAAACACACGAGTGTTTAGAAATGCTGTTAGGGCTGGCAAAGGTACCGAGAATAATTTATTCTAGAATATTAAATTTTATTTATATTAAATTAATATTAAAACGTATATTCTGGTATTTTGAATAAACGAAATAATACACTTCAGATTGTTTCCTTCTTCAATTTGAAACGTTGCACGGGACCTAGAAGATTTCGTTGCATCGATTGTGAATATTGGGTACTTGTCAAGGAGTCAGCTAAGAAACTGCACAAAACGTTCCCGGTTGACATATATGCTTCCGAAAGCCTTATCGCAGACCACTGTGGGTGACGTGTTGGAAAAGAGCAAAGTTTTGCACGTTACATACTCATTTTATAGATGTCGATAGAAAAACGTGCATTTTAGCAGCTACAATAGGAAAATTCTGTCCCCAGTCAACTACTCAATCTATTCTATTCTAGTCGCAGTTAATCTTTTCAAAACATACGTGTATCCAATTAGCCAGAACAATTGATTTATTTTCTTGTTTTCATTCTGAAATAAGCTGAAAACTGTTCAATTGACGTTTATTTAATTAGTAAATTAATCCACATATGTGTATGAAAAGTTGTCAAATAAACTTATATATCAGACAGGTTAAGAAAAAATTACATGGCAAAAATTGATAGGTTCTATTTTGGGTCATATCATCGTTCTAATTACTGAAAACATAAATTTGCAATTAATTACAATATTGGTTACGTTAATTTGTTTGTATCTATTTATATATTTAGATTTTTTGTACCTCTGTCAATATTAACTTTTTGTGACTGAAGGAAGACATTCTTTTGTAAATAAAAAAACTACAAATAAAATCAAATTTCACAAATGTTTTCATTAACAAACGCCAAATCTGCATAAATTGCACATATATTATTAAAAAACAACTTAATCAAAGTTTTGTATTTCCTTTAACATTAATAAAAAAAAATTACCAGTAAGGTAGACCATTACAGGCAATCTATTGTTCGGTTATTTAAGCCCGTATAAAAGATGCCTTATCCTATTAAGAAAGCAACCAAATACACTATATTTTAACACTAAATTAGCAATGATTAAGTATGTATTTAACAACATGAACCTAACGAGAACAAGATTTTGTATAGTATACAGCTTCATTGTTCTGCTAGATCATGGCATTAAGTTTTGGGGGTTTTTGGGGGGTTTTTTTTTTTTGGGGGGGGGGGTGAATACCCGATAAAGATTTCTGCAGTCGATTTCACATCAAGTCGTAAGTATAAAATTCATCGTAAATGTTGCAAGATCAAAGGAAAATCCATTGCACTTACGATGTATTTTACACTTAGGACTTTTTTGAAAAGCACTGGTGACCTGGAAAACTGGCAATCGTTAAGAATTAACGTCAGAGAGCCTCGGTGGCCGAATGATAAAGGTAGTTTACCAACTATTAATTATTCTACCTGTCAACACTGAGGTTGCCAGATAGATCCTTTTTTGTGGAAAGGTATGCTCGACTCCAATTGTAACTGACAAGGTTTGCCATTTTTCCTGTCAAAGGTCGGGGATTTTTTCAGGGTTGTCTGGCTTTTTCCCCCAATAATAACTGGACGCCATGATATACATGAAAAATCGTTGAAAGTTGCATTAAGCACCAACAAAACATTAAAGGCGCGAGCCAAGCATACCTTATTCTCAGAAAGGCTCGAACAAGCAAACTTTGTTGACTCACCTGTGATTAGTAATAGATCTACCACAGAAGTCTCGGTCTTAAAAGGTAACAATCTGAAAACTTTCCCAAATCTGGAATCGACACATCTTCCGCCTAGTGACGTGCTGAGCAGCGCTGTGGATCAAGCATTGGGAACCTTCCATGTACTCTGTATTTTTTACTGAAAACAAAATTAATATCAAGCCTTTTAAAAATAATATTTGTAAATAAATATCTTGACAATTTAAACAGGTAGTAAAGTTCACTTATTTTCTGCTTAGTAAGAATAAATCAACTTAAATAGTTAATTTATGGAAGAATTACGTGTATTACAAAACATTTATTTATTAACGTTTTTTGATTAATTACAAACATGCGTTGTGCAATTATTGCCTGCACAGTACAAAGCCATTAGTCTAGTACAGGGTCAAAATATGAATAATTGTTTCATTAATTATACCAGATATAGGTTGATACGACAAACATGATGGGTAGTGTTTATTCAAGGTCTAATTAGCCTAGATAGCCATAATACAATTATACGTGTTAGACTGAGAGTAGTCATTAGTACAAGTTTTACAGAGAACATTGTGAGTGTGCTTTCCTTTTAAAAGCTAATTATTTTTCAAGGAAGTTTGTCTGTTGCTTTCGAATTTCTCTATTCACCTTGTATTTGTACGATATCGAAAAAGATCGTAGAATTTCCTGCACGTGAAGCGTGTGAAATTTTGCCAATCTGTTTTATGTCACAAATCTCTACGATGTCGATACCATATACGGACTAACGAGATGAGACATTTCAAAAATTCTTATGAAATAAAGATATAATGCCGTTTATGTTCTAAAATAGCACACGTGAGCATGTATTATATTTCTCTTATTAGAAGCCTTCATTTTGAAAAAATCTACAGATTCAACAAGATTGTAACGGTGGCCTATACACGTACCGTACAACTTTATTTCCTTTTATTTTTCAGTAAGATATGTATACAAAAAAATGTGTAACATAATATCAACAAAATTCAAAAAAGATATTTATAGAATCTCTTTTTGGATAGGTTGTGCTCGACCCCAGTCTTAATTGACAAGAAATGTGGAAGGTCGGGTTTTTTCTCCGACCTCGCCGGGTACTAGGGTATCCAACAAAAATCTGGATGCCATAATAGAACTGAAAATGGCTGAAATTGGAGTTTAACACATTTCAAATAAACAAACAAACAATGTATGTATCTATCTATCTTCTTTATTTGGTATAAAATTCTTGTTTTATTTAAGTTTCAGCTGATGGTTATATATCAAATTTATGGAATATCGCATTAAACAGTAACAAACAAGGAGACCAGTCTAAAGCAATATTTCTTACTCCTAACGGAAGCCCCGGTCCAGCAATTCTGAAAATATTTCCGAAACCAGATTCATTAACAAAGCATCCATTGACTATCCTCAGCAGTGGCAACGATGACGATCCAGGGGACTTAAACACATCTAATGGTAAAATTATAACCATTCCAGATTTTCTACTTGGACCGCTATCAGTTTTGAAATCACCAGGAACAACATCTAGTCTCATTGTGTCAAATGGTAAACAGCAACTTCAAACAAGAAGCAATTCGTTTAGTAAAACATTGCAGAAGACACAGAAACAGACGGACCCCCGGGCAACTGGAAACAATGCAGGTAATGCAAGTTAATTTTATAGCTTCTTGTACTTTAAGATCAGTAAAACTTACTGACATGACATTCTATCGTTTAATTTTTTTTCAAAATATTTTATTCTGTATATAAATTGATTATTTTTACAAGATACGTCTGTAGATTACTTATCCTATCAACCAAATTAGTTACATGCATTTTAGATTTGTTTTTGGTAGTTGGATGTTTTCCCGAGTTGTACTATATTTGTATGTTTAAGTTGGGTTAAGATCACGATAAGCTTTTCCAGCTATATCAATGCGTGATATTTCATTTGGGGAGGAGGCCGGAATACCAAAGAAAACCAAGATCCTTTAATTTGTTCTTTGTTAAAATTATTATATCATATCACTGGGTTTTTTTGTGGGTCACCATAGCAATTATCATCGTCGGTAACCATTTGCTAATTTAGTAAATTAAGCACTTCACACACAGTGTCCTTGCATAGATGTCCATAGGGTGTTACTTTTTAAGCAAACTTACCCAAACTATATCAAAACACACATAAAAATAACATTTTTGGAAATTTTATCATGTTTAAACGTTTTACTTATAGTTTTTTGTTGGAAAACGTCATATAAGTGAACTAATAATCAACATATAAAGCCATTTATGAACGAAATTATTTTGCCCAAACTTTGCCCAAGCATTGGTTAACATGACATTGTTATGCAGTTTTATCCTGTTTAATAAATGAATGTACTCTGTAAATATTGGAAAATGTTACAACAAAAGTCCGCATAAAATATTGTAACAAAGAAACACATTTTGAAAACATTTTATATTACCCTTTTATATGATATGACTTCAATCAATCAATGGAGTTCAGAAGGTAATAAAATAATATGTTCGATCTCTAACTATTTTGGGTTATTTTGTTTTGAAATTGCAATATCTAGTAAATATTCATTATTAAACTGAATTTTAGTGGTTTAATATTTATTGTTTATTAACTACCAAAAAATGTTATTTTAACGAGTGTTTGGGTACAGTTTGAGTAATGCATTTTATACGATCATTAGGAGGTTCATAAGATCGACTTTAACACAAGAAATTGTCATTTTAAGATTTTGCAACAAAACTAGAGTATCTAAAATGTTTAAACATGATAATACTGCCAAAAATGTTATATTATTGCTCTTTTGTATATAGTTTGGGTAAGTTTGGGCATATTTGGGTAAGTTTGGGTATATTTGGGTATATTTGGGTAAGTTTGGGTATATTTGGGTATGTTTGGGTAAAAAGTGACACCGATGTCCATATGGAATCATTCTATTATCCAAGTTGAAGTGTGTTGATTCACATCAAAGTTAAAATTTTAATTATTGTTGACATACAGCATGCTGCATTTTTGTTTAAGAACCAGAGCTCTTTTACTATCAGAATGTTTAAGCATGCGCAGTAAGAATTTCAATCTCGAAACAGACCGATCGGCAAATCGGTATTCGGCAAAAACAATATACGAATGGGATGTATAATTTACATGTTTATTTTTTTTTGTAGAATCAGGCACAAGAGACGGATACGTTGGTCCATTAACCAGTATGCTAGCAGACACACTTTGTCCTATATGCAGACGTTTATCTAACAGACGACTTATGATTGCTTGCTTAATGAGATACTGTTATGAAAATCCAAATATTCAAAGGGACAGTTCTTCTTAATATTAGATTTATTGGTCACGTGATTTGATCAGTGATGGCAATGTTATGGTAATTTAGTTACTTGTACATAATTCAACAAATGATAATGGCGACACACAGGAAAAAGAACCCGGCTGTGCAAACAATATTACAATAACTTTGCGCGTTTATGAATGATCTATACAACGAGGAAATGTCTCCAGTTTGAATTAAACACGGATGATCATGATGTGCCATATGAAGAAATGAATATAAGCATTATTGGTTTTGCTTATTGTGATATACGACACGACTGTACACGAATATTTGGCAATATATGTGTTTGTATTAATTTTCAATTGTAGTAAAACGAGAATCAAGGCTGTCTATTTTAAAAAGGGAAAATCCATTTTATTCCCTTTTCCCTTGTAAACCTCAACTGTAAGCACTTATTTTATAATACTGCAAAAACTGTAGCCATTATTAACTTTTATTCAACAAACAAATATATAGACAACAAAATTTCACATCATAAACACTAAATACAAGCTCACTTTATAAAATGTGTACATTTGCACAATTTCGGGAAAGTTCCCGAAACAAATAAAAATCTAACAGTTTGCTTACTCTTGAGAATCATACAATTTAAAATGTTTCGGGAAATATCCCGAAAAATCTTATCGCATATATCACTACATTTCTTTAAAATTTTAAAGAGAAAAAATGTTTCGGGAAAGTTCCCGAAACATGTAAAAATCAAACAGTTTGCCTACTCTTGACAATCATACCATTTAAAATGTTTCGGGAAAAATCCCGAACAATCTTTTCAAATATATCGCTACATTTCTACAAAATTTTAAGAATAAAATATTTCGGGAAAAATCCCGAAACAAGTAAAAATCCTACAGTTTGCTTACTCTTGACAATTATACTATTTAAAATGTTTCGGGAAAAATCCCGAACAATCTTTTCAAATATATCACTACATTTCTACAAAATTTTAAGAATAAAACATTTCAGGAAAAATCCCGAAACATGTAAAAATCAAACAGTTTGCTTACTCTTGACAATCATACCATTTCAAATGTTTTGGGAAAATTCCCGAAAAAATCATAACAAATATATCACTCATTGTACATTTCTACAAAATGTTAAAGAGAAAAAATGTTTTCGGAAAGATCCCGAAACAAGTCAAAATCTAACACTTTTCTAACTCTTGACAATCATACCATTTAAAATGTTTCGGGAAATATCCCGAAAAATCTTATCAAATATATCACTATTTTTCTACAACATTTTTAAGGAAAAAATCGTTTTTAAGAAAGTTCCCGAAGCAAGTCAAAATCCAAGGCTTTGCTGACTCTTGACAATCATAACATTTAAAACACTTTCGGAAAGTACATGAAATTAATCTTGTCAAATGTATCACTACATTTCTACAAATTTTGAGTAAAGATAATAGTTTCAGGCAAGTCAAAATCAAACATTTAACCTACCCTTGACACACGTACCATTTAACACTTCTGGAAATTTTCCAAATAAATCTTATCTAATATATCATATTTCTTGAAAATTAGAAAAGAAGTGGTTTCAGAATGGTTCCCGACTCGTATGTTTCTAGCATATAGAATTTCAGAAAAATTAGAAAAAAAAAGGCTACTTTATTTCATTATGTTTCTTACAGACTTACAATAGGTAGGGAAATGCAAAATAATAACTTTCATACATTTTCTTTTGAAGATGCAATTTTTGTCATACAATACATATGATTGTTGAAAATAACACAACTGTCACAATGTTAGGTAAAAATTGTCTGAAACATTGAAACAAATTCACAAATCACTCAACAAGTATTTTACTCAGTTTTAAAATAGTTTAGTACATGTATGAAAGCCCAAAGGAGCATTTCTTTTATATTTTAAAAATCTATGTACAGAATTTGTGATGAAGAATAAAATAAAATACCTAAAACTTACATCCTTGGTTTAAAATACATTAAAAAAAGTGACAGTGGTGGTGACTACATTGTAATTTAAAGAAAATATACACAACATATAGACACAATACAACTTTTTTGACTGGAACTAAGACTTAGAAGACCTTATAAGATTTAGTGTGGAATCAGACTTTTTTAACCTCCATAGTAATTAAAAATCTGATCAAAATAAACAGGTGTGGACACAGAAAATTTCTGGCCTGCATTCTGCATCAGTAATGAAAAAAAAATTCATGCCAATATAAACCTCTAAATGGTCATCATTTAAAATATGAAATGCAAGGTTACAGAGAAACTGACCTAAATCAAAAACAAAAATATCAAATACAGACTTTATAAAGTCAAAGGGTTTTCAAATGTTCTAATGAATTTGCAGAAAAAAAGGTAATTGATAGGAATCATGGTCAGGAAAATGCAAAAAATCAATAAATGCACCTTTTCAATACATGTAGTCTGATAAAAAAAATGTAATATGCAGTAAGTTTTTTGTCACCTGCATGATCAAGCTAGTTAACATTGCAGTAATGTAGTGAATGCACATCAACATGTGTAATGTGTACATACATGAGGCATTTGATATATATATACAGTAGTCAGTAATAACATATAAATAAAAAATCTACAAACTAGACACAAAACTTCCTGGCTATACAACAGAGTATTTGTGTTTCCATGTAAATGGTTTTCATTCTGTTGGTCTACACTACAGCATGCTTCAGTCATTTAACATACTTCTTTCTACCTCTCATAGTACAGTTTATATTTTATATCTGAAATCATAAATATTATAATATATAACTGCTTCCGAATTCCTAAGGCCTGGAATTCAAGTCTCGGACTTGAGTTCGAGTTTTTTCTCAATTACCACATAGCAACTTTAAAATTCTCAAGTTTGTATTGACTAAAACAAATATTTAATCTCAACTCAGCCAAGAGTTTTGCAGAAATTGGGGTTTGCATATTACCTTAGCAGTGTATGTTAATGTTGTACATTAGACAATTCAAATGTAACTTCCTTCATTTGCTTTGTAAATTAACTAGAATCTAACCACTTATACTTTTAACTGACACTAGCTACAATAATGTAGCTCCTTTTTGTTTCTTTTTATATGGATGGATAAAATAATGTAGCTCCTTTTTTTCCAATAGACGGAGGTACAAAGAGATATCAGAATGTCAAGTGTTAATGCTGCCGTTTCTTGAAACCATATACATGTCTTGGCATTTAGTGACATTTGTTGCAAGCAAGTCAAAAACTGTTTTATCAAATTATTCTGATTCAAGCTTAAAATGACTTAATTTTGCATAAATAATACTAGTTTTACATTGAGCACTCAAAACTGTTTTAAATAAACTAATAAGACATCTGAAGTCTGATATAATTGAGCAAGTATTGAGTGTCTTCTTTCACTTGCACAGGTACTTTGCCATGGCAATTAAATCAAATGATGCAGAACAAAACAATGTATCATTTGCACTGTAAAAAAGCCACATTTTCCTGTTGGAATCCAAATAAAATATGTGAACAGACAGTGTGTTCTACATGTACAGTATGTTGTTTAAAGATAGGTATTATAAATTAATTATTGCATGACATGTTGAAGTAATGAAAGAAATACATTTATTAAACCACACAATAACCTACCTGAGAAACTCTGTGTTGGTTTATCAGCTGTGTTCAACATGTTATTAGAAGTCTCTTGTAATTCCATAATTGTCCTGTAAACAACAATAACAACAATGTATTAATTTTTTTGCTTTGTTCCCTCATCTCTTAATTTAAAACATACAACAACTGGTTACAATTACCAATAACTAACCATGAACATTTATTTATACACAGACCATTTGTGAACCCAACTGTAAAATCAAAATACATAAATGTTATCATGGCAAATTCATTTCCTGTTTATTAGCTTATTTATTAGCTGTTGTTTTTACTAGTGTTTCATACTAGTAACATAAAGGCTAGAAAAAAATAACTATCTTTCACTATATGAATAAAAAAAAAGAACATTATACATATATGTTCTGCTATCAGTTTTGCAATTAACAGTCACTCTATAGCTATAGTTTTTAGGTTAGACAACAATAACGGAAAATTTCCTTAAAAAATATCATTTAAGGGCAATGCCTCTTATAAGTAGTGGTCTGACGACTATTTGTTTTGTAAGCAACCATTATAGTTTTCAAGTTATATTGTAAAAACTTAAAATTTTGTCAACAATAATAATTTAAGGGCAATAACTCCTACAATAACTTCGGACAAATAGGAAATTTGTTAGAGCTTAATGCACTGATCAATTTATGTTAACATGGTTAATGCCAATGGTTTTCTCTGTAGCAATTACTTTTTCTGATGTATTGACCAAAAACTTGTGTTAACACATTTGGAATCTTTGAAAATATGGTATCAATATTGTGGGAGGAGTCTACGATTAGAAAAAGAGAAAAGAAATTGTTACAGAGAGAGAGAGTGATTTTAACACATCATTGTACATGTACTTTGCTATAAAATTTGGAATAATAAAAATTGGAATTATACTTCTCGCATCTTAATTAATATAAAATTAAAAACATTACATAATGTAAATGAGACAACCAATAACCCTTTTGTCTTATTTTTATGTAATAAAACAATTACAGTCTTTTGTATCAGTTGATATAAGTTTTAATTGGCTGAAAAATTAATATTCATCTCTGCCTTAGGTGTTGGACAATATTAATATTTGAGTCTATTAAAACTTATAACAACCTCTAAAAAGACAATAATTGAATAATATGTTAAACTGTATCTTTCCATACAAAATCAGTTTGGATAAGAATAAACAGATTTTCTTTTTCCTAATTTATAACAGAAGTTAAATTAATGTACAAAATGTTCAACATAAACATGTGTTGTTCAAGATTTGACCTTATATTAGAAAGAACTAGTAAAAACTAAACTAGTTAACATAAATCATTGACACTTTAGTGTCCCAGGAGACTGATCTTTATAGCAACAGACAGGAACAATGGTTACAACATTGAAGAAACTAGAGTAAAAAAACCTGTCCATTGATACCCCATCCCCCCCCCAACCGCTCACAATTACTTTGAAAATTCAGGTGTTCTTAATTATGAACTTAAAACTTTATCTAGTTAAACGTGAAGGCGGAGTTGCAGATAAAACATGTAACCCTCCCCCATCCCCCAAAGAATGGTATCCCCTAATGTCAATGACAAAGTCCATGTTTTTCTATGGGAAACCTCCAATAATATTCTGATCAAAATGTTTAATATCCGGTGCACATGGCAATATATGACCAAGATTCTGTGTAAGTTTCAATAAATTCCATTCAGTGGTGTAGGAGTTGCAAATAAAAGATGGGTATCCCCTTATGTCATGTATGTCCATGACAAAGTCCATGTTTTTCTATGGGAAACCCCAAATATTATTCCAATCAAAATGTTAAATATCTCCTGCACAATGGCACTATGTGACAAGGATTCTGTGTAAGTTTCAACAAATTCCATTCAGTGGAGTAGGAGGAGTTGCACATAAGAGATGAGGACCCCCTTAGGTCAATGACAAAGTCCATGTTTTTCTATGGTAAACCCCAAATATCATTCCAATCAAAATGTTTAATATCTCATGCACAATGGCACTACGTGACAAGGATTCTGTGTAAGTTTCATTAAATTCCATTCAGTGGTGTAGGAGGAGTTGCAAAAAAGAGAAAGTGAAACGGACGGACCGATGGATGGATGGACGGACGGACACCATGATCACTATATACCCCCCCGCTTTTCAAGCGGGGGTATAATAATTTGTGTATATTAAATCGTAATACTTCTTTCATCTGGGGAAAATGGTAATGCATACAAGAAAAGGAAATTCTAATATGACGTACTTCAAACACTTAAGAAACAAACATCTATTGAAATATTCAATAAAATATGGCTGTTCCAGCCATTTCAAAAATCATACGCCTCTGCTGATGTTTTTGCTGGCCTTTTTTTATTATTCCTATATTACCTTTGTATTCGAAAATCCAATAGAAAAAATGTTCCAACATGAACATGTCCATATTCTGTACAGTGCCTTTATTGTTTACATGTCACAAAATCTTCCTTGAGTTTTGCTAGGTTGTGTTTTCAGTTTTCTGTTTAACTAACCTTAAAAAATATATATGTAAAACTACTTTTGTGGTAATAAAGAAATAAATATACAACATGGGGAGGTAACTAAGGATACTTTTAGGTACAGGTCTATGGACGGAGATTTGAAAACCCTCCCTTTTCATATATTTTCAGATGTTTTAAATGGGACCCAATCAAATAGTAATACTGAATTATTAAATCAGACCTATTCATATATATTTTATTACTGCACATCCCCATTGACAAAATAGTACACTCACTACCAAAATGATCAAGTGTTGTCAATGGAACACTTTGTTTTGTAAAATAATTGTGGTCTACATTGACAATTTCGAAATCTCAAACTCTCGCAAATTCGACGAGAACAGGGCGTGGGGAGGGTAAGAGATATTGCTGTGATGTAATTGTATATTAAAATTGCCTAATGTTTATTCGTTAATTGCTTACTATTACCCGACACTTTACATTGATGAAAGGTAAAAATGAAAGACCAATAAAAGACCGACATAATACGACAAGAAAAAGTAAATTTAAATAATGATTTTTATATGAAAATTAGATTTTAAAAACAGTTTTTTTTAATCAAAATAAGACGTCTAAATCAGTAAAAATCAGTGGTAAAAATGCAAGAGCAAACAGAAGGAAAATAAATATCTTTATTATAAGAGAAAGTCACAGATATTGATTTTTATTTATTTTAAGAGTTAAACATTTTATTTTAAATAATTTTTAAAATGCAATTTATATTTGGATACTTATAGAATGAAATAAAACATACGTAGATCGTATATGAAGTCCTTTAAACTAACATAAATTAAAAAAGCTAATAAGTAAACGAAATTTTGAAAAATGTAATTAAATACAATGAAAAATAATTCAATTTTAATTAAGCAGCAGTTTATATAATTTAAAGAAACACAAAATTTTTATATTTCATAAATTGTTTTGCAAAAATACGGGTCTTCCTCTATAAAAAATTTATTTTTTTGTTTTATTTTAAAAAATTCGGAGCTCCACAGAAACAACATGATAACTGTCGATCTTACACCCCACAGAACCATGTGACTATGAGATTTCGAAAAGGTCAATAGGCTTAACATGCTCAATATAAGAATTGAGGCATGGATACATTTACTAGATAATTTACAACTATACCCATTGATATATTTTTCAATGAAAAAGGCTACCCTTTCATATATTTTCAAAAGGTAAAAAAGTGACACACTCGACCCCCCCCCTCCCCCTTGTGATATGGTGTCTAGTCGTTTCATACCATGTTCATTTTGTACCATGACCATTTCGTACCCAAATTTACCATTTCGTACCAAGATTTTGCCAGTTCGTACCATATGCTATTTCGACATTGACAGTTTCGTACCATATATATGATTTAATTGTGTTACTTGTTTATTTTAATATTTCAAATACCAGTATTTATAAGCATGTTAATTTATGAGTTTTATTAAAAATAATAATTTAACAAAATACAGAACTAGCTTGCTATAATATCTTTGATGTTCATTGGAATGTGAATGATAAAAGGAAAATGCGGTTTGGTTGTTAAAACAATGATTTTCAATTGTCCTTGTATAGATGGGATATGTCCAAGCCAACATAGAAAATCCTCTTTGACATTTGGGCCCAGTATAATAATAATAATAATAATAATAATAATACTTTATTTTATGAGGGTAAACTCAGTTAGCTACACTAATCTTCCCTGAGGCCCTCATATTAAACTAAAGAAAATAATGTAGTACAGCAAAAATTGATCAAATTGTGATACAATTATAAACATTGCATATATAGAAAAAGTACAAGTATACAGAAAGTAACATACAAATTGGTGAAAAGTTATACATTACATATACAGAAAATATACAAGTATACAGAATGTAACATACAAATTGGTGAAAATTATACATTGTCCTGATGGTCTGAAGAATATAATAAGTAGTTTTTAATATTTGTCTTGAATACATTGGTGCTAATAGATTCACGCACTGAAAGTGGTAAGTTATTCCATAGCAAAGGGGCTGAATATACAAAAGATTTTTTGAATTGTTCAGTTTTTGGTTTAGGGACATTGAGATTTCCTTTTAAGGCATTTCTTAGAGCATATGGGTTTGTTTCAGAAATATACGAAAAATTTTTATTAAGGTAATCTGGAGCCTCATTTTTTAAGCATTTGAAAGTAAGTAGACATTTGTGATATTTAATTCTTTCTTCAATTTTCATCCAGCCAAGATATTTAAATAAAGGTTCTGAAGGTGTTAATGGATCAGCATCCATAATAAGTCGTGCTGCTCTTTTTTGCAGTTTTAAAATTCTGTTTAGTCCTTCATTATTACAGCTGCCCCATATTATACAACAGTAATCTATTAGGGGTAGAATATATCCATTGTAAAATAATTTTCTCAATTCGAGATTTAAATATTGCTTGATTTTTGAAAGAAGATAAATTCTAGATGAAATTGTGGAACAGACTACATCTACCTGACTGGACCAATTTAGTTGTTGGTCTACTTTTATTCCTAATAATTTTTCACATGTCGAATTTTGTAGTTTATTGGAAGAAATTGTAAGGCAAAGTTCATTCTCTTGTGAGGAAAGTTTTTGTCTAGTTCCAATTATCATACATTTTGTTTTATTTGAATTTATGAACATGTTATTTTCATGACACCATTGTTCTACACAATTTAAATCTTGTTGTATTTTAACCTGTAGCTCTTTGATATTTGAACCTGATGTGTGTATAGTGGAATCATCAGCGTACATGTCAGTTTGACAATTTTTAATATATAAAGGGAGATCATTTATATATATTATGAATAAAAGAGGGCCTAGTATGGAACCCTGAGGTACACCAAAATTTATTGGAAGTTGATCTGATTTGGTATTTCCAATTTGGACTATATACAGAATTAAATCTCCATCGGCTGTTTGCTCCGACTCGGCGCCCGCAATGTTTATGAGCCGAACAATCATACTTGTTATGTTATAAGATAACACTTTGTGACAATTCAAGTTTAAAATTCATATATTTAATTTTGTGTATCATTCATTATCTATCTTGTTATTGCATATAATATGTACTATATATTGTTGTTGTGCATCATTTTAATTGTAGCTATGATAACAAATAAAAAATAAAAATAACCTTTATGTCTATCATTCTATTAAAAATAAATATTGGATCCAAACCTAAAAATAGTACATAACATCAACCATTAACAATTAAGATGTGGTATGAAATGGACATGGTACGAAATGGTTTTTTATGGTACGAAATGGCAGGTACGAAACGACTATAAACCTGTGATATTATACAATTAATGACTTTGATATAGGTCGCTATCAGGATTTATCAGCCAGAGAAAATGTAATATTCACCGAGCCGCTAGGCGAGGTGAATATACATTTTTGGGGGCTGATCAATCCTGATAGCGACCGTATATCAAAGTGATTAATTGTTTTATTACATGAATAAAACCACCATCTCACTTGATCCGAAAAACAGAGGATGTTTTTTCTACTGGAGCCCCTCTTTACATTTTGTAATTGTTGTTACCCTTAATACTTTTATTTAATACTGCATTCTGATATCAATTTGCTGGTAATCCTGAAATTACAGTTGCAAATATTTAGAAGAGTATAAATGAATCAACATATCGCAGAGCCGACGTTTCTCCCATTTGTTGTTGTCATGCACGATGTACAATTAATACAATCGATTTTATTGGACAAATGAATTTGTTAAGACGGCTATTCTGATTGGCTAAAACATAAAAACCAGGTCGATATGGTATTCCGCTTGACTACTATGCAGCGGAATCGTGCAGCGTACAAACATTTAATGTAATTTTAGTACTGTTGCGATTTATCGTGACCCAAAAGTTGTTTTTAAACCAATCAAAAACACGCAAAATTATATTCATGTAATAAATATTAATGATAACCAAAAAATTAAAAAAGGTAAACATAATAACAATATTGTATATTTGTTTAACTTAAGCACTGTCTACATGCATTGACATAAGGAAATGCAATAAAACGCAAAAGTAACTATTACTTCGTCTTCATTTACTTCAATCTTAACTGTTGTGTCCCCTTAATGGCCTAATTGGCATATTTATGAGAATATATAACGACTCGCCCCACTCTTGAGTCGCCCCATATTAATAACGAGTCGCCCCACCTTTAATAACTAGTCGCCCCACTCAATAACGACTCGCCCCACATATATAAAAAATATATTTTATAATATAAATTTATATATAATATAAATAAATACATTGATAGTATAATTTTTTTAATTTGCGTATATTGTACTGCTCGGTGTTTTAATTAATCGCATCTTCCTCTAAATGTAAAACTATTCAATGCTGCCTGTAAATTAAAGTGTAGAATACTGTTAATCTTACATACTATTGAAAACAGTTTAAAAATACAAGGTTGTCTTATTGTTAACAAATATCTAACGTGCTTGCTTATTCAAACTACACCGAGACAGTTAACAAGAGACCATAAAAACAACGATTGTACTTAATATGTAAAGGGGACAGGCATACGCTTTAGGAAAAAAACCATACTGCATACTAGCAGTAAAAAATTCTGATCATTTGGATGCAATTTATCTCTTTACCGGAGTTTTATGTAAATAATTTATAGTCTTTTTTTTTCAACTAAACCAATGAATTATCACTTATTAAATGATTTTCAGGTACGAATTAAAGAATATACTAGTACTGCCTCCCTCTTT
This sequence comes from Limnoperna fortunei, assembly GCA_944474755.1. NCBI lineage: Eukaryota > Metazoa > Mollusca > Bivalvia > Mytilida > Modiolidae > Limnoperna > Limnoperna fortunei. Next base: position 23,895,144 of record OX104122.1, read on the forward strand.
TTCATTTTTTTCCTTTCTTCCTCACCTGTTGCTCCTTTCTCTCTCCCCTTTGTTCCTTTCTCCCTTCCCATCACAGTTAATCACGATTGTAAACAAACAAACATTCAGTTATAATTACCACAATTAATTAAAGAAGTGAAGATGAGTTCACTTTAATATCAAGAGATCCACCGCCAATTAAACACCTAGCAATAAAATATATATGCAAATTAAATAATTTATGGTATACATTCAATTAAATATATTTAAATATGTTTTAAGATATTAAATTTATAAACTTATATTATATATTTTACCTATGTGGGGCGAGTCGTTATTTAGTGGGGCGACTCGTTATTAACATGGGGCGACTCGAGAGTGGGGCGAGTCGTTACGATACCATTTATGACACATGAGGTCACACATATTCATCGTAATTTAGATTTTAATGTACAGTTGTTTCAATCTTGATTTGTATTTGACTTACTTCTATTAATTTCTGAACTAAAATAGACCAAACAATAAATCGCACTTGTCGCACACAGAATTATTTGAAATACTGTTACACTACCGCCTGTGGCCTGGGCTAAGCAAGTATCTTCGCCTTACCGGTGTATCCAGTTGCCATACTGGGTTCCAAAATTTACATATTATAATTCTGCATATGGACAGGTACCAGTTAAAATGCGGCGATTTACAGCATGAGACTTGGCGAAAAGCAGACGAAAGTGTTTGACCAAGTGTAATGAAAATCGTGAGTAGAATTTTTATTATCAATATTTGTGTTATTTTCCCATATTCTCGTTATTTGACAGTGACAGGATTCTTTTGTAGCTATCTCAAAATGAGTAATCACATCGTAGCCCTAGCTGACACTACGACAGCTGTAAGTGTAGCTGCTGAAAAGTAGGGCCATTGACCTTTTCGAATAGTCAGAACACTGTAAATTCATTTTATTTATTTGCTGTTTCTACTGTTATCTGCTTTGGGAAAAATAAAAAAATGTTAACCTGTGAATGGACTCACCTCTAGCTCCCCCCCCCCCATGACCATGTACAGAACCATGCGTCCCTAAAACATAAGGACAGATTCACACTAAGTTAAACACTTACAAATACTAATTTTTTCAGCAGACTGTTGTATTATGAAATAAACTACCAACCACTGTTGTTCTGCAGCCTGATCCTGATCATTTCAGACAGGCTTTGAACAATCTAAACATAGCTTAGATATATATAGCAAAACACTCATGACTGTTTTTAACTCCTTATCAATTCCATCTCTAATTTTAATTAAATTTCCCAATTTTTATTCAATTACAATAGTTCCTATAGATGTCTTCCTGTCATCTTTAACTTTTATCTTTTTTTTTTTTTTTTTGCACTGCCACACACCTTCTAGTTATACACAAAAGGGGAGTCTAGAAGTATTTATTATAGGATTAAACACCGTTTTCAATGGATTTATCGGTATATCAACAAGACCAACTCACTCACAAACAATGATATGTTTGTGAGTGAGTTGGTCTTTTTGATATACAGATAAATCCATTGAAAACTGTTTAATCTTTAAAAGTCTTTAAAATTGCATTAAGGAATTAATTTATCTAACGTGTTTCTCAACTTCATATTTCTTGTGTATTTGGTAGCGGGATTGACTGAACGTATGAATATTTTGTTTATTTTTACATGCGATTATTCCATAAACCATTTTCTGATTTTAATAAACACAATTAAGTTTTATATCAATCAATAACCTTATTTTCTGTATCGAACACAAGGAAAGTTTTAAATTTAGCAAATCATTTATGATAATTCATCAAACAAATAATTTATAAGCTGATTGCTACTTTCGATATTGAAAGCCGCCATCTTTGTTTACATTGGTTACGGTAAAAATAGTTCGGTCAACGTCATTTATCCAAATATAAATTAAGTCAACTTCATTTATCAAGAAATAAATTTTGTTGAAAACCTCTACCAGAAGTAATGTCAACCAATGAAATAAATGTATTTCTAAATATGCAAAATCATATTAGAATTATAGATATATGAAATAGAATGCTTTCAACCAATTAGCAGATCATTAGATATATTGATTTATATATTAATTTATAGTCCATTCTTATATTATGGAATTTCTTAATTCTAATTTAAGTATTTAAGGATTGTTTTCAATTGCTGGTTAGATTATTGGATATAAACGACTTTGGGTCGATTTACACTGAATAAACCGCGAAGCGGTAAACTTATGTTGCAGCGTAAATCGATCCAAAGTCTTTTATATCCAAAAATCTAACCAGCAATTGAAAACAAACCTTATATTTAAAATTCTATAGTAAAAATGAAGTAACATGAACAATATTTTACAAGTAATCAAATAATATTTGCAATTCACAATTTTAGTGTCGTCACTTGTTGTTTGCCAAAGAATTCATGTATAGTCAACATCATCAATACATCTTATTATGACGTCACAATCAGTCACGTGCTGAAAAACCAAGTTAGGTTATACGAAATAACCAACTTTGCTCATGTATAGAGTATTTAAACGAAATTAAAATATTAAAAATATAATTTCTATTGAATCAAAACCATGACAAAATTACAAACTTCAAAGCCCCAGAAAATGTACTTATCTCACATGGGAGAGGGGTGGGTAACTAATGGTACAATTTTAGGTACAGATTTGGGGGTAAATGCGCCCTATGTATATACTTTCAGGAGTTATAAAACGCGACCTAATCATATATTTTAATTTCTAAACCAGACCTATTCATAAATTTAATTACCTACCCACCCTCCATTAGGAGGCGGGTCATTAAGTAATGTATTCACTTTGGCAAAATTTTGTCCGTCACAGATTTTGTGTGAAACCGTTTTTATCCAAAAACCACAATATTAAGAGCTCAAACTTGCAGGGATTAGTACAATAAACGAACAGCGTTCTTTTTTTTGATTAATTTAATTATTAATGAGATATTCACTAATTAAGGTTTCTTTTCTTTGTTCAATGCTGTGTGCACTGTTCTATAAATAACCAACGTTGTCGATCGGTAACAGGTATTTGAATATATCACATGGTTGTGCATTTGTGCTTGTAAAAATGTCACGTGACATAATTTTAAAAGATAGTGAAAAGGTGTAGATTATAAATTATCTATTGTATTACACTTTTATAAAATATATTAACTTTTTTATTAATTAAATTATTACAGAGATATTCCCTAATTAATGTTTCTTTGTTCATTGATGTGCACACTGTTCTATAAATAGCTTACACAGCTACAGCTGCAGTTTAGATAGATAACACAGTGGATTTAAATATACCCACATGGTTTTGAATGCCAATTCATTATATTGAGGAGGGGGGAATAATTTAATAAAAAAAAATCTCAGATTTTATCTATCCTTCACGTTTGTTTATTTTTTAATTAAATAATTTTTCTTATTGTTGATAGTTTCCTTGTCGAATCAGGATTAAAACAATGTCGGGTGTACTTTTCAGCATATTGTTGTCATTGGGAACAAATGGCTGAATGAAGAAAATTTTCTGTCAGAAATAATATAACAAGATGTTGAAGTTTTTTGCTGCAAGTGGCAAAATATCGACAGATTGAAAAAAAAAAAAAAGCGCTTGAATCCTGCGTGTACACCCATGATCTTGACTTTGCATTTGGTAATATATTGTTCAACATTTGTGCTAGAAAACAAATTTGGCAGGTGGGTGAGTCGTATTCGTGTGAATACATTCCTCTAGTTTATTGTACAGTGAAGCGGCATATAAATGTGCGCTAGTGAATGGCTGTCATAATTTAGAAAGGTGGAAACATAATTTAATGGCTTAATAATGAATCATGCAAATCGCAGAATTCAGACTTAAAATAACAACTCTATTAACAGTAACGATGATTATGGTTTAAAAAATTGAGTTGTTTTCAATTAAATTTAAACGACTTCAACCAATAACTTGCGCATGTGCGAACTAAATTTATTGGAATTTTAACACGGCTTTGTTTACATAGCGAATGCAGGATGTCATATTAGAATTTCTCACAACTGAAAAATTTCAAACATTTTTGTGCATTCCTTTCAACTAATTAACATTCATTTATTATCACTGCATAATGCATGTTTCATCCATGTAGCCATACATACTATAGGGATTTGGTTTCAGCAAGTGATTTTATTAGAGCACTTAATTTGTTACTAGTCACTCTGCTTTCGATGAGAATTTATGAATTCTCCTTCCCCATGGGTTTGGTACAGATAGTACTATATAATTGTTTTAAACTTAAAAATACAAAAATAAACACAAAGTAGTATATGTTTCATGTTATCATAAAAATGCTTTAAATTGCAAATAGCTGTAACCAAATAATAAAATTTAATTTATTAAAACAGTCACCAGTGATCTACTGAAGAAGCCTTGAAGGCTCCCAGAAAGCTAATAAGGTGGCTACACCCATAACCATGAAATGATCCAATACTATACCACATACAGATACAGACAAAGCATTCAAACAAAACTACTCATTGACATTATGACAGAATTTCCATATCCAGCATAATTTTCTGATAAGTTGCAGAATAGATTTTAAAAGTTTATTAATAGCCTACATGTATAGTTTAGCATATTTAGAGGTCTGGGTTTCCTCCATGTACTCAGACTTCCTCGCCCAATATAAATTCGATGTGGCGATATAGCAGCAGAAAAACTGCTGAAAGTGGTGTTAAACACCATTCACATAAACAAGTCATTTTGATTAGGTTAATTTGCAAACATAATCAATTTACACATAGCTAGATTAAATAATCGAGTAATAATTTAATCAGTGCTAAAAACTTAATGATTGCATCCACTTGACAGTAATGTTGCTGTAAGACAATGATAATCTGTTTTTATCATGAATAACAGATCATGAATAGGTTTTGATCTTCATTAAGGAAGGACTTATCCTGATCCTGATTAATTTAACACTGGAAGTCATCAGAACACTTAAAGATTAAAGATGTTTCCGTTTAACAAATTAAACAAAATTTTTTGTCATAGCTTATTCAAAGCAAATTCTAAAATTTTATTGAATTCTATTGAGGGGTTTTCAAACATGAAAATATTACAAGACCCCATATACTCTTAGTTCTAGTGACCAAGAAATGCATTAATTAATTTTTAAGATTAAGATACTTAAAAGTGCAGACAACAATATTTGTACCATTTTGCAACAAGTAAATATATTTACCCAACTCTAGTGCTTAGTGTACATGCATCTTCTATAATCTGTATAACATGATGATGAGTAATAAACTGCATGAACTTTACTTGAACTTTAATGGGAACTTGAAATAAGATAACAGATCTGTTGCTGTCAATCAAATTGTTGAAAAGTTACAACTTTCAGAAATGTGAACATTATATTCAGTAATCCAACATACCACTTGATTACAAGTGAAGGAATTAAGATTTAAGATTCCATGTAACAAGATTTTAATAGAAGGTGAGTTAATAATAATTGAACTGTCCATTGGAAATTTTACACTAGTGTAATTTAATTACATGAAATAATACACTAGTGTACGGAAGTAATACACTGGTGGAAAGACGACACTGTTACATACACATGTATAAATAATTTTAATAAGGAAACATGCAAATTTATTTTTTGTGTGGGATTTATGCACATTTTTGAGTTGAAGTTATATTGTATAAAATATTACTTCTAATGATTTTTTTTTCAGATACTAGTATCAACCCAACATGTATGGTAAACATGGTAAAGGAGTATGCTAGTATAGGCACATCCATGCCATGGAAGCATAGTCATGACTAAGGTAATAACTGTTATTTATTATACTAGTATGTCTCCCATCTACATGTATGCTGTTTTTCTGTCTGCCAGATACACAACTCATATTCTTGCTTATGCACAGTACCTATTTTTTCACAGACTGATTTAAATACATGCATTTCTGAAGGAGTTTTGAAATTTGCTTTCTTATCTTGAAGTTGCAGACCTTTTTTGTTTTGTTTTACTGTTTGTCTTTTCTGATATCCAAAGTGTGAAATATTAAAACATCCCTGCCATGAATATATGAACCATTCATGAACTGTTAATGAATATAAGGCTAAATCAGTTCACACAATTATGAACTGTATTCATGTATTTACATTTTTTTAATCCCTTAAAATTCATTGCAAGAGGCAGTCTGTGCCATAAACATTTTTGACTACTTCTTCAGACTTAGACCTGCTAGGTATCACTAGTCCAAACTTTATTTGACTAGTTTAAAAAAAAAAACAACTACAAGTTAAAAAGTCAAGATTTTGTGTAATTTTTTCATTTTACTGAATTTACGTGATTTTATGACAATATAAAACCAATGAAAAGATTCTATTTTAAGTCCCAATTTTTTCGCTTTTGCTATCACTTGGCATCTGTCGTTCGTCGTAAACTTTTTCAAAAATCTTCTCCTCTGAAACCACTGGGCCAATTTTTTTCAAACTTAGCCACAATCATCCTTAGGGTTCCTAGTTTCAAATTTGTACCCAGGGTGTTGATCAACAAACAAAGATGGCCGCTGTTACTAAAAATAGAACATGGGTGTCAACACATGTTTTTGATCATAACTCAAAATTATAATAGCTATCTGAGAAAACCGTTACTTCAAATTGATCATCAGCACATTAAGTCTACAATAGTTGCTATTAGTGTGAAGTTTTGTATTGGCTTCTTGTAGGAGTTATTGCCCTTGAATGACGATTTTTAGGTACTTTTGAGCTAATTTCAATTTCTGAGAATTTCAACAAAAGCCATGATAAAAAGAATTCAAATTTGTTCAAATTAATGGCTGTTCCTTCTTCATAATGAGGAGATAATAGGAAATAGGAATAGTTTTCTTATTTGACTTCTAGGTTTACATGTTTATATAAATTTAAAACTTCTCAAATTTAATGAGAATCTGTGAAAACTTTCAACTCAGTTGCAAAATATATATTAAAATAAATGGTACAGAAACCATGGCAACAGTTTTTAATTTTTAAGTGATTTTGTTGATTTTATAAGCATACATAAATTTGGTCCTATTTCTATTCTTCAAAGTACAACCATAGATATATAAACAATGTACAGTCTGTGTTTAATTCAGGTAGGTTATTAATGGTTAAAAAATCTCAATACCTGTAATCATTTTGTATTAACTTGAAAATGTTGTTATTTTTTTGTCAGATTGAATGTAAAAAGGCAAAGAAATGATAATGGAAAGATGTATGCCAAAGCCAAAGGCAGCTACTTGTGGGAAAAAATATATAAAGACTTGATTTGACACAGGCAAAGGAACATTGGTACATGTTTTTGATTGTATTATTCAAAACAGATCGTTGAAACAAGGTACATGCACTGGTATATGTTTATAGAATAAATATAGCAGACCAACTGAAACCTCTATAATATAGCAGACCAACTGAAACCTTTCCTGTATAAGAGGCAATACCCACAGTTGAACATTTTGTCCCCACCAGATAATATTTTGTGAGCACAATAATTATTTCATGCAAACAACTTTTAAAGTTGTTTGCATGAAATAATTATATTTTGTGTGCAACGTAATATTTTTATTTTTTACATGTACACAAATGGTCTTAGAAATAGAATTAAATTTATATAAGAAATTTATAGCTAAATATGCATGTGATATGTTTAAATATCAGGTATTTTGGCATATTTTCAATAAATAAAAACAAAATATATTTATACAGGTGATTGTAACAGTGAGGAAGAGAAAAAGTGTGGCAAATGTATTTTTAATAATATGTTTTATTTTTCGATCACTGGGATAAATTATCCACTTTAGTGATTTATATTTTTAAGAACCCTTTCTTAACATCTACCGTACGCTTTGTACATTTTAGTCCTATCTCAGTTAACAGAGAGAATTTTAATAACACTAATTATTCGAAGAAGAAGGGGTATACTTGGTTCGTAACATAACTTTCGTTACATTTTTCTTCTTACCACAACCACTGAAAATTTTGAAAATATGTGACATTACCATGTGGTCCTATATTGCGATTACCGATTTCAGGTCCGTTGCATATTTACTTCCTGTTTACCGACTCAGTCAATTAAATGATGTGTATAGCTGGGGTATACTGAGAGAGCAGTAGCTCACAGCTTACTAGTTTTGGAATGGATAATCCTTTGCTTTATTTTCAAGCAAAGCTAGCTCACATTTTAAGCATAGGGCCCTAGAAAAAAATGGGTGTTTAAATATTCCTGCTGAAAAAAATATGTTCGATTGTTGGAATTTTTTTTTAGTTTTTGTATGTCCTGACTACAAAATTTCAGTAGACATATTTTCTGTTCGTTTGTCCGTCAATTCAACTGTGCATCCCACATTAGGTTTTCCATTGCTGGAACCTTTAACTGCCCATAATCATGAAACTTGATATATATACACAGTTACAACATGATGAGACTTCTTCACTGGCAAATTTCGTTAAGTCTGTGCCAAATATTTCATACTTGACTGAAGAGAGATTGGGTGTGGCCAAGGCACATTTTCTTGTTGTTTTGTTTTGTTTTTGTTTTTTGTAATAATAGATTAAATTATAACTCTTTACAACAGTTTTATAGCTATTTTATCGAGTATTGTACTTATGCTTTATGCACTTTGTTACAGATAAGAAAGGAACAAAAACAAAGAAAACAAGGAAGGATACCAACAACAAAAAGAAAAAGTAAAGTTATATTCTTGTTATGAATGAGAGGACTATTTTTCAAACTTTTGTGGCGGTACCATTTGATTTTTCTAAGCATTTTTAAAGGCATTAGTGAAATATTTGTTAAACTATTTGTTTGTAATTTTTGGTGTGCAGACCATTATTGAAATCTTAATTTAGATATATATCTTACATATTTATGGAATATATTAATCACTTTCCATTTGCTGTACATAGCTGAAGCATCGAAAAATATTACTTGCAGTAACTTTCAGTCATGTAGCATTAAATTTTGTGGTTTGAAATATAGCAGTAAAGCAGACAAGGTTGTATTCACTTTGATATAGCTTTTTTCTGAACATCTTAAGACCAGAAGTTTTTTGCATTTAATTTTGTGAATTAAGACTTTATTAAATACTACATTTAAGGGTAAATTTCCTCAAACAAAAAAATTGTTGATTAGTTATTTTGTTTTAGAGATCTGTGGTGAACAGTATTTGTCTCACCTGTGATGATAGTTACTGGAGACGAAACATATATATATGGGAATCAAGTGGGGGGGTGGTATTAAAACTTGACATTTTGCTTGATATCTTTGTAAGCTAAAGCCCTAGGTCCATCACATTTGGTCCAAAGATGCTTCTTACCAATCAGTCTCCTGTCACCTGATCTTGACCTCTTTTTCAGGGTCCAGAACCTATGTATATAGATTGCTGATGAATTAGTACATGAATATCTGGTAGGTGTTACCTGACCTTGACCTCTTCAGGGTCCAGTGGCTATGTTAAAGTTTTTTGGCTAAGTGCAGTTTCTATGTAACTTTGAATGGAAGGATGACAATATTTGGTATATAGGTTGCAGTTGTCACCTGACCTTGACCTCAATTTTACAATGACTACATTTAAGTTTTTGATTTAGGTCAGTTTCTCTGTAACCTTGCATTTCATATTTTAAATGATGACCATTTAGAGGTTTATACATATTGGCATGAGTTTTTTTTTTCATTACTGATGCAGAATGCAGGCCAGAAATTTTCTGTGTCCACACCTGTTTATTTTGATCAGATTTTTAATTACTATGGAGGTTAAAAAAGTCTGATTCCACACTAAAACTTATAAGGTCTTCTAAGTCTTAGTTCCGGTCAAAAAAGTTGTATTATGTCTATATGTTGTGTATATTTTCTTTTAATTACAATGTAGTCACCACCACTGTCACATTTTTTAATGTATTTTTAATCAAGGGCTTAAGTTTTAGGTATTTTATTTTATTCTTCATCACAAATTCTGTACATAGATTTTTATAATATAAAAGAAATGCTCCTTTGGGCTTCCATACTAAACTATTTTAAAACTGAGTAAAATACTTGTTGAGTGATTTGTGAATTTGTTTCAATGTTTCAGACAATTTTTACCTAACATTGTGACAGTTGTGTTATTTTCAACAATCATATGTATTGTATGACAAAAATTGCATCTCCAAAAGAAAATGTATGAAAGTTATTATTTTGCATTTCCCTACCTATTGTAAGTCTGTAAGAAACATAATGAAATAAAGTAGCCTTTTTTTTCTAATTTTTCTGAAATTCTATATGCTAAGTTTTTAAGGTTATGCAAGAAACATATGAGTCAGAACTATTCTGAAACCACTTTTTTTCTAATTTTCAAGAAATATGATATATTAGATCAGATTTATTTAGAAAATTTCCAGAACTGTTAAATGGTACGCGTGTCAAGGGTAGGTTAAATGTTTGATTTTGACTTGCCTGAAACTATTATCTTTACTCAAAATTTGTAGAAATGTATTGATACATTTGAAAAGATTAATTTCATGTACTTTCCGAAAGTGTTTTAAATGTTTTGATTGTCAAGAGTCAGCAAAGCCTTGGATTTTGACTTGCTTCAGGAACTTTCTTAAAAACGATTTTTTCCTTAAAAATGTTGTAGAAAAATAGTGATATATTTGATAAGATTTTTCGGGATATTTCCTGAAACCTTTTAAATGGTATGATTGTCAAGAGTTAGAAAAGTGTTAGATTTTGACTTGTTTCGGGAACTTTCTGAAAACATTTTGTTCTCCTTAATATTTTGTAGAAATGTACATGTAGTGATATATTTGTTAGGATGTTTTCGGGAATTTTCCCGAAACATTTTAAATGGTATGATTGTGAAGAGTAAGCAAACTGTTTGATTTTTACATGTTTCGGGATTTTTCCCGAAATGTTTTATTCTTAAAATTTTGTAGAAATGTAGCGATATATTTGAAAAGATTGTTCGGGATTTTTCCCGAAACATTTTAAATAGTATTATTGTCAAGAGTAAGCAAACTGTAGGATTTGGACTTGTTTCGGGATTTTTCCCGAAATATTTTATTCTTAAAATTTTGTAGAAATGTAGCGATATATTTGAAAAGATTGTTCGGGATTTTTCCCGAAACATTTTAAATTGTATGATTCTCAAGAGTAAGCAAACTGTTAGATTTTTATTTGTTTCGGGAACTTTCCCGAAATTGTGCAAATGTACACATTTTATAAAGTGAGCTTGTATTTAGTGTTTATGATGTGAAATTTTGTTGTATATATATTTGTTTGTTGAATAAAAGTTAAAAATGGCTACAGTTTTTGCAGTATTATAAAATAAATGCTTACAGTTGAGGTTTACAAGGGAAAAGGGAATAAAATGGATTTTCCCTTTTTAAAATAGACAGCCTTAATCATATTTTCATAAATTGTATAATTTTATACAATTTTATTGTAGTTGAGCTGACTGAGTAATAATATTTTTAGACATTTTAACAACAAGCTACTTACAACGTAATGTGTTTAAACAGAGTAAAACAGTTGATCATTGCGATGAGCGAGACCATTGTTCACAGCAGATTTTAAACGAAATGAGTATTAGTTTAATTGTGCAAATAAATGCAAATTCAATATTTTAATGTGAGGAGAAAGACTCCGAGTTAAAGAGTTAAACTCATACATATTGTTTATGTTTTTCATTCATAACAAACGTGTGTTAAATGTTTGAAAGAAATTATTTATTGAGATTGTTCAATCGTTTGAACGAGTTGGTGAACTTGGTTAAACGTTCAATAAGTAAAAAAGGGGGTTTGGGATCCGTCAGCAAGTAAACAATTTCAAAGATGTTTGGCGTATATAACATCAACAGCCGTGGAGAAATATATAATATAAGATGCTTCGACATATATAAAAGTGGGAGATTTTATTTTTATTGTCTATGAGTTTACTCTAGCTGTTTTTTTATGACAGACTTTTCTTTTTAGCTCGGCAGGTAAAGTATTACCGGTATGCCTATATGATTTTAAATGCAAATAGTTATTTTATTTTAAAAATATGCAATTTTATTACATGAATGAATTTTGCGTGTTTTGATTGGTTTAAGACTATTTTCGGGTCACGATAAATCGCAACAGTACCAAAATTTGGAACAAAATCTGTTTGAACTAGTAGTTACAGGTCGATATTAGATTCCGCTTGACTACTATGCAGCGGAATCCAATACCGACCTCGTAACTATTGGTTTAAACCGGTTTTTTTATGATTGTTCCAATTTATTATAAATTTCAACTTTAGTGGTCATTGAATTTGATCATCTGTAATTATAAAATATACCGTTAAAACTTAAATTTAAAGAATAAAATTGTTGATTTATTTATACTCTTCTCCATTTTGGAAATGTGATGAAAACATTATTTCAGTATTATCAGCATATTAAAATGCAGCATTAAAAATTATTAAGGGTAACCAGTTAGGAGCGGTGACAAAGTAAGCATTCTCTTTTTTCTGATCAAAGAAGATGTTGATTTTATTCATGTAATAAAACAATTACTGCACTGAACTGTCATTATACAATTAATTACTTTGATATACGGTCGCTATCGGGATTTCTCAGACCTCAAAAATGTATATTCACATCGCCTAGCGGCTCGGTGAATATTATATTTATCTTGCTTATAAATCCTGATAGCGACCTATATCAAAGTCATTAATTGTATAATGACAGCTCAGTGTTTGCTTTAAAGAAATATCGCCGAGGCCAACGGCGAGGTTGATATTCCTTTAAAGTGTTCCATAAAACACAATATGTCATGTACTTATCTGTCATAATTGTTTTATTACATTTCAATGGAAAATTTCCACTTTTATTCTTGGTTTACTTAATATACTGGTGTTTTTATAGAATAGTATGTATAATCAGGCGCATTTTGTTATCGTGCTACATGTCTGATATTTTAAGTTCTGTATTGGCCATTGTTGTGCTAGAGAAAACAATTATAAAGTGAATATGATGGAAACGCTAGCATAGTGTGATATTGCACTATTGACGTTTTGATTACAAGACTGGTGGTATTGCAAGAATTATCTTTTATTACACGTGATATTGCACGGGAAATCTTTTTTATTATTTCTTTCGTTTACTAAAATAGACAACCGTGTAGTATCACTTGAAATCAAAACGTCAATCGCGCAATATCATAAAATATGGGTTAGTGAGAGATACATTGTTTAAATGGAAGCTAAAATTACGAAGTGTAATAATATGCAATTATGGCAGCTCAATGCATGGGATATCATGTTTTATGGAACACGTAAAAGAGACATCATCCGATGTCGATATTCGCTCAAGTGTTCCATTAAACAAAACATGATATTGCATGCAAAGAGCTGCCTTAAGTGTTTTATTACATTTCACTGTAAATTTTACCTTTTTCTTTTCTTGGTCTCTTAATATAGTGCTGTTTTTTATATACAAGTACGTATAATCATGCAGATTTTATTATCATGGGCAATATCAGATTTTTAGTTTCAGATTTGGTCATTATTTCACTGCAGTAACAATTTTAAAGTGACTGTTTCACAAACGTTAACATTTATACAATAGTTGCTTTTATAGAGGGCATTGTCATGATATCTTGAATGCACAAGGGAGAGTGGTATTGCCTGAAACATTGATAATGCCCAAGCCAAAGGCTGGGACATTATCAATGATAAATGCAATACCACTGTCTCGAGGGCTGTCAAGTATCGATCATGACAATGCCGGCTATATAAGCAACTATTATATTTTTTTATTGAAGAATTAAGACACCGTGTTTTTAAGACTGTATTATTTATTTGTTGCTGTTTGCTGTATGATTTGAATGTGGGCCTCATGATATATCATTGTTTGACATTTTTAGGCAATACACAGTTAGTTTTCTAAATTTTATAACATTTTTCCTCATTTAGGTTGTACATACAATTTTTCATAAATTGAAAATAAACAGTTTTATGTTGCTTGTTACTGGAGAGATCATAATCACGACGTGATAATGCCCTCATGTCAAATTACTGCAGATCAATTCACAACCAACTGACCTTGTTTTATCCAATAAAACAAACATAAATTTTACTGATATGAAATGAATTATGATATTGCACGACTGACGTTTTGAATACAATTGATATTGCATGCTAATTTTTTATTACAGATAATATTGCACGGCTTATCACATCCTCACAAGTCAAGGTTTCTGTGACCTCATGTGTCCACGAAACCCTGACAAACTTAGCTAGGAAATTCCCGGGCTAGAAGACACTCTTTTGATTGGCTACATCATACCTGCATGTTGCCAATCAAAAGCGCGCTTTTATTCACGACTTGGTTAAGATATATCTCGATTTCTTTTGTAAATAAACCAAACATATGTGTTACATAGACCATGTGAAAATCAGTGAATACTATTTTATTACCGCGTTATTTATTAGTTGCGTTACGTTTTCTTCTCAGAATGAGTAAGAGTGACTACTGCCAAACACTTGGTTCTTTCAATAAAGTTTTCATTGGTTGATATTTTGAAGATTTGACTTCATATAAAAACTTCTAGCCCGGGAAATTCCTAGCAAAGTTTGTCAGGGTTTCGTGGACACATGTGGATGGGCTAATCAATTTTTTTTTCGGTCTTGTATGAAAATACCCAGCCATGCAATATCACTTTCAATCAACACGTCGTGCAATATCATAAAATATGGATTAGGGATAGATACATTGTTTAAATGGAAGCTAAAATTACGAAATGTAATAATATAAGTATTTAACAGTTTATAAATATGTATTATTTTGTCTTATTGAACAGAAGGCAAAAATGGAATGAAAAAATATCTATAAAAGTAACGTATAGACGTATGATTTTTATTGTATCACATTAATTGTTTTAATTAAATTGAAATTTATATTGGACTTTTGAAGTATGTATAATAAGTAAATAATTTGCACTAGGAGGGACGGTGCAATATTTATCTAAGGGAGGGGTCAGTAAAAAGTATATCCATATTTCAAAGACATCTATTCGCCTGTTAATACTAATTATTAAAAAGTTTTTGCTCCGATGTGACTTTGTAAATTGTATTAGTACTTTAATAATATAATTTTATATCTTACAAAGTTAAAAAAATAGTTGGCGCCTCGCCAAAGTTCTGCTCAAAAATACCTTATCATCCCGCTATTTATTAGCCAGAAAAAGGTTGGGGTTGTTGATATTGCACCGCCCCATCTATCAGGTACACATTGCACAGTTAATAACGTCTTTGAAGATTTGACATGATGGTGATATAAATAAACTAAACGCCATAAAAATAAACAAACAAATAACAAATTTATCTAAGTAAACAATAGAACATAAATTGCCCATGGTTGTCACGTTTTTGTCAATTTGTCAAATTTAGATAAATTGAACAAACTTTTTAAACCCCAAGATATCATCACACTAATAGGACTTACAGCTTTTCTACTTCTTTTTATTTGATCTTTGTTTTTTGTATGTGTGTATCTGTGCGTCTAAGTGTGTGTGTGTGTCGTTTTACACTGCTGTCATTTTACCTGCCAAAGGATGTGGGTTCTCACCGGGTTCGCTGCTTTCTCCCTAAATAAGAACTGGACGTTGATATATAATTAAAACAATAATGACAAAGTTGCAAAACGCCATCAAAACAAACAAACAATGTCCCAGAGGGTACACTCGTTATACGTGCGATTTCTATATGAGCGTCAGTTCGTTTTTCTGGATCTATAAAAATCCAGACAGCGTCTGGCTAATATCTTATACTAGTATTCCGTTAAAACACGACTGTTACATTTCAACAAATTGCAACTTTTTTGTTAAATATGCCTCAGCAAGGCTTTACTTATTTCAGCCAATTAATATTACCATCCGTAAAACATACCTTTCTGAAAAATATTTCCTTTGTGTTTTAGGTTCGTTAATATATTAAAAATGTTTCTAACCGGAAGTTGCTTTTCTGTCATTTAAATGTAGTAATGTTTGAAATTAACTACTATAATTATAATATATCTAATTTCTATTATTGCTTTGTTTTTTTCATTAACTACTATATATCTAATTTCTATTTTCCACAAATTTTCTTGTCATTATACTGTTCTCAAACGGACAACACAGATACCCATGGTCACATGCTAAGCGAAATTTTCTATTTGAAAGCTAATATACTGGATGAAAGTTTAGCTCATCTGCTACAATATCACAAATTTTTAATTATAGTCATGACGATCTATACTGATCAATTTTTGTAAACATTTTGTTTTCTACTCCATACAAATTGGTCTGTGTTTATACATGGCATAAACTGATAAATAATATATATAATTTATAATAATTTATACTATAACAAAACCACAAATGTTCTTTGCTTTATTTTAGCACAGTTATCTTCATCTAACCATATATGTATGACTGTGCTTGCTATAAAAAGAAATAATGTTATTCAAACACAGATTTTATATTTCATGCGGGTCTATCATGAAGATGTGTCATTTTTATAAACATCGTTAGTTGTACAGTCCTCAATAAATATAAAGTTTCAAAAAGTAAAAGTAATAACACTTTTGAAAGAAAAAGAACAAAATACACCGATAACATACATAAAAACATAAAGACGAACCTTTCCGGCCAACGAAAAAAAACCTATGCACTATTATTTAGGAAAAAGACGACCAAGTACAAGTGAGCTCAGGCGCACTCATATGTGCTCATTGAGTCATCTAATCAAAACACCAGAAACACGAACGTTGTAATGATAAGATAACAACATACTGGTATTTGTTTAATGTTTCTCTTTTGGGCGTTCTGATTGCATGTCAGATAAAAAAATTATTAAAGGATATCATGAAGGTTGTTGGTTTACGAGAGAAATTGTAACTTTCAGTCGCTTATATAATAACGTTCAGTTTAAATTGGGTGGGAAGCTTAAGTAAGCGGTAAAGTCCCCTCGCCGACCATTCGCATGAAAACTGGCAATTCTTGTCAATTAAAGTTGGAGGCAAGCCCGTTCTTTCTGCAGCAAGGCTCGAACCAGCAACTACAGCACTAACAGGAACTAGTAGAAGACCAAATACATTAACCTGACACTTTTAATTGTTAAAACTATATCAACAAATGAAACTAAGAATAACCGTTCCACCTGTGATATTTTCTCTGAAGATACCGTTCGATTTGTGCCCACTCCTGTTCAGATATTTGTTTAGGCCGGAAGTCAGGTAAACTTGGCATACCGCCCGCTACGCCACAGCAACTAGTATCAACACATGTTCGCCGTACACAGGAACAGTCACATGTCTGCTTGCAAAAGGCACACACAGCTCCAAATATCGGTTCTGCATGTGTTCTTGGTGTCGTGGTTTTACCTTAAAAATAAATATTTTACAAGTTTCTGTTTTGTTTTAATGGTGTTTTAACGTCACTATCAGCAATTTCTCAGCTTTATCATGGCATCCAGTTTTTATTGGGGGAGTAGGCCAGAGTACCCAGAGAAAACCCCAGACCTGCGACAGGAAAACTGGTGAATTGTCATTTAAAAGTGGAGTCGAGTATACCCTGCTGCAGTGAGACAGTGATTAATAGTAGACGAACTATCGTAACCACTAAGCCACCGAGGTCCCCAAACGGACATAGAAACGACAGTAGTAGCAAATGTTCTGTCAATTTTAAATCTTTTTTGAACATATATATAGGATCTTACATTGGTACGAGTGGATTATCGGATTTCTCCAATCGAGATAGTTAAATTATGGAATTTTAAGTCCGAGCCTTGGCGAGGACTTAAATTTCCATAATTTAACTATCGAGATTGGAGAAATCCGATAATCCACTCGTACCAATGTAAGATTCTGTTTCTCTAATTTTAAAAAGTAGTAAATTTGCGAAACGAAGTACAAATTCTCCCAACCCCAATTTTACGTTCATGGCGGTAAATTGAAGGTGTTTTGTTTATGACGTCATGAGTTCTTATTGTGACGTTATTATTTTTAACCAATCAAATGCTGAGGACAACAAATTCACTAGTGACGAGAAATATTTTTTCCACACCGGTCAAGCGGTTGAAATATTACGTCAAACTTAGAGAAAATAAATTACAGTACTGTTACAACTGTGATTTTAACAAATGAATTAATATAATCAGACACAAGTAATATATCAGGAGAGAATGTCTCTAATTCATGTTGGATAACTAAGACTTAAACTCCGTAGTTTAAATCAATCTTTCTACTTTCCATAAACATAAACAAAAATTTCTTATTCAGGCATGTTGGGACGTATTAAAATTATGATAAAGACCAAACAATTCGAGTTGCTATAGCTTCCGGAGCAGAGCTAACATATAAATACAATCGTGATGGCGAAAACTGAGATTCGTGTGAACTAAATATTAGATGACATTAAAAGAAATCCACCTCAAAACCTTGTGGTGTTCGTGAATATATATAATATAATAACTATAAATACACATGTTTGAAGTTGTTTGAAATAGATTTGTTATATCGTATTTTTCACCCCACCCCCAAATCCATGTCCAAATAATTATAACCGCATAAGGTTTAAATCTTACCGTTACCATTGTCGCCATAGCCATATCCGATAGGATTTCTGGCCATATATGAAGTGAATACTCCATTAACGAGAAACAGGAGGACGAAATTCAGACAACCTGTTTGTTTCATATTTCACACCACGACTAATATATATATATCTGAATAAAATTAGAAATTTAACGTCAGTAAAACTGTGACAGCATGGCCTTAAGATGGAAATAGACTTATAGCCCCCACTGTATTTTAATCGTTTTTCAATAGCAGTCGTAACGAAAGGTATCCAAAGTGTTCAAGAAAACTTTGAAAACACATTTATTAATATTTGCTTTATAATGCTTTAACTTATTTATCCACAGAAATTTAAAACCCCGGCTTTCTCCTCGTGTAGCCATAAAACCATACGGTAATTCTTCTTAATTTCTAATCAATTGACCTGCACTAGGTAAATATGTTCCTGACTATTTACTATATTAAGGCGCTTTGTGGCCTCGGCTTGTCTCTTATACAGCCTTTACTAAATGTATAACAATTAACATTTAAACGAACGTAAGTAGGAGCTTTAAAATAATGCAGCTATATTAACTGTTTCTTTTTATGTTAATAGTTCTTTGTGATACACGACATATGTGGATAAATCATTAAATCGACAGATCCTATATAGTCTTGGACTTCATTGACAGACTGATTGATATTTAACACGCAACCATATAATATTGCAAATTATGACGTCAGAGGCCTTTGACCAGACATACACTTGAACGTACATAAAAGGAATCGCAATGATTATAGATAGGTCTTTAAAATAACGACTGATGAAACTTAGTATTAGGTTATTTTGGTTTAGAAACTACCATATAAAGTAACGTTTCAAGGTTATAAGGACATCTACGGTCAGATAAGACGTTAAACTGGTCCCAAGTTAAAGTATTCTAATAGAGTAGGCGTTCTTTATGATGCATCCACATTTCTGAAAGCTAGAATATACAGTATTCTAAGAGAGTAGGCGTTTTCGATACTGCCTCCACCTCTCTGAATGCTAGAGTATAGAGTATTATAAGAGGTAAGGCTTTCTCGATACTGCCTCCACCTCTCTGAAAGCTAGAGTATACAGTATTCTTAGAGAGTAGGCGTTCTCGATACTGCCTCCACGTCTCTGAAAGCTAGAGTATACAGTATTCTTAGAGAGAAGGCGTTCTCGATACTGCCTCCACCTCTCTGAAAGCTAGAGTATACAGTTTTCTTAGAGAGTAGGCGTTCTCGATACTGACTCTACATTTCTGAGAGCTAGAGTATACAGTATTATAAGAGGGAAGGCGTTCTCGATACTGCCTCCACATTTCTGAAAGCTAGAGTGTACAGTATTATAAGATGAAAGGCGTTCTCGATACTGCCTCTTCCTCTCTGAAAGCTAGAGTATACAGTATTCTTAGAGAGTAGGCGTTCTCGAAACTGCCTCCACCTCTCTGAAAGCTATAGTATACAGTATTCTTAGAGAGAAGGCGTTCTCGATACTGTCTCCACCTCTCTGAAAGCTAGAGTATACAGTATTCCTAGAGAGTAGGCGTTCTCGATACTGCCTCCACATTTCTGAAAGCTAAAGTATACAGTATTATAAGAGGGAAGGCGTTCTCGATACTGCCTCAACATTTCTGAAAGCTAGAGTATACAGTATTATAAGAGGGAAGGCGTTCTCGATACTGCCTCCACCTCCCTGAAAGCTAGAGTATACAGTATTCTTAAAGAGTAGGCGTTCTCGATACTGCCTCCACATTTCTGAAAGCTAGAGTATACAGTATTATAAGAGGGAAGGCGTTCTCGATACTGCCTCCACATTTCTGAAAGCTAGAGTATACAGTATTATAAGAGGGAAGGCGTTCTCGATACTGCCTCCACATTTCTGAAAGCTAGAGTATACAATATTATAAGAGGAAAGGCGCATGATACTGCCTCCACCTCTCTGAAAGCTAGAGTATACAGTATTCTTAGAGAGTAGGCGTTCTCGATACTGCCTCCACATTTCTGAAAGCTAGAGTATACAGTATTATAAGAGGGAAGGCGTTCTCGATACTGCCTCCACCTCTCTGAAAGCTAGAGTATACAGTATTCTTAGAGTGTCGGCGTTCTTGATACTGCCTCCACATTTCTGAAAGCTAGAGTATCAAGTATTTTAAGAGAGTAGGCGTTCTCGATACTGCCTTCACCTCTCTGAAAGCTAGAGTATTCTAAAGAGTAGGCGTTCTTGATACTGCCTCCACCTCTCTGAAAGCTAGAGTTTTCTAAAGAATAGGCGTTCTTGATACTGCCTACACCTCTCTGAAAGCTAGAGTATACAGTATTCTTAGAGAGAAGGCGTTCTCGATACTGCCTCCACCTCTCTGAAAGCTAGAGTATACAGTATTATAAGATGAAAGGCGTTCTCGATACTGCCTCTACCTCTCTGAAAGCTAGAGTATACAGTATTCTTAGAGAGTAGGCGTTCTCGATACTGCCTCCACATTTCTGAAAGCTAAAGTATACAGTATTATAAGAGGGAAGGCGTTCTCGATACTGCCTCAACATTTCTGAAAGCTAGAGTATACAGTATTCTCAGAGAGTAGGCGTTCTCGAAACTGCCTCCACCTCTCTGAAAGCTAGAGTATACAGTATTCTTAGAGAGAAGGCGTTCTCGATACTGCCTCCACCTCTCTGAAAGCTAGAGTATACAGTATTCTTAGAGAGTAGGCGTTCTCGATACTGCCTCCACATTTCTGAAAGCTAAAGTATACAGTATTATAAGAGGGAAGGCGTTCTCGATACTGCCTCAACATTTCTGAAAGCTAGAGTATACAGTATTATAAGAGAGAAGGCGTTCTCGATACTGCCTCCACCTCCCTGAAAGCTAGAGTATACAGTATTCTTAAAGAGTAGGCGTTCTCGATACTGCCTCCACATTTCTGAAAGCTAGCTAGAGTATACAGTATTATAAGAGGGAAGGCGTTCTCGATACTGCCTCCACATTTCTGAAAGCTAGAGTATACAATATTATAAGAGGAAAGGCGCATGATACTGCCTCCACCTCTCTGAAAGCTAGAGTATACAGTATTCTTAGAGAGTAGGCGTTCTCGATACTGCCTCCACATTTCTGAAAGCTAGAGTATACAGTATTATAAGAGGGAAGGCGTTCTCGATACTGCCTCCACCTCTCTGAAAGCTAGAGTATACAGTATTCTTAAAGTGTCGGCGTTCTTGATACTGCCTCCACATTTCTGAAAGCTAGAGTATCAAGTATTTTAAGAGAGTAGGCGTTCTCGATACTGCCTTCACCTCTCTGAAAGCTAGAGTATTCTAAAGAGTAGGCGTACTTGATACTGCCTCCACCTCTCTGAAAGCTAGAGTTTTCTAAAGAATAGGCGTTCTTGATACTGCCTACACCTCTCTGAAAGCTAGAGTATACAGTATTCTTAGAGAGTAGGCGTTCTTGATACTGCCTACACATTTCTGAAAGCTAGAGTATACAGTATTATAAGAGGGAAGGCGTTCTCGATACTGCCTCCACCTCTCTGAAAGCTAGAGTATACAGTATTCTTAGAGAGTAGGCGTTCTCGATACTGCCTCCACATCACTGAAAGCTAGAGTACACAGTATTCTTAGAGAGAAGGCGTTCTCGATACTGCCTCCACCTCTCTGAAAGCTAGAGTATACAGTATTCTTAGAAAGTAGGCGTTCTCGATACTGCCTCCTCATTTCTGAAAGCTAGAGTATACCGTATTATAAGAGGGAAGGCGTTCTCGATACTGCTTCCACCTCTCTGAAAGCTAGGGTATACAGTATTATAAGAGAGAAGGCGTTCTCGATACTGCCTCCACCTCTCTGAAAGCTAGAGTATGCAGTATTGTTAGAGAGAAGGCGTTCTCGATACTGCCTCCACATTTCTGAAAGCTAGAGTACACAGTATTCTTAGAGAGTAGGCGTTCTCGATACTGCCTCCACTTCTCTGAAAGCTAGGGAATACAGTATTATAAGAGGGAAGGCGTTCTTGATACTGCCTCCACATTTCTGAAAGCTAGAGTACACAGTATTCTAAGAGAGTAGGCGTTCTCGATAATGCCGCCACCTCTCTGAAAGCTAGAGTATACAGTATTCTTAGAGAGAAGGCGTTCTCGATACTGCCTCCACATTTCTGAAAGCTAGAGTACACAGTATTCTAAGAGAGTATGCGTTCTCGATACTGCCTCCACCTCTCTGAAAGCTAGAGTATACAGTTTACTTGCTGATCGCTGGATTTTAACGGACCTTTGGACAACCATATTACTTCGGCGCCTCAATAATTTTTACCGCCCTCGTTTTTTTTAAAAATTAGTTTTTGGTTTCGCCACATTATTTACATTTTCTTATTTTCCCAAACCTAATTTTATGCTTGTTGGTTACCAGAGTCGGTTTGGTTAAATTTTTTCTTTTTTCCTGGCGTTCCTCTATTTTCTATTTTTACATTTATCAAGATGCAAAATATGTTTTAAATTTAAATAAAAGCCATAAGGCTACGTTGAATTGTATAGCGAAAGGTAATTAACATTGAAGAGTTTAATGCAATAGGCTGTTTTTGATTAAGACATATTGTCTTGTGTGAAAAGTGCGACTGTCAACCAGACACTTAGTAAAGCAAGCACTTAGTTCTGAACAGGTACTAGAGGTTTACTGTTATCATTTTTATTACATTTCTGGTGTATATAATACATTTAACATGGTTTCTCTCCAGTCAAGTGCCACTATGTCTCTGGATAAGGTTCGAGTGGACGAAAGTACAATACTTGATAGACTATTAGGACAGAATGCAGTGTACCTGAGGCCAATACTGCTAAATCCATAAAAACATAGTAGGTACCCGGCTATTGGTTAAGTTATTAACGGCTGAAGGTTACATCGATGTAAATTGTTTAAGCTTTCACGCTACCATGATTAAGATCTACAAGTAAGGGAGGAAACCTTTGCACGAATCTACGAGGCAAAACTTGTGTGCTGGGTATCGTATCTGGCGTAATGGTATTATCCCACCCGCCACCAAGCACATTGCAATAACATCTTTTGATGTTACAGTGTACAGCGGAAATTAGAAGAACCGAATGTCCTGTAAATCTAACATTTTAGCATTTTTGTGAGACGGAATGTAAAGTTATATCGGTCTTGCGATGATGACCGTGATTCTAACCAAAATTTAGGATGCTTCATGCCTGACAATGGCTCTAAGGCAGATTTATAAACATTTAAAGTATTACGCGAATTCATTGAGGGTTTTTTTACTAGGTATTTGTCATGTTTAACTTGCTGCCTAGAAACGCTTAAATGATCGATGACTATATGACAGTTCCGCAATGCATGAATCCTGCATGTCTTAGAATTGGTGGAAAGGAACAAAAATTGACCTTATATTTGTTATTAGAGTTGGTCGTGGACTGATTGATGGTGTTCAATAAAGAAAATACGAGCAATAAATAATATTTTTGTATAAACAAATTGTACGAGAATACTGACTTTTAATTGGCTAGAAATTATTTTCCACCAGAAAATGAAAGAAAAAAATCTCCGTTTTCGTGTGACATAATATATTACACCGTAACACTTAGTTTGTGTGTAATCTGTTTCAAAAATAAAAAAGAAGCAAATTAAATTGTCGAGTGTATTGTAATGTTTGAATCTATTAATATTATATTCAATGTGCATAACGGAAATTTTCATGGAAAGAATATTTTTGTAGTTAATCCTTATGTCATTAAAACACGCTTGAATTTATTTAATTTATTAACGCATATGACTTGCGTATTGAAAAATTATCTTGACAGGAAATTAAAATTGATCAATGCATTTAATCCCTCTAATTAACCAGATTTATTCTCGGTCCAACGAATAGATGAACTGATAAGGTCTACCCAACCATTGACGGTTCGACGGGCCGATAAGGTCTATCCAGCCATTGACGGATCGAAGGGCCGATGAGGTTTATCCAACCATTGACGGATAGACGGGTCAATAAGGTCTATCCATCCATTGACGAATAGACGGGCTGATAAGGTCTATCCAACCATTGACGGATAGACGGCAGATAAGGTCCATCCAACCATTAACGGATCGACGGGGCCGTAGAATTGATGCCATATAAATATTCACGTTGTCCAATCAAATCAGAATTCACGTTGCAACAAGAATTGCACAACACGTGTCTTTAATATCGATTAATAACAATCTGACCCTGCGTATTTATATAATCATAATCAAACAGGTGTCAGGTGTGCTTAGTCACCATGCAAATCGCCATTCGACGTCATATGAAAAAAACTGTTATGGAGTGTAAACCGTTTGACGAATAGACGGGCTGATAAGGTCTATCCAACCATTGACGGATAGACGGCAGATAAGGTCCATCCAACCATTAACGGATCGACGGGGCCGTAGAATTGATGCCATATAAATATTCACGTTGTCCAATCAAATCAGAATTCACGTTGCAACAAGAATTGCACAACACGTGTCTTTAATATCGATTAATAACAATCTGACCCTGCGTATTTATATAATCATAATCAAACAGGTGTAAGGTGTGCTTAGTCACCATGCAAATCGCCATTCGACGTCATATGAAAAAAACTGTTATGGAGTGTAAACCGTTTGACGAATAGACGGGCTGATAAGGTCTATCCAACCATTGACGGATAGACGGCAGATAAGGTCCATCCAACCATTAACGGATCGACGGGGCCGTAGAATTGATGCCATATAAATATTCACGTTGTCCAATCAAATCAGAATTCACGTTGCAACAAGAATTGCACAACACGTGTCTTTAATATCGATTAATAACAATCTGACCCTGCGTATTTATATAATCATAATCAAACAGGTGTGCTTAGTCACCATGCAAATCGCCATTCGACGTCATATGAAAAAAACTGTTATGGAGTGTAAACCGTTTGAAGTGAGACAGGTTTCGCTTGTGTTCAACAATTAGCAGATAAACATTAGGAAACATGTGTCACAGTCAATAGGGCGATTGATACGACCACGGCAAGTCGACAAAAAATGTATGTTAGATTTGGTATAAAGGTTTAGATTAGACGAATGCACTTCTGGCGTAGTAATTTTTATAACCTTGGTATCTTTCAAGACATTTTAATTGCAGCTACTGGGTCGTTACGTCTGCTGGTATACTGTTGGGCCGAGTGTTTACGTTGTCCAGTAGTCTCCCTTTGTTGCTGACAAAAGTGTTATTAATTCATTCAGTAATAAGGTCATTGTCCAATTTAACTGCCCGTAAATTCCGAACATGCTTTAAATCTAAGGGTTTTCTACTTGAAAGTTCTAGATACCTTAGCAGGATTTACTGTTAAGTTCTGAAAGTTTGATGATAAAAGCTTTACATCATCGTAATAATACAGATTTTGATTATTTTTTAGTTTAGCGTCACTGATAAGTCTTGATTAGATGAAGCGCGATTTTTTTTTAGAAAATTGTACACATTACCCTTGTTAGAAATGCAAGTCGCTTCGTAAATAATTTCATATTTGCTTTTTGAAAAACTCGAACAAGTCAGCTATCGGAATATCAGGTTGTTTCTATTTACTCCCCCATTCACAATTTTTCAGTATTCTTTTCGATCCGAAGACTTCATTTTCTTGATCTTGTTTTTCATGTCTTTGCGAAATGTTTTACAACTTATGTCCATCGTTATTTTAGATCGCTTTTCCGCTTCATCGACTTTTCTTTTTCAGACCCGGGAACTTTTTCTTTTCTATTTTTTTAAGGGAAGGTATATGTTGCCAAAATAATGCCATCTTGCATTCAATTTTGAACCATATAACATTCTCTTTAGTGAGTCAGACTCTAAAATTTCATTATAAGTTGACAATCATTCTCTAAATCCCAAGATTATTTCTAACGATTTTTGGCCGGATTTCACAGAGTGAAAATCCGGGTTATAATATGGTGAATGTCGGGCGGGCGGGAAAAAAGTTTCGTAACAGTTTTCTCAGCAACTACTTATCACATTCTCTTGAAATTTGCTACATTTCCTGTTTAACGAAATCAGGCCATTTCGGCCTTCGAAGGATTTTCTTACTTTTTTTTGCCTGTTTTTATTACAAAAATATAACCGGGTAATCCAATATTATCTAAATCGTCGGTTTTCGTGACATTTAAACAGAAAATGTAACGGTTACAAATTAGTTCACATAATTCTGGATATTGCATGCGAGTTTTGATACCACAATAATTGATTTAATGATAATTAAATTCACAGAATCTGAAGTCTGACAATTGACAATATCACCTTTGTGTAAAGATAAAAAGAGCTCTCGTTACTTGAGTCATGAGTTGTTACTTGTATCTTGATATGTTTGTTTGTTAGTTTGTTTGTTTTGATGGTGTTTAACACCACTTTCAGCAATTTTTCAGCTATATCATGGCGTCCAGTTTTTATTGGGGGAGGAAGCCGGAGTACCCGGAGAAAACCCCCGACCTGCGGTAGGAAAACTGGCAATCCTTGTCAATTAAGATTAGAGTCGAGTACACCCTGCCTGCATAACTTGATATGACCTGAGTCTGTGTCATTAGTTATGTTATTGTTTACCTTAGAAATTTGACCATTATAATTATTAACATCACGGACACAAAGATCAACTAAGTTGTTATTTAAAAGTACATCATTATCAATAGATACATCACAGCTATCATCAGATAAAAGTTCAACATTTTTATAAGTACAGATTATAGTGTTATTTAAACCTATCTCGTAAACAACAGTCTTCTCTATGGCTTTCCTAGTAACGGATAGAAGTGGTCGATTTTGTTTTGTTTGAATGGTGTTTTAACGCCACTTTCAGCAATTTTTCAGCTATATCATGGCGTCAAGGTTTTATTGGGGGAGGAAGCCAGACTACCCGGAGAAAACCCCCGACCTGCGGTTGGAAAATTTGCAATCCTTGTCAATTAAGATTGGAGTCGAGTACACCCTGCCTGCAGTGAGAAGCGAACTCGCTACCTCTGTGTTGACAGACCACGTGATCAAAAGTAGCCGATCTACCTTAACAACTCGGTCCCTATTAAGATTAATGTGTTATTATAAATTTATGTTATATTCTAGTTCAAGCGGCCTCGATGGTCGTGTGGTTAAGGTAGTAAGTCATCTTCTATTAATCACGTGGTCTGTTGACACTGAAGTTGCGGGTTCCGGTCTCACTGAAACAGGGTGTACTTTAAATCTCGTCTTAAAATTTTGTAGCGTTTAGAAGTTTGGCCTCGGTGGCCTATTGGTTAAGGGAGTTAGTCTACCAATCATCACATGGTCTATCAACACTGAGCTTGAGATTGCGGGTTCGAGTCTCACTTTATAAGCAAGGATTGCCAGTTGACAGTCCTTGTCATCAACAGAAATAATGACTTCATAAACAAAACAACTTCCGTTTAACGCCTGTTCAAACCATGTCCTTAGAAATTGGGTTTGGGAGAATTCGTATTTTATTTCGCAAATTTTATTTTCTAATCTCGATCGCCAAGACTCGGACTTAAACCACCATAGTTTAATGATCTCGATTGTAGAAGTCCGATAATCCACTCGTACCAACATAACACCAGATTATTATTTTTAAAAGAGGGGATGAAAGACATTTAACATGATTAAAGGGCAATTGCATGTGTTATTATTATTTAATTAAATTTGTTAGTGGTTTTCGTAATGTTGCTTAATATTTCGTAATGTTTGCTTCATTGAAAGTCAAGACATTAATTGACGATATACGAAGTAACCTGTCGATATGCAAAGACAGGGTATACTTGCATCATATTAAGATGTGTTTTAAAGAGCTGTTAAGAGATAGACCAAAATTGATATACATTTTTAAACAAAAAAATATTTATTTAAAAAATATTTACCTCGTTCGTAAAATTTATAATTTTCAAAGGAAAAACAAGCACAGCATGAAGTCAGTGTAACTATAAGCGACGCTAATCATATATTAGCTAGATCGATGCACTATAAACAACCTTTTGGAAATGATATCAAATACAACATTGGCGATGTAAGCCGCCTATAACATAACTAACATTTAGCTATCGTTGTAATGTTTGGTCAAAGTTGAACTGTTTGGGTACAGAATGTTTTCGGGGATGGAACCTACGAGATGCAAAGCGAGTCGCCAGATAGAAATACTATCGGCAGGGTTTGTCCAATCTCCAAAACAGATGAAACATATCTTCCTACTTCAAAATTCACCTCTTCCACAATAGGAATTTAACTCCTCACCTATTTTATTGATTTGTTACCCTCTATATAGTCTATATAATAGGATTAAACAAAACAAACTGATCAATTGATTTTACATTTTAAATAGTATTTCAATCCTATTGAATACACTCATATAGGTTAAATAAACTAAAAAAAGATAATCGTTTCCATGTTTATTTCGAGATTATCTCAGCTGTATATTATTTGCAAATTTCCCGGAATAAATCAATCTTTCAACCTAATTTTCTTTCAAATGCCAAATGTAAGTTTCGCTTACAATGGCTGCTACGATGTGACGTTGGCCAAAATTCAGTACTCCACATAGGTAGAAGCGTTTTCCCACACTGTCTTGAAGGTCTACATCTGCGGAGTGTTTGTTTTGGTAAACAAGTGTTTGAATTGGTACACCTGTGTTTGTTTTGGTACACATGTTTGCCTTTATACACAAGTGTTTGTTGTGGTAAACAAGTGTTTGAATTGGTACACCTGTGTTTGTTTTGGTACACATGTTTGTTTTTATACACAAGTGTTTGTTTTGGAACACAAGTGTTTGTTTTGATACAGATGTGTTTGTTTTGATACAGATATGTTTGTTTTGATACAGATGTGTTTGTTTTGGTACAGATGTGTTTGTTTTGATACAGATGTGTTTGTTTTGGTACAGATGTGTTTGTTTTGGTACATATGTGTTTGTTTTGGTACATATGTGTTTGTTTTGGTACAGATGTGTTTGTTTTGGTACATATGTGTTTGTTTTGGTTCAGATGTGTTTGTTTTGGTACAGATGTGTTTTTTTGGTACATATGTGTTTGTTTTGGTACATATGTGTTTGTTTTGGTACAGATGTGTTTGTTTTGGTACATATGTGTTTGTTTTGGTACATATGTGTTTGTTTTGTTCATAAGTTTGTTATGATACACAAGTTTGTTATGATACACAAGTTTGTTATGATACACAAGTGTTTGTTTTGCCGGGAACACAAGTGTTTGTTTTGATACAGATGTGTTTGTTTTGATACGATGTGTTGGTTCTGGTACACATGCATTTGTTTTGGTGCACATGTGTTTGTTTTGGTGTACATGTGTTTGTTTTGGTGCACATGTGTTTGTTTTGGTGCACATGTGTTTGTTTTGGTACACATGTGTTACGAAAAGACAATTATAACAAATAAAATAAGTCTTGTTACTAAGATTTATACTTGGCGCATGAACGAATTTGCTAAAACAAAAGTGCTGGACTCTTTTACTAAGATAAGAACATTTTCAATAGGAAAATTGGTCTGTGGACTTTTTTACTGGGAAATTAATTGACAAGGAATAATTGTACTGGTAAACATAAATATATATATTAATTCATTAGACACTTATAAATATCATTTATCTTAACTATGTATCTTTAGTGCATTTCTAAAGATCCAATGTTGAAATACAATCAGATGTTGGGCATATATAAATAGGCAATTATAGATAGAAATTCAAAACAACTATATGCACGCATCTGTATAATTGCTTACAGATCCATTCTGATTGTATGAAAATCGTTGTAATTAAAGCTCAGGTCGCACAAAAACATTGTGTATGTAAATGACATGTTCAACCAAAAGTAACACTAGGCCAGTGAAACTCCGTTTTTTAGCGGACGGATCTGGTCTAGAGGTTACACCTCTGTCTTTACATGCTAGGCGCAGTAGCCATAGATGTTATAAACTGACACGAGTTCGATTCCCGAGGTGGGACGGCTCAAAAATCAAATATGTGTGCACAGATGATTTTCAGAGTGGAAATTACAACGACATTGTTTGGTTAATTCAATAGACACTTATAAATATCATTTATCTTAACTATGTATCTTTAGTGCATTTCTAAAGATCCAATGTTGAAATACAATCAGATGTTGGGCATATATATATATATATATATATATATATATTATATATATATAAATACACGTGTGTTTATTTACCAAAGTCAGTAACTAAACATGCTAAATGTTAAAAATATGTAAAGATCGCACAAACACAAAGTAAATAAATAAATAAATTAATTAATTAATTAATTAATAATAATAATACATTTTTGTCAAATAAATCACATTTAAATTATTCGTGACAGAAAACAAAATAAAGAGCAAACAAACAAATTACGACAAAATAAAGTCTATGAGTCTCCTATCCTCAGTTCGTATGACCGTTTTATAAAGGAGGCAAGACTCTGAGTTTTCTAAAAATGTCGGAGAGAGTATTCTAATTTTATTGTCTTGATCAGAGGTATCTCGAGTTTCTTAATAAGCAGAAGGCATTGCGTATCACATTATAACATATCAGATGGTAACATTATATAACGAAATATAAATTTCCCTAAATGACAATCTCTTTCCTATTACATGAGCTCAATTATTGTACATATTTAAACACTGAAGGTTTCTTCGGATAAATATGATCTTAACCCCTGATTCATAGGACAGTTTATACAAAATGCAAGACATCAAAACAATACAAGAAACTTTATTTAAAGTCGGTTCATCTATAAACATATAACAACATAAGCTCTGTAGAGCTTTTTAACGACATACAAACATAACATTTTATCCCCGTATCAGTATTATTTAACTGAAATTTGATTGGTCAGTTACACGTCTTTACAAAACCATAGAACCTAAAACTCCATTATTTCAAACTAATACCGGACATAAATTCGTTATACACCCTTCGCCTCAGGGCGTACTTGGGACACTTCAGGTTTTAAAATCTCCATATCTACGGATATGAACGTGTATAACTAATAATATTTAAGACATATATTTGTTATGACAGGCATATACTTATACATGTTAAGAAAGCAAGTTATTTTTTGGAAATCATACACATTTGGTAAAAGGCCTGCTTTTCAGAACACTAAAACACCATAATTATATTAGCTAAAAACACTTAAATCATTTTAAGCACAGTTATAAGTTATAAATAAGCTTAAAGCTCAGTTATAAGCACACCTAAAAGCATAAATGTACTTTATCCTCGATGTCATTTTCTGGGGGATTATTTTACTGTTACAAACACACCTCTCACGACGAGATTGCGAGCTTACTTTACTGCGTGACATAAATCATTGTGTTAATTAACCGTATTAGCACACTCAAACTGTAATACTGTTTTCAACGAAAACAAAATATGAATGACTCCCATGTAGCGTTTAATCGGTAGGAAAAACAATAATTGACATTTTAACAACACTATAAACAAAGTAGTTAACATTTCTGTAAACTTCAATGTTTGGCATTTGACAAAAAGCAGATGGCATTCGAGATCACGAGACTCGTTTTCCCGGAATGGTCAACATGATTGTTGTCACATATTAAGTTTACAATATTATTGCTGAGTCATTCGCGGTCACGTGTCACCACCAAATCATAGCGCAGTTCAAATAGTTCAAATACGCAAATACTAGAATTTATCAATAAAATGTCATTTACTAATCATTCGAATCGGGATTTTGAGAAAAGGGACTTGAAATCACGTGTTTTTTAATGTTTTGAAATCTCAATACCATAATTAAATCATTCATTTAATGAGAAACTGTAAAAATATAATTATCGATTTACAAACAAACAATTAACATTATTCGCAATAAAAGGAAAACAAAAGATAAAAGGCACTCCACGGTGTCTAGTCCAATAAACATGTTATCTTCAAAACATGTTTGGTCATTGTATTTAGCAGATTTATGAAATTTGTGAATTTGACACATTGGCTTAGGGCCCGACCAATTTTCACATCAGGGCCTGACTGATTTTCACTCAATAATATTCAAAATTATTCCACCTTATATAAAAAAATGCTGTATTTTCATTGGTTTAGAGCTATGATATTTTTCTGCAAATTTTATACAACGGTATGTGTGAAATGCATGGTCTAAAAATGAAGCACAATTAAATTAACAATTTACATAAATATGGCAGCAACAGCAGACGGCTCAAATAGTCAGCAAAAAAATCCCCACTGGCACAAAAACAAAAATTTCAATTTGGATTTTAAAATGTCAAAAGGATGTTTAAACTTAATTCATTTGCATCTGGACGTCCTAAATATTCAGGTATTTCATAGTCAACAGTTTTGGGAGATCTGTTATAGGATTAATAATAAGTATTTGAAATTAGTGCCTCAACTATACTGTTATTACATAAAGGGAAAAATACTAACTGGAATTAAAGAAATATATCATGCTAGTGTGTGGTATTTACTAAAATACTGCTTTTGAGGCTGGTAAAGATATCATTCACATTACGGCCATTTATTTCTATATCTCCACTGTTCACACTGTTTTAAGATATTTCCCACGCAAACTCTGTATTTTGTTTTACGTAATGACATAATTTTATCAATGCCGTCTATATATTAACGGCATTTAAGAAAAAAAAATGTGTTGAGGTATAATTACTCATACCATGTCAAATATTTCACGTGAGATTTAATTTGATGGTCATAAAACCTCTTATATAAAGTCCTGGAACAGTTTTGGATCTTTATTTAGCGTTGCAGCAGTTTTTTAGCTGTACCCTGGCATCCAGTTTTTACTGGGGGAAAAGCTGGAGTACCAGGAGAAAAACCCGACCGTTCATAGGAAAACTGGCAATCATTGTCAATTAAGACTGGAGTCGAGCGTGTCATGTCCGCGCAGTGAGACTCGAACCAACAATCTCAGTGTTGATAGAGAACACGACCATACCACTTGACCACCGTAGCCCTGCAAAAATGGGAGAAGGTTTAAAACAATAATATGATAAATAGAAAATTGTTCTGTTGATGTATAGCGTTCACCGTCGCGTGTTGTTTATATATCACAGCTGACCATATATACACGTCTTTTGTACTATGGCAATCATTGTCAATTAAGACTGGAGTCGAGCGTGTCATGTCCGCGCAGTGAGACTCGAACCAACAATCTCAGTGTTGATAGAGAACACGACCATACCACTTGACCACCGTAGCCCTGCAAAAATGGGAGAAGGTTTAAAACAATAATATGATAAATAGAAAATTGTTCTGTTGATGTATAGCGTTCACCGTCGCGTGTTGTTTATATATCACAGCTGACCATATATACACGTCTTTTGTACTATGGCAATCATTGTCAATTAAGACTGGAGTCGAGCGTGTCATGTCCGCGCAGTGAGACTCGAACCAACAATCTCAGTGTTGATAGAGAACACGACCATACCACTTGACCACCGTAGCCCTGCAAAAATGGGAGAAGGTTTAAAACAATAATATGATAAATAGAAAATTGTTCTGTTGATGTATAGCGTTCACCGTCGCGTGTTGTTTATATATCACAGCTGACCATATATACACGTCTTTTGTACTATGGCAATCATTGTCAATTAAGACTGGAGTCGAGCGTGTCATGTCCGCGCAGTGAGACTCGAACCAACAATCTCAGTGTTGATAGAGAACACGACCATACCACTTGACCACCGTAGCCCTGCAAAAATGGGAGAAGGTTTAAAACAATAATATGATAAATAGAAAATTGTTCTGTTGATGTATAGCGTTCACCGTCGCGTGTTGTTTATATATCACAGCTGACCATATATACACGTCTTTTGTACTATGGCAATCATTGTCAATTAAGACTGGAGTCGAGCGTGTCATGTCCGCGCAGTGAGACTCGAACCAACAATCTCAGTGTTGATAGAGAACACGACCATACCACTTGACCACCGTAGCCCTGCAAAAATGGGAGAAGGTTTAAAACAATAATATGATAAATAGAAAATTGTTCTGTTGATATATAGCGTTCACCGTCGCGTGTTGTTTATATATCACAGCTGACCATATATACACGTCTTTTGTACTATTTTTAATGATATCTACTTAGGTCTTTCGTACCAATCTTCCAATAAGCCGAGATGTGCCAGTATGACCATGGAAGAATAACATAATATCTGAAAATGCCTGAAATTTCTTTCTAAATAAGCTTAGTCCTGCTATCAAATCCAATTCATGTCATTCAGGAAATCAAATCAAATTAATGTCTTTCCTTTTTCTATATATTCTCTACATGGTACCATAAAACGACATGATATAGTCAAAGAAAGACAACTCAAATTATATTGTATGTCAAAAAGCTCAGAACTTTATTGTAATATTTCTTTATTATTTAATAATTTGTTTGTTTGTTTGAAGGATGTTTCACGCCACTGTCAGCAATTTTTCAGTTATATCATGGCGTCATTTGTATTAAGAGAGGAAGTATGAGTACCAGAAGAAAACCCCCGACCTCACACCGATCAACCGACTTATATTTTGGTGAGAAGATGTATGACACGATGAAAAAAGATATAAACAAGTTAAGACCTATACGTATACAGATGACTTTTTCCAACGCTACGTTTAAAACTCACTGTGTCAAATATAGTGTAGTAAAAAATTATTTGGCATATATTTGTCCATTAACATATTCAATCGTTTTAACTAATGTTTTCATTTGTTATCTGAAAATAGGTTCCAAAGGTACTGGCATCACAAATTTAAACAAATAAATGCAAAATTTACGCTTCTACACAATATATTGTATCCAGTGTTTTTGTTCAAAAGGACATATATCCAACGTTTTTTCTGACCCCAAAATTATTCTTTCAATTGCAATTTATTAGGAGTTTGAATCATTTTTCTTCACGCATTTACTGAAAAAATGACACGGAAAAAATCAGCTCATCTTTTTATAATGACACGACGAATAAAAGTTCCTCGGCACGATTGAAAACAGCCACGTATTTCTTAAGTGATTAGTTTTATACTTCCACATGGGGCATTTCAATAACATTTTACAACTAATGTCTGTATATCATTGAATATTATACAAAAAGTCTACAACTGTTAATACAATAGGACTATTATGTATACATTCTTGACACAAATCACTAGACATGGAAAAAGGTAACAAGCAGCGGAGCAGCTTTGTAATTCATCTTAAAACCATAGTCAGCGAGGAATTAAACATAGAGTAAATGCTCTCATTTAGACAATCCCAGAGCAGGGCTTAAGCGGAAATCAGTGTTATATGTCGATAACGCTCTACATATGAGTTCTCACCTATCAACAAATAACACATAACGAACAAGATTTTGTACAAATATTTCCTACTTGTATAAATAATTATTACTATGTCGACATTAAATAGTATAACGGATCCATCTACTTGGTAGGTCAGTATATTGATGTCAAACTTTTTTTTACAAATTATAAGGTATGAATTTAGGCAAACATTATCAAATGTGCTGCCTACAATCAGGAACCTATATACTAGTCCAGCTTCAATTTATAATAAAGACGAAGAGCGAGAAATTTAAGGTTAATTAGCGTACAAATGAGAGTTAAATCTCAAGAATTAATACATCATATATAACTGTAACACGAATACTGCCTATGTCTAATAATTTTTAACAATATCGGTTGCAAATATTTTGAGAATTCCACAGTAATCATTTACATAAAAACAGAAAAGGAAAACGTGTAAGACATGTAGTTACTAAGGACAATATTATATCATTCAAACAGACCGCGAGATTTACCTTCATTGACCGAATCATACATAATTTTCATCGCGTATTACCCCTGCAGACACCTAAAGATACACAGCAAAGAATCTACCAAACTGGTTAGAGAATACTTACACAAATGTACACTGTTTTATTACAATTATTTATATTTATGGTTTAATTACCCGTTTTCTTTCATTGTTAATTGTAATAAATGAAAAATAAATAATGATAAACAATCAAACAAACACAAATCAAAACACCCTGCCTTTAACGATGTCATATAATAGTGTCTTTATTTTTATGTCAACGCCCCAAATGCGAAGGCCACCTTCGCCTTTAGACGGTGACATAAAAATTCAGTTTTGCAGAAAGTACGAACGTCGACATTTATTTTGTCACTCTTTTTGGGTTTTCTTCAATCAAAATAGTTTGCTGATTGATATGGTGATTTGTGCAAACGAATAGTACGTTATAGGCTGTTATCAGACAGTACCCTACTTCTTGTTGGCCCATGTGCATTACAATGATTCTAGTTTAACATTAAACCCCTTCTGGAAATTGGAACGGTTCAATATTTGGCGATTCGTACTAATAGGCAGTAAGTTCTGCACAAATCTCACTGTCGACCCTCTACTTTCTGCTTGCAGCTTATTATATTGAACAATTTCGTCAAACGTTTCTCGTGTTTCGTTTATCGTACTATGGTTGGATATTTCATATTATTGTTTATACTAATGGATTGTATACGATTTAAAACCCTGGTACTTATTTGTCAATCAAAACAAAATGCGAATCGACTTGTCAAAGTTGAAAGTCTAAGGTCTACAACGATGATAGGAGACCCATTGTCTAGCAATTATCTACCCACATGGCATATATGAAAAGCTTAGCCTATATCAGCGAAGATCGGGGTCTTCTCTGGGTACTCAGGCTTCCACTCCCATTAAATTTATTAAAGACATCATACAGCTGATAAATTGCTTAAATGCATTAAAAACCATTCATACAAACAAACAAACAGTCAAACAATTATTTTAAAAGTTATACCGTGCGCGAAACAATGACTAAAAAGGCATTGATGTTATCCTGGTGGGGGGGGGGGGGGGTCAAATTTCGAAGTTAAATATCCCGGACACGAAGCAGTCACTCAAAAGGCAATGATGTGACCTTGGGGGTCAAATTTTAAATTAAATATCAACACCTATGGCATGCGAAACATCGATAAGTTATAATCTACCCACATGCCAAATATCAAAAAGCCTACCTAAAAAAAGTTATATCCCGGACAAGATTTTTAATGGCTGCACGGACGAACACACAACAATATGTCGACCTTCTTTTGCCTCTTTTACCAAAAACCCAATATATACCTCCTAAAAATAAAAAGTGTTATGTAATACTAGATAAAGCTATCTTACATATCCTAAACGTGTATTAGTATGCGATTTGCAGTGTCACATAAATTTGGCTGAAAATATCAGTCTTAAAGGAGAAGAAAAGAAAAAAGAAGATGATGTAAAATTACCAGACAAAAAACAATATGTCTCCCATTTATCTTCGTTTGGTATACATAATAAAATAAGAGTTGCATACAAATACAAAGATATTTTGAAAGCTTTTCTGCAAATGTTATTGTGTGCCGCAATTTGTTCATTTAATATTTTATGCACAGTAATCAAAATTAATTTTCCCCATCCTCCTCTTCATGCTTGATATTGACAAGAAAATAAAAAATTACATATATTATTACGTTACGAACTCTTAAAGTGCATACTTATTCAATCGGTTAGCAGAATTTAATACCTTATACAAAGTCATATTTCTTGTTTTAATCATATCATTGAACTGATTTACATCGTATCGTAATTTCTCTGACAGTGCAATTAAAATCAAATTAATATTGTTAATGCATTATGTAAAAGACACATTTTTGGCATCGAGCGAAAGCCAAAGGAATATTCTTTATATTTAAACGGCCGATTTGAAATAATATTATATCATAAAAGGTCATTTTAGCATTTTAATAACTTTATCTGCATTTTTTCGTTTATTTTATAAGATAAGTAAGACAAAAATAAAAGGAAGAGCTTAAAGAACTGAATATATCTATTGCCAAATCTATGCTAAATCGTGTTTTAATATATTTTATTCGCTACAGTAAATTTAAAACATAAAAAAATTTGAAAAACTTAACTACGTTTTCATCGCTTCTAACTTGTTTATATCTTTTTTCATCGTGTCATACATCTTCTCACCAAAATGATATAAGTCGGTTGATCGGTGTGGACCTTCGGTGGGAAAACTGGCAATCCTTGTCAATTAAGATTGAGTCAATCGCACCCTGAGTTAGACTCGAACCGGCAATCTCAGTGTCGACAAACCACGTGATTATTAGTGGACGAACTACTTTAACCACTTGGCCACCGAGGCCCCTTCTTAGTAATTAACAAGTAAGATAAATGATAAATTATCCAATGACTTTACTAAATGTATACAGATTTTCAAGCCAAAATATGAAATGTGAGATCTGTGGCTTTTCAAGTACATGAAAAAACAGGAAGAAAATATAGATGATAAATAACTTATTAGACTAAATATATCAATAGAACAAAAGTATACCCTAACACAAGAGAGAATCTATATATGATATTTTAGACGTCATATAATCGAAAGCGTAATTGATAAAAACATTTATTTATAAAAATTAATATGCATTTATATTCCTGTATCACTATTAATTAATTAATTTAATCTTTTACTTCCCTCTATACAATCATGTACAGACAGGACCAAAGTTTTATTTCGTTCATTATTAAATAATATGGGACTGCCGTATATCTTTTGAAAATTTTAAACAGCGAGAAATGGTCAAGATTTCAGCTTACAAGCTGAAGGGAATGCCATTTGGGCTTTGTGAGCAATACCCACCGGATGTTCTTGCTAAGCGTAAGCAATTGCTTTCGATTCATAAAGAGGCACGCAGTCAAGGTGCTAAAGCGATGAAGATCCGTAACAAGCTCTAAATAAACAATGAACTGTTTGATCCATCGAAATATAAGAAATATGTACCCGCCAAAAATTTAAAAGAACCATATCAAATTAATCAAAATATACGCCCATGGACTCCGAATCTGAAGAAACTTCTATCAAGCAGATAGTCAGTACCAAGAGTTAGGAAAGCGTAGGAGGTGATGTGTCAGCCCGTACAAAAAGTGTCAATCTTAAGCTTTTAGCGTGGAACGTAAATTGCGGTTTACCAAAATAAACTTGAAAAAAAAATCATTTTTAAATTTTATTTGCACATACGATGTTTTTTTTTTAAACAGAATGTTGGTTATAGACACCGATTTTTCCATTGATATTCCTGGTTTTAAATGCCTTATGTATCCCCGACTTAAGTCTAAATCTTTTCAAGGAGGTGGTATTGTTATTTTGATTAAAGATGGCTTTATAAATGTAGTCATTTTTGAAAACTATTTTTGATACCATAGTATGGTTAAAAATTAAAAAGGGAGTTAATAAAAAAGACAAAGATGTATATGTTGCTTGTGTTTATATTCCCCCGGCTAGGTCTACGTACTATAAACTGTATAACTGTGATCTGTTCGATGAATTAGAAAATTGTATTGAACTATATGTTTCACTCGGCGAAGTCGTTCTTGTTGGCGATACAAATATTCGAACTGGGGTATTAGATGACTTTGTTCGCAATGACAACATTCACACGACAGTATTTGTTTACGAATGTTTGTCAATATTTTGTTTCTAACTTTAAAACATTTTCTGACCATGTATTTTTACACATTGAATTTCAACTACTTTGTAACGTTGGTAACCCCATTATATTACCTGAAAATTCGGATGGAACATACGAACGACATGATAAATATAAGTGGAACGACAACTATAAGCAGCAATGTGCGGAATGTTTGCGAGTAAATGCGGACACGATCAATAGGTATCATGACCGGATAAATTTTGAAAGTCAGGCGTCGCTTGACAATTCGTTAACCGACTTCACTAATCTGATGAATGATATAATGTCGCCCTTTTTAAAGAAGGGTTTTCGACCACGTAAAACAAAAAGAACAACGCCTCAAAATAACAATGATAAACCGTGGTTTTCTGACCGTTGTAAAGAACTATATCGTCATTATATTTACTGTTTGAATACTTTTAATAGAAATAAAACATGCAATAATCATCGTATTCTTATTCAAGCAAAAAAAGGAGTATGAAGCATTAGAACTTCGTTTTAAACGTGAATATATGCGAAATGAAGGAAATATGTTGGACTTAATGAGGCTATCCAACCCTAAACTGTTTTATAGTAAATTTAAAAAGAAATCTTCATTTAAACAATCGTTGCCATTGAATGTTTTTTATGATCATTTTAAATCTTCTGTCCGTCAGATAGTGCAGATACTACATTAAATGATAGCTACTCTACAAGTACTGATAGTGATTGTGTTTACGAAGAACTTGACAGAGAAATAACTAAAAATGACTGTATTAAAGCAGTCCGAAAACTAAAACGGGACAAAAGTCATGGACCTGACGGGATGCTTAATATATAGGGAAGTTTTTATGCCTATTTTATTATCGGTTTTAACGGAATCCAACGACCAGGTTATTTCCCAAATGAATGGGCAAAAGCTGTCCTCTTACCATTGTTTAAGAAAGGTAATACGAACGATCCTAATCATTACCGTGGGATTAGTCTAGTCAGCAATTTCGGAAAACTTTTTACATCCGTCCTAAATAAGCGTTTGATAGAGTAGTCAGAATCTTTCGAAACTATAACCGACGCCCAGTTTGGCTTTCGCCCTGGTCTTGAAACAGCCGATGCTATATTTGCTCTTACGTTTGTAATTTTCAAGTCATTGTCAGCAAAACAAGTTTGGACTGTGAGCACGCTCACAAAGGGATACCCCCCCGCTTCGCTTCAAGTCCAATTATCTACCCTGAATAATATCCGACAGAGACGAAAATTCTTCTTGCACATCTACATATGATGTACTTCCTTCATGTAAAGTTTCATCAAAATCTGTCAAGCGGTTTAGGAGGAGAAGCGCTTACAAGGGATGTGGACAGACGGACAGACGGACAGACAGACAGGGTGATTCCTATATACCCCCGAAACTAGTTTGCGGGGGGTATAAAAAGCGTTT
Organism: Limnoperna fortunei; assembly: GCA_944474755.1. Classification (NCBI taxonomy): domain Eukaryota; kingdom Metazoa; phylum Mollusca; class Bivalvia; order Mytilida; family Modiolidae; genus Limnoperna; species Limnoperna fortunei. Next base: position 23,936,681 of record OX104122.1, read on the forward strand.
ATATTGCTGTTTTGTTGACTACACAAAAAAATTCGACACAGTCCAACAATATATGTTATGGCATAAATTATCTATAGTTTTGGTATCCAAGGTAAATTACTTTCTGTAATTAAATCAATGTAGTCTAATGTTAAAACTTGTGTAACTGTTGATGGGTTTTATTCTGAATATTTTAAGAATGAAATTGGTTAAATGCAGGGTGAAGTTTTATCATCCATACTTTTTTCTATATATTATGTAAATGACTGTGAGATGGCTTTCATAAATAGCGAATCTATTCCGTTTGAGGTTAAAGAATTAAACCTATTTCTGCTTATGTATGCAGATGACATGGTAATTTTTCAGAAACAATTTGTGGTCTTCAAAGGTTAATAGATACTTTATCAGTGTACACCTCCAAATGGTTACTTAGTGTAAATATATCAAAAACAAAAATTGTTATGTTTAGAACATGTGGTAATATCAGTGAAAATGAGAAATGGTATTTTAATAATCAGGAAATAGAGATTGTAGAAAGATTCAGTTATCTTGGAGTTCTTTTAAATTATAACGGTAAATATAATATGTTACAACAGAAACTATCAGAACAGAGTAGAAAGGCTGTTTTTGCTTTACGAAGAACTACTAAAGATCTGTTTTAGAATTGTGTAACATTATTGTAACACTTATATTAGTAGTGTTTTGGGTATGAAATATTGGGCGCAAATAAGGCACTTGATTTAGAGAGAATTCATTTAAAATACTGTATAAATATATTGAAAGTTAAAAGCTCTACAAACAATGTTATGGTTTACTATATGAACTTGGTAGATTGCCGCTGTTGTACACTAGACAGTTTAGAATCTTTAAGTACTGGTTTAAGCTATTACATACTACAAATTGTATTTTGAAGAACTGCTATATATTTTTATATGATGAGTTACTAAGATGTCCGAATAATAAGACAAATTGGTTGTATTTAATTAAAAATGAACTTTTTACAATAGGGCTTGGTGATATTTGGTGTAACCAAGAATGTTTTATAGATCCACAAATTAGCAATTTTTTTTGTTCTTAATTGAACAACGTCTATATGATGTCAAAAACAAGAGTTGGATAGTCTGCTGAGTACCTCTAGTAGATGTTCTAATTACAAATACATGGTACATAATTTATGTCTACAATCTCACTTGTCTAAACCAATACCAGATGTTTATAAAAAAATGTATTACCAAGCTGAGGCTAAGTAGTCATACTCTAGCCATTGAGTGCGGACGGTTTTCTGCAATACCAAGAAACAACAGATTATGTATATTTTGAAAAAAATGACATCGAGGATGAGTTGCATTTTGTATTAAAATGTCCTGTGTATCAGGGGTTCAGATCATATTTGATCAAAACCGTATTACTGGAAGAAACCTTAAATGTTTAAATATGTACAGTTAATGTTCGTGTAATAGGAAAGAGTTGTGTAATTTAGGGAATTTTATATTTCGTGCTACGAAGTTACGATCAGATATGTTATAATTTGTTACACAATGCCTTCTGCTTGTTATTATTATGTTTTTACTCTGTGTTTGTACGATCTTTACAATTTTGTAACCTATAGTTGTTATTGACCTTGGTTAATAAAGATATAATAAAGTATACAATATTTTGAATGTTGAAGTCAATACTTAGGATTGCAAATGCATTAAGAAGGTTTTGTCTCTGAAAACTATAAAAGGGTCAATAACAGGAAGAATGGCTTGGATCTTATTATGGATGGTAACAACGACGACAGACAGAACTATCAGATAAATGATGGCATAGTAAGTGTCTGTTCAGATTACTTCATTTCCCATCTGACAGAGTATTTTATTTTATTTTCCTTCACTGAAATATCCAGGACAGGCCTGCACTTCAGATTTTATCCCTTTCTTTTTATATTTCAATAGAAAGACTCGATTTAATTGACTCTGGAAGATTAGTCCAAATTTATAAGAACTGCGAATAAAACTCTTATCAAAAAGACTGAATTTCAAAAAAGGAATTGTAAAATTAATCTCTAAAATTGTACTGTTAATCATTAATTGTTAAACCACTTCTAATGCTATTCAATCAATGAATACAGATTGTACGAGGGGCCTCGGTGGCCAAGTGGTTAAGGTAGTTCGTCTGCTATTGATCACGTGGTCTGTCAATACTGAGATTGCGGGTTCGATTCTCATTGAGGGAAGGGTGTACTCGACTCCAATCTTAGTTGACAAGGATTGCCAGTTTTCCTACCGCAGGTCGGGGGTTTCTCCGGGTACTCCGGCTTCCTCCCCAATAAAAAAACTGGACGCCATGATATAGCTGAAAATTTGCTGAAAATGGCCTTAAACATCATTTAAACAAACAGACAGAGTGAACGACTTCCTTATATTTCGAAACGCTGTCTTGTAACACCAGTTTACAAAAACAAGGTTTCTAAATCTGATGTCTCAAATTTCTCAAAATTCAAAACTATATCTCTTACTTGTGTCTTGTGTAAACTGTGATGGAAAAAATTAAAGTTACATATAACCATATGCTTGAACGCTGCTTTTTAACAGAACATTAGTCAGGGTTTCAGCAAATTGCAACTAAGACGTGGAAAATGACATTAGATTTGAATTCTGTGATGTTTCAAAAAGCGTTGAACAGAGCACGACATAAGAAAATTGTTTTTTTTGGCATCCAGTTTTCACCGCGGCAGGAAGCCGGAACACCCGGAGAAAACCGCCGACCTTCTGCATGAAAACTGGCAATCCTTGTCACTTAAGATTGCAGTCAAGAATTTACATAATAGGGTACAAACAGAGTACGACATATATAAGTAAAATACAATAAAGATTTCAGGAAAATTGCTTGATTCGACATCCGACTATTTACATAATAGGGTACAAAAAGTATTCATTGATGGTTATGGTTAGTTGTGGGTCATTTTCTGTTCCTGCTATATATCAACGATATTACTAAGGGTATTGATTGTTGCATAAATTCTTTTCTGAATAAATTTACACTTTTGCCGATCACCCGCATTGTCTTTGTAATTATCTGCTGCTTACGGTTGTTTCTGATAGTTATGTATTGTGCAGGTGCAGTTGTAGTTTTGGGGACGTAGCTAGGTTGTATAATTTATGGATGGTAATACTTGCTGTACGTAACCGGGTTGTGTTAAGTATTTTGTGTGCAATGTTTAACATAACTTGGTTATATAGAGTGCAGAAATGCAGAAACTTATCATACCATGGAGGACCACCAACACTTGACAACGGCTAGGTGCCTAGGAGAGAGCAAAATAAAAATGTTAACAACTTCCATTATACTCAAATAATGAAGAGGACGTTGTCACTTGACAAGTAACTGGAAAACTATACCAAACTAGACTGAAAATTGCTAACACCGTGTGTACTTGCTCGCGGCGCAAACTCGTACGTTAAATGTGCGGCCTGGCTAGCTGCTTAGAATGTTTGTTCAACACAGTTTTCATACATGTGTATCTTCACATATTTTAATTGTTGGCAATGTAAATATATCTTCAAATACCAGCTGAGATGCACAATCAATATAAGATTGCTTACTGATATATATATATACAGGTATGGGGTGCTGCCATAAATGAATTGTGATTTGAATCATCTTACATGCAAATGTAAATAAAGGATTTCTTCGTTATTGTTTTTTCTTGCTACAGTAGCCCCTGTCAAAATGTCCAGCGTTGAGTTTATATATAAGAATCGGAATCAATATTGTTATTCACAAAGTAAGACCTGATCCTACCTCAAGCATGAATGTACTTTAATGGCCGAGTTGCTAAGATTGTTTGGTTATTTGATTGGTGTTTAACACTACTTTTAGCAATGTTTCAGCTATATCATGACGTCCAGTTTTCACTGCGGGAGGAAGCCGGAGAAGACCGCCGACCTTGGGCATGAAAACTGGCAATCCTTGTCACTTAAGATCGCAGTCAAGTACACACTGCACGAAGTGAGACGGACCTGTAACCTCGGTATTGAGAAACCACGTTGTTTTTGTTTGTTTATTTAAATGATGTTTAACGTCACTTTTAGCAATTTTTCAGCTATATCATGGCGTCCAGTTGTTATTGGGGGAGGAAGCCGGAACACCCGACCTGCGTTAGGAAACCTGGTAATCCTAGTCAATTAAGATTGGAGTCGAGTACACCCTGCCTGCAGTAAGACTCGAACTTGGAACATCAGTGTTGACAGACCACGCGATCAACAGTAGATGACTTACTACCTTAGCCAATCGGTCAACGAGGCCCCGGTTAAGATAGTTAGCTGCTATTGATCACCGGCGGGTAAACAATGAGGTTGCGAGTTCTAGTCTGACTTCATGCTGGGCATGTGTGACTTTAACATGTTTAATTTTTATTGATAAAGATTGCCAGTTTTCCTACCGCAGTTCAGGTGGAATGTATAAATCATGTTGGAACAAGTTTGGTGCATAAATAAACGTGTGCAGCTCATTTGGCATCAATACTAAGTGTGTTTGGATTAGATAACGTCACCGGATGCAAATCAAGAATATGTAATAACAAAATGATAAATCCTTTCTTTATGGACAAGACCGAGGCGTAGTCGTGATCCCAATCTAATTAAAATTAAATCTTTCACTTGCTCCCCCCTTTTTGCTATGGTCGCTGCGTGTAGATCTAACAACATCCCATTACAGGTCACGTCAGGGGTCATATGCATAGATTTTTCGTTAGCCAATCAAAATCGAGCTTGGCCAATCTTAAGGTATACATTCGGAACATCGGCAAATCGGGATTTTCCATTCGACGCCAAAGTGCATTTGAGCTAATAAAACAAGCAACTGTAGAGTATTACAATAGACTGCCAAAATCTGTAGCTACGACCAAAGTCCAGGAGGAATATGATGAGACCAGAACAATAATTACACAAATAGTCATAAGAGTTAAAGGAGAAGATGGTCATAATTTTACTGTCAACTTATATTTGACCAAGAGTAGAATAATGGTTAATGGCAAGGACCATTCTGTCTTCACGGACCGGGATATGCCTGAGATTCAAAAGATGATAGAAACCTCAATGTCTGGGAATGCATCTGTTACTGTCCAACAGCTCAACAATATACTGAAAGAGAAGTTACAACAGGCACTATCAATAGATTGTAAGAAATGCAAGAAAAAATGTAGAACAAATGGGACCTTTTGCAACAAGGGGCAACATTGGATCCATCACAACTGCCAACGACTATCAAAGCAGGAGATAGAGGAAGTAGAAAAGGAACCAGATAACCATGACTACACCTGTAAACTATGTATAACAACTAACCATGCTACTGAACAAACAAACTCCAACGTACTAACCCCTGATGCTGACCAAAGGCTGGTGACACCTATGCGTCTTAATCACAATCACAATGCTAATAGTCTTCTAGATGAAGAGACAAGTAGGACGGATGAAGTATCCGAACAACTAGAAAACTGCCCATCATGTGATCAACTTATCCAAGGAGAGGAGGGTGATATTTGCATAGCCTGTAATGTGCTGCTTCACATGAACTGTATGACAATAGACGGTGACCAATTTACTTGTTATCCATGTTTAGATGTCGTTAAGAACATAACATCCATAAACATCAAGCCCAATAATACAGAACATGAAGAAAGCCTAGATGATGATACAACATCTGTAAAAAGGATTCCCAACCAAGACGTAAGACCACCAGCAAGTCAAGCAGTGGCAATGAAGAATCCATCCAACAATGGGCATGAAGAACAAGGTACTAAACAGGCAGATAACAAAAAGAATAAAAAGAGATCCAAGCAGTTGTTGGAACCCACAATCAAGAGTATACCAATTCCGATGAACAAACCAAACAAAAAGACTTAAGAGATCGGGAGCTAAGACTAAGAAAAGCTGAAGAGCAATTTAAACTGAAAGAAAAAATATTCAAAGAGGACCAATCGAAAATAACTCTATTAGAGACTAGATGTCAGTACTTAGAGGCAAGAAATACTGAACTTGAAGCACTGGTAGGAACTCTGAAAAAACGAGTGGATGGACTTACCACCCCTAACAGCTCGGCATATCCTCAACAACCTTTGGCAGGCAGTAAACACAGAGCAAGCACAAGATAAGCTTCAAGCACGGATAGCAATTATTCACAAAAAGATAACGGGGCTCATTATGGATCAAGTGGAATCCCAACTAGATTTGGTAACAACTAATTGGGGAAAACCTCAGACCACACCAATGAGAGTAAGCGAGAATAGCAACCCTACTCAACAACAATATCCAACAATTCAAAGGCAAGAACCATATGTAATAGCAACAAACTGGGGAATACCACAATCCATGAAAGGAAGCGAGAATGGCACCCCTTTCCAACATTTAGAACCAAGACAGCACAGATATCAATCACAAGTTAGTCAGCAAGAATTTGCAGAGGGCAGACGCCAACAAGATCCCACTAAACGAAATGAAGATATCCAAACAGCAGGTGAAACAAAACTAACTACATCAACTTTTTCACATACGCATCTGATGGGAACTCCACTATTCATATATGAAGACACCCCAATTCATCTTCAACCAATACCATGCCAGCAAGTTCATATTCCAACTATAACACCGGCTTATTCTCCCTTGAGGCAAACCGTTCCACATATACAACCACATCAGCAAAGGAACCACATTACTGTCAGAGATAGGAAACACCTAAATAGAATAAATAACTCGATGCATGAGGAACAAACTGGCACGCAATCTGGACAACATCTTACCACCATTAACCATAGCACACATACTTACTTCAATGGTACTGATACCTATAACCAAACTAGGCAAAGTGGCCAGAATACGAAAAACAGTCAATTTCCTCAACAGAATCTTTTTTTAGACCACACAAGCCTCCTGCACCAACGGCAATAACACAGAGCCCATCGAGTCCAAACTCAAATTTAAAGGTGGTATCTTTCAACTGTAAGGGAGCGAAGGCAAACTGGCATACCATTGCACAGCTCATAAAACACAACAATATCGTACTGCTTCAGGAGACATGGCTCTTCCAATCTCATATTGATACATTTTCCGATCTTGAGAAAGACATCTGCTATGCAGGAAAGGGCGTTGATAAATATGAACAATTATCACCACAATACCTACCAAGGGGATTTGGGGGTGTGGCAATCATATGGAACCAAAATCTAGATAATACAGTTAAACCGTTAGAGGATGGGAGAGAGAGAATACAGTGCATTGAAATTCAAGGCTCAACTAGTAGAATGTTTCTCATTGCTTCAGTCTATTTACCATCGATTGGGAGTCGTAACCATGAAGATGACTATAAAGATACAATAGATCAGTTATACGAAATAGTACAAAAATATCAAAACACCCATGAAATCATCATTGGAGGGGATCTGAACGAAGACTTAGCAAATGACTCAAGGCATAACAAGCGAAAAGACTATTTACTGCAGTTTATTTCGGAACTTGGTGTCATCTACAAAAATTCTGGAAAAACTTTTATCAGACCAAATGGGGAGGAATGCTCAGAACTGGACTACTTTCTACTTAAGATTAAGTCTAATGATCCTGGGAAAAGAATCATGAAAGATATCATCAGCAATACATCGGACCATTACCCGATCCAAATAGAAATTGAACAAGTCTTTACAAATAGAGACAAACCAACCAAACCCAGTCAAAAGACAAATTTCTTATCAATTAAATGGGATAAAGTTGACAAAGATCTGTATGAGGCTATGGTAAACAAGCACCTAGAATCGCTACTCAGCAAACCCCTTGAGTCAATTAAGGATGCAGATGAGATGCTACATGAATTACATGATATGCTTAAAGAATCTGCCAACAGTTGCATAAACAGGAAACAAATTTTTGTATCCAAACCAAAACTAAAGGTATGGACACCAGCAATCAAAAAAGCATTGAACGAAATGAGGCATTACTACAGTATATGGGTAAAGAATGGCCAGTCACGACAACCAGATGACACTAACTATAAAAACAGGATCAAATCAAAGAAGGAGTTTAGGCGACAGGTTCGAATTGAGCAGGCTAGGGTCAGGGACCAAGAAAAGAAGAGAATAATGGAAACTAGAACTAAAGATCCAAGGTTGTTCCACCGGCTAATCAGAAATAACAGATACAAGAACTCCAATATACAAGAAATCATTGTTGACGAGCGACTCTATGAGGGTGATCTAGTCATCGAGGGATTCCGGCAACATTTCAGTTCTCTAGCGATGCCAAACGAATCGACCTACAATGGGGATCAAAAATACCACCGTAATGTCAATTATGAAATTAAACTGATTGAAGAGCTAATCCAAAACAAGCATATTCCACCAGCATCAACTGAAGAGTTACAAGAAGCAATTAAATTGATCAACAGAGGGAAATCCGCTGATATATATGGAATCACCATAGAACATATCCATAATGGAGGGCACAAACTACAAAACTTTCTTTTGATGTTAATTAACTTAATCATTAAACTGGGACAAATACCAAATGTACTTAAAGTAGACCTCCTAACTCCATTATATAAAAATAAAGGAGATAAAAACCAGTCTACAAATTATAGAGGAATAACAGTACTTCCAGTTATAAATAAGATCATAGAAGCTATACTGAGAGTCAGAATCCAACCATATGTTCTTGCAACCCAAATCCCGACCCAAAGGGGCTTTACTAGAAACTCATCACCAATCAACGCAGCTTTGCCAGTGGAAGAGATCTATAGAGAGTCCAAGGACACTAACCAAGATTATGAGTTGGTACTCCTTGATGCAAAAGCAGCATTTGATGTTGTCATCCATAATCATCTTTTAAGACGTTTATTCCATGCGGGGGTAGACGATCTACATTGGGCCGTAATTTAGAGTATGCATACCAATGCCAGCAGTGCCATAAAATTGAGTGGAGAGATTTCCAAAACATTTGAGGTGGGACAAGGAGTCAGACAAGGTGGCATTTTGAGTACTGACTTATATAAACTATATGTAAATCCACTATTGGATAGACTTGAACACGCAGCGAATGGATGTAAAATTGGAAACGTACTGTGTAATGCAACAGCCTGTGCAGACGATGTTGCACTATTAGGAACCACCCCAACTGAGATGCAAGTCCAAATCAACATGTCAAACGATTTTGCAATGATGGAGGGTTATATACTACAGCCACAAAAGAGTGTATCCATCAATATTAAACCAAAAGCTACCAAGCAACCAGCAAAGTCCCACCAATACACATTGAATGCAGAACCAATGCCGATGGTAGAAAAGGCCACTCACCTTGGAATCATCAGAACAAGTAACCTAGCTCAAAATGTTGAGGTTAATGTACAAGAAAACATAAAGAAAGCACGCAGAAGTGCATACGCTTTATTTGGTAGTGGATTCCATGGCGAAAATGGGCTAGATCCTGAGACAACAATACACCTTTACAAGACCTACATCATCCCGGTACTCCTGTATGGCATGGAACTAATTATTCCTAGGACAAAAAATCTTGATATCCTAGAACGTTTCCAGAAAAAAATGCTGAAACAACTACTTTCCTTGCCAACAAATACCCCAGACCCGTCAATTTATGTTCTTACGGGAATATTACCAGTGGAGGGACAAATCCATATTAAAACTCTGACTTTTTACTGTAATATATGTGAACAGGGTGAAAACAGCCTAGAGAAAAGATTAGCCAGAACGCAGTTGGAGGTTAACCCAATGAGCAGTCAAAGTTGGTTTATAGACGTACAAAAACTAATCCTGAAATATGACCTTGGCAATGCAAGGGAATTGCTAGATGATGATAAGAAAAAATCTGTACGAATCTGTCAATTGAAAAGAGGAATACACAAATTTTGGACTTCCCAAATCACATTCAATACCTCACTCTACACAAGCCTACGTTATCTCAACGCCCAAAACTTCAAAACTGGAGAAATTCATGAACTATTGAAACACAGAAGTCATCTAGCAGGGGACCTTGTTAGAATACCAACCAAACTAAGGTTGTTAACAGGAACTTATATTTTACAGCCACTTCGCTACAAAATCTACGGAGAAGGTACTGAATACCTCTGTGGTGCATGTAAGTCAAAGGTAGAAACAACAGAACACCTACTAATTGAATGCCCAGCATGGGATGAATATAGACAGAATTCCTTGAACTACGTCAGAAATCTGTGGAATAGTAACAGTGATACAGAGTGGGACGGGTTGGATACAGAAAATAAAACACAGGTTTTACTTGATATCACCAAACTCAAATCAAAGAACACTCCAGATGAAGTTATAATCCAAATTGAGTACCACGCTAGGAGGATGATTTACCTGATTCACAATGCCAGGAGTAGGTTGATCCTGAAGAAGTAGCAACAACTACCATGGCAATGAGAGGTTGGGAGGGGGGTAGGGTTGGGACTGTGGGGCAGCCAATCAACACTGTTGTGCTCATAATTTTTCAATATGCTTTTAATTTTTCGTCCGCCAACTGATTCTCAAGAGATATTAATAATTAGATATTCTATGTCTAGTGACTAGAGTTAGTAGCAGTCGACAGTGGGATCTTCCACGACGTACGTGCTGGCTCTAAGTCCAGATAACACCGATAAGCATAAGATAACGACTCTGTTCCTGTCCGAATCGATAACTCTTTTTTTAGATTTTATAGAACCCAACTTTTTACATCATTGCTAAATATAACGATTTATACTTTTATCAAATTCAGTGTTTATAACAGTGTTAAATAGAGACCATTCATAGTGCGAAATTCTAGATTTTAATAGTGCTCTTAACTTTTATTGTAATGCAACACATAAACACATAGAGCCAAATTTTATTTTACAATAATGACACTAGGTGGCATATAGACATTCAGTGCTGTGAATTTTTAGTTTTTATTATAAGCTTTTTATTATACTGCTACAGTCAGATCGTAGTGTGAAGGTTTTTATTTTTTCTAAATCTTATCATACTGAACTTTTAACAAGTCTAATAGACCAACACGTTTTTAGACTTTTAACTGATAATTGAGTAACTTTTATTGGTGCGAAGGTTGAGCCCAATGTATATAATCCTAAAGCATATCGATATGTACATACAAGCCAACTTGATAACTAACACTGCATGTCAGTGATCCAATCGGATCCGTACTTAATTAAATGGTAATGGTGTTGTATAGGGGTGATGGATTGTTTAACATTCAACCACACCGTTGGATGGTTGTCCTGGACAGGATGTAAAGATACACAAGAAGAAGAAGAAGTACCAAATGTATTACAATACGTCAACAAGATTGTTACCGGAGATGTAAACAAACCAAATTGAAGCAAATTTTCTTACAAATATGGAATCTACTGAATAAACAACGTTGCGAAAGTTGTACATACGATTAAAATCACAATGTGGTTTTTATTTGTGGAGTTTCATTCGTGCAAATCGAAGCTACACCAGCCCATTTCACCAGCCGTACCAGGACCAGGTGGAACATGAAATCGAACGGAAGCATTTTTACACACTGGAATCGGACTGAAATGCTTTGTATTATTAAAAATGAAGGAAGATGTCCCCAGTTACAAAACTAATTGACAGACTCCAATTTAAATTTAAACTGTCACCAACGAAGATATTGATGGAAAAAACTAAAAAGGCTTTTGGATCATGCGGTTTATATCGGCCTGCATTATAGTTTAAACTTGGATAAATACGTATTATTTTAACCAGGAACAGTAAATTTCACGCAGAAATGAAGATTTCTTTAAAAAATACGAAGGAAGTGGAAAGGACTTAGTGACAAGAAAACCAAGATGGTCATTAATAAAATGCTATGATTGCCTGAGCCAAATCTGTTTGGCAGTGCCTATATATGACTTGTTACTTTGTGTAATGTTACACCATCATAAACTAAAGGAACCCATTTATTGACTTAGAGATCACTCTAGACACTATTCATTTTTAATTGTTTATTTACAATTATGACAATAAACATAACACCTTACCTAAACTTTGTGTTCATATTTGAAATGCTTCAGCATGTTCAGTTACTGAAATTTCTTCCACTGAACCATGTAGCTTACACACTTATTATAGAAAAACTTTCGGCATATCCTTTTTAATTTTCCCATTTGAAAAAATTAGTGTTCCAGGTGTGGTTTTATTTCAAAATCATTGTAGGGTATGTTTTCCAATTTGAATTTTTGTTTTTCTACTTTCATCAAATTCATGACCTTCAGTTTTTATTAGGAACCAAAGTACCCAACAGAAAACCTCAAACCTTCTGCTGACTTTTGAATTAAGGTAGTCGTATACCACGTAATCAATTGTAGATTCAAGAGTCAACCCCTGTTTGACTTTGCTAAAAGGAGGAAACATTTAATTATAATTTGATTGAGTCAAGTTTTTATATTTCTTGTTACAAATGTACACAAAATGAATTATAGGCCAAAAAGACCAATCCAGAATGACTACCTTAAAAAGCAGGCACAGGTGGAAGGATTCCTAATTCTCCTTTAACAGTGTTTAAGGTAAACTAAAGTTGTAATATTCATGTACAACATGTACATTACTAAAATGTGCAATATGTCAAATGAATGTTAAATATATGCCTATACTAGTTTATATTCCACAATAGTAGTCAAATGCCCCAGTCTCTGGCTTCAGTGCATCCAGTATTAGTCTACATTATTTGCATTTTATCATCATGATAAACAGGTGTACATGACCGGCAAATTTTTATAGTGTTTTGCCAAATATTTTCTAGCTAGAGTGAACTTGGAGAAGAAAAATGAGTGTGTTAACCAATATGTGTTAATCCAGACTTAAATGTCATCGATACACATTTTCTCATTTTCAAATTGTATTCGGGTGTATGTACTAGTAATTAGAGCCAGACTTGACAGAAACATTACTTTCAATTGGTAAAGTACAATGTAGTATACACAAGTGCAATTTTTTCTACTGGTCTGGAGTATCTTTGATATGTGCATTTCTTATCTTTAGGGGTCTTGGTCTTCTCTTGATTACAGAGCCCTTTATTGTGGCTGAGTGATTAACATAGTCATTTTACTTTTGATCAAGTGCCTGTCACTACTGAGGTTCTGGGTTCGAGTTTCACTGTGGGAGGGTGTGCTCAACTCCAATTTTAACTGACAAGGATTTCTAGTTTTCTTGTTTTTATACCAATTATTGTCATGGTTACTTAGGAACTGACCTAATCCAATAACTTTACTGTAGTACTTATCATAAGCTTCCACTAGACAAAATTTGATTTACCTAGGACTTAAGCTTACACAGATATAAAATATATAGTGTTTATGTAGTCGCCAGATTCCTATGTTTTGACTCCCACAGGCAAGACAATAAAAACTGGAAAATGATATAATTGAAAATTTGTGGAAACTGACGTTAAATCCCAGTTGGTTACATGACTGTTAACACTGGGGTTGCAGGTTCGAGTCTTATTATGGGTGTGCTCAAATCTAATCACAATTTACAAAAGGTCATGGTTTTCATCATGGTACTTAAGATTGCTCCACCAATTAAACTGGATGTGACTATATAACTAACAAATTGCTGAAAGTGGCATTAAATACCATTCAAATACACAAACTAATTTCTACAAGAAAATTTGGTATGGTTGTTGATAATCATAAAGGTACATACAATTAAATGTATTTGATCGTCAAGTAATACTGAAGATTTGTTTTCTTCATCTTTATACCCAGACTAGTTGTACTCTTGTTTATCATCATCAGACTCCATACCGACATTAGAATCAGATGAAACATATGTTGCATTATTTGCAACTGCATTTAGCAGGCATTCCACTTTTATTTTATTCCAAGGTCTTTAGTTCAGATGTACATTGCATTTATAAAATTGTTTGTCAAAAACTATCATACAACAGTTTTTGTTTTCAGAATATTTTTTAATTTCAAAGTCAGTTGATGCAGATGATAATTTTATATAAAATAAAAGCAACTGAAGAATTCCAATTTCTTCCTGTCCATTGTACATGTATAAAACATGTATATCCCTTTGAAGTGCAATAGATGATAGATTTTGAAAAATAGCATTCTTTAAGGTACTGTTATCCATCTACAGTGTATAAGTCATGACACTGATATCTTAATATACTGTTAATTTTTTGTCTTTCATCTGTTTTAACTCTTTTGTGAGTATTTGTGTGTAGTACATGTAGCACTTTGGACCAGAACAGAAAAGGCAGTGATGATCATCTTCTTCCCTGTTTAAACAATTGAAAACATGAGAAAATAAGAGCAGTCGCTTGGAAGAAAATAAGAACTTAAATTTTCTATAACATTCGGTAAAGAAGAAATTCTTTATGTGTATCAAGTTTATTCCCGATTATTCAGTCAACTGCATACCTTTACTGGAAATGGTTCAATAATTTTAATTCAAAGTTACAAATTGGTTAGCACCTTTAATCATACATGTAGCCAATGAACCAAGTTTACAAGCTATCCTTATGCTGTTATAAATCAAGGTACATGTATTTATCTAAACAATGGTCACATCATAAATGTAAACCATATTTAGTATTGTAAATAAATTTAATTGCAAATTTTTTTAAACTGCATGTCACTGCACTCTTTTCAATTCTTGATGATTAATATTGCATTTTAATTACTTTCATACAGAATATAAGAATGCATCTATGTGGTGAGGTTACTTATAAATAACAATCCACTTTATGAAGATCTGTACAAGTTGCAACTTTTATTTACAAGATACATTGTACTAGTAGATTAAAAAAAACAAGATGTAAACATTCCACTTACCAAGTTGGCATCATGTGTGAAACTCATCTAATTTGAACAGAAACTTGGAACTTTTGAAAATTGCTTCTCCATACAGGGTCACCAGCTAGACTCGGTGCTGCACAAATGATATCTTTAAATCTGTCTTTGATATTGTGATTCAGAAATCTGAAATGAATTTGTTGATAATGTTAATTTATACATGTATTAAGTGACTTGAATAACTATTTAACTATTTTATTTGTAGCATTGATTTTCACACACCTTTTTATGGACAAATAATTTTTAGAACAAAAAATCCACAACTTTGTTTTACAAATGAGATGGCGTTTCATTAGTGGTGATCAATGTACCTTAAAATTTTTTCTGACACTCTCAAGCCATGAATGTCAATTAAAACTGGAGCAATAGAAAATATGATGACTAATTTATGTCTACTAGTAGTTTATTGATAGTTTTTTGTCAGATGTTTAATATTAATTCCCCTATCAATCTCCTAACCACGTTAGTTACATGTTTTATATACTAGTACTATTTAACTGATACCATGTTGTATGTTCATCGTATGTAATTCCCCTCCCCCTTTTTTCTTGTTAAAAAATTCGCTCCTTATTGTGAAAAAAGTTCATATTTTCGTATATAATTTACGTACTGACCTTTCTATGCTGCCGTTCAGTTTTGAACTTCTGTTTACTTGATTCTCCACAAGCAATATCAACAGCAGACCAACATCTCTCAAATAATAGCGCGATGACGATTTGTTCATCTTTTTCTTCATTGGAATGTAAATGATACATATTGAAGTGGAAAGAATTTCCCTAACGCTTTAGGAAGAACGGCAACGCAACCATTTCCTTCTCTAAACAATCCAACATCATTCTGTGAGTTCTCGAGTACTAAAATAGTTTGTAAAACTTTTCAGACCGCAAAAATGCATCTGACATCGCCATTTTGACACTAAAGCCTAGTGTGATATACAAACCAGTATTTGATTGGTCGAATCACTCAACTCGAACTAAAATTTGATTGGACGATCAAAATTAAAAGTTTTGACCCCTGACGTGACCTGTAATGCGATGTTGTTAGATCTTACAACGCAGCGACCTATAACAAAAAGGGGGGAGCAAGTGAAAGATTTAATTTTAATTAGATTGTCGTGATCCATTCCTGAAATCATCCTCTGATCAACATTTAAATTAAATTGATCTAAAAGTATTTAACAATTATTAATAAATATGATTTTGTGAATCAAAATAACCATTTATAAAACACAATGTTACAATTTACTAATTTTAAACATTATGCCAATTAAAAAAAATTTGAATCATTTCAATCGTTGGTCTCTTATGTTTCACAGCGAAATCATGTTTTTGTTTCAATTAAAAGAAACGGTGAAACATTAAAATTATCTTGAATCATGTTTCAGATTCAAGTAAAAGAAAGGCCAAACTTCCAAATTATAACTCATGATAATTCGGATATAGAAAGGTTGTGGTCAACACTGTCAATGTCATAGACTTGGTCGGTTAGATAATTTGTTAAAATAACGGTGCATTGAACCATTCGATCAACCACCGTTCCCCAATGTTACAAAAAACGGATCAACGTTCTTCGTGACACACAAAATATCTTCAGATTGAATTCAGACATGATACTCGGTGGGACCTCGTTGCCTGAAAATCAACAAACTATTAAAATTTGTCAAATAAAGTGAGATTAATAGTTAGAACTGTCACATACTTTTCTTAAAAAACATAAGTATCGAGGTAAACCCAAAACAATCGTACATAAAATTAAATATAATATTACCGTTGCATTAGTTTATACCTGGTATAGACATACATGCCAATGCTCCGTAAATTGCCCGGAACCTCATGAGTTTGTTAACCGTGTCCGCGCTACTGGTTAGGTTATTGGATTCTCTGGGTTTTCACTGCGGGAGGAAGCCGGAGAAGACTTTTTTGTTAGTAAAAATTATAAAAATTGTGTTAAAACAACCCTTTTTATCCTGCATTAGCAAAATACACGCGTATATCAGCTCAAAAACCACTGGCGACCCTCTCAAATACCATAGAAATACTCATAAATCGTTTTCGGCGGGGACTCTTCCCCCTCTGTCCCCACCAAGGCTTTTCCTAGGATTCACTGGGACTTTTTGCGGTCCCCATACCCCTAGGCGAAATTATCATGAGTTCTTTCAAAAATATGTTGGCAATTTTGTATAGAACATCATCTTCTGTTACATCTGCCATGTGCTCTAAAAGGATCCACGTATCATACAGAATCTCGACGTGCGGTGTCCAGTATACAAAGGTTTTTTTTATCGAAAACATATAGGGTTACTGACTGTATTTTACACAAAATATATGGCCGATACATTTAGAGTTGCATAGTTATTGCCCAGTATGAAACATCACCTTCGGTATCACTGTGTTTTTGGCGGCTGTTAAAAGTACAGATTCTAGATCCTCGTTGTGAATAAATGAGTGTTCAATTGTCAAAAGACTACGACGTGTATATCAACCTAACATTATTAACTTGTTTTTTGGTGTGAAAATATTAAAAATTGTTAATATCCCTTTATGAACAATGAGTGTACGGATGGTAAAAAGACTCTGACGTCACTATAATATTCACAAAGTGATACCTTAGTTATGTGTTAAATATCAATGAAGTCAATGACGT
Source organism: Limnoperna fortunei (assembly GCA_944474755.1). Classification (NCBI taxonomy): domain Eukaryota; kingdom Metazoa; phylum Mollusca; class Bivalvia; order Mytilida; family Modiolidae; genus Limnoperna; species Limnoperna fortunei. Next base: position 23,954,153 of record OX104122.1, read on the forward strand.
ATGATAAAGTGAGAGAATCTGTCAATATAATAATTTATCATCGTTTTCCGAAAGACCCAACAGGTAAAAAGAAACAAAAAATTGTTTGTTGTTGAAATGGTGTTCAGCATCACGTTTGGCAATTATGATATACCAGTAACTGAAAACAGGATGAAAGTGGTGTTAAAAACAAAAAATGCGCAACCTGAACCAAATAAAAACATCGGTGCACTTAATAACCTATAATGTTATACATGAAAAAGTCAAATCCTGGAAGAGGGAAAACAAATCCGGCTTAAAAATATGTCTGATCGCATTTGAGAAATAGATTTTCCAAAATGATCAACTAAATTTAGATGATGATTTGATAAATTGATTGGTGCTTATCGTTCATAAATCAATATTTCAGCTATTTTTAGGACGATAACTATTTATTAGTTTAATAGAACGTCTACAACTCAGTATATACATTTACAGAATAAAAACGTTATTGAGTGGCTTGATAGTGTACGTGCGGTTGCATGGTTTAGTGTTAGTGTTAGGGTTCATTCCTCCTATTACCACTCTTTAGAACTCAGGTAAGAAAAGGTAAAATTTCAAGTGAGAGTAGGTGGAAAACTTGTGTAAACAAAGGATTATACTGTAAAACATCAGCTCATTAGCTTTTAATTAAATGTTGGTTAGACACACGTACAGGTAAATACAGTTGTTTTGTATGTATGAATTCTGTTTTTTATGTATAACTGCTTTATGATTTATTTTTAAACATAAAACAAATATCAGTAAATAACTTTACAGCACTAATGCAACAATAAAATCAAGCAAATATACAAAAAGAGCATAAAATAGATGCAGCAGTCAAATTACTCATTTAGTTTATGAAACATAAAATACATATTAGCACATGTAGCACAATTTAATCATCACCAAACTGTACCGTTTTGGTCTCCTGGTTACGGATGCTGGCCAAATTTCTTCTTCTTGACATTTTCCAAATTTTTACAGCTGAGGGTATAAATGAGTTTACTGGTGGTTTAAGTATGCACCTTGGAATCACGTAATTATCGTTATATCGGAGGTTTTAGGTATCTACATTGGATGCTAGAGGCGGCAAACAATTACTTAAATATTCTGGGCATAACCCATTATGCATTTTGTAAAATTTCAAAGTACTAGGCTGTTCTATTTAAAAACTTTGGAAGACCTGTGACTATGCGAGCAGCTTCGAGTAGAAGTTTCTCTAATTTGTCTGAATCTCGTTCAAGGCACCCATCCAAAACTTCACAGACGTATTCCATGACAGGTCTGATAAAAGTAAGGTAAATATTTGTACTCCTTGATAAAATAAACTTCAGTTTTGGGATGGCATTAATTTGTTTAAAAACTAATTCATTCTGTTTAAATTAGGATCTTTGATATTTTAACTATTTATATTATTTTATCAGTATTTTATGCAAATCAACCTTATTTAGTTTTTTTTACCTTTAACTGATATTATCATAAGTTTAATTAAAAATTAATTATGTTTACAAAACATTCATATCAACTACACGCTAATCATACTCTTATCATTCATTCACACACTTATGTAACAATCAAACATCTCAGTTATGCTAAAATGTTATTTAAAGAAATGTTATTATAGGTAAGTAAATTAGTAAGAAACTGACCTTTGAAATAGATAAAAATTTCTCCCAACAAACAGGTGAATTTACTTCAAAGTTGAAAATATGACCGAGACCGTAAAAATGTCTGCTAACAATAAGAACAAATAGTCAAAAGATACCCACCAAAGTTATTGACCAATTAAATGACTACAGAAAATAGCAAAGAAAACCGACCGAACAACAAGAGCCAAAAGCCAAGGGACAATTACAAATCTGGATGTAGACAAACACAACACAAATACCAAAAACATAAAACACAGAAAGAGAGTAACCCGAACCCAACAGTAAAATTGACCAGGCGAGAACCAAGATGGTTGTCTGCGCTCTCTAGCTGATCTTTTGACAGGTACCGGTGGTGACTGATGCCGGAGTTTGCTTATTAGCAACAAGTGTGTCATCCTGAGGTTGTGCGATCTCAGTTTTGTCGGAAGCTCTTCCTTCAATGTTATACTGGACGTCCCCAGCTGGCGTAGCAACATGCTGTGCTGGCAATTCCTCCTCAAAAATTATTTCCTGGTTCACTGTTAACAGTTCTTCTCCCCAGCATATACTTTTCTTCAAAATTCTCCAAAGACTAGTCGGTTGATTCATCCAAGGATTCATCTGAACTGTCTTCTTGTGTAGCTATGCACTGTATTGTTCTTGGTCTTGGATTAGGTTTCCTCATTGCTGGTGTTTTGGATCGTGGAGCTGGTTCTGGTTTCACTGATCGATCTGAATCCGTAATAAATTCAACAATTAAAAATGTTTCTGTGAAGATTTCTAGCTCGTCCCCCTCCATCTTCTCTAACAACAGTAAAACCGGGTATGTCCAAGTTTGGCTGATCCACAACTACGTATGACGTGTACTCTCTTATATCTGCCAACTTATGCTTTCCATCAAAAGCAACAACTTTAAAAACAACACGGTCTCCTTTTTGGACTGCTTCTTCCCTAACTCGCAGATCATAATTTTTCTTCTGGTTGACCTGTGCTTTCTGTGCTGCATCTGTTGCTAATTGGTATCCATGAGCTAATCTGTCTTGAAGAACTTTGATATACTTTTTAGAAGGCAATTTTTTTATTTTGTGCAAGGTCGATAGGAAGTCATCAATCATCATCATCATCATCATCATCATCATCATCATCATCATCATCATCATCATCATCATCATCATCATCATCATAATCATCATCATCATCATCATCATCATCATCATCATCATCATCATCATCATCATCATCATCATCAATTCCATGTCCCAAATCATCATCAATTCCATTTGGCATATCATCATCTGATGGTAGAACATCTGGACCTATTGCATTACGATTGACGTAGAATTTTGGGAGTATGAGTTGCATATAGTGTGTACTGATTCAATTGAGAAGATGGAATCAGTTGTGCAAGACCCTGGTATTCGACTTAGTCCATCTGCATCACCATTATTCTTTCTTGGTCTGCAGTTATAAGCACATATGTCATTGGATAATCAGTTTGGACAGTTAACCTGTGCCATACAGGTAGTCCCTGAAATTATCACACATTTGAGAAACTTAAAACTCTAGCTTGTGTGCTGGATATCTTTTCTCGGACTTTGCCAGACGTCTGCTGGCATAGCTGATTACTTTGTTTACGCCATTCTGTTTTGGTACAGAACGGCTCCAAGTGCTGAGCCGTAAGCATCTGCATGAAGTTCGTATGGACGATTAATGATATCCAGTGTTCAACTTCTCAAATGCTTCTGCCTGTTCTGATCCCGAATGTCATGGTTTCTGTTGTTTCTTTGATTTCATGATGCTATGATTTGGCATCAAGTCTGTTAGTGGTCTTCTGATGGTGCTGAAGTACTTAATAAATCGTCGAAGTATCCGGCAAAACCAAGAAATCTTCTGATGTCTTCAGGACTGGTGTAGGCCAATTGACCACTACTTTGGCAGTCTTTTCTGGATCTATTTCAATACCTGCTGACACAATATGGCCGACATAACTTTCTATTTGAAGAATGAGCACTTTTCAGGTGCAAGTTTCAAATAAGCTTGTCGGAGTCTACCAAGTACCAGTTGAAGATTTTCCAGCTGTTCCTCATATGATTTCTCCAAAAATGATGACATTGTCAATGAAGATGCAACAGATCTTTAAATGAAGATCAGCAAGACATTCTTCCATCATTCTTTGTTATGTAGCAGGAGAGTTTGGAAGGCCAAAAGGCATTCAGTGGTTTTCGTAAGATCCTAGTGGTCCGACCGTAAACGCAGTTTTTTATTTGGGTTTTCGCTATTCATATCTACTGTACTAAAAAGTGCTTCCAGCAAGACAATATAGTAGTTCCTCTACTCGTGGGAGGCTATATCTGTAATTCTTAGGGACCAAATTTAGTTGACAGTAGTCTACACATAGCCGAAGCTTTCCATTTTTCTTTCGTACAAGTACGGCCCATAGACTTCGTGATGGTCTGGTTCCAGCTGTCAGTAATAGGCTAATGTGTCTCTTCACCTCTTCATACATGGATGTTTGAATACGTCAATATCTTTGCTTGAAGGGCGTCTTATCCAGCAGGTAAATTCTGTGCTTTAGTGTAGTGTGCCCACTGTCAAAATCATCGTTTGCAAAGATGGTCTTCATATGATTTAATTAGCAGAGAAATTGCAGTGTGTAGTTATTGTTATGTGAGAACACGCTGGATTTTCTCTACCTGCTACCTGATCAAGAACAGATGAAGATGGAGCAGATTTACTCTTGTCCTTATGCTTGATGAAAACTAGTTTTTACTCGCAAAGGAATGCTTTAGGAGGGATGGAATTGGATCTTGTAGTGACATTGGTTATTTGTTTAATGATGATTCTATTAGCTTTGTTAGTGTATTGTATCAGTCCCGGTTCTATCTCTAAGTCTTTCCGCCATGAGTCCACCTATTTCGTATCTCCAAAAGTGCATAATTTATGTAGTTTCCCCTTTATTGTTCGATCTGAAAATGTTGATATTCTTGGTGGTTCCCTCATCTTTGGAATTGGAATATATTCCTTTATTTTAGGTGGTTCCTTTTCTTCTGGGGTTTCTTATTAACCTCAACTGCAGTACTGACAAGATATTTAAGCATCCAGTCTTCAGTTCTGAAGTGCAACTAGGTGTTTCTTTGACTTCTTTCTTAATACGTGTTTAAATTGCTAGATCCTCTGGTGATATGATTTCTTTATCGGATTAGACATGATAGTATATGATTTGTATAATATAAACATAACTAAGTCTAAAAATATTCTGCAATGAATAATCTAGAATAAAGAAAATATTATAAATAAAAAAGTCATTAGTAGACGCACAACCTTAAACACTCGACTATCGAAGGCCCAATAATATACGAAAGAGGTACCAATACTTATGTGGACAATATCGACTTCTTACCAAGGAAAAACAAGTGATTTATATTGAAAACTGTGCTATTAATATAAATGATGTAAATCACTACATGTATAATTTAAATCGCGTTATTGGAATACGTTTGGTACATCAATAAACGTGTGCAGCCCGCTTGACCTTAGACCTTAATGCTATGTATGTTTGTGTTAAGATTATTAAGATTAGATTACGTCACCAATGGTAAATGAAGTATATGTAACAAAATAAAAAATCCTTTCTTCATGAACAAGATCGAAGCGTAGTCGAGATATCTGTTCATGAAGAAATTGATTTTCTTAAAAACTGAACATTGTAATTTGAAGTTTGTACCTCTGAATTATATTTGAATAATTATGTTTGCTAATTAGACCCATTCAAAATAGGTGAACACTATTTTCTCGGTACCACAGAAACAAAGTATATTTAAAACCTTTGAGTCAATTAAGAAAAATGGACATTACATGCAACTGTATATGATGCAGGGTATGATATTCAGTATTGTTATACCTTACTGAATTAGTAATTGATTTAATTGGATGAAATAAGGTCACGTGACGTGAAATAATCTGGGTATTTTTCTTCAAATTCGTACAAAAGTTGAATAACCTTTTCAAAAACCCATGTCCATTGAATAACCCTATTATTCACCGGTGAATAACCCTTGGTGAATAACCCTTGAAATAAACAAGTTTCAACATAAACATGATAAAAACACAAATGCACAGCATATGATATTCCAGTCCACTGTTTGTTCGTTATAATAAAACAGTTACGCCCCTTGAAATCAGTGAATATCAAAATTGTCAACCTCGCTGGAGTTATTTCCCTCGGGCTAAAGCCCTCAGGGAAATAACCCCACCTCTGGTTGACAATTTTAGATATTCACCTCTTCCATGGGCCGTAATTGTATATTGTTATACCTTACTGAATTAGTAATTGATTTAATTGGATGAAATAAGGTCACGTGACGTGAAATAATCTGGGTATTTTTCTTCAAATTCGTACAAAAGTTGAATAACCTTTTCAAAAACCCATGTCAATTGAATAACCCTATTATTCACCGGTGAATAACCCTTGAAATAAACAAGTTTCAACATAAACATGATAAAAACACAAATACACAGCATATGATATTCCAGTCCACTGTTTGTTCGGTATAATAAAACAGTTACGGCCCTTGAAATCAGTGAATATCAAAATTGTCAACCTCGCTGGGGTTATTTCCCTCGGGCTAAAGCCCTCAGGGAAATAACCCCACCTCTGGTTGACAATTTTAGATATTCACCTCTTCCAAGGGCCGTAATTGTATATTGACGTCAAGGAGCGGTCATTGTTTAAATGCCGTTTATAATTTGATCTATAGACATCCGAAACAAGTGCCAAAAAAACCACTCTGCAGCTTCCTAAAGCCAAAACAGATGAATGCTGAAAAGGATATGATGATGATGATAGTACAATAAGGATGCCGATTTCTGTAAATCTTACTTTGATTTTTATTAACTGGAATTATAACCATTTTGTTTGAATTTTTTTCACAACCATATTCGTAGTGTTGGACTAAATCTTGATGGTGGGTGTAGACCCTTAGTTGTCATTGTTAAGGGCAGGAAAAGCCATGGAGCACTCTTTGAGGTTTTTGTAACCAGTGACACCTTTACTTCCACTCCAGCACTGTTAAATGAAAATGGCGTTTTATATGTCGTTTTTTTACTTAAACCCAGTTTTATGACGCATGCAAATTTTGCTTCATCATACATTCTCGATTCCCTTTGTGAACATATGAGTGTACAAATGGTCAAAGGATTATGACGTATATATTAACATAACAATTATAACTTGTTGTTTATGAAATATTAAGAATTATGAATATACTTTTATCAAAAATGAGATCACTGATGGTAAAAAGACTCTGATGATGTCACTATTTTACCATCAAATTGATACAGTTTTTGCGTTCAAAATATCAATCAATATATTAATGAAGTATAGGACCTACGAAAAGACAGAGAATTTGTCAAATGATTTATCAACACTTTTCACTATTCGGATAAAAAATAAACAGTCATAAATGTTTGTTTGTTTAAATGGTGTTTTATGCCACTTTCAGCAATTTTTCAGTTAAATCATGGTGTCCAGTTTTTATGAGGGTTGGGAAGCCAGGGTACTCGATAGAAGGGGATTCTTGCGCAGTGAGACTCGAACCCGATGACAGACTATGTGATGGATAATAAATGACTAATAACCTCAACTACTCGTCTATCGCTGCCATGAAAAAACAGTAATGGTATTTTTGCGTAAAGATAATTATTTATACATATTATCGTATAGTTGTTAAGCTAAAACCACGACAAATGTTGTATGCGATAGCTGAAGTATGTGTGTTTCTTCTTAAAGCAGACATGTACCATATGGGATTGATATAAATATAAGAGTACATTTGGAGCATGCTCATTTTGAAAGTATATATTACGAATTGAAGACCAAATAAAATCAGTTTTGATAGATACAAATAACAGATCAGAGAGACAATCACGTATTTATTGGCAACATTTTGAACAGATGCTTAAGCAGGCGGAAGATGAAAACAGTAATATAATTTGCTTGTGGGATCTAAATAAAAATTTCCTAAATAATTTACCACAATCTATTTTAGATATCTTTGTAATAATGGATTCAAAAATATAATGACTTACGACGCAAATGACTTAGGAAGATATATTTAATAACCAGATTCCTCACATCCGAACGAAAATTTAAAACCAATAGTTAACAGTGTAAAGAAACAAGCGAAACAACGGTTTTATACTTATATTTATAAAAAAACCCGACGATTTCAAATCAACTAATAGCAAAATGTACTGGAAAACTATTCACATGTTACACAATTCGACGTTGCTACGCACGAGTTACCCCCAACCCATGACCCCCAAAAAATTTAAATTTAGTATTCGATTGAAGGGAGAAAACAAGCATTTTAAATAATTATTTTTTGTTCGATCTCTGTGTTAAATGACGAGAACGTCGACATGCCCGAGTTCGAACATGTCCAAGAGAGATGCTAAAATATTCTTTCACATAGTAGTAGACATGATATCTGTTTGTAATTCTAATAAAGCTACTGGTCCTGATATTATAAGCAATGAGATGTTGATTTCTGTAAAGAGGAGATTTAAAAATTTATCATTCACTAAATCCTTACATATTAGGGTGTTCTCTTCGTAATGAAAAACCGCGAATTCCCTTGTTTTAAGACAGTGACAAGTCACTACCGTCTAATTAAAGACCTGTTTCATTACTCTCCTGTGTTAGTATATTATCTGGAAAAAATACCGTTAGTTGAAAGCACATTTTAAACCATTCTACAAGTCACCAGTTGATCGAATTGTATCACAGAGCGTTACTTGCTTTTAAAGCAAAACAAGTTACAAGTATTACATTTGCAGATACAAGCACGGCATTTAATAGAGTTTGGATAAGAGCTTTATTGTATAATCTTTCTAAATATGGCATTAACGGAGATCTTATTGCTAGTTAAAAAGTTATTTGTCTAATCGTACTGCGAGAGTTGGGATCAGAAAGTCATTTTTTCGTGTCTTGGTAAATTGCATTCGGGTGTGCCACAAGGGTCTGTACTAGGTCCCCCTTTGTTCTTTGTGTATATAAATGATTTTACAGATTATATTTAAGGTTTAGATCGTCCATTCGCCGATCACTCGTGTATTCAACATACAGCAAACGATGAAACTGCATTGAAAACTATGATCAAAACAGATTTGTCGTACTTAAACGAACTAATAAGCATATGGTTGGTCAAATTTAATCCTAACAAAACACATATTATGGTTTTTAATGTTAGGTGAGCTGAAAGCAGTTTAACACTTGATTTTGACCAAACATCAATTAATTCAGTTAACATACACAAGCGGTTGTTTTCAGTAGCGACTGTAAGTGGACAAAGCATATAGATTAATTGATTTTATCAGCTTCAGAAAAACTTAACGTACTTAAAATAAAAATTAAAATATAATATTAAAGGACATTCCTTAGAAAAATATATTTTACTTAAATAAGACCTGTCATTGAATACGCATCTGATAGACTAGAAAGAACTGAACTTGAAGTGGCTTATGTGGCCACGAAAATAAAAATTCTGAACATTATTTGCTTAAATGTAAAGGTCTAATTTATTCCGAAATATCATGCTTGCTGATTCATATTTTTGCTCGACTAGAAAGGTTACTACAGACCTTTTGTTATTTGGAAATGACCAACTTCCAGATAAAACCAACACTTCAATATTTTATTGTGTTTTAAACTAAATGAAAGATACAGGACGCTTTTCTGCTTCTTAGCACCAATTATACAATGGGTCTCAAATAAATTTACACCTTTCTGTTTTTCCAAGGTCACACAAGGAGGGCAGCATCCCAAAGGTTGATAATATAGATAATGAAGCATTACTTGAGTACTTACCAACCTACTGCTTTTAATTTATCATGTTTCTATCCATAATTGAATAAATTTAAATCCATTTATTAAATGCAACTTAATCAATCTTGTCCGCACAGTTTCTCTGAGATGCAATGTCCAATCAATATGAAACATGGGAACATGTTACTCTGAGATGCAATGTCCAATCAATATGAAACATGGGAACATGTTACTCTGAGATGCAATGTCCAATCAATATGAAACATGGGAACATGTTACTCTGAGATGCAATGTCCAATCAATATGAAACATGGGAACATGTTACTCTGAGATGCAATGTCCAATCAATATGAAACATGGGAACATGTTACTCTGAGATGCAATGTCCAACCAATATGAAACATGGGAACATGTTACTCTGAGATGCAATGTCCAATCAATATGAAACATGGGAACATGTTACTCTGAGATGCAATGTCCAATCAATATGAAACATGGGAACATGTTACTCTGAGATGCAATGTCCAATCAATATGAAACATGGGAACATGTTACTCTGAGATGCAATGTCCAATCAATATGAAACATGGGAACATGTTACTCTGAGATGCAATGTCCAATCAATATGAAACATGGGAACATGTTACTCTGAGATGCAATGTCCAATCAATATGAAACATGGGAACATGTTACTCTGAGATGCAATGTCCAATCAATATGAAACATGGGAACATGTTACTCTGAGATGCAATGTCCAACCAATATGAAACATGGTAACTTGTTCAGGGTGACCTGAAGTTAAGAAATTCATATTTGGGGTTTTCCACATGCTGAAGATTATAGTGGCAATGGGGGTTCGTTTGGAAGACATATTGTGTTGGCATCCCAACACAGTTTTTATTATTCTTTTTTTTATTGATCACTTTGTCCGGAATTTTTCTCCAACAAAGGTTTGTACGAATACTGCCTTCCGAATACCACCCCAAAACACGCAAAGATTTAAACGTCATCTGATTTCGACGAAATTTGGCATACTGGTAGCGTAAGGTCCCCTGAGTATGCCGCTACTTTTTTCGAAATTTTTGTCTCACGTCCGGCTTCAAAAGGGCGGTCATTTTACTACACCGGCAAAGCACGAAAAAGTCAACTGTCCGATTTAAATGAAATTTGATTTCTAGGCAGATGTTAATGTACCAATTTAAATGAAATACTATCCATGGGGATATTCGGCGATTTTTGTGCGGCATACCAACAAAAAAATCATTAATTATTATTATTATTATTCCGGTTTCTACTTTTTCTAGATCGTGAACTTATCCGACACATTTCTCAGAGACGCCTTAATAGAATCAAATTAAAGTTGGCACAGTTGCAGATGAACATATGATGGGGGTGCAGTCAATAATCAGAGTTTTTATGTTAAAAATAGCAAAATTTTCCCGTGGTCCGATTTCAATGAAATTTAGTTTGAGGTAGATTTTAATATTTCGAGTGAAACGATACCTTTGAAAATTTTTTTCCCACGTAGCGTTTCAAAATGGCGGCGAAAAACGTGGGGATTTTGGGCCTTATGTGTTGGCATTACAATACATCATTTTAATTATATTTATTTTCGTCTTTATATTGTGAAAATATTTACCTATGCTGTATATTTTATAATGTTCTGAATTAATATAATTGATGTATTTATCGGACAATTCTAAGTTGCAAAAATTGTGTCTGATCCATTTGTTGTTTTTTATCAATAAAATATTTTTTTAATTTAAAACAATCCAGACATGTGTCTGTATTATGTGTGTGTTGGTGACATGTTTTATACATGACACCCTATAATAACACATAAAGATATTGATAGACATTTAATGGAATAAACAAAATAATTTGACAAAAAATAGCTGTTCATCATTATTTTATGTCGCTAGAAAAATACTCTTTAGAACGAATAATCGTACCCTTGCTTGTTTTTTTGGCGAGGGTACGAATTTAGTCCCATTACTCGTAATGTAGCAGAGCGGGAGTGAATCACTCCCGGCACTTTGATGTCCAAAAGAAGTTGCATATACAACCAGACGTGGTCGTTCTTGATATCTTTCGACAGTGTCACCAATCAATTGTTTTATCGGTTTCGTGTTTAAAATCGATCATTATTGATACGTGATGATAGTTATTGCCGTTTTTAATAACCTGGTGTGCGTTGTGTATTAATTGACATTCGTGTCTCTGTTTAAATGAAAAACGTTGAGAAACCCGAAACTGAATGGCGTGTTGCATCTTGGGTAATACATATGTAAATTACTGGATATTTACTATAGAATGGTTGTCATAGTATGCAAATTAGCAGGTTTATAATAGAATAAGGTCACATTATCCTTATACAGAAAAATTATCAACAGAGCATTTTCCACGTGCATCTTCAAAGACGAAAAAAGGAATTTCTTCAATAAATATCGTTTCCCGTTAGTTTCGCAATGTCTAAAGCTTTAGTAACGTAAACAAGACGAATATTATGTTTGAATTTTGTATAAATAGACCTAAGGTAGAATGTTTTATTTGCTAAATTACGAGCAATAGGACTGAATTCTGCAGTTAATCCGACAAATCACAAAACTAACTTCGGATTATAACGGCAGTAAAATTCGACCTAAATATTCTCTAACAATGGTCGAAAAATGTACACGCTAACGAAAGATATGTCTAGTCTTGAACTTTTCTGTTTATGTGTATAAACTTCGGGAGAACTTTTTCCCGCTATGAAATAAAACGTTCACTCGTTATCTATCAAAACCAAATATTCCTAATCATGTCCTTGTAAACTACTCTTTTTGTTTAGAGGCAATGTTGTAATTTGTATGTAGGCACTGTTTTCCTGGCTTGATATAGTTTTGGTAGGGAAATTTATGCCGGATGCTTGAAAACTTATGCTTAAAGTATGTAAAATTCAATATTATTGACAAATAATACATTTGGTTTTTTTCTTGAGCATACGAAATATGTCGTCTTCGTCTTCTACAAATTTCATAGTCATATAAACAACGTACAGTTAACAAACAAACAATGCTTTATGTAGGAATGTTTACTGATTGTGTCTGTAGAGCTTGGGTTTCTGTTTCATCTCTCTTTTTAGCGAAAAAATACCTTTTTATTAATTCTCTCGTTTCCTTATCAAGTAAACAAAACAGAAGAAAGGAACAAAAGGCTTGAGCACTGTCTCCAAAACTCTGAATGTGAAGTAAAAATCCATCAATCGGTTTATAATCAAGAAACTGTTCGTCTGTGTGTCTCCGAATAGCTGCTATAAAAAACCGAATCGTTCCAGAGATTCTAAGACCGACTTCAATAAGCCACAATAACAGGAATCTTATATCTTCCTGCGTGGTTTGGTCTGTTTGTGCAGTTGTCTCTGAACTTGTATATTTATTTGTTACATTCATAACCTGAAAAAAAGGTTGATTGATAAACTCACCTGACATAAAACTAATGTCATTTTAATCCTAAGTCGTTTGTTGACTTTTCCACTTCGATGAAACGACTGACAAAGTTTGATTACGACTATTTTTAGATAGTCAGTTACAAAGTTCATGCGATTCGACAGCTATATATCACCGTCGTTTGCGATTGCGAGCCTTACTGTGAGCATGTTTGGACTTTAACCTGAATTGACAAGGATTGCCCCTTTTTAAAATTCGAATTCTAAACAACCAAACCTATTCGACAAACTACTTGATCGTTATTATTTATACCCGAACGCATGATTTGGATTCTCAAAAAACTATCTTAGCGTGCGCAAATAAATTTACAGTATCAGATTGGCACGAAAAAGTCTCTACATTGTATTTGAAATTCAGCTTAGTATTAAGTAAGATTAGCAACAGTGCAGAAAATGAAACATTGATCAAATTGCTTTATTATTATATTCTAAAAACAGGACGATATAGCTAAAAACTTCATAATTTGGTGTTAACACTAATTCGAAACAAACAAATCTATTCGAAGAACTCAGTGATCAGTATTATTTATACCCTCATGCATGAATTGGGTTTTTTGCATAGCACTATACTAGACCGAGCAAAAAAAATATATAGTATCAGAGTGGAATGATAAACGTATCAACATTGTGTTTAAGATTCAGCTTAGAATTATCAATATACGATAAGTAACAGAACTAAAACTATAAAATTGGTCATGCTATAATTGACCGAAAATTAATAATTGTATGAAAGTTTATCCAACTAAAAGACTTATATATAAACTGCGCTATATATGTGTATACATACTTTCTTTTGATGTTGGCGTTTTCTTATTTTACTACCCTTGATCAGCATATAGAAGGCACACGAGGCAAAATACATTAGTATCTCCCAACCTTTCCCGGAGACAGCCATCCAGATAGTTCTCTCTTTTTGAGACAAACACGCTGATATCCAGCACCATGCTCCGGAACCAACTGACAAATCTGATCCTAGAACGTTCCGTTGTTGTGCAACAAAAGTAATTATAACTGAAATAAACAAAAAAAATTTCAGGATTGTGAAAATTAATTAACCAATTAATGTCTATAAATTTGTTTAAATTGATTAAAAATATTTAAAACAAGATCTTTTCTGCTTAAAACTAACTTGTTACATGTATGTATTATAAATGTACTAACATGGTACTATCCAACTTGAGACATGGTAAACAATATTTCTTTTCCACAGGCTTATCCCACTGTCATCATATGTCCAAAACAAATGAAAAGCTATTATAGTTGTCCAGAAAAACGAACTCATACTAAACCACGTGGTCACAAAACTCTGACCTATACAACTAGGCTCTGCAACCAGGTGACATGCCGATACATTTGTCCTACGACTTTCGTCGGAGTCCACGAAACTTGCCACTCCCCACAAATATCCCACAGCATTAAATACATCTGCAATAGTCAGGAAAAACAAAAGCTGTCTCGGCTGATCGATGGGATATTTGTTCCTCCATCGAATAAAGTAGGTAACAAATAGTACTGTCGCTCCAATGATGGAAAGCAATGAACCGATAAATGTCAAAACAACATCAATAGTTTGGATTTCATCAATATAATCGTCAGGAACACTATTTGTTAAATTTTCCATGTGTTTTTGTTTTCGCTGTTTTTGGATTGATGTATGTTTGCTGTGTTTGCATGAACTGAATTTGTGAATGTCACAGTTACCATATATATATATATATATATATATATATATATATATATATATATATATATATATATATATATATATATATATATATATATATATATATATATATATATATATATATATATATATTATCTATAAAATACCTAGAATTAAAACTTAGATAAAGTGTAAATTTTATCAATAAAATACTTAGAATTTAAACATAGATAAAGTGTGAATAGGATACTAGATTAATATAAAGTGTGCATAAAACCGACTTAAACTAGTCAGATTAAATTTACCATAAATGTTATTGACCTAAATAGTGTTTCAAGTAAATATTATGTCGAGTAATAAAGTATTTTATTTTAAAAAAATCAGTGAATTCCATTGTTGCAATCAGTTCGAAAACAGTCGGTGAAGAGAGGGAGTATTTACATTAAGTCTAAGTACATTACTGGCTATAAAAATGACTAATTACCAGTTGCGGTTGTCTGTCACTCTACGACTGACTGCAAATGACTGCAAACATTCTGTAAAAGACTGCAAACGTTGTGTCAGACAATTATGTTTAGTGTGACAGTCATTTAATGTCTGTCACGGACATATAACATATGTCTTTCACATACATTTTTGCCGGTTAGCGCAAATCAAAATTAGTTTGTTACAACTGCACTGTTGTATCAGCCAACAAATGTCTGTAACAGGCAAATGCAACTTTCACAAGGCCAAATGATTATTTGATGGTCAAAATCGTCCAAAGTTACAGTTGTGCCATCCCGCGGTTGGATACTGCTACCTGAAACATCATCATCGGGCGGCTACAGGCTGGAATCTCCAAGCGTGAGGTGGCACGAACCGAGATTGTGAACCAGAGTACCATTTCCAGACTATGGGCCGTATTCCAACAGACCGGTACGATTAATGACCGTTCAAGAAGTGGTACACAACGCATAACCACAGCACGTCAAGATCGAAACATCCGGGATACCTCGATTGAGAAGAACCAGCTCCTAAAATGTCAGAAACAGTCTCTGACAACATGGTATTTGACCCAGGAGCACACAGCTCAACTAATCAAATACTTTATTGAGTGGAATAACATAAATGTGTTGCCATGGCTTTAACAATCGCCAGATTTGCATCCCATCGAACATCTATGGGCAAACGGGAAAATGGTGTGCGCTAGCGCCAACCAATACCGCAGAACCTGGATCAACTTCGACAAATGGTGCAAATTAATGGCGACGAATATCTCGCAATAATGTTCTTGAGTCCATGCCAAGTAGATGCAGATCATATTCTTGTCTCCAATGAATTATTTCGATTCTAATAGGACATATACACTTTTTAAACAACGTAACTTTTGAGTTTCTGGACATGTCAGCCATTTAGGACACAAATATGAGAAGTCGTTAATATATGTAAAAAAATCTTACTATGACGTCTACATAAAACATGTTAATCGTTTATTAGTAATATATATTCGTTTGACACCTAGTGTGCATTAAAGCGTTTAGGCGCGTCATGTTAGAATTTTGATTGGAATTTCGCTTATTAAAATATGTAAAATCCCACAATGCGTTCATTTATTTTACAATAGTATTTATCTTTATTCTCATAAAGCCAAAGCATAACGCTGACACAGAGATATAACAATAAAATTTAAAATAATTAAGTTATATAAAATATATGAAAACATATATACAGCGAAAAGTTACTCAGATCTAAGAGCCTGGAAGAACAACATTAGCATTTATTTATTTTATAAAGGCACAGGTTTCAGAATAGGTTTTCTCTTACTTGACACAGGTTCTGAAATTTAATAATATGTGTATATGTATAAAATGGTGAGATAGTTAATGTTTACGTTTTTCATTAGAGTTATAGTAAACAAAGAAATGGTGGTACTCATCTCCAAACTACTGCACAATATACATTTACGCTTTTCCTTTGGAATATTTTGGCATCTAACTGTTTCGATTGCAAGCTTATTATTTGTTGTTAAAAATCTTCAGAAAGGTTGGAAAGTTGAAATGGGTGTGTGGTATGAAAGGGTGTTTTCAACTATAAATTGCAGTAATGAAAAACAGATATTAATTCAAGCTAAATAAATGTTAACAAATTCTTCAATGTATAATATTAGTGTATTGACTTAACATAAAAAGAATATATAACATTATTTGTGTAAATGTCAGGTCAATAAACTGATATTGTGTTTGTCCTGCAATTTTTGTAGTAATGTAACAAGAGTTCTATTACGACATGTCCGAAAGTGTCGTTATCGTAGGAGCAGTGTAGTGGAGCATGTGACCAGTGAGTCGTTGCTTGATGAATGAATTCCACAAAAACACAATCCGCATTCTTGCCGTTCTGCAATGAATTTTCAATTCACGGAAGTCTTTCATTGTTGTGTGTACAGTATATACCTAGTTTTGGTCGTTTACATATTTTTCATAATATTTAATTTGTTATTAATTATATCGCATTATTGTGCATTTTTCTTATTAATAGTGTACACATATAAATATTCATTGTTTATAAAGTTCTTATGGGTAACATTATATGATTGTACACCGTTTTCCATGGAATTGTTGGTATATAGCAGCTTGTATGATTAGCTATTTTGACTACAAAAAACAAGAATTTAATTAAAAATAATGTGTTGGGATGCCAACACAGAAGTCGCCCAAAACCCCCATGGATAGTATTGCGTTCCACTCAGGACATTGAAATGAACCTACATATCAAATTTCATTAAAATCAGACAACGTTTAAAATTTCACCCGTTTTTGGCCGCCATTTTGAAAACCACGGTCGAGAAAAAATTTCGAATGTGGAGTGCCACTCGGGACACTTAAATCTACCTCCACACCAAATTTTATTGCAATCGGAGCACGTTAAATGTCATCGAGATCGCATAACGTTGAAAATTTTACACGTTTTTAGCAGCCATTTTGAAACCGGAAGTCCGAGAAAAAATTTAAAGGTAGCGTTTCACTCGAAACATTAACCCCTACCTCCATACCAAATTTCGTTGAAATCGGACCACGGGAAAATTTTTGCCATTTTTGGGTGTGTGTCGTCAAGTGGCGGCCATTTTGAAATGGCGGCCATTATCAAAATTCAGACTATTGACTGCACCCCTCCATATGTCGATCTACAACTGTGCCAAGTTTCATTTGATTTTATTAAAGCGTCTCTTAGAAACATGTCGGACAAGTTCACGATCTAGAAAAAGGAGAAACCGGAATAATAATAATAATAATTAAAATTTACGTTTCCCGAAACGTTGAAGTCGCCTCCCGTTCCGCACTTTTGACCGAGAAGAGGGAACTAAAAGTCAAGAGCACAACTTCATAACATGAGCTTTCAGTTGGCCAAGTTTCATTTCGATCGGTTAAAAGATGAGCGAGAAAACGAGCAAACTTTAAAACGGCCGCCATTTTGAAACCGGAAGTCGGACAAAAAATTTTTTTGCAAAAATGCTCAGGATAGTTAGCTGTATCAGTATACCAATTTTCATTGAAATTGCTCTGGCCATAACTGAGATCTGACAACGGCCGCCATTTTGTAAAACTTTAAAACGGCCGCCATTTTGAAACCGGAAGTCGGACAAAACATTTTTAAATAGTGGCACACTTAGGGTATCATAAGCTACCTGTATACCAAATTTCGTCTAAATCGGATGACGTTTAAATTTTTTACATTTTTAGGGGGGTGGTGTTCGGATGGCGGCCATTTTGAAATGTCGGCCGCGTCAAATTTTTTTTTGCAAAAATGCTCGGGATAGTTAGCTGTACCAGTATACCAATTTTCATTGAAATTGCTTCGGCAATTACTGAGATCTGACAACGGCCGTCATTTTTTTCAACGGCGGCCATTTTGAAAATGGCGGCCATTTTGAAAATTTCAAAAGTGGATTGCACAGCTTCAGGTCACCCTTAACATGTTCCCAAAATTTCATTTCGATCGGTTAAAAGATGAGCGAGAAAACGAGCGGACAACATTGCGAGGGGAAAACATAAGAAATATGAAAATAATAATAATAATTAAAATTTACGTTTCCCGAAACGTTGAAGTCGCCTCCCGTTCCGCACTTTTGACCGAGTAGAGGGAACTAAAAGTCAAGAGCACAACTTCATAACATGAGCTTTCAGTTGGCCAAGTTTCATTTCGATCGGTTAAAAGATGAGCGAGAAAACGAGCAAACTTTAAAACGGCCGCCATTTTGAAACCGGAAGTCGGACAAAAAATTTATTTTGCAAAAATGCTCAGGATAGTTAGCTGTATCAGTATACCAATTTTCATTGAAATTGCTCTGGCCATAACTGAGATCTGAAAACGGCCGCCATTTTGTAAAAATTTAAAACGGCCGCCATTTTGAAACCGGAAGTCGGACAAAAATTTTGAAAATAGTGGCACACTCAGGGTATCAGAAGCTACCTGTATACCAAATTTCGTTTAAATCGGATGACGTTTAAATTTTTACAGTTTTAGGGGGGTGGTGTTCGGATGGCGGCCATTTTTAAATGTCGGCCGCATCAAATTTTTTTTTGCAAAAATGCTCGGGATAGGGAGCTGTATCAGTATACCAATTTTCATTGAAATTGCTTTGGCAATTACTGAGATCTGACAACGGCCGTCATTTTTTTTCAACGGCGGCCATTTTAAAAATGGCGGCCATTTTGAAAATTTCAAAAGTGGATTGCACAACTTCAGGTCACCCTTATTATGTTCCCAAAGTTTCATTTCGATCGGTTAAAAGATGAGCGAGAAAACGAGCGGACAACATTGCGAGGGGAAAAAGGAAAACATAAGAAATATGAAAATAATAATAATTAAAATTTACGTTTCCCGAAACGTTGAAGTCGCCTCCCGTTCCACACTTTTGACCGAGTAGAGGGAACTAAAAGTCAAGAGCACAACTTCATAACATGAGCTTTCAGTTGGCCAAGTTTCATTTAATAAGAAACGGAGTAAAAACAATAAGTCGCCCGACACTTCGTGGTCGGCGACTTAACTAGTGCTGATTGTGTTGGGATGCCAACACAGAATGTCTCCCAAACGAACCCCCATTGCCACTATAATCCCCATGGATAGTATTTCATTCAAATCAGTACATTAAAATATGCCTAGAAATCAAATTTTGTTGAAATCGGACAAAGTTGACTTTTTCCTGCAGTAAAATGGCCGCCATTTTGAAACCGGAAGTCGGACAAAAAATTTTTAAATAGTGGCACACTCAGGGTATCATAAGCTACCTGAATACCAAATTTCGTCTAAATCGGATGACGTTTAAATTTTTACATTTTTAGGGGGGTGGTGTTCGGATGGCGGCCATTTTGAAATGTCGGCCGCGTCAAATTTTTTTTTGCAAAAATGCTCGGGATAGTTAGCTGTATCAGTATACCAATTTTCATTGAATTTGCTTTGGCAATTACTGAGATCTGACAACGGCCGTAATTTTTTTTCAACGGCGGCCATTTTGAAAATTTCAAAAGTGGATTGCACAACTTCAGGTCACCCTTAACATGTTCCCAAAGTTTCATCTTGATTGGACATTGCATCTCTGAGAAAATGTGCGGACAACATTGCGAGGGGAAAACATAAGAAATATGAAAATAATAATAATAATAATTAAAATTTACGTTTCCCGAAACGTTGAAGTCGCCTCCCGTTCCGCACTTTTGACCGAGTAGAGGGAACTAAAAGTCAAGAGCACAACTTCATAACATGAGCTTTCAGTTGGCCAAGTTTCATTTCGATCGGTTAAAAGATGAGCGAGAAAACGAGCAAACTTTAAAACGACCGCCATTTTGAAACCGGAAGTCGGACAAAAAAATTTTTTTTTGCAAAAATGCTCAGGATAGTTAGCTGTATCAGTATACCAATTTTCATTGAAATTGCTCTGGCCATAACTGAGATCTGACAACGGCCGCCATTTTGTAAAACTTTAAAACGGCCGCCATTTTGAAACCGGAAGTCGGACAAAACATTTTTAAATAGTGGCACACTTAGGGTATCATAAGCTACCTGTATACCAAATTTCGTCTAAATCGGATGACGTTTAAATTTTTACATTTTTAGGGGGTGGTGTTCGAATGGCGGCCATTTTGAAATGTCGGCCGCGTCAAATTTTTTTTTGCAAAAATGCTCGGGATAGTTAGCTGTACCAGTATACCAATTTTCATTGAAATTGCTTCGGCAATTACTGAGATCTGACAACGGCCGTCATTTTTTTCAACGGCGGCCATTTTTAAAATGGCGGCCATTTTGAAAATTTCAAAGTGGATTGCACAACTTCAGGTCACCCTTAACATGTTCCCAAAGTTTCATTTCGATCGGTTAAAAGATGAGCGAGAAAACGAGCGGACAACATTGCGAGGGGAAAACATAAGAAATATGAAAATAATAATAATAATTAAAATTTACGTTTCGCGAAACGTGAAGTCTCCCAAACGAAGTTACTGATAGTCCTGTGCAGCCTGTGCGGCCATTTTACAAAAAATAGCGCGTCATATAAAAATTCTGAGTTGACCATTGAACTCGACATACTAAATTTACTTTAGGAACCAATTTTCATTGAGTTCCGACAATGTTGAATTTTTGCCGATTTGGCGACTTTGGTGGCCATTTTTAAAAAAATGGCGGGTCGTATAAAAAATCTGAGTGTACCGTTGAACTCGGCATACCAAATTTACTTTTAGAACCTATTTTCGTTGAATTATGACAATGTTGAATTTTTGCCCATTTGGCAACTTTGGCGGCCATTTTACAAAAAATGGCGCGTCGTATAAAAATTCTGAGTTGACCATTGGACTCGGCATACCAAATTTACTGTTAAAACCCATTTTCGTTGAAATCCAACAAACTTGAATTTTTGGCGATTCGGCGGCCATCTTGAAAATGGCGCCCGGTTCGCGCGCGATTTTTTGCCAAAAATAAATCAAGACCACTATGCTGAACCTACATACCAAGTTTCATCGAAATCCATCTGGCGGTTCTACGGGAACTGCATTTTGGCGGGAAAACTTAAATGGCGGCCATTTTGAAAGTGGCGGCCATCTTGGAAATTCCGAAAGATGATTGCACATCTAGCCAATAGGGTCTAACATCCTACCAAGTTTCAAATTGATCCCATTTACGGTTTCTGAGAAAAGTGTCGGAAATCTCTACGGGGAAACCAGAAGAAGAATAATAATAATAATAATAAGAAACAGAGTAAAAACAATAAGTCTCCAAACTTCGTTTGGGAGACTTAATAATAAGAAACGGAGTAAAAACAATAAGTCGCCCGACACTTCGTGGTCGGCGACTTAATAAGAAACGGAGTAAAAACAATAAGTCGCCCGACACTTCGTGGTCGGCGACTTAATTAAAATTTACGTTTCCCGAAACGTTGAAGTCGCCTCCCGTTCCGCACTTTTGACCGAGTAGAGGGAACTAAAAGTCAAGAGCACAACTTCATAACATGAGCTTTCAGTTGGCCAAGTTTCATTTCGATCGGTTAAAAGATGAGCGAGAAAACGAGCAAACTTTAAAACGGCCGCCATTTTGGAACCGGAAGTCGGACAAAAAATTTTTTTTGCAAAAATGCTCAGGATAGTTAGCTGTATCAGTATACAAATTTTCATTGAAATTGCTCTGGCCATAACTGAGATCTGACAACGGCCGCCATTTTGTAAAACTTTAAAACGGCCGCCATTTTGAAACCGGAAGTCGGACAAAACATTTTGAAATAGTGGCACACTTAGGGTATCATAAGCTACCTGTATACCAAATTTCGTCTAAATCGGATGACGTTTAAATTTTTACATTTTTAGGGGGGTGGTGTTCGGATGGCGGCCATTTTGAAATGTCGGCCGCGTCAAATTTTTTTTTGCAAAAATGCTAGGGATAGTTAGCTGTATCAGTATACCAATTTTCATTGAAATTGCTTTGGCAATTACTGAGATCTGACAACGGCCGTCATTTTTTTCAACGGCGGCCATTTTGAAAATGGCGGCCATTTTGAAAATTTTAAAAGTGGATTGCACAACTTCAGGTCACCCTTAACATGTTCCCAAAGTTTCATTTCGATCGGTTAAAAGATGAGCGAGAAAACGAGCGGACAACATTGCGAGGGGAAAACATAAGAAATATGAAAATAATAATAATAACAAGTGCTGATTGTGATTGCAAGCAAGTCACAAAAAAATCCCCTCCCGTGCCCACTTTTGTCACAATTCGGACAACTTTTCAATTTTCGCACTTTGGCGGCCATTTTGAATATAGCGGCCATCTTGGACTTTGGCAGCCATCTTGGATTTGTTCGACATGTTGTTCGTAATATCAATATTGACCTAAATGCCAATTTTTGTTGAAATCAGACAACTTTTCAATATTCGCACTTTGGCAGCCATTTTGAATATGACAGCCATCTTGGATTTGTTCGAAAGTGTCGCCATGTTGTTCGTAATATCAATATTGACCTAAATGCCAATTTTCGTTGAAATCGGACAACTTTTCAATTTTCGCACTTTGGCGGCCATTTTGAATATGGCGGCCATCTTGGACTTTGGCGGCCATCTTGGATTTGTTCAAACATGTCACCATGTTGTTCGTAATATCAATATTCACCTAAATGCCAATTTTCGTTGAAATCGGACAACTTTTCAATTTTCGCACTTTGGAGGCCATTTTGAATATGGCGGCCATCTTGGACTTTGGCGGCCATCTTTGATTTGTTCGAACATGTCACCATGTTGTTCGTAATATCAATATTGACCTAAATGCCAATTTTCGTTGAAATCGGACAACTTTTCAATTTTCGCACTTTGGCGGCCATTTTGAATATGGCGGCCATCTTGGATTTTTCGGAAAATGGTCCCATATTGTCCGGGACCTTAATATTGACCTATAAACCTATTTTGGTTCATATCCATATTGTTTGTGATTTTTTATGATTAATTTTGTATTTTTTTCAAATTCAAAATGGCCGCCAATCCAAGATGGCCACCATTTTCAAAATTTCGAAATCGGAAACAACATTTCCTAGTGGTGACCTATCTTTCTGGTAAGTTTCATTGACCTATGTCTTTTCGTCTTCGAGAAATCCTACGGACAAAGTTAGGTCCAGAAGAAGAAGAAGAAGAAGAATTTGAATTTTCAATACCCTTTATTAAATAAAACAATCAATCACAGTTTAACAAGGTATCAAAAATTCATATTACATAAAATATAAACCTAACTATACATTATTTGACAAGCTACATTAACAATTTTGAATATACATATGAATAATAACTTTAAATCCAAAATCATGTGAAAATACAATAGAAAAATAAAAGACTTTGTCCAACTGATCAAAGTCAGCTTAAACTGATACAAGCCAGTTTAAACTTTAATAATTAATTTATTACCTACCTAACATTGAACCTAAAGACACCTATAAAAGACTTTGTCATAATGATCAAAGTCAACATGGACTGGTACACGCCAGTCCATGTTTTAACCTTTAACACATCGCGGTTTACAATATATAAACAAGACAAGAAAATAAAAATCAAAAATACAAATACAATTAAAATAACTTACCATTAAATATTAACAAAAAGCTTGTCATTAGAAATAAAACACAAAACATTATTAAAACACCAAAAGTCTGAAAAAGAATCAACATTATGTACAAACCTAAAATAGGCAAACTCAATTGCCAGCCGGGCGCGAATACGCGACCTGAACTCCTGTAGTGCGTCTGTTTGTCCACCGCCAGTCTTCAGGTGTTGCAATGTGACGTAGGTGGCCATCTTTGCTTGTGTGGCAATCCATTGGTACAGTCGTCTTGGGATCCTGTACCGCTTGCTCCATCGTTGCGTGTTGGTACATTCTCCCAACACGACTGTTCCATTCTTCGTTATCATTGGCTGTCTTGTAGTCTCTGGACAGCCGACCCTGGATGACGTGTGGTCGGCTGGTACTGGAATCTCTGGACAGCTGATCCTAGTTGACGGTGGATCAGCTGGAGTCGATCTCCTTACTGGACAGCTGTCTGATGATGTTGTGTAGACAGCTGCAGGAGATCGATTTGCACTGACCAGATAAGGTGTTTCGTCAGTGCCTGTGAAGGTTGAAGGTCCAAAAATAAATGATTGAATCGAACCTTCATCATTATCGTTAAATTTTGTTGCAATACTGTAAAAATAATTTAATAATTGTTTGATTCTCGGACAAGAAACGAAAATATGTAATACATCTTCTTGTACACCACAAGAAGGACAAACATCAGATGACTGATAACCAGCTTTATAATAAAATTTGCCAGTTGAAACAGCACCATGAAGTATTCTCCAGTTAAGGTCACCTTCATGCATGCTATGAGGATATTCATAAACATGACTAAATATAACATTAGTGGG
This sequence comes from Limnoperna fortunei, assembly GCA_944474755.1. Classification (NCBI taxonomy): domain Eukaryota; kingdom Metazoa; phylum Mollusca; class Bivalvia; order Mytilida; family Modiolidae; genus Limnoperna; species Limnoperna fortunei. Next base: position 23,979,159 of record OX104122.1, read on the forward strand.
GACATTTGATTGTAACATATTATTCCAGGGGGACAACAATTTTTTAGCACGGGAACTATTAAAATTTTGAACAACAGATAATAAATAAATCATTTTCTTAGGACATTTATCAAGAACAACGCCCTTACTTGATTCAGGAGTATTGTCAATATCTAATTTAAAAATATATTGGTGAACAACACCAATATCAATATCACTATTTAAAAAACGATCTATCAAATTATTCCACTCTGGGGGAAAAGACGACCACAGTAAATCCAAGTGTTGTTGGATACAGCGTTCAGAACGAATGCTTAAAACACCAACAAGATCTGCTGCAGTAAATTTTCGTTTTAGACTGGTATCAAAAAGATCTTTAACTTTAGTCATACCAGAAATAACAAAATTTTCAAAATAAAAAGGTTCATCAGTTTTAGGGTTAATTAATGCAGGATTAAAGAATAAAGGTTCTTCTAAAATGTCTGCAACAGAGGTATCATCTATTTTTATTCTAGATGATTCAAAATATTTCCAGGCTTTTATTAAATCTTGATAAAAGCTTGGAATGTTAGTATACTGAAAATCCCCATCAAGTAATAACAATTGAACATCATAATTCAAATTAGAAACAGTAGACAAAAAATATTTACAAAAATAGTAACAAGGGTGAACTTCTTCACCATTCATTAATGTTAAAAATCTATACATAAATTGAATTCGAAAATCACGAATTCTAGATAAAATATGAACTAAACCCTGTCCTCCAGTACATACAGGAAGATACAACATTTCTTTGGAAACCCAATGTTTTCCTTGCCATAGAAATTCTACAAATTTATTTTGAATGGCATTTATAATTTCATCGGGCACGACCACTGAATTTAGTCGATGCCACAATTTTGACGCGGAAAGTAAATTAATTACAAGCGTTCGTCCTCTAAGTGACAAACCACGAGCAAATGGTTTCCACCTGTCAAGTTTGACAGTAATATCCTCCTCCATCCCTTCCCAATTTTGTTTATAAAAATCTCTATTGTTTCCAACAAAAGTGCCCAAAACTTTAAGACCTTTATTATTCCACTTGAGACCAAGTGGACAATCATTTCTGTTTTTCCAACTTCCCACCCACAAACCTTCGGACTTTTGTAAATTAATTTTTGAATTGGAAGCTTTCTGGTATATATCTAACCAGAAAGACAACCTATCAAAATCAGAGTCCTGCGTTAAAAGAGTATCCAAATCATCTGCATAAGCAGATAAACAACTTTTCTTACCATCAGATAATGGTAGTTCAAGACCTGATAAGCCGTCCTTTGACCTTAGTTTGTGTAAAAGAGGTTCAAGGCATATGGCATATAATTGACCAGACAAGGAACATCCTTGTCGTATACCTCTTTTAAATTGAAAAGGGGACGATAACGAGTTATTAATTTTAAGTAAACTATGTACATCTGTATAAATAGTTTTTATACAGGATATAAAATAATCTCCAAAACCGAAAGCTTCTAATGTCTTCATCAAATAACCATGATGAACACGATCAAAAGCCTTCTCTTGGTCAAGGGAAACAATAGCAAGGGGGATATTTTCCTGATTAGCATAACACGTAGCATCAGAAATAAAACGAATATTATCACTTATATGACGACCGGGAACACAATAACTTTGATCGATATTTAATATATCGGGTAGAACGGTACGGAGTCTTAGCGAGAAAGCTCTCGTTAATATTTTATAGTCGCAACAGAGAAGAGACACAGGTCTCCAGTTTTTCAACAAACTACTGTCACCTTTCTTTGGAATCATCGTCAGAACGGCTCTTCTGCACGAAAGTGGAAGTCTGTTTTCTTCAATAGAAGAAACAAAAACTTCGTGCATATCCTTACCAACGATGTTCCAAAATGTTTTGTAAAATTCACTAGGCAACCCATCAATACCAGGGGACTTATTATTATTCATTTTTAAAACAGCAGAGGACAATTCATCATAACTTATAACATTATCTAATGTTTGTTTTTGGGTTTCACTTATTGTAGGGAGGTCTTTCAGAATTTCATTTTGACAACTTTCATCAACAGGATCGGGGCTATATAAGTCGGAGTAAAAATTTCTGGCAAGGGTTTTTATTTCCTGATCTGAATCGGTTATACTACCATCAGGCAAGGTTAAATGGGATAATAGTTTTTTTGTACCACGTTTCTTTTCAAGGTCAAAAAAGTATTTTGTAGGTTTATCTGAATCATTAACATATTTGAATCTTGAACGAACCCAAGCACCACGTGCCTGGATTCGTTCAAGTTCAGATAACTGTTGCTGCTTCTCAATTAAAATGGTATTGAGATCAGGGTTTGCGGAAATATTTGATTTTAATAATTGAATATCGCACTGCAAACTATCAAATTTACGTTTAAAATCATAATTCTTTTTAATAGAAAATTCTTGCGAAAGTTCCTTTATTTTGTATTTCCCACGATCCCACCAATCTTGAATACACTTAAATTCAGATTTCTGTAATCGCCAGGAAAGCCAAAAACTATTTACAATGTCAACATACAATTTATCATCTAAAAGAGATGTATTTAAACACCAGTAAGCACTCTTATGTTTACTTGGTATTTCTTTAAAATAAATACGAACGTAATCATGATCAGAATATGAACATTGTTTTATTTCTGAAGATCGAATAAACTGACTATAATGTTTAGATATATAAATTCGATCGAGTCTTGCGGCGACACCGTCATTTCTCGACCAGGAATATATTTTATCGTACGGATGAATATTGCGAAACGTATCAATAAATTTGAAACGTTTAACAATAGATTTAAATTCATTACAAGAATGGGGATGGGGTTCAGTATCTCCTGTCCTATCTAAGGAAGAATTAGTAGTACAATTAAAATCACCTCCAAGAAATATTGGAATGGAAGAATCAAGTTGATTCAAATGGTGTTTTAAACATTTCAAAAAGTCAAGTTTTTCTTTGGGACAGGTGGGGGAATAGACATTCAACAAATAAACAGTTTCCTCCTGTAATTTGATAGTAGCATGTAAAATGCGACCGGGTAATATAACTTTATGATCTAGAATAGTATATTCTAAATTATTTGAAAAACATATCGCTAATCCAGCAGAAATAGTTGAGAGATGAGAGAACACTATTTCTCCTCTCCATATCATTTTCCATATACCTTCATCAGAAGGAATGGTATGTGTATCTTGAAGAAAAACTATGTCTGCATTTAATTTAGATTTCAAAGAATCTAATATAAAATATCTTTTAAAAGAGTCACGACAACCTTGAGTGTTCAAGGAAACTAACGAAAAACCGGACATTACAATTGTAATTGTAATAAAAATACAGAACAAAAATGCATAATTAAGTGGACAATTCATATTGACTTAGATATAGTTTATCTCTAAGCATGAGTTTTCAGGTAGGTTTTTAATTTTTTTATCAACTTATTTAAACGGGCTTTCAGCTGTGAGGAGGATTCGGGGTTTCGTCGACGGTCAATAAAATCTTGACATAATTGTCTCAAGTTGGTGGTATATTCTAAGCATTTTTCAACTGGTTTTTTGTTGCTCTTAAGCTCCACAAGAAGTCTATCCAGCTCTTCGGTGGATAATTTTTGTTCTGTATCCACTAAGATTTGTGATAAATTTTGTTCCGATAAATCAGAGGATATAGACTCAATGTCTACATCCTCGTCTTCATTGGTGTTAAGAATACAAGGGGATGAAGGAGGCATATCCCAAATACTTGTATTACCTTGATCAGATACATCTGAAGTTTTATCAGTTGTGGGGGTTTTGATACTTATAACTGAATCATTATTGTCGGCTGCTTTTCGTTTAACTGCAGATTTAACAGTCTCCAGTTTTTCAGCAGGGGTGTGAACAACAACAATGTCACTGGAAACAATAGATTTCTCAGATTCTTTCATAGTATTTACATTAGCAGGGGTGTTGAAGGCAGAATCACGGTCCGCAGAGTCTGAAGTAACAGACTGCCCCACTGTCCCAGTTGGCGGAACTGGTTCAGCTGTAAATGGTACATTTTTATTTGACTCTGACTTATTATTATCTGAAAGTTTATTCTCTGGACATCTGCTCTGAATGTGTCCAGTATGCTTACATTTAAAGCAGACAACATCATCATTAAGAAATATTCTGTAGTTTTGTCTTTGATAAAACATATCAAAATATTCTGGTAATACAACACTAGGGTGGGGAATAAGTGAAACTTGTCTTCTGAATGACTTTACATGTTTTAATGCCGGTATTTTAATGCCTAGTGCAATAGGTTTAATATCGGAAATGATGCGGCCATAGCGCATCAATTCATCTTCCAATAAGTCATTCGGAATAAAAGGGGGGCAGTTAGACAAAGTTACTTTCTTGGGGATTTTTACTAAACATTGAACATCAATAAATTCATCACCTATATTTAGGCCATTAGAACACAAGAGTTCTACATCTTCAAGGTTGGATAGAAATACTACAACCCCGGACCTCATACGAGAGGCAGCAACTATATTTTCAGGCTTTACAACAGTAGCAATAGCAACAACATATTGCTCAATAGAAATTGACTGTATGTTGGTTAACTTTACGCCATGTTTCCTTGAAACGAACCCGAACGGTTTATGCCCAAATGACGGCATGTCGTCGCTCTGTTCAGATCCTACATTTTCTCGAACAGACTCTACATTATTTCCGGTTGACAAAAGTGAACTTTTTAATCTTGAACTTTCTCCACGCGAATTAACAAGATTACTACCATTAGCCTGGGGCACGGATTTTACACCTACCTTGTTTGGCATTGTCCTCTTAATTAAATTAAGATCTCTATTGTCCGTATTACTTGACAAAGTATTGCCCGAGGCAACTACAGTCGACAACTGAGTAGATTTACCCATGACCACACTGGAAAACGAAGGCGACGCCATCTTTGAACAAAAAATAAACCAGTAAACAAAAATACAATCCACAAAAAATCTCGGCAATCCGAGATATAAATACGAAAAACACCCCACAAAATGAAAGAGCTTCTTCTTCTGAACACAACAATACAAATATTTACGAACCACAATACAAAATAACCAAGAAATAAATGCTTTGAGCGGAGCTCCGAAAAACACGTCCTATCCCTTCAAGAAGAAGAAGAAGAAGAAGAAGAAGAAGAAGAAGAAGAAGAAGAAGAAGAAGAAGAAGAAGAAGAAGAAGAAGAATAAGAAACGGTGCAAAAACAATAAATCCCCGACACTTCGTGGTCGGGTATTTAATAATAAGAAACGGAGTAAAAACAATAAGTCGCCCGACACTTCGTGGTCGGCGACTTAATAATTAAAATTTACGTTTCCCGAAACGTTGAAGTCGCCTCCCGTTCCGCACTTTTGACCGAGTAGAGGGAACTAAAAGTCAAGAGCACAACTTCATAACATGAGCTTTCAGTTGGCCAAGTTTCATTTCGATCGGTTAAAAGATGAGCGAGAAAACGAGCAAACTTTAAAACGGCCGCCATTTTGAAACCGGAAGTCGGACAAAAAATTTTTTTTGCAAAAATGCTCAGGATAGTTAGCTGTATCAGTATACCAATTTTCATTGAAATTGCTCTGGCCATAACTGAGATCTGACAACGGCCGCCATTTTGTAAAACATTAAAACGGCCGTTATTTTGAAACCGGAAGTCGGACAAAAATTTTGAAAATAGTGGCACACTCAGGGTATCATAAGCTACCTGTATACCAAATTTCGTTTAAATCGGATGACGTTTAAATTTTTACAGTTTTAGGGGGGTGGTGTTCGGATGGCGGCCATTTTGAAATGTCAGCCGCGTCAAATTGTTTTTTGCAAAGATGCTCGAGATAGGGAGCTGTATAAGTATACCAATTTTCATTGAAATTGCTTTGGCAATTACTGAGATCTGACAACGGCCGTCATTTTTTTTCAACGGCGGCCATTTTGAAAATGGCGGCCATTTTGAAAATTTCAAAAGTGGATTGCACAACTTCAGGTCACCCTTATTATGTTCCCAAAGTTTCATTTCGATCGGTTAAAAGATGAGCGAGAAATCGAGCGGACAACATTGCGATGGGAAAAAGGAAAACATAAGAAATATGAAAATAATAATAATAATAATTAAAATTTACGTTTCCCGAAACGTTGAAGTCGCCTCCCGTTCCGCACTTTTGACCGAGTAGAGGGAACTAAAAGTCAAGAGCACAACTTCATAACATGAGCTTTCAGTTGGCCAAGTTTCATTTCGATCGGTTAAAAGATGAGCGAGAAAACGAGCAAACTTTAAAACGGCCGCCATTTTGAAACCGGAAGTCGGACAAAAAATTTTTTTTGCAAAAATGCTCAGGATAGTTAGCTCTATCAGTATACCAATTTTCATTGAAATTGCTCTGGCCATAACTGAGATCTGACAACGGCCGCCATTTTGTAAAACTTTAAAACGGCCGCCATTTTGAAACCGGAAGTCGGACAAAACATTTTTAATAGTGGCACACTTAGGGTATCATAAGCTACCTGTATACCAAATTTCGTCTAAATCGGATGACGTTTAAATTTTTACATTTTTAGGGGGGTGGTGTTCGGATGGCGGCCATTTTGAAATGTCGGCCGCGTCAATTTTTTTTTTGCAAAAATGCTCGGGATAGTTAGCTGTAAAAGTATACCAATTTTCATTGAAATTGCTTTGGCAATTACTGAGATCTGACAACGGCCGTCATTTTTTTCAACGGCTGCCATTTTGAAAATTTCAAAAGTGGATTGCACAACTTCATGTCACCCTTAACATGTTCCTAAAGTTTCATTTCGATCGGTTAAAAGATGAGCGAGAAAACGAGCGGACAACATTGCGAGGGGAAAACATAAGAAATATGAAAATAATAATAATAATAATAATAATAATAATAAGAAACGGAGTAAAAACAATAAGTCGCCCGACACTTCGTGGTCGGCGACTTAATTAAAATTTACGTTTCCCGAAACGTTGAAGTCGCCTCCCGTTCCGCACTTTTGACCGAGTAGAGGGAACTAAAAGTCAAGAGCACAACTTCATAACATGAGCTTTCAGTTGGCCAAGTTTCATTTCGATCGGTTAAAAGATGAGCGAGAAAACGAGCAAACTTTAAAACGGCCGCCATTTTGAAACCGGAAGTCGGACAAAAAATTTTTTTTGCAAAAATGCTCAGGATAGTTAGCTGTATCAGTATACCAATTTTCATTGAAATTGCTCTGGCCATAACTGAGATCTGACAACGGCCGCCATTTTGTAAAACTTTAAAACGGCCGCCATTTTGAAACCGGAAGTCGGACAAAACATTTTTAAATAGTGGCACACTTAGGGTATCATAAGCTACCTGTATACCAAATTTCGTCTAAATCGGATGACGTTTAAATTTTTACATTTTTAGGGGGTGGTGTTCGGATGGCGGCCATTTTGAAATGTCGGCCGCGTCAAATTTTTTTTTGCAAAAATGCTCGGGATAGTTAGCTGTACCAGTATACCAATTTTCATTGAAATTGCTTTGGCAATTACTGAGATCTGACAACGGCCGTCATTTTTTTCAACGGCGGCCATTTTGAAAATGGCGGCGATTTTGAAAATTTCAAAAGTGGATTGCACAACTTCAGGTCACCCTTAACATGTTCCCAAAGTTTCATTTCGATCGGTTGAAAGATGAGCGAGAAAACGAGCGGACAACATTGCGAGGGGAAAACATAAGAAATATGAAAATAATAATAATAATAATAATAATAATAATAAGAAACGGAGTAAAAACAATAAGTCGCCCGACACTTCGTGGTCGGCGACTTAATAATTAAAATTTACGTTTCCCGAAACGTTGAAGTCGCCTCCCGTTCCGCACTTTTGACCGAGTAGAGGGAACTAAAAGTCAAGAGCACAACTTCATAACATGAGCTTTCAGTTGGCCAAGTTTCATTTCGATCGGTTAAAAGATGAGCGAGAAAACGAGCAAACTTTAAAACGGCCGCCATTTTGAAACCGGAAGTCGGACAAAAAATTTTTTTTGCAAAAATGCTCAGGATAGTTAGCTGTATCAGTATACCAATTTTCATTGAAATTGCTCTGGCCATAACTGAGATCTGACAACGGCCGCCATTTTGTAAAACTTTAAAACGGCCGCCATTTTGAAACCGGAAGTCGGACAAAAATTTTGAAAATAGTGGCACACTCAGGGTATCATAAGCTACCTGTATACCAAATTTCGTTTAAATCGGATGGCGTTTAAATTTTTACAGTTTTAGGGGGGTGGTGTTCGGATGGCGGCCATTTTGAAATGTCGTCCGCGTCAAATTTTTTTTTGCAAAAATGCTCGGGATAGGGAGCTGTATCAGTATACCAATTTTCATTGAAATTGCTTTGGCAATTACTGAGATCTGACAACGGCCGTCATTTTTTTTCAACGGCGGCCATTTTGAAAATGGCGGCCATTTTGAAAATTTCAAAAGTGGATTGCACAACTTCAGGTCACCCTTATTATGTTCCCAAAGTTTCATTTCGATCGGTTAAAAGATGAGCGAGAAAACGAGCGGACAACATTGCGAGGGGAAAAAGGAAAACATAAGAAATATGAAAATAATAATAACAAGTGCTGATTGTGATTGCAAGCAAGTCACAAAAAAATCCCCTCCCGTGCCCACTTTTGTCACAATTCGGACAACTTTTCAATTTTCGCACTTTGGCGGCCATTTTGAATATGGCGGCCATCTTGGACTTTGGCAGCCATCTTGGATTTGTTCGACATGTTGTTCGTAATATCAATATTGACCTAAATGCCAATTTTTGTTGAAATCAGACAACTTTTCAATATTCGCACTTTGGCAGCCATTTTGAATATGACAGCCATCTTGGATTTGTTCGAAAGTGTCGCCATGTTGTTCGTAATATCAATATTGACCTAAATGCCAATTTTCGTTGAAATCGGACAACTTTTCAATTTTCGCACTTTGGCGGCCATTTTGAATATGGCGGCCATCTTGGACTTTGGCGGCCATCTTGGATTTGTTCAAACATGTCCCCATGTTGTTCGTAATATCAATATTCACCTAAATGCCAATTTTCGTTGAAATCGGACAACTTTTCAATTTTCGCACTTTGGAGGCCATTTTGAATATGGCGGCCATCTTGGACTTTGGCGGCCATCTTTGATTTGTTCGAACATGTCACCATGTTGTTCGTAATATCAATATTGACCTAAATGCCAATTTTCGTTGAAATCGGACAACTTTTCAATTTTCGCACTTTGGCGGCCATTTTGAATATGGTGGCCATCTTGGATTTTTCGGAAAATGGTCCCATATTGTCCGGGACCTTAATATTGACCTATAAACCTATTTTGGTTCATATCCATATTGTTTGTGATTTTTTATGATTAATTTTGTATTTTTTGCAAATTCAAAATGGCCGCCAATCCAAGATGGCCGCCATTTTCAAAATTTCGAAATCGGAAACAACATTTCCTAGTGGTGACCTATCTTTCTGGTAAGTTTCATTGACCTATGTCTTTTCGTCTTCGAGAAATCCTACGGACAAAGTTAGGTCCAGAAGAAGAAGAAGAAGAAGAAGAAGAAGAAGAAGAAGAATTGAATTTTCAATACCCTTTATTAAATAAAACAATAAATCACAGTTGTACAAGGTATCAAAAATTCAAGTAACATAAAATATAAACCTAACAATACATTATTTTGACAAGCTACATTTAACAATTTTGAAAATACATATAAATAAGTTAACTTTAAATCCAAAAGTATATGAAAATACAATAGAAAAAATAAAAGACTTTGTCCAACTGATTAAAGTCAGTTTAAATTGATACAAGTCAATTTAAACTTTAACATTTTAACCTACCTATCGTTAAAATTAAAGAGCCCTATAAATGACTTTGTCCAAATGATCAAAGTCAACATGGACTGGTACACGCCAGTCCATGTTTTAACCTTTATTTCATCGCGGATTACAATATATATAAACAGAACTAAAAAAGATACAAAAACAAAAACAATCAACTTACCATTATATATTTACAATAAGCTTGTCATTAGAAATATAACATAAAACATTGTTAAGACACCAAAAATCTGAAAAAGAATCAATATTGTTAATAAACTTACAATATGAAAACTCGATTGCCAGTCGGGCGCGGATGCGCGACCTGAATTCCTGGAGTGGGTCTGTTGGTCCGCCTCCCGTCCTCAGGTGCTGCAGGGTCACGTAGGTGGCCATCTTCGCCTGGGTGGCAATCCACTGGAACAGTCGTCTTGGGGTCCTGTACCGCTTCATCCATCGTTGCGTGTTGGTACATTCTCCCAACACGACTGTTCCGTCCTCCATCACGATTGGCTGTCTGTTCGTCTCTGGACAGCCGACCCTGGATGACGTGTGGTCGGCTGGTACTGTGATGTCTGGACAGCTGATCCAAGATGGCGGTTGATCAGCTGGACTCGATTTCCTAACTGGACAGATGTCCGATGTTGGCGTGTGGACATCTGGAGGAGATCGATTTGCACTGACCTGAGGTGGCGTTAGGTCAGTGCTAGTAAAAGTAGAAGGTCCAAATATAAATGATTCTATTGAACCTACATTATTTGTGCTTAATTTACACAGAATATTATGAACGTTATTTAATAAAACACTAATACGGGGACAGGCTATAAAAATGTGATGTAAGTCCTCTTGCAAACCACAAGAGGGACAAACATCAGACTGCTGATAACCAGCTTTACAATAAAATTTACTAGTTGCAATAGCACCATGAAGGATTCTCCAGTTAAGGTCACCTTCATGCATGCTATGGGGATATTCATAAACATGACTATATATAACATTAGGGGGAACATTAGATCGTAAAATACTACACCAAGGGGACAGTAACTTTTTAGTATGGGAACTATTAAAATTCTGAACAACAGATAACAAATAAATCATTTTCTTGGGACATTTATCGAGAACAACGCCCTTACTTAATTCAGGTGCATTGTCAATATCCAATTTAAAAATATATTGGTGAACAACTCCAATATCAATATTATTATGTAAAAACCTATCTATCAATTTACTCCACTCCGGAGGAAAAGACGACCATAGTAAATCAAGGTGTTGTTGTATACAGCGTTCGGAACGAATGCTTATTATGCCAACAAGATCGTCTGCAGTAAACTTTCTTTTTAGACTAGTATCAAAAAGATCTTTGATCTTAGTTATACCCGCAATTACAAAATTTTCAAAATAAAACGGTTCTTCGGTTTTAGGGTTAACTAATAAAGGATTAAAGAACAGAGGTTCTTCTAAAATGTCTGCAACTGAAGTATCATCTATTTTTATTCTAGATGATTCAAAATATTTCCAGGCTTTTATTAAATCTTGATAAAAGCTTGGGATGTTAGGATACTGAAAATCCCCATCAAGTAGTAACAATTGTACATCATAATTCAAATTAGAAACAGTAGACAAAAAATATTTACAAAAATAGTAACAAGGGTGAACATCTTCACCATTCATTAATGTTAAAAATCTATACATAAATTGAATTCGAAAATCACGAATTCTAGACAAGATATGAACTAAACCCTGTCCTCCAGTACATACGGGAAGATACAACATTTCTTTCGAAATCCAATGTTTTCCTTGCCATAGAAAGTCAACAAATTTATTTTGAATGGCATTAATAATTTCGTCGGGCACGGCCACTGAATTTAATCGATGCCACAATTTTGATGCGGAGAGTAAATTAATAACAAGTGCTCGTCCTCTAAGTGACAAACCACGAGCAAAGGGTCTCCACCTGTCAAGTTTATTGGCAATATCCTCTTCCATCCCTTCCCAATTTTGTTTATAAAAATCCTTATTGTTCCCCACAAAAGTACCCAAAACCTTTAAACCTTTATTATTCCACTTGAGGCCAAGTGGACAATCATTTCTATTTTTCCAACTTCCCACCCACAAACCTTCGGATTTTTGTAAATTAATTTTTGAATTGGAAGCTTTCTGGTATATATCTAACCAGAAAGACAACCTATCAAAATCAGAGTCCTGTGTTAATAAAGTATCCAAATCATCTGCATATGCAGATAAACAACTTTTCTTACCATCAGATAATGGAAGTTCAAGGCCTGATAAGCCGTCTTTTGACCTTAGTTTGTGTAAAAGAGGTTCAAGGCATATGGCATATAATTGACCAGACAAGGAACATCCTTGTCGTATACCTCTTTTAAATTGAAAAGGGGACGATAACGAGTTATTAATTTTAAGTAAACTATGTACATCTGTATAAATAGTTTTTATACATGATATAAAATAATCGCCAAAACCGAAGGCTTCTAATGTCTTCATCAAATAACCATGATGAACACGATCAAAAGCCTTCTCTTGGTCAAGGGAAACAATGGCAAGGGGGATATTTTCCTGATTAGCATAACACGTAGCATCAGAAATAAAACGAATATTATCACTTATATGACGACCGGGAACACAATAACTTTGATCGATATTTAATATATCGGGTAGAACGGTACGGAGTCTTAACGAGAAAGCTCTAGTTAATATTTTATAGTCGCAACAGAGAAGAGACACTGGTCTCCAGTTTTTTAACAAACTACTGTCACCTTTCTTCGGAATCATCGTCAGAACGGCTCTTCTGCACGAAAGTGGAAGTCTGTTTTCTTCAATAGAAGAAACAAAAACTTCATGCATATCTTTACCAACGATGGTCCAAAAGGTTTTGTAAAATTCACTAGGTAGCCCATCAATACCAGGGGACTTATTATTATTCATTTTTAAAACGGCAGACGACAATTCATCATAACTAATAACAGTATCTAATGTTTGTTTTTGGATTTCACTTATTGTAGGAAGGTCTTTCAAAATTTCATTTTGACAACCTTCATCAACAGGATCGGGGCTATACAAGTCAGAGTAAAAATTTCTGGCAAGGCTTTTTATTTCCTGATCGGAATCAGTTATACTGCCATCAGGCAATGTTAAATGGGATAATAGTTTCTTTGTACCACGTTTCTTTTCAAGGTCAAAAAAATATTTTGTAGGTTTATCTGAATCATTAACATATTTGAATCTTGAACGAACCCAAGCACCACGGGCCTGGATTCGTTCAAGTTCAGACAACTGTTGCTTCCTCTCAATTAAAATGGCATTGAGATCTGGATTTGTTGCAATGTTTAATTTCAACAACTCAATATCGTATTGCAAACTATCAAATTTACGTTTAAAATCATAACTCTTTTTAACAGAAAATTCTTGCGAGAGTTCCTTTATTTTATATTTTCCCCGATCCCACCAATCTTGAATAGACTTGAAATCAGATTTTTGTAATCGCCAAGAAATCCAGAAGTTATTAATCATATCAACATACGATTTATCTTCTAAAAGAGATGTATTTAAACACCAGTATGCACTCTTGTGTTTACCTTGAATTTCTTTAAAGTAAACACGAACAAAATCGTGATCCGAATATGTACATTCTTTTATTTCAGATGATCTGATGAACTGACTGTAATGTTTTGAGATATAAATTCGATCGAGTCTTGCGGCGACACCGTCATTTCTCGACCAAGAATATATTTTATCATACGGATGAATATTACGAAACGTATCAATAAATTTGAAACGCTTAACAATATTTTTAAATTCATTACAAGAATGGGGGTGGGGCTCAACATCTCCTGTCCTATCTAAGGAAGGATTGGTAGTACAATTAAAATCACCTCCAAGAAATATTGGATAGGAAGAATCAAGTTGATTCAAATGGTGTTTTAAACATTTTAAAAAGTCAAGTTTTTCTTTGGGACAGGTGGGGGAATAAACATTCAAAAAATATACAGTTTGCTCCTGTAATTTGACAGTCGCATGTAAAATGCGACCAGGTAAGATAATTTTATGATCTAGAATAGTATATTCTAAATTATTTGAAAAACATATCTCTAATCCAGCAGAAATAGTTGAAAGATGAGAGAACACTATTTCTCCTCTCCATATCATTTTCCATATACCTTCATCAGAAGGAATGGTATGAGTATCTTGGAGAAAAACTATGTCTGCATTTAATTTAGATTTCAAAGAATCTAAAATAAAATATCTTTTAAAAGAATCACGACAACCTTGAGTGTTCAGTGAAACTAATGAAAAACCAGACATTACAATAGTAGTGAAAAAAAAGAGCAAAAATGCATATTCAATAGGAACAAACATATTGATTTAGATAAAAATTGTTTCTAAGCATGAGTTTTAATGTATGCCTTTAACTTCTTTATTAGTTTGTTTAGACGTGCTTTTAACTGCGAAGATGTTTCAGGATTTCTTCTTCGGTCAATGAAGTCTTGACACAGTTGACGAATATTGGTAGTATATTCTAGACACTTTTCCACAGGTTTTTTGTTACTTTTGAGTTCAGACAGAAGTCGCTCAAGTTCTTCAGCTGATAACTTTTGATCCGTATCCACTACTATTTGGGATAGGTTTTGCTCAGATAGATCGGATGATACAGACTCAATGTCTACATCCTCGTCTTCATTGTTATTATTAATGCAATGGGATGAAGGGGGTAAATCCCAAATACTTGAGTTATCTTGAGAAGAAACATCTTGAATATTATTAGTTGTTGGGGTTTTATTACTAATAATTATATCATTATTGTCTGCTGCCTTTCGCTTCATTGCGGATTTGACTGGCAGCTGATCGGTCTCCTGTTTTTGCGTAGGAGGGTTGACATGTACAGTGGAATTGGAAATAGTAGACTTCACAGGTTTTTCTACATTAGTAGCATGGGCTGGGGTTTTGGAGGCAGAAGCACAGACGCCAGAGTCCGAGGCAACCAACTGCTTTTCCGTCTCAGTTGGGGGCGCACGTTCAGCTATATACGGGACATCTGTATTGGTAACTGAAATTTTGTTCTCAGTTGTCGGTCGGTTTTCTGGGCATCTACTTTGAATATGTCCAGTTTTTTTGCACTTGAAACAGACAACATCGTCGTTTACAAATATTCTATAACTTTGTCTTTGATAGTACATATCAAAATAATCTGGTAATAATACATTGGGGTGGGGAAGAATGGATACTTGTCTTCTAAACGATTTGACGTGTTTTAATGCCGGCAGTTTGATGCCTAACGCAATAGGCTTAATATCAGATATTATACGGCCATAGCGCATAAGTTCATCTTCTAGCAAGTCATTGGGTATAAAAGGAGGGCAATTAGACAATGTAACTTTTTTGGGAATTCTAACAAGGCATTGGACATCAATATGTTCATCCCCGATACTAAGGCCATTTGAACACAAAAGTTCAACATCATCAAGATTAGACAAGAATATTACAACACCAGATCTCATACGAGAAGCAGCGACTATATTCTCTGGTTTCACGACGGTGGCAACAGCAATAACATACTGTTCAATAGAAATTGACAGTATGTTTCTTAATTTGACGCCATGTTTCCTCGACACAAAGCCAAAAGGTTTATGCCCGAACGAAGGCATGTCATCGTCTTGTTCAGATCTTGAACTATCTCTTTCAGACACTACATTATTATCAGTCGATAAATCTGAACTTTTCGATCTCGAACTTTCTCCGTTCAAATGAGACGTTACAACATTATCACTATTAGCCTGGGGCAAGGATTTTAAACCTACCTTGGACGGCATTGTTCTCTTAATTAAATTAAGGTCCCTATTGTCCTTCTCACATAACATAGTATTGCCTGAGGCAACAACAGACGACAACTGAGTACTTTTACCATTAACCACAACACTTGAAAATGAAGGCGACGCCATCTTTAAACCAAATCAAACCAATAAACAAAAATCCAATCCACCAAAAATCTCGGCAATCCGAGAATAAATACCGAAATAAACCCCACAAAATGAAAGAACTTCTTCTTCCAAACACAACAATACAAATATTTACGAAGTACGATACAAAATAACCAAGAAATAAATGCTTTGAGCGGAGCTCCGAAAAACACGTCCTATCCCTTCAAGAAGAAGAAGAAGAAGAAGAATTGAATTTTCAATACCCTTTATTAAATAAAACAATCAATCACAGTTTAACAAGGTATCAAAAATTCATATTACATAAAATATAAACCTAACCATACATTATTTTGACAAGCTACATTTAACAATTTTGAAAATACATATAAATAAGTTAACTTTAAACCCAAAAGTATATAAAATAAGACAAATATTTTTAAAGACTTTGTCCAAATGATCAAAGTCAGTTTAAACTGATACAAGCCAGTTTAAACTTTAAACATTATTACCTACCTATATTAAAATTAAAAAAACCTATAAATGACTTTGTCCGAATGATCAAAATCAACATGGACTGGTACACGCCAGTCCATGTTTTAACCTTTAACACATCGCGATTTACAATATATAAACAAGAAAATAAAAATAAAAATCAAAAATACAGATAAAATAACTTACCATTAAATATTCACAAAAAGCTTGTCATTAGAAATAAAACACAATACATTATTAAAACACCAAAAATCTGAAAAAGAATCAACATTATTTACAAACCTATAGTAGGCAAATTCAATTGCCAAACGGGCGCGGATGCGCGACCTGAATTCCTGGAGTGGGTCTGTTTGTCCGCCTCCGGTCCTCAGGTGCTGCAACGTCACATAAGTGGCCATCTTTGCCTGGGTGGCAATCCACTGGAACAGTCGTCTTGGGGTCCTGTACCGCTTGGTCCATCGTTGCGTGTTGGTACATTCTCCCAACACGACTGTTCCGTCCTCCATAACCATTGGCAGTCTGGTAGTTTCTGGACAGCCGACCCGGGATGACGTGTGGTCGGCTGGAACATCTGGACAGCTGATCCTAGGTGACGGTGGATCAGCTGGATTCGATCTCCTAACTGGACAGCTGTCCAATGATAGCGTGTGGACAGCTGGAGGAGATCGATTTGCACTGACCTGAGGTGGCGTTAGGTCAGTACTAGTAAAAGTAGAAGGTCCAAATATAAATGATTCTATTGAACCTACATTATTTTTGCTTAATTTACAAAGAATATTGTGAACGTTATTTAATAAAACACTAATACGGGGACAGGCTAAAAAAATGTGATGCAAGTCCTCTTGCAAACCACAAGAGGGACAAACATCAGACTGCTGATAACCAGCTTTACAATAAAATTTACTAGTTGCAATAGCACCATGAAGGATTCTCCAGTTAAGGTCACCTTCATGCATGCTATGGGGATATTCATAAACATGACTATATATAACATTAGGGGGAACATTAGATCGTAAAATATTACACCAAGGGGACAGTAACTTTTTAGTATGGGAACTATTAAAATTCTGAACAACAGATAACAAATAAATCATTTTCTTGGGACATTTATCGAGAACAACGCCCTTACTTAATTCAGGAGCATTGTCAATATCTAATTTAAAAATGTATTGGTGAACAACACCAATATCAATTTCATTATTTAAAAAACGGTCAATCAATATACTCCACTCAGGAGGAAAAGACGACCACAGTAAATCCAGATGTTGTTGGATACAGCGTTCGGAACGAATGCTTAATATGCCAACAAGATCTTCTGCAGTAAATTTTCTTTCCAAACTAGTATCGAAAAGATCTTTAACTTTGGTCATACCGGCAATTACAAAATTTTCAAAATAAAAAGGTTCACCAGTTTTGGGGTTAATTAATGAAGGATTGAAGAACAAAGGTTCTTCTAAAATATCTGCTACTGAGGTATCATCTATTTTAATTCTAGACGATTCAAAATTCTTCCAGGCTTTAATTAAATCTTGATAAAAGCTTGGAATGTTAGTGTATTGAAAATCCCCATCAAGTAATAACAACTGAACATCATAATTCAAATTAGAAACAGTAGACAAAAAATATTTACAAAAATAGTAACAAGGATGAACATCTTCACCATTCATTAATGTCAAAAATCTGTACATAAATTGAATTCGAAAATCACGAATTCTAGACAAAATATGAACTAAACCCTGTCCTCCAGTACATACAGGAAGATATAACATTTCTTTCGAAACCCAATGTTTTCCTTGCCATAGAAAATCTACAAATTTGTTTTGAATGGCACTAATAATCTCATCAGGCACGGCCACTGAATTTAATCGATGCCATAATTTTGACGCGGAAAGTAAATTGATAACAAGTGTTCGTCCTCTGAGTGACAAACCGCGAGCAAAAGGCTTCCACCTGTCAAGTTTGACAGTAATATCCTCCTCCATCCCTTCCCAATTTTGTTTATAGAAATCCTTATTGTTTCCAACAAAAGTACCCAAAACCTTTAAACCTTTATTATTCCACTTGAGACCAAGTGGACAATCATTTCTATTTTTCCAACTTCCCACCCACAAACCCTCTGACTTTTGTAAATTAATTTTTGAATTGGAAGCTTTCTGGTATATATCTAACCAGAAAGACAACCTATCAAAATCAGAGTCTTGCGTTAATAAAGTATCCAAATCATCTGCATATGCAGATAAACAACTTTTCTTACCATCTGATAATGGAAGTTCAAGTCCTGATAAGCCGTCGTTTGATCTTAGTTTGTGTAAAAGAGGTTCAAGGCATATGGCATATAATTGACCAGACAAAGAACATCCTTGTCGTATACCTCTTTTAAATTGAAAAGGGGATGATAACGAGTTATTAATTTTAAGTAAGCTATGTACATCTGTATAAATAGTTTTTATACAGGATATAAAATAATCGCCAAAACCGAAGGCTTCTAATGTCTTCATCAAATAACCATGATGAACACGATCAAAAGCCTTCTCTTGGTCAAGGGAAACAATAGCAAGGGGGATATGTTCCTGATTAGCATAACACGTAGCATCAGAAATAAAACGAATATTATCACTTATATGACGACCGGGAACACAATAACTTTGATCGATATTTAATATATCGGGTAGAACGGTACGGAGTCTTAACGAGAAAGCTCTCGTTAATATTTTATAGTCGCAACAGAGAAGAGACACAGGTCTCCAGTTTTTCAACAAACTACTATCACCTTTCTTTGGAATCATCGTCAGAACGGCTCTTCTGCACGAAAGCGGAAGTCTGTTTTCTTCAATAGAAGAAACAAAAACTTCGTGCATATCTTTCCCAACGATGTTCCAAAAGGTTTTGTAAAATTCACTAGGCAGCCCATCAATACCAGGGGACTTATTATTATTCGTTTTTAAAACAGCAAATGACAATTCATCATAACTTATAACACTATCTAATGTTTGTTTTTGGATTTCACTTATTTTAGGAAGGTCTTTCAAAATTTCATTTTGACAACCTTCATCAACAGGGTCGGGGCTATACAAATCGGAGTAAAAATTTCGGGCAAGGGTTTTTATTTCCTGATCTGAATCAGTTATACTGCCATCAGGCAAGGTTAAATGGGACAATAATTTCTTTGTACCACGTTTCTTTTCAAGATCAAAGAAATATTTTGTAGGTTTATCTGAATCATTAACATATTTGAATCTTGAACGAACCCAAGCACCACGGGCCTGGATTCGTTCAAGTTCAGATAACTGATGTTGCTTCTCAATTAAAATGACATTGAGATCAGGGTTTGTTGCAATATTTGATTTTAATAACTGAATATCGGATTGTAAACTATCAAATTTACGTTTAAAATCGAAATTCTTTTTAATAGAAAATTCTTGCGAAAGTTCCTTTATTTTGTATTTTCCACGATCCCACCAATCTTGAATACACTTAAACTCAGATTTTTGTAATCGCCAGGAAAGCCAAAAACTATTTACCATGTCAACATACAATTTATCATCTAAAAGAGATGTATTTAAACACCAGTAAGCACTCTTATGTTTACTTGGTATTTCTTTAAAATAAACACGAACGTAATCATGATCAGAATATGAACATTGTTTTATTTCTGAAGATCGAATAAACTGACTATAATGTTTGGAGATATAAATTCGATCAAGTCTTGCGGCGACACCGTCATTTCTCGACCAAGAATATATTTTATCATACGGATGAATATTGCGAAACGTATCAATAAATTTGAAACGTTTAACAATATTTTTAAATTCATTACAAGAATGGGGGTGGGGTTCAACATCTCCTGTCCTATCTAAAGAAGGATTGGTAGTACAATTGAAATCACCTCCAAGAAATATTGGATAGGAAGAATCAAGTTGATTCAAATGGTGTTTTAAACATTTCAAAAAGTCAAGTTTTTCTTTGGGACAGGTGGGGGAATAGACATTCAACAAATAAACAGTTTCCTCCTGTAATTTGATAGTAGCATGTAAAATGCGACCGGGTAATATAACTTTATGATCTAGAATAGTATATTCTAAATTATTTGAAAAACATATCGCTAATCCAGCAGAAATAGTTGAGAGATGAGAGAACACTATTTCTCCTCTCCATATCATTTTCCATATACCTTCATCAGAAGGAATGGTATGTGTATCTTGAAGAAAAACTATGTCTGCATTTAATTTAGATTTCAAAGAATCTAATATAAAATATCTTTTAAAAGAGTCACGACAACCTTGAGTGTTCAAGGAAACTAACGAAAAACCGGACATTACAATTGTAATTGTAATAAAAATACAGAACAAAAATGCATAATTAAGTGGACAATTCATATTGACTTAGATATAGTTTATCTCTAAGCATGAGTTTTCAGGTAGGTTTTTAATTTCTTTATCAATTTATTTAAACGGGCTTTCAGCTGGGAAGAGGACTCGGGGTTTCGTCGAAGGTCGATAAAATCTTGACATAGTTGCCTGAGGTTGGTGGTATACTCTAGGCATTTTTCTACTGGTTTTTTGTTACTTTTAAGTTCCACAAGAAGTCTATCCAGCTCCTCAGCGGATAATTTGTGCTCAGTATCCACTACTACTTGTGATAAATTTTGCTCTGACAAATCAGAGGATATAGACTCAATGTCTATATCCTCGTCTTCATTGCTGTTGGAAATACAATTAGATGAAGGGGGTAAATCCCATATACTTGTATTCTCTTCAGTAGAAATATCTTGACTTTTATCAGTTGTGGGAGTTTTAACACATATAACTAAATCATTACTCTCTGCTGCTTTTCGTTTGACTGCAGCTTTAACTGGCAGCTGATCAGTCTCGTGTTTTTCAATAGGGGGGTTATTAGCAACAATTTTATTAGAAATAGTAGATTTCTCGAATTTTTCCACAGTAGTAAAATTGGCTGGGGTTTTTGAGGCAGTAGCACAGACGCCCGAGTTCGAGGCAACAGCCTGCTGACTAGTCTCAGTTGGGGGTACCGGTTCAGCCGTAAATATGGCATCTGTATTTGTTTCCGATTTTTTGTTCTCGGCTGCAGTTCTGTTTTCGGGACATCGATTTTGTATATGTCCAGTCTGTTTACATTTAAAACAAATAACATCGTCATTTACAAATATTCTATAATTTTGTCTTTGATAGTACATATCAAAGTATTCCGGTAACACGATATGGGGATGGGGAAGAAGGGAAACCTGCCTCCTAAAAGACTTAACATGTTTTAATGCTGGCAGTTTGATGCCTAGTGCAATAGGCTTAATATCGGAAAGAATGCGTCCATAGCGCATCAATTCGTCTTCTAATAGGTCATTCGGTATAAAAGGGGGGCAGTTTGACAATGTTACTTTTTTGGGAATTTTAACGAGGCATTGAACATCAATAAATTCATCCCCGATACTTAAGCCATTTGAACACAAATGCTCAACATCGTCAAGGTTGGATAAGAATATCACAACTCCAGACCTCATACGGGAGGCAGCCACTATATTCTCTGGTTTCACAACAGAGGAAACAGCAATAACATACTGTTCAATAGAGACTGACTGTATGTTTCTTAATTTTACTCCATGTTTCTTCGACACAAAACCAAACGGCTTATGTCCGAACGAAGGCATGTTATCGTCTTGTTCAGATCTTGAACTTTCTCTTTCGGGGAGTACATTGTTTTCACCTGACAAATCTGAACATTTTGCTCTTGAACTTTCGCAGCTCAATTTTGATTTAACAATGTTATTAACATTATTAGCCTGAGGCTCGGATTTACCACCTACCTTTGACGGCATTGTCCTCTTAATTAAATTAAGATCTCTATTGTCCGTATTACATGACAAAGAATTGCCCGAGGCAACTACAGTCGACAACTGAGTAGATTTACCCATGACCACACTGGAAAACGAAGGCGACGCCATCTTTAAACCAAAAATTAAACCAATAAACAAAAACACAATCCACCAAAAATCTCGGCAATCCGAGAATAAATAACGAAAATAACCCCACAAAATGAAAGAACTTCTTCTTCTGAATACAACAATATAAATTTTGACGAACCACAATACAAAATAACCAATAAATAAATGCTTTGAGCGGAGCTCCGAAAAACACGTCCTATCCCTTCAAGAAGAAGAAGAAGAAGAAGAAGAAGAAGAAGAAGAAGAATAATAAGAAACGGTGCAAAAACAATAAATCCCCGACACTTCGTGGTCGGGGATTTAATAAGAAACGGTGCAAAAACAATAAATCCCCGACACTTCGTGGTCGGGGATTTAATAATAAGAAACGGTGCAAAAACAATAAATCCCCGACACTTCGTGGTCGGGGATTTAATAATAAGAAACGGAGTAAAAACAATAAGTCGCCCGACACTTCGTGGTCGGCGACTTAATTAAAATTTACGTTTCCCGAAACGTTGAAGTCGCCTCCCGTTCCGCACTTTTGACCGAGTAGAGGGAACTAAAAGTCAAGAGCACAACTTCATAACATGAGCTTTCAGTTGGCCAAGTTTCATTTCGATCGGTTAAAAGATGAGCGAGAAAACAAGCAAACTTTAAAACGGCCGCCATTTTGAAACCGGAAGTCGGACAAAAAATTTTTTTTGCAAAAATGCTCAGGATAGTTAGCTGTATCAGTATACCAATTTTCATTGAAATTGCTCTGGCCATAACTGAGATCTGACAACGGCCGCCATTTTGTAAAACTTTAAAACGGCCGCCATTTTGAAACCGGAAGTCGGACAAAAATTTTGAAAATAGTGGCACACTCAGGGTATCATAAGCTACCTGTATACCAAATTTCGTCTAAATCGGATGACGTTTAAATTTTTACATTTTTAGGGGGGTGGTGTTCGGATGGCGGCCATTGTGAAATGTCGGCCGCGTCAAATTTTTTTTTGCAAAAATGCTCGGGATAGTTAGCTGTACCAGTATACCAATTTTCATTGAAATTGCTTTGGCAATTACTGAGATCTGACAACGGCCGTCATTTTTTTCAACGGCGGCCATTTTGAAAATGGCGGCCATTTTGAAAATTTCAAAAGTGGATTGCACAACTTCAGGTCACCCTTAACATGTTCCCAAAGTTTCATTTCGATCGGTTAAAAGATGAGCGAGAAAACGAGCGGACAACATTGCGAGGGGAAAACATAAGAAATATGAAAATAATAATAATTAAAATTTACGTTTCCCGAAACGTTGAAGTCGCCTCCCGTTCCGCACTTTTGACCGAGTAGAGGGAACTAAAAGTCAAGAGCACAACTTCATAACATGAACTTTCAGTTGGCCAAGTTTCATTTCGATCGGTTAAAAGATGAGCGAGAAAACGAGCAAACTTTAAAACGGCCGCCATTTTGAAACCGGAAGTCGGACAAAAATTTTTTTTTGCAAAAATACTCAGGATAGTTAGCTGTATCAGTATACCAATTTTCATTGAAATTGCTCTGGCCATAACTGAGATCTGACAACGGCCGCCATTTTGTAAAACTTCAAAACGGCCGCCATTTTGAAACCGGAAGTCGGACAAAAATTTTGAAAATAGTGGCACACTCAGGGTATCATAAGCTACCTGTATACCAAATTTCGTATAAATCGGATGACGTTTAAATTTTAACAGTTTTAGGGGGGTGGTGTTCGGATGGCGGCCATTTTGAAATGTCGGACGCGTCGAATTTTTTTTTGCAAAAATGCTCGGAATAAGGAGCTGTATCAGTATACCAATTTTCATTGAAATTGCTTTTGCAATTACTGAGATCTGACAACGGCCGTCATTTTTTTTCAACGGCGGCCATTTTGAAAATGGCGGCCATTTTGAAAATTTCAAAAGTGGATTGCACAACTTCAGGTCACCCTTATTATGTTCCCAAAGTTTCATTTCGATCGGTTAAAAGATGAGCGAGAAAACGAGCGGACAACATTGCGAGGGGAAAAAGGAAAACATAATAATAATAATAAGAAACGGAGTAAAAACAATAAGTCGCCCGACACTTCGTGGTCGGCGACTTAATAAGAAACGGAGTAAAAACAATAAGTCGCCCGACACTTCGTGGTCGGCGACTTAATAATAATAAGAAACGGAGTAAAAACAATAAGTCGCCCGACACTTCGTGTTCGGCGACTTAATAATAATAATAAGAAGAAACGGAGTAAAAACAATAAGTCGCCCGACACTTCGTGGTCGGCGACTTAATTAAAATTTACGTTTCCCGAAACGTTGAAGTCGCCTCCCGTTCCGCACTTTTGACCGAGTAGAGGGAACTAAAAGTCAAGAGCACAACTTCATAACATGAGCTTTCAGTTGGCCAAGTTTCATTTCGATCGGTTAAAAGATGAGCGAGAAAACGAGCAAACTTTAAAACGGCCGCCATTTTGAAACCGGAAGTCGGACAAAAATTTTTTTTTGCAAAAATGCTCAGGATAGTTAGCTGTATCAGTATACCAATTTTCATTGAAATTGCTCTGGCCATAACTGAGATCTGACAACGGCCGCCATTTTGTAAAACTTTAAAACGGCCGCCATTTTGAAACCGGAAGTCGGACAAACAATTTTGAAAATAGTGGCACACTCAGGGTATCATAAGCTACCTGTATTCCAAATTTTGTTTAAATCGGATGACGTTTAAATTTTTACAGTTTTAGGGGGGTGGTGTTCGGATGGCGGCCATTTTGAAATGTCGGCCGCGTCAAATTTTTTTTTGCAAAAATGCTCGGGATAGGGAGCTGTATCAGTATACCAATTTTCATTGAAATTGCTTTGGCAATTACTGAGATCTGACAACGGCCGTCATTTTTTTTCAACGGCGACCATTTTGAAAATGGCGGCCATTTTGAAAATTTCAAAAGTGGATTGCACAACTTCAGGTCACCCTTATTATGTTCCCAAAGTTTCATTTCGATCGGTTAAAAGATGAGCGAGAAAACGAGCGGACAACATTGCGAGGGGAAAAAGGAAAACATTAGAAATATGAAAATAATAATAATTAAAATTTACGTTTCCCGAAACGTTGAAGTCGCCTCCCGTTCCGCACTTTTGACCGAGTAGAGGGAACTAAAAGTCAAGAGCACAACTTCATAACATGAGCTTTCAGTTGGCCAAGTTTCATTTCGATCGGTTAAAAGATGAGCGAGAAAACGAGCAAACTTTAAAACGGCCGCCATTTTGAAACCGGAAGTCGGACAAAAAATTTTTTTTGCAAAAATGCTCAGGATAGTTAGCTGTATCAGTATACCAATTTTCATTGAAATTGCTCTGGCCATAACTGAGATCTGACAACGGCCGCCATTTAGTAAAACTTTAAAACGGCCGCCATTTTGAAACCGAAAGTCGGACAAAAATTTTGAAAATAGTGGCACACTCAAGGTATCATAAGCTACCTGTATACCAAATTTCGTTTAAATCGGATGACGTTTAAATTTTTACAGTTTTAGGGGGGTGGTGTTCGGATGGCGGCCATTTTGAAATGTCGGCCGCGTCAAATTTTTTTTTGGAAAAATGCTCGGGATAGGGAGCTGTATCAGTATACCAATTTTCATTGAAATTGCTTTGGCAATTACTGAGATCTGACAACGGCCGTCATTTTTTTTCATCGGCGGCCATTTTGAAAATGGCGGCCATTTTGAAAATTTCAAAAGTGGATTGCACAACTTCAGGTCACCCTTATTATGTTCCCAAAGTTTCATTTCGATCGGTTAAAAGATGAGCGAGAAAACGAGCGGACAACATTGCGAGGGGAAAAAGGAAAACATAAGAAATATGAAAATAATAATAATAATAATAATAATAATAAGAAACGGAGTAAAAACAATAAGTCGCCCGACACTTCGTGGTCGGCGACTTAATTAAAATTTACGTTTCCCGAAACGTTGAAGTCGCCTCCCGTTCCGCACTTTTGACCGAGTAGAGGGAACTAAAAGTCAAGAGCACAACTTCATAACATGAGCTTTCAGTTGGCCAAGTTTCATTTCGATCGGTTAAAAGATGAGCGAGAAAACGAGCAAACTTTAAAACGGCCGCCATTTTGAAACCGGAAGTCGGACAAAAAATTTTTTTTGCAAAAATGCTCAGGATAGTTAGCTGTATCAGTATACCAATTTTCATTGAAATTGCTCTGGCCATAACTGAGATCTGACAACGGCCGCCATTTTGTAAAACTTTAAAACGGCCGCCATTTTGAAACCGGAAGTCGGACAAAAATTCTGAAAATAGTGGCACACTCAGGGTATCATAAGCTACCTGTATACCAAATTTCGTTTAAATCGGATGACGTTTAAATTTTTACAGTTTTAGGGGGGTGGTGTTCGGATGGCGGCCATTTTGAAATGTCGGCCGCGTCAAATTTTTTTTTGCAAAAATGCTCGGGATAGGGAGCTGTATCAGTATACCAATTTTCATTGAAATTGCTTTGGCAATTACTGAGATCTGACAACGGCCGTCATTTTTTTTCAACGGCGGCCATTTTGAAAATGGCGGCCATTTTGAAAATTTCAAAAGTGGATTGCACAACTTCAGGTCACCCTTATTATGTTCCCAAAGTTTCATTTCGATCGGTTAAAAGATGAGCGAGAAAACGAGCGGACAACATTGCGAGGGGAAAAAGGAAAACATAAGAATTAAAATTTACGTTTCCCGAAACGTTGAAGTCGCCTCCCGTTCCGCACTTTTGACCGAGTAGAGGGAACTAAAAGTCAAGAGCACAACTTCATAACATGAGCTTTCAGTTGGCCAAGTTTCATTTCGATCGGTTAAAAGATGAGCGAGAAAACGAGCAAACTTTAAAACGGCCGCCATTTTGAAAGCGGAAGTCGGACAAAAAAATTTTTTTTCAAAAATGCTCAGGATAGTTAGCTGTATCAGTATACCAATTTTCATTGAAATTGCTCTGGCCATAACTGAGATCTGACAACGGCCGCCATTTTGTAAAACTTTAAAACGGCCGCCATTTTGAAACCGGAAGTCGGACAAAAATTTTGAAAATAGTGGCACACTCAGGGTATCATAAACTACCTGTATGCCAAATTTCGTCTAAATCTGATGACGTTTAAATTTTTACATTTTTAGGGGGGGGTGTTCGGATGGCGGCCATTTTGAAATGTCAAATTTTTTTTTGCAAAAATTCTCGGGATAGTTAGCTGTACCAGTATACCAATTTTCATTGAAATTGCTTCGGCAATTACTGAGATCTGACAACGGCCGTCATTTTTTTCAACGGCGGCCATTTTGAAAATGGCGGCCATTTTGAAAATTTCAAAAGTGGATTGCACAACTTCAGGTCACCGTTAACATGTTCCCAAAGTTTCATTTCGATCGGTTAAAAGATGAGCGAGAAAACGAGCGGACAACATTGAGAGGGGAAAAAGGAAAACATAATAATAATTAAAATTTACGTTTCACGAAACGTTGAAGTCGCCTCCCGTTCCGCACTTTTGACCGAGTAGAGCACAACTTCATAACATGAGCTTTCAGTTGGCTAAGTTTCATTTCGATCGGTTAAAAGATGAGCGAGAAAACGAGCGGACAACATTGCGAGGGGAAAAAGGAAAACATAAGAAATATGAAAATAATAATAATAAAAATAAGAAACGGAGTAAAAACAATAAGTCGCCCGACACTTCGTGGTCGGCGACTTAATAATAAGAAACGGAGTAAAAACAATAAGTCGCCCGACACTTCGTGGTCGGCGACTTAATAACTAGTGCTGATTGTGTTGGGATGCCAACACAGAATGTCTGCCAAACGAACCCCCATTGCCACTATAATCCCCATGGATAGTATTTCATTCAAATCAGTACATTAAAATATGCCTAGAAATCAAATTTTGTTGAAATCGGACAAAGTTGACTTTTTCCTGCAGTAAAATGGCCGCCATTTTGAAACCGGAAGTCGGACAAAACATTTTTAAAAAGTGGCACACTTAGGGTATCATAAGCTACCTGTATACCAAATTTCGTCTAAATCGGATGACGTTTAAATTTTTACATTTTTAGGGGGGTGGTGTTCGGATGGCGGCCATTTTGAAATGTCGGCCGCGTCAAATTTTTTTTTGCAAAAATTCTCGGGATAGTTAGCTGTACCAGTATACCAATTTTCATTGAAATTGCTTCGGCAATTACTGAGATCTGACAACGGCCGTCATTTTTTTCAACGGCGGCCATTTTGAAAATGGCGGCCATTTTGAAAATTTCAAAAGTGGATTGCACAACTTCAGGTCACCCTTAACATGTTCCCAAAGTTTCATTTCGATCGGTTAAAAGATGAGCGAGAAAACGAGCGGACAACATTGAGAGGGGAAAAAGGAAAACATAATAATAATTAAAATTTACGTTTCACGAAACGTTGAAGTCGCCTCCCGTTCCGCACTTTTGACCGAGTAGAGCACAACTTCATAACATGAGCTTTCAGTTGGCTAAGTTTCATTTCGATCGGTTAAAAGATGAGCGAGAAAACGAGCGGACAACATTGCGAGGGGAAAAAGGAAAACATAAGAAATATGAAAATAATAATAATTAAAATAAGAAACGGAGTAAAAACAATAAGTCGCCCGACACTTCGTGGTCGGCGACTTAATAATAAGAAACGGAGTAAAAACAATAAGTCGCCCGACACTTCGTGGTCGGCGACTTAATAACTAGTGCTGATTGTGTTGGGATGCCAACACAGAATGTCTGCCAAACGAACCCCCATTGCCACTATAATCCCCATGGATAGTATTTCATTCAAATCAGTACATTAAAATATGCCTAGAAATCAAATTTTGTTGAAATCGGACAAAGTTGACTTTTTCCTGCAGTAAAATGGCCGCCATTTTGAAACCGGAAGTCGGACAAAACATTTTTAAAAAGTGGCACACTTAGGGTATCATAAGCTACCTGTATACCAAATTTCGTCTAAATCGGATGACGTTTAAATTTTTACATTTTTAGGGGGGTGGTGTTCGGATGGCGGCCATTTTGAAATGTCGGCCGCGTCAAATTTTTTTTTGCAAAAATGCTCGGGATAGTTAGCTGTACCAGTATACCAATTTTCATTGAAATTGCTTCGGCAATTACTGAGATCTGACAACGGCCGTCATTTTTTTCAACGGCGGCCATTTTGAAAATGGCGGCCATTTTGAAAATTTCAAAAGTGGATTGCACAACTTCAGGTCACCCTTAACATGTTCCCAAAGTTTCATTTCGATCGGTTAAAAGATGAGCGAGAAAACGAGCGGACAACATTGCGAGGGGAAAAAGGAAAACATAAGAAATATGAAAATAATAATAATAATAATAATTAAAATTTACGTTTCCCGAAACGTTGAAGTCGCCTCCCGTTCCGCACTTTTGACCGAGTAGAGGGAACTAAAAGTCAAGAGCACAACTTCATAACATGAGCTTTCAGTTGGCCAAGTTTCATTTCGATCGGTTAAAAGATGAGCGAGAAAACGAGCAAACTTTAAAACGGCCGCCATTTTGAAACCGGAAGTCGGACAAAATATTTTTAAATAGTGGCACACTTAGGGTATCATAAGCTACCTGTATACCAAATTTCGTCTAAATCGAATGACGTTTAAATTTTTACATTTTTAGGGGGGTGGTGTTCGGATGGCGGCCATTTTGAAATGTCGGCCGCGTCAAATTTTTTTTTGCAAAAATGCTCGGGATAGTTAGCTGTACCAGTATACCAATTTTCATTAAAATTGCTTTGGCAATTACTGAGATCTGACAACGGCCGTCATTTTTTTCAACGGCGGCCATTTTGAAAATGGCGGCCATTTTGAAAATTTCAAAAGTGGATTGCACAACTTCAGGTCACCCTTAACATGTTCCCAAAGTTTCATTTCGATCGGTTAAAAGATGAGCGAGAAAACGAGCGGACAACATTGCGAGGGGAAAACATAAGAAATATGAAAATAATAATAATAATAATAATAATAAGAAACGGAGTAAAAACAATAAGTCGCCCGACACTTCGTGGTCGGCGACTTAATAATAAGAAACGGATTAAAAACAATAAGTCGCCCGACACTTCGTGGTCGGCGACTTAATAATAAGAAACGGAGTAAAAACAATAAGTCGCCCGACACTTTGTGGTCGGCGACTTAATAATAAGAAACGGAGTAAAAACAATAAGTCGCCCGACACTTCGTGGTCGGCGACTTAATAAGAAACGGAGTAAAAACAATAAGTCGCCCGACACTTCGTGGTCGGCGACTTAATAATTAAAAATAATGTGTTGGGATGCCAACACAGAAGTCGCCCAAAATCCCCATGGATAGTATTGCGTTCCACTCAGGCCATTGAAATGAACCTACATATCAAATTTCATTAAAATCGGACAACGTTTAAAATTTCACCCGTTTTTAGCCGCCATTTTGGAAACCACGGTCGAGAAAAAATTTCGAATGTGGAGTTCCACTCGGGACACTTAAATCTACCTCCACACCAAATTTCATTGCAATCGGAGCACGTTAAATGTCATCGAGATCGCATAACGTTGAAAATTATACACATTTTTGGCGGCCATTTTGAACCCCGACGTCCGAGAAAAAATTTAAAGGTAGCGTTTCACTCCAAATACTAACATCTACCTCCATACCAAATTTCGTTGAAATCGGACCACGGGAAAATTTTTGCCATTTTTGGGTGGGTGTCGTCAAGTGGCGGCCTTTTTGAAATGGCGGCCATTATCAAAATTCTGACTATTGACTGCACCCCTCCATATGCCCATCTACAACTGTGCCAAGTTTCATTTGATTCTATTAAGGCGTCTCTGAGAAACGTGTCGGACAAGTTCACGATCTAGAAAAAGGAGAAACCGGAATAATAATAATAATAATAATTAAAATTTACGTTTCCCGAAACGTTGAAGTCGCCTCCCGTTCCGCACTTTTGACCGAGTAGAGGGAACTAAAAGTCAAGAGCACAACTTCATAACATGAGCTTTCAGTTGGCCAAGTTTCATTTCGATCGGTTAAAAGATGAGCGAGAAAACGAGCAAACTTTAAAACGGCCGCCATTTTGAAACCGGAAGTCGGACAAAAAATTTTTTTTTGCAAAAATGCTCAGGATAGTTAGCTGTATCAGTATACCAATTTTCATTGAAATTGCTCTGGCCATAACTGAGATCTGACAACGGCCGCCATTTTGTAAAACTTTAAAACGGCCGCCATTTTGAAACCGGAAGTCGGACAAAAATTTTGAAAATAGTGGCACACTCAGGGTATCATAAGCTACCTGTATACCAAATTTCGTTTAAATCGGATGACGTTTAAATTTTTACAGTTTTAGGGGGGTGGTTTTCGGATGGCGGCCATTTTGAAATGTCGGCCGCGTCAAATTTTTTTTTGGAAAAATGCTCGGGATAGGGAGCTGTATCAGTATACCAATTTTCATTGAAATTGCTTTGGCAATTACTGAGATCTGACAACGGCCGTCATTTTTTTTCATCGGCGGCCATTTTGAAAATGGCGGCCATTTTGAAAATTTCAAAAGTGGATTGCACAACTTCAGGTCACCCTTATTATGTTCCCAAAGTTTCATTTCGATCGGTTAAAAGATGAGCGAGAAAACGAGCGGACAACATTGCGAGGGGAAAAAGGAAAACATAAGAAATATGAAAATAATAATAATAATAATAATAATAATAAGAAACGGAGTAAAAACAATAAGTCGCCCGACACTTCGTGGTCGGCGACTTAATTAAAATTTACGTTTCCCGAAACGTTGAAGTCGCCTCCCGTTCCGCACTTTTGACCGAGTAGAGGGAACTAAAAGTCAAGAGCACAACTTCATAACATGAGCTTTCAGTTGGCCAAGTTTCATTTCGATCGGTTAAAAGATGAGCGAGAAAACGAGCAAACTTTAAAACGGCCGCCATTTTGAAACCGGAAGTCGGACAAAAAATTTTTTTTGCAAAAATGCTCAGGATAGTTAGCTGTATCAGTATACCAATTTTCATTGAAATTGCTCTGGCCATAACTGAGATCTGACAACGGCCGCCATTTTGTAAAACTTTAAAACGGCCGCCATTTTGAAACCGGAAGTCGGACAAAAATTCTGAAAATAGTGGCACACTCAGGGTATCATAAGCTACCTGTATACCAAATTTCGTTTAAATCGGATGACGTTTAAATTTTTACAGTTTTAGGGGGGTGGTGTTCGGATGGCGGCCATTTTGAAATGTCGGCCGCGTCAAATTTTTTTTTGCAAAAATGCTCGGGATAGGGAGCTGTATCAGTATACCAATTTTCATTGAAATTGCTTTGGCAATTACTGAGATCTGACAACGGCCGTCATTTTTTTTCAACGGCGGCCATTTTGAAAATGGCGGCCATTTTGAAAATTTCAAAAGTGGATTGCACAACTTCAGGTCACCCTTAACATGTTCCCAAAGTTTCATTTCGATCGGTTAAAAGATGAGCGAGAAAACGAGCGGACAACATTGAGAGGGGAAAAAGGAAAACATAATAATAATTAAAATTTACGTTTCACGAAACGTTGAAGTCGCCTCCCGTTCCGCACTTTTGACCGAGTAGAGCACAACTTCATAACATGAGCTTTCAGTTGGCTAAGTTTCATTTCGATCGGTTAAAAGATGAGCGAGAAAACGAGCGGACAACATTGCGAGGGGAAAAAGGAAAACATAAGAAATATGAAAATAATAATAATAAAAATAAGAAACGGAGTAAAAACAATAAGTCGCCCGACACTTCGTGGTCGGCGACTTAATAATAAGAAACGGAGTAAAAACAATAAGTCGCCCGACACTTCGTGGTCGGCGACTTAATAACTAGTGCTGATTGTGTTGGGATGCCAACACAGAATGTCTGCCAAACGAACCCCCATTGCCACTATAATCCCCATGGATAGTATTTCATTCAAATCAGTACATTAAAATATGCCTAGAAATCAAATTTTGTTGAAATCGGACAAAGTTGACTTTTTCCTGCAGTAAAATGGCCGCCATTTTGAAACCGGAAGTCGGACAAAACATTTTTAAAAAGTGGCACACTTAGGGTATCATAAGCTACCTGTATACCAAATTTCGTCTAAATCGGATGACGTTTAAATTTTTACATTTTTAGGGGGGTGGTGTTCGGATGGCGGCCATTTTGAAATGTCGGCCGCGTCAAATTTTTTTTTGCAAAAATGCTCGGGATAGTTAGCTGTACCAGTATACCAATTTTCATTGAAATTGCTTCGGCAATTACTGAGATCTGACAACGGCCGTCATTTTTTTCAACGGCGGCCATTTTGAAAATGGCGGCCATTTTGAAAATTTCAAAAGTGGATTGCACAACTTCAGGTCACCCTTAACATGTTCCCAAAGTTTCATTTCGATCGGTTAAAAGATGAGCGAGAAAACGAGCGGACAACATTGCGAGGGGAAAAAGGAAAACATAAGAAATATGAAAATAATAATAATAATAATAATAATAAGAAACGGATTAAAAACAATAAGTCGCCCGACACTTCGTGGTCGGCGACTTAATAATAAGAAACGGAGTAAAAACAATAAGTCGCCCGACACTTCGTGGTCGGCGACTTAATAATAAGAAACGGAGTAAAAACAATAAGTCGCCCGACACTTCGTGGTCGGCGACTTAATAAGAAACGGAGTAAAAACAATAAGTCGCCCGACACTTCGTGGTCGGCGACTTAATAATTAAAAATAATGTGTTGGGATGCCAACACAGAAGTCGCCCAAAATCCCCATGGATAGTATTGCGTTCCACTCAGGCCATTGAAATGAACCTACATATCAAATTTCATTAAAATCGGACAACGTTTAAAATTTCACCCGTTTTTAGCCGCCATTTTGGAAACCACGGTCGAGAAAAAATTTCGAATGTGGAGTTCCACTCGGGAAACTTAAATCTACCTCCACACCAAATTTCATTGCAATCGGAGCACGTTAAATGTCATCGAGATCGCATAACGTTGAAAATTATACACATTTTTGGCGGCCATTTTGAAACCCGACGTCCGAGAAAAAATTTAAAGGTAGCGTTTCACTCCAAATACTAACATCTACCTCCATACCAAATTTCGTTGAAATCGGACCACGGGAAAATTTTTGCCATTTTTGGGTGGGTGTCGTCAAGTGGCGGCCTTTTTGAAATGGCGGCCATTATCAAAATTCTGACTATTGACTGCACCCCTCCATATGCCCATCTACAACTGTGCCAAGTTTCATTTGATTCTATTAAGGCGTCTCTGAGAAACGTGTCGGACAAGTTCACGATCTAGAAAAAGGAGAAACCGGAATAATAATAATAATAATAATTAAAATTTACGTTTCCCGAAACGTTGAAGTCGCCTCCCGTTCCGCACTTTTGACCGAGTAGAGGGAACTAAAAGTCAAGAGCACAACTTCATAACATGAGCTTTCAGTTGGCCAAGTTTCATTTCGATCGGTTAAAAGATGAGCGAGAAAACGAGCAAACTTTAAAACGGCCGCCATTTTGAAACCGGAAGTCGGACAAAAATTTTTTTTTGCAAAAATGCTCAGGATAGTTAGCTGTATCAGTATACCAATTTTCATTGAAATTGCTCTGGCCATAACTGAGATCTGACAACGGCCGCCATTTTGTAAAACTTTAAAACGGCCGCCATTTTGAAACCGGAAGTCGGACAAAAAATTTTGAAAATAGTGGCACACTCAGGGTATCATAAGCTACCTGTATACCAAATTTTGTTTAAATCGGATGACGTTTAAATTTTTACAGTTTTAGGGGGGTGGTGTTCGGATGGCGGCCATTTTGAAATGTCGGCCGCGTCAAATTTTTTTTTGCAAAAATGCTCGGGATAGGGAGCTGTATCAGTATACCAATTTTCATTGAAATTGCTTTGGCAATTACTGAGATCTGACAAC
The DNA here is from genome assembly GCA_944474755.1 of Limnoperna fortunei. Taxonomy (NCBI): domain Eukaryota; kingdom Metazoa; phylum Mollusca; class Bivalvia; order Mytilida; family Modiolidae; genus Limnoperna; species Limnoperna fortunei. The sequence goes on from OX104122.1 coordinate 24,014,315, forward strand.
GGCCGTCATTTTTTTTCAACGGCGGCCATTTTGAAAATGGCGGCCATTTTGAAAATTTCAAAAGTGGATTGCACAACTTCAGGTCACCCTTATTATGTTCCCAAAGTTTCATTTCGATCGGTTAAAAGATGAGCGAGAAAACGAGCGGACAACATTGCGAGGGGAAAAAGGAAAACATAAGAATTAAAATTTACGTTTCCCGAAACGTTGAAGTCGCCTCCCGTTCCGCACTTTTGACCGAGTAGAGGGAACTAAAAGTCAAGAGCACAACTTCATAACATGAGCTTTCAGTTGGCCAAGTTTCATTTCGATCGGTTAAAAGATGAGCGAGAAAACGAGCAAACTTTAAAACGGCCGCCATTTTGAAAGCGGAAGTCGGACAAAAAAATTTTTTTTCAAAAATGCTCAGGATAGTTAGCTGTATCAGTATACCAATTTTCATTGAAATTGCTCTGGCCATAACTGAGATCTGACAACGGCCGCCATTTTGTAAAACTTTAAAACGGCCGCCATTTTGAAACCGGAAGTCGGACAAAAATTTTGAAAATAGTGGCACACTCAGGGTATCATAAACTACCTGTATGCCAAATTTCGTCTAAATCTGATGACGTTTAAATTTTTACATTTTTAGGGGGGGGGTGTTCGGATGGCGGCCATTTTGAAATGTCGGCCGCGTCAAATTTTTTTTTGCAAAAATGCTCGGGATAGTTAGCTGTACCAGTATACCAATTTTCATTGAAATTGCTTCGGCAATTACTGAGATCTGACAACGGCCGTCATTTTTTTTCAACGGCGGCCATTTTGAAAATGGCGGCCATTTTGAAAATTTCAAAAGTGGATTGCACAACTTCAGGTCACCCTTAACATGTTCCCAAAGTTTCATTTCGATCGGTTAAAAGATGAGCGAGAAAACGAGCGGACAACATTGCGAGGGGAAAAAGGAAAACATAAGAAATATGAAAATGATAATAATAATAAGAAACGGAGTAAAAACAATAAGTCGCCCGACACTTCGTGGTCGGCGACTTAATAAGAAACAGAGTAAAAACAATACGTTACAAATATTTATATTAATTCAACAATCATTATTGTTTTTCTATACAATTAATGTATACAAATAAATTTTATAATTTATTCCGCTAGAATACAAATACAATTTTATGGGGTTGAGATAGGTTTCATAAAACATATCAAATTTGATTTTACCAATCAGACTGCTAGAAAATTTGAATTTTAGGAAAAATCTCAATTAGATAAGTTTAGAAAACTGGGGCCTGATAATATTGTCATCATTATAATCCGAATCACTGTTCTGTTAACGACTTTATTGTCGAATGAGAAATTTTTTTGAACGTCATGTAATCACACGGTTGTTAATTTCAGAAATCAACTAGGTATGGTTGCACACGCAAAATAATTTTTTAAAATTATTTTAGTAGACTGGGTCAGAAGTATTATCAAAATATTTAGGGCGGTCGTTTTTAAATATTTTAAAAAACTAGGACTCAATACATTGCCCTGTTTAACTCCTATTTAAGATATAAATTTTTCTATTTTACTATTTTACCAATTTTAACATGGAGCTTAGATTTGTTATGCATACTGTTCAGAACTTTATAAAATGAACATCCAATCCCAATTTGTAATAATTAAATAGCTTCGTGTAAAACTGAATGAAATGCTTTTTTGAAATCAATAAAGCATGTATACTTTTCTTTTCTTTTTTATTAGTATACTGGTAAATTTTAAAGTTTTAAGTACAAAAATATGATCTGCTGGTCTCCTTTATTTGGTAAAACCAATTTGAAAGGGAGAAATTATGTCATTACTTGAGAAAAAGTTATCTAATCTGTGGTTTAAAATAGAATATAGTAATTTTCATATGCAGTACCCTTGCAATTTTCTGGTTTTGACTAGTCACCTGATAAACATTAAATAATCTATTTTAGATATAAATTTTTCTGTAAGTATTTGACCAATTTTAACATGGAGTTTAGATTTACTATGCATACTGTTCAGAATTTTACAAAATGAACCATCAATCCCAATTTGTAATAATTTAACTTAAATAGCTTCGTTTAGTGTTCTCTACATGACATTGCTATTTACAGTACTGTTCTCTACATGACATTGATGTATACAGTACTGTTCTCTACATGACATTGATGTATACAGTACTGTTCTCTACATGACATTGATGTATACAGTACTGTTCTCTACATGACATTGATGTATACAGTACTGTTCTCTACATGACATTGATGTATACAGTACTGGTCTCTACATGACATTGATGTATACAGTACTGTTCTCTACATGACATTGATGTATACAGTACTGTTCTCTACATGACATTGATGTATACAGTACTGTTCTCTACATGACATTGATGTATACAGTACTGTTCTCTACATGACATTGATGTATACAGTACTGGTCTCTACATGACATTGATGTATACAGTACTGTTCTCTACATGACTTTGCCATATAGTGTACTGTTCTCTACATGAAAATGGCGTTATACACTAGTGTTTTCTTAATAATATTGAAGCATACATTATTGTTTTTCACATGAGCTGTAGTCTACAGAACTGTTCTCTACATGACATAATTTCCATATACAGTACTGTGCTCTACATAACCTTGACTAAATCCGTTCTGTTCTCTACATAACCTTGACCAAATCCGTTCTTTTCTCTACATGAATTTTATTATACAGTAATGTTCTGTACATGAAATTGCCGTAAGTAGTGTTATCTACTTGACATTGCCATATATACAGTACTGTTCTCTACTAGACATTGCTGTACACACTACTGTTCTCTACATGACATTGCTATCTACAGAACTGTTCTCTACATGACAATAACGTAAACAGTACTGTTCTCTACATGACATTGCCATACACACTACTGTTCTGTACATGACATTGCCATATACAGTACTGTTCTCTACATGACAATAATGTAAACAGTACTGTTCTCTACATGACAATAATGTAAACAGTACTGTTCTCTACATGACAATAATGTAAACAGTACTGTTCTCTACATGACATGGCCATATATACAGTACTGTTCTCTACATGACATTATTGTAAACAGTACTGTTCTCTACATAACATGGCCATATACAGTACTGTTCTCTACATGACAATAATGTAAACAGTACTGTTCTCTACATGACAAAAATGTAAACAGTACTGTTCTCTACATGACATTGCCATATACAGTACTGTTCTCTACATGACAATAATGTAAACAGTACTGTTCTCTACATGACAATAATGTAAACAGTACTGTTCTCTACATGACAATAATGTAAACAGTACTGTTCTCTACATGACATTGCCATATACAGTACTGTTCTCTACATGACAATAATGTAAACAGTACTGTTCTCTACATGACAATAATGTAAACAGTACTGTTCTCTACATGACATGGCCATATACAGTACTGTTCTCTACATGACATTATTGTAAACAGTACTGTTTTCTACATAACATGGCCATATACAGTACTGTTCTCTACATGACAATAATGTAAACAGTACTGTTCTCTACATGACAAAAATGTAATCAGTACTGTTATCTACTTGACATTGCCATATACAGTACTGTTCTCTACATGACATGGCCATATACAGTACTGTTCTCTACATGACATTATTGTAAACAGTACTGTTTTCTACATAACATGGCCATACACACTACTGTTCTCTACATGACAATAATGTAAACAGTAATGTTCTCTACAAGACAATAATGTAAACAGTACTGTTATCTACTTGACATTGCCATATACAGTACTGTTCTCTACATGACAATAATGTAAACAGTACTGTTCTCTACATGACAATAATGTAAACAGTACTGTTCTCTACATGACATGGCCATATACAGTACTGTTCTCTACATGACATTATTGTAAACAGTACTGTTCTCTACATGACATGGCCATATACAGTACTGTTCTCTACATGACAATAATGTAAACAGTACTGTTCTCTACATGACAAAAATGTAAACAGTACTGTTCTCTACATGACATTGCCATACACACTACTGTTCTCTACATGACAATAATGTAAACAGTAATGTTCTCTACAAGACAATAATGTAAACAGTACTGTTATCTACTTGACATTGCCATATACAGTACTGTTTTCTACATGACAATAATGTAAACAGTACTGTTCTCTACATGACAATAATGTAAACAGTACTGTTCTCTACATGACAATAATGTAAACAGTACTGTTCTCTACATGACAATAATGTAAACAGTGCTGTTCTCTACATGACATTGCCATACACACTACTGTTCTCTACATGACAATAATGTAAACAGTACTGTTCTCTACATGACAATAATGTAAACAGTACTGTTCTCTACATGACAATAATGTAAACAGTACTGTTATCTACTTGACATGGCCATATACAGTACTGTTCTCTACTAGACATTGCCATATACAGTACTGTTCTCTACATGACAATAATGTAAACAGTACTGTTCTCTACATGACATTAATGTAAACAGTACTGTTCTCTACATAACATTGCCATATACAGTACTGTTCTCTACATGACATGGCCATATACAGTACTGTTCTCTACATGACATTAATGTAAACAGTACTGTTCTCTACATAACATTGCCATATACAGTACTGTTCTCTACATGACATGGCCATATACAGTACTGGTCTCTACATGACATGGCCATATACAGTACTGTTCTCTACATGACAATAATGTAAACAGTACTGTTCTCATTAACATTGCCATATACAGTTATGTTCTTTGCATGACATTGCCGTATACAGTAGTGTTCTCTACTTGACGTTTCCGTATACATTACTGTTCTGTACATGACATTGCCGTTTACAGTACTGTTCTCTACTAGACATTGCTGTACACACTACCTTTCTCTACATGACATTGCCATAGAAAGTGCTGTTCTCTACATGACATTAATGTAAACAGTACTGTTTTCTACATTACATTGATGTATACAGTACTGTTCTCTACTAGACATTACTGTACACACTACTGTTCTCTACATGACATTGCCATATACAGTACTGTTCTCTACAAGACAATAATGTAAATAGTACTGTTCTCTACATGACATTGCCATACACACTACTATTCTCTACATGAGAATAATGTAAACAGTACTGTTCTCTACATGACATTGCCATATACAGTACTGTTCTCTACTAGACATTGCTGTATACAGTACTGTTCTCTACATGACATGACAATATACAGTACTGCTCTCTACATGACATGGCCGTATACATTACTGTTTTCTACATAACATTGCCATATACAGTACTGGTTTCTATATGACATTAATGTAAACAGTACTGTTCTCTACATGACATGGCCATATACAGTACTGTTCTCTACATGACATGGCCATATACAGTACTGTTCTCTACATGACATGGCCATATACAGTACTGTTCTCTACATGACATGGCCATATACAGTACTGGTCTCTACATGACATGGCCATATACAGTACTGTTCTCTACATGACATGGCCATATACAGTACTGTTCTCTACATGACATGGCCATATACAGTACTGGTCTCTACATGACATGGTCATATACAGTACTGTTCTCTACATGACATGGCCATATACAGTACTGGTCTCTACATGACATGGCCATATACAGTACTGTTCTCTACATGTCATGGCCATATACAGTACTGTTCTCTACATGACATGGCCATATACAGTACTGGTCTCTACATGACATGGCCATATACAGTACTGTTCTCTACATGTCATGGCCATATACAGTACTGGTCTCTACATGACATGACCATATACAGTACTGTTTTCTACAGGACATGGCCATATACAGTACTGTTCTCTACATGACATGGCCATATACAGTACTGTTCTCTACATGACATGGCCATATACAGTACTGTTCTCTACATGACATGGCCATATACAGTACTGGTCTCTACATGACATTAATGTAAACAGTACTGTTCTCTACATGAGAATAATGTAAACAGTACTGTTCTCTACATGACATGGCCATATACAGTACTGGTCTCTACATGACATGGCCATATACAGTACTGTTCTCTACATGTCATGGCCATATACAGTACTGGTCTCTACATGACATGACCATATACAGTACTGTTTTCTACATGACATGGCCATATACAGTACTGTTCTCTACATGACATGGCCATATACAGTACTGTTCTCTACATGACATGGCCATATACAGTACTGGTCTCTACATGACATTAATGTAAACAGTACTGTTCTCTACATGAGAATAATGTAAACAGTACTGTTCTCTACATAACATTGCCATATACAGTACTGTTCTCTACATGACATGGTCATATACAGTACTGTTCTCTACATGACATGGCCATATACAGTACTGTTCTCTACATGACATGGCCATATATATTAGTGGTCTCTACATGACATTAATGTAAACAGTACTGTTCTCTACATGAGAATAATGTAAACAGTACTGTTCTCTACATGTCATGGCCATATACAGTACTGGTCTCTACATGACATGACCATATACAGTACTGTTTTCTACATGACATGGCCATATACAGTACTGTTCTCTATATGACATTAATGTAAACAGTACTGTTCTCTACATGACATGGTCATATACAGTACTGTTCTCTACATGACATGGCCATATACAGTACTGTTCTCTACATGACATGGCCATATACAGTACTGGTCTCTACATGACATTAATGTAAACAGTACTGTTCTCTACATGAGAATAATGTAAACAGTACTGTTCTCTACATAACATTGCCATATACAGTACTGTTCTCTACATAACATTGCCATATACAGTACTGGTCTCTATATGACATTAATGTAAACAGTACTGTTCTCTACATAACATTGCCATATACAGTACTGTTCTCTACATGACATGGCCATATACAGTACTGTTCTCTACATGACACGGCCATATACAGTACTGTTCTCTACATGACATGGCCATATACAGTACTGGTCTCTACATGACATGGCCATATACAGTACTGGTCTCTATATGACATTATTGTAAACAGTACTGTTCTCTACATAACATTGCCATATACAGGACTGCTCTCTACATGACATGGCGTATACAGTACTGTTCTCATTAACATTGCCATATACAGTTATGTTCTTTACATGACATATCCGTATACATTAGTGTTCTCTACTTGACGTTTCCGTATACATTACTGTTCTCTACATGACATTGCGGTTTACAGTACTGTTCACTACATGACATAACCATATACAGTATTATTATACCTCAATTTAATTTACAATGTTAATCTCACATAGGCCACCGTGACATATAAGTACTGTCAAAAAAATTTACTGTCGGAAAAATACTGTCACCCGCTAAAAATACTGTCTACCGCTACCATAGGTACGGAATGTTCGAAATTTGTACTGTACCATTCGCGCATGCGCAATATCTATTTTTAAATTTCCGTTGTAAACAGACGACAATAATGTCAAGAAACAAACGTTTTTCTGCCGAAAACGAGGCAGATTTAAAGATTCTGGATACTGTTAGTTTACTTTTATTGTTAAATTGCTGTTTCATTACCATTATTACATCAATTAAATACCATTATTGAATAAAGTTGCTCATGGTTTGAATAGTGTTTCGTTATAAATAAATAAATGTTACATGTCTGAGAAGGTGACAATAAATTTGTCAACCTGTCAGACATGTAATATTTATATACTGTTCTCTACATGACATTGCCATATACAGTAATGTTCTCTAAATGACATTGCCGTATACAGTAGTGTTCTCTACATAACATTGTCGTATATATTTCTTTTTTGTAAAACTATATATATCTTATCATTTTCCGACGATATACTTGAAATGTTTGTTTCCTCTAGTTTTCGTCTGTTTGTTTTGTATTATATATTTTTTTCATAATAAAAAATTACCATTGATAAGGAAAGTATAATAAGCCAAAAGCATTCATTGTAGAATAATACAGATTGGCCAATCCTGTTGTTGTAACGACAATTCCTGTTGATTTGCACATGAACAGACACAACGATGCTAATTAGATTTCATTCTTTACAGGAGAATGACCGTGTGACATTCATTCATTATTAGAACCTCAGAATTGAATTTGTTGCCATTTATGAGGCTACTATTTATGATTTATCTGTTCAACACATTCGAGTCTAACTGCAGGCAGGGTGCCATCAACTTTAATCTTAATTGACAAGGATTGCCTGTTTTCCTACCAAAGGTCGGGGTTTTTCTCTGAGTACTCTGCCTTCCTCACCCAATAAAAACTGGACGTCATAATATAGCTGAAAAATAGATGAAATTGGCGTTTGTTTGTAAACTTCTTTTCGTCTTGAATGAAGCTGAATTATTTCTTGCCTGACGTTCAGTCGATAAAACTTGTATTGGTGTAAATGACAAAATCTACATTTAGCTGCTTATTATGTGAACTGCGGCCTCGGTAGCCTGGTGATTTATTAACGTAGTCTACTGTTAATTACGAGACTGTCAACACTAAGGTTGCGGGTTCGAGTCTCATTGTGTTAGAGGGTGTGCTTATTCCAATCCTAATTGACAAGGACTGCTATTTTGCATGCACCACTTGAGCATCCGTCTTTTTCAAACTGTCTAATTGGTGACACAGACATACAACAAAACACAATTTTAAGTTTGCTTTTACTTTATCTTAAAACATAACCAATATATTATGAGTTTTGTTTTGCGAAGTTATAAGTCGAATAGGAAAGGTCAATACAATGAAGGTAATAACAAAATACCGAACACCGATGAAACTGTCAAAAAAGACAATCCACAAATCAGTGTCCGAGTAACCGGCAAACTCCAGAACCAACAACCAACATAAAGCAACTAGAGCAATGGTCCTGACTTGTAACAGGCATTTCAAAGAAAAGGTGGGTTAAACCAGGTTTTGTGGCATGCCAAACCTCCCGCTTCCATTACTGTAGTATGTGAGTTAATTACTTGATTAAAATAGATGTGTATCATATACCACTAGTAACAATAGGTGTATCAAACAAACCATGTGCAAATTGTAGAAAAGTAAAAGAAGATCCCTTGGTTGTGTGGTATATATTTATAAACAACCTATTGTTCTTCCTATAAACACAAGCAGCGTTGATAATGCCTGTTTGTAAATTGCCGAGAGAATATATTTCCACACATACTACACAAATCAATTATATATTGAAAAGTAGCTCCGTATTTTTTTGGTTTAGCTTTCTCTCCATTACAACCGTGCCATTATGGCAGTAAGGGTCTAAGACATTTTGTTCTAAAAGTTTTTACATTCCACTTTTTGATACATGTACCTATAAACTAATTTATTTATGTTTTTGTTTGTAATGCGGTTATTTTAATGCACTTTAAATCAGAAACTTGTAATTAAAATAGTATATAATTAGACTGATTAGAGCTACAAATGTAAATTGTCCAATAAGAAAACAAAACGACAAAATAAAGATCTTTTAATAAAATATAGAAAACGTTGGTTGATACAATAATACACAGAGAAGGTAAAGATAAAAGTAAAGATAATATTTTCATTAGTTGTCACAACTTTGTCTTTTAGTTTTTTTCGCTAAGAGCTTAGACACACATCTTACTCAGTTGGCGTGTTAGATTGTAGAATTTTTACTAAAACAAAATTTAGTGTGATGCTAGTTAACTAAATTATGCATTGAATTAAACCGTCATGGGTCTTAAACCTGGCAAAATCGTGAAACGAATATGTTTAGATCATATATTGTGCAAACATAAACAAGGTTCTTGTTTCTGGCGTTTTGATTGGACGACGCAGCAAGTACAGATGTTTGCGCGTGAGCTCATCTGTACTGGTCATCTGTACCAGAATTCGGCCATTTACGGAAGAAGACAAAATGTGTCTTAAAATTCTAATTACTTCATTTTTCGCAATTCAAAGTGACAAAACACAAAAAGTATTTAAAGCCAAGTAATGCATACATAATATACAATGCAATAACTTTATTATAAACGGTGTGTTATTGTTCCTTTAATTTGGATAAATATATGATAATAATATCTACATGTTCTAGATTATAAATAAATATGAAATAAAAATATTTTTGATAAGGGGATGAAGTGCAGCATCCCCCATTTTAAGTGAAAATCTTAAAATAGATACTACATTTATGTTAAAATTAATAATAATTTATTCTATTATCATCTTAATTTCCCAGTAATTGTTACAGAATTTTAACTGGAGTAATACGAGGGTGCCACGCGTGGAGCAGGTGCTGCTTACATCCAGAAGTAACTGGGCTCACCCCGGCTTAAGTGGGGTATATGCTACTATACATCTGAGTTTTGTAAAGTGTCGTTTAGTTTTGTTAGCATCCACTCTGTAATATAACTATTGTTTTGCCTGCCCCCTACTTATCGTTTTATGATCATTCCTATCCATCTTCGATTCTACTTTCTTATGCCATTACACTTTTACTATAACATTATTATCATAATGTTTTATATACAGTTTCCTATTAAACGAGTTCGGTATAGGTAAGAATAATGAAATGACATTTTTCACAATGAAAGTAATCCAAAAAACCTAATTTTTAAATACTTTTTTGACCGGTAATTTTTCCGTAGACAACAATACCATCGCTTAAATATATATCAATTGCTTGACAATATAAATACAATCAGAAAACGTCATTAGACATTTATTTATTTATCTCTTTTCTGGACAAGCAAGTATAAATAACCGCATTAAAATTAACTCTAATAAAATAATCATTTCATCTTTCAAGTGAAAATTTGTATTAAAAACGGTTTTTTCTCAACGGATGACTATATTGAGAACTTAGGTTGAAAAAATCAGTATGTATTTATGCTGTTGTTGAACGTGTTACAAAAAATAATCATATACATACTAGTTAACTATTTGTTCGAAATCGATACAAAATTCGACATTCACTTCTATTTTCTCTAAAAAATCAAATGAAGTGTATATTTCACGACTTACAGTAACACAACAATACTGTACACAAGCAGTTATTAAGTTATAATAGTAGTGTTGTTTAAAAAATTGTCAAATATAAATGTGTGGATAAGTGGCAAAAATAAAAACGTTTTGATTAATATTATTACTTTAAGCTATGATTGATTGTATGCTTGAAGTGTATAACAGATCTGTTTGTGTCGTAAATTTAAGATAAAAGTATAAAAATCAATATGATATAAAACAAATTAAAGCTACTCGCTGTGATGTTCAATTAGCGTACACATTGGTTGATTCCAGATAGAAATGCAAAGCTTCATAAACCAAACGGTATTCCTCCTAAAAGAATAAATAATAAAATTTATATCTAATTTAATGAAAAAATGTTTACATACCGCGGTACTCCAAAATTAAAAAAAACACAACGGCTTACAGGTAATACGACTGAAGAATGTTTGCATCAAACACATTTTGAAACTATATTTTCCGAGTCCTGCAGTTATAGTGTCTTGATTGTAAAACAATTGTAGATTACCGTAGACTTGCCACTCCAATGTGGCCATTATCGATATAAGTTTATTTCAAATGTATCAAATTATATTTATGGTCACTTCTATATTAATTTGTGGTTTTAAACACGACAAAACATGGTTTGATAAGGTGCTTAAATAATAGTTACACAACTCACTTATCATTAAATCGGCAAGATTCAATTTATTAAGGTGAATTGCTTATAACATTTAAACACAAATAATGATATTATCTTTTTTTTTGTTATTGGTGTTTTTTTTGTTATAATTTCTTTTTGTGTGATTTCGTGATATATTGACTGTGTGGTTTGTGTTTGGGTTATCGTCCTCCTATTTATTTCTTCAGTTTCCAACTTGAACCTTTACATTATTGTGCTAATAAGCAATATTAAAACCGGGTGTGAACTGATGACAAAAGATTTGGGAGGGATCAACGTTAATGTAAGATCAGTATATTAAGGACCTATATGTTGGTATTTTCCAACATACGGCGATTTAATCACATATATTACCTGTGTACTTGCATAACCAATGGGAATTGTCCCGCTAGATTTTCCACAAAATGCGTTCTTCCGTGCGAAAAATAGTGGCAACAAATTATAATGTTTTCATTTGTCTTGCCTATTTCGGCAAGCAAGCCTTCGATAAAGTTTGCATGAATGAATATCTATAGTTAGCCACAGCATCGTTTAGCATGTTTTGCATTTACAATTTTGGATACACAAAGCATGTAAACAAGGTAGACAATATTATTTATACACTTTGGTTTATTTCGTCGAGAGAAATTGATATGCTCAAGCACATCCCAACAAGTGTGAAAATAATGCAAACTGCTGTGCATCATGCAAGTATATGGGAGATGGATGTAATCTCAAAATCTGTCGAAAATAGCCATATTTAGTCTATAAGTCCCTCATTTTTGCATTTATTGCACAACGTTCCTCAAGATAATGTATATGGACATCATGGATATAAACTATAAATATTGCTGTACTTAGTTTACATAGCAGTAAAGTATACTAATGGCAAGACCACGAAATGCGAAATGTGCAATGGTCGTGGACCAAGACAATTCATTTGAAACAAGCCCGAAAGCGAATCTATATCAGTTTATAGCATGGCACACGGGCAGTTTAAAATTGTTGGTACTTCCATAGCTGTTATGCAATAAATAATGACCGCAACGTACATAATCGGAGAAAAATTCTGGACGTCTCAACTGTAGTAGTCGAGCTAGTTGGAAAACATCGACCTTGGCGTCAATCTGCATACTGGATACTGCATTGATGAATGTACAAAACAATCCACAATTCTTGGCCCCGTCACTAAAAATATACACATGTAAATGATAGTTAAATAAAACATAAGTTATTGATATTGGTATGTATAGTCAAAGCACAAAATTACACCATCGATTTTGAAGACTTATATGTTGTGTATTTATATGCAGCACTTGGATCCTATTATGTCTACTTATAAAGTAAAAAAAAAGCCTAACATAATTTATTACTATAAACAAACCAGCTGACGACTGTAACTGGGTCACTGGACATATTGATTCTTGTCGATAAAAGGTTATCCAGTCTGCATAAATCTTGAGGATTAGGTCTGTCTTTACAAACAGTCTGATATAGAGCTATTTCTCTCGGTTCTTCGTCCTTGATAAAAAAATATAGCCTTTAGTTAGAACAAAGTAAAACATTATTAATACGAATAACAACAATTCTAATACGACGTGCTTTAAAGGCTTTGAGACCACAACTGTGGTAAAAAAATGATATATATATAAGCAACAAGCGCTGAGGAGGGCGTGTGTTAAAGGGCTGTTCCAATTACAAAACTGTAACTCACACCGGAAAGCTATTGCGTATGACGTATTAATCTTATAAATAGCGAGACGCGCGTTAATCATCGTTGCAATATATAGTGTGCTACATGGACGGAACAGCCATTTATGGTGGAAATAATGTAGGTACGAAAATTTTATAAATGTACCGTTATTGTCTATTAGAATAGAAATAATTCACAAAGGCTGTGATTTATCATTGTTTTACAACAGGGTGACCATTTATGTCGTTATTTTATCATATATTTTATTAAAATAATATGACATAAATGGTCACCCCGTTGTATAACAACGATAAACCACAGCCTGCGTGAATTTTTTTCATAAATTTACAATGCAGATTCGTTAACATCATCAACATGAAACGACGAACACTAGCAATGCAATAAAAACGATAAACTCCAATTTACGGCAGAAAAAGATAATATATAGAGATAAGAAAAACAAACTCAACTAACATAACAGGATGAACTCAGGTATTTCGAAATAAACAAAACACTTGCTTTTCTGGTTGCTTTCGTTCTTTTATTTTAGTGGCAAAGGCAATGTGCAATAATCACTAACCAGGTTAAAAACCGACGCCATTGCAAACATGTTACAGATATAAGGAAATCTCTCAACAAACGTAACATTCGTCTAATAAATCATTATATTGTTAGATTGTTAAAATATTATACTCATTTGCATTAAAGAAAAATGGTTGCAACCTCAAGCGTGTGGTAGTTTTCCTTTTGAGGCAAGTTCTTGTGAGAATGTTTCGCCTTCTTTACGTAATTACTGTTTTATAAGTTGATATTAAGCTATTACCTTCTTATTTAGAACAAGTGTTGCCTCGGTGATGTTATTTTCAATTTTGTCTTTTCTTTTTATTTTGACACTGAATTGGCCACAAGTAAAAGAGTCATCTGATATTGCATACACCAAGTCTGCCTGCAAATTGTAAAACAAAAAATAGAAAAAAATGTAAAAATAACATGGACCAGCACAAGTCGTGCTAAGTATACCCCACTCGACCATTTTTCGGCTCGGAAAACAGAGGGTAGATAACTGACTAACCTGGTAAGCTGTGCACTAAACTTTAAATCAATCCTTTTAGTAGAAGCCGAGAAACCTGTTCGAAAAATTTTCCTACTTTGACCCTTGAAACAGTCTAAGTCGAATCGGGAAACAGGAAGTAGATAACTGACTTACCTGAAGGGGAGGCACTGTACAACTCATCATGCTAAAGCTGTGCATCAAATTTGAAATCAATCCCTTTAGTAGAAGCCGAGAAATCTGTTACAAAAGTTTGCATCAGACAGACAGACAGACAGACAGGCAGACAGACAGACAGACAGAGAGACGGACAAAGTGATTGCAATATAACCCTCTCTCTAACGAGTGGGGGTATAATAATGTTACAACATTTACAAATATAATTCACTACCTCAAATCTGACAGACGGGTTAGATTACATTGCTAAAGATAAATAAAAGACCATAAGAACAAATTATAAAAGTTTTCCGCAAAGTAACATAGCCTCAAAGTTTTATTTGACGAATGGTCAGAATACTAAACATGATAAATGGGCATGCAGATAAACCTGATATATTGGCGTATTCGTACGTCCTGTTTTTATGAAACAATATTAGTGTGTCCAGGATTGACTGTCCTATTTTACCATATACATTTGTAAAATGGCTTGAATTGAAAATGTTCCAAATAAAAATCAGATACATGGAAAAATGCACAACATATCTTTGAAATAAGTTTGACAATTGCATCTTGTTTATACAGTTGGAGCGATATGTATGTTTCGCTTTCTATATTAATTTTTATCTTATACACGTTACTTTTGTCTATGTCATGAAAAGATAATTATACAAATAAATAACTTTAGAGATCGTATAAATTTTAATTGTGCTTTCAATATACATTACTCTATCATCACAGCCGGGTATGTGTGAAAATAGACGCTGTGGTGTGCATAATAATATTTGGGTTCAGATGGTTGTTTGTGCAATACTTTATTATTTCGCTTTTAATGTTTGTTTAAAGACATATACCTCTTTGAGATCATTCAGTATTAAAACGATAGTTGATGAGTGTTGATCCCGGATCATGGTCCAAAAGTCAATTTTAGTATCGGGTAAAGGAAGCTGTGTTGTTATGTATCCCACAAATTTTGTGTATGACTAAAACAAATTAAAAAATATATAGAATGAATTATTTAAAATAATTAGCATAGTATGTTAATAAGTTTAAAAACATTTTGTATCGTAGCTATTATTTTTAAATCTGACAATCATTATAAACAACTAACTTGAATAGTATGTGTATGGTGTAAAAAGCCGCCAGTTCACCATTTGTACAGGAAGACTACATGTTAGAATGGCATTACAAATTCCTATTTATGGCTGATTTTAATTTATTATTTAAGTCAACATCATTTTTTAAATAAAGCCTTGCGTTGGGTATTACTTGTACAAAAATATACTCTAAACTCTTAATGCAACACGTTTGTAGTGAATTTTAATGTTATTTTGTGTTTTGGGAACTTTAGTCAAGATATTGACTTTAACAACTGGCATACATACGGGAACCTGCACAGCATTGATGTAGTTTGATCTTCCCTTCTCAACGGACACTAGGTAAACTCGGTTATTATCCACTGAAAGAAATCACATTAATTTTATGTGAACACAATAACGAATAGTACACACATAAACCATAATTAATGCACTGTTATTATTTTTTATATTTTGTGGACTAAGTTTAATATTCATGTCAAGGTTGCAATACCATAAATAAGCTGTAAAAGGAATTATATGTGTATAATAATTTAATATAAATACAGTAATTTCTCATTGTATAATAGCATGCTAGTTTATTGTCCTTATATAAACTTTACCATAAAGTGGAAAAATCAAGAAATACCACATTATGAATGCGATAGTTTACATTAAACGGAGAAAGCATTACTACATACTCGCAAGAACACTTTTATTTCTATTTTTATCAATGTTTTCTGCGCTTGTTGCATCTTTATACACAGGATCCTCGTGTTCCGATTTCTTTATGTTTAATTTCTGCAAAAGATATTATTGTTGTAAGTCTTATTACTACAGCAGTACACCTTAATATCACGCTGACTTTCCTAATTATAGTTGAAATATTCCTTTTGACGAAATTCAACAAACGAATAATTAGCCGATCATGTTAGTCTTGATGCGTTGTTAGTATTTTTTATTTGTTTTGGAGTTATAGTCTTTTTCAGTCACATTAGTTCAATAGTAAGTATGTTTAACGCAAGATTTTGAAATAAATAATGGTTTTTTTTAATGTTTATTGTTTATAACTAAATACCTTGAATTCTTCATTCAATCTTTGTTGATTAACTGGACGTTTATCAGACTGAATATCACGCCAAAAAAGTCCAAAATTTTCTTTGGAAATAGACGTATCCTCCATTGAAAAGGCTTCTAACAATGCGTGATGCAAACAAACATACTGATCCTGCGTAATGTAAACAAATCATTTTATTGTGGAATGTAAACAACACATACACTGTTAAAACTATTTTTAGTTTAACGCCACTCTGTTATCTAATAACAACACAGCTTCCGTTACCCGATACAAAAATTGACTCTTGGACGACAGATAGACAAAAATCCAAATCTTTAAGTTATTCATGTACAACGTTACAAAAACGAAAGATAGTCAACGCCACTAGTAACTTTTTTAGAAATTTATTTATCCGATACTTTAGTTAGAATGGCGACATTTAACAAAATATTCAGAGGTGATTTGACATCAAAGTATACCTTCCTGCACGCCGTTAGAATCAGTAAGTGAATTTGTAGGTAAAACACATACAAAAAAAACGTTAAAAAGTTAATATTTACTATTAACTATATAAGTTAAAGTGACATTTGTAGTAACTATAAAGATATAGCTTTGCTACAAATGTGTGACACATCTGTTAGAGTAATATTTCAGGTTAAGGTTTGAGGCTACATTCTTATATCGAAATATCTATGATGAACGCTTAGAACAAAGTACTTACTTCAGTTTGAATCATATTCATTCGACAGTACCTCATTTTGTTTACACATTTGATAATGTCTACATTTCCTGTGGAGCGTCCTTCTTCTAACAGTGCGTCAAGTGCTATGAAGGTCCCCGTTCTACCAATACCAGCACTGGGAAAGTAAACAAAGAACTAAAGATGTTTGATTTGTTTGAATGGTGTTTTAACGCCACTTTCAGCAATTTTTCAGCTATTTCATGGCGTCCAGTTTTTATTGGGGGAGGAAGCCGGAGTACCCGGAGAGAACCCCCGACCTGAGGTGGGAAAACTGGCAATCTTTGTCAATTAAGATTGGAGTCGAGTACACCCTGCCTGCAGTGAGAATCGAACCCGCAATCTCAGTGTTGACAGACCACGTGATCAATAGTAGACGAACTACCTTGACCACTCGGCCACCGAGGCCCCAAGAACTAAAGAATCATATAATAACAAAACATAATTCTTTTACATAAATTGGGAAAATGTTCTACCATATTATAACAGTAGATGATATGAATGTAGGCGCAGCCTAAATGCGAGCATCGCAAATTGTTTGTCTTTACTTCAGAGCCCTTATAGTACGTCTGCATTCCATTAATGACGTAAAGTCTTTCTATAATGGGTTAGTGACGTCACAAAACTGTTAACTTCAAAAACAGCGTTTCATATTAAAAACAAATTGTCAGGCATTTTTGTAGAAATTTTATCGATGTCGAAATTATTTTTTGTCTATTTTTATATTATATATTTTTGTGCTCGCCTACAATATTTTCTTCGGATAGCTCAGCTACCATCTGAAATGGATTTGTTCATATGGATCACATGACTTTTATACACACACGCATGTAAGCGTATATCTCACATCTGCGATGCTCGCTATAATATGTATACAGTAGAACCAGTAACTGTCAGCTAACTAGAGCTGTTATTTAGTTTAACATTTAAGAGAAAACGTGAACCTTACACTGCCCCCAACGTCATTTATAAAAAGTATATGAAATAAGATTTCAATGTGGATTAAAACAATTAAACTATTTAACTGACTTGACATAAAATATTCTCCGGGATGCTAAAAACAGTTCATGTCAGCAGTATTTATTGCATTACCATGTGACAGTTATTCTTTGATTTATCATTGAAATTGATTTCGACACATTTACATCTGATAATGTTAACATACCTGCAATGAACCAAAACAGGCCCACCTTGCATCTTGTTGTGGTCATTCATGAAGTGTTTGTGAAACAGTACAAGGTATAGTGGGTCAGGCGTACCATGATCAGGCCACGCTGTGAAGTGGTATTGGATGACAGACCTCTTCTCATTCGTCTAAACACCAGGTTGAGAATACATATATAAAAGTAAAACATGTATAGTGAAGGCCAAAGAGCTAACCATTTTTCTATATAAAACAGAAAACCTGTAATTGCTCTAGACATAAATTGACTGAAATTTGCTTCTTCGACCCGAAACCTCGGAATGTCGTTCTCCGACTGACGTAATCCCATCATAAATTGCAGCAGATGTTAACCCTGCTAAACAGGTTAGATCAAGTGTCGCGACTGCTTTAGTGCACAAATAAAAAAATTATCTAAATCTCACTTTTCATGACGAAGACGAAGAGAACGAGATAGTAGTAATCATAGGTGTATGAGCTCATCTTACCTTAGCTATAGCGAAACTTGTAACAAAGCGTGCTGATAAAGTTATTGGAACATTATGACAACTTAATGATTGAATATCATACTTTTTTGTCTTCAACTGATATTTCTCTAGTAATATATGCAGCTCTTTCATTTTCACTCTCTAAAGTCAGAACAATGTTATCAAGTGTCATCGGTTTGCCACCAATGGGCCAGTACCGTTCGCATTTTACCTGAAGAATTATAAAGTTGCAACATGTAAATAGTATTCATAGTTTTAAACTTATTTAGGTCATACTCTTATAAATGTTAATGCCAAGATCGAGTGTTGTGTTTAGTTTTTGTATTCTACAAAACGGCCATATTTAAGCATTTTAAAATAGATAGGTTTTCTGTATTCGTCATGTGTACCTATGGTGTTACAATGGAGTAAAAGTGCATATGCAAAGATCCAAAAAAAAATGGCCGTTCAATATCTTAAAATTATATCAAGAATTGAATGAGAAAATATTCTTCCGATACCTGATGTCACTTTGATAACAGCAACTTGAATGATGTATACATTGTTTCTTTGATAAACTTTGCAATGATGTACATAAATAGAGCACAATAAACTCTAAACAATATTAAAGATCGAACTATATCACCTTGGAACCTTCAACCAGGTTTGTTAACATCACTATTTGTCTTGTATTGTGTTGCCATATCATCCGCCAATGGTCTCGCAAAGTCTGCTTTATTGGTCCTTACATCGCAACAAAATAGTTACAGTTAAAAATGTATTAATAAATTATTATAAAATAGATGTCTGTTGGCGTAATTTTCTGTATAACAGCACAAACAAAACATTTTATTGCTTTATCCATCTATTCAAAAATTTAGAGAAAACCGACGATAGTGCCTGTATATCATACTTGATCTTTGTTTCGCGTTTGCAATTCCTTTCAAGAAAGGCTTGGAAAAAGTTTTGCTGTTATACGTGAGAACCGGTCATTTTATAAAGAGTATTGAATTGGGACAAAGGTCTTTCTTAAGTCTTTCTTAATTCATTTAGTCCTTAAACTGTTTCTCGATTTGCTATAAATAGACTTGTAGCCGAAGCATCAACCTTGGCAATCTACTGGCCAGTAAAATATAGAATGCAATAGCTATATTCATAGTGTTCACAGGGCCACGATTGCAACGGTGCCAGCAATCCACAAAAACAGCTGACACTTATCGTTTTAACCGACACAGGAAAACATATTTTACTTTAAGAGTCACTCTACCAAGAAACTCTACCTGTCTATATCCACGGCCGTTTAAGACACCAGATTAGAACTAAACAGAACATAATTTTAATCACTTGATTTGATACTTGCCCAGTTGTCAACAAGTTCTTAAACTTTGTGGTTACTGTTTTAATATAATTGATTGATAGTTCCGTGTTCAAGCCAACATTGATTTCAAGTGACGTCATTTGAACGCCATAAATTTTCACATTTTAATAAACTAAATTGTTTGAGCTACTAGTGCTTCTTTATGTATTTAAAATTATGTTTAAAATCTGGAGTAAATTATATGACTTTACATATTGTTTCAAATCTTCACAATGATAAGTAAAATTTAATTATGAAGTTACTGGCAATTGGCCTTGTTTGCTTGTTGTGGTATTCTGATGTGCTTCTTATTTATAAAATTGGTAAATTCCTTGCTGAAAATGTCTAGGTCGTAAATGAATTTTATTTCAAGAGAATGTAGTGTACATTCAATGTTATGTTTATAATCACCAACCATAACAAAAGTACAATTTCCTATCGCTTTCATAATATGCATAGTTACCTTGTGATGCAATGTAGCATTTATCTTTGTTAAATCCCTGTAAATGTTTGTAATATATACGATAAATGTATAATTTGTACTGTTAGGGATTTACAACATTTCTTCACAATGTAGACATACATTTTAAATTTCAAATTTGGGCCTAGCAACAAACTTTTGAGCCTAGAAACATGTTTTGGATTCAGCAAAATAATTAACACTGGCATTAGCAAAACTGTTTGATGTAACATCTTAATTCTTGGTATAAAAACAGAGTAGTACCACTTTTATTAAAAAGGTTACTATGTTTAAAATTATGTAAGAATGAAAATAAAATGAAAGGCACTAAAAGACATGACGCCAGATAAAACATTCCTTTGAAAACTATCTGAAATTAAAAATATACATAAAAAACATTTTATTTATTAGTCTAATTTTGGGGGAAAGCAGACAATAGTTAGTTACTTTCTGTTCGTATTATGATGAGTAAAATCACATGACGTAAACTAACTTACATCGACATAGTTAGCATTGATATAGTCAGAATTTGCTGTTCCGTGTACAGTCTCTAGAATAACTATTGTGTGGTCATCTGAAACAGGAAAAAATATTACAACACTTTTTTATTCGTAAACAAAGAGCAAAGAGCATTTTAAAATCAAAAGAAGCCATGAGAATTTTAATATACTTACAGGGGAAAGTGGTCTTAAACCTGTTCTTTGGCATATTTTCCTTCAGCTCTGCCATTGTTGTTGGATGCAGAATACCGTATGGTATTTTCTGAAAATAATGTAATTATTGTTCAGGATAACTCTTCTTCACATAATTAATTATACTTATAATTCATGTTTAAATTACGTGTTAACTCTATTAAAATGAATAAGCAGTTTGATATTTTTTTTAAAGATTGTTTTCAATTGCTGGTTAGATTATTGGATATAGACGACACCTAAAGTATTCTATTTCCAATAATTTAACCAACAATTGAAAACAATTCTTATATTTTAAATTCAACAAAAACAATATTTTGCAAGTAGTAAAATAATATTTCAAATTCAAAATTTTTAGTCAACGTCTCCAATACTTATAATTATGACGTCAACAATCAGTCACGTGCTGAAATACCATGTAAAGTTATACGAAATGTTGCTAAGCTTTTGAGTATTTAAAGGAAATTAAAATATGTAAAAAGAAACAATTGCAATAATTTAAGGCAGAAAGATATACTTGCATGAGATTAATGATACCAGAAAAAGTTATTTAATTTTTAGAAAAAGTGTAAAAAATGCAGTTTTACCTATTTATTTCATCACACAAAAGAAAATCGAGTATTTACCGAGCGTTGCGTTTTAATATTAGTGAAAAAAATGAAAGGCATAAGAATTTTTCAACAGTTTTAGACTTAAAAACAGTTGTATGAATGCGAGGATACATGTAATTTAGCTTTGCTCTTGACCATTTCATGGACTTTTCATAATGAGTATCTCTAAATGATTTCGTCAATTCGTTCTACAAGGCAAAATATAAATGCAAATGATTTTCCTAAAAACCACTTTAAAAAAAAATTTAAAAAATGAGCACTCATTTTATCCGCCAAAAAGACAAAGGTATAAGAAGATTATTGTATACGTTAACATCGTATAAAATTGTGAATATCAATGTCATTTGAACTCTGTTGTGTGTTGTGCTACTTAATATATTTTTCCGTCACCAAATATATATTTATTACTACCTTATATTCTTTCCTTAGAACATCATTTATTTCCTTTTTTGCTATGTACGCTTTTAAGTCCTCTACTTGAACAGCTGTTTTAGCATCGCCAACGTTAAAATATGTATGACTGTCATCTTCCGTACTATTTTGTACCGAGTTTGTAACTGGTAAGCATTCATCTGTTTCCAAGGCGGATACCATATTTTCATGACAAATGTACATTCCTTCATTATTTGCTTCTGACAAAATAGTTACATTCCGTATTATTTCATGAAGTAATTGACCACACATTTTATAATGTTTTTAAAAAGGTAAGATTATATATACAATCGATTCGTTTAGTATTGCTTATAAACGAGCAAATAAGAATTAAATGTTAAATTATTACTATTTATTCTAAAGACGGAACACGCAGAACGAAACACATGTATTCAGTTAGCTTAAAACGAAAGCAGTCCAATGATAGTTGATGTTTACCTCAACCGTATTAATACATTGAAGTTTCCACTCATTGTCTACTGAATTCTTTTTAAAGATACTCTTTTATGAAATTATGATCATTTTAGCGTTTAATTAAGACAAATTATTTGAAATACAAATTACTTTAATTAAAAATACTGATTTCAGAAACGAACAGGTCTCGTTCTAAATCGTACAGCTAACTTGTACAAGACAGGTTAATATAATATCACTCATGTCATTTAGACTAAAAATAAGCAGTGGTTTTCTTAAGAGGTGGACATCCAAAATTGTCAACTTGCGTGGGTTGTCTTGTCCCAATGTCGGTCCTAATTTGTTAAATGTAAATAATGTACAAATGTCATTCCGTTTCCTATTCAAGATTAGACGTCATCCCCTTTGTCCATTAAATTTCTTTACTACAGAAAATACAATATAAAACAAACGGATCTACGGGAAATAATTGCCAACTAGTAGAACTGCAAAATATCCATACGATAATGCGATAACGTACTACATGATTTGACTTCTTAACATTATATAAACAAAAAAAACCAAACGTTAAATATATCAATATAATAAAGGCCTCGTGGCCAAGTGGTTAAGGTACTTCACATTGTATTGATCATGTGGTCTGTAAACACTCAGATTGAGAGTTCGATGTGATCGACTCCACAAATTGATTACTTATATACTAGACCTTTTTTTTAGAACTTTTATTTTAAGAAATATTCAAATTGCGATGATCGTAGAAATAGCAGAACTAATTTACTGGAAACACCAGATTTTGGGGGTCGTAACTACAAAGTAGGAATGGTTATATTATAGACAAGAATTGGACTGAAATATTCATAGTTGAAATTGTTATAGTATGGAGATCAAAACTATGTTACTGTTAATATTGACATAATAAATGGTATGGTTTTAATTTAGATTATTACAGAGCTATGGATTTAACACTGAAAATAATATAATTGGAATATCATTGTTATTAATTGTATTTACATGGAAGTATCAGATTATTAATAGTACAGATGTTGGCATAACCTGTCATGGTTTGTTTAAATCTTGACAATATTAAACATAATTGGAATGGTTTTATATTGGAAATACCAAAATCAATCACGGAAATGATCTTATACTAGAATGCCAGAAGTGAGATTAAATTGATTCTGAAATACGAAAAAGGGGTGCTTTAAACATGTAACATGCTAATATTGGGAAAATATCGGATATATCAGATTTGGAATAGTATTGTTGCTGGACTCTTTATCGGATTGGTTTTGATATGGCAAAACCAGAATAAAAAAGTATTAGTTATTGGCATATTGTATTCAATTTTATTATATTATATATTTACATTATAATACTTGGACAATTCAGGTATTTTGTTATTTTCAGTACTGTTTTTTAGAATTCTGTATTTGTAAGCAATATAGTATTATATAGATGATTATTTTAATGTTAATTTGTAATTGCTTCTGTGAATGTTAATTGATTTCCGGTATTTTTCATCAAAAATTTTGGTACGTCATAATATAAGACTATAAGTACAACATACATAAATTAAAAACAATACAGTATACTCTAATATAGCAGATTACATAACTACAGTTGTTATACAATAAAAAAGATTGGGTTACAGTTTTGAACCACATGTATAATTTTGGCGTTGCTATAATTGTGATTTAACATACCATGCCTATATGAAGACTTGTCTTGATTAAATTTATTATTGCCCCGCCTGTCTTCCTTTTTCTGTGTTGTTTTTCTCCTAGATCGACAGAAGCTTGCATTTTAATCTTATACATCTGATTTTTACCATACTAAAAGGTTTAACAGCTTTGGATTTCGAATCTCGAAACTGTTTTTCTTTGATTGTGTGTCCTCCTTTAATTCTTGGGTTTGCTTGTTACTTGTTTCAGAACATATTAAAATTATGCAGATGTAGTACAAAGACTTTTAAAAACTCAAATACTTTTATAAGTAAACTTAAAACATATTAATGTAATAATACCTAATGAACAAAGTAATAATTATCACAAAATGGTACTATTTCATTATTGGCAAGCTATCTTATCAAGGAAAAATTTCTGTCATAGAAAATATAAAAATGCATGACTTTGGCAAGTTATATCAGTTAAACTACCTTTTTGTATAAAGGAGTACTGCAACTACTGCTATAAAAATAGCTAAGATGCCAGCGAAAACACCTCCCGCTACTGGTCCTACAATGCTGGTAAATTTTGATGCCTCTGCAACTAAACATACTGACATAT
Organism: Limnoperna fortunei; assembly: GCA_944474755.1. Taxonomy (NCBI): domain Eukaryota; kingdom Metazoa; phylum Mollusca; class Bivalvia; order Mytilida; family Modiolidae; genus Limnoperna; species Limnoperna fortunei. Next base: position 24,039,680 of record OX104122.1, read on the forward strand.
TCAAATAGTTTGTTCATATGAGTAATTTCGTAACATTGCAATGCGTAATAAAGGATATTATTTTAAATTAATATAAATGAATGAAAGTCAAGTTAAAAGTGACAGAAAAATCTAAAAAAGTAAACAAACACTGTATAGAGAGGTTCGGAGCACTGCTTGTTTCAATTTAAAGACAACTCTATAAGATCAAAAAAGCTGACCGAATACGAATAATAAGAGCATTTCAATAAAAAATTACAAGTTTGGATATAGAGAAACAAAAAAAGATAAGTGGTAGACTGAAAAAACCATGGTAAAGTAGGAATGGACAACTTTAAAACAAACAGACACACATCTTCAAAAAATAAATATTAATACCGACCTGCTCCACGCGTAATTAAGATTGTATACTGCAAAAAATCATTTTTCTTGTGTTTTCTGATGACCACGGGTTTTGCCTGTCGAACTTGAATTTTAGTGTTATCTTAACATTTTCTTTGCAAAAAGATAGACTTATAAGGACACCAAATTAGTAATATTTTAACATAATAATATATTTGATAATCAATCAATAAACACTACCTTTGAGTTAGGAGTTATTTGCAACTAAGAAGCAACAATCCTTTACGGTCGCATTCTTCTATTTACTTGGGATGTCAATGAAAAGGTAGCGTAGCGTAGTTTTCGTTCTTCTAAATTAAAGTTACATTGAAAAGTTACTTAATGTTTATATGCTATAATTAAGAAAAATCAGATAAATGACAAATCGTAGCAAATTCCAGGAAAATAAATACGAAGAATTATACAATACCTTCAACAGCTAGCTGTATAGATGTTCCAGAGCTAATTCCTATGTTGTTTTCCACATAACAGACATATATACCTGAATCTGTGTTCACTATATTGTAGATAGTAAGTGACGGAGTTTTTACATTACTACCATTGTACTTTGTATTGTCTGGTACATTGATAATATTGTCATCTTTAGTCCAGAAAATACGAGTTGGTGTAGGATAAGAATCAAATGAACACGGTATCATAACGTCTTCACCGACAGAAGTTTGAATGTTTTTCTCAAATGGCTTGACAATTGGCTTATCTATAAAATATTGATACTTATAAATACGTTTCAACATTGTAATAGGTAACTTTAAACTGCATGAGTAAAATAAAATAAAAACTCCAAAAAATAAGCCAAACAACTTTCATTTTATTTAGTATCAATAGTTTATTTACAAAAGTGTTGAGTTTCGAAGCCACTATATTTTGTGTGTCAAAATATGACCAAAATTTGGACCCATATTTTTAGCAAGATTTTAAAAACTTATTTGTGAATATAACTGAAAAATTAAACGCTCAGTTTCAAAGAAAAATCAATAAATGGTTCAAATATGAGATTGAAAGTAATTTTAATATAATATTTTCTTGAAAATATTTACAATATTTCAAAGACAAAAATGTATTTACCTCGTATTTTTAAAATAATTTCACTACTAACAGAAGAAACAGACCCGTACAATGATTCACACTGGTATTTTCCAGTATCGTCTCTGTTGAGCCTTGTTACTGTTAACGATGGTACTATTATATTACCACCAGAAAATCTATCACTATCTATTTGAATGTTCTTATGATTATGCCGCCATTTAACTTCTTCGGCATCGCAGATCAAACATTGTAAAGTAACAGATTCATTGGCCGTTTTCTCATAGCTTGAGTTCAGAATAACAGTATCTGAAAACATAATGCCACTTTGAAGGTGTATAAATGTATTATTAAAGCAGTAATATTAAATGCAAGATTATAACTTTCTTATTCAGTAAAATCACACAATGTGGCACTAAGAAATTTTATTCTTTGTTTGAAATAACTCTTTATTAAACGAAAAGATAGAACAAATAAATACACTTACGTACAATTTTTAGCAATGTCTCCACACTGTGAGATCCAAACTTATTGGTCACATTACATTTATAGACTCCACTGTCATTAGTTGTAACATCATATATCGACAGACTTGTATTCTGTGTGGCACCAAAGTTATATTTGATGCCCACGTTGAGGACTGTCTTATCTTTATACCAATATACTGCATCAGCGTGAGTTACTTCATATTCGATTGACACATTTTTTCCTGTCGTCGTAACATATTGTTCCATGGCTATTTTAGCAGATGGAATATCTAAATATACACACCACGTTAATAAATTTACATACGTCATTTTCCCGATGGCAAAAAGACGTCTTAGATTTGACCCATTAGCTTTTTACATAATATCAACGTCAGCACACATTTTCTTACTAGCCTGAAACGACCTATTATCGATGTATTTAATATTTTTGCCAAAAATAGTTTTCTTCCCGAAACGTTTAATGAAGTATAACATTAAATTAATCATGTAAATCTTCATTTTACTCATTTGTGTTAGTTTTTTCTATCTGCTTACCCATGTATTAGATATCCGTTCAAGTGTGACGTCATTATTGATGATGAAAAGACCTCCACGTATTACCTATGTTGTGTGCAAAACATCAGTAAAAAAAGTTGCGTAAGTAGCACAACACCTGGCAATCTTATATTTTAAGATAAGAAGTCATAGTAGTTAAATGGTATGAATATATTTCGTCTGTATGAAAATAATGATATATATGAAAAGCTGTTACAATTTTGTATCAAACGAATATACAAAATTTTTGTAAGTAATGGAGCACGACATGTTTCATTTATTTTAACATATATGAATCAAGTCTATAATAAATGGTAACAATATAACTTATTTTAACAGAATTCATTATGTAAAACTTGTTACAATTTTGTATTTTCGTCACAATGAGGTTATTAAAATTTATCATTCAAACGTATAGTTCTAACCTTTGTACAAAAGTTGAGTCCAGTAACCACCCTTTTCGCACTGAGCCCATTTTACAATGATGACGCTGTGCATCAGATGTGTTTATTACAAATTTAAAAAGGCTCACCCAAACCATCATCATAATCTGAAGAATAATACTCGGATCAGTATCTAGTACTAAATTACCACCCTTATTGGAAGAAATTCCCAACGTTGAAGGAGATGGTTCTTTAGCTTGTTTTTGTTTAGTTTTTACACAATTTACCTTCCCAGATACATCATTTTAACCTTGTTTGACAGAACAAGCGAATTATTACAAATAGCATACACATTGAGTAGTTTTACTATACTTTAAAAGATAGTTTAAAAGCAGTTTTACTTTTGTTTATAAGAATAACTTTAATCTTTTTCTGTTAAAGGTTTTCATATTTTGCATCATTTCATTTTTTTTGTAAACATTTTTTCAGATGTTTTGACTTACACATTAGTTTTGTTTTCAAAGAAAGGGCTCGATTTTACAACTGTTCTCAACTAACAAATCTACATATATGGGTACATGTACATCATTATCGTTCAATGTGACACTAGAGTCAGCATTATTCGTTGTTGAATCAACAACAATGTTCTCTACTGGTTTTTTATAAATACACGAAGGTGCTAAATGGCTATATTACGTTGCAGATGATAAATTCTGCTGTGATAAACCTTTACAGTATGGAGGATTAGACAATTTACACACATTGATATTTGTTAGTTTCAAAACAGGATTTTGCCTCAAATAATTTTGACATTCTTTGTTATACATCTTTTTCAATGGACCAAATCAGCCAATGTCCAGAGGTCGGAGTATGTGGCTGCAATGGGAGAGGAAGGACAAGTAGAATAATGTTATGCATTTTGGCCCATTCTGTGAATGTGAGGGATACATGTGATTTTTGGCAGTCATATAGAATCAATGTGAGAGTAATATCTTTTTCAACATTTGCATATTAATGAAAGTGATTTTACAGATAGTTCGTGAAGGTGGAACTGTTGGACCAACCACTTTGTGATCATTCACCCCCAGAACCAGAAGGAGTGCCATTCATAAAATCAGGATTAAACCGTTTTCATTGAAAAATATTATAATAATGGTATGCGGTAATGCCTGTCCTATGGCATTGCCGCATCCTATAACATTGACTGACTTTTCCTTGGAGGTTGTACAGATTGTGCAAAATATTTTTTGTCGCCAACAACTTTTGGTGGGTTATGTTCAGTCTGGAGACCAGTTGCATCGATATTGTATATTTGTTCTGGTTTGTCGTGTCACACATTTTTAGACACAATAGTTACAAGCTAATTATAGCTATTATTACAAGCTGCTTCTTGCATGTACATTCAGCCCTATTCATTGTTAACTGTTGTTGTTTTCTTACAACAAGATTTGGAAATCGATTCAACAATCCGTAGAACCATCTAGTTATCTTAAGTTTTCTTTCTCTGCTCCATGAAAACGGCGTAATTTGTTGTCAAGCGCCGCACAGTACATTTAGAATACTAATAGTTTACCGTGCATATAAATAATGTTATTAGCAGTGGGCTTATTTAATACTGGTTTCGGGCCAAAGCTGGCAATGAACGCATCAAGAATCTGTCCCTGACTGTTATTTCTCGAAACCTTTATTGACTTGCAGCTCTGAAAAATATATGTAAAAATATTTTCTAATATATTATAAAATATTTTATGTATTTCACGCTATGAGACTAAACCGTTGAAGTCTTTTTTTTTAATAAAAACTAACCATATTTTATTTGTTTATTATTAATTATTTTTTATTGTTGCTGTAATTGAAGCTTGAAGAGCATTTATAAGTGCTTCTGTACTAACATGTCATCGTCATATTTATTTTTTGTGGTGACTACGGCAAAGATATTATTGAAATAAAAATTAACCGAACAATACAAAAATTACTTTTGAGTTTTGTTACAACGAGTTTTTTTATTTTATTATTGCATAAGACATACTTCCACTTAAAGCAGTTAGGGACACATTGCATACTTTTACATACACATAACACAATAACATTTGCATATAATACTTTTTAGATTAAGGAGTTGCTTTTGTTGGATTAAGAAAAAAAAATGTGTTAAACTTACCGTAAATGCACAGTTTCGAAACATTGCTAACAAAATAGTCTGCTTCGTAATGTGACCTATATGTACCACAGTTCATGACGTTTGGGAAGTGATGCAAAATATCGCGAAGTTAAAAAAATTATCTCGATAATAAGCTTACATCGATAATTGGTCGTGTAAGTATGAAAAATTATATATTCGAGCAATACAAATATAAAATGCGTAGGATGTCATTAACAAATATGAATCATTATTTTGCTTGATTGTAAAGATAAGACAAGTTACTTATGGCTTACATCCAGCTTCAAGTTGGGTAGACTGATCCTTCATTCCTGCTGTATTTATTGCAAAACATGTATACTGCCCACTATCAGACTCGACCACATTTAGTATCGTTAATGATGGGTTTAACAGACTTCCACCGCTATATCTGGTTCCATTTAATCTAAGTCCTTGACCGTTGGTCCACCATATGTCAGAAGCAATAGGATATCCAGTTACAATACAGTCAAGTGTTACATTGCCACCAACAATAGCTAGATAATTCGGTTTCGATATATTTACAATTGGTGTCGCTGTAAACCAAAAAATGGTTGAAATGTGTTTGCAAGTTATATATAAACTTAACTTGGTAAAGTTGTTAAAAATATTGAAACGACAAATGCTATTTAAAAATGTAAAGCCAAAAAAAAAACAAAAACAAAAATAAAAAACAATGCAATTTACTGCAAGTACGAGGTATACGATATTAATTCAATTAAGGAAATAAATAGATAAGTAGCATTAACATCTATTACATGTTTTGGTTAGCGAGTATTAGTCTTTTGTCTGCCTTGCTTATTATTTGTTTTCGCAACATTTGAACTCTGTTGTAAAAACCGTTTTGTGCATTCAGCTTTCATTTAAATTTGTGAAGTAGCATTAATACATGGTTTACGTTCTAGATAACATAATCGTTATACTTGCAATTCTAAACAGTATGACAATGACCACAAACCTGAATTTTTCTTCGATACTAGTTGTATAATTTTATATTGCCTTTGCAATGAAATTCGAAAAATCAAGTTTACCGGAATATAACGTTACTGATACTGACGGGCGGAATTACCGGACTCGAATGTAGATCTAGATGAGCTATTTTTTCTGTTAAATAACGCCAATTCAATCATATATGGCCTCTTATATCGATATATGTCAATACAACATGAACAAGCAGTGGATAGTTTGTCTAATACAAAATAAACCGGCATAATTTTGGTATTTGTTGCATAGTGTTTTTGTAAAACACGAACATGGCCTTTTATTTGCATTGTTACTGAATCCAAACATCAAGGAACAAGTGTCAAATTGCAAAGAACTAATGAATAAATTTCTGTTGACATATGAGAGCTACATAATAACCCTCGCGTTTGAGTGAGTTCACATGCCAACAATATGCAGTTTTAGGTTTTACCAATGCTTATTTAGCTACAAAAGAGCAAAACGGCAAATTCTGATACAGCAAGAAACAGGTTTTTTATATTCTAGTCTTCCAGATCGACAACACATTTGTTACTTTTGGAGGATGTGTTTTTTAGCGGGTAATCGGATTCGAAAACCAATGTGCACCAACTGCGCCCCACTCCTTGAACTCCTGCAGATTTGTTTATGTATTCTTATGAAACTGAATTTCGTCAATGTATTATTGAAGACAATGAGATGGCAGAATTGAGGTCTTTAAATTTCTTTTGAAATGCCTGTACCGTCAGAACTATTGCTGTTGTTGCTTCATTCTTGGTTGTTGTTTATTGAGTTTTTAGGTTTCTTGGACTTTGTGGATTGTGATTTGTGGATTGTCTTTTTACCTTGGTGTTCAGTATTTTGTTATTACCATTACTTATATTGAAGACATGTTTAAAACGACTTACCGGTTACATTCAGTACTATTTTGTTTGATGACTCCCCATCCACATAACAGATGTAGTCGCCACTATCAGCAACGTCAACACTCCGAATGGTCATTTTTGATGTAGATGCGCCATTATATTTGTTATTATCTCTAAGTGTTTCCCAGTCGCCTGGTATTTGTTTATACCATTGGTGAGTAGTACCAGTAAAAGGACAATTCCACACTACAGTACTTCCTTGTGTTTCATAAACTGATAAAATATAAACGGGATTAGTCAAGAAAAAAAGACAAAAGTTGTGTATTGCCCATATAAGACAATAAACTGGCATCAGCCAGACACCGATTCATATAAAGAACAATTAACCCAAAGGGCCTTCAGTGGTCGATTTTCCAAGGTATCATATGTAATTATATGTATATATATCATATCATTGATATATCAATGAAGATGCTGGTTTCAGATAACTTTGCAGGCAGGGTGTGTTTGACTTCAGTCTCAGTTGACAACACTACAAACAGAAAAAAGTCTGAAAAGATTAGTTGTTTACTGAATTGTACTGACTTTTCTTCGACCGGTATAAATCTGTCTTAATTTTAATTTAGGTTACTCGACATAAGTCTCAACCTGGTTTGAAGTCTGAATTAGTCCACAATACTTTGACTTTGCTCTCAATCAAATCTCGCCTAGCCTGGATTTTGTCTGCATTAGTGTCGACCGACCAGTCTGATAAGACTAAATGAGTCTCGACCTAAACTCGGTTCAGTCCCAACTTGCCTTGTTTTGTCTCAATTACATAGAATAATCTAAAAAGTCTGAATGGGTCTTGATCTGAACTTCACCCAATGATAATCGACCAGGAATTAATCTTGTTAGAGTTTGAATCAGTGTAAAAGAGTCTGAAAAGAATAAATATTTCTAGACCCGGTCTCAACTAGTCCTGTTATCAAATAATATTCATTTAAATAACAAGAAAACAGACACTTTCAAAACATGACTTTTTAATTAACCACAATTTATCTCATGAATTCATGAATTTAACGTTATTAGTACTTTCATAGATATTGTTAGTATTTTAATACAATTTCATACCGGGTATGTTTTCCTGATCGGTGAATGATTCTTTTTTCATTCAATTATCGGAAAAGTCTGGGATGTCAAAATTGCTTATTTTGTGTATTGCATTATCAACATCACACATTTTTGTAATAAATAGTCCAACGGTCAAGACTGTCTCTTTGATTATTTCATTTTGAAGAGGGTTTTTTGGTTAAGTTTTGCTGCAATGATTAGAAATTAATATTACTTCTTTTATTGATATTAATTCCTTTATTGCAATTGAAGGAATCGAATGGCAAAATTAGTTTTATAAATCTAGTTGAGATTGGGTCGAGTTCAGGTAAAGACTCATCCAGATTTTTCAGTTTGGTCGAGTTTGATACAGACAAAATGACACTAGTCGAGATTGGTTCAAGTTTAGGTCGAAGCTTATTCAGTCTTTTCAGAATGGTTTAGACTGATTCAGACAAAATGAGACCAGTCGAGACTACTTCGAATTCGGTCTACATTCATTCAGTCTTTTCCGACTGATCGGAGTTTTACTAAAACCATTTTGTCGAATGAAGAAAGTATATTGTACAGGTTATAAAGCTAAATTCGCCGTCCTTACACAATACTCGACACTTTTTCTGGCTGTAACAGTTTTGTTACCATTATTTTTTATCCTTTCTCTGGTTAATATTTCTGCGTGATAACTTGTTCCAGCATGGCAATATAAATAAAAAGGAAACAATTCTTTCTGAAAATGAAATTTTAATCACAAAACAGGATCAGGTCTGCAATACTTTTAACAATTATTTTGTAAACGATGCTAAAAATATAGGAGACAATCAAAATAGCATTGATGAAAATTATCCAAATGTAATAAATAATAAGTTCGAGTTTTCTGAGGTACACCAAAACTTTGTCATTAAATGCATAAATAAAATAAACGTAAAGAATGCCACAGGAATTGATGGTATATCCCCAAAACTATTGCATCTAGCAAAGCCTGTTGTTGTAAAACCCTTGACTGAAATTGTTAATTTAGCTATCTCATCCTCAACTTTCCCTGATAAACTTAAAGAAGCTCAAGTTGCCCCTATTCACAAAAAAACAGTGTCTTAGAGAAAAAGTAATTATAGACCAGTTAGTGTCTTACCCGTAATATCAAAAATTTTCGAAAAAGCTATTGAAACACAATTATCAAAATATTTTGAAAACATTTTAAATCCTTTTTGGCTGCTTTTAGACCTGGTTTTGGATGTCAGATTTCTTTGCTACGTGTACTTGAAGACTGGAAAAAAGCCTTAGATAACAATGAATACTTGGCAGCGATACTTATGGATCTATCTAAAGCATTCGATTGCCTCCCCCACGATCTTCTCTTACTAAAATTAAAAGCATATGGACTATCTAAAACTTCTTTTGATCTTATGAATAATTATTTAACAAAAAGGAAACAGTGTGTAAAACTAAACCAGAATATAAGCAATATGCTGGATATCTTTAAAGGTGTACCTCAGGGGTCAATATTAGGACCCATTCTTTTTAATATCTTTATAAATGATGTATTTTTATTTGTTAAAAAATGTTCCCTATATAATTATGCAGACGACAATACTTTGGCTAAATCTGATAAATGTTTACAAAATGTAATTTCATCTCTAGAAGAGGATAGTATTTCTACGATTAAATGGTTTTCGGAAAATAAAATGCAGGCAAACCCAGATAAATTTCAAGCAATTGCTTTTGGCAGAAAAACTCATTTAAAAAATATTGTTTTTGATATTAATGGCATCTCATTATCTTGCGAAGACGAAATAAAACTGTTAGGAGTGACGATTGATTTCAAATTAAATTTCAACAAACACATATCAAATATTTGTAAAAAGGCTGCTAGGCAATTAAACGTTTTAAAAAGAATAGGGAAACATTTAAGTAGGCTAGGAAAATTAACCATTTAATATTCTTTTATAATGTCAAATTTTAGTTACTGCCCTTTGACTTGGAATTTTTGTGGTGAACAAAATACTAAAAAAATAGAAAAAATTCAAGAACGTGCACTTCGATTTATATATGAAGACTATCAAAATTCATATGAAACCCTACTAGAAAAGTCTAAATTACCATCACTAAAAACTCGACGAATGCGCACCATAGCTTTGGAAACCTTTAAGATATTAAATAAGAAAAGTCCATTAAAGATATTAAATAAGAAAAGTTCATTAATGATACAAGATTTGGTTAAAATAAAAAACAATTCATATAATTTCAGATATATAAATACAGCTCAGGTAATAAGACCAAGAACTACTACCTATGGTAAAAAATCCTTCAGGTATGAGGCAGCTCAAATTTGGAATTCACTACCAAATGATGTCAGGAATATGGCATCATTTGCACAATTTAAAAGCTATCTAGGAAATTGGTGCGGGGACCAGAAATGCAAATGCAGTGCATGTCGCATACCTATGCTGCCTCATAGCTGAAAATTTGATATTTTTATGCTGCTTATAGCTGTTTTGCTTTATTTAATTTAACTGTTGTTTCTTTAAATTTTAGTGCTTTCTGTACAACTGCTTTATATAACCTATTTGTCTTGTTGTCTTTGTATATATGTACCGACTATAAATAAAATTTACTTACTTACTTACTTACTATTGAATATTGTTAGACGTTAAGAAAAATTAAACCGGAATTCCATATATTTGAGACAGAAGTCACTTAATCTTTACCAATTTAGCAACCTTGCAAATACGTGTATTGCAGATTAAGCTATCTAGCAGCATAGGCAATTACTAAGTAAACCAAATAATGTTACAAAAATAAATTTAGAACAGTGACGTTAAAGTTCCTTGAGGCTTTTGGGGGATGAATATGTAGTTAGGCGAGTATTGAAATGTTTAATAATATGGTGAAAGATACACATTTTACTAAACAAAATAACGTACCTACGTTGAGGCAGGCAATAGTGCAACAAATCACACATCACTTGCACGTTAGAACTTCAATCTAATTTATGACGGTACTCAAAAGGGTTGTTTTTTGCTTTTATTACAGAATAACAACGATTTAAATTATTAGTATCCTTAGATTAAACGATGACATGAATTTGAAATTATTTTTCAATTATTTAAATTGAAAAGCTACTTATGAAATAACTTACCGACAACATTTAAGAATATTTTCTTGGTATCGTGAACAACTTGACAGAGATATTCACCACTGTCTGTAACTTCAACGTCTCGTATGGTTATATGTGAGGTTTTTGCGTTATCATATTTCTGACCATTTGTCAGTGGTACCCATTTTCCTGGTGTGAATTTGAGCCAATTAACGCTAGAGTATGTGAAAGAACACCTCAACACTGCCATACCTCCTTTTACTGCGTCATCTAAAAATAAAAGTTGTACACTTTCTTACAATCTAAACTGGGAATAACTAGTTGTTTCTAGCTGATTGTTAGATGTTCACGCCCTACATTGTTACATACATCAAAGCTAACTACACTGAGCAAAGTGGGAGACAGTCGCCGTTCTGGGAACTGAAGCCACCCGAATGAGCTTCAAAAGGGACGTTAAAGTCACCCTGATACTTTTACATCTGGTCTAACTTTATATATTTTTCCAAGACTCCAGTTTATCCATAAATATTTAATGCCAATAACAACTGCAAAGAATTTGCGTATATAACTGTTTTTAACGATTTACGTGTTTCAAATGAATTACACGCAATTTGCTTATTTCTCCGGTATGACTAATTACCGGAATTGACGATGTGCAAAAATAAAAGTACAACTGCCTATAATGAAAAATCTTAACTGTTAAATAAACAAACACTTTGAATTGGTTTCAAACTTGAAGTTTTTTCAAATTATATTGTATTTGAATAAGTTTCGTAGATAAATATGTAAGATGCAATTAAAAGAAGACAAAAATATACATGTAATCATTTTTGACATCATAATATCTGTAGATGGGTGTCCCTTGAAGCAATTTGGTTACAGCTAGTTGAAATGTGTTGAACATAAGAATTATATCATGGTTTAATGTAATTGTATACTATTTCTTTTCTTTGGACATTTTTGCCCAAATAAACATGTTTTGTTAATAACAAACTGTTAGATACATTATGATGTATAAAGAACTTCGTGTAAAAACAAGTTTATGTCTATACATCTATACAAATAGTTTTAGTCATCTATTTTTATTTGTTAATACCTTGTATGGCTGCAAGTACTGTAGTAGAAAAAATATAGTTGCTATATCTGTTGCTTTTTGTCCCAATGACGTATAGTATAGGTATGTGCTGTTTGATGCTATTGAATAACCATGACAGAAATAACAAAAATGAATCCAAGTGTGTTATGGTTTAAAAGCACGAGAACAAATCCCGGAAATCCACAATAATAAAAAATTATGTAAATAAAAGAAAATGTATGTTAAGATGCCGAATTCGAAACTTCGAAACTAAGTATTTTTATGATCTCCTTGACTTTTCTCTAGTGTCTTATAAAGTCTCCCTATCAATGCCTTATTTCTGTTAGGTTTTCTGGGAGAAATCACTTCGTCCTACTGTTTAGAGTGTGATGACCAGTGAGACATGTTAACTTTTTATTGATTTCAATCCGGACGCCAAGCAATAACACTGAGTAGTCAAATTTATTTTGGCACTTTTTCTTATAAAAATAAACATCGTAAGGACTCCTCTTGTTATTTTCGTTAGTCATATGACTTTACTTAAGATTTACCTTTGTATTTGCTTATTAAATGCGAGCTTACTAGCAGGAAACTAAAAAGACAAAAGAAGAAACACACCTATGAAAAATGAGACCAACAAATAAGTAACATAAACCCTTACAAGTTATGAAGCTGTAAAAGGTTCTAGAAAAATAAATAAACAATAAACCACCGTTGTGTTACTCACAAAGTACCCCTGGATGGTTTTTGCTATTTGTAACAGAATTCACATAACTTGACTAATTCTTTATGGCGACTATATTCGTTATGACGGCGTGATTTTAAATTAATTGTCAGAAACCCCTTTTCCAGACATATATCGTGTCAACTGCACTTATGTGTCGTTTGACAGTATGTGGCACCATGTATTGTCGATTTGATATTTATATAAATAGGACACCGACCAGATAATACCTGCACAATTCAAAAACAAACAGCACAACAAACCATTAAAAATTAACACATGCCATAAAAGCTCATAAGCTACTGGTTGACAACATGGATATTAAGAAATGTGTCCGACCAACAAACAATACAAGGTACACTTTTAGTATTTCCAAACAACCAAACAAGATTTAAATGCAAATGCGCGATCAAAGATATAAGAAACATGAGTCGTAAAATAGTTTCATCATTATACAACATTAAGCAGACTAGTAAAAGTATGCACCATCCTATACAAAGTCAAAATAAATGCAATTTATCTTTTCAGTTATTTATGCGGTAATCAGATGAAAAAGGTTAGGTTCAGCCATGAAGAACGCCTAAATTTAGCTAATTATGTCTAAATGTGTCTTCACAACTAATGAAATATTACGAGCAATCCTTTTTATGCATTTTATACGCTATTATACACTCATCAATGTCTTTTTAGACGTACTGATATTTTATTTAATCAAAATATTTATTTATACTGCATATGTTGTTATTAATAATAGCCCATTAAGTTTGTTTTCAGAATGTCACTTGTATGTTTTAATACTGTAATGTTCAATGCTCTGTGCATAACTGTACATATTGAATCCAAGTCGTAAGCCTTACTGTTGAATTTTTCAAATAGATATACTTTTTAATCTATTTCCTGTTTAATAATAACATTAGTGTTTATTATTTATATTTATTCATTGTTTATCATTATTTATTGCTTCAAGACCAACAAGCAGTATTTCAGCTATTTTCCATACGCGACATCGAACATAACATACGTGGTCTGAATACGATTATTACTGAGGTAATTTCTGTTACATGGTTTATAATATTGTGGTACCCAATATAAATTATAAAACTATAATATATATAAAGTTGAATTTTGGAATTTATGTCGTGTTTGATTTTCATATATATTGAAAAAATTACATAAATAATCTCTGGTATTCATGTTTTACATTGATAGTAGATTTTAGTTAATAAAGTTTATTTTATAAGAACTGACATGACACTGACTATTTTTGAAACTGTTAGATATTTGTTGTGATATCTGTTCTCTTTGACAGCTTCAAAGGCTTTTGGATTAACGGATGATTAAGTTGTGTGAATCTTTTCTGAATGGTCATCATTTTCAATTTACTTAGTGTGAGATAAAAATACTACTAAAAATGGTTGAGGTTTGTTTTCTATTAAAGAGTGTCGATATTTGAAATATTTAGTAGCGTTTTTTAAAATTTGCAAGTATTTATTTGTACTGAACTATGATATTAAAACTTCAACCATTAAGTGGTAAATTTAGCATTTTCGTTATAAATGTTTAATGAGCTGAATTACCACGAATTTGATAAATTTTAATAAAAACGTAGCTAATGTTGATTATTCTAGTTGAACGATAGGGGACAGAAAGTGAAATTAAAGCTATTGATAATTTAATCAATAAAGACTACTTTTATGGAATTTTTTTTATATGCATTATCATCTTATTTAGTAAGATGATTGTATTATATAATTTGTTGTGGAGGTATTCATGGCTCAGCAGAAAAAAGAAAGAGGTTATATTTTTAGGCAAACCTTTAACCTCATATGTGGTAAGAACTGAGTTTCGCTTAGTCGCTTTTTATTTTAATATTTGTTTCTTTTCGCTTTATTAGCTTTAGTTGCGTTACATTGATAGTTAAGCCTTTTTTTACTTTATATTTGCTTTCAGGAAATGCTTATTGCTAGTTTTGCTTCATTTTAACATTTTTGTAATAAATAGGTTGCATAAGAAATGAAACGCGAGATTATCTGATCAGTTTGTTTAGTATTACCTATTTAGTGTAAATCGTGTAATGAGTATTGTTATTTTTTAACATTTATTACAGTCAATACACTTTTTGATTTACAATTTAGAACTGTAAAGCATTTTATGCTTACTGGCGTATATTTATGAACATTTTAGATTTGTAAATAATATTATTGGATCAAATAATTGTATGATAATTGTATTTTATTTGTTCTTGTTATTTATTTTTGAATTTTATTACAGGGTTACTTCTTTGTTATGCCTAACAAAATAAACTATCCAGAACCCTTGAACGGGTTGTTATATATTCAGCCCATATAGTGCGATTAAAATCTAACAATTACTCAAATAAAAAGATAAATGTTATATGATGTTAATATTAATAAAAATTGCAAAAATTAACATATTATGGACATACGTTGTTCGTTTCATATTTGTTTTTTTATATTCAGCAAGTAAGATTTACAGTTAATTTGCTCGGACAGTTTACGGTAAACGATTTAACAAAATGGTGCACAACTCAAGTATTTTTTCGTACCGTGAGTTCTGTAAATCTCTTATTGAGCCAGCTAAATTGTTTCGTTTCTACACATTGATATACGATTAAAATCAGAGAAAGACGCGTGCATCGGGAAAATAAATGTGCATAACAAACTGAAACAGTTCTAACATTTTTGACAGACACTTAAACATTATATTTCCTTTGTTTTAATCTACCAGGAAGTGATTATATATAAACCTTTAATCATCAGTTTCGTTGAGCGGAACACTTAACGTGTTATGTCATTCACTTGTATATCTTATATTCAATATCTTTTTCATATTCATACAAATTAATAGGTTCAAGCAGTTATATTTTAAAATTATTGACAATGAATCTGTAAAGTTGCTAACTGTCCAACTTTTGAAATAATCGGTGAAATTGTATGCTATAAGTAGACCACTCATATGTTAGCAATAAAGAAGTGTCACAGGATGCATCTCCACTAAACCTCAACATCTATAGATTTGTTCCGAATGAACATAACCTAATTTACAGCGTAAAAGTTAAAATTATTTTATTTAGTTTTCTAGCCTAAATTGCCAAATTACAAGGTAAATTGGTAAAATTAGTTCTACATAAACATAACAAACAAGGAAACAAAACAAAATGATTTCTGACGATTTTTACAAACTGTTTCACCTATAGTCATGGTCACAACTTTTTGGAGTTCAGAAAATCGCGATTTTGAAATAAATAAGCACAAATTTGCTTACATTTTGATGTGAAGATATGTTATTGCAATTTACAAGATGATTCACACAATCGGTTTGGTATAATTGTCTTCCTTTGTACGCCATGTGACGGTTTTTGTACGTGTCTACGGAAAATTAACATTGAGCGGTCAGCCATTGTTTATCAGCGGAAACTCGTCAAGGAGCCACTGTTTACGTCACCAAAGTTCACACGGTCAATGATGTAGTGCAATAACGGGAAGTAACTCGTACAAAAAAGACGCTAGAAACAGCTGTTGAAGAAATGGAGGTATAAGTATTGAAGTGGTAAGTATATTCTTAATTAATAAAAAATAATTACTTGTTGTAAAATTGATTACGATTTCAATTGGTTTTGCCACAAATTCATGTAATAAACATGATAAATTTTCTAGAAAAAATTAGAATTGCAGTTATTTATAAATGAGACTAAAAACAATTACCAAATCCTTTTATAGCTTTTTACCCACATTTTCCCCGTTGTTACAAAAAAAAAACTCTTTACATCACAGTTTCTGTTAAATTCCTTTTTTGTCATACAGAATTTACATAAACATAATGCGTGTAAATACTATTATGGTGGGACAATTTACCATCTATATATATAGTACTACATACAGAATTTCGGCAATGAACTGCCGGTAATTTAGTTGAAACACCTGTTTATTTATTATTAAGAAATAATTTGTTTATAGAAATAAATGCAAGATATTTCAACAGTACAATTCGTTTACACCGCTGAATGAAGGGAAATTTCCTAAATTCGAGTATATGCCCATAGTACAGATTGGTAAGCATGCACGTCTTTATAAATTAATAAATACAGACTGGAGGGAGGGGAGGAGGGGTCATCATCCCGATCCAAAAATTAGAACATCCCGAATTCCTGGTCATAAAATGTCATTTTCCCAAATTCCTGAGAAATTCACAATGTTAAGAAAAAACTTGTCGACATGTTAATATTGAAAAGTATATCAACCTGAAGTTGCTATATACTAATTTGACATAATTTTCACACTAGTTTATTATTAACAACAAACAACAAGTTCAGCATTGTAATTGGATAAGATAAAATGACACTAAGACCATGCTTATAAATAGGTCTGTTTGCTGCTCCCCTAACAGAAAGCTGGGAACATGAATAAAATTTTATTTTGTGCTCAAAAAAGGTTCGTCATTTATTAAACAATAAAAATTAATTCCAGTAACTTTATATCCCGAATTTCCTGCGCAAAATGTGCTCTTTCCGTGATCTCGCTTACGTTTTAATACATAATTCCCGGTTAAATGTTAACAAAATCTCAAATACCCGTTCAAAAGAAATGTCCA
The DNA here is from genome assembly GCA_944474755.1 of Limnoperna fortunei. NCBI lineage: Eukaryota > Metazoa > Mollusca > Bivalvia > Mytilida > Modiolidae > Limnoperna > Limnoperna fortunei. The sequence goes on from OX104122.1 coordinate 24,057,090, forward strand.
ATCCAGGCGTCCCGAAAAATGTCCTGACCCTCAGACTGATAAGCATGCACCTCATAAACAGAACAACTGAAGTTAGCCTCTTTTTCTATTTTTTATAGATTCGAATTAATTCTACGAAGGATTTTTTATTTATTATTCTGTTCAATTCTCGGAGAATGTAATGTTGAGCCACAAAAAAAAAACACTTGAAATTGCAACTATTTAGAAATTTGATAGCTTTAAATAAGGTTTTTAATTCCACTTCCACATTTTCGGCTTTATCATGGCATTGTTCCATAAATCTAAACTGCGGATGCGGAATTGCTTTTTGGCATGTTATTTTAGTAAACTGGTTTACAAAAAAATCGATACATTTTACCCCACGAGCGATTTTAAAAACTTGCACCTATTTGTATGCACGCCTTATTATTGTTTGGTAGAATTAAAAAAATGAGTAAGCTCAAATCAAATTGCTGGGACGATTCCCAATGGTCAACTTATAACTGTCCCTAGTTTCTAGGGGGAGGTCTGGTTATACAATGCAATACGAAAGCCTGCACGCAGGCCGTAGCGGGCATACGAACCTCGGGGGGGGGAACCTTTTTTAGTCCATCAGAAAGAAATATTCAAACATATAGCCATGGGATGTGAACCTGACTTTATTGGAAATTAAAACCCTTTCTCCATTAGTTGTACGATTGATTAAGTACCTCAACACTCCGAGATCCTGCCCCTCCTTTACTGAATTGCAATAAATTTGAAAGAGAGGGCATTTTGAGCTGTATGTGCAAACTTTAACATGTTGTTTGTTTAAATGGTGTTTAAAGCCACTTTTAGATATATCATAGCGTCCAGTTTTTATTGGGGGGATGCCAGAGTACGTAGAGAAAACCCCGACCAGCGGTAGGAAAACTGGCAAGCCTTGTCAATTAAAAATTAGAGTCGAGTGCACCCTTCAGTGAGAATCGAACTCTCAATCTCAGTGTTGACAGACCACGTAATCAATAGTATATGAACTACCTTTACCACTCGGCCTCAGAGGCCCAAATGTACACAATATTTTTTTATTTTCTTTTTATCGTGCACATTATTTTCGGTAAACACATTCTTTTTTATATACCATATTTCTGTCCTGAATATAGCAGACCGATAAGCAAACAATAATCATCAATAGACCACATCTCTTGTTGCCATAACTTATCAACACAGAAAAACCTATATGCTTGTGAAAGTTACAGTAAAAAACTAACATGTACAAAAACATCCTCCCAAATCAGGTGTTCGGAGTCCACGTTCGCTTCATGTTGATGGGAAGGGGACGATTCGTTCTATATACCGGTCAATTTTTTATAACCATTCTGTGCAACATTGTATTTTATTTCCACAAATAAGAACTAATTCCATTATAATAAGATGCACAAGTTCAATAAATGTCTAATTGTTTGTTACCGTAGAGAGATCTGGACTGAAAACTTTAAGAGGAGTTGATTACTTAAAATAAGTACTAAACCAAAGTCAAAATCCATGTTTCCTATCGAAAACCCCAAATATCATTTCAATCAAAATGTTAACTATTAGTTGCACACTGGCGCTATGATTCATCATATTCCATTCAGTGTTGATAGTGGATTTGTAGATAAGAGATGGGTACCCTGAAGAGTAACTGACAGATACACACACATGTAATGGCATCATGGATTGTCAGTTTTCATACCTTAGGTGTTGGGTTTTATCCAGCTGCCTTTACACAATAAAAAAAAAACGCCACAGTACATGAATAGCTGAAAAATTAATAAAAGGCGCTAAACAATTTAAAGTCTCTTGAAATACATGTTTAATAGAATGTTTGCGTATTAACCATACAGAAGTGTTGGGTCTGTCATACATGTAGTTAATAAATATATAAATATTATCTGTTGCTCTCTAACTAATAAAATCAATTTAATAAAAATAACTCGTGTACAAGATAAATGCTTATATTTACACAACAAGACTGTCCTCTTATTGACAGATAAAGCAATGAAATAGACAAGTGACAAATTTTTTTTTTCAGTTATTCAGTATTTCACACTTTTTCTCTTAGGAATTCACTGATGGGACACATACAGCAGTTATCTCCAGTGTAACAAGTAGTTGATTCACTCTGTAGTAGTTGTACCCCATGGAACAGTAACCAGCGGTAATCAGAAAAATCATGAATCATCATCCATCCAGAAACTCCAATAATGTATATCTGCAATCATGTAAAAAACATTCTGTTAATTATAATTTATACATACTACAATCATGGTTTTTTTTCTGACTGAACTTTAATTTCACATGGACTGATACAAAATGTTTTATTTTTATTTATGAATTATGTTTACATATTTATATAATATTACATGACTGATTTAAATGCATCATGATTTATTTTAATTATACAAATCTTAATGTATCTGGTATATGCCAGAAATTTCCAAGTTGACTGATGAAAGACAACTTCATAATTCAGCTAACTCTTTCTGAGCTATCATTAAAGGTGTATTTTTAATTTCAATATCATGTGCATGTCTAGACAAAACCTGAGATTGTTACTTATAGTCAAGTAAAAGTGTGAGCAGTAAACTTGTGCCTTCATTGGATACTGAATACTTAAGCATTCCACAAGTTTAAATGGCAAATTGATTTCATTTCATGAAATTTACTGCCAGTTAAGGTGACAAATGGTTGCATTTTAAAGTAGTAATACTATTGATCACGTGCCTGTCAGCACTGAAGTAAAGTTGCAGACACGCACATCCATATGGAGTGTATAACATAGTACCTCACCACTTTGTGTGGTGGGGTATAAAAAATGAAATGAAGCTTAAATCTAAAAAAATTTAACAATTCGCTAAACTTTCAAGAAAATTGGTGAAAATATATAAAAACTAAAACTCGGTATTTTTTCAAGAACAAACTCTCATTATCCTTAGTGGAAATTCAGATATTTACTAAAAAAAAGGTACTAGTATAAAACAAACACAGAGTTTGTTTGAATGGTGTTTAACACCACTTTTAGCAATTTTTCCGCTATTTCATGGCATACAGTTTTTATTGGGGGAGGAAGATGGAGTACCTAGAGAAAACCCAGACCTACCCTAGGAAAACTGTACATGTACATCCTGGTCAATTAAGATTGTAAGCCAAGTAAACCTTGCCAGCAGTGACACAATACAGTGTGACATATGGATGACATATACATGATATAGATGGGCATATAAAAATGAACAGTATTTATTGAGTTTCAGGGTCCCAATCTGCTAGAAAAACTTATTTTCAGGTTTAAGAAAGGCACCCCCCTTTTCCCAAAGTACTGTTTATATCTGCTCATAGGGTTTCATTAATTAAATAATAAATTTTGTCTACATTTAGTTATTTGCTCAAGTAATGTACATGCTTGTATGTAGTTTATACAGAACAGAACAGATTTTTATTTACCAATTAAAGGTGCCCGTTAGAGGCAGAATCAATTACAATTTAATCAAAGAAAGAAACAAAATCACAAATCCTAATAAATAAACAAAAGTTTCATTTTAACATAATTGTATTCATTATAAGAACATAGATATATAAATGTAATAAGGTTATCCAGTAAGAACTGAGCAAGGGGAGACAACTCTATCATCTTGGCAAATAACATATACAAATAACATTCCTTTCATAATTGACCTCTACCCCAAATAAATAAAATAACGCAAAGAAACTAAGCAATTAACATAAAAGGTAACACAAATTTTGCTCAGATCAGGAGTAGTTTTAATAACATGATGAATGGTTGTTGAATGTTTTGCATGAAAAAATATATATAAATATAAACAGGACAGCAATGGAGGAAACTAGAACTTTTAAACAGTATAACATGTACTAGTATGTTTCTGGAGCTTCTTCCTAGTGCAGGAAAAGTAAGGCTAATACTGGGTTAATACTGCCGCCTCCACTCAGACTGGGGCCCAGTAATGGGTCAGTTCGCCCTGACCCTGTATAGCGAGTCAGTTCCCCCTAATTATAGTTATAAGGTTTCATGATAACAATTAGAGTATGTGGATTTGATATCTATTGTTAGCATAAAAGCTCCACAGAGATATGTTTGTAATTTTATACTACATCTGACTTAACATAAAGTTCTGTCTCTCTGTCTGTGCTGATTAGCAATTTTTACATTAATTATACAATCACTAAGTTTTATTTTTGATCGTTAATAAAATGATTAGTTTGGACTGATAAATTTATAAAAGAAAAGCAATTAGTCTTAAGTTTAATAATTAATTTATGAACATTAAAAAAAATGATTAGCTTAGAAAAAAATAAAAAACAGTAGTCAAATACCATTTTTACAGTACATTTATGTCATATATTAAATTTATTTCAAACAAAGGGCAAACGGCCTATTTAAAATATTTATAAAAATAAACAAAACAAAACAGTGGTTAAAATTATATAACGGAAAGAGAGCGAACAAACCCAGGCAAACAGGTAAGGTACTATTTCATTGTAAGAAGTAAATAATTTAACAGGGGCGCATTTATTTTACCCAAATCCACGGTGTAGAATGGTAACGGACTTATCGCGTTTTTTTCTGCTGTACCGGACTATTCGGGTTAAGCAACGGACTTTTCATGCCAATAAACATGAACTAACTCAGAAAAATGAGTTCAAATGATAACAAGAAGGGGTAAGTTTGATTAAAAACCATACTTACGGAATACGTATTTGATCAATGATAACTCCTACAAAAATGTTACGTCGATGTACCTCGTGGTTATTTCACAAAGTTAAAAACAAATCGAAAAATAGGGAAACAACATGAACAAGCAAACATGAATTTCTATCATTCATCGTCAAATTGATATAAACAATGACTTTTTATGTTCAGAGATGTCCTGTTATGAGTTAAAAATACATTCAACAAAGCTCTAGCAATTAAAATTGAACAATAATACTGATATGTCACTAAAATTAAAATGTGAAGCAACGGACTTTTTGTGTGCGATGGATATTGTGGAAATTTCGGGCACCGGACTAATAGCGGTACTTAGCCACAGACATATTGTGCTCAATTATATTTTTCAGAGCAAAAAGAAGAAACAACTTTTATTGTTAAATAAGCCAAAGAATATGAAAAAAGAAAATATGATGAAATTTCTCGTGGTAATATTTTTGAATTATTAAGACAAATGTATTACGTAGGGTCTATTCCTGAAATTCATTTTAAATAGATGACTTCTTATATAATTATTATTATCTTTATTGTCATGTAAATCAATACTACATTGATCAGTGACATATAACAGAAGTAAAAAACAACTAAATTGCAATCGGAAAAATCGACAAAATATTCAAATCTACGAGACCCCTGTCCTCAGTTCCAGAGATTTTCGGGTTTAAAATTGTTTTAAGCGAATCGAGATATGGATTAACATTAGAGATATTGAAGTCATATAAGAGATTAGACCGAAACAGTTTATTGTGATCACATTTTAAAAAGAAGTGAACCTCATCGTCCACTTCATTTAGATTATAGAAGCAGCAAAGACGTTGTTCACCGGGGACTTTTTTATATCTTCCACGTTCTATTTCAAGACTGTGGTCGGCTATTCGAAATTTTGAGATAAATTTGCGATTTTCATAGTTCGAATCGGACGAATAAAATTCTTTTCCTAAGTTGTTTTTCAAAAATTTATATAGAAAGATTTTATTTTGATCTTTTAAATTTGAAACTTTGTCAGCATACATGTTCATATAAAACTTTAACAACTCATCTTTAATATATGGTTTTATTACTTTCAAATTTTTATAAGTTGTGTCCAAGTTAAGTCGTTAAGATCTATGTCCTCAATTACATCTTTTATATAAGTTACCCAAGAGTATATATTCTCAAAATCTAAAAATTTATTTAGTTCAAAACTTTCTTTTATCAAAGGGTTAATTTCACATGTACTCAGCCTAGCAAAATATAATATAGATTGAGTTTTTAGGTATTTTTCTATAGGGACCCTACCAAGCTCTAAACGGGAAGCTAGGTTTGAAGCAGTCTTCTTTACCCTAGTATGTACTTGCAGAATGACAAATGTATTTTTTCAAAAGGAGTTTTATCTATGAAGTTTAAATGGATCAATGACAACATTGTTATTTCTACTACGTTTCTTTGCATTAAACAGGAACCTATAAATCAAGTTATACTAGTCCCAGCATTAAAGAATGAAATATATTGATCCATCATGCAAATCTCAACATTGTATGATAAAATTGGCCTTATTAGTGCATCAAACATGTTCAGGGCAACTTGAACTGGGACATTTCCAATTGAAGAAAAAAATGCTGCAAGCATAGATCAATGTATGAGGGTCGGTATAACTTTTTACGGAACAGCGGGAAAGGCTTATTTATTCACCGGGAATTCGGGATTTAACCAATAAAACTGCGGGAATTCGGAATTTTTACGTTTCTTTTTATCCAGTACGTATTTCACCGGGAAACCGGGATCTGGTATTTATTTTTACGGGAGTGTGGGATGGGACCCCCTCCCATTCCCCATGTATGTCAGAATAATTCTTATTTGTTTCTATGATAAGTATATTGAACGATTTTTGTTTTATTTGCATGTCAAGTCCGTAATTTTATATTCCTGCACTTGCAAATAAATTTTAAATAAATCCGAGTGCCTATACATTTTATACTCGCAATATACAACTGTCTAAAGAAATACTTGTAAAAAACAGAGGCAAAATATTTATTTAAACATAGTGTATAGCGCTTTTGTGCCAATTTCTTTTCACTTTCTAAAAACTAGCTCTCAACATAGATCCATTCAACACAGCAGCCGACGCCGAAAGTCCGGTGCCACACACGACAAAAGTCCGGTGCAATGGCCTTCCATGAAAATCGATAATTTCTTCCAGATTTGAACAAGTATAAATATATTTATCCTTTGTGTGATTAACATTGATGGCATTAAAGAGAAAATGACAAAAGATAATATGCTAAATGAGGGAAAATTAAATAATTAACTTAAAATTACATACTCACGTCAGAACTGGCAAGAATGTACCGAATTTCCTAGCATATTTTCCTCAATCAAATTGGAAAGAAGGTGTGTCATCAATATGGCGCGAAATTGCGTAATCGGCAAATGGAACTCAATTCTGATTGGTTGACAAATGATACGGAAACTGCCGACAATTTGTAAACAACAAGTTTCTCCCCACTGTTGCTTGGAGGCAAAACATGGCGAAATTGACAATGGGAAATCTCCGTTGAGGTCAGAAAAATCCGATTTAAGTAGTAATGAGCATAACATTTACTAAAAGAAAGATTGGATTAGCTTGTAAATTCATTTTTACGCTTTTTGGTAACAAATATAAAGCAATGAATACAAAAACAGGCAAAATATATGCATTCTCCCGGAGGGACCGACGCTGACTTTGACTATAAATGTGTGCGGTGTGTGCGGTATTGAGTCTAAATTATAGTGTCCAGAAAGAATATAACAAAATATCTTAAAATTTAAATATTATGAAGAAAGACGTGACATCATCAGATCATTTTAATGCACTTTAGCTATATATGACTCCTACACAGCTGCTACATTTAGAAGATGTGTCGTCAGTTTTTTCATTGGTTACAAGTGTCAAACAATAATTTAGCTTTGAATTTAAAATAATTTATTTAGTTGTACAATTTTTTAACCTTTTAACTATAAATAATATTATGTTGAGGCTTTTTATAATCTAAAATTGAAAACTGTTATCTTTACTTCAAACATAACACTGAATATACACTATTCGCAGTCGTCAAACAGCAAAGGTGTCAAATGTGTTTAAAAGGTACGGATAGTTGATGCTCTCTCGTTTGATGTTATCAGGTTATACATAACTAGATATCAGTGGTATGTTATTGATCTTTGTGGGCCCGGCCAAACTTGATGTTAAAGTTCAAGGTCAATGGTCATCAACATTGATATTATCTACCCACATACCAAATATCAAAGTCTACCTTAAAACATAAAAATGTTATAGCACAGACGGATGGACAGACTAATAACTGTAGGAGACGCCCTCATGAGAAAAGCCTGATCGCAGACCAAAATGAGTAACGTGTCTGGAGAGTGCCAAGCTCCTTGCAGCGTTAAGACCACTTTTGTATATTTCAAAAAGAGTAGGTTAGTTGTAACCAGAAAAGGCTAAATTATCTATACCACCAAAACTCTATTATATATCAGATGGTGTGATGCACAATTCATGTTATAACGTGTTCCTGTGCTTCAACTATATATAAATCGCTTGTTTAGACATTTTTCCTACATGAAATTAATTAATTAATTAATTTATTTACGAAACACACATGTGTGCATTAATTAATTAAATAATTATTTATTTATGCACGAAACACACATTCGTGAATGAATTTATTTATTTATTTATTTATTTATTTATTTATTTATTTATCTATTTATTTTTTAATTTTTTTATTTATTTCTTCTTGTAACTCTAAAGGAGTTGATTTAAGTCATTTTACTTACCCTTGTAATAATATTACTCAATGTTTAAAATACTGTTAACAAATAAAAACAAAAAAAAGTGATGTTAATAGTGAATAAAAGAATTGTCTATCTTCAACAATACTTATCAGAGCATGAACAGTTGATTGATGGACACTTTATATTGATAGAAAACAAATTCTTATTATTCGGAACGGAAACCAGTTGATAGAAATAAATAAAAAATGTGTTTTAAAATTTGAAACGTGCATTTTGAGTACATCGGACTGATGAAAAAGTGTAGTCTAACATTTGGCGTTGGTACCGAAGAGCAATGAGACCTTCTCTGATTTAGCTTGCATCATTGCGGCGTTTTTACACAAAGATATACGTTAAAAAAAATTAAATCTATGTTTTACATATTTTCCATTTATATTTTTTTAAACATTTTTACCATAATCCTCATTTATACACTATCACACTCCCTCCTAAACCTACAAATGTATAGAACATTTATCTCTTTAATTAGATACAAGTGAATTAAATTGCTTAAAACAAAAATTGTTTACTCTGCAGTCTAAAACCGCACTGTGAATGAGAGATAAGTTTATTTTCATTAAAAAAATGTAATAACGTAATTCTGTAATTATTAATGCTTTTAAAAGCCTTGAAGCACACTTATAATCACTCGCCATTATTAAAAAAAATGAATGTATAATTAATTTAAACGTATTTTATAGTCTAAATAACAAATGGATTGGAATAAATTATAACAACTTACAATGCCTCTCCATAGCAGTAATATTATGTCAATACACAAGACGACAGCAAGTAGAACATGTTCTACAAATGGTGTGTTCCCCGAACGCCTACTGGATAAAAACAACACCTCATTAAGTAGGGGGATTAAGGGGCCTATCGATAAAATGACATAACTAGTTTACCTGTATTTACCTTGAAAATAAATTATAATAAAGTATAGTAGACATTGAGAAACTGAATTGACTAGAAAGATACCAAAATAAAATATAAAAAAAGAATGGATGGTTTCAAATTAATTACAATTAAATTAAAAAATTAACTTAAATGTTACAAAATATACATTATTTGTCAATAAAATAAACTTGTCTTCATAATGTCCAAAGTCAATTTATTGAGCTTACCAATTAATAGTGTTCACATGTCAAACCTTTGAACATTGCAAGCTAAGAAATAGTATAAAAATGGGTGAAAAGTCAAAACCCATTCTAAGCCTATATGGCCAATGCTCAGCTGAATGTAAAATTAACCACCAACAGACAATCTATTAATAAAAAACAAATCTTTTATTTAGTTGGTGTATACATACATAGACATAGGACTTGAAACCATGGGGTGTTTTTTCCATGGACGCAATAAAAGTCGTATGGTTCCAGGCCCTCGAAGACCGTGAAGCTGCAGACATAACTCAAGTTACACAGATATTTACAGACTATGTGACAGAGCAGTGGGTAAAAGGAGACAAGACCGTGTGGAACCACTTTTGAACTAAATGAACCTGGACTACCAACAACATAGAGGACTGGCACAGCAAACTGAAGACAGGCTGGTGGAACTATTCGACCTCGTTTTATTTATATAACTATGAACACTTCTAAATATCGTTCATCACTAAGTAAGGGTGATCAGAATAAAGTGACTTCAATTGATACCGCTATAATAAGCTGAAGTACTATAAAATCTCTCTGATTTAGGTAAAGGGGACATTCTAGAAAATAATGGATTGCATGTTCCTATGGATGTCCACAAGAACAGCCAAGTTCGTTCGCCAGGTTAACTCTATACAGGTCAGCTTTTAAAGAGCTGCACCTATGTCTTAGGTTACTATGTAGAATATTTATTTATATTGCGATCACCAATAAGAAAGGAAGATGGTATACGAAAAGTTAAATTTTGACGTCTTAAAAGATTTTTAAAACCATTTTTGGAATGAGCATATCTAATATGCATATTTAGTGAGTTGCAAGACCGGACTGTAGAAGGGAAAAACGATAAGAAGAAGTATATCAGTATAGTATATTCTGTTACGGTTTTTTCTGCTAAGAATATATTTAATCTTTCTCAGAACATAAATGTATAATGCCAATGTCCATTCATCAGGAGCAATACCCGTGGCAAAAATAATATTAAAGCTTAACATAAATAGGAAGCATGATGAAAATCATCTGCTTGATGTATTCCGTGTTATTATATCGACAAGACGACTTATTTTTTGGCAATTTGTTCACTATTACTTCTATTTAGGATGCTGTTTTATTATTAGTGAAGCGATGAGTTTTTCCGGATCGTAGAATTCGTCAATACCAAGTTCCATTTGATCGCTATCGGCACGACTAAGATTTTATAAACTCATACAATTCATGTCATATGCAACTATTACTGTCATAATTAGGTTCGATAACTCTGTTTATCACTGAACGACTGTTGTGTATCATTAACACAAAAATTTTATAATATATCAAATTGCTGTTATTATTAATAAAATTATTGTATGTGTTTTAAACATATTATTAATATTTGACAATTTTTTCTATTTTTTAAATCTAGTTTTATTTTTTATCATTTATTTAGTTCCTCGTTTATTGGTTTTATCCCCGTGGCATCATTATTTTTTTATACTCAAAAACTACTACTATAGTTCATAATTTAATAAAATTATTAATGAATTATGGTTACCTAATAAACCTTTGACAGATGTGTTATTTAGAACACCTGTAATGTATTGAAATTTAACCCATGCTGTGTCTTCCTGATAAAGCTTGTACTGCCATAAAATTGAATTCTCTGTACAGGATGTTTATTGAACAGCTTATTCCTTAGAACTTGAATTTTGACTACCTTTATGACTGAGAAAAATGCGCCCAAAATGGGGATATTTTTGTAATTATCTTTTACATAAATACTTTATACATGTTTATCACAAAGTTCATTATCACATTTTCAATTCAAGACAATGCAATTGCAGTTAGTTTTTTCTATAGACAGTATTTTGTTTGTCAAATACTTTTAAAGTTTTTTTAAATTTAATTATTAAAATATTTACATCTAAATTAAACATGTTACAAATTTCTGAGATATAATTAAACCATAAAAATACCACACATCCCTCTCCCATGTCTGAACCACGTGGTCTGAACTCCGCCATGTTAAAAATTGTAAAATGAGCTAATTTCAAATGAAATGGGAAGTATGAAGATCAAAAATTAAAGTGTTAAAAATGTGAAAATTAAATACATCAATATGTCTACTATTTGTATATATGTGCAAAACTATGTTTATACGAACTGTATTTATGCAATTTACGTCAGAAGTGGAGCATATTTGACATTTTCCCATTGAAACAATGTAACCAGAAGGCAGAAAATAAGGTTTTTTTCAAACAAAATGGGAAGTATTTTGCAAGTAATTTAAACTGAAAAAATTCATATCATTCGAAAGATAAGAGACTGTAGAACTGGGAACAATGTGCAAAACATATATATTTTATTTATTTAACAAGATATCGGCGTTTTTTTTAATCGTCCCATTGATTTTCTATTGAGTGAAATATCCAATACGGCTGACAAAAATACGTCACAGAAGTCACGTGATGTCGCTAATAGTTGTATATGAATAAAACTTCGGTTTTAGGCTTCGTAGCGTTTGTACGTCTTAGAATATCTAAAAACTGTTTGGTGTTACTTTCGCAGCGCTCATTATTTCTGAAATTCTTCTGAGTGTGAAAGAAATTAAAGGGACGATTGACTTGATACCCGAGTGAATTTCGTTTTTAACATTGTTTTCCCAATTAAGGAAAGGCCTCGTCGTAATCATTTCCTGGTTGGAATACTTGTCTTTTTTCCTGCTGGTACATCTATCACATCCGAGCAAAAAATATACGTAATTTTAATTTTAATGGTTTAAAACCAGCTTACTCAAGAACTCATGTTTGTAATCTTGTTCTGCGTTATAATAATTCTTATGTTTTTATCAATCAATCAATTTGTTGATTGATTGATTGATTGGTTGATTGATTGATTGATTCGTCTGAAGGAGTTCATTGGAGTAGGTTTCTCCTATCTGGACTGAATGTTTGATTAAACAAATAAAGCTAAATAAATAGTAAACAGTTGTTATTAAAACAATGGAGACGATTTAACACTACTTCGGGGAACGTAGTAATGTGATTGTTGTTTAATATTTATGGAGCACAATTTCCAGTTAATTACAGGGCGAGGAAGTAGCACAAGATAAATAAATACAAAAACTATGGTTTTATAATAGAAAACAAGAGCGGCATTTAGATTTCCCCGGACAGTTGGCAGTTACCATAAGGTTTGTATAACTGAGCCCTACAACTCTTATTAAGTTTGCTACATTGCGTAGTTTGTATTCACTGATATACCGTTTATATTGAAAAGCAGTTAACACTTACCAGCAATAGAACGATAAATGTTTATATCAAACAGTAATAGTAATAACATTTTCGATATACATCCAGACATTATAGTTTCCTTTTATCAGTGTAACATGAAGTGAATATGTGCCCCTTTCATCGTTAGTGGTTTTGACCGGAACCCAGTAAAATTAATCACTTAACGTTAGTTTTTAATACACTTAGGTATGTTCAACAGTAAGTTTAAAGTTCAACGTTTTAATGATGTTTTATTCATTTATTATTACATAGCATTCAATACCATAGAACTGACCTTACTGAACAAATTAGAATACTTTATCTTTATGGTTTAAGTAGACAACTTGTTACGCCACATATTGTCGCCCTGCACAAATTGTCGCCGTATTTTTACCTCATCTGCGACAATATATACAGCATTTACAGCACACATTGTAGGCACAGTTATAACATTTTTCTCAGTTTTCTTAAGTGAGAACTTGTTGCACCAATTAAAAATGAAAAGTACGAGTTTGGGAAAGTTCATATAATAAGAGTAAGGTTCATTAAATTTGGTTTTTCTGCTGGATTAAAATGTTACCCATGTATGTTTGTCATTAAAACTTGAATTCGATTATGGGGCCCAATTTGAAAATGAAAAAAATCAAATGGATTCTTAAAAATCCAGAACCTAATGCATTTTAATAAAAATTGGAATATAAGTGGAATAGGATATGCGCACCTTATAACCCACATGTTGAGGTTTTATAATGGTCATTTCAAATCTGCAAAAATGGAAAAATGCTCAAAACTTGGTTTCCTGTTACATAAAGATGTCGCGAATGATCATATGTTTAATATTAAAATTTGAAAACGATAATGGCGGCCATCTCGAAATGTCTCTATTGCCCATTGATTTCTGTAAGCCGAATACTTTTTCTTACAGATCTGACATTCTGATTGATAACATTTTGTCATGTTAAGGACCCCAGAGAGACAGCTAGGTCTGCCTTGTAACTTGACTTACATCCAGAAGTTAACAATAAAAATCGGTTGAAAACAAACATTATCGACAAAAGGGACGATTTTAATTTGATATTTTTGTTTTGTTTTTTAACACTTCACCAGCACCTGCATACATAGTTTACATCTCTCAGTTGATCAGGTACTTGAGAGTTTGTATTTCCTATACAGTTTCCATTGATAGAGGGTGTCTGCTGACAGAAAACTACTTAACCAGGGTTCATGGTTGTACAAATGTAGTCATCACTTAGAAATATTTACAGTCGCCATCATGACTTGGTTGACCGTTACGGATATATGTCACATATGACAACTGATTTGTTAAGTTTGTTGTAACCATATTCCCCTTTTCTTTCTGTAATATGACTACACCCGTATATGACAAATTACGGAATTTTAACTTGACTGATACGAAGAGTGCCACGCGTTGAGTAAGAGTTGCATACCCTTATGGAGCACCTGGACTTGCACACGGCTTTAAGTAGGGTTCGTGTCACTAGTTTTTGATTTTTGTGTTGTGTTTGTTTTGTTGTCCCCTCTTTTGTCTAGCCATGATTTTGTCTGTCCCTGACTTTTAGTCAATTAAATATCTCGGATTCTATTTTCTCAGCGAGGGGCCTCGGTGGCCGAGTGGTCAAGGTAGTTCGTCTACTATTGATCACGTGGTCTGTCAACACTGAGATTGCGGGTTCGATTCTCACTGCCGGCAGGGTGTACTCGACTCCAATCTTAATTGACAAGGATTGCCAGTTTTCCTACCGCAGGTCGGGGGTTTTCTCCGGGTACTCCGGCTTCCTCCCCCAATAAAAACTGGACGCCATGATATAGCTGCAAAATTGCTGAAAGTGGCGTTAAACACCATCAAACAAACAAAAACAAACAAAAATTTTCTCGGCGTTATCTCTCTAGATACGGAAAACCGAAAAATAATCGAAACGGATTGGTTAGTCCTCTGGAAAACTTTTGATACAAGTTTTACTATTAGCACTGCCATTATAGTACAATTGGCCCTTTACGTACAACACTTTCTGTCAAAAACTTGTTCTTGAAAACCGTAAGGCATACAAGCATTGGAGCACCAGCATTGGTCATGAGACCGAATAGTGCATTGACTGAAATAAAGGTCAAACCTTGCTATTGAACCTTGGTATTATTACAACTTGCAGCGTAAAAAGAAAAACTATAAGTCCAATCACAAAAATACTCTTAAAGACGCAACTTTGTTTTTTTAGTTACGATAAAGTCGTTATAGCACACAATATTAAACAATAAAATCGTGAAGAAATAAGGCCATCACCAATGGTCATCTCGAGACAATTAAGGTGAAAGTGTAATGGAGACACGGGAAAAACCTCGCACATTGTTCTTTGAACAATCGGTAGTTTAATTTATAGATATGCATATAAAAAATAAGAAAAAATAATAAACGTCTGTTAATAAGACATGAAGTTATTGTATACTAAAAGGTACAAAACGTCAAGACAAAAATATAAAGTTGTTCTCATTAGTAAGATATCATGGATTTTTGTGTTATGTTTAAACAGAATTAATAAGGCCTTTTTGAGCAAATTTTTAATGTAACGTCAATATAAAAAATAACATAAAAACCCGTTAATTAAGAATGCAAATGTACTTTCATTTAAATTTAAAGTTTATTACCATAAACTAAAAAACAACCATTTATTTCTATTATCCCTAACAGCGAAATATTGAATATCTATACTGCCTACAACTGTCCTTAGTTTTTATTATAATGAATTTTGCTTGCACCTGTACCACACGTTTCGTATTTCAAATTGCCTGAGTGTACAACCCTTCTTCTAGCCACAACCATGCTTGAAACCATTTAGGGTCATCCAAGATTTTTTTCAATTCAAGGGCAAGACCACTTCCGCTTCCAGCTGCTAAAACAAGTCTTCTGACACCTACTGGATTTGGTCCTGTCGATAAAACAGAATAGCTTATATGGATTTGAGGGTATGGCATATTGTCAACGATATTTCTAAAAACTGAATTCACTGTCCTCATTGTGTGCCGACTAAAAGGGGATATTTTAAGCACATTCTTGATGATAACCTCTTGAATTTCTCGAGGCAAATATTCACCAGATTTATCTCCATAAACATTCTTTGCTGTACATTTTTTTGAATACGTTTTATCATTCTGACATGATGGCTGTTTCTGAAAATCATGTAAGTCGTCAGTATCGGTTGTGCCATTATAAAAGTTATTTGAACCATCATCACCATCAGTCTGTTTATCATACATGTCTTCATGGTTGTCTTTATTATGCGAATTCGTTATTTGTGATGCATTTCCGTTGCTATCAGATAATACATACTCACTGTTTAGGTGAAATTCATATAAACTATCGTGTTCATCTTCAACATCATCTTCAAGCGCATCTATGTCTGTATCTAATTGATCGTTGTCAATAAATGTGTTCTCCTGGTCATCATACTGTCGTGATTCATGCTCCTCCAACATTTCATTGTTTGTATCTTCGTCGTCCCTTTCCAGCAACTCCAAGTACTCTGGACATGCTGAGCCAACAGTAATGTTTGTTGGTCACGATTTATACTTATACTTAGGTAGTGCTCTCCTCGTCCTTCTGGAAAATACCCTAATAGTTAGAGGAACATATTGACAAAATAGGAGCCGTCAGGTGAAATAAAAACTGAGTATTCTGGTCCGTCAGCAGATACTATTAGAAATTGTACGTTGTAAGTTCTTGAAAGGGCCATGAGTGTAACATGGTCTCCATATGTGCTCTCTTTAGACATGTTGGCAATGTATGTTTCTGTATTACCCGATATAAAATTCTCATATAAGACAACCATTTCGCGAATATGTGTAATAGCTTCTTGTCGCAGGGCATTTGGTTCTCTGTGTATTCCAAACAAAGAGAGCTGATGTCTAACTGCCTCAAACTGACAACTCCCAAAAGATCTGTGTGGGTCTAGTAATATCTTTACTTTTAATGTTTAAAATCGTCGATTAGATCTGTGTGTGTGTCATTGGGATGAGGTATTTTCTTTTGTGTGAAATTTTCTTACTTTCATCGGTTGCGTTTCTTTTTGAAGCTAAATTTTCCTTCTTCGCTGTTATTCCTGTTATATCGGTCACCGACATCCACATACTTTTTTCCTGTTCATCTGTCACTCTAAATCTGACTTTATATCTACTGGTTTCTAACTTTCTGTCTTCGACAACACCCTCTAAAATATATCTACGGTTTGGGCGGATATCGAATCAAAACTTTTTCTCCCAACTTATATATGGCCGTTCGATTCTTTTGTGAGGCCCTTTTTGCGGAACGACGGATATAACGAATGTGATCTTGTCTAATTTGTTCACAAAAAGGTTGGTTTCCACGATTGGCATATACTTCAGCTGGTGATCGGTTTCCAAGGACTTCTTTTGGAATGCTGTTTATTGCTTCTTGAACAACATAGATGTTCTCTGCCCAGTTAAATCCCTTTTGTTGACGCATCTTAAAATTGATTTTATTTCGAACTTCTCTATGTGATCTTTCACATTTGCCTTGCGATTGTGGGTGATATGGACTACTTCTAATTATCTTTATGTTTCTTCTTTTAAGCAACGTGTTTATGTGACCATTAAACTCACAGCCTTGGTCACATTGAATTATGTTTGGCACCCCGTGGTCAGCAAATATTCTGTCTAAGGCCTCTGCAACAATGGCACTGGTTTTCTTTGGTAGTGGTCGAAGAATAAGAAATCGAGAAAATACATCAATAACGGATAAAATGTACCGATATGACTCTCTTTAGAAAATTACATCATAACCGTGCATGTCTAGTAAATCCATTTGCCATCGTTCTTTAACCTCATTAGCTAAAATCGTTTTATTGGGAGTCTTGTTGGTAAAGAGTGGGCGATTTCTTCTGTAAATTCTAGAACTTTCAAGCATTCCTCTGACTGTAACAAGAGACACTCCAGCTCGTGACTTCTTCAACTGCTGCCAGGTTGACCTACTCCAACTACCTAGATTTTTCTTCAGTGTAAACTTAACCGTAGTTGGTGCATCTCTCTCTATAACAACAGGTTTTCCTTGTAAAAGCAGAGTTTCATTGTCTGTGTCAAAATCAGCTTTTCGCCTTTGGTATTGTCGAACGGCATTCTTTTGCACTTGACTCTGTCTCGACTTTGGCACATCAAATGTGCCACTGACAAGTTTTAAGAGTGTCATGTATTACTCCTAGCCGATCTTACAAAGAAATGATCTTGGCATATCTGTTACTAGCTCTGCAAATAAAAAAAACAAAAATATGTCGGATATCGATATAACATTTAGCTGTGATCTGTCACACACATTCACATAACCGGAAAGATTTCTATTTTAGTTGTACTAAACCTAACAAAAAATACAAAATAAGATTGATCTTGAACTTTGGCAATTACAGTAATAACAAATGAGTAACAATAGTGGACACTTATAAAAAAGTGTTTTTTACATTCATACCAAACGGATGGCTGGATCCCAGGAACTTAATAATCCTCTTTTATGTTATAATATTCCAGCATGAATGTAAGGCATGCTCTTAAAATTAACATTTATCTGTGCTGAGCTGATGTTACCTACAACTGCATACCAAACATCACTGACATATCGATCATTTGTGGTTAAAGCTTGGTTAAAGTCAGAAAAAAACACTATATGTAATAAAATATTTAAATTCATTGATGCGTGAATGCAGGGGCATATTCTTAACTAGAGGCTCCCAGGAGCCTGTATCGCTCACCTGAACCTGAAACCAATTGAACAATTATGTTATTCTTTTTTATCCAGCTTTTCTTTCCTATAAGGAGTTGCAAAAAGCATTATTTTTGACCTTTTAAGGGAAATAACTCCTATAATGAGTTGTCCAACACATATGCATCAACAAACATTTTGCAGATCTCGATGAGCTGAATAATTTTGCATCGAAAAGATTTTCTCTAGCTCGTATGGTTTTCAAGTTACTGAGGAAAAATGAAAAATAGAGAGTCTTGTAGAGGTTCACTTCTGTTATACTTTTTAAACTATCAGCCAAAAACTATCACCCATTTTAATCAAATGTAGCCATGTTGGTGTTCAGCTGTAATAATTTGCACAATTTTGGTAGAGGACATCCTAAAGTTGATGTGTGCAGTGTTTCAAAGCAGTCCTTTCATTGGTTTAAGAGATGTTTTAAAATCAATTCAAAGGGAATAACTCTTAACGGTTCACCAGACAATCTTGACCCTAAGTCATTTTTTGTAGCTCTCATATAGCAGAACAATTAAGCAATGCTAAGTTTTTCTCTAGTTCTAATAATTTTCAAGATTTTGAGTCAAAAATGGAAAAAAATCATCAATTTTGACGATTAAAGGGCAATACCTCCTACAAGGAGTCGTCATGCAGTTTCAACCCATTGATGTGTTTTGTAGAGCTTTTGATGATGAAGAAGAGAGGTCTCTTCATTGTTCCTGTATCTGTTATACATGTACTTTTTGAACTGTAAGGCAAAAACTATATTTTGATCCTCTGTTCTATTTTTAGCCATGGCGGCCATGTCGGTTGGTCTGAGGCCATGATTTGTGCAAACTTGGTAGAGGACATATTATTGATGATGCTTGCAAAGTTTTCAAGCAATCCATTCAGTGGTTTTTAAGGAGAAGATTTTTAAAGAAAAATTAACGACGACGACGGACGCCAAGTGATGGCAATAGCTCCCATGACTCTTCGGGTCAGATGAGCTAAAAAGGTCATAAATCTAAAGTAGAGTGATATTAATGCAACTGCCATTCAAATACCATTGACATATTATGTTTACACGTGGTTCGTGTTTTATTGTGGTGATTAGAAAACTTAATATGTAAGCCGCTGTTTATATCTGTTTCTAAGATTCTCTATGATGTTCGTTAAAATTTGTATCCGTGTTTGCTCTAAATTAGAAATTTGAATGTTATATTTAAGTTCAATAGTTAAGTTTTTTAATTTGTTATTGCATTATTTATCGTATCTATAGTTACGATGAAATTTTAATTATTTACTAAGACCATTCATGCACACAATAAACGTGATGGGATGCTTGTGACACATGGTTAGTTTTCAAACCATACCCATACCATACTCATTACAATTTCAATAGCATTTAAAAGATTATTGTTTATGAACAAAACTGTATATCGTAAGGGGATGGGGGTGGGGTTGTCATGTTATATTTATAAGTAAAAATATTACTTACCTGTCCAGAAGTCTAATAAAACAATAAATTGTGACTTTTCTTCTTCTCTTTCGTTCTTTTTAAGGAGTATAAGCTGTAGTAATCCACATGTCCTAAGAAACCGCAAAACTGTTCATACACAAAAGCATCTGAAAACTCCATACAGAAAGTACTTCCAGTCACAAACGTCAAGATAAGAGAAAGATTCTTAAGATTTTATATCTCCATTTCTTTCACTAAAGCTATAAAAATCACACTGGAGAGTCCAGCATCAAAAAAGTGTTTATACAGATGTTTCGGTTAAAGAGGTCAAATTAAGTATATAAAAAACAAGTCGTAAAATTACTAGTTATTTAATCTGATAAATAGGTTAATATATCTTTAATTGATATTATTTTATTTTCTTTTCAACCCCTTGGACCATAAACAAATATATAATATCAAATAAAGATATGTTAATCACATAGGCGTAGCACCCAGAAAAATAGTGGTACGGTCAGAGATGTGAAAAGTAGGGATACGAAGTGACCCTCCTACCCCGCAAAGCGTGGCATTTACGGCAGGGGGTCTGAGGCCCCCAGAGGCTCTGTGGTAAATAGTGTGAAGTCCTGCATTATGGGAGTTTCCTGGCACTAAAATTAAAATTGACCAAAAACGGCAATTTTTATTCCTGACAAAGTTGAAAACAGACATTTTTTATTTCAATTTACAAAAAAACTGGTGCCGTTTTCCGGTCCAGCAATTTAAAGAGGTGCGGTTCGAACAAAACATGTAATACCGCTTGCTGCGGCATTGCCTAAGACACTCGCTTGTTGCATAACCCAATTTTGGATTATTTAAAAAAAATTGATTCAAAATCCCTTTTGCTATTTTTGTTGACAAATATTTTAGACAAGTTTTATTCATTATGATGAATGAAATGTAATTACTCCGAAGTTAAAGTTAGAGGTATAAGTCTCCATCTCCACTGTTAGAGGTATAAGTCTCCATCTCCACTGTTTGACAGAACCAAAATTGACATTTAGTAGAAATTTCATGAAAAAACGATTACAATTTGTGCAGTAAAAAAATTTTCAAAGGCATATATTGTCGCCGAACAACGATAAAAAGGTAACCCAAACTTGCTGCACAAATTGTCGCCGACAACAATTTATGCAACCGGCGAAAATTTATGCTAACAAATGTATGCACATATTGTCGCAGGCGACAATATGTGCAGGGCGACAATATGTGCCGTAACACAACTGATAGGATAGGGATGAGGAAGTGACACGCGGCCTATAAACCATACTTCAAAATCACTAGATCTGTTTATTCGGAGGGAGGGGTGTGTATTATATACCTTCTCGGAGTCATCAAACATATTTGGTGAGAGAGGAGCAAGGCCCAGCCCCCCTTTCAACCCATCAACCTTTTTTTCTCCCATTTATAGCGAATAGTCTCAAAACTGTTTAAATCCATGTCAATGTTTTGAAAAAAAATTAAGCAGGTGGCAAATTACCAATATTAATAAAAAATTGTAAATTCTTTCATGCAATAACTTACATAGCATAATTTGTTGGACGCAACATAGTTTTTGTATAAGTGGCTTTGAAAAATGCCTTTAAAAGTAGACACAATAATTTTGGAAATTTAATTATTTCAAGGAAAAACATTAAAACGAATAATTCGTCGAATTAAGGATCGATATATGCACTCTGAATGAAATATTTCAGTACTCGCATACCTAAATTGGCAAAACAAGCTTAAGATAATTAAATAATACAAGAAATATTTTCCCCTATTGTTTATTTTCTATCGTCGCATTTAGGGCAATGATGTATTTTAGATAATTTAAAACTACTTTTACCCAATGATATATTGTTCAATGAAAAGAGCTATAGCTTAATATATTTTGGAAAGGTTAAAAAGCGATGATTTGGGCCGTACATATGTATTACCCCATAGAAACTACATGCAAGTTACTATCCCTCTCCCCTCGTTATGGCGGATCTGCTGTTATATCGAATGTTTTATAAACAGTTTGTTAGAGTAGATATAACTTTTTTTACTCACAATTTCACAATTCTGTTCGCAAAATGTAAACAAACCTTAATTGATTTTTGTCTTAAAATGATTTTTTATATTACTTTACTTATTTTAACAATCTCATGCATCGCAAACATCACATGTCAGTGTTCATTAATCGATGTATATCAGTCAAATATTAAACATGGCTGCCAGTACCATTAATGCATTCTAATTGGCTGAATTTCAAAATATCGTCTCACAAACCGCTTGACAGTTTGATTTGAAATATTGCAGAAATTTACCTTAGATTGTTCTCTGCAAAGCTCTAAATCCAAATGGCAGACACCATTTGAACACAGCCTAACATAGGGTCCTATGGGACAAACATACAAACAGCTTCTCCGAAAATGTTCCATACAATTATCCCAAACTATGCAGAAATGAAGGTTGGATATTTATCTTATCTGAGTTTTTAAAGCTAATTGGAAATTCAACATGATTGTCAAGGCCATTAATGCGTTCTGATCGAAATATAAAAAATATTTTCTCAAAAACCGCATGACAGATTGATTTGAAATATTGCAGAAATGTACATTAAATCGTCCTCTACAAAGTTTGAGTTTTTTGTGACGATCCAAAATCCGCGATAGCCTAAACGGTGGAACACAGCTTAAAATAGGACCCTATGGAAAAATACAGATAGCTACTTCTACGCAACTTTTCGACACAATTATGCAAAATTATTCAGAGATGTTTGGATAGTTAAGGGTTTTTTTTTAATACAAAATATGTGAACATCGCTTAACATAGGAACCTATATGAAAATCATACAAATGGCATCTCTTTAAAATAGTCCACGCATTTAAACCAAACTATACAGAATGAAGATTGAAAAGTTTGTTGAGACTTTTGGAAATTAAACATGGCTGCCAGGTATAAATTTAGTAACGAAAACATATTGGTGTGTGCTTGTGGATTATACAAAAATCTTTGTGACCCTCTAATGAAAGAAATAAAACGTGTTCTAATTTAATAACATCTGAAAACAGTTAAATGTGCGGATTCAGACCGCGCCTATATTTTGCTTACGGATAACTCTCTCATATCATACGCTCCTAGAAAAGCCTAAACGGTGTTCCACTTCAGAGAACTTTCAGACTTCCGACATCCGACATAAATGTTCATGGATTATCAAAACTTTTCCAGTACTTACTTTTAGCAAAGCAAAAACTCTTATTAAGAGACGTCTAAATATTTCGGCCTACATTAATGAAGTCTAACCTTATCATTCTACCTTTTTCGCAGTTTTCAGATTCTATTTATAAAAAGTGGATTTTTGATACTATAGAAAATTACTTGCATTGCATTATTCACCTTTTATGTTCCCTTTTTAGGTCATGTTAGATAGTCGGTGGCTGCGACAATCACAAATTTTATAGTTAATTCTTGCTTTTCTTTAAGGAGTAAAAGAGTTTTGAAAACCGACAAAAAAGTATTTTTAATTCATATGGAATATTTTTGAATTCATTTGGCATAATTTTTCATTTATAAACGATAATTTGTTCATTCATATGCCCTAATTGCATGATGGGAAATTATAGTTTTGTCACTGGGTCATATTTGAAACCACGTTTGTGATGAAGTTTAAACCAAAACATGCACAATAACTTTGGAATTCGTGCTATTTCAGCTAACAAGTCAAAGAAATTCTGCGCCGAATATAGTAAGACTAAGGCGCAATATTTATGTATTTGTGAAATGTCGAGGTGTCGAGATATATTTATCTGAGGCCCAATACAGCTTCCCGAGGACATAATACACATCCAATAATACGAAAACGCCTATTAAATGGCACCTGTTAAGAAAATTTTAGTACTTGTACCATTTTGTCTTGGACCAATAAAGCTATACTCTAACCTAAGCAGCCTCTCTTGGGCATCCAAATTTATTATGAAAAAGTATAAAAATATCATTTTTTCCTAGAATTCAATATCTATATGTTGACCTGAAAATTTTTATTTATGTTTTCTGCATGTTTTGGCCTTACAAGCGACATAGTACTTGCACTTTGTTCCCAATGTTTACAAGGAAAAATTTAATCAAACTAAAACTGTGACCATGCATCTAAACCTTTTATGTTAATAAAACTGGTGACAAACCAAATTTTCCCACTTTATTTGCTTCAATATTTATCGCGCAATAGCCTGCATAACACGCAGAGCCGGGGCACAAAATTCGAAAAGAATTACTAGCTGGGTCCGAAGTTATTATCGTTCATACATTTTAAGTAATTTGATGTTTTAAATTTCATTTGTCAAGTTCCTAGCTGTTAAGGTCTGCTATGATGACTTAATAACTATGGTCTGCCAAATCAGAAAATATAAAAAGTCTAACGAACCGCTGGCAGTAGATTAATGGACACGTAGCTAAAATTGTCTCAACATTTTCTGACGAAAGTCCGCAAAATAAGAAAATTTTATTTAGCCATACGATTTTTTAACTCATTTAGATTGTCTAATAATTTACTCTAAAAGTCTATGTGACTGGTGGAATTAACCAAAAAACAACAAAACTAAGCCAAACCAGAAAAATAAAAAAACAAAACAAAAAGGAAAACAAACAAACAAATAAAAAAACACAAACAAAAAACGAAAAGAAAAAAAAATGCAGAAAAAAAGAAAAAAAAAGAAACAGAATTATGAACTTCTCGAGTGACAAAATTCTAAAACATCAGAGCATAACATTTGCAAATTTCCACAATTGAAATTGTATAACATCCAATTGTAACTGAAACTAATCCATAACATTAGACAAATCGTTACTTATATGTTATTTCTCCACAGAACACATTCTTTATAGGATAATTAATTGGGCGGAGTGAATATCCAAAATATGATCACGAGTGCCGCATAACGCATCTGATTAAACGAGTGCGCGGAACAAGTAATGAAGAAAGTAAAACAAGGAATTGTGTGCAATTAGCTTGTTCCGCGCACGAGTTTAATCTGATGCTTTATGCGAGTGATCATATTTTGGATATTCACGATGCCCAATTGATTATCCTATTAATTATATTGATCAAAATTGTTTTCGTAAAATTTTAATGCTTAATCCCTTTTATGAACGGCGGATGAATATCTGTATAGTACAAAACCAACTGCAACATGGCCGCCCTTATCTGGATCAGGACGCCAGCTAACTAATAATTCGTTCTGAAATAACAAATAAGGATATTGTCACGCTAAATGACATGTTATAGGATATTGTTCTAGCAGGTTCCGGTCTATTAGTGAACAATTATTTTAGCTTTTGTGTTTTGGTCATCGAAAAGACACTTTTTGGCGGGAAAAACCCAAGAGTGAAAATAAACGATAATTTTCACATGTGATTTAACGTGATTTCTGTCACTCGGAAAATTCGACATTTCATCTCTATCTATATAATAATATCACATAAATATTTATCAATTTATAAACGATTTGATTGACAAAATTCTAAAACATCCGAATATTACACAATTTAAATATTTTCCGTCAATGCGAACTGTATGTCAACGTAACTTTTTTAGGTCATGGTCCTTAATTTTCATTATTCGTTTAAAAAGGGGGCCAACGGTGATTAGGCTAGCAACACTAACCTCAGAAGGATAACCCTTAAAAAACGTACATTTCATGAAAAGGGAAGAAAAAAAAAGAAAAAAAGAAAAGGGAGGGGCGGGGACAATCTGTAAAGAAATGTTTCAGGTTCTGTGTTACCTACAGGCATATGCATCTTAACAACATTCTTATATAACTTAATAAATAAAGTAGTAAATTTGACTTAAAGTTACTTCTTGCTGACGCTATAACTACATGTATATATATACATAATAGGCGCATGATAGTGAAATAGAGTATTAAGGTACTTACAAAAGTAATGAAGAGAGTAAAACAGGGAATTGTGTGCAAAAAAATTAATAACTATGTTGTCTGTGCTTGCATTTTTACAATGCCTACTACATATTATTCTTCAACTGAAAAGACACATATTACCTTTTGATGTTTTATTATATCTAAACTCTTTAACCGTTAAGCTTCTAGAGTAGAGTAAAGGGGGTAAAATTCTGTATAATGGGGGGGGGGCGCCAGATTGACAGTCTTTACAACGAGATTGTATGTTGTGACGTAATTAATAGCAAACTTTGACAAGTAAGTATGATAAATAATCCAGTTTATAAATTTGTTTTCTGCCTTTGCTCTCTTTAAGAATATAAAAACTGGGGCGATGTCTAATTACTAGCTGACAACATAAGATTACCAAAATACACCCCTCTCCAGCCAAGTAGAACAGGAATGATCTGTATACATATATATAAGTTATTAATAATAATCATAATCATAATACATGTACTCAGAATGAAGTGAAATCTTTATGCGCAACACGAAACAGAGTATTTAAATATATTACATCTAATTAACGTTATTTCTTCGTAAATATTTTGTTATAAACAAACTTTTGATCATAACTTGCATAATCTGATGACTCGATAAAGTTGGAAATAATAATACAAATAGTTTTCAATTTAATTCTTTTTTATGGAACAAATTCCAACTAATATTACACGACAAAATGAAAAATAATGTCATCTAAATGAAGATCACCTTACAATTAAACTATTCTCAAAGCAGCATTCTTCAAAATGATTTTCGCATAGGAATTTGTTGCTGTTGTGGACATAGTCTAAAGAAAAAGTCTTTAAACTGGTGAACAACTTGTTACACAAGTCAAGTTTTTTCTTTGACCAGGAAAATGTAACTTAATCCTGTTAGCTCCTCGTCTTATAGTACAAACTTCTGTTGATAAATATTGATCGTTTTACGTTATTATCACACATCGACTTTTAGGTTCTTGGCTGTCGATTGATCTCTAATATCGCAATGGTAGACCTCCATAACGGCATTTTGTACACGGTAAATTCAATGTAGAAACTTAACAGTTGAGAATATAATAAAACATAAATTTGCAAAGATGTTTCTTTTTATTTGGAGATTACCATATCATTTTTCATTTTTTGCGAAGTATCCCATTAATCTTCCGTCAAAGTCCTATTTGTTGTGGAAAAAACGCGGCCACGAAGAACACGCCACATTATAGAAAGCTTTTCTGTGATTTGTTGCTGTCCATTTAATTTTGTACACTTTTAATCCACCTTTTTATTACATCAATTCATAGCTATTATGAATACTTTTACTAAGATATCTTTTAATCTCGTTCAGGTAATAATGTTCAAGCAATAAAATTATTAAAATGTACTAACCTTATTATTCTCTCTTTGTTTTTGTTTTTCCCTCATCTTTTCAATTTGTGAATATTTTTGTCTTGACATTTAGCGTCAGAATTTAATTTCGTATTGTACAGTAAGTAACGGTAAGTCCACTACTGGATTGGAAATTAATTAGCAAAAGAAGAAAGTTCTAATTAAATCAAAAGAAAAAATGCCATGAAAAAAAACCCCACCAAAACTATAAATTGAAAATCTTCTAGAGAATATTGTCAATCAATTTCAACAATGAAGAAGGGCCCTCATATAACCTGGTATGAGGAAAGACATTTCAGGTATGTCAGTAAAAAAAAGCATAATTTAGACATATATTTCATTACATTTATTATTATTATAAGTTCATCAGTGGGTTTCATTAGCTACAAAGTCATTATGTGATCATCTACCAAATAGACCCCGGTCTGAGAGTTTCATACCCGACCTCTCCACCTCTCTTTCGACCAGATGGTTAATCATGTTTTATGCAAAAAGTAAAATCAAAGGTTAGCAGTGTGGTAGATCTACATCATCATCCTATTGCATTACAATTACTTTTTAAAGGGTTACTATAGCCAAGTTCAATGCAACATCTCAAATTTGAAGATTTTCGCAACTTATAACAAGCCCAAATAACTAATTTTTGAGCAATTATATTGCTGGAAAATTTCAAATTGAGAAAAAAAATCCAACAAATGTAGGAAGATTTCAATTTGAGATGTTGCTTGAAGGTATAATATGTTACTTTTAGGCGTGCACATAGTTGATCCAACGTGGAATAAAGTTTTTATCATTACGTAGTTCTTTAAACGGTTAATAATTTTCGTGTAAGATCTTTACCATCATTTGTTGTAAATGAAAACTTCAATATAGCCTTTACTCTCATATTCAACCGTGGGCCTCGGTGGCCGCGTGGTTAAGGTAGTTCGTCTACTGATGATAACGTGGTCTGTCAATACTGAGTTGCGGGTTCGATTCTCACTGCGGGCAGGGTATACTTGACTCCAATCTTTATTGACAAGGATTGCCAGTTTTCCTACCAAAGCTCGGAGGTTCTCTCCGGGTACTCCAGCTTCCTCACCCAACAAATTTGGACGCCATGAAATAGCTGAAAAATTATTGAAAGTGGCGTTAAACATCACTCAAACAAACAAAAACCCACAAACATATTTTTAAGCAACGACTGATACTGGGGACATATCTGTTATCTATGGTGACAATAGACAGGTTGAGATTCGGAACTTGTACCGGTACCGGTACGTGTAACGTGTAATTTTTTCTTCTACGTCATCAGGACTGGTGTGTTACGTGATTATGTGAGACGTACAAGTTATCAGAAACTTCTAGAAAGCTGTTTACTAGTAGGTATGGCGCGTGTAGTTTTCTTCGCATAAAGCAGCTTTCTTATTAATGTTGAGTGCTTTATTGGTTTAGGATATGCTGCCTCATTCTTATTTAAAATTTTATTTGTTAGGTCTTTGTAAAACCCAACGAAATGTATTTAATACCTTTTGAAAAAAATGAAAATTAAAAATAGCTACATTTTTTCTTAAATTTTGGGGCTCATATTAAAATCATAATATAGGCGTGATAGAAACGACTGACCAATCTAGTTAAGTAAATTTTGGTTAGTTTTTACTTTTGATTTATTTTTTGCGCCTTATATACACTTAAAAGTACAAGTGAAAAAAAATCTCAACACAAATAACTACAAGTAAACCCGTGTACGTGTACGTTTAACTACACGTACCAGTACAAGTACAAGTCTCAACATCTCTATTAATTTGCAATAACTAATTGTCGCAACATGAGTGAACAAGAACTTTTTGCCCTTTTGAAGAACCTCTACGGTTTGGTGAGGTACGGTTGTTCATCTTTACGTGTTTTAATGTCTGGATAATTTATATTTATCTTAGTCTGCTTTAGCCAAATGTCTTTCCATACCATTTCTGTTTATCTTCTGCATTTCCATTATAAGCTTTTATATAACACACTCTTTTATTTCAAAAGAATAGATTTTTTCTGTAACACGGAGGCGTTAATAAAAAAGTTTATATTTTAGCCAGATGTTTTCCTATCCTTACTTTTTCTTAGTATTTTCTGCGTTTATTTTGCAAGATAACTATATACAACTTCCTTTGATTTCAAACTGAATATATGTTTTAGAACTTTGTGTAATAAAAAGGCGTCACTGTAGACAGTTAAACGTTCTACTAACTTTGTTGTTCGTACCGTTTTCTAATGCAGTAACAACTATTTCCGTATTATCGAATTCAATCTTTACAGTAATTAGTGGCTTTTGCCAGGTTCAATATCAGGAATATCTAGATAAAGTGTTCCACACCGTTCGATATTTCCAAATGTGTATCATGAGCTCTTGATGGAAGGCATGTACATTCAAACGAAGTTTTACCAAGGATTATTGGATCACCTTTTCTTACAATTACTTTAAAAATATCAGTACACATTTCCCTTCCATCGTAAAAAACACTTACAAAGTTCAGGATGGATCCCGGCAATGAAAGGTATATTGACCGCTATTCCATAAGTTCTTGGACACACCCTCTCATTAACTAATTCTAAATTAAATCCATACATAACTGCACCTTTTAGCACAGACAAAACTGCCTCGTTTGGATGTATAACTGATAGGTCCGAAAAATGTTCATGTATCCTTTTTCGTAAAAAAACAGTCGGAAAATCCGCCAACCATTAGAATATTTTTTATATTCTGCAGTGAAGGTTTTTGGAGAATTTGTTTTACATACCGACAATTGATTGAATAGGTTCCTCATTAATTTGCTTGAGTACATCTAAAGAGAATTTTAGTTTGTCTTTGATTTTTATTATGCCATTTACGACTTTAAATTGTGTTTTTGAAAGCTGTTCATATTCTTTAAAAAGGCTTGGTGGACACCACATAGTGACGTCACTTTTGTCATTGTCACCAATAATCTTTTTTTTTCGCTTCAAATTTTCTTTGAAGCTCAAGTACGTCAACCTGATTTTTCTTCTTAAATTCCTTCCAAACAGGCATTCCAAAAAGGTTTTGAAGTTATTATTGACTTCTATTGCGATCCACGGACAATCGCTTGGTGATCCTAGTTCTTTTAGTTTGCGTTTTCTTGCATTTCATAAGCTGCTATATCAACTGTGCCACCTAAAATTAGAATCGTTAAACGAAATTTGTTTTAGCATTAAGATAGAAAGTACTAAATGTGCGCTAAAGTTGAACAAATTAGAAATCTGGTACAGACAATAAATCGTATATATATTCCTGGAAATATTTGTACAATTGTTATTGTGGTTTAAGCTGTCGTTGTTGGTTTTAGTCCTTCACAAAGTAATATGTTCTACTGAATTAATACCATCATACCATGTGTGTATATGTTGAATGCCTGTCTTATTAAAATTATATCTGTTTGGAAGTTGAAGGAAAAATCACTTACCTTATACTACTTTATTTAGTAAACAAAAATCATCACGAAAAATATTTTAGTATTAAATTAAATATGTTGTAATGTGGAATTGTTTTAATTCAATTGATTCTCATTTCACGTGTATATAGATAATTGTTTGTGTGTGCGTTTTTTTGTTGTTTGCTGAAATCCTGCATAACATTTACGACCTAATGGTATTGCCCCGTAAGTCGTCTTTGGTAAGCATCCGTTGACATAATGTATGTTGTGTCTTAAATATTGACTATTTAATTCAATATACAATTATAATTTTATTCAAACTAACCACCGCAATCTAATACTCGAAAGTGGTCTCCTGGGTCCAGTGAAGTTGCTTTGATTTCTTTTTTAGTGCAATTTCTTTGCAAAAGACTGCCGCAGCCTCTGGTTCGTATGCAAGTGTTAATAATTCTCCGGGAATACCTGCCTAAAGTTAATACCTTACATTTATTTAGAATTGATTTCCTTTTTAAGCCATCAATAATTTTCACATTAATCAGTGTTCTATTTTCCCGTCTTATGGGACACAATTTATTATATTTATATTATTTATACTTAGGGATGTTCCTTGAATTATCCACGCTCTTTAACCAATTTTCAACTTGTTATCAGAAACATCTTAAAATGACGGACCCAAGACGCGAAGTTATACCTAATTATAACCCTCATGAATGTAACAAAATTTCTACACCTTTAATGTTACTGTTTACTGCATAACTATATTTACGCTATTTGTAACATATAACATCCAATAACAATTACCTCAATTGCTGCCATTCGCAAAAACTGTTTCGCTTTGTCTGTCCATATAGCTGGCACCGTCAATATCCAATGAATTTCGTCAGGCTTAATGAACTGTAGTCGTTCGTGAAGTTTTTTAAAGAAAATTATCCTTTATAAATTTCACAGATTCTGAAAACATTTTCAATGCCGCAATTTTATGGCCCCTAATATCTTTTAGTGATTCCCTTGTTGACTGAAGATATAAGTGAAAATCAGTATTAAGACTTTACAATAAAACTGTAAAATATGACAGTGTCTAAATTATAGTCTAAGTAGCACAACGGAGTAACAACACAATATTGGTCTTTAACGGTCAAACAAAGTCTCATCACACATAAAGTTGAATTAGGCTTAAATGTTCTTATAATAAGAGGAGGAAAATCGTAGACTGCCTTAGATCACAGAAAATTTGAATGTCACGCAGGAGAACAGACAACAAATTACTAAAAAAATCTCCAAAACAATTGATTTAATTTTGTTGTTTTTTGTGTAATGGTATTGTCATTTTTTTCACTAAACGCACTTTCACGATGCAAAAATTATCAGTATACCGCCCAAATGCAAGTTTGAGAAAAGGAGAAATCACATGAATTTTTTATTTAGAAAATAAAAGTAATCAAATATATCCAGGTTCTTAATTTCTCTCATGTAAAATACGAAGCACGTCTGATGACTTAATCAGTAAAGCTGAAAATGCCAAATACTTAAGATGTTGTAAAAACTATATCACCAAAAATGTTTGTGCTTTGAAATAAATACAAATTATTTAACATAGCAATGTGCTGGGAAATGTTTTAATGAGAGTCTAAAAATATTAAACGTTGACTGAAGTTCGTATAAAGCATCATTTGTTTGAATATCCTCATTATGTTTCTGATACAAGTTTCGCAGTCCAAAAGCCCATCCAGAAAATGACGTTCCCATGTCAATCGCCACAACAACTAACGCATTATTTTTACTCTTGGTCAGACATCTCAAGTATTTACTACACAAACATGCACCATAGTTTTTATCTCAAGTTAAACGGCATGCCCTTGCAGTATGTCTTTATGCCCATTGATCAATTGCATTATCTAATTATTTCATTATTTGTAAACGTGCTCTAGTCCTACCATTTCTGAAATGCTGCTCGCAAGACGATAAGAAAAACCGAATTGTCAAATTTTACATATTATTAAACAATGCATTACTATTATAAACAAATCAAAGAGTTCTGATATATATGTACAAAGGATGTTTAATCTATAAAATAGTATAGAAATATAGTAGATCCCTTTTGTTTGAAATTAGTGCACAAAATAATCGACAACACCTGACCGGCGACCATTGGAATAAATTATTTTGTTTTGGAATCCCAAAATGTACAACTCAGTCTAAGTATAATATTGACTACACACATTTTAATGTGTAAAATGCTTGTTTTAAGAAGATCTGAGAGGTATAGCCATTAATTTAAGGGTTTCCTAGACATCGCAAATATTAATTTGGTGTACAATGAGTGTGCTACGATGATTGAGTAGTGGTTATGATACCCCTCTTGGTTTACTCAACAAACACAACAACTCACCTACTACAGTAATGGAAGCGGTAGGTTTGGAATGCCATAAAAAACCTGGTTAAACCAAAAATTTCTTTTGAAATGCCTGTACCAAGTCAAGACCTTTGCTATAGTTTCTATATTTTTGGTTGTTGGGTTTGGAGTTTGCCGTT
Source organism: Limnoperna fortunei (assembly GCA_944474755.1). Classification (NCBI taxonomy): domain Eukaryota; kingdom Metazoa; phylum Mollusca; class Bivalvia; order Mytilida; family Modiolidae; genus Limnoperna; species Limnoperna fortunei. The sequence goes on from OX104122.1 coordinate 24,090,472, forward strand.
TTCTCGGACTTTGATTTGTGGATTGGCGTTTTTGACAATTCCCTCGATGGTCGGTATTTTGTTATTACCTTAATTTATATAGTCTAAAAGAAGAAAAAAAAGAGTTGTACAAAAATGCAGAACAGAAGCTGATACAGCTTTATACCATCTTGTATTCGGGGATATTGATTAATTGATTGCTTGATTAAATCCAGCGAAAAGTTAATACACAATAAATCAGCGGAGAGACGGGTTAGACCAACCTGCACAGAATTTTTACTTCCGCAAGCTAAAGAAATTACTGATTATTGGATATAGAAACAAATTGAGGATTTTGTAGCAGCTAAAATGAGGTCACTATTTTTCTAAAACTTCAGACGGGCTTTTTATTTTGGAATGAGCGTGGCACTCTCAAAACACGTTATCTCCTTTCTGTATTATAACCTGACAAATCCCCAACAAAAGGGACTTCATTATCTGTCACCTGTTAATGCGCTGAGTCTTAATTTAAAAGAGAAAATAAATTAGCAATGAAAAAAAGGATAGTAAGGAAACAGACAAACAAAAGCCGAAAGCCAAGTGCAATTACAAATATGGTTTCAGAACAGCACACACTGATACATAACAGAAAACAACAGAATATTAGAAACCCTATATTACAGTAGAATAGCTTCTTAAAAATAACCAACTAGCACAGCAAGAAGGCTTTGTCTTAATTCGGTTAGGAGAACAAATTCAGGTATTAATAAAAATTTAAAGTTAACAGCATTTTACAGCCGCGTAATTGCGTGATAAGTAGTTAGTCATTTATAACTAAGCCCCGACGTGTAAACTGTAGCACTACCAAATACGAAAAAGATATGTATGCTGAAAACAAATTTAGAATGACAAATAATGTAGCATAATTGTCAGTGCACCTGCAGTTTTAATGTAATTAGTTAAGAATATGTCAAAACTACATGTCATTCTGCAACACTAAGAGTTACAGTGAAACAAGCGACGACTAATATATACAATGTAGCAAACATGGTGAAAAACAAATTGTCGAAAAAACGTGCAAGCTCTTTGTTACTGTATCTAGCATGTGTTTCTAAATCGTCATTGCTCTGCCACGCAATTTTACTATTCTGACGACCTTCTTGGTTTCCACTATTGTCAGGGTCAACGTGTATAACTATACTAGTTCTTAATTTAGAACGTCTACATCTGTATACCAGACTGTATATCCAGTTCGGGACAGAGTAGTCATCAGGTTTATGGTAAAGTCTGATTATAAGAATGGTGATGATTATGACGAGAGCTGATAATCCCAACGTAACAGACAAGAACAGAACTGGAAAATAAAAAAGTAGCATTACTAATTATTTCCTGACATATTTTGTTCCTACGATAGATGTGTTACTGTAACATCAACTTAGACATATTGTAATGTATATTTTAAAGGAAAAAGAAGATGGCTTATGACGGAAATAAGAATGACATTTAGTTGCACAATTCGACTTTTAAGTGCATCTGAACTTTTAAGAAATCTATTATTTTTTACCTGTTATTTCTGATTTCGTAATCAATGGACAGCAAGCAATTATCGCAATTTTCATTTTGTAACTAACTCGATTAAATCAATCAGATAGTCCACTCGTACCAATGTAATATTATGTTTCTCTAATTGTAAAAATAGAAGTAAATTTGTAAAGTAAATGCAAATTCTTCCATCCCCAAATTTATGGTCAGGACTTATTAGTACGCGGTAGACGGTTTCGTTTTTTTTGGTCCATGTTATTATAATTATCGGCTCAAACTAATAAACTTTAATTTTAAAACAACTGACAGATACATATTTTATATAGATTACCGTTTTCAAAAAATTTGATAGGACTATTTTCTCTCGTATTTGAAATGTTCTCAATTTAATAGCGGTAAATAACAGTTTTGATTAGAAAACAATCAACAGATGAGAACCACATATTCACTAGTAACGATTCACAGCGGTTAAGCAGTTTGAATATAACATAAAACTTCGAGAACAAATATTCTAATGATAAAAATCTGTTTTTATACAAACTACGAACGTAAGCATTGTAGTGTGTATGCTTTTAATAACCAACGATTTTTAAGAACATACCCAGCAGAGATGTATGCTTTGATGTGGTGGGCATATTGTCAGCAAATAATGTCAACAATACAGCTAACGCCACGAGGACGGTTAGTATATATCCTACTTTCTCACCAGACTCAACAGGTAAAATAAAGGTAACTGCAGTCAGAATAAACGTTACAACCACTGGGAAGATAATACTCATTATGTAATGACCCGGAAGTCTTTCCAGAACTATCTGAAAACGCAGTTCACCATATGCTAGACCGTCCTCTAATATTTCGCTGATATATTGTGAGGTGGACACCAGATACCATTCACTGCTTGTTCTGTAATCTTGAAGGTTTATATTTGTGTGGAAAAAGTTCAGATTTATGGCGTCAGTGTGAAAACCCCAACTTGAAAGCTCTACTTCACACGACTGAACATCGTACGGGAAAAATGTTACATCTATGTCACATGATGTAATCAAAATGGCTGACGGTTCCCATCGTACTTCTCCATCATGGCGAATTCTGACCTGGATTTTATCCTCACCTAGGCTCGTCAAATCAGTTATGCTACGAAAGAAATATTTCTACTATAATGTTAAATTAAATATGTCTTCTGCTACAATAGGTAAACTGGAAATTGTCATCATACTCACTCGTGTGTTTGTTAGAGTGATGTTTAACGCCACTTGCAGCAATATTTCAGCTATTTCATGGCGTCCACATTTTATTGGGGAGGAAGCCGGAGTACCCGGAGTGAACCCCCGACCTTTGGTACGAAAACTGTCAATCCTGGTCAATTAAGAATGGAGTTGAGTACACCCTGCCCGTAGTGAGACTCGAACCCGCAACCTCAGTGTTGACAGACCACGTGATCATCAGTAGACGATCTACCTTAACCCCTCGGCAACCGACGCCCCTACTCACTCGTTTTTGTATTTATTTAGAATTTGTGAGAACACAACACATACCATGTGAGTGTTACACAGCTCAAAAAAGAAAGAATTAAATCTGTTTCTCTTACACTATGCGTTATTCTGGCAATAGACAGTTTTCCTTACAACTAGTGCAACACATTATTGGTAAAATTTCAAAATATATGATTACAGAATGCTGTATAGTGTGTTATTTCAACAAACAAAAAGTCACTGATAATTATGTGCTGCTGAATTTCAAGATGGAGTTAAAATGATATCAAAATATGACCTCTTGCAAAACAATTTAGCACTCACGAGTTTTGGACAATTAGTACTGGATGCCAAATTTCACTCTGACTTGCATAAATATGATCTATATTTCCATACGAAGATCTTGTCCAAGACAAACGGCTATCGTTCCATACCTTAATAACAAAAAAAAAGAAAGACTAGAATTAAATTTCTAACAGAAGTATCAGCGGTTATTAAAAATGAATAAATTTAATTAACAACGAAGTCAACATGTCTACATTTGTCCAATATCAATTCGAAATCAGCTCTAGTATGACTGTTAATTTATTGAAGTGATAGATTTGCTTTGGTTTCACTTAAATGAGTCATTGATAGCTATAGATATGATATTAAATATTTGAACTGAATAATGTAGCCGACTTGAAACTAAGAAGTTTGCTAATAATTAGAGTTTAACGGACTGTTCAGTCGTTCAATAATTTGGAATATGATCGTAAAATGGGAAAAATAATTAAAAAAAACAAAATAAAAAAGACTTTAAATAGACAGTTTTTTTGTTTGTTTGAATGTTGTTTATAGCCACTTTCAGCAATTTTTCAGCTATATCATGTTTTTATTGGGGGAGGAAGCCGGAGTACCCGGAGAAAACCCCCGACCTACGGTAGGAAAACTGGCAATCCTTGTCAATAAAGATTGGAGGCGAACGCACCCTGCCTGCAATTAGGCTTTAACCCACAATCTCAGTGTTGACAGACCACGTGACCAATGGTAGACGAACTACCTTAACCACTCGGCCACCAAGGCCCCTTCAAATAGACAAAGTGGTCAAGCGGAATCTAATATCGCCCAGGTTTTCTCTAAAAATAGATCGAAAAGTACAATAATGTGGTATCTACTAGTTTAAGCCAGTTTTTCATGAGTTCCAATATAACTATAAATTTCTATTTTAGTGGTCATTGAATGCAACTGTCAATATAAATTAATGCCCTTGTATGTGACGACATATAATTATCATAATAATTATTATCAATAAAGTTCTCCTCATAAAGACTCGCCTGAATATAGCTGAAATATTGCTGCTCGGGCGTTAAACACCATTAATCAATCAATCAATCCTCATAAAGACTGTTAAAAGATGGTTGTTGTTCTAACGTGGTATTAAAAACAGTAATAATAAGCTTTCAAACAACATCAATAAATCGGAGAATATATAAATACCATAATCAAGCGGCAACAAGACGGCCGGAGCGACCAAGACCCCCTGCCCCAAATAAAGCGGTTATGGTTCATAGTATTCATTGTTTATTATCCCTTTCTGCCAAACCGTGGTTATCAGTATTTTTCCTGAAGAAGGTGGGTTTTTCAGTTAAAACACTACATGTTAAACTCACCACAGTAAACCACCCGGATGTTGAAAGTGCTTGAGACTTGATGTCCTGGGGAAAAATTACAAAATAAGTGATTGATTCGATGTTATCCTCCTTTTATGCAAGATGAAATACTTACATGTATAAGCGATAAGCAAACGTTAAACAATAAATAACATAACAAAAATGAAGAAACAAAACATGAAAAATATATAAATAAACAAGAAAATGTGTCTTCGCGACATTGATACACTTCAGTCTGCATCTATCATTTTGTCTTGAAGAATTTTACTGAGTACTGTGCAACTGTGTATCAAGTTTCATGAAGATATTAGTTATCTTCATAGAAAATTGACACAAATGTACACCTTGGCCTTAGGTGTAACTGACGGACAAAGTAACGAACGGATTAAAATACAGAAAATTAATAAATCTTTCATTGGCGCGACATAAAAATCATAAAATAAAGTATACAGTTTGCTTAAATATTCTTCTTCTGTTGGCATTTAATGTTTACCACTATTTGAAAAAGGCAATGTTTAATACAGAATAAATGCTTCGACGTTACATGCGAATTTAAGAAGACATTTAACATATAATACTACTTAAAAACTACTTTAGGTGTAACTCTTCTCGCATCAAACTAATATTGGAAAACAAACTCAAGAAAAATGTACAAAAAATACTAGAAAGTATCATTTTCTTTTAATTGCTATCTATTACAGAAAGATTAATCTGTTATATAACTTTTAACTTATTTACAAAATAAAAATTGATTAATTATGTTGTGCAAGTAAAGAACAGTATTGATTGGCATTGCAAATAATTAAATATTATGGACAATTATTTCTTGATTACAGTCAGTAATTACGATTAAGTGTTTTCTTTGTTTACAGATTGTTCGTAAAATAACAATTCAAATAAATTACACTTAACACTGAACATTCTAAATATTTTGTCATTCGTGTTTTAACTATATCAAATTGGGACCTCGGTGACCGAGTGGTTAAGGTAGTTAGTCGCCTACCATTGATCATGTTTACTGTTTTGATACACCGACTTTAAATAAAGCTTTTTGTCTTTTTGTCTTTGTCTTTTTGTCATGTGGTCTGTCAGCACTGAGGGGGCCTCGGTGGCAGAATGGTTAAGGTAGTTAGTCGCCTACTATTGATCATGTGGTCTGTCAACACTGAGGGGGCCTCGGTGGCAGAGTGGTTAAGGTAGTTAGTCGCCTACTATTGATCATGTGGTCTGTCAACACTGAGGGGGCCTCGGTGGCAGAGTGGTTAAGGTAGTTAGTCGCCTACTATTGATCATGTGGTCTGTCAACACTGAGGGGGCCTCGGTGGCAGAGTGGTTAAGGTAGTTAGTCACCTACTATTGATCACGTGGCCTGTCAACACTGAGGGGTCCACGGTGGCAGAGTGGTTAAGGTAGTTAGTCACCTACTATTGATCACGTGGCCTGTCAACACTGAGGGGTCCACGGTGACCGAGTGGTTAAGGTAGTTAGTCGCCTACTATTGATCATGTGGTCTGTCAGCACTGAGGGGGCCTCGGTGGCAGAGTGGTTAAGGTAGTTAGTCGCCTACTATTGATCATGTGGTCTGTCAACACTGAGGGGGCCTCGGTACGTGGCAGAGTGGTTAAGGTAGTTAGTCGCCTACTATTGATCATGTGGTCTGTCAACACTGAGGGGGCCTCGGTGGCAGAGTGGTTAAGGTAGTTAGTCGCCTACTATTGATCATGTGGTCTGTCAACACTGAGGGGGCCTCGGTGGCAGAGTGGTTAAGGTAGTTAGTCACCTACTATTGATCACGTGGCCTGTCAACACTGAGGGGTCCACGGTGGCAGAGTGGTTAAGGTAGTTAGTCACCTACTATTGATCACGTGGTCTGTCAACACTGAGGGGGCCTCGGTGACCGAGTGGTTAAGGTAATTAGTCACCTACTATTGATCACGTGGCCTGTCAACACTGAGGGGGCCTCGGTGACCGAGTGGTTAAGGTAGTTAGTCGCCTACTATTGATCACGTGGCCTGTCAACACTGAGGGGTCCACGATGACCGAGTGGTTAAGGTAGTTAGTCACCTACTATTAATCACGTGGCCTGTCAACACTGAGGGGTCCACGGTGGCAGAGTGGTTAAGGTAGTTAGTCACCTACTATTGATCACGTGGCCTGTCAACACTGAGGGGGCCTCGGTGGCAGAGTGGTTAAGGTAGTTAGTCGCCTACTATTGATCAGGGGCCTGTCAACACTGAGGGGGCCTCGGTGGCAGAGTGGTTAAGGTAGTTAGTCGCCTACTATTGATCACGTGGCCTGTCAACACTGAGGGGGCCTCGGTGGCAGAGTGGTTAAGGTAGTTAGTCACCTACTATTGATCACGTGGCCTGTCAACATTGAGGGGGCCTCGGTGGCAGAGTGGTTAAGGTAGTTAGTCACCTACTATTGATCATGTGGTCTGTCAACACTGAGGGGGCCTCGGTGGCAGAGTGGTTAAGGTAGTTAGTCACCTACTATTGATCACGTGGCCTGTCAACACTGAGGGGGCCTCGGTGGCAGAGTGGTTAAGGTAGTTAGTCGCCTACTATTGATCACGTGGCCTGTCAACACTGAGGGGTCCACGGTGGCAGAGTGGTTAAGGTAGTTAGTCGCCTACTATTGATCATGTGGTCTGTCAACACTGAGGGGTCCACGGTGGCAGAGTGGTTAAGGTAGTTAGTCACTTACTATTGATCATGTGGTCTGTCAACACTGAGGGGTCCACGGTGGCAGAGTGGTTAAGGTAGTTAGTCACTTACTATTGATCATGTGGTCTGTCAACACTGAGGGGTCCACGGTGGCAGAGTGGTTAAGGTAGTTAGTCACCTACTATTAATCACGTGGCCTGTCAACACTGAGGTTACGATTCAGTCAGACATATAGATAACTGACCATTAAAACAAAAAAAAAAAAACAAAAACGGAACGTTTCGTACATAATGATATTCGTAAACCGGAATTTCTTCTCACAATCTTTGTAAATAAAGTAGACATTGCACGTTCCAATCATTCTGAGTTTAAAAAAATTCTCGTATTACATGTACCAATAATCACAAGTTCGAGAATTCAAATGATTCTAAATCATGATAACAAACGACGTAATTATTTCCCAGTTTCAGAACGACAATGGCAATGATGACGATTATCTCGGTAACACGAGAGTGGTATAGATTAACAATAACTGAATAACACCAATCGTGATATAGCAATACTGTATATTTCTCGGAAGTAATTTATGAATAATGTGCAATTAACAATATATGAGAAATTACCTGTATAGATCCAAAGAATGCCAACTTTTCATCAGCCGATTCCAGCAGGTTTCTGACATTTCGAACATTACTTGTTTACGTGTTTGTGTTTTATTATGGTAATTACTTACCGAATACGTTTCAGACATATGTTCTCCACGCCGCGGTTATTTATTTGAGTGACATGTGAAAGTAACTGTCAGTTGAATTGTAACAATATACGTACGAATGTACGTAAGTAAAGACTAAAGCTAGAATTGATTATTTTAATTTTCAACAGTTACAAACACAAATATGAAATCACCATTATACTCTGTTAATAAAACATCGTGGAACAGAATGTGAAATAAGATGCCAGGGACAGAAAATTGTGTCTTTTTTCTTCGATTTAATGAGCCGTCTTTACTTCGATGTCTATTCAACTGGGTATTCAACGTGCAGCAGACGTGACAATCTTCAAACAAACCACCAAAAATTGCTCGTGGTTAAGTTTTTCGTATTATAACCAGACTCTCCCTGAACCTAACGAGAGGGTATCCGTTATGGAGCGTCAATCTATGAAAACCGTTCTAGTACTTATTAGACTCGATCTTGGAAGGTGGGTGACAGATGCTAGTTAATCATAAAAATATACAAACCAATGAATTTACTGTCAGTAAATTATACTCTGCCTGTACTGTAACAGGGTATTCCGGAAGTACATATCTATTGTAGTGTGTAAACAGAGCTGTATGTAGATTATTGGCATCATTGATGGTGTAGGATAATGTGTAACTGAATAGGCCTGAAATTGAAATATAAAAGAGCGATAAGCAAACGTTAAACAATAAATTAAACAGTCAAACATATATTTGATACTAGTTTTATTTAAGTCAATATATTAAAATATAACAGGAAGTTTTGCAAACGTAGAACAATAAGATAAGCATTCCATCATACACACAATAGATACCAGTTCTAGTCTTATTTGATTCATTATGATGATACACTGCCAGTCGTATCTCATAGTTACTGAGTGTTAAGTGTAATTTACCATACTTATCGCCGTCGATTACTAGTTTGAGCCCAACTTGCAAGATCTGGTAATCTCCTACTTTAATAGACAAGAATTGTCAGTTTTTCGCCGAAGGTTAGGGTTTTCAACTAATTCTCGGAATTTATCCGCAAATAAAAAAAAATACGCCATGATATATATGAAAAATTGCTAAAAATGGGGAAAAATTATAAATACACCAAATAAAAAAGACTTCAAATAGTCAGAAAAATTAAAGTAAAATTAAAGCGTATATAAATCAGTATTCGTTCACATGTTCTAACTTTGTTCAAAATAATCTGGATAAATCTTTACTCTCGCATGAAAAGAAAACACATTCTTCACATCATAATATCATTAATGTTTAATCGAATTGAAGAAGCCAAAGATACGAAATACAAAACAAAGAAAAAACATGTAGCAATAATCACAAACACGTAATTGTAACTGGGACCATACTGGGAAGGTTGCCGTTGATTTATTGCTTGTTAATTTGTTCTCGTCCTGAATGGTAACGAAGTGTTCATGATTTGTTCGATGGGCCTCGGAGAGTGATTAAGAAAGTTGGTCATCTACTATTGATCTCCTTCTGTCAACACCGAGGTTGCAGGTTCGACCCTCACTGAAGGCAGGGTGCGCTCGACTCTATACTTTTTCGGGAAGACTTTATGGTGCTTAGCTCACTCAGCTATCGATTTCAACTGACCTTGGGAAGGGAGGGTAAAAGTTAGTATTGCAATGGCCACATGTTGACATATTTACCGCTCGGGAAAAGACTTGTTAAGTGGATGTTTTAACGTTTTTATAGCGTGGAATTCTCTCACAACGCGATTTGGGATCTTGAAACCCATTTCGTTGAACATCTAACGCCACATGTAAGAGAGATTGTAGCAGAATATGGTTATTATGATTTCAGAGGTGTTGTATTTTGAAAAAATATTTGAATATTTCTTAAACAATTTTGACGGCTTTGAAAATATTTGAAACAGTAACCGGTATGCGATTGTATCAAGTGTCTGGAGAATACTTGATAAGAACAATTTTCTTTTAAGAAAGGAAAACAATCACGTTAATGAACATATTGTTACAAAATGGATGAATTTATATATACGAAAATCTCAAATGAATATAAACAATCGAAGCATTTTCTAGGACATATAATTCGTGTATTTCCAAATACCTCAAGAACTCAAAAACTACTTACATGCAGCGAGCACAAAATATGTTGGTAATACTCCTAAATTACAAGGATCCTTCATTAAAACGGTGAAACTACAATTAGACTGTGTTTGTGTCCTTTCACCTAGCCTAAGGTTTACGGTCTAGAACCAATATCATACGATGCCAGTGAGCAACTGAAAATTATCTAGCTATTTCTTGATTTATCGCCCATCATTACAGAAAACGGAACTCGCATCAATTTGAACGTAATAATGATTGAGTAATCAATAGATCTCAGAATTGTATGTTATTTCGTAATTTGACAATTTGTTTTCCAATATTCTTGCTCTCTTTTTTTTTCATAGTAATAACCATCTATTCTTGATAACAAAAAAAGCCACAAGTCATATTTTATTCCATTTATAATATAATGTAAAAACAGCATAATAGTCAAAAATACTAAATAATACCCTAGTAACACGTCTTACTGTACTAGTTTAAATGAAACGTAAAGCATTTTATCCGTGGTCTATTTAAAGAAGATAACTTCACGTTGGTACAGTTACAACATTACGAGATCTCTTCAGTGACAAAATTCTTTTGGGCTATGCTTAATATTTCACGCTTGAGTCAACTTAGAAAAAAAAGGCGGGGGGGGGGGGAGTTTACCCCAGACACATTTTTTACTTATTGTAAATATTTTGCTAAGAAATTTTATCATGTAACAATAACTTGAGGACTTCTTAAAAGGACAATCTTTGTTGTTAATAAATAGCGACTATTTGACGTCCACTGAGGGGAAGGTGTTAAGTGAATGATTCGTTGTTTGTTTGAATGGTGTTTAACGCCACCATATATCACGGCGTTCAATTTTTTATTTTATAAGGAAGCCCGGAGAAAACCTCGACCTCGAAAACTGGCAACCCTTGTCAACTTAGATTTTAGTCGAGCGCACACTACCGCATTGAGACTCGAACCCGCAATCTCAGTGTTGACAGACCACGTGATAAATAAAAGACTTACTACCTTAACCACTAGGCAACGGGTCCCCCTTTACACGGATTGTTAAAAAATACTTTAAAAAATCACAGAGAAAATAGTGAATATTAAATGAAAGTTTTGGCAAACATACCCGAAAACATTTCCAATCTCTCTTTATAAATTCTTGATGAGCATCATTGACTGGTTTATCATGCAGTTACTACATTTGTTGTAAAGTTGTATTTTAAAATTTTGCTTTATCTGTCAGTATACGTCTCATGTTCTTACTTAGCATCCTTCCTCACGAACTGTTTTTGATGTGACGTCATATTTTTAATATGTAAGGAACCTAGAAATCGGCTCAAAATGCTCTTAAGATATTTTTTGTATTTATCGTTATATGATTAAAATGATAAAAAAAAAACAATTTTCGAATATTGTCAGAAAACATAATGTTTACCTAGAAATAAACTTTAGTTAGAAGAAACCTAGAAATCGTATCAAAATGCTCTTTTAGATATTTTTGTATTTATGGTTATATGATAAAAACACTTTTCGTACATTAGCTGAAAATTTTTTTTTCAGAATCACGAAACTATATGTTTGTTTGTTTTGTTTGATGTCGTTTAACGCCAATTTCAGCAATTTTTCAGCTATATCATGGCGTCCAGTTTTTATTGGGGGAGGAAGCCGGAGTACCCGCAGAAAACCCCCGACCTGCGGTAGGAAAACTGGCAATCCTTGTCAATTAAGATTGGAGTCGAGTACACACGAAACTATAGAAAACAATAGAGAAATGCGAATCAGAGCTTCGTATTTAGGTATAAATACACTGACAAGTTATTAACTTTTTTATAGAAATACATTTGTATTTTTTTCGGCTAGTATACTTATAAAGTTAAATGGGATTGAGATAGGTTTCATAAAACATCTAAAATTTGAGGGCTTTCTCAAAGCATTCTAGAGTTTAATTTTTTACCAATCAGACTTCTGGAAAATTTGAATTTAAGAAAAATCTCAATTGGAGAAGTTTTATAAAACTGGGGCCTTGTAACCTTGTCATCATTCTAATGAACATCACTCTTCTGTTGGGGCATCGCTGATCAAGTGGTCTGACAAAACTGAGGTTGCGGGTTCCAGTCTCACTGCTGGAAGGGTGTACTCCACTCCAATCTTTATTGACAAGGATTGCTAGTTTTCCTACCGAAGGTCGGGGCTCTTTCTGGGTACTCCGACTTCGCAATAAAAACTGGAATCCATGATATAGCTGAGAAATTGCTGAAACTGGCGTTAAACATCATTCAAACAAACAAACAAACACTGTTCTGTTCACGACTGTATTGTCCAATGAGATATTTTTGCAACGTCATACTATCACTAGGTTTTTAATTACAGAAATCAACTAGATATGGTCACACACACAAAATAAAAAAATTCATTGTCGCATAGGCGGGATATTAAAATCTTGACTAATTAACGAGAATATTATAAAGAAATATTCAAATTTCGAACCTAAAACTAATGATCCGTTAAAATAAAACATCTAGAATTGATTTTTCGTGTGTGTGACCAGTATGGATCTTTTTATATTTCCTTTTAATAGATCTGTTTATGAAGTAGAAATCTTCCTTAACAAAACATTTTCTAAAATGTTATACTGAAACAATTAAAATCCCAGTTTTATATTTGTTTAAATTTGAAGTGATTTGTATTGATATTTCTAGAAGGTTTAGGTATTAACAAATGACCAACTTCTTTTATCACATCATTAGGTTTGTTTTAATTAGTAAGATATTATAAATAAATATAAATAAGAAAATAACAATTGTTGGAAAGCTGTCTCTAGAATTGCTTTAAAACACTCACGACAAACGGAGTGCAACGATTACATCAAAATTACTAACAGCTGCTTGTCGTCAAATTGCTTAGGTTCACGGTCAAGGTTTTTGCTTGTGAATGCATTAAAGACGTAAGTCTGTTCGGGTGACATGAACAGTAATCAAACGCTAAAAAACAGCCAACCAGAAGACACAATGACAAAGAAAGCATAACAACTTATACTTCACACTATACGTCGAAAATAACGTATACTCTAGTTATAATGGGAAACTCACATTATTCACAACTTATACGTTATTCTCGATTCTGCAATCGGTATTCCGATTTTCTAGACATATCACTGCTGGTGATTACTAAACTACGCAAACAACGGTTTATTGTACCTAAGTTAATGTGATCTCTTCTGAAATTCCATGGTAGTCACCATGACTTATGGTAAATCAATATCTCAAATAAGATAGGACATATTCGCTGTCATATATACTTTAATATTCCTGGGTCTGACTTTTTCCTAGAAATGACAATAAGTAAATCGACGGTACTGCATGTTAAACATTTGTTGCTTATATTTTCTTGAGACCTCATTTTTGAGTAAGGTTCTTTACATGCCTCTTTTTGTCCGCTCGTTAAACAGGTTCGTACATCACTGGTACTCTCGGCTTTTCCGGGTATTTGGGATTTGCTTTTTTTATCGTTACATCGCATAACTAGTAGAACCATCGATGCTATCCCCAGAGTAATATAACTAAACAAACAATTATCATCATCTAAAAAACAGCTTTAGATTTTTTTATCGTATTTTTACGCGGAGGTATAAATCTGGCAAAGAATTCACTATTCTTTAGACGTTAGAGAATGTACATGAATATACCGATTTGAATTTATAATGTTACAGGTATTTTAAAAGTTATTTCTTAGCAGCGTGATCCACGTCTTTACTGAAGCAATTCATTTTATTTATGTTTAGGCTATGAGCTGCAGTAAACAATAACATTTGAAAAAACCAGCTCAACTTTAATCTTTAAAAAAATATAATGAATTTTTAACGCTATTATTTACAATTTCTTTTCGTTAATTTTATTTGAATTTATGAAACAAGGAACTATTAAGTGTAGGGAGTGAAGAACTGTCAAAATATAATCTTTTCTTCAGATTCCACCGGAAGGATAAAGGTAACAGAAGTCAAGACAACAAAAATAATCAATGGAAAATTATACTAATTACATAGTGACATGGAAGCCTTCCAATAACTAATCGGAACAGTAATTCGGAATATGCCAAATTATCATGAATACTTTCACTTAAAATCTGGCTGGTAGGGATAAGGTTCCATTCGCCGTTTTACGATAGTCTAACAAATTCACATCCGTCTTGTAATACGATAGATTAACTACATCTCTAGGGAATCCACAACTAAACGCCGCATTATTGAGAATCGTAAGAAAAATATGTAACATCTATACCACATAATGTGGCTTAGATGGCAGATATTTTCCATCTGTGTGCTAGAGTCTCCTAAACTATCTAAACTTGATATTATAAAAGACAACATCAAAAGATAAAAATTCTTTCTTTGCAAGGAAACAAATTTAATGCAGTTTTAATAATTCTTAATTTAAGTGTAAGATAGTTACGACCCCTAAACAATTTAATTTATGAAATCTTGTTTCTACGGTTTATAAAACGTATTCAGATCAAAATGAACACAAAATAGTGATTGTGATGTACCATTGGTGTCTGGTAGATCACTGAATCAATGTAACATTAAAAGATTGATAAATCTTTGGACAGGTACAAAAACGATATTTTGATAATGAACAACCTTTAGATATACTTGCAGATTGCAAGTTACCACATAAATAATTAATCTTTTACTGATTTTAAATAAAAATTATGTGACAGTTATGATAATCATAGACTTTTCGGCTAAGAAAAGACGTATTGATTGATATTATGTGCCCATTATATTTATTATTAATATATCATCTGGACACCCTTTATTCTCTAAAAACATTTTTTATGCATTTACTATTATAAACATTGATAACTATATATGTAAAGGGCTGACCCTCAAATATTGATGTTTATTTTCCACTTTAATTTGTATCAAACTCAATTACAACAAAATTGGTGTTAATCTACAATACCTACGAGTTTTCAACTATCGATTCTGGATCCCAAAGTTTTCTGACACAAATATATGTTCAAGATTCCTATATAAACTTTTTGTCCAGGTCATTCTATATATACCTTAAATACCAATCAGCAAAATTACTATAAGTATATACAACATCTATATAAAAGATTGTTTTGTTTGTTTGTTTGAATGGTGGTTTAACGCCATTTTCAGCAATTTTTCAGCTATTTCATGGCGTCCGGTTTTTATTGGGGGAGGAAGCCGGAGTACCCGGAGAGAACCCCCGACCTGCGGTAGGAAAACTGGCAATCCTTGTCAATTAAGATTGGAGTCGAGTACACCCTGCCTGCAGTGAGAATCGAACGCGCAATCTCAGTGTTGACAGACCACGTGATCAATAGTAGACGAACTACCTTGACCACTCGGCCACCGAGGCCCCTTTATATGAAAGACACAGTACATATCTAATATTCTGAAGAATGGTTTATTAGGTAGTTAGTAATATGTATTATTATTTATTCACTATTTTGTCGGCACTGGCGTAGTCATATCAAGGCCGACTATGGCCGGTGAGAAAGTATGTTAAACTGCAATCTTATTCGACATGGACTGTTAGTTTTTCTTCTCTTAATGTGTGGCGGGTTCGCGGGAAGGAAAAATGAACACTATTATAGCTGAATATTTTTAAGCGATTATATCCAAATCAGTTAATGACGCGGCAAAAAGTTGATAGATTGATCACTAGCATACAGACCCTAACCACTCTGCTAAAAACTAGAAATCACGTTTAAAATACACTGTTCAAAACAGATGAAAGCAATTAGACAACTATTTCGTCATTTAAGGCCACCCTGAACTCCTAATCTACAACCGTGTTTCCATAGAATCTCAAACACAACCCTAAGGAATGGGTTTTTATTTTCTATTTTTAACAGGCAGAAGAGACGATAAGACATTAGAGCAGATGATTTGCTTACCCTTGTCTGAAGAAGCAACAATGCATACCCTGGTTCCACGCGGGTTAAAAAATACCGAGGCAAAATAAAAGAAAATAACCACTTACAACACTAAACGTTAGTGCCTATATAAAACAATAAAAATGTATTTTTATAGATGTTTGGCGGCAAGTGAACAATTACAAAAGATATCACGACGACAGAAAGAGACAAAGCATTATACTTTCTGGCATAAGTCTACTATTTGCTAAAACACCACATTCGGTGCGATTATTTGATATCGAAGGACAGTGTTTTCACCTATTCATTGGTTGCGTCATTTGCTTAAAGCTATGAAGATTTGAATTCAATTTCATCGTATGTAAACTAATGCACAAATGGTCTTATTCATAGGTTCTTGCTCAATAAGCAAACATTAGTCAAAAAGCTACAATTCAAAAATTCACATCAAGATACTAAAAATTTATGTTGAAGTGACAGCGTTGTGGTAATAGATAACATATGACTGATATCCACTAATCAAAAGTTTAAGTATATAATAACACACTTACATGCCGATTTACAAAATACAGTCGAACTTCGAGGCTCGAACTCGAAGCGTCCGACGAAAAGTGTTCGAGAAACCTAGGTTTGTGATTTCCGAAAATGATTCATGAGCGAACCGGAATTGATATCGATATATATATATTTAAATTAATTTCCTGTGACGTTGGTAATAAAATTGCATTTATTTTGTTGGATATATAGTGTTTTTACGTTTGTACTCATGTTTTTTTATAATACAAATGTTTACTATTATTTTTCTTGTTTAATTTTGCGCTCAATTATTGACAAGAAGATTACGTAATTGTGTCAATGA
The DNA here is from genome assembly GCA_944474755.1 of Limnoperna fortunei. NCBI lineage: Eukaryota > Metazoa > Mollusca > Bivalvia > Mytilida > Modiolidae > Limnoperna > Limnoperna fortunei. The sequence continues at coordinate 24,107,330 of OX104122.1, forward strand.
CCTCGATTCGGATTTTACAACAATTTATTAGCGTATATTGTAATTAATGAAAAGTTATTTCAACAATTTACCGACAAAGGCGTACATAAATACAGTTGATGACATTTAGGTTAATTATTAGGGATTATATCATTAAAAATTAAGTTTGGCATTTTACACGTACACACTTTTACGACTTGATAATCACCCAAGCCGTCAATATTTTAAGTTCGCAACAGCAAAACAAACGGACACAAATTACAAAATAATTTAACCGAGTGAAACCAACCCCATAAAAATCAGGAGTGATTCTAGCCGCTATGGAAGGATAAGCACTCCTGCTCTACGCATAGTACCCGTCTAGTCAGTCAGATTAGTCATGTCTGGTAATAGTTATCTTTTCTTAACAATTAATAGCAGCTAGGTATTCGCCACCGAACTGATCTCTGATCTGTCTGTCAGTTTTTCCCAAACTATTTATATATGTTAATCTACAAAACACAAGATCAAACGATTACTATACTACATGCCACACCCCCTTAATTATTTTTGGTTGTATGTTTTTATTCTTCCGTTTTTTCATAATAAGTTTTTTCTAAAGGGATATTGTGTTGATTAAAAAAGTTAGTATGCTTTCGTGACGTTTAATGGTATTCGGACAAATCACGAGCTTTTTCCTGCCTTAACTGCAGACGACATGACCAGAAGGATTTCGAATAGACAACAAAATTCAATTCCGTTCTAATTTAGGTAAAATTTTACTATGAAAAATGGCCCTATAAAAATGAAATAACTGCTATATTTTAAACGCGGAATATTTCTAGAAAATAATTGTTGATTTCAAAAAGTGTCCTTCTTGATCTACAAAAGGAGCATAAGCTAAACCATACACAGTTTCAGCAGTTTTCATTAGTCATGCAAAAAACTCACCAAAATACGTTCACGTGTGGTATAATCAATTTTACAATATTTTCGTCAATTAAATACAGTTCATGTAATTTCAATAAATTTAAGAGAAAAAAATTATTTAGTCAAACTTTTCGATTAACCGAGCAAAATGACCAATAAATGATGGTTGTGATTTATTTACCCGTTAGAACAGTACATTCTTTAAAAGACTTAAAAACAATGGGATATGTAGAATACATTTTTGTTGGCTTACTTTATACTTGTAGATTGCAGGTAGGGAATATACAATTAATAGTTTCAATGATCTTAAATAAAAAAAATTAAATTAAATATAATCATAATCTTTTTGGCATTGAACTGACATCCGAATTAAATACAGACATTTGATATATCTCTCAGACACCATTTATTCCTCAAAACCTTTAACATAGATTTAACTTTTTAAACTTTTATAATTATGTCTATAATGAATTGAGTTTTAAATATTGAAAACTATATTAATCCTTAAGTACACCTGTACGCAATTAAAAATTTAAATTAGTTTAAGTTTACTCGTTTCTGGATACACAGTAAAGTTTTAGAACTGTTTTAATCCTCAAGTACATTTGTACCCAATAAAAATATAAATAGGTTGAACTTTACTTGTTTCTCAAAACATAATTTAGTTTTGGAATACACTGTCCAATATTTCACATGAATGCTTTGTCATGCCACACCTGAAATACCAATAAGCAAATAACTGAAAGTATTATATTTACATATAAGATACAATACACATCTATTCTTCGGCCTCGGCAGCAAGGTTAATTTCGTGGTCGTTTCAAAACTGTGCTGTAATTGTAGGCCTGACTTCAGAATGTTTGACGCACACAATTAAAGATTCAAAGACGTTTATTTTATAAATGGTATTAAAATTTAATAAATTTATTCACAATATTAAAACGCATGTCTCTTGGTTTTCTTAAATGTCTGTATAACAAAATGTGATTTAATGCAAACTTTTACCGTACATGTCCAACAATGCACTTATCACAGGAAGACATTTGGGGATGATCAGACGCCATTGGAATACGTGCCCATAATCTTTAAAACCAAAGTGAAAGTTCAGCTTTACTTGTTTGGGACTTAAACCGCTCTACATTCAGTCGTCTTTGAACTTCTTACTATAAATACTCAATACCGTTAATATCTGAATTTTAAGTTGGCCAATCTATAGCACAAACACTATTCTGTTGTAAAAGAACCATAACTGGTGTTGCTGTTTGAACACGTGCGTTATCATGCGGGAATGTCTTGTTGTGACGACTTTATGATATCGGGTCTAGACTTGGTCGATGTTTTGGAAAGCTATTACACTATTGGCTCTTACTGTGCCAGGGTTATGAAAGTGTTACCTCGTACCATGATGCTTAAACAACTCAAAGGGTCCCCACCTGTCTACAAACGTTCTCCGCTCTTGTCTTGTCTTTTGATTGGAGACAGTCTGTCTTTTACAATTAATGTATTCTGCCATTCCGGATTTTTTTATCCAAGCTCCACGTGACTAGTATCACTCTTCTTTGGAATCATAAGATTTGGCGACAAAACACACAAATAAAATGGCTGCCGCCAGGTTTGCTTTGCGCAGGACAAAACTTTAGTTGATTGAATTTAATTGCAGGGATGAAGTCATTATATAGTCAGTTACAAAGGGATAAGAAAATATATGGAGTGGATGAAAAAATTGTCGTATGAATTTAGGTATCCCCCGTACGTTCTGTATAACTGAAGGTATATAACTCAACGCGCTAATTTACGTAATGCTTATTCTTATTAAATCTGACATTAATAGCGAGTACAATGAGCTTAGTCTTTTTGAGATCTTAAATAAGGGATCATAAAAGGAGAGTGGAGACTTAGTACTTACGTTAGCACTTACGGTCCGCGGTCCCAGAACGGTTTCAGAATATGGAGATGTCCCTGCTTTTATATATGTATAAGTTAGATAAACTATAGCTTTGATTCAAGATTTGGCAATATCTTCAAGAGTTATAGCATTCATCTGATTTATTACAGTGAGTGTTAGCAGTACCCAGAAAAAAGAGTTGTTAATGTAAATGGGAAAAGATTGTTCAATAAAATTGAGTGAAAGATATAATTGTTACTTAACGTCCAGCAGCACGGAATTGAGTTATATTTAGATGGAGACAAAGTTCAAAGCAATAAAGTTATTGGGATAACAGTGTGGCTAATAGACAAGTTTAGTTTCCCCAAAAGTATGGATTGGTGTGTAGAAACAGAGGTATTTTTCCATAATCTTAGTAGACATGATGTTCCTACTATATTTTAAAACTGGTTCTTTATCTTGCGATGATAATGGCAGTTAAAAAACATACCGATTTGTAGTCCGCCTCGACTCTTTACATTTATAACGAAGCAATGCACAAAGACAAAATCGCTATCTACCATCCAGGAACGTTGTAGAAAGCTCTGCGGGTCGAGTCATTGGTACCGTATAAAAACCTTAGTTGCTAATCCAGTGCAACTGGCATATTTTAAAAATCGTGCAAGTTAGTGCACAAACTCATAGACTGAACGGCTGTACGGTATATTACACTAACTATATAATTATCCACATTTTAAAGTAAGTTACCAGTTTTATATATGAAATAATATTAAATGGGATAGGATAGAAACAGATTTTGAGAAAGAATTTTTTGACTTTGTTCAGCTTGGCTTTATTTATTCTCGGTTAATGTTGAAAATACCCCTCAACTTAATAAATATCATTTGAAATGTATGTCTACGACATTTCTTTCAAATTCTACCCTTTATCTTGGCCATTCTGCGAATAACATAAAGAAATCGGTGTTTTAGTTTTTCTCATGAATGACGGGGTATAAAAACGCAAAATGGATAAATAGGTGTATAAAAAATCATTCAGAGATGCTTTGATAATAAATTAAATAAAAAATTACAAAAAACATGTTACAATTATAAATATGTACGAATAGGTATACGTCATTTCCGGTTATTTGCAACCCTTTCTGTTCTGTTTGTCACTATACTTAACATATTTGCTTTACAGAGCATTTCGTCTTATTATTATTGCTATTATATAGTTAACGTAATTAGTGTTGTAGGGTTTTCACTAAGATCAACAAACAATCAAAATACTAAGACGAGCCAAACACCAGCACCTGTAACTTAAGCAAGCTTTGCCAAAAAATATTAGCTTTAGAAATAGTTACTTTTTGTAAATTGTTAAGGTATGCTACGACGAAGGAAAAAACTTTTTGTATTTACGTCTTCGTATATTTAATTTATTTATAGCTTTCCTTTTAAAGGTTATAATTGTACACTATATATTAAAAACTATTTATCCAACTAAAAGAATTTTACACAAAGAGAGTAGATAAGTGCCTTTGAAATGTTGAATAATATTGTACGGATACTTATCGAAAATGACTGATTGGCAAAGTCATTTACTTTTTTTGATATTGAACAATTGAATTGAAGTATTTTGAACTCAAGGTGTTCTAGGTCTACAATTAATATATGTCTTTAATTATTTTAAGTGTTACAGCTTCAGTTCAAAAATATTTTAAATACAATTTAAAACACGATACATAGGTGTTATAAATTAGACAAACAAAACATCAAGGATTGACAAAATAAAAATAGAACATCGCCAGAGTTTTGATAATGTAGTGCCAGTTACATTTACAACATTTAAATTTCAACAAAATTTACAAATTTAACCATGATTGGGAATGCCACGCTTTCTGGGCAATAAAATTTAGATATCGTTGTGTATAGACGCATTTTAGCGCATCTAAAAATGTTCTATTTAGCTAAAATACTGTTTTAAATCAATCAATTCATTCAATCAGACGAAATGGTTAACTTACTGATTTTCCAAGTACGAGCCTTCGTCAAACTTGTTATATTTATTTTGTTCGTGGAGTATTTTTGTGAGAACATATCTATATATCGGTGTAATATTATATGAACATTAGAAACAAATATACAAATACCAACATGTTGTGTGTGAGACTATACTTGGTCCCCCCACCTTGTGGTAATTGCACATTTAAATTGTTAATCAGCCAATTTGGTTTCTAAAGGGACTTTGCGTTGTTTACAAAAGTACATCCGATTTCAAGACGTTAAATGGTATTCGGATAAACAGGCACACTTTTCACCGAACAGACGACAATCGCCTGCTCCAAGGTTACACTTCCGTAATACATGTTGCAATTTCTAGCTAACTTATTTGGTATGTTTTTGAAGTCTAAAGACAAATAGCAATCGACCGAACAACAGGAGCCGAATTTCAAGAAATGATAAAAAAAATCTGTACTCAGACAACAAAACGAAAGCCAAATCACAAAACATTAATTAGTCACCTGACCCCAATAAAAACCACGAGTGCACACTTTCGTAATATAGTTATTTATCCGTATCTGTTCAATCTACATGTACTTGTATCCATGTCCTGAGGTAGTCTATTCGTATAATTTGGTATTAATCAGTCATATCAAATGTCAACACAAAAGTTGAAAGAAATATGATCACTAGTACCCTAGAAAACTGCAGCTTAAAAGGTATCCGGACCTCAATGGCTAACGTGATCCTAGATGGTGTCCCGGATGTCCATTTATTTTTAACAGAGAAGACCTTGGTAGTGTTCGGCATCAAAAACTACTTTGGCTACATTTTTATACTCAAAAGAACTAAAGAAAAATATATTATTTAATTTGAATCATTATTTATCAATTCATTGATTTAATAAAGCCGTATTTTTTGTTCGAAAAATAAAATTAAACGATAATTTTAATTATTCGTCGGATACCTTGATCAAGCGCGCGGAATGAAATTAATCTAAATGCGTTTCTGCGAGAGTGATCATGTTTTAAACACTCTAGATGTTTGAATATTTAAAAAGTCGATAAAATTTAGAGGTACTTTTTAGAATGTTTTTACGCGTAAATGTTTGCTAGCTATGCTGTTCAGGATAACAATGTGGTGGGTGTCACTTCCAAGGAGTGAAATAATCGAATTTATTTCAAATGTGAATTACCTAATTCATTTCACTGGGATACATGCATCATAGTATTTTATCGCTGTAACTGTAATGATCTAACAAATTTAATTTTAGTGGCACAAATTGCAATGAACCCAATCACACAATAACAAAAAAACAACAGAAAATGAATTACCTAAACCCAATTAAAACAGGTGAACTCGAGAGCTCTGGACGATTCAACAGTGATACCAGTTATCTATTGGGCGACACCTTGGAACAGAAAAGATCTAGGTAAAACAAATGAACAGGCCTATTTTACATCATTAAACAAATGATCAATAAAAGTGTAAATTAGCACGCATAAGTGCACATTTTGTTTTAATAATTGCATCACTTACATTGCTTGCAAAACACACAAAATATATCTTTAAAGCCTTCGCCAATCTTTTTGTTTACAATGCCGTATATTACAGGATTCATACAGCTATTGGAGTAACCAATGAGCAACGTCCAAAGATGAAACTTATTTGAAACTGTGTCCGGACTATAAATATTAAGTAACATGCTTATACAAAACGGGAACCATGAAATAAAGAAACAGATAACACAAATGGCCAAAGCTAAAGCGAGGCGAATGTCTTCTACTTTTACGTGGGTCTTGTAAGCCAGCCGTTTCTTATTATGAATACTTCCGGTGTTAAAATCTGACATTTCATCTCTAATATCGTCTAGCTTGGAATTCGGATGTTCATTCTTTTCAATTTCGTTCTTCTCATCATTTTTACTTTGGGCCTCTATATCACTTAATGTTATGGTTGTAGTGAGATTTGGTTCGACCTTCTTGTTAACAACGCGAGTGATTCTGATTTTGCTGGCTCGATAAGTAATGTAAATCATGATATTACATATGATCATTACTGTAAGAGGTATTCCAAAACATACTCCTATCATGAAAAATGCATATGATGGCGATTTGGACCATACACAAAAACAAAAGTACTGCTCCTCAATGTAGCCATACTCAGCCCATCCGTACAAAGGCGGTGTTGAAATGAATATCGATACAATAATGCAAGCTGAAAATGTAAAAGAATATTTATTTTTAAAAAAAGACAGAAAATAAAAAATAACAGAAAATATTATAAATATAGCATCAAATACAGGAATACTTCTCATCTATACTCAAAGCAGGCTTGTTAATGTATAATGAACATATATTTCGATTTCTTAGTGTAATGTTCAAGAATAACAGGTACATATTCTTGTGAAAAACTGTGTAATCTTCAATGATTGATAGAGATTTGTACGTTGTGGAAGTGAGCGCAGCCGAACAAGCGAATAAACAAAAGCAATTCTTACGAAAACACGATCAAAGGAGCATCGAAAAAGCCCATTAAAGTGCCTACTTCTTCTTTAAATGGTTGATAAATTTGATGTTTGCTTTACGTCCAGCAAGCAGTATTTTGTTATATTCAGGACGAGACCAAGTTAACAAGCAATAAATCAACCGAGAAAAGGGGTGTAATGAGACATAGGGAACAAAATTTTGACTGCCACTGGAAACGCATGAAGTATTTGGTAGTGGCATAGAATTTAGCCTTTTGTAGCGGCTGCAATGAACCTGTTCTTTTCGAAATCTACAAATGAAATCTTAATCTCAGTATTTCTTCTTTAAACTCATTTCTCATCGAGATATCTTATAGAATCTATTTTTGTTTTATATCCGGTATCCAATGAGAACGTTGTTATGTTACTATAGCAAAATTCTTGTTTTAGCCGTTTTGATTTGACGACACAATAGGTTAAGATGAGAGCGTGTGAACTCGTAACTAGGTCATCTCAACTTGAAGTAAACCATTTACGGAAAAAGATGTATGTCAAGTAGATAACAATTAAGACAGCTACTTAATTGTTTACGTGTAGTGATTTTTCAACAAAGTTTTCAATTGTGTGTATATTTACATGCTTCGATGTCTATGATAATAACATCGACAACGTCTGCAAACTTTGAAAAATGTAGAACAAACACTACAAATGATCTTAGTAGAAGACAAACCAGACAAATGAAATCAGCAATAAGACTGGGTGAATTCAGGTCAAATGTCTTTAAAATGTTGGGCACTGACACCTCCCATAAAAACATTAATAGCCAGTGAAACAGACAGACTCGTTTGGGTAAAATGACCATAACATCCATAAAGTTTGCTTTCTTAAACAAATTTACAAATTGTGTCAATAGTATTGGACCACAGGGTATGCTTTACAAATGTAGTCGTAGAGACAGGTGTTGAATAAATTTTTATATTTAGTGAGAAATATTTTAGTTTGATGCAGGACACTACTACAGCCAAATTCTAGTAGTCATGAAATAAAATATCTCTATTAAAACCAAATGTTTATCAGAGTTTATTCTGCAGTCAGTTACATTTATTGTAGAATTAAGGCAGCGAACTGTCTTCTGTATTGTCTATATGAATCTAACATGATTCATATAGACAATACAGAAGACAGTTGAAAAAAATCTATAAAAAAGCTATACAATGTCTCTTGATGGCGACAAATTTTAATATTCGATAGGCATAACATAAAGTTTGCACAGGACCATCCAATTAATATTGTTAATGAGTTTGGCTTCTATTGGTTTAACGGTTAAAAAGTAGACCCTTATAAAACAGATGGTTTCTATGTTAAATTAAGACTTGCTGAGGCAACAACTATGGAATTCTGATTATTAAACACTTTTTACCTGACCTTTCAATAACCATGCATTTACAACATTGCTATAATAGTAATTAGATCTGCAATTTCTGAGAACAAGGCATTTGAACATTTCCACTTAGGGTCAATGTTAAAATTAGCCATGCAGTGGCCGGCATTTACAACGACAAACGCAAGTGTTGATCATAGCTAAAAAAATATCATCTTACAAATGTTATGGATCGGCTTTTAGGTACTCAATAGATATATTATTTTGAATATTTTCTACCAAATAATTTATTACATGTAAAATGTCATGACAAGGTAAAAATAACTACTATGACAAGCGCGCGTTTCATCTTAACAAGAATTATCAGTGGCGCTCAAACCCGAAACTATTTAAAATCCAAATAGTTATGATCTTGTAAATTGAAATCACACCCCGTGCGCTCAGCTCTTTGCTTCCATTGTTTATTATTTCATATTGTTTCTTTGAATTAAAGAAAATTTTCTTTATGGTAACATGTCCATATTAATTCTTTGTTGTTTATATGTCAGAAATCGTCCTTGTCTTATACTATAAGAATGGTATATTGCAAGTGAGTCATTTTTGTTTCCAAAGGGACCTTGTTCTGTTTAAAAACGTTCGCGTGTTCTCAAGACATTCAATTGTATTCAGACAAACCGCAAGACGTTTCCTTCCTTGCAGTCGACACTACCAGAAGGATTTCGAACAAACAACAATCGACTGCTTTAAAGTTACATTTTCATTTAAAACAGTCTAAATATAATATGGAAAATAGCTCTATCAAAAATAGAAAAACAGCCACATTTAAAAATACTGATAAGCTGGAAAATCATTTTTGAAAAAGGACATTTTTGGAGCTACGTAAGAAGCATAAGACAGACCAAACTCGTGAAGCAATTTTTATATCAAACAAACCTACACGGTGACTTTTTGTATGGAGCTTTGATAAATAAAATTACAAATGCTTATACTCCAAAGCCATCGAATCTGTACGAATAGGAAATCTGTGAATCATTTTCGAAATTTTAGGGCAATAAATTAAGACAATGACTAAATCACTAAAAGAATCAATTATATTTTTGTCCTCATTGGTGTGACTATGTAGCTGGTAATAACCTCGGGAACTAACAGTTTACCAGCAGAAGCAGCGAAAAATGTCATAACAGATACCAAGTTAATACAATCTACTACGCGTCACTACTAATAACGACTTAAGAATCATTGGCGATCAAACTCAAAAACTATTTTAAATAAAACTAACTGTGATGTTATTATAGCTTTTATAATCGACATTACAAACGTTATACCAAAAACCAACTAATGCTTTCTGCACATTCGAATAAAAAAAGCCTTAGAATGTTAATCATTTGATAGACTTACACTTTATACTTAAAAGATGTTTAACATAAATAAATGTACTAAGTAACCAAAGGTTAATCAGCTTTACCAAAGGTCAAAAAATATAACTTGGGTAAATCCTGTGAGTTTTTAGGTAACTTCGTGGTTTTTTGGAAAAAGTGGTGATATTTTTTCAACTCTTCACAAAGTTCTGGTGGATTTAAATTCAATCAAAAGTTCAACCATTATCAGTTGAGCATATTTGGCAAATCTACGTGTTCACTTCCTATATCATTTTTATTTATGCTAATTTATACATAATATATAAGTATTAGGTTAACTGGCTTCTTCACTGAAAGCCTGGTCGCGGACCGTAGTGGATAAGATGATTAGAGATTGCCATACCTCCTCACGATAAAGATCCTTTTGTAGATTTCGTAAAAGGCTCACTGTACCTGCTACAAAAGGGTAAATTTTCTGCTCCCCTCTCCCTATTGAATTCTTCATACTTTTCCAGAAGCAGTCAAAATTTGATCCCGATGTTCCATCTCACCATTTTTCCGTTGATTTATTGTTTGTTAACTTGTTCTTGTCCTGCATATAGATGAAATACCGCTGGACGTAAAGCAAACATCCAATCAACCAATTGATGTCACACGATAAGTAAGATAATGAAAGTTTCAAAATCCTATTGATCTATAATGTACATATATTCAGAAATATTAGTGTCATTTTAAAGATAGATGTTTTTCAGTGAATACAAGTTTAAGAGGATGTTTTTACATTGTTTTCAAGAATTGATTTTTTAAAAATAAAGTTTTTAACTGTATGTATATTTACATGTGTTGATGTCAAAAGCTTCTGCAAACATAAAAATAGGAACAAACACTAAAAACAAATGTTCTTTAGTGCAAGACAAAACACGATGAATAAAATCAGTAATATAGCAGACTAGGTCAATTTCAGGTAAAAAACTTTAAAAGGAATGTGTATTTAAACCTTCCGTAATGACGTGAATAATTTTAGGTACAGATACACTAGTGTAGGTCAAATGTCTACACAATTCTTTTGCACAGAAAACTAAGTTAACGATTGACTTTTATGTTAATCGTACTGGACCAAAGATGCAGTCGTAGTGACAGGTCTACATTGAAATCTTATGTTTAAGTGAGAAATATTCAAGTTGTGTCACGAGCAAAACAACAGCTGAAAAAGATGAATCAGTTTATTGTATAAAGCGAGTCAATGAGACAGTAATCATTATGGCAGAAGATATAATCGTGCAACCGGCCATTCCACTTACAAGAAATTCATTACAAAGGTTTCTCTAAACTGTTAAGATCGTGCACTTATCTAACACGATATGTATATAATAAAATGTCGTCAAAGATACCAAGGTTAACAAACATTTTTTCTTCGCCAGACGCGCGTTTCGTCTAATCAAGACTCATCAGTGGCGCACCCCTAAATATTTATAAAAGCAAACTTATTGCGCCAGAGTTTATTAAAATTAATTGTATGATTTTCTAACGTTCAAACGCAGTTTAGGACAAAAAAAAACCAAGTTAAGTGGGTTCAGGACACATACAATGAAATGAAATGTCATTTAGTTTTATTTAAAATCACCATTTAGTTAGATTTTGTTTAAAAAGTTATTATTAAAAATAAAACATAGGGGTTTTAGACCTTTTTTTCGAGAGGTTGAGGACTGACATTTAAGGTATCCGACCCATAATTGACGTCACCGTTTAATTTTATTTTTAGACCAAGAAATGCAAATTTATTTACTCAATATATTACTAATTAATGATACAAAGTAAATATATTGTTTTACTTTGAGTCAATGTTAACAGTTTTGAGAAAAAAATTTAGTTGTTCAAATATAGTTCCGATGTTTGCCGAACATTACCGAGATCTGCTCCATTGAAATAAAATGGACATCCGGGACACCAAATATGATCACGTGGTCAATTGTGGTCCGGATACCTTAAATTTTTTAAAAACTATTCAGAGAATAGAATAGAACGTACTAAAATAATAGATTAAAAAGTTCTGTCCATTGAAAATTATTGATTTTTTGTTATGTCAAGCAGTTGGGTGAAATTGAGTAATGAAAAATAGGGATCTTTGGGTAAATGTTTGGTCCGATAGGAAATAACTTGTCAAAAAGACTAAAAATTGGCATTTTTTATCAAAATCACCTCCCTTGTAAACAAATTTCATTTTAATTATTTTTGCCTACATCTAACTCTTTATGCAAAAACTTCTATTAATAAATTGAAGAAATAGTATAGGTATACGACTCTTATTATTATTTTTAATTTTATAGAAATCGAGTTAATATAATTTTACAATAAACGTGATTTCTATTTTGATAAAAGAAAAGCAGATGGTGTCCGCATCCCTGAACAAGCAAGTAATCTATTCGGGAAATAAATTGATTCACTGAATGATTGCTTAACGATAATAAAATATTGAGTGCCACTAAAAAGATATTGAGTAGTAGGTAAGGCGGAGTATTTTGTCTGTTGTAGCGGATATAATTAGCCTACTACCGTCATTAAATGTATAAAACGCGTATTTATCGTGAAAGAATGCACAATTGGTAAGAAAATGTTGACTGCCACTTACAAAGTATAGAGTTTAAAGTAGGAACGGAAATTTAGCCCTTATTTTTGTCTTATGCGATTACTCTTTTTTAAATCCGAAATGGGTCTTTACCAAGAAGTGCTTTCAGTATTAAAACCTGATAATACCTATCACGCCTGAACGAAAGGGCAACCTCTATCTACCACGGTCTAGATTGGTCGAACCAAGGGAATCAAACAGGTAGTTAGGAAAAACAACCACGTGTTGTTGTGATGCTAAACGGATAAAAATTGTATTTTTCCAAAACAAATGAGGAAAGATAAACATCTACTTGTATTTGCAGAGTAACAGTCGTTTTTTCCCACGTCTTGTTAAAGTCTGCATTTTATTCTTTTAAATTAAAATAAACAGATATTCACAAAAACAGTTATTTGGTATATATAATCCGCTCCCTCAAATACCAAACGCAACCAAACGAAAACAAAACCGTACATCACGAGGCAGGTGACCCGAAAAGGCAAAGACTTCTTGTTTAACATGTGGCATCGGTCATGTTAAATCACCACAGCTTTTGAACGAATAATACAACTGCATAAATCGGTGAAGCTTGACAAAATATATGGGTAAGAGTTATATTATTAGTGACCTATGTGTAAAGTTGTCTTGCCGTTCAATAAATTTTAATAAAAAACTGTCAGATTCCATGTCAGTTTATTTACAATTACATTTTCTTTAAAATATCTCAAAAGGCAAATTTAAAATGATATTAGCATATTAATTTAAATATTTATTCAGGAGCCATACTGTAATGGTTCCCAGTGATAGACCCACAGAGCTGCCCTGCGCGTCCCCAGGTGGCGGATAAGGGATGCCCTCGCGTTAGGGGGTTGTCAGGTTATAATACGGAAAGCCTCATCACAGTAGTAACGTCTTTCGAGAGTGCCACGCTCATTGCACGATTAAGATCCTTAAGAGTAGGCTCGATGTAGCCGCTAAGAAAGTCTAAATTTTTCGCCCCTACCCACTTTTTCAGTGGAAGTCCACATTTTGTCCTCTGGTCCATCTTTTTCGAATTATTTATTTTTTGTTAACTTATTATCGTCCAGAATAAAGGTAAAATACTGCTGACAACATTGCCAGAAGTTGCAGTCTTAAAGCAGTAGTTTTTTGTTGTATGCTACACGATACATACCTGCTATCATTAATGCTGATTTTTCTGCCGTATATATAACGGAAATGCTGAAAGGTTTACAGACACTGACATATCTATTTATACTAATGTTACATAACGAAAGAACGCTGTGGACTAACGTAAACATGTTAAAAAATCCGAAAACTTGGCATGCTTGTGAAGACAGCGGCCATTGACCCAAAATGGTAGCCATCAGTGAGGTCGGCATATTTAGAATAGATACAAGCCAGCCAGTAGTTGTCACTGACAATACAAACATATTAGCGATGTTTCGATGTTTCTTTGTCCTGCAAATGATAATCCACATACACGCATTGCAGACATTTGCAAATATACAAACGAAAATAAGAAATATTTCTTCAAAGATGAGTTGACTTATATTCATATTATTATTGTCAATTATTGATTCGTTCATTTTACGAAAAGATGTATTCACCGAAGATGTTAGTTTCTAATCAGTCTCGTCTCCTTCTAATAATATATATAATTCCAATTATGTGACATGCAGTATCGGCATCATAGCATTCTGGTAAAATATTTTTGTCCTATGCCTGTTAATGAATCTTTTCTAAAACATGTAGTCGTTCTGTGATTGTTATTCTATTCCAGAAGTAAATTCATATGTAAATTATTTACTAATTCATAGCCAATACCTACGCAGCTTAAAATTTGATTATTTCTTTAATGTAAAATATATGTCAAAAGTTTGTCGAAACTATGGCCAAGTTGATAGCCAATATGTACAGAGCTTGAAGTAGCTTTATATTTTTTCATTATAAAATGCAAAGCCTATTGTTCCTTCAGTTTGTGCATAATACAATGTAATCTCAGTTCAGGAAGCCAATTGATTGTATACTAACACATGTTTTCAACAGTTGAGGGTACTGCAAACAAAATACACAAATGAAACTACAAACTAAACTATACGTAGAGCCTGATGATGTTAACTCACCATTTGTCAACTTCCGGTTCATAGATAGCAATATCCTATTATGTCTGGCGTAAGTTGTTTACATTACACAACTCGTCATTTCTGCTAGATCATGCAATCGATATTCCAGTTTTCTAGACCAGAAGTCTCTGTTGACAAGTAAGCTCTTCAAGCAAAGATTTGTTGAACGTTGGTTGACGTCATTCTTTCAGACGTTCTATAGCAGTCACACCACATTATAAAGAAAAATTTCCAAATTAGATAGATATTTGTCTTAGCCATATGCATGCTTTCCTATTCCTGAATATGACGTTAAATAACCAGAATTTGTGTTAATGAGAGGCAGGCACTGCGTGCACGTGTGTACCAGCTGTGTCCACACATGCTATTATTTGGCTTAGGATATTTTTGTTTTTTTTCTTTGTGTCATCTGTTTTGGACTAGGTCCTGATTTCGTCTCTGTCATGCGGTTTTCGATTCTAAATTTTTTTTGTGCCTTTTTTTCTTTTCTACACAAAATTTTTAGTAGGATTTATGCGCATAATATTGTCAAGATAGACCACATGTATCCTCGATAATCAGTTACTGGTACTGTGAAACAACACAATTGCATCTACTTTATAATAACCGATTCTACTATTAAAGGTGATCTTTTCAAACTTTAAATGAACGTATCAGACACACCTCACTGATTATCTTTACGCCTCGTTTGTCATTCTTATTAATCTTGATCTCATTACCCACATGAGTAGACGTTTCTTGATGTTATTGTAGATATGTTTATCTGAAAAAATTGTATCATATTAAACCTTATGGTTATTTTCAAAATTTTAGTTTGTAAACTTCTTGTTTTAAACTGTAAACATTTCAGATTTGTTGTTATCGAGTGACACCTGTAAGTAGATATCTTTACATAATGCAAAATTAATTTATTGTGTGCATTAAAAAGTTTTTTATAATCATTTAAGGCATTGCTATGGCTAGAACTAAGTCTAAGAATTGTTCATATGTAAATATACAATCAAATTCTGCCTCTAGATGGCAGTCAGATAACTGTTACTACTGTATTAACTATTTAACGTTTATGGCCGAATCCCTGAAGTAAAGAAAGTGTTTCAGTCCAACGAAAAGTTTCGCGGTTGCAAAAATATGGATCTATTAAAGAAATCGATGTCATAATCTTAAAGATGAAATGTCCGTGAGTACGTAGAACACCTATAATCATGTTGTCAGTGCAAATTTCCAAAAGCGAACTCAACACCAAAGGTGGGGGGGGGGGGGGGGGGTTGGAATTGTGTACTTGAGCGTTAGACTCCTGCGCTCACTTCGTTTGTGACACTACTTTTTTCCGTTTTCTGTCCGTATCTCGCCGCAAATGATATGGGGTCAAATTCTTGTGATCAACGAGAACCGAGGTGAATCGTAAAGAGACATAGTACAGTTGACATATATAGACGGCCCTTTCTTAAGAGGGGGTTGTTGTCAGATTATAATACGGGAGGGAGGACCACAGTAGCTACATATTTAGAGAATGCCTCACTCTTCGCACAATGAAGAGCCGATTTGCAGACGTCGAAATCGAGTAGGCGTACTACAATCGCTACTATTAAACAACTTTAATAAAATTCGCCCTACTTATTTACTTTGTAGTATTTGCACGTGGCGGTGTTGCTTTTAGCATTGTTTATTAACGATTAACTAGTTCTAATGTCAACTGTCTCTTCATTCATATTTTCTTGAGTTCACGCTGCGGTAGTCTGGTTAATTGTGTGTTGAAACAGTACCTACGTAATATAATTTTTCAGTTCCTAGGATTTTATTTAACCGTATATTTGCTTATGAATTACAAATATATTTGAGGACTTTGTAATATTTACTACGAATCAGACAGATACCTACAAATATATTGTCACATTTATTTACATTACTGGCCTAGCTATTTCAGGTAGTTAAGATATAAATGGTTCAAACCGACAACCCATTTGTGAACTATTGACACCCAATTAGCTTATATTTGAGCTTCGACAACCTCCTTTTTCCAGAATTGATGTTACTTAGAAAATATTTAAAAAATTTATTCGCCTTTTAACGTTTTTATTGCATCTTCAACAGCTATGCTTATAGTTCGAAATTATTGTGGCAACAACAAGTTGACAGACGATTCACCTTCGTTGTATATTGTCACCAGATGGCGGTAATAGCGACGACGACAGCTAGTAACTAAAATTTATTAAACAAAAAAAAAAAAAAAAAAACTGAATGCTATTATCAGTTGTGTTGTTACGCAGACATTAGTGTTCAATGATACAATTTTTTAAAAGTCGATTATAGCTAGTGGGACTTAAGTAACACTCCGTGTATTATATGTATGTCAAGTTCAATTCACAAGAAATATATAACATCTTGCAATATGTGATTTATTGCCGACAGCGGTACTTGGATTCTTGATTCAAATACATTACATTACATTAGTCCTCTTCGCGCTGGCTTGCGCATAAGGCTTCCACCAGAGACCTCCAGTATGCTCTATCTTGAGCCCATGTCTTTAGCTGTCCCCAAGTCCATTCTTGTTCTTTCATTTCTCTCTCTATTGATCTTCTCCATGTTTCTTTTGGGCGTCCTCTTTTCCTCTTGCCTGCTGGTGTCCATCTCAGTGCAACATGTGGTATAGATGTTGGCTCCATTCTTAGAACATGGCCTATCCAGCGCCACCTTCTTTTCATAATTTCTTCTGATACTGGTGTTGTATTGGTTCTGTTGTAAAGTTCTCTGTTAGATATTTTTTTTGGCCAGAAAACTTTCAAGATTCTTCTCAAACATCTTCGCTGGAAAACATCCAGTTTACTGCAGATGGTTTTTGTTACTTTCCAGGATTCAGAACCATACAGAAGAACTGATATTACATTGCTTTTGAAGATCTTTATTTTAGTATGTAATTTGATATGTGAGGAGTTCCAGATTTTTTTCAGGCTTGCAAAGGCTCCTCTGGTTTTTGACAGGCGGTGATGGACATCAACCTCTGAATTGCCATCTTTGGTTATCTTGCTTCCCAAATATATAAAGTCATCTACATCCTCAACTGTCTTGTTGTCTATTGAAATAGGATCTAATTTTTCAGTGTTCATTCTCATGACTTTTGTTTTTTCTGTGTTGATGTAGAGCCCAAGTTGTTTTCCTGTTTCTTCCATTATGTTAGTTTTAGTTTGATTCAAATAACACAATATTAAACACCTTTGATACATTTTATTCCGCATTCTTACGTTTTAATAAATTAAAAATTGGTGTAATAATATTCATAGTAAGATGAAAACAAACAAATACAATTTATTACATAGATATCATAATCGCCTATAAAATTCCGTCTCTATTGAACTACCCGACAGAAATGTGTCATTACGATGTATCAACCTATGATGCTAAGATAAACTAGACAGAGATTGTTTTGTTGTTAACTTCAATAACCCCACGTATATACAACATACGTGTTTCTTTACATTGTTTCTGTTTGTTTGTTTGTTCGAATGGTGTTTAACACCACGTTCAGCATTTTTTCAGCTATTTCATGGCGTCCAGTTTTTATTTGGGGGGGGGGGGGGGGGGCGGGGGGCGGAGCCAGAGTATGCGGAGAATACCCCAAACTTCGGTAGAAAAACTAGCCATCACTGTCAATTAAGATTGGAGTTGAGTATACCCTGACGTAGTGAGACTCGAACACGCAACCTCAGTGTTGACAGAGAACATAACCAATAGTAGACGAACACCTGAACCACTCGGCACCAAGGCCCCTACAGTGTTGCTGTAAAACTATAGACTATAATGTGGGACTAGTATAACTAACTGATTTATAGATTCCTGATTATTGTGTCATATAACAAGCCAAAGAGCAAAAATAGAGCGGGTTAATTCAATCTAAAGATGCGTATGTTCAGAAAATTACGTTTGCTCAATAAATCTCAAGAGTGAACATAGCTTGTAGCATTTTTTGTAGTATTAAGCAAACAATATCAGTTTGTTTGTTTGTTTGAATGATGTTTAACGCCACTTTCAGCAATTTTTTAGCTATATCATGGCATCCAGTTGTTATTGGATAATGAAGCCCGGAGTATCCAGAGAAAACCCCCGACCTTCGATAGAAAACTGGCAATTCATGTCAATTAAGATTGTAGTCGAGAGCAATGTCATTGTTTACCGACCACATGATCATTAGTACACGCACTACCTTAACCACTCGTCTACCGAGGCCTACATATTTGATATCGTGCAGCTATACAGCAATAGTCGTGGGCAGATAATCATGTTGGTTTTTGTTCATGGCGTTCGAAAAAAAACAATTGTAATTGATTATTTGTGATAATGGTGTTTATCAAGTTATCAGCTATATAGTGGCATCAAGTTTATATCGGAGAAAAGCCAAGTACCCGGAAAAACAGACCTTCGGCAGGAAAATGACTATCTTGGCAATTAAGATTGGCGTCTAGTACACCATACCGCAGTGAAACTCGAAACGTCACTGTTGACAGGCATTCGATCAACAGTGACATTAAAAACTCGGCCACCGAGGCACCATTAAAATTATGCATTTGGTATAACCTAAATATTTTTTTTTACCGTACATGTGCTAACCCTGAATGGACTCTAATTCTACAATATTCTGCCAGTTGACGAAACGATTGTGTTCGTATTTCAGTATATTCCATACACACATAAAAGTCATATTTTATTTGTATTGTTGTAATGGCCATCTACAGATTTATTTATACTAATGTAATGTCTTTTTAATGGTCTAAAATGACAATAAAACCTGTGAACTTTCCATTGCACTCTTTTGTCATTTAAAATATTTTCCATAATACTGAATATAAGTATAATAAATGGTTTTATATTTTATGATTGTAGATATCATCGCTTACATTGTTTACAGCATCGACAAAATAGGTCTTTAAAGCCTTCGCCAATCTTTTTGTTTACAACGCCGTATATAATAGGATTCATACAGCTATTGGAATAACCAATCAGCAATGTCCAAAGATGAAACTGATTCGAAACTGCGTCTGGACTATAAATTCCAGTTAACATACTTATACAAAAAGGAAACCAAGAAATAAAGAAACAGACCACACAAATTGCCAGAGCGAGAGCGAGACGAATGTCGTCTGCTTTTACTTTTCCACTAGACAGTTTGCTCAGTCTCTTTTTGACGTCGTTGTTTTCCGCGTTTGAATCTGATACCTCCACCTGAACATCTTCTATCGTGGTATTAACTTGCACGTTTTTGGCTGGTTCTTGTTTCTTTTCTTTGTCAGTTTTGCTTTGATGTTCTGTATCACTAGACGTTTCTTGTATACTTATCGTTTTCCCGATCGCTTTGCTAGATCTCGAAGCCCGAGAAGTTCTCTTCTTACTTGCACGCACAGTAGTATAAATTAAAACATTACAAATGGCCATTACGGTTAGAGGTATTCCAAAACAAACTCCGATCATAAACCATGCATATGATGGAGCTTTTGGCCATAAACAAAAGCAGAAATACTGCTCATCAATGTAGCCATACTCTGCCCATCCGTATAAAGGTGGAGTTGAAATAAATATCGATACACCAATGCAAACTGAAAAAAAAAGACAGAAAGCAGCTTAAATAAAATTAAAATAAAAAATAATAAAATAAATTAACATTACGTGATGGCAATGAGCTACAATTTTTATTTACTTTCACCTGGCAATTCATATTACCTGCTCACAAAGCTCGACTTCCCTTTTTCTACCATCAACTGAGTCCCCTTTTGTATCTTGCTCTAGTATTAAAATTACGCAATAGTTTACAGAGGCTGTGGTTTATCATTATTTTACCACGGGTTGACTATTTATGTGGCATTATTGCATCCCGAGACACAGCAAGTGAATGGATAAAATACCAGTCCGTAGTAAAAAAAATGATGAACCACAGCTGCTGTGGATCGTTTCAATTTAAATACATTTAGGGTATAGCCAACAACACATTCGCTATAAACTGGCTGTTACGTAAATTTAATAGATTGCAATGGATAATTATTGAATGATGGGTTTATAGATTATTTTATTATTTTGTGTTATCAATTGTGAAAATATTTGAATATCAGAGGTTTCATGTGTGGACGAATTTCATGTTTACAGTTAATATGCGCTTTTTATTTGTCGATGTCTCTATTTATAAGATTAATATGTCATACTCATTCGCTTTCCAAGTAATGAAATAGCCCTTCAAGACACGCCTTCCTCGCCGCGTAGTGCTCATACATACTTTGATTATTTTAAAATGGTTGTAGTCGCAAAGCGTTTCAAACGTATTAGAATTACTGTACTGACAAATTATGCGCTATGCTCGGAGGTTTGATAGCAACAAACGGAATTGTGAAAAGAATAAATAAATTGGTACTTGCAACTGGAAATATAGGCAACACATGTAACAAACTCGTTGCCTAGCATTGTTAATTGGCATAGAGATTGAAAAATGATTTCCGTCTGACAGATATATACATCCGCATAAAAATTGAGGCCACTATAAAAGGAGTTCTTCATCAACAGCCTTAGACACAAGGCTCTCAAAATACATTTGAACAGCATTGATAGTGTGTAGCTCAAGTAAAGATTATCGTCAAATTGCTTAATATACTATATATAGGGTTAACCTTCAGTAGCGAGTTTATTTAACTATAATTAAGAAAAGTCTGACTTTAATAATGTCCATTTTGGCAGCCGCTTTTTGTGTTACCAACGTCGAAATTATGTTTATAAACTGCTTAATATATTGAATTAGGAAAATGTTTTAAAAGCATGTAAACTTTATGACTTTTGACTTAATGTATCAGTATTGTCGTTTGTTGAACTAACGAATTAAAAAAGCACGTTGTTTGTATCTTTAGAAAATTGGAAAAAAAATGGCGTTTCTTAAACGTACCCAACAACAGATCAATGCACAGGTCTTCATATACTCGTATTAATGTACTTATAAAGGAAATCGATGTGGAGATTATTTGACAAATTCCTTATCAAAGGGAAACTTGAAACAGATTAGACAGGGCTTTAAATTTCATAATTCTGACATATTACTGTTTGTATAAGGTTTTTATTTTAGAAATACACAAAACATACAGGCGACACATATAAATTGTTACATTATTTTACAAGTAAGCACAAGTATGATAAATGAAGACAACACAATTTCCGCCATGACATGCATTGGTTCTACATGTTATTTATCTTCAACATAGTAGTCACGATAGAACATGAATCGTTTATCAATTACATGTATATTGATATTATGTATATTGTTCAAATTTAATGTCCAGAACACAAATATTTCAAATTCTAGGGTAGGTATCGACTAACAATGTGCAGAGATTTTTGCTAACCCTTTTGGAATCTTAATGATAAAGGTCGTTGATAAAAAATCAAAATCGCTTGGCATTCCAATATGTGTTGTGTGATGCCACTGAAGAGTCGTGATTATACGTGGCGCTCTGGGATGACAAAGCCATTGTGTTATTGATTTATTGGTGTTAAGCCTCACATTTCAGCATTATTCCAATATTCATTGTTCCTTTTTTATCGTCTATTTTTCAACGAATGGGTCTAGTGTATCAATATAAGTTGCAAAAAATAGCCAATTATTATTTCAAATTAAAGAAAAGTGTTACAAAAGTTAATCTATACCTCGAGATTTTGGTCTTTAAAACTAAAACCCGATTATATATTCAATCCATTTTACATACAAACTTTCTTTGTCACACTTAAGAAAAAAGATCTACTTTAAACATGATTTAATTACACAATAGAAAATGTTACAAAGGCGTTTTCGATTTTTTCAACACATACAAGATGAAGCTAATACTGATTATTATAAAAATCACAAGGGAAAATAAAAAAAGTTTAATATATAGTACATAGTGTAGAATTACATACCACAATTAGTCATTGAAAGTTGTAGTTGAATACATTTTATTCGACGAGGTGAGAGACATATTATTCTAGTTTCGCTGAACGCTCGATAAAACTTCAAATTTCTTAAAGTAGAGGTACGCCCCACTATAATTGGTTGATCGTTATATGTAATTTATAGCACAGAATGTGACGAGTGTTTTTGGAAAACTAAATACTGGTCTCCTCTATCGTTTGTGACCTCTTACACCAATTTTGACCATAAGAAACACGACAATTGTCGCTGGAAAGCAAGATATGATGACCCTATTACATCACTTAATATTAACCTATGATTATACCTTATATATATATTCTTTAATAAGACAATTAAGATGTTTTTCGAAAACATTTCAATAAAAGCGGGCAACATCTGGTTCTAGGAGTGGGATAATACAAGTGTCGACCGGTCAACAATTTATTGTCTATTGTCTTACATGACGTCCGTCCTGAAACGAATTGGATTGTTCAAACCGGAAATTATGTTGTCTAAGAGAAATAGATATGGTGGGCTATATTATTTAAAGTATTTTTTGTAGTTTCGGTGTAAAAAAAACAATTGTTGCCTACATACAAGGTGAACATTCAAATTGTTTACTCTTGATATTTTGTTTTGCCTTGGGAAACCCACCTCGGTCAACAATTTAAATATTCACCTTGTATCAAGGCAACACTTGCATATTTGCAGATGGGGTTGTGTTGCGTATTTGTTTGTTGTGTTTCTGGGTTTTGAGATATTAAGTACCACTTTTTATTAGAATCATGCAAAGAGCGATTCATGGGAGGAAAGCCTACACCACTTTATTTTTGATATGTTACTCCTACTTCCACCCTGATTTGATAATTTGTACTCTTTTTCCAAACTAGCCCTGGTCCTGAGAGAAAAAAATATATAGAATGCATTGGAAAATTGTAAGAAAGGGAGATAACTCTTAAAACTGTCAATAATTTCAATAGAAAGCATTGTAATAAAATGGCAAGATTTATCCCAGGACCAGGCAGTTATGAGCAAATTGTTATTTATTTCTTATTTTGTATACTTTGAACTATCTTTCGTTAAAAATAAACCACTGTAGCCTTTTTATCGATGAATCACTTTTCTTCAATTTTGCATGATTCTTAGGTTGACTACTACTTAACAACTTTTTAATTTCTTCCTTGGATTTAGTTCTTTTGTTGACATTAAAGTATTTTCTGATTTAGTCTTTAGTAGTTCTGAAGGTGATAAACTGTTTACAAATTGATCCAGTTATTTTACTCTGTTTCAAAGGAAGCCCGTTGCAAAGTATGTTTAACTTAATGCATTCCGTTAATGTTTAATACAGCAAGGATTTTTAAGTTAAATTGAGACGATCTAATATATAATTAATGAAATTTTTTATGTAACGTCAATTCTGATTGTTGAACGTGAATAATTGCATAGTATCAACTTCACGATTAATGCCGTCTGGAGTTAAGAGTTAACGCAAGCGCAGAAGTTATTTCCGGTAAATAAAAAAAAATCCATTTTAATAATTTAATTCAGTGTTTTAGAATGGAGATGACTGTTAATGTCGGAAACATCCGTTTACTGGCTTCGCTTACACGTCACCAATCCGACCATTACATCACCAACAGATGCATGCAAATCTTCAAATTCTATACAGTATTATCCTAATTATACATTAATTAGTTAAATGATTTAAAAAAAATTAAGGGTGTGGGTTTAAACTTAATTTCCTGAACACTGCCCATTGCAGTATAACAGAATATTTACCTAAACCATTATCCGGCTGAATGACACTTGTTTCTTCAACGCCTAAAATATTTTGTTGTTAGCCCATTTCTACCCTGTCAAAACGTAAAAAAACCCCATGCATATCCAGTAGTTAAAAGGTCCACCTACTTTTATGTGACCATTTGATTTATTGTCCCTATTTAGAGATCATGACTTATCATAATTGTCGACTTTTAGTAAATGAATGTAGAAAATTGGAATATTATATTAGAATAATATAATACATGACTGGACCGGATTGGGTTTCTCTTTTGAGCTAAAAAATCACACGACACACTTATTTGAAAAGTTGACCTTATTAGTAATCCTTATTTAAATATACCGAAAAACATCCATTTCATAAAATATTTGTACAAGTTTAACAGCGTTTAAAAGATTGTATATCATTACTTAAGCTTGTAGGTACTGTGTAATGTGTTCTTTTCAATTTTACTTTATTTTCTCAGGGGAGGTTCGCGAATTTTAACAAATACCTAACGAGAAAACAACTATTTACGACGTTAAATACAACTTTACATAGAAAGGAGAATCAAACAGGTGTCAGGGGTTCTCGAACATCAGATCGTCAATGTGACCTTTACTTTGGAAGTACATCAAAAATTAAAAATTAAAAATTTTTTTTGCTACTTTGCCTACAGAAGGTCGGGTGTTTTCTGTTGGTACTCCGGCTTCCTCCCCAATAAAAACTGGACGCCATGATACACCTGAAAAATTTCTGAAAGTGGCGTTAAACAACATTTAAACAAACAAAGTTTTAAATTTAGGCTGTAATTTAGTAATGAAAAAACATTATTCTAGTAAATAGAAAACCCACTAACTAGGGTTGACTATTATTAAAGCAATATTTAGAACGGGAATGAAAATAAAATGAGAAAATAGGATGGTGAAATTGAAAAAAATTAAATTGCTACTAGAAGTATGTGGTGTTTTATTAGGACGACGTGTGCATTTTGAAGCTAATAACGTACTAAGTTCATTTATCTTCACAATCGTGTAATCCACTATGGTTCAGGGCCAGGGTTAACCGCACCAACGATGGCGTCTCTTTTCTGCCAAAATTGCAGTCCTAAATTATCAGTGTTAATTTGATCTAACTTAGCTTTTTATTTCGGTATATGTCATCGAATTGTTATTATGGACCATTATTGTTGGACCATACTAGTAAGGTTTCAAGTGCTCGGCCCGCAGAGCAGCCCAGCGCGTCCCCGGGTTGAGGATAGGTGAGACCCTCTGTTTTGTTTTGTTTTTTTTGGGGGGGGGTGTGGTTGGAGTTGTCAGGTCATAATAGGAAAGCCGCGAACCTTAGTGGGTACGTGTTTGCATCCCTTTTTTAAATATCGAAATTGCAGCTGCTACAAAGGCTAAATTGTCTGTCCATACCAAGTACTCCATACTTTTCCCGTGGCAGTCAAAACTGTTTTTCTATCCCACCCTTTTCAGTTGATTTACTCTTTGTTTACATGTTCTCATCCTGAATACTTGAATAGCTGAATACTGCTCGCTGGACATAACATGCAATCAATAAATCAATCAATCAATCGACCGAACTGCTATTCCGTATTGTCTATTACACAACTCACTTGCAATAGAAAGTTACACTTATTTACGTTCTTAGATCATGCTTAATTAATATTTTATCTAAATTAAAGGTAGCACCTGAGCTAACCGGATTAGTTATGTGATGTTTGATGTCTCACAGGTAGACAAAAATTAAATCCCACTTGTAAAATATATTTATTTTACATGTAGTTGTATTTCAAGACACCAAAGGCTCTCATAGGGTACAATTAATTAAATAGGACCAATTATGACCAAGTACTTGTTGAGATTTAGACACCTCATTGGCATGGATTACACACATATTTCGAAGGATTGTTGGTAATTACCTAAACATCTTCCGATTTAGTCGATAAAAATATCACAGAAATAAAGAAGCATATTAATCTAATACTAGATGTTTATTGATCAAGTAAGTGGTGTATAGAAGCCCTTAAAGAATCCAACAATAAAGGCTCCCTCAGTGTTAACTGTATTCCAGATATACATGTATGTAGATAGCCTAAGGCTCCAACAAACGTTACCAGTAATCCAGCTATACATGTATGTAGATAGCATATAACGAGTCACAGTAGCTGCTAGTGTTCCAGCTATACATGTATGTAGGTAGCATATAAAGAGTCACAGTAGCTGCTAGTGTTCCAGCTATACATGTATGTAGGTAGCATATAAAGAGTCACAGTAGCTGCTAGTGTTCCAGCTATACATGAATGTAGGTAGCATATAAAGAGTCACAGTAGCTGCTAGTGTTCCAGCTATACATGTATGTAGGTAGCATATAAAGAGTCACAGTAGCTGCTAGTGTTCCAGCTATACATGTATGTAGGTAGCATATAAAGAGTCACAGTAGCTGCTAGTGTTCCAGCTATACATGTATGTAGGTAGCATATAAAGAGTCACAGTAGCTGCTAGTGTTCCAGCTATACATGTATGTAGGTAGCATATAAAGAGTCACAGTAGCTGCTAGTGTTCCAGCTATACATGTATGTAGGTAGCATATAAAGAGTCACAGTAGCTGCTAGTGTTCCAGCTATACATGTATGTAGGTAGCATATAAAGAGTCACAGTAGCTGCTAGTGTTCCAGCTATACATGTATGTAGGTAGCATATAAAGAGTCACAGTAGCTGCTAGTGTTCCAGCTATACATGTATGTAGGTAGCATATAAAGAGTCACAGTAGCTGCTAGTGTTCCAGTTATACATGTATGTAGGTAGCATATAAAGAGTCACAGTAGCTGCTAGTGTTCCAGCTATACATGTATGTAGGTAGCATATAAAGAGTCACAGTAGCTGCTAGTGTTCCAGCTATACATGTATGTAGGTAGCATATAAAGAGTCACAGTAGCTGCTAGTGTTCCAGCTATACATGTATGTAGGTAGCATATAAAGAGTCACAGTAGCTGCTAGTGTTCCAGCTATACATGTATGTAGGTAGCATATAAAGAGTCACAGTAGCTGCTAGTGTTCCAGCTATACATGTATGTAGGTAGCATATAAAGAGTCACAGTAGCTGCTAGTGTTCCAGCTATACATGTATGTAGGTAGCATATAAAGAGTCACAGTAGCTGCTAGTGTTCCAGCTATACATGTATGTAGGTAGCCTAAGGCTCCCACAGGAGTTACCCATCTTTCAACTATACATGTATGTAGGTAACGTTAGTCTCCTACAGGTGTTACCAGTATTCCAGCTATACATGTATGAAGATAGCCTAAGGCTCCCACAGGAGTTACACGTATGTAGGTTATACATGTATGTAGGTAGCTATTGTCTCACACAGACAGTGGTTACCAGTGTTCCAGTTATACATGTATGTAGGTAGCTATTGTCTCACACAGACAGTGGTTACCAGTGTTCCAGTTATACACGTATGTAGGTAGCTATTGTCTCACACAGACAGTGGTTACCAGTGTTCCAGTTATATATGTATGTAGGTAGCTATTGTCTCACACAGACAGTGGTTACCAGTGTTCCAGTTATATATGTATGTAGGTAGCTATTGTCTCACACAGACAGTGGTTACCAGTGTTCCAGTTATATATGTATGTAGGTAGCTATTGTCTCACACAGACAGTGGTTACCAGTGTTCCAGTTATATATGTATGTAGGTAGCTATTGTCTCACACAGACAGTGGTTACCAGTGTTCCAGTTATACATGTATGTAGGTAGCTATTGTCTCACACAGACAGTGGTTACCAGTGTTCCAGTTATACATGTATGTAGGTAGCTATTGTCTCACACAGACAGTGGTTACCAGTGTTCCAGTTATACATGTATGTAGGTAGCTATTGTCTCACACAGACAGTGGTTACCAGTGTTCCAGTTATACATGTATGTAGGTAGCTATTGTCTCACACAGACAGTGGTTACCAGTGTTCCAGTTATACACGTATGTAGGTAGCTATTGTCTCACACAGACAGTGGTTACCAGTGTTCCAGTTATACATGTATGTAGGTAGCTATTGTCTCACACAGACAGTGGTTACCAGTGTTCCAGTTATACACGTATGTAGGTAGCTATTGTCTCACACAGACAGTGGTTACCAGTGTTCCAGTTATACACGTATGTAGGTAGCTATTGTCTCACACAGACAGTGGTTACCAGTGTTCCAGTTATACATGTATGTAGGTAGCTATTGTCTCACACAGACAGTGGTTACCAGTGTTCCAGTTATACATGTATGTAGGTAGCTATTGTCTCACACAGACAGTGGTTACCAGTGTTCCAGTTATACATGTATGTAGGTAGCTATTGTCTCACACAGACAGTGGTTACCAGTGTTCCAGTTATACACGTATGTAGGTAGCTATTGTCTCACACAGACAGTGGTTACCAGTGTTCCAGTTATACACGTATGTAGGTAGCTATTGTCTCACACAGACAGTGGTTACCAGTGTTCCAGTTATACATGTATGTAGGTAGCTATTGTCTCACACAGACAGTGGTTACCAGTGTTCCAGTTATACACGTATGTAGGTAGCTATTGTCTCACACAGACAGTGGTTACCAGTGTTCCAGTTATACATGTATGTAGGTAGCTATTGTCTCACACAGACAGTGGTTACCAGTGTTCCAGTTATACACGTATGTAGGTAGCTATTGTCTCACACAGACAGTGGTTACCAGTGTTCCAGTTATACACGTATGTAGGTAGCTATTGTCTCACACAGACAGTGGTTACCAGTGTTCCAGTTATACATGTATGTAGGTAGCTATTGTCTCACACAGACAGTGGTTACCAGTGTTCCAGTTATACATGTATGTAGGTAGCTATTGTCTCACACAGACAGTGGTTACCAGTGTTCCAGTTATACACGTATGTAGGTAGCTATTGTCTCACACAGACAGTGGTTACCAGTGTTCCAGTTATACATGTATGTAGGTAGCTATTGTCTCACACAGACAGTGGTTACCAGTGTTCCAGTTATACATGTATGTAGGTAGCTATTGTCTCACACAGACAGTGGTTACCAGTGTTCCAGTTATACACGTATGTAGGTAGCTATTGTCTCACACAGACAGTGGTTACCAGTGTTCCAGTTATACATGTATGTAGGTAGCTATTGTCTCACACAGACAGTGGTTACCAGTGTTCCAGTTATATATGTATGTAGGTAGCTATTGTCTCACACAGACAGTGGTTACCAGTGTTCCAGTTATACACGTATGTAGGTAGCTATTGTCTCACACAGACAGTGGTTACCAGTGTTCCAGTTATACATGTATGTAGGTAGCTATTGTCTCACACAGACAGTGGTTACCAGTGTTCCAGTTATATATGTATGTAGGTAGCTATTGTCTCACACAGACAGTGGTTACCAGTGTTCCAGTTATACACGTATGTAGGTAGCTATTGTCTCACACAGACAGTGGTTACCAGTGTTCCAGTTATACACGTATGTAGGTAGCTATTGTCTCACACAGACAGTGGTTACCAGTGTTCCAGTTATACACGTATGTAGGTAGCTATTGTCTCACACAGACAGTGGTTACCAGTGTTCCAGTTATATATGTATGTAGGTAGCTATTGTCTCACACAGACAGTGGTTACCAGTGTTCCAGTTATACATGTATGTAGGTAGCTATTGTCTCACACAGACAGTGGTTACCAGTGTTCCAGTTATACACGTATGTAGGTAGCTATTGTCTCACACAGACAGTGGTTACCAGTGTTCCAGTTATACATGTATGTAGGTAGCTATTGTCTCACACAGACAGTGGTTACCAGTGTTCCAGTTATATATGTATGTAGGTAGCTATTGTCTCACACAGACAGTGGTTACCAGTGTTCCAGTTATACATGTATGTAGGTAGCTATTGTCTCACACAGACAGTGGTTACCAGTGTTCCAGTTATACATGTATGTAGGTAGCTATTGTCTCACACAGACAGTGGTTACCAGTGTTCCAGTTATACATGTATGTAGGTAGCTATTGTCTCACACAGACAGTGATTACCCGTATTCCAGCTACGTATGTATGTAGGTAGCCTAAGCTTCCCACAGCGGTAACCAGTATTCCAGCTATACTTGTATGTAGGTAGCCTAAGGTTTCCACAGCGGTTACCAGTATTCCAGCTATACATGTATGTATGAAGCCTAAGGTTCCAACAGCTGTTACCAGTTTTAAGGCTATACATGTATGTAGGTAGTCTAATTCTCCCACAGCGGTTACCAGTATTCCAGCTATACATGTATGTAAGAAGCCTAAGGTTCCCACAGCGGTTACCAGTATTCCAGCTATACATGTATGTAGGTAGAATAATTCTCCTACAGCGGTTACCAGTATTAAGTCTATACATGTATGTAGATAGCCTTAGGCTCCCACAGCGGTTACCAGTTTTCAGGCTATACATGCATGTAGGTAGCCTTAGGCTCCCACAACGGTTACCAGTAGGTCAGGCTATACATTTATGTAGGTAGCATTAAGCTCCTACATTGGTTACCAGTATTCCAGCTATACATGTATGTAGGTAGCCTAATTCTCCCTCAGAGGTTACCAGTATTCCAGCTATACATGTATGTAGGTAGCCTTACGCTCCTACATTGGTTACCCGTGTTCCGGCTATACATGTATGTAGGTAGCCTAAGGCTCCCACAGCGGTTACCAGTATTCCAGCTATACATGTATATAGATAGCCTTAGGCTCCCACAGCGGTTACCAGTATTCAGGCTATACATGTATGTAGGTAGCCTTACGCTCCTACATTGGTTACCAGTGTTCCAGCTATACATATGTAGATTGTCTACGGCTCCCACATTGGTTACTAGTATTCCAGCCGCTCATGTATGTAGATAATCTCAGGCTACATCTATGGATGTATATAATCTTTATCACATAAACAGACCCGGTTATGCTAATTTTTTTAATTTAAAACATGTATAGCCTATGATAAATATCACAGTCGCATTCTACAGTACCCCACGAGGTGGGCGCTATCAAACATGCCACTAAGTATGTTTAGACATCAGTAATTACTTTGATATATTTTAATCATGGATATTTGATACTAAGTCGACTTTAAGTGTATGCAACAAATAAACAATACTATCAAACAAATTTACGATTCGAACTTCGGGCTACAAGGTGTTTTTCAAGTCTTCAATGTTTGTTTTAACGGTGATATTTTCAATAATGTTAAAAATGTGTTCAATTTTGTTTTTTTTAATAGACAGCGTACGTGGCCTCGTAACTGCGTAAGACAAGAAGCCTAACCTATATTGCATATTTGTCCTAAGATCAAGTAGCATAATTTGACAGATATTTCTGTAAGTAAGATTTATAGGTTTAAAAGGCCTGTTGATATATTAAAGATATATGTTTACTTTTGCCAGTGTCAATTTGAAGATAGGTGTTTGTCAAACTGATAATGATTTAGGCAGCCGTTTTAAACATTGCTGGCACGTATCGATTTTTTTTAAAATAAAGAATTTTAATTAACATATATTTCTTAAATTCTTTGATAGTGTCCTTCCTGAAGCTAAATGCGTTTATACAATATAGTGGTAATTATTTAATTGCTTAAACAAATACTACTAACCTTACACATATTAATTAATTTATTTATTTAGAAATGTATAAACATTATTAATTTGTTTTCGAACTTCTATTTTTGCATAACATTACAATGAAAAGTGCAGTTTCTTCCAATTTGAAAACAAATAGGCGAGACAGAATTGTCTTTGAAATATGAAACATACTCAGAATTTATTCCGCATGAATACTTTTTATTTTTTGCGAGTCTTTGCGATATTAGGAACAAATTTTATTAAACACAGAAACATTTTTGTAGAAAATGATATTTTTCTGGATCCAAACTGAAACGAATAAAAGTCATCAAAGAAACAAAAAAAATTTTTTTTCCCGTCAGTTTGATCTAGTAAAGACTCATAAGTGGCACTAAAACCAAAGTACTGCCACCTATGCACTTGTGGAATTCAGTTCGCATATTCAAGACACAGTACATTGATAATTTTATGTCGATACTGACTTGAGACTTCTGTACATGTATGTATTGCATATCGTTTTTATGATAATACGTCTTGTATTGTGCCAACATTTCTATGCGATTATGCATGCCTATGACTACGATGTTTGGTTTCACAAACGAGTGTCTTGTTTTGTGCCATCATTTGGTTTATGTCTTTATGTCTATGATGTTTGCTCAAAAGCAATTTAAAGGTTACAAATTTGGTATCGCCTTAACTTTAAATTGAGCAAAGAATTCGCTGTCAGGTTTTTGTTCAGATGACGGAAATATACTGTAAAATGTTTTATCAAACGTTAAAAAAAAGTAATTAGTTATTTCTAACAATTAAAACTTTGTGAATGAGACTTTAAAGATTGTTTGTACAAATATCAAACAGACGCGGAAAGTGTTGTTTCTATTATATCACACGGGGAATGCTGTAAATATAGAGAATGAAGTTTTGTGTGTCTTGTGTTGTCATTTCAAAAGATATTTTCTCAAACTTAGATAAATATATACCTTGTGTATTGTAGAAAATGGACCAAATTATAGTTTGATCAAATCGATTCCAAGTCTCCTTAATGGAGTAAATATGTGCCTATTATATTACTTTGAATGTCAAGTATACTGCAGAACAAAATTAAAAAACCTGTTTGTATTAACATAAATCTGTATTTGTAATCATACTTTTAAAAATTTATCTCAAAAACATTACACCATAACGTGTTATATAATTATAATTTTAATTTTAAATGAGATCACATTTTAAAATTTTAACTTTAAAGTTTTAATGTGTATATTGTTTGTTTTTTTTTCTTAGTCCACTTAACAAATCATTTAGTAAGTACGAAATTTTCAAACTGTCTTTTCACGGGTTGTGGGGATCGTGTCGAAACGTTTCACGATCGAATCTGTTTTAACGTACTGAACGGTATAAATAAAGAAAGCTTTGTGGATCAATGTTGGATATTGAGACCCCCAGAACTGCCCCGAGCATTCCCGGGTTGTGGATAGTGGAAGTTATTTCGATGGAGCTTTCCTGGTAAAATTAGACAAAGCCTAATAGCAGACCATTGCGAGGTGCTGGTAGAAAGCAATTTCTTTGCTATCGACATTTAAAGGTGTGTGCGAATTGTTCCCTCTACAACAGACAAGCTGATCTGTGCCTACTGATCTTTACGTAAATTACTTTCAGTCAAGATTCAATTTTGTTGTCCGTTCTTTTGTCCCAGTTTTTCAATTGGTTTATTGCCTTATTCTAGTGTTTAATATTTCAAAATAATTACCCGTTGAACGTTATGTTTGTTTGTTTGTTTGAATGATGTTTAACGACACTTTCAGCAATTTTTCAGCTATATCATGCAATACAACAATAAATCTATCGATGAAACAAAAGGCCCGCAACATAAAGACCTTTCGGATCAGATTTTGTGTAGTATACGATGCTATGTCTTTTAAAAAAAACTTGAAGCCTTTTTGTATAATTTGGCTGATACTTACCAGCTATCATCAGTGCTGATCTTTTGGTGGTATAGATGGAAGGAAAGTTGAAAGGTCTACAGACGACGACGTATCTGTTTATACTTATGTTACACAAAGATAGAACACTTAAGACTAATGTAAACATGTTAAAAAATCCGAAAACGTGGCACGCTTGTGACGACAGCGGCCATCGCCCTAAAGCGATAGCCACCACTGTGGTAGGCATATTTAGAACGGCTACGAGCCAGTCGGCACTGTTCAGTGATAAAATGAAAGCATTAGAGATTGTCCTAAGTTTTTTAGTTCTGTATACTATAATCCACATGGCCGTATTGCCACCGATTGCAAAGACACAAACGAAAATAAGAAATAGTTCTTCGAAAACAATTCCGACTATATTTCTATCCTCGGCAACAATTGTGCTGTTCATTTTAAAATTTTGCTTGATAATGGTTGACAGATAAATATCCATTTATTTCACATCAGTATCCTCTAAATTTGATTTTGTACGACACATATTTTCCATTTTGACGTCCATTAGTAACAAAATCTTGCTTTGTGCAGTTTTATCTTAAAACAGTTTCAACGCTTCGATACACTTGTTTGACATTGTTTATTTTCATATACCAGTGTAACTTGGTAATAAATTTGGTCATAATTGAATAACTAGTATTTTTGAAAAACGTTTAAAATGATCCGTATCCGTTCCGTGCGTGTTATCCTATCCTTGATATTAAATTTATCAAACGAAAATGATCGACTAATTCACAGCCAATACACAACTATATTTAAAATACCTTTAAAGTAGTTGAAGTTTTTAAACGGGTCCACATTTCTCAATAGAATGATACTTAATTAAAGGTATATAAGCTACTTTGTATCAAAATCATTTTAATCTTTTCGATTTAAATTTTGTGTGGCCATCGAATGTCTTTATCGTGAGAACAATCTTTGATAATAGTTGATTCACGGCCCTGGTGGGTAGTATATGTAATCGCGTCTTCTCGAGCGTGTAACGTAAATATTAGAGTATCACTTGAATCTTCGGGCTTTTAAGTTTACCCTATCATTTATTTTTTTTTAACCTGAGGTTTTCTACGGGTACTCCGGCTTCCTCCCCCAATAAAAACTGGACGCCATGATATAGCTGAAAGTGGCGTTTAACAATATTCAAACAAACAAATAATAAACCTGAGGTGTGTATAATAGTACCATGTACTGTCGCTACATTGACGTCTATATGTAGTTGTAGGGCATGGCGATGTAATAACTATTAGTATGTTATAATTTGTCTGACTGATAGAATCTCTGTGTAACACTGACCATAGAAATCTGTAGTGTCACTGGTTTGTTGTTTTTTTAACATATTACCACTAGTCCGTAATATTTAGTAGTTCATTTGCCCAGTCGTATTTGTACTCATAATATTAAATTAACTTTTTCATTAAGTGACCGTCCCATTCTACAAAATGTTTAATTAATTGAACTTAATATAAGCTATGTCATTGACTAATTTTGAAACTAGGTGACTTCAAATACTGGAAGAAATGTAAACAGAAATTACTTTATATTGCGATGAAGTGTTTATAATTTTTCATATGCATAATATTATTTATTATTTCCAACCAATTATATTACGACTATAAATGTACTACATGACTGATTGTTTTTTCTGTATCATCTAGTAGGATAATGGTTTAAGTTCCTCTTGTCCACAATACAATGTATTAAATAACCCGACCTTTTTGATAAAACCTATGACCACTATAATTTAGGCCAAGAACTTGTATATAAATAAATTGTAACGATTTAATAATCTCTCTTTTGTAGTATTCACTGTTAGTCACAGATTAATTGACTGGATTAGAACAGTGCTAATTGAAACGTTGTAGGTGTACTCCTGTAGGCTTAAATAAACAACACAATTATCGTTAGAGATCAAATTTAATACGTTCATTTAAAAGAACAACACGAAATGTGTCAATATATTTGTACGGAAAATACACATATATTAAGGTCCCCGACGGGAGCGACATCTATATAGTAAGTCATATCTACAAATAATCTGATTGTTGGCATGTTTCTTAATTAGGTTTTTAGAGTCCAAGTCCAAACGAGCTTGAGTCTTCTCGACTCCCAATTCCCGAACTGATTTATCGTCTATTAACTTGTACTCGTCTTGAATTGTGACCTCGGTGAAAGAGTGCGTAAAGTTGTTCGTCTACTTATGATCAGGTGGTCTGTCAACACTGAGGTTGCGGGTTCGAGTCTCACTGCGGGCAGGGTGCGCGCGGCTCCAGTCTTAAGTGACAAAGGATTGTCAGTTTTCCTACCGAAGGTCGGGGGTTTTTTCTCCGGGTACTCCGGCTTCCTCCCCAATAAAAACTTGACGCCATGATATAGCTGAAAAATTGCTGAAAATGGCGTTAAAACACCATTCAAACAAAAACAAACAAACAAACAAAATCATTACGTGATGTATATTTTAAATGTAAAAATAATTGCATCAATGAATGGATTTTGTCATAGCGATGAAATAACCGAAGAATATCTCGGTTTCAGTCTTCTTATACATAGCTCCATTCAGCGGTTAGACTAAAAGATGCAGCGAGATAGACATATTGTGCGTGCTTGACTTAGTTAGACAATCTGGCATTTCGGTTTGTTCGACAAACCATATGACCTGCTATGGACCCTTTGTTTAAAACATTATAGCTACAGATAGCATCTTTCAAACCTACCTGTCACTATGAACCACGTGATCAAAATATGTCATGTTCTTTCAATTTACATTTTTGTTGATAATTTGCTTAACTATGCGGTAAAACCCCATTATAGTATAGACGAGGGCTGTTTGTCATTATTGAAGGACTGGTGTCAATTTCATAGTCAGATGGGATAACAATACAAAATTGTTATTCGTTTGAAATATGACGCATTTTTATATTTTGCGAATCATGCAAGGGTGGCAAATTAATAAATAATAAAATCAGTAACCATGAAAATATTATTTATTTAATCTGTTTAATGTATGTATAAAAGAACGCCATTAACCGAGTACAATATGAAATGTTGACATATAAACGAATGGAATTATTTGGGCATATAAACAATGTCTCACATAATATATTTATTCATACTTTGTTTGCATAATTGTTTTTTAAATATATATTTAAAGAAAATCTCAGTCTAAATACATATTAAACTATCTAACGTTCGAGTACAGCTATTGAAGAGGTTCGCACAGTTCACCGTTTGGAACTCTAAATGTCCCCAGTGGCGTTGCAAGGTTCTGATTGCAGTGCACGCAAAACTTACGGCAGGGGGTCCAGGGCCCTGCTCAAGGTCCCCAGTGGGTCCAGGGCAGGGCCCTGGTACTGGGTCCAGGGAAGCTCCGCAGATATAACCTTTTAAAACTAAATTTTAAGTGTATGGAAGCTTACTTTTTCAATGAAATTGACCCAGTCACGAGCATTCAAAAATTTTATTTAAATGCATTTTTATAATACTATTTTTTGTAAGAATTTGCAATCTTCCAGCCAGGGATGTTGCAATGATTGATTAAAGGAATAAAGACAAAATGATATGAATCGCACGAGTACTCCGAGAAATCATATTTTAAAAACGAAAAAGAAAATGATCGAAGTGAACGGACAATCAGACCCAAAACACAATATATCCCGCAACAATTTGAAAGTTGGCGATCTATTAAATTGCAACTAAAATGATGACTATTGTTGGTTAAAAGTAGATCTATTTTATTGTATGTAAGCATCATTTTTCTGCGTTTTGCATTGTCAAAAATGTCATTATATTCTTTCAAGTTGATCTCAAAGTCGGTGAGAATTTCCGGACTGAATACAACCAAGACAAATAGAATGAGTATGGTTGGAGAAAGGCGTTTCGTTTGTGCACGCAGGTGCGTCGTTGCGTAAATGGAAGCTACGCCACTACTCCCTATATGTTTTGGGCTTTCTTCTGGAAAACATGAAGAGAATGCAAAACATCATCTGCCATGTTTTGTAAAAATCTCTAAAATAGATACCGCATTTATTGTAAAATTTATATTTAATTAACTGTTAATTTCCATCAAATAAAAGAAAACAACGAGAGTCTATTACTTCAATTTATTAATAGTTGTAATAAAATTTTTTATAGGTAAAAATAATTAAATTGTTAAGAGCGGAGGTAATTGTGACCCAAATAGTACTCTGTGACCAGTTTTTTTCCCTATAGAGACCTATATTTTTCTTTCCGTTGCAAAGATTTATACTAATTGATTGACTTTTTATATAAAATACAGAAAATTTCAATTAGCGTATTTTTTAATCTTTTATTTTAGTGCTATTTTATTATATTCTTTGTATAATCTATCAGAAAAGGAGAAATCTCAGTGCCCAATCCAACTAGAATAAGCTCTGAAAACCTATATTTATTTTTAATTATGATTACTTGTATAAAAAACTAAATTTATTTAATGAAAATACAATGACACATTATTTTCAGTGCAAGTGTCTTGAACCCAAATAACACTTAAGTTTTCCGTGCACCTTACTGCCTAGATAAATCATACTACAACACCAGTTAAAATAAGTCACGGGACAGGACTGTGCACGTGTCGTGTTTGAAAAATGAGAATGGAGAGGGTAATTAGGCCGCCCCCGTTCACTGTCGAACTTTCCAAGAACCTCTGACGGGTGAGAACGAAGAGGAACATTGGTCGCCACTCGTTCATTGTCGACCTGTCCAAAGAATCCCTGACATGGTGAGAATAAAGAGGAACATTGGTCGCCACTCGTTCATTGTCGACCTGTCCAAAGAACCCCTGACAGGGTGAGAATAAAGAGGAACATTGGTCGCCACTCGTTCATTGTCGACCTGTCCAAAGAACCCCTGACATGGTGAGAATAAAGAGAAACATTGGTCGCCACTCGTTCATTGTCGACTTGTCCAAAGAACCCCTGACATGGTGAGAATAAAGAGGAACATTGGTCGCCACTCGTTCATTGTCGTCCTGTCCAAAGAATCCCTGACATGGTGAGAATAAAGAGGAACATTGGTCGCCACTCGTTCATTGTCGACCTGTCCAAAGAACCCCTGACAGGGTGAGAATAAAGAGGAACATTGGTCGCCACTCGTTCATTGTCGACCTGT
Source organism: Limnoperna fortunei (assembly GCA_944474755.1). Lineage (NCBI taxonomy): Eukaryota > Metazoa > Mollusca > Bivalvia > Mytilida > Modiolidae > Limnoperna > Limnoperna fortunei. The sequence goes on from OX104122.1 coordinate 24,146,392, forward strand.
CCAAAGAACCCCTGACATGGTGAGAATAAAGAGAAACATTGGTCGCCACTCGTTCATTGTCGACTTGTCCAAAGAACCCCTGACATGGTGAGAATAAAGAGGAACATTGGTCTGCCACCCGTTCATTGTCGACTTGTCCAAAGAACCCCTGACATGGTGAGAACGAAGAGGAACATTGGTCGCCACTCGTTCATTGTTGACTTGTCCAAAGATCCCCTGACATGGTGAGAACGAAGAGGAACATTGATCGCCACTCGTTCATTGTCGACTTTTCCAAAGAACCCCTGACATGGTGAGAATAAAGAGGAACATTGGTCTGCCACATGTTCATTGTCGACTTGTCCAAAGAACCCCTGACATAGTGAGAACGAAGAGGAACATTGGTCGCCACCCGTTCATTGTCGACCTGTCCAAAGAGCCCCTGACATGGTGAGAATAAAGAGGAACATTGGTTTGCCACCCGTTCATTGTCGACTTGTCCAAAGAACCCCTGACATGGTGAGAACGAAGAGGAACATTAGTCGCCACCCGTTCATTGTCGACCTGTCCAAAGAACCCCTGACATGGTGAGAATAAAGAGGAACATTGGTCGCCACTCGTTCATTGTCGACCTGTCCAAAGAACCCCTGACGGGTGAGAACGAAGAGGAACGTTGGTCGCCACTCGTTCATTGTCGACCTGTCCAAAGAACCCCTGACGGGTGAGAATAAAGAGGAACATTGGTCTGCAACCCCTTCATTGTCGACCTGTCCAAAGAACCCCTGACAGGGTGAGAATAAAGAGGAACATTGGTCGCCACTCGTTCATTTTCGACCTGTCAAAAGAACCCCTGACATGGTGAGAATAAAGAGGAACATTGGTCTGCCACTCGTTCATTGTCGACCTGTCCAAAGAACCCCTGACGGGTGAGAACGAAGAGGAACGTTGGTCGCCACTCGTTCATTGTCGACCTGTCCAAAGAACCCCTGACATGGTGAGAATAAAGAGGAACATTGGTCTGCCACTCGTTCATTGTCAACCTGTCCAAAGAACCCCTGACGGGTGAGAACGAAGAGGAACATTGGTCGCCACTCGTTCATTGTCGACCTGTCAAAACAATCTCTGACATGGTGAGAATAAAGAGGAACATTGGTCGCCACTCGTTCATTGTCGACTTGTCCAAAGAACCCCTGACATGGTGAGAATAAAGAGGAACATTGGTCTGCCACCCGTTCATTGTCGACTTGTCCAAAGAACCCCTGACATGGTGAGAACGAAGAGGAACATTGGTCGCCACTCGTTCATTGTTGACTTGTCCAAAGATCCCCTGACATGGTGAGAACGAAGAGGAACATTGATCGCCACTCGTTCATTGTCGAATTTTCCAAAGAACCCCTGACATGGTGAGAATAAAGAGGAACATTGGTCTGCCACATGTTCATTGTCGACTTGTCCAAAGAACCCCTGACATAGTGAGAACGAAGAGGAACATTGGTCGCCACCCGTTCATTGTCGACCTGTCCAAAGAGCCCCTGACATGGTGAGAATAAAGAGGAACATTGGTCTGCCACCCGTTCATTGTCGACTTGTCCAAAGAACCCCTGACATGGTGAGAACGAAGAGGAACATTAGTCGCCACCCGTTCATTGTCGACCTGTCCAAAGAACCCCTGACATGGTGAGAATAAAGAGGAACATTGGTCGCCACTCGTTCATTGTCGACCTGTCCAAAGAACCCCTGACGGGTGAGAACGAAGAGGAACGTTGGTCGCCACTCGTTCATTGTCGACCTGTCCAAAGAACCCCTGACGGGTGAGAATAAAGAGGAACATTGGTCTGCAACCCCTTCATTGTCGACCTGTCCAAAGAACCCCTGACAGGGTGAGAATAAAGAGGAACATTGGTCGCCACTCGTTCATTTTCGACCTGTCAAAAGAACCCCTGACATGGTGAGAATAAAGAGGAACATTGGTCTGCCACTCGTTCATTGTCGACCTGTCCAAAGAACCCCTGACGGGTGAGAACGAAGAGGAACGTTGGTCGCCACTCGTTTATTGTCGACCTGTCCAAAGAACCCCTGACATGGTGAGAATAAAGAGGAACATTGGTCTGCCACTCGTTCATTGTCAACCTGTCCAAAGAACCCCTGACGGGTGAGAACGAAGAGGAACATTGGTCGCCACTCGTTCATTGTCGACCTGTCAAAACAATCTCTGAAATGGTGAGAATAAAGAGGAACATTGGTCTGCAACTCGTTCATTGTCGACCTGTCCAAAGAACCCCTGACATGGTGAGAATAAAGAGAAACATTGGTCGCTACTCGTTCATGGTCGACCTGTCCAAAGAACCCCTGACATGGTGAGAATAAAGAGGAACATTGGTCGCCACTCGTTCATTGTCGACGTGTCCAAAGAACCCCTGACGGGTAAGAACGAACAGGAACGATGGTCGCCACTTGTTCATTGTCAACCTGTCCAAAGAACCCCTGACGGGTGAGAACGAAGAGGAACATTGGTCGCCACTCGTTCATTGTCGACCTGTCAAAACAATCTCTGACATGGTGAGAATAAAGAGGAACAATGGTCTGCAACTCGTTCATTGTCGACCTGTCCAAAGAACCCCTGACATGGTGAGAATAAAGAGAAACATTGGTCGCTACTCGTTCATTGTCGACCTGTCCAAAGAACCCCTGACATGGTGAGAATAAAGAGGAACATTGGTCGCCACTCGTTCATTGTCGACGTGTCCAAAGAACCCCTGACGGGTAAGAACGAACAGGAACGATGGTCGCCACTTGTTCATTGTCGACCTGTCCAAAGAACCCCTGACGGGTGAGAATAAAGAGGAACATTGGTCTGCAACCCCTTCATTGTCGACCTGTCCAAAGAACCCCTGACATGGTGAGAATAAAGAGAAACATTGGTCGCCACTCGTTCATTGTCGACTTGTCCAAAGAACCCCTGACATGGTGAGAACGAAGAGGAACAGTGATCGCCACTCGTTCATTCTCGACCTGTCCAAAGAACCTCTGACATGGTGAAAATAAAAAGGAACATTGGTCACCACTCGTTCACTATCGAAATGTCCAAAGAACCTCTGACAGGGTTCTGCAGAGTGTAAAGCCTAATTGTTAATCCTGGTCTTTTCCTTGCAATGACAATAAGTAACTCGACAGGTGCCAATTGAGGCTGGCACTGCTTACTGTTTCGGAGCAACCATAGTTTTTATTTTGTCTGTTTCATTTTATATAAATGGAACTTCTGTAGAAGGTTTACGCTACATGCTTTGTATTATGTTATTCGGAGAAACTTGGTTTTATTCCTGTATAAAAGACATTGAGAAAAAAAGTTTTTGCAAACATTGTTACACCCCCGACCCCGCCCCCACAAGAAAAAAATAGTAAGTTAATCAAAAATTAAATTGTCAGCGAGAATGATTTGTTCGACTTTATATATTTCATTTCAAGTTTTGTTATGTACAGTTACATTAGTGAACCATATCTAAGCCAAGAGTGTTTCAAATAAGTAACTTGCGAATTCAATGGCCCGGAAAAAAAGAAATTATCATTTGTCAAAGTAATAACAGAAATTATTCCGAATCATTAAATACCTTTTATTGATTTCCAGTAATCCCTGGTTCCCCGCGTTAATTATTCACCTCTCAATACACACTTTAAGCTGGCATTTTTAAGGACTCCATTATAAATATGTTCAATGTGTTTTCCTAGGTTTAAAATTTGTTAGCGGTATTAAGTTTACTAATTAACGAAAGTTTTAAGTTTACTTTAAAAAAGTTTTTACATGGTAATAATAGCTTTATCCCTGTTTTCCTACTGTCATAACATTTGTGTTGTATAATGGTGTACGAATACATTTTTACTTTTCTACTTTCCTCGGCTAGATCTTTAGCAGCTCTAGACCATGGTGTGTACACTTACATTTTTGCAATCCGCGGCTAGATTTCTTACAGTTCCGGATCATGGCGTTTAAATTTACATTTTTGCTATCCTAGGCTAGATTTCAAGCAGTTCTGGAGCATGATGTTAACATTTACATTTTTGTTTTCCTCGGCTAGATCTCTAGCTGCTCCGGTTCATGGTGTGTACTTTACATTTTTGCTTTCCTCGGCTAGATCTCTAGCAGTTCCGGAGCATGGTGTGTACACTTACATTTTTATTTTCCTTGGCTAGATCTCTAGCTGCTCCGGTTCATGGTGTGTACTTTTCATTTTTGCTTTTCTCGGCTAGATCTCTAGCCGATGATGCATAATGTGTACACTTACATTTTTGTTTTTCTCGTCTAGATCTCTAGCAGTTCCGGAGCAAGGTGTATACATTTATCTTTTTGCTCTCCTCGGCTAGATCTCAAGCACTTTTTGAGTATTTAGTGTACATTTAAATTTTTACCTTTCTCGGTTTGATCTCTAGCAGTTGCAGAGAATGTTGTGTACATTTACATTTTTGCTTTCCTCGCGGCTAAATCTCTAGCAGTTTTTGAGCATGGTGTGTACATTTAATTTTTGCTTTCCTCGGCTAGATTCCTAACTGGTCCGGAGCATGGTGTGTACGTTTACATTTTTGCTTTCCTCGACTACATCTAGTGCAGCTTTTGAGCATGGCGTGTACATTTTCAATTTGATCTTTTCTCCGCTAGATCCCTAGCAGCTTTTGAGCATGGTGTGTATATTTTACATTTTTGCTTTCCTCGGCTAGATCTTTAACTGTTTAGGTTCACGGTGTGTACATTTACATTTTTGTTTTACTCAGATAGATCTCTAGCACTTCCGGAGCATAGTGTATACACTTACATTTTTTTCCTCGGCTAGATCTCTAGCAGCTCTTTTGCATGGTGAACTCATTTTCATTTTTGCTTTCCTAAATCTAAATCTCTAGCAACTTTTAAGCATTGTGTGCACATTTACATTTTTGCTTTTCTTGGTTAGATCTCTAGCAGTTGCGGATCATGGTGTGTACATTAATTTTTTTCTTTACTCGGCTAGATCTCAAGCAGTTCCGGAGCATGGTGTGAACATTTAATTTTTGCTTTCCTCGGCTAGTTCTCTAGCTGGTCCGGAGCATAGTGTGTACATTTACATTTTTGCTTTCCTCTGCTAAATCTCTAGCAGCTTTTGATCATGGTGTGTACACCTTTTTTTTTCCTCGGCTAGATCTCTAGCAGTTCCAGAGCATAGTGTTTACATTGATCTCTAGCACGGTGAACATTACAATTTTTGCTTTCCTCGGTGAGATCTCTAGCTGCTTCGGAGCATGGTTTGTACATTTATATTTATGATTTCTTCGGCTAGATCTCTAGCAGTTCCGGATCATAGTGTGTACATTTAAATTTTTGTTTTACGTAGATAAGTCTCCAGTATGTCCGAAGCATGGTGTACATTTTTGTTTTTCTCGGCATGATGTGTACATTTACATTTTTGCTTTCCTCTAATAATCTCTAGCTGGTCCGGAGCATTGTGTGTACATTTACATTTTTTATTTTCTCGGCTAGATCTCTAGCGGTTCCGAGGAATGGTATGCACATTCACATTTTTGCTTTCCTCGGCTAGATTTCTAGAAGCTAGAGCATGATTTCTACATTTACAATTTTACTTTTACTCGGCTAAATCTCCAGCAGCTTTTGAGCATGATGTGCACATTTACATTTTTGCTATCCTCGGCTTGTTTCAAGCAGTTCCGGAGCATGATGTTAACATTTATATATTTGTTTTCCCGGCTTGATCTCTAGCACGGTGAACATTAACATTTTTGCTTCCCTCAGCGAGATCTCTAGCAGCTGCAGAGCATGGTTTGTACATTTATATTTATGATTTCTTCGGCTAGATCTCTAGCAATAGTGTGTACATTTAAATTTTTGATTTACTTAGATAGATTTCCAGTATGTCCGAAGCATGGTGTACATTTAAGCTTTTCTCAGCATAGTGTGTACATTTACATTTTTGCTTTTCTTGGTTAGATTTCTAGCAGGTTTTGAGCATGTTTTGTACATTTTACATTTTTGCTGTCCTCGGCTAAATCTCTAGCAGCTCCGGTGCATGGGGTTTACATTTACATTTTTGCTTTTCTCGGCTAGATCTCTAGCAGTTTCGCAACAAGGTGTTTATTTAATTTTTTCTTTCCTCGGCTACATCTATAGCAGTTCTGGAGCATGGCGTGTACATTTACATTTTTACTTTCCTCGGCTACATCTCTAGTAGCTTTCGAGCATTGTGTGTACATTTACGTTTTTGCTTTCCTCGGCTTGATCTCTAGAAGCTTTTGAGCATGATGTGTACATTTGCATTTTTACTTTTCTCGGCTAAATCTCCAGCAGCTTTTGAGCATGATGTGCACAATTATATTTTTGCTATCCTCGGATAGATTTTAAGCAGTTCCGGAGCATGATGTTAACATTTACATTTTTGCTTTCCTTGGCTAGATCTCTAGCTGCTACGGTTCATGGTGAGTACACTTACATTTTTGTTTTCCTTGGCTAGATCTCTAGCTGCTACGGTTCATGGTGTGTACACTTACATTTTTGCGTTCCTCGGCTAGATCTCTAACACTTTTTGAGTATTTAGTGTACATTTACATTTTTGCTTTTCTCTGTTGATCTCTAGCAGTTGCAGAGAATGTAGTATACATTTACATTTTTGCTTTCCTCGGCTACATCTCTAGCAGTTTTTGAGCATGGTGTGTACATTTAATTTATGCTTCCCTCGACTTGATTCCTAGCTGGTCCGGAGCGAGATGTGTACATTTACATTTTTCTTTCCTAGACTAGATCTAGTTCAGCTCTTGAGCATGGCGTGTACATTTTCATTTTGCTTTTCTTCGCTAGATCTCTAGCAGCTTTTGAGCATGGTGTGTACATTTTACATTTGTCCTTTTCTCGGCTAGATCTCTTTTTGCTCCGGTGTATGGTATGTACATTTACATTTTTGCTTTACTCGGCTATATCTTTAGCTGCTCCAGAGCATAGTTTGTACATTTATATTTATGATTTCTTCGGCTAGATCTCTAGCATTTCCGGATCACGGTGTGAACATTTACATTTGTGTTTTACTCAGATAGATCTCTACTAGGTCCGAAGCATGGTGTGTGCATTTACATTTTTGTTTTCTTCGGCTAGATCTCTAGCAGTTCCGGAGCATTGTGTATACACTTACATTGTTTTCCTCGGCTAAATCTCTAGCAGCTCTTTTGCATGGTGTATTCATTTGCATTTTTGCTTTCCTGGACTAAATCTCTAGCAACTTTTAAGCATTGTGTGCACATTTACATTTTTGCTTTTCTCGGTTAGATCTCCAGCTGGTCCGGAGCATGGTGTGTACATTTACATTTTTACTTTTCTTGGCTAGATTTCTAGCAGTTCCGGAGCATGGTGTGTACATTTTACATTTTTACTTTTCTCGGCTAAATCTCAGCAGCTTTTGAGCATGATGTGCACATTTATATTTTTGCTATCCTCGGCTAGATTTTAAGCAGTTCAGGAGCATGATGTTAACATTTACATTTTTTTTTGTTTCCCTTGGCTTGATCTCTAGCACGGTGTAAATTTACATTTTTGCTTTTCTTGGCTAGATCTCTAGCTGCTACGGTTCATGGTGTGTACTTTACATTTTTGCTTTCCTCGGCTAGACCTCTATCAGTTCCGGAGCAAAGTTTGTAAACTTACATTTTTGTTTTCCACGGCTAGATCTCTAGCAGTTTCGGAGCAAGGTGTATACATTTACATTTTTGCGTTCCTCGGCTAGATCTCTAACACTTTTTGAGTATTTAGTGTACATTTACATTTTTGTTTTTCTCGGTTTGATCTCTAGCAGTTGCAGAGAATGTTGTATACATTAACATTTTTGCTTTCCTCGGCTAAATCTCTAGCAATTTTTGAGCATAGTGTGTACATTTAATTTATGTTGTCCTCGGCTTGATTCCTAGATTGTCCGCAGCATGGTGTGTTCATTTACATTTTTCTTTCCTAGACTAGATCTAGTGCAGCTCTTGAGCATGGCGTGTACATTTTCATTTTGCTTTTCTTCGCTAGATCTCTAGCAGCTTTTGAGCATGGTGTGTACATTTTACATTTTTGCTTTCCTCTGCTAAATCTCTAGAAGCTGTTTAGCATGGTGTGTAAATTAACATTTGTCCTTTCCTCGGCTAGATCTCTTTTAGCTCCTGTGTATGGTGTGTACATTTACATTTTTGCTTTCATCGGCTAGATCTCAAACTGCTCCAGAGCATAGTTTGTACATTTATATTTATGATTTCGTCGGCTAGATCTCTAGCATTTCCGGATTACGATGTGTACATTTACATATGTGTTTTACTCAGATAGATCTCTACTAGGTCCGAAGCATGGTGTGTGCATTTACATTTTTGTTTTCTTCGGCTAGATCTCTAGCAGTTCCAGAGCTTGGTGTATACACTTACATTTTTTTTTGTTTCCCTTGGCTTGATCTCTAGCACGGTGTAAATTTACATTTTTGCTTTTCTTGGCTAGATCTCTAGCTGCTACGGTTCATGGTGTGTACTTTACATTTTTGCTTTCCTCGGCTAGACCTCTATCAGTTCCGGAGCAAAGTTTGTAAACTTACATTTTTGTTTTCCACGGCTAGATCTCTAGCAGTTTCGGAGCAAGGTGTATACATTTACATTTTTGCGTTCCTCGGCTAGATCTCTAACACTTTTTGAGTATTTAGTGTACATTTACATTTTTGTTTTTCTCGGTTTGATCTCTAGCAGTTGCATAGAATGTTGTATACATTAACATTTTTGCTTTCCTCGGCTAAATCTCTAGCAATTTTTGAGCATAGTGTGTACATTTAATTTATGTTGTCCTCGGCTTGATTCCTAGATTGTCCGCAGCATGGTGTGTTCATTTACATTTTTCTTTCCTAGACTAGATCTAGTGCAGCTCTTGAGCATGGCGTGTACATTTTCATTTTGCTTTTCTTCGCTAGATCTCTAGCAGCTTTTGAGCATGGTTTGTACATTTTACATTTTTGCTTTCCTCTGCTAAATCTCTAGAAGCTGTTTAGCATGGTGTGTAAATTAACATTTGTCCTTTCCTCGGCTAGATCTCTTTTAGCTCCTGTGTATGGTGTGTACATTTACATTTTTGCTTTCATCGGCTAGATCTCAAACTGCTCCAGAGCATAGTTTGTACATTTATATTTATGATTTCGTCGGCTAGATCTCTAGCATTTCCGGATTACGATGTGTACATTTACATATGTGTTTTACTCAGATAGATCTCTACTAGGTCCGAAGCATGGTGTGTGCATTTACATTTTTGTTTTCTTCGGCTAGATCTCTAGCAGTTCCGGAGCTTGGTGTATACACTTACATTTTTTCCTCGGCTAGATCTCGAGCAGCTCTTTTGCATGGTGTATACATTTGCATTTTTGCTTTCCTGGACTAAATCTCTAGCAACTTTTAAGCATTGTTTGCACATTTACATTTTTGCTCTTCTCGGTTAGATCTCCAGCTTGTCCGGAGCATGGGGTGTACATTTACATTTTTGCTTTTCTTGGCTAGATCTCTAGCAGTTCGGAGCATGGTGTGTACATTTTACATTTTTTCTTTCCTCGGCTAGATCTCTAACAACTTTTGAGCATGGTGTGTGCATTTACATTTTTACTTTTCTCGGCTAAATCTCAGCAGCTTTTGAGCATGATGTGCACATTTATATTTTTGCTATCCTCGGCTAGATTTTAAGCAGTTCAGGAGCATGATGTTAACATTTACATTTTTTTGTTTTCCTTGGCTTGATCTCTAGCACGGTGTAAATTTACATTGTTGCTTTCCTTGGCTAGATCTCTAGCTGCTACGGATCATGGTGTGTACTTTACATTTTTGCTTTCCTCGGCTAGACCTCTATCAGTTCCGGAGCAAAGTGTGTAAACTTACATTTTTGTTTTCCTCGGCTAGATCTCTAGCAGTTTCGGAGCAAGGTGTATACATTTACATTTTTGCGTTCCTCGGCTAGATCTCTAACACTTTTTGAGTATTTAGTGTACATTTACATTTTTGTTTTTCTCGGTTTGATCTCTAGCAGTTGCAAAGTATGTTGTATACATTAACATTTTTGCTTTCCTCGGCTAAATCTCTAGCAATTTTTGAGCATAGTGTGTACATTTAATTTATGTTTTCCTCGGCTTGATTCCTAGATTGTCCGCAGCGTGGTGTGTACATTTACATTTTTCTTTCCTCGACTAGATCTAGTGCAGCTCTTGAGCATGGCGTGTAGATTTACATTTTGCTTTCCTTCGCTAGATCATGGTGTGTACATTTTACATCTTTGCTTTCCTCTGCTAAATCTCTAGAAGCTCTTTAGCATGCTGTGTACATTAACATTTGTCCTTTCCTCGGCTAGATCTCTTTTTGCTCGGGTGCATGGTGTGTACATTTGCATTTTTGCTTTCCTCGGCTAGATCTCAAGCTGCTCCAGAGCATAGTTTGTACATTTATATTTATGATTTCGTCGGCTAGATCTCTAGCATTTCCGGATTACGATGTGTACATTTACATTTGTGTTTTACTCAGATAGATCTCTACTAGGTCCGAAGCATGGTGTGTGCATTTACATTTTTGTTTTCTTCGGCTAGATCTTTAGCAACTCTTTTGCATAATGTATACATTTGCATTTTTGCTTTACTAAATCTTAATCTCTAGCAATTTTTAAGCATTGTGTGCACGTTTACATTTTTGCTTTTCTCGGTTAGATCTCCAGCTTGTCCGGAGCATGTTGTGTACATTTACATTTTTTCTTTTTCTCAGCATGGTGTATACATTAACATTTTTTTCTTTCCTCTGCTAGATCTCAAGCAGTTCCGGAGCATGGTGTGTACATTTAATTTTTGTTTTCGTCGGCAAGATCTCTAGCTGGCCTGAGGCATGGTGTGTACATTTTTGTTTTCATCGGCTATATCTCTAGCAGCTTTTAAGCATGGTGTGTACATTTACATTTTTTCTTTTCTCGCCTAGATCTCTAGCCTAGCAGCTTTTGAGCATGGTGTGTACATTTTACATTTTTGCTTTCCTCAGCTAAATCTGTAGCAGCTCCTTTGAATGGTGTGTACATTTAATTTTTTCTTTCGTCGGCTAGATCTCTAGCTGGTCCGGAGCATGGTGTGTACATTTGACATTTTTTGTTTTCATCGACTATATCTCTAGCAGATTTTAAGCATGGTGTGTACATTTACAGTTTTGCTTTTATCGCTTAGATCTCTAGCAGCTTTTGATCATGGTGTGTACATTTACATTGTTTCCTCGGCTAGATCTCTAACAGCTCTTTTGCATGGTGTACACATTTACATTTTTGCTTTCCTCTGCTGGATCTCTAGCAGTTCCGGAGCATGGTGTGTACATTTACATTGTTGTTTTCCTCGGCTTGATCTCTAGCAGTTTTAAAGCATGGTGTAAACATTTACACTTTTTTCCTCGACTAGATCTCTAGTGGCTCCGGAGCATGGTGTGTACATTTACATTTTTACTTTTCTCAGCTAGATCTCTAAAAGCTTTTGAGCATGATGTGCACATTTACATTGTTGGTTTCATCGGCTAGATCTCTAGCAGCTTTTGAGCATGGTTTGTACATTTACAATTTTTGCTTTTCTCGCCTAGATCTCTAGCACTTTTGAGCATGGTGTGTTCATTTACATTTTGCTGTCGTCGGCTAGATATCTAGCAGTTCCGGGGCATGGTGTGTACATTTACATTTTTGCTTTCCCCGGCTAGATCTCCAGCAGCTTTTGAGCATGGCGTGTACATTTATATTTTTGCTTTTCTTTGCTAAATCTCCAGCAGCTTTTGAGCATAATGTGAACATTTACATTTTTGCTTTCTTCGGCTAGATCTCTAGCGGCTTTCGAGCATGGTGTGTACATTTACATTTTTGCTTTTCTTGGCTAGATCTATAGCAGCTTTTGAGCATGGTGTGTACATTTTACACTTTTGCGTTTCTCGGATAGATCTCTAGCAACTTTTGAGCATGGTGTGTACATTTACATTTTTGCTTTATTTCTGCTAGTTCTCTAGCCGTTCCGGAGCATGGTGTGTTCATTTAATTTTTTCTTTCCTCGGCTAAATCTCTAGCAGTTCCGGAGCATGGTGTGTACGTTTTACAACCTATACGTTATGCCACATTCTGCAATCGAAGGGCCTCGGTGGATTACTAGTTTGCCCAGGGAAGAATGGGGTTTTCTTCAAGCACTCCGGCTTCCTCCCCCAATACAAACTAGATGCCACGATACATATGAGAAATCGCAGAAAATGACGTTAAACTTCAACAAACAAAACATGCTGCAATCGATATTCCGATTTGCTAGACCTGTCACTGCTATGGAATACTAAGCTACTTGAACACAGAGGTTCTATGGATTCACAAAATAGGGATGTCAGGGAGCATAAAAATAAAAGAATAAAGAATAAAGAAAATAAATAAAAGAATAAAAGGTAACGAAAGGTGCTACATTGAAATATATTATTCATGTGTTAGAAATCAAATTAGAACATAATGTTTTTGTTTTTGTTAGATTCTTATTTAAATGAGCCGTTAGAATGTGTGTCAAAGCATATGTTCCCTTGTCGAAATACAAAGGCCGAGTCAATAATGCCCAGTATGTGTTTGGTCAATAATGTCCATGCTGTATTCTCTAATGATGTTAATGATAGTGTTTTTATTGCATTTCGTTTTTTGAAGTTGATATTTTTTTAGTCAATATTTAAAGTATTCAAAAAATATTTTAGATATCTGTCCGGTTCGTGTCACATTGGATTCCAAATTCCTAACACCTAACACCAAATATGATTACGTGGTGAATTGTGGTACGGATACCTTAAGGCGAATAATGAAAACCTGTTGGAATGAAAGAACTCTACTTTTTGGTTTAAAAATGATTTCGTTCAGTACATTGTAACATTACTTTTTGTATATAAATAAAATTGACTTTATTTGTATAAAATTTAATTTGTTTTGTACATGTTGTACGCTGAAATCTGATTGGTTAATTCAAATCGAGCAACCCATATTATAAAATATAACTTTCGTGACGTATGACCTATTCTTAGGCCGTTAAAATTCAAATAGTTCCATGACGTCATCGACGTTTTTACTATTAAAATTGTTCAAATTTCCGAACAGGTTATACGATATAATATGGTTTGGGTCTGTTCGCGGTTTATTAGGCGTTAACAGACACAAACCATATTATATCGTATAACCTGTTCAGAAATTTGAAGTATTCCTTAAATAAATAAGATTGACATTTAACCGATTACACAGGGGGCTTTGTTGGTCGAGTGGTTAAGGTAGTTCATCTGCCTACTATTGATCACGCGGTCTGTCAACACTGAGATTACGGGTTCGACTCTCACTGCAGGCAGGGTGTATTGAGGTCATTATCCTATTGGGATGGCCTGTGCAAATGTAACCGAACGGGCGAGACATATAAGGTTTTATTAAAATATCTTTCTTTCACTTGAAATGTCATATATGCGGCATTACACATATAATGCTTAAGTTCATAAAAATGGGAAAACAACTTTGTTCGGGAATTTTACCTAAAGTTTAGGAATGACTTTTCTATTTTAATTTTGATGTTTGATTACACACTTTAGGAAGTGCTTCCACTGTAAAGACATTGGCTAGAAAAAATATTCATGTTCTACAAGAATGCCATACCTTTCAAAAATCTTTAGTAATAGCTGTTATAAGAAAAAGCGGAAACACAAGAGAAAATTGGGACACATTCTTTCATCCTGCCATGCACCGGAAATTTGATTAGGATTGCAGTTTTAGGGGGATTTCTCCGGGTACGCCGGCTTCCTCCTCCAGAAAAAACTGTACGCCATGATATAGCCGAAAAATTGCTGAAAGTGGCGTTACGCACCAAAAACAAACAAAACAAACACAAAGATTACACAATTTACGGAGTTCACAGACGAGCATACCATGGTGTAGAAAATTTTAAGGTTGGTGCGTCTATAGCTACAATCATTATTAATGAATTGTATTCAACATACATAATCCAAACCGTAGCACTACTTCCTATACATATTCAGCTGTTGGAATTTGTCTTCTACCATATTGCGGTAGAGAATGAACAAAACGTTAATGAGTGGGGAATTTTGATAATTACTGAGCCATTACTTATGCTAGTTTATACATGAACCAAGAATAACGGTGCAGGCCATTGAATTACATCAACACGTGCAATGTACTTACATGGTTAACACAGAAATCTAGTAAGTACAGTGTAGTGAGATGGTTCAATATATCAGGCAGTAGCAACTGATATAACATACATGGTAATGTGATATATCTTCTAGTATCCTTCTGTAGCCCAGAAGACAAGACTGCCCTACTGTTGTAGAACTATGAGTTTACATAATGGTGGAGTAATACTAAGTGATATGCTAATAAGACTAGTAGCCCAATCAGTTTTTAGCAGTCTTGCAGATTAAAATGCTTGAAGGTTGAATTCCTATTGAATAGCCAAGACTGCAACTACTGACCAAGAGAACTTTAGTAAAAAAAAAATAAGAAAAAACAATCAAGAAAAATAGCAAGGAACCGACGGAATAACAAAAGCCAAAAGTCAAGAGACAATAACATATACAATACAAAAATCAAAGACACACAAACACAAGAAGAAAAAGTGAGTAACCCGAACCAAATAAAAATCATGAGTGCACTCAAGTACTCCGGACGAGTAAGCTGTACCTGCCTTTAATTAGACGCACGTTAAGGTATTGTTGTCTAAGAAAGAGTCAAATCCAGGCATAGGGAAGCCTATCTATGACTGAGCGAAAATGTCCCATCGTATTTAATAGATTCCCATAACGATCAATTAAGTCATGGTGACGATCATAGAACTTCTCAAGTGATAACATAAAGGTACAACACACCCATCGTATTTAATAGATTCTCATAACGATCAATTAAGTCATGGTGACGACCATAGATCTTCTCAAGTGATAACATAAAGGTACAACACACCCTTGTTTGAGTAACTTAGTTTTCAACAACAGTGACCGGTCTAGAAAATGTCAAATGTACACACCGTACGCCGAGCTGCTTGAATGTTGCTATGAACCGGAAGTTGACAATTGGAAAGTTGAACTTATCACGCTTGTCGTAGAGTCTAGTTTGCGGTTTTCCGGAGTCTATTCCTAGAAGTAGGTCTAAGTGAAGGCCGATCTACGTGCAATGTTGGTGTCCTTAATATGAAGTTTGCCTGGAAAGATTGAATGCAAACATTCACCGAATTAAGCGTAGGTCAAGGACAATTTAGCGTAGGTCAAGGACAAA
This sequence comes from Limnoperna fortunei, assembly GCA_944474755.1. NCBI lineage: Eukaryota > Metazoa > Mollusca > Bivalvia > Mytilida > Modiolidae > Limnoperna > Limnoperna fortunei. The sequence continues at coordinate 24,161,675 of OX104122.1, forward strand.
CATCATCAATATAACGGAGTGTCTTTCTTTTTCAGCATGTCCTCTAGGAACTCAGCATCACAAGTGCTGTTGGACAATTTAGCGTAGGTCAAGGACAAACATCATCAATATAACGGAGTGTCTTTCTTTTTCAGCATGTCCTCTAGGAACTCAGCATCACAAGTGCTGTTTGGTTCTCAGCATCTGAATTACCAGCAAAGGCTCAAGATCTTTTATTATCATCTAGGATAGACTAGGATTTATTTTTATAGATTATTAATGTACTGATTTAGATCAATTTGAGCCTTAACTGGATTTTTATTTTAATGCTTGGAATGTACATAATATATATATCGACTTTACCAAATTTGGTGATGATTGCATGGCCATAAGTGATGTAATTACTTGTGGACATGCGGATATTTGGCGTTGACTGCGTCGTTAATATCATTAGTATCTCGTTAGTATTGTGAAATGTGTCTGGCTCGAGGATGTTCCATATCGTGAACTGGCTTCAAGATTAACAGACTTCTCACATTTTTTGTACATTTTGTAGATTTTGTTTGATTTGTGTTTGTTTTCTGTATTTTTTCTTTTATATTCTGTACTGTACATGTAAGGCGTGCCTGCTAACTTTCATTGTTGTTTTATTGTACTCCTTATCCTGGATGCAGATGATGTTCGGTACAAGGTTGTGGATTTGTTCTTGACATAAAACATGTTCTTTACAGAGTTACAAATTGAAAAGACAATTACACAAAGACAGTATGATATCCGCAAAATATTTACTTTTTATGTAATGACATTTATTTTTTTTTCGTTTTTTATTTTTATTTTTTGTATCTCTGTACTGATTACAAAATTTATTCCCCACCCCAATGTCAATCTGGAACACTGGGGTGATTCTTTCATGATATTTAATATAGTGCATATAGATATCTTGTTACGTATTTTTACATGTAATTAGTTGTCCCGCGCTTTCTATTTTCGTATGCATGCGGTAGCAGACGCACCTAGAACTATATATTAGGAAAATTAAACGCATATTACAGTATTATACGCTATATTCTTTTTTCCTCCAAGTTATATATTTGTGACACATCATTGTTTTAGTAGATAGCAGCTTTGCTGAACATCAGTGATTTGTTCTTAATTAGATAGTTTCCAGATGTTTTTCGTTAAATTTTCCATAAAATTCTTATTTTATTACTTGGATAAGAGGAAGCTATGAATACAAATTATTCCGCAATAGGGTTAAGGTTATGGAGGCAAGAAATATATACCATTTCCTTTCGAGGAGTAGTTGGCAACGTATAGTTGTCTTTATAAAATGCCTGTCAAAAACGTCCAAAAAGTTTATACATTAAACAAGTATGACCTGACAAGATTTTCTCAGTTACAGTAGGAATTTCTTTTGTATTAAACAAACAACTTAGTGTCATTTGTGTATGATTATAAATGACCAATTTTTAAAAGTGAATTGTTATTTTACACTTATTTGTTAATATTCGGCTGACGGCAATGTACATAAGAACCTGGTGGAGTAGATAACTAAAATAAAATTCATTGGCTAGATCTCAACTGCAATTATTATCTTTAATGCGCTGTGTTAAACTTACTGGTTGTAGTGTGTGTTGTAAGTTATATACGTTTATATCAGTTTATTGGAACATTTTTAGAACTGCAGTTCTCACGTAAAGGGAAGCTGAAGGGTGTACAAGGTGCTGGGGTTTTTACAGTACAAATATGACCTTGTATAGAGCATTTATCCCTGGTTTTAGACTGAAATTACACATTTTATGTCATTTGTCCTTTAGATAACGTTTTGTTCATTAAAAAAAATAATTAGTGCTTTCCTCGATTGCTTTTGTGGATATAAGTAACAATTTACCCATTTAATTTTGGTGTCGAAAGACATGAACAGGACGGGCCATAAATATCGCAAATAGTGTAATTGTAAACAAATTGATTAAGTAATAATTCCGTAATTATTATAATCAATATTCTTGATTGTATGCAATAGCTTTAAAAACAAAACACAATTTGTTAACCATTTCCTTTAAATTCAATTTCCGTTGTATAAATGACGTGCTTTCATTGAATAATTGAAGATTCATCACTTGAAAAATTTTACGGTCCTCTGAGTCGTCATTATGACCGTTATGGAATATCTGTGTTACAAATGACCTTTAATTGGTTTTGGTTGTCGTATGCACTTTCCCTTCTTCTTACTGAATTAAGAATGCGCCTAGACATGACCGGATTTCAATCTTACTGATACGACACAATGCATTGGCTAATATTTCTAGTACTATTTTAAGTACCGGATACTTGGAATAATTAGACAACAAATTAAAAGGAAATAAGTACATATGACCTATCAAATTCAATTCCGTTTAATACTCAACCCAAATTTACAGGCTTATTTCTCCGTCCCTACCAACACTCCAATTATTTTTCTATCCTTTTTAATGTGATTAGTCAAGGAAAATGTCGCAATAGACCAGAAACATAAGGAAAACATAAAATACCAAACAACGATAAAAAATTGTATATCGCTGTAAATAAAACTTGTAGCCACAAATCCAAACTCCACAAAAAGTTGAAAAAAAATCCTTGGGAATACATAAAATGAAAGTTAAGCAACAAGAACCCAAGTAAACACCAGGGCAGATCTAAGTGTTCAGGACGTACAGTTGAGACAACAGTCGTGTTACTACACTTACTAGTCTTCACGGATGATTAGACATCACGAAATAGTGAATTGGGTAATAGGTCTGGTCTGTGAACAAGGAATGCTAGTTTTTCTGCCAAAAGGCGGCGCTTTTAAATGGGTACTCATCCTTTTTTCCCAATCAAAACAGAAACGACACAATAGAGCTAGTGGAGTTGAACCAAATTTTAAATATATAACCGTAAGACATAGGTAAAATTAACAAAACAAGACATATAAACTCTCAACATTAAAATGTTAGTTTTCAGAAACAATGAATAGACAAGACTGTAATAAATGACACATGAAAAATAAACGAGCAGAAATATAAAATTGAAACTTAAGCTAAAGTAATTAAGTTCCTTTTGAATTAATTTGAAACTACAAATACATGATTTTTAAATAAAAGAAAAATAGCGACCGAAAACAGCAGTCGTCATCGTCGCCACTTCAATATAATAAGAACACATACATTGTAACAGCGTTAACAATACAAAACACTTTTTTGTTTTTTATTAGTAAGGACATAAAACATATTAGTCTTAACATATTTTATATACAAAAAATATCAACACGGTTAAACATACTTATGGAGTCTTCTCCCACAAAAGCAAATATTTTACAATTATATATGTTAAGTATGCTAAAATAGTATAAACATAATGATCACATCTGTAAGAAAAGACTGAAAATTCTTAATATTCGCCTTATTTTCATTGATGTAATAAGGACATTAAAGTTTATTTCATTCACATGTTTCAGCTCTTTGGAAGTTTTTCTATAGTACAAACAACAATGCTATATACACACATACATCAAAATCTACTGTACCTTAAAATATATTAAATAATGTTGAAGATTTATTAAAAGCAGTTATATTTTATATTCGACAGACCGCCTTACATTTGTTATGCAACGTAGTTCAAATGACCTTGATGTAATCTGTACAAAAGGTCTTTCTTAGAGTTTCGAGTTTACGATTGGTATGTCAGAATTTCTTCATATTTTAAAAGATAACTTGATGAACTAAATAAAATATATTGTTTTGTCCCAAAATGAGATCGTCTATTATCAATTAACTATTTAAGACTAGTTAGCGGAAACAAACAACCTGTAGACTGACATTCATTGTGTCTTATATAGTATATGTACCCAAATTATCTCCGTAAGAGTAACCAAGTAGTAATATTATTTACATCTGTATTAAGACAATTTACATTTGCTATACTAGTAATAATGATGTTCTCGCCTGTTCGTTACTATCTGCCACATTAAAAAAAAACTTTTCCAAAGATTTGTTGGACTTGCTTTATGTTCACATTTTTCATTTTAAATCCATGTAGATGTGCGTCTTGTACCTTGTGTTGTATTTTATTTTTATATACAATATTCTGAATAACAAGATAGTTACCAGTCATTTTCTAGTTGCAATATTACTCCATCTATTTTTAAGTTTGTTTTTAAATCTTAATAATTTCTTATAATTAGTGGTTCATCGTGCAGTTCTGGAACACAAATAGGCCTAAAATACTACAAGATGAATACAGTTTGAAGACATTTTGACCAATACATTTTATGCATAAAAATATCAAGGAAATCAACAAAACAACAATGGCCCGAAGTCAACGACAAATAAAAACCCGGATAAACAAACATATACATTGCAATACAAAACCAAAAACAAAATAGAAAGTAAGTAGCCCGAACCTAAGAAAAACCAATCGTGCACTAATGTGCTCCGGACGAGAAGAAGTATATGCCTCTTATTAGACACCCATCGTTTTACTCATTGTCATAACTCATCTTTATTACTACCTCTTTCGTAGATGTCGGAATATAGTTGAGTTATTGAAGCAGCAAAATCTACGTCCCTATTCAACTGTCATAGTTTTCCAGTGGAAATCAAAATAGTCCCAACATTAAATCACAAATTCCAGGTGATTTATAGTTCGTTTACTTGTTCTAGTAGAAACTATAGCTGAAATACTGCTAACTTTCCGTGTACATTTCATTTTTCTTCGATTTATTTCAGACATTTTTTATTCATTTGTAGTGTTTAAAACGACATACTTAAGGTTTTGACAGTTAAAGTTCGTACACACGGTATAAGGCATAGGCCTTCAGTATTTATAACTTATCAGGAAGATTAAAATACATGTTTACAATATTTCTTTTCTGACCTTAACATGAAAGCAATTTTATAATGGCGTGTTCATTAGAAAATGAAACCGAAAGACGATAGAAACATAATTTCAATAAGGGTACATGCCACCTATCAAAAACATGTTTTAGCATTTAAAACAAACTCACAAGTTCATATTGATACGCAGTTTAATGCTATTTAATGAAAAACATCCGATTTAGAAAAACGACCGACCTACGATACAGTTAGAAATGTACAAAAAAAACTTTTTTTTTATCTTGCAAACCCTACAATTTATTTTACACTAATGAAAAATGTGCCCTTCTTGCCGATTTCTGACTCAATATTTTCCACGCGTTTTATAAGTGACGTCACAAACAAATATCGAATTCCTAAACCAGAACATAATACTAAATATCGTAAGAAGTAAGGACTCGGGTACCAGGAGGCATTATTCAGTTCTGCAGAATACAGCAAAAATGTATTCGGCTTCCTTTATTGTACAGCACATGAATAAAGGATAAAAGGATTTCGACACTGTTAACAACAGTATATGATTGTGACCTTCTTGTCGAAACACCTAACCAATCATATATTTGCGTTAGTTTTACTGGGACAGTGTCTCCTTCATTTTCCCCCAAAATACTTTGTCTCCATATTCATCATTGGGATATTCAATATACGACTGAGCTTGCACAAGTTCCAAAACATTCAAGGGAAGATCTTTAGAGGGGATCTGCTCCAAAAAGACAAGTAAAATCATATCTTCGTTGTTTCTTGAGTAGACGCTTTCCATTCTAGCCATATTGAATTCAAACATACACCAATAGGATTTCAAAAAATTTCGTGACATTATCACGGTCGTTTTACGGCAATTGTGAATTGCGGAAGTAATGTTAGTGGCTATTTCAGATCCAGGTGTAAAGTCTCTCTTATGAAGACAGCAAATAATGTTTCCTTCCTCTTCTATGTGTTTTAGAAATTTCGAGTGAATAAATTCAGTATCTTCCTCCGCATAAGAAACAAAGACATCATATAAAAAATCCATATCCTTGTATGACTGATCTGGTTTAATATAACCTTGATGCTTACCTTTCACCATATAATAAATGTAACGTAGTTTCCATCTGTATCGGTATGTAATTCCGCAAAATAAAATTAATATAAATAACAGTATCGCACTTGTTAATGCAAAAGTAGCGACGGCGTACGAAGAGCATTCCTTGTTTAATGTGCTATAGATATATTTCGTGTTATTGAAATACATAATTTGCCTATGCATAGACTGACATGTACCGTTAGATATATCTACTTGTACCGTTGTTGTAGCCAACCATTGAATGAATTCAATGGAATCGCAGAAACATTTTAATGGGTTTCCAGACATAATAACTTTCAGGTTCGGATTGACAGCGACAAGGCTGTCCAATTGGCTTGTAAAAGAATTATCCAGAGAAGGCAGTCTGTTGTTAGAAATGTCAATCACCAATAATTTATGCATGTGTTTGATATTAAAAGAAACACTCTCAAGCATATTACCACTCAAGTTCAAATTTACTAATTCTTCCTGGAACTTGAATATTTTTTCGGGCAGTTGTGCAATCTTGTTTTCTGCCAAGCTTAAATTTTTTAAATTTTTAACTGGTTCAAATATTTTGCCATCTTGATCATTCGGCAGTACAAATCCTAATAAATTATTCTGTGCCTGAAAAGTTTCCAAGTTGGGCATGCCTATCAAAAACTCCACTGAAATATTGGAGCAAAAATTAAATGAAAGATCAAGATATTTTAAATCATTCAAATACAAAATCGGACCAAGCCATTCATAAATTGTGTTGCAGGAGGCATCGATGTATTCGACTGTGTTATTTGACAGTTTTAATTGTGTTATGGAGTGTCTAAATGAGGATTGTTTAAAGTAAAGTATTTTCAATTGGAACGGAATAGGCACTAAATCAAAAAGCCCTGCTAAGTCGGATATTTTCGTTTTACGCTGGGGTACATGCTTCTGTTGGCCACGTACCGACCGGCATTGATAATCACTAATACCTGATGTACAGTTATCTCCGCATGCTGAATTCAGTTGAAAATCTTCAGTTTGTAGTTTGTACTGAGCGGGCTTTCTATTGTTTTGCTCAATCGCAAAATCACTTTTGAAGCGATAGCAATCTTCATTTGCTTCTAACAAAAAGTGAGACATTCCATTGTATGAAAGATTAACGGATTGTACAACAAAATTAATAACATCAAATAAATAGTCTCCATTAGACAACTGGTTGTCGGCTACGGAAAGCGTTTTCAGTGCAAGCGGGAGTAGTTGTATGGCCCCTTTTTCAATCAATTGTATACGGTTACTATCCGCATGTAATTTTGAAAGGTTGGTGTAACATAAATTTTGTATATGATGCTTCATCAGTTCAACATTCAACTCAAATCTTTGATGGATCATGTTCACTTTTAATTCTTGGATGGAAGTTGACGGAAGATCAAAGGTTACATTTTCTAATCCATTGAGCTTTAGACATCTGTTTTCTGAAAGGTCTAAATATCTTAAACGATGCATGTTTTTAAATGTGCCTTTCCAAATAAAATTTATTCTACATTTGCTCAAATCTAATGTTTCAATGTTAGACAAATACTTAAATGTATCTGGAGTTAGTATTTGCATTTTACATTTGCCTGACAATCCAGATAGGTCAAGGCGTTTTAGATTAGTCAAATCGCTAAACTGTTTGCCAAAATAAACGTTAGCCTCAGCAATTAAGTCTATCTTTAGCGTTTCCAAAGTAACAAGATTCGATACATCCACTTCAATCATGGGATCAGAATTTTGTTTCATATCTAAAGTTTTAAGCTCAATTAAGGGTGCATACACACTCCTTAACGATATGTTTGAGTAGATAAGATTGTTACTGTGTATTAGTAATGTTTTCAGATTGTCCAATCCATCAAACGATCGTGAATGCAGCCGACTGATTTCATTGTGCGACAAATCCAAATATTGCAGCTTGCTATTACTTTTAAATGTTCCATTTTGAACTTCGATAATGCTGTTGTTTGACAACGTTATGTTTACAAGATCCTTTGGTATTTCAGGAATGCGTTTCAACTTTTTCCCTGAGCAGTCTGCTGCTAAATACGTTGTATTTATGCAAGTACATCGTCTTTCAAATGGACATGGAAATTCTTGTGAGAAACCATTAGCTACCTTACAGAAAACAAATGCTTGTAGAATATGTACTAACACTCGCATCTTTCCCATCTTTTGACTAAACGAAAAAAAATATGAAACCAAATGTGTAAATTTGTAAAAAAAAAACAATATATCAAATAAAACTAAAAAACTATAACATTGAAAGGAAACAACATAGTTATACCTTAAGACATGAACACAATTTATAAAAAAATCGGTCTTACCAACTCACTTACCCTAAAACGATCATTGAAGTATTTATTAATTATATAGGCATTTTGAAACATGTATGTGTTTATAGCCTTTTTAGAAAATTTGAGAATTATCTTTTGCATTTTTTCAAAAGAGAAAAGTATTGAAGTTACTGACGAGTATCCATGAAACGAAAAGTCAAGGAGAGACAATACTATTGTTAGGCAAACGACAGGACAACAACAAAACAGACGCGCACCACAAAAATAAAACAACAGAAAATTGATTAAGATGAACCTTATTACAAACATGGAAGTGAGTCCAGGTGGAAAGGTAAGATCCTCGCGTGGCACCCGTGGTACAATTGAAGTTAAAATCCGGTAATTAGTCATATCCGGTGGTATTCATAATCAAGTAAGAAGGATAGGTGTCATACACATCCGTTATTATCTTAAAGCATTAGTAACTATTTAGAAATATAGTGTTGAACTTTAATGTAGACTGTCTTTAATACAGCTAAACACCCAACGGGTTTGACAACAAATTACCATAAACAACGTTAGTTTCAAGACACTTTTTGATTAGACAAATTTGAAAAGGCATTCAATGCCGCATGATATAAGTTAGGTTTACACTAAAAGAAAACTAGAAATTACAATTAAAAACTTACTGTTTTTAAATCAACAATTTTTCTTGTAACTGAATGCGACCTTATTCCTTATCGAAATAATTGTATTCTTTAGGATTTTTGTCGTCGGAAGATTTTTAGTTTCTTAGATTATATACAACGGGAAAAATTTAAAGCAATATAAGAATGACTTTCACTTTCAATAGTTTTAGTATAATCAATTTTGTTGAGTGAATATAACAAATATATTCACTAATGCCACAAAACACATCGGATTAAAATAGTGCGCGGAATTTGTTCTTGTTTTGCACACGAATTTAATATAAATCGTTTGGAGATACGCGTAGTCATATTCCGTCCAAGTGATAAGCCTATTTATTTTAAACATCATTAGTTTTAATGGTTAATCCTAAATTTGATGAACGGCGGATAAATATCACAAAAATAATATTTTCAAAAAAGAAACCGAGAGTGAAAATAAGCTTTTATGTTCACGTGTGATTACTGGGATTTCTGTAACAAGGAAAATATGTTTTAAAATATGTGTTTGTGTAAAAAAAAAGGAAAAAGATCAAAGAAAACCGATGGCGCGATCGGAAACCGTTGCAATATCAAGATATACAGACATAACTCATAACTTTGTAAACTCATAAGAATTGATCTAAGCTTTATTCAGGCTTGTTCTACAATAGATTAAGACTCGAGTTGACCTGTTTCATGATGTCATATATCTGAGATTCCCTCTGAACATCGATTTTTTTAACGATTAAGTTTTAAATCTAATATAATAAAAAATTTTGGATCTAATTTAGGGATCATGTGTTTATCAATAAACAATCAGACAATAGTTCATAATAATTATTTATCTTCTAGGACAATAATCATGCGTTAAAAATTAAACATCCATACCAATTTACATATTAAGTTCTTCCAGTACACACCTTTCTCTTGACGGTTTTAGTTCTATCTTTACTGCTAATTGTGATATTACATACTTTGTATTGGTTTAATTACATTTTTATCTGTATATATTCTCATACTAATATATGAGATTTCGTTTTAATATTAAGGGAGGGATTTATAATCAAATGTTTAAATTTTTATAATTATCACTTCTTTAATATAGCTGAAATATTGCTTGCTGGATGTAAAACAACAATCAGTCTATCTTTAAGTTATTTAATCAAAATTTTATTAGGTAATCATTCAACTTAGCACGTGGTAACTCAGAGGTATGAAATAAATGGTATTTTGTTTTTGAACCATGCATTATCACTCGTGTGCCCGCCAGTACCATCCTGATATAAAGCAGTTGGTGTAGTCAGACTTACAAAAATCCATTTATTCCCTGTATAGGTAATTTTATATAACTATAACAACTATGTGTACACGATATCTGAGTTAAATAAGACGACTTAGGGCTACTCGTGCAGATTATATCATATATATTTAATTAAATAATATTGACTGAAAACCACTTTGACTTTATGCTGTAAAAAGTGACAGTCCCGAAGAAAATAATTTACTGAACTTTAATGCTAGCCAGATACACGTAAACTCAATGATCAATAGTACTTGCCTGAAATATAATTTAAAAGCCACTTGTTGAAGAACCGACAAATAAAAGTCCATTATAGCATTTTTTAGGCTTTATGGCTATCTGAACTTTACTTTTAAAGGTGTTGTATGCATTCTTAGGGGTCTTTTGAAACCACCCGCAGATCCATGAAATCTTGATAGATAAATAGGTGGTAGTCTCCACTCCTGTGTACCGTATCAATAAAGGATCATCATCGTTAATCGGAACATAGGGAAGCGGGCGGTACATTTTAAGGCAGTGCGCTGGGCCCCTTTCTCTTTCCCTAGCTGAAACACTGATAATTGACTGATTAATTAATTAAAGATGAGGAATATGTGTTCAGAAAAATTGGTTGGTTCTTCAACAAGTTGCTTTAAATTATATATAATTCAACAATTGTTTAATCTTTGAGTTTGCGTGAAACTGGTTAGCATTAAAGTTCAGTAATAGAATATTGTCAATTATATGTTCTAATATATTTTAACGCTACTGAAAGGAGGATAAGTTCCGTTCAATATCGACTGGTTCAACGGATTTGCCCCCTTTACTGCATCAATATTGTTCTCTATATATACAATAACCCCTTCCCATTTTCTGTTTTAAAGTTTATATTAATTTAGAAATACTGACGTGTCATCTATAATATTAACCTTTAATCAAGTTCCCTTAAATCATAAAATATCGATATCTTCATATTCAGCTTGGATTACATCTAGGTTATAGAGAAAGGTATTATTATTAAAATGACAAGGATGTAATAATTGTTTCATATGTACTGAACTTTCAGCCCATTGCGTAAAAAGTGCTTTTTAACCTATTTGTTTTCAAGATAAATTCTTGGAAAAAGAAAATTTTCGTGATCAGACATAGAGTCGTCACAATACAAAGGCTGGATCATATGACAAACGATCTAACATATGTTATACGGAAGTTGTAAAAAAATGAGCCTTCCAATTGTTCACAATATCAGCATTTTTTTATAGATCGCCTTTTACAACACTATTTTCGGTTCTTGTTCTTATATGTAATATCAGACACATTCTTTTTCCGACATAAATGTATCGTGGAACAGGTTGAGGTATTTTCACATATTTCTTTTATAAACAAAATATCGATGAAGTTGAGTCCAAAGTCTAGTACATGCGCTAAGGAAGAAAACTGTTGTGAAAGTAGCTAGTTCGAGAATGTACGTTCGCTAAATTACTTACATGGCAAATATGAATTTATGTATGAATACGGGCAAAAGAAGCAGTGACCAAGTTTTAAAGATACACTGGAGCATTATTATTGACCATCTTATGAAATAAGATCAGTTTATGATTTGTCCGTCTGTCTCGTGAAGTATCACATGCTCTTTTCTTGGTATAGAATATTCAGTGTGGTCAGCTGTGAGGTATTAGTGACAATTCGTACTGTCTCAAAAATAATATAGTGTTTCTACACTATATACCTACTATCTGCTAGAACGCGGCGTTAGGCAGGTGTGATCATGGCGCAAATGTTTTTATTAGGGGAGCAAACCGGAGCACCCAGAGATAACCACCTACCTGTCGTAGGAAAACAAACAATCCTTGTCAATTAAGTCGAGTACACCCTGCTTGCAGTGTGACTTGAACCCGCAACCTCCCTGTTGACAGACCACGTGATTAATAGTAGAACAACTACCTTAACTACTCGGCCACCGAGTCCCCCAATAAGTAATAATTCTTCATCAATTGTCTCCAAAATACTGTAAATATGGTAAGTTATTGGTCAAGCCAAATTTGATTTCATAAATATGTATACTCTGAGATGTAGATGTGCAGTGGTTTCATTTAAATTGGACTTGGATGTCAAAGATCTAACCGATGTGATAAGTGGCACAAGAGCAGATATTTTGTCGACAAAAAATCACGTGAAATGATTCATGTAAATTGTTTATATGTGTGGAAGTCAGTTAGAAGTTTATACTTGTCAGTCAAAATCTTACAAATTGTGAAAACCAATTAAAAAATTGTATATCTTATTTAAAGGATTTGTAAAAGAAACAAAGCAATATATGGTAACGTATTTTTCAAAAGTGGTAGACAAATTAAAAAAAATTAACCTTAAATACTGACCATTATTGACCGATTGAGAAAATACATTTTAAATTGTCCATATAAAGTGGATTTAGTGAACAAGCCCAATACAGAAACGGCAGGGCCAATAAAAAAAACCCGGCCCAATACAGGAAAACAGGGTCAATACAGAAAAGCAGGGCTAATACAGAAATAACAGGCTCAATTGCAGAAAAAAACAGGCTCGATTCAGAAAACAGGGCCAATACGAGAATGTCATTTCCGGTAATTTTATATGTAAATATTCATTTTAAAAACAAACACATTTGAACTTCACCAGATGGATTACAGTCGCGAACCTGAAGTTAACCTTCCAGATAACATTGGGGTCAAAGAAAACATAAAATGACACTGTTAAGTCCAGAAGATGCAGTAAAGATAAATATAAATTTTAAGTTCAACATTTAGATATTATTACAGCAGAATTTTCAAGGGAAAATGACATTTTCATACTGAGGGTTTTTCATATTGATCTTTTATTATGTCCAAGAGTAGTTGCATTGAATTAAGTACGGCTATATTTGATTAAAGACAACGCGGTACTAAAATGTACTCAACTGGTTAAGAAAAGTGACATTGAATGTGTGTTTTTGTATTTGACATGTATTATGTCCTCAGGAAGCCGTATTGGGCCTCGGATAACTGAATTGGCCCTCGACGTCGCCTCGGGCTAATACAACTATCCTGGCCCCATATATAAAGCTTCTCCTGGACATAATACAGGTCAATTATGAAAACACCCATTTAATAACATTATATTGTAACAAGAATCTGTTGACTGATCTTTTTTTTTAAATAAACAAGACGACGAGTTTGTTTGCTCTAAATTAAAACGCTTGCCAATATTGTATGATATGTCACGTGTCTTGTCAAACTCAAGTGAAAAACAGCCATGCAATAACCCACTACAATTAAAACAAATAAGGCACAGACAACTCTGTCAATTTGTTTACTGCAAAACAATAGCACCAGCTTCGAATATCAGTTTTGCATTTGATTAGTCGAATATCGGTCGCACCATTATAAACACTGCCCTACTTATTTATCATTTATGGGCGGGATCTAAGGGTTTATTCATGTTACAAGTAACTTATAGCACCGCCTTCCTCGTTAGACACATACACTTTGTCATGCTTCGCGTTCGAAAGTGCATTTCTCTAACGAGGAAGAGTGTGCTTTAAATATAACTTAGGCACTGTTCTTTTTTTTACAGTAGAAAACCAGATTTCCAATCCATTCATCTAGACATGAATAAACAAACATGCAGGTTTTCTTACTTGTACGGAATGTAAGATACATTACTGGAACCATACTGGGAGGGTTCCCAGTGGTCGACCCACAGAGCGGCCCAGCGCGTCCCCGGTTGACAGATATGCCCGGGAGACCCTTTCGTTTTTTGTTTTTGTTTTTTTTGGGGGGGGGGAGTTCAGGTCATGATACGGAAAGCCTGGCCGCGGACCGTATAGGGTGACGTGTTTGGATATTTTCACGCCCCTTGCACGATAAAGACCCCATTTGTAGATTTCGAAAAAAGAGTAGGGTCATTTTAGCCGAGACAAAATGATAAAATCTCCGCCCCTACCAAAAACTCCATACTTTTCGACGTTTTTTTTGTCTATGTATTTTTTGTTTGTTAACTGGTTCTTGTCCTGAATACAGCTAAAATACCCGTCACTGGAAGTAATTAGCAATCAATCAATCAATCAATCAATCAATCAATCAATCATAAATGTGTATTCGCACAATATTTTGTGACTGTGGGCCGTTCATATATACGTTCATCACTTGAAGAAGACGTTTGCACTGAAGCATGGTAAAATTAACACATCTTTATTTGTTTAAGCGTAAATGTTTGAAATAAAGAAATTCAGTTTGACTTACTCGTAAATATTTAATTGTACGCATAACACATGCGTAAAAAACAACCAATCATCGAGAAAATGTGTGTTAGTTTCCGCAATATAATTTGTTTTACACACAATGTTTTGTTAACGCTTAAATTCGTGTGGTAATTAATATTATTTATACGGTTAGACATTAGAGTCAGCATGATAACATTAACATTACGCGTAAGACTTAACAGTGGTCTAAATTAAGGCTTTTCGGGGAAAGACTGATTTATTTTCCACGAATGATAGAAATTGTAGTTCTTTTCGCGAGTGGCGTGCAGCAAAACAAGAGAATGACACACACAAGTCTATCACGAGTGGACGATAACACATTTTTATCCCAAAAAGCGCATGAAAGTACCTATTTCTTCCGTAAACCAACAACTTTTACATCGTGATGTCCTATAGACCTTCATCGTCCAATCAGAACGCTCGAAAGAAGAACGTTGTTAAGTTCTTTTATCTTGCGATTTGATACGACGACGCAGCGACAACAGATGTGTGCGCATGAATCTCTTATTTTATACGTAAACGTTTGCACAAACTAATAATTACTTCTACATACGCGTGAAATGTTTGTTATCAATCGCGTAATAAAAATATAACAATAACGTAATATAACAATTGTGTAAAAAAAGGGGTAGAAAAAAGAGATAAATTTTGCAATTTCATATCGCATCAAATTTATTTATATTTTAGACTATATTCTAAATTATTTTTTTATGCCTCAAATTTTTCTATCTCCATAAAAATAACCGGCTTTCATTCCCCTTGACAAACGTCGCATTACTTCGTAATGTGTTAACTTGTACTCGTCCTGAATTATTGATCATTTGGGGTAAAACATATTAAATCATGTCACTTATTTATCTAATATTAAAGAGTAAAATTTTTGGTACAAATTAATGCTAAAATGCTTTAATTTAATTTTGAGGTAGAATTTATGTATAACATATTTTCAAATTAAACAAACTATAAGTAGCATAAGCTACAGACATTCCTTGTTATACAAATAAATTTAATTATAAATAGGTGATAATAGTACGTCTATTTATGACATAAAATAAATGACAAAAAACGCTCAAACGGCTGAGGTTTTAGTTCGCTATGATGGTATATTCATTGTTTGACGTACAAATTAAAGACAAAAACTCTTTAACGGCTGCGGTTAAGTCAAAAACGCTTAAACAGCTGAGGTTAAGACAAAAACGCTTAAACGGCTGAGGTTAAGACAAAAAAGCTAAAAGGCCGAGGTTAAGACAAAAACGCTAAACGGCTATGGTTAAGACAAAAAAGCTAAAAGGCTGAGCTTGGGACAAAAACGCTAAAACGGCTGAGGTAAAGACAAAAAAGCTTAAAGGCTGAGGTAAAGACAAAAACTTTTAAACGGCTGGGGTTCTAGTTTGCTATGATGGTATAAATATTGTTTTATTGTTTGACATACAAATTAAAGAAAAAAACGCGTTAACGGCTGAGGTTAAGACAAAAACGTTTAAACGGCTGAAATTAAGACAAAAACGCTTAAACGGCTGAGGTAAAGACAAAAACGCTGAAACGGCAAACGTTTGAGGTAATGACAAAAGCGCTTAAACGACTGCGGTTTTAGTTTGCAATAATGGTACATCTGCTTTGGAGAGCTCATTATTGTGGCGCCTACAATAAAACGTCTTTTTTAATAAACAACGTGTTTCCCTGTCAAAAATAACAAACAATAGACAAGAACAAAAAGCTTGTGCCGTATCTCCAAAACTCTGTAAATGAAGGAAAAAACTGTCTGCAGAGTCGAATCTTGGAAGTTTCATTCCTGTGTCTCTTTTGACGGTGGCAACTAAAAACCTGACAGTTCCAAAAATTCGTAGTGAAATCTCTATTAACCAAAGCATGGAAAATCTTATGTCTTCGCTTGGTGGATTCTTGCGTTTGGTTGAACTGTTTAGTAAAGTTTGACTGATCGTTCTTGTCTGCAAACAAAAACAAATACAAGTGTACATAAAAAAATACCCATTTAAAAATCTTGCCATATATTATGTGCATCTTTTGTCTCATTTGTTCATTTTTATAGAGATTGTTGGTAGTTTCTCAAATATTTTTGTGTATCGTAAATCATTTTATTTTTTTTAACGTTGAAAATCCCAATGACTAGGATGAATGACATTCATTGTGTCGTCTTTTTAACATTCTCGTCTTCCGCTTCAGTTGTGATTGCGTTTTGTTCAATATAACACTTCACTGTTTTAATTTCAGTTGCTATGGCTAGAACCATAGATTTGATGAAATTCACGTGTTGGCATTGTAGCAACAACTACATGTACGTATTCATATCCTCAAAATGCCTTGATGGAAGAATGGTCTTCTTAACCTACTTAATCACCGACGTGTCAACGCGGAGTTGTGAGTTCGAGTTCGACTTAAGCAAGAGCACTCGACTTCAAATTTATAACTGTTTTACTGCCAAAGATCATGTGTTTTCAGTGAGTACTATGGCTTTCTCTGGCAATAAACATTGGACGTCATGACTTGCTTAGCATTAGCTAAAAGTGACGTAAAACAGCATTCAAACAAACAAGCAATCTTATATATACTCAAATATCTTGGGGGCCTCGATGGCCGAGTGGTCAAGGTAGTTCGTCTACTACTGATCACGTGGTCTGTCAACACTGAGATTGCGGGTTCGATTCTAACTGCAGGCAGGGTGTACTCGACTCCAATCTTAATTGAAAAGGATTGCCAGTTTTCCTGCCGCAGGTCGGGGGTTTACTCCGGCTTCCTCCCCTAATAAAAACTGGACGCCATGATATAGCTGAAAAATTGCTGAGAGTGGCGTTAAACATCATCAAACAAACAAACAAACAAATATCTTGTTTGATGTATCCATCTGGCGCTGTATACTTGCGGGATTTGATTTGAATGATGTTAAACACCACTCTCAGCAATTTTGTTCTATACCATGGCGTTCAGTTTTAAATGGGAGAGGAAGCTCTCGAACTACGATAGGAAAACTGGCGTCAACATGCACCAGAGGGGCTTTGATTGACCGAAAACTGTTCAGTTCAAACTGTCACAAACGCAGGAAATTTGAGCGATTTGATGGTCGGAAATTGAGTTTAGTGGCGACGCGTTATTAATTTTTTATTTATCGGAAATAACGTCTGCTCATGTGTTAATTTCTGACGGCATCAATCGTGGAATCGATGCCACGAAATTATTCACGTTGTCCAAACAACATTGACGTCACATCAAGAATTGCATTAGAATTGTGTATATGATAAACTAACTGATTCTCAGAATTTACCCTGATTTTATGCTTGTGTTTACGCCATTTCAAAAGCAGGTAACATGCAAGGCAGGTAATGTACATCAATATTTCCCATCCTTTTCCTGATATAAACATCCAGAATGTTTTCTCAGAGTTTGAAAGACACGACGATATCCAGCATCTGACACCAGTACCAAACGACACATCAGATCCTAAAGCGTTGGTACCGTACGCTATTGTGGTAATAAATGCTGAAAATATATCATGAATAATTGTTAACTAGCTGTTAAAGGTGTTAATAATTTTATCTTTGCCTCGTTTTAAATTCATATTGTTGTAATAAAGGCATTTTTATAGAGGATATATAAAATGTGTAATTTTGTTTGTTTGTTTGTTTGTTTGTTTGTTCGGGGGTTTACACCACTTTCAGCAATATTATATAATAGCAAGCATCGCAGATGCGAGCATGTTTGAACAAAAAGTCACGTGATCCATAAGAACAAATTTTTAGATGGTATACTGGTTCTCGGCCCTTGCAATATTACGCATGCTCCATCCACAAGTTGACAATTTTTTTGCATTTTTGTGACGTCACCAATACATTAAAGAAAGACGGCACATTATCACTGAAATCCAGAGGCAATGTAAGGGTGCTCTGAAGTAACGTCATGAACCATAAAATATGCAATGCTCGCATTTGAGCTGCGTCTTTATTCATATTCGGACACAGTTTTCAGAAGAGGAGAATGTTGGAGTACCCAGTCTTTCGGCGTGAAAGTCGCCAGTGGTTGTAGTCATTTTCACCTTGGCGGACTAGGGTTCGTCGCGATCTCATAAGCCAAAGTTTGACAAGCATGTGTATAAATGGAATAATTACCTACTAGCTCACTTGGCGATCGAAGCCTCAAATAAAATAAATGAAAATTATGTGTGACATGTACAACATATTTAACAACTAATATCAACTTGAAATACAAAAAAGCAAATGTTAAAATAATAATTACTTGTCCTTCAAGAAAAAGTGAAAAAAAATAAATATTTACCATTTTTTAATCACACATATTATTTGAAATAAATAAATAAATAAATAAATAAATAAATAAATAAATAAATAAATAAATAAATAAATAAATAAATAAATAAATAAATAAATAAATAAATAAATAAATAAATAAATAAATAAATAAAATAAAATTCTTCCTATTAAAATGCATTTACTACCTTAGGTCAAATGTTTAAATTATTCCAATCTCTAAATTGACTTCTCACCCCATATATTCTTTTAACTACTAATTTGTCTAAATTTTCATCTAATCATCGTGACCTTCAGTAGGAAAATTGGCAATGCTTGTCTCTTAATATTGGAGTCGAGCGCACCCTATCCGTAGTGAGACTAAAACCTCGGTGTTGACAGACCAGATGGTCAATAGTAGACGAACTAACTTAACCACTCGGCCACCATAACTCCCTAATAAAATGAAAAAAGATCTTCTAAACAAGTACTAAATAAGTAGACGTAATAATTTCTAATTAACTATTAATTGAAACTTTTTGGTCCAACAATAAAACATTACACGATAATCTTCAATAAATAAATAAAACCTTAAAAAAAATGTTAAAAACCCAGAAAGTTTCCTTTTTAAAATTTTTATAAAACATACAGATTGGTTTGCCCTAAATTTCGACTGAATTAATATTCAGTTAAAATGTTTATCGTTGAAATGATCAAATGGCACTCACACCTTAATGTTTTTGTCGAATTCAGAAAAAGACATTATAATTTTATCAATTATAACATATTCAATATAGTTTTTCATAAAAGTTTAAAAAGTATCCCAGATTATTCGTTGATAAAGCTCAGATTCGACGATCTTGAATGTAAATTTGCAAACAAAAACGGGGCCTCGGTGGCCGCATGGTAAAGGTAGTTCCTCTACTACTGATCACGTGGTATCTCAACACTGAGTTTGCGGGTTGAGTCTCATTGCGGGCACTCCTCGCTCAACAACAATCTTAATTGACAATGATTGCCAGTTTTCCTACCATTTTGCCATTTCTTTATTTCTCATAAACCAATACAATGGTATAGAGATACAATACAATAAGATACAACGTAGACAATACAATAAATACATTACAATATCTATCTATATATATACACTATTTACATACCATGGAGAAGGAAACAATGCATAGAGAACAAATAATGTATTTACTATTCTTATGAATTTACACAGTTTAATAAGGTTTTCTTTTAGGTCGCTCGGTTTCTCCTGTTAATGCGGCTTCTTCCCCCGATGAAACTGGACGCCATGATATAGCTGAAAGTTCCTGAAAGTGGCATTAAACACCATTTAAACAAACAAACAAATCAAACAATACAATACTGGAATTTAGAGTTTGTTCATCATTTTTTACTACTCATACATAGAAAAATTGTTTATTTTGGATAAAAAATGTTTTATACATGTTTTTGTCAGATTTTTGCACTTCTCAGATGGTATCCATATTTAAACATTGTATTTTTGTCACAATTGACCCTAAACTTTGTTTTCCCAAGGCAGCGGTGACACAATATAATGAAAATTTTGACATTCTTGTCTATAAAAAACTATGAAAAAGCAAGACAGACGATTTTCCAAATATAACGGCGTATATCGTAACAATAAGTGCATTGGACATATTTGTTCCGGTATTGCAACCATTGAAGACATCGGTTTTTTGCACCTGTTGCTAATTTCGTTCAAAATCGGACATATTACCATTTAAACAAAGATTAAAAACTTGTTATTTTGAAAATTTGATGTTTTAATTTTGTTCCGTATCGACTTCCTTTATAACAGAACCACCTCGATATTTTGAAACTGTGTTGCATATTTTGTCGTGGGATCGCATTTCGTACGACTAAAACAACAATTTGAAAACATTCTTATTTTGAAACTTTGCTGCGCTTTTTGATCCAGTATTGACCTCCTTATAACATAAGGACCATTACATGGCTATTTAAAAAATGTTGCTTATTTTGTTACGCTAACTCCTTATAAATGTAACAACCAATTAAAAGCCTTATTATTTTGAAACAATCCGTTAACTTCCTTAAATTAATTAAATTTATTGACTTTAACTAATGACATATCGTAATGCGCATGACACACTTTTAGTAACTTTTTTAAAGTTTATTTATTCTATATAACCAGTTGATAAAAGTCCCCACACATCAATGCTATTTCTCGCATTAGACCATAACTTATCATATTTGAGTTGTTTCTTTTTGATACCGTATCATTTTTTTCAACGTCATTAAACATAACCGTTTTCAATAATAACGTCTTTCAAATGCATATTTTGACTGTAACCGAATAAGAATTGAGGGGTACAATAGCTATCTTAAAAAATTTAAGATAAGATGGACAGTTTTGATACATGGTTAAATGGCCTAACGTACCTGGTACACCCCAACTCACAGTGTGATAAATAATAGTCCTCCTAACAGTCTCTCCACGGTGCGTGTCGTCTCCGTATGTCCAAAACAAGTGAAATGCTATACAGGTAGTCCAGAAAAATGAACTCATATTAAACAGTGTTGTCACAAAACTTTGTCCAACACATTCATGATCTGTCTCTTCGTCACATCTTGAATTATTGTTTTTACCAAAATGTGTCAAATGTGATAAGCTTGATATGTGTCCTATTGAAACCATCAGATCTGCGAATGTCAGGTAAATCAAAATATTTCGTGATTCATCTATCAGTCTTCCATTCTTCCAGATCAGATAATGTGCCACGAAAAGAACA
Organism: Limnoperna fortunei; assembly: GCA_944474755.1. Taxonomy (NCBI): domain Eukaryota; kingdom Metazoa; phylum Mollusca; class Bivalvia; order Mytilida; family Modiolidae; genus Limnoperna; species Limnoperna fortunei. Next base: position 24,183,141 of record OX104122.1, read on the forward strand.
AAAGCCCCGTTAATCGATAGAAAAGCACTAATAAACGTCAAAGCTATATCAAACGTAGGAATTGTGTTCTTATACCAGCCATCTGTCTCTGTGACATTGTCCATTGTTGTTATGAATGTGACAGCCAGATATCACATAGTAAATTATACTAACTAAAGACACGTGATAATAACTAATCTTTGTACGACGATTATAAATATTGATTATTCATATCTATTAAAAGTAACTGACGCAAGAACAATTAAAAGGTTATTTGTATACGTACAATCTAGTCGCTATAAACTATGCAACCCATGGCCGTCTGCAACTGTCAGCAATAATGTTGGGGTAAGGGGCCTCTCCGATCGAACAAAACAACGCATCCCCCCTTGTGTTCCAACGACCATAATAGCGTGGACGTGAACACTATCACCCCTTATCGGACAATATCCGAATATTTTTCAAACTTGTTACTGTTTCTTCTTCTTAGATTTTATATTTTTCCTTCATACATGTTAATTAGGTTCTTTGAATGTAACTTTCAATTAGAGGCTGTGATTACACGTAGTAAACGTGGATTTTGCACTGTTCATTACCATAATAAAATATTGCTGGATATTCTCTAAGAAAATATGGCCCTCGGTGGCCGAGTGGCTGTGGTATTTCGTCTACTATTTATCACGTGGTCCGTCAACACTGAAATTGTTGATTCGCTTCTCACTGCGGGCAGGGTGCACTCGACTCCAATCTTAATTGATAAGGATTGCCAGTTTTCCTACCGAAGGACCGGGTTCTCTCCGGGTACGCCGGCTTTCTCCCGCAATAAAATTTGGTCGCCACCATGACATAGCTGAAAATTTTTGAAAGTGGTGTTAAACAACATTCAAACAAACAAACAATCTAAGCAAATGTTGCCTGAAAAAGAAACTTTTTGTTTATGATACAGGCATATTTTAATAGGGTAGAGAAGAGTACATCTGTGTTTAAGTCCTTAAGGTAAAAAGTCATTTTCTAATATCGCTAGCGTGTCAATACTGACTTCGGGCGTGGTGTGCTGAACCCCAGACTAATTAATTGATGTGTGAGGTTCCTAACGCAATAATTATTCCCTAACTAGTGAATTTCATTTTAACTGAATGACAGACGAATGTTTGCATTTGACCATGATAGACATGTCAGCAAACAACACCATTTTGTATCGGAGTTTAATAATGTTGGATGAAGCGCATATCAGTACCAATGTGGCAAAAAAAGCCAGAATTTGTCATCATATCGGGTGCCTTTAGAAGGTTATATTCACTCCCTTATCTAAAGAGCCGCAGAATACCATGCTACTTGCAGGTCAGAGTTTTCGAGCAGTTTGATGCTTTAGACGTAAAGTCGGTCGAATTGCAAATGATTAAACTTCGAACTAAAAACAGGCGGTGGTAAATTGAAAAATTTGAAAATGTCGTCCTGCTATTTAAATATATAATTTGAAAAAATTTGTCTCCATATGTTTGATATCTCGAATGTTATCATAGTTAAATATTGATTTTAATCATTGTTGCAATCTTATTTCAGTTGATTTGTATACAAATAAGGTCACAAGAGTTCGAAAATCTAGTTAACTTGACCTCATTTTTTTCTTTATTGACAAGAAGCGTCAGTTTTTAGAATGTCAGCGGTTTTACAGAGTACTTCGGCTTCGTAACACAAAAAACTGGACTCCATGATATAGATAAAAATTCAAACAAAAAATATTTGAAATTACCCTAACATCATTATTGGTACTATACTAGTATAACCTAGATGATGTTTGGTTAAGCCACTTTCAGCCATTTTTCAGCTATATCGTGGCGTCCAGTTTTTATTTTGGGGGGGGGGGGGGAGGAAGCCAGATTACCTGTATTAAACCCCCGACCTTACAAACGGGCAATCCTTGTCAATTAAGAATGGAGCCAAGTACACAATTCCCGCATTGAGACTCGAATCCGCAACCTTAGTGTTGACAGACCACGTAATCAATAGTAGACAAACTACCTTAACCACTCGGCCACCGAGACCCCTTAGACTAGATGGCGACTTAATACTTCCTTCATATATCAGTGCTGTTAAATATTAATATTAATAACTGCATATATACAAAATATAGTGTTTTCTGAAGTGAAATATAAACATTAAGAACAAGTTGAAGACTTTCGTATATTTGCACGAAAAAGACCAGTGAGACCTGGTTGCTATCTAGAATCCCTACCAGAAACACATATAAATATTTTTCATATCACACAAATTTATGTATCAGGACATCTGTCAAACCACAGACCTTTTATCAAACACTTTTAACATGGCATGTTTATATTCGATATTAATATTTTAAAATATTATCTTTGGGGTCACATGATAAAACTTCTAATTAATATTTCATAGTCATACGTCATATCCGGTATTAATATATAAATATATACATTACCGAATTACATTAACATTGCGCAGCCTCTGTCGTATATATTTTAATGCTATGGAACTTGATCATTGCGCACTTCTTTAGACTGTGAAAAAAGCTTATCAAGTTTTTTTACTAGTGTACTATATTTGATGTTGTTACATCTCTTTCATCCAAAACAGATGAAAAAATAAAAATATCACTAACAAAAATCCCACCGCAAATTTGTTAGGTCTATTCTTGAAACTGAAAATTAGTGAGTGATACCTACTAACTTAAATCAGCGACAAATTTTCAAGATTTGTCTATTGTATCTATTTTGCAAATGAATTTAACTTACTCGCCAACTCGTTGCAACTCTGTTTAAAAGTATATAAGTTCATTTGAATGGGATTTTAACGCCACTGTCAGCAATTATTCATTTATATCTCGGTGTCAGGCGTTCGGGGAAGAGGAGCCTATTTTATCGCATTAAATTCTTTCTCGTTCTGCTCGTCCGGATAAATTAAAAACAATTCTATTCTATTTTCGATACATTCCATATTTCCTTACGACTGAAACAAATAACTAAAAACACAATATAGGTTTTGTAGATTTGAAGTGGAAGGTTAACTGTTAAACTGTAAAAAAAAACGAATGAAACAAAACACTAAATTTAGGAATTCCATAGAAATTTTCGTTGGTTTACCGTTCGTCACTTTTTAACTTCTAACATATTCTCATTCTGGTCGTGTACTGGATAATGTGCTATGAACGACATTATAAAATAGGATCTCTTCAATGCTTTCACTATTTACTTTCCCTCGTGGTGAGTAAGAAATCGTTTGTTGTTTAACGCTAATTAAGTAGCTTATATCATATAATTTATCAGCATATATGTATTGAAACACACTTGTATAATATCTTATGTATCATGACCAAAGGGGTGGAATTTTAAAGTGCACACAGAAGGTATTGTTGTAAGTTAAACACCTCTTCGGACATTACTGATTATGTTCTTGGTGTAAACGTTTAGCGGGTTGTAACCTCCAATCTTCGGTACAACACGCCCCGTGCCGAATGCTAATTAATACAGGAAGACCGTTTGATGATCTAGATTAAAAGATTTGACAGCATTACAATAATTTTTGCCATGGGTGACATTTGTTTACTGGCCCACCAAATTCAGGAAACAAAAAAATAGTATTACCTCTCTTTAGGCTACATGCCAGTCACAAAACTAGAACAATAGAACAGACAATTTTGGCTCAAAGTTAATGACTTTTGTATACTCCTATTATACACAAAACAGATCATTGTTGTAGCGCAAACGATTCGAATGAAACTATGCACAGAAACAGAATGAGCTTTGTTTATGCGATCTCTTATGTAACAAACACTGTACCAAACACACGCACACACACACGCACACAGCCATAATGAATATTGCCAATGAAGCGATCTCATCATGGCGTAGCTGTTTATCAAGTTTCGTTAGCGGGATATAACAATAGCAAACATTAGTTATTTACGAATGCGAGTTAAGAGCAATATATCACCGACCAGATGTTATTTCGTTATTTAATTCAAATTATAGACAGTTTAGTCATTTTATGCGTGTTTTTGTTCCCTACATAGACGCATGAACACAAGAAAACACACTCACGGATCAGACATGTTTGGTTAAAATTGCTTTTATCAAGATATAATGTCCGTTAGAAATGTTTCTATTGAAATAGAGTGCAATGTCATAGATAATAAGTCTACGTCTTTCCAGTACAGTGCATTATTTAAATGTACTGATCATACTACATAATCGCCCAGTTTTAACAATTGGGAAACGGACACTATATACGAATATATTCACACATGTAAGTATATACAAATATTTTAAAATTAGAAATAACTAAGTTAATAAACATTTCATTTAAAAAAAGTAGTTTTTTTGTTAAATTGCCTGTTTCGGAAACCAAAATTTAAGATTTTGCAACTGACGTCCTGAATCAATAAATGTCTGGTTCTAATTTTATAACCTTAATTGACCTATGTTGTCTTGAACCTCAACATCTTATATTTTTTAAAATACCGGGAGCTATTTTGTGAAGGTTACTCAAAGATATACGGTTGATAGGCACCCTTTTAAGTAGAAGTGATTTTTTATGACTTGAAGCGACATTTGAAATTTTATGCTGCATATTGACATATGTAGTACACATTAAAATAATAATGCCTTCTAAAAAAATGAAGTGCACTTTTCTTTTATCACATGTCAATTTTTCGCCATTTTTCTTACGCCCGTTTACTGGGACCATACTGGGAGGGTTCCCAGTGCTCGACCCAAAGAGCAGCCCAGCACGTCCCCGGGTGGCGGATAGGGGAGAACATCTCGTTGGAGGGTTGTCAGGTCAAAATACGGAAAGCCTGACCGGAGAGGGTAACGTGTTTGGAGAGTGTCACGCTCCTTGCAACATAACTACCCCTTTTGTAGATTAAAAAAAAAAGTAGGCTAATATTGTAGCCGCTACAAAAGGCTAAATTCTCCGCGCCTACCCAAACCATAATACTTTTACAGTAGGTGGCAGTCTAATTTATGTTCCTTTTTGTCACATCCCACCCCTTTTTTGTTGATTAATTGTTTGTTACCTTGTTCTCGTCCTGAATATAGCTGAAATACTGCTCACTGGACGTAAAACAAACATCCAATCAATCAATCTTACGCAAGTTCAAGCTTGGCTACAAATTTTATCAGTTCTCATTATTCACTCTAAACTTAATTTTATTTGTCGTCTGCACTTGTCAGTTGCCATTTGAACAGTTTTGCTGAAGAGTCATCATTTGATAGTAATAGTTACTATTGCATTTGATGGTCTAAAGGGAAGGTATTTTTATTTTATTAAAAATAAATCACCAGAGAGGTTTATCACAGTCAAAATGGCCATAAACTTATTTCAATTTAAGAGAATCTTAATGGTATTTTTGTGCAATTCGCCTTTGTCACTGCATATATTTGCAGACAATCCTAAAATTACTTTAAAAAATATTTTCTTCGTCTTTTTTCCAAGTTTTTTGAACTCATTTCAAACGTATGAAATACAGACAGTGGTATCTCACTCAAACAAATAATGCTCTGAAGTGTAAAATATACGACCCTATTATAAGGTTACTTAAGTAAAATTTAATGCAGAGCTTTCTCTGAGGTTCGAATAAATGAAGTGTTACATCATATAGAGCCTCACATATTTGTGTACTACGTCATCTCAATAATCCTCGAAAACACCTTACGCTTATTCCATATACGCTCTTTACACTATGTTCAGCAAAAATTGTAAAATAAAAAGTTGACGGGTCGATAAAAAGTAGGTGAAAACATACCTTTAGTCATTATTGAATTCAGCATAAAAGAATTATTATTTATTCATCTACAAATGCATCAAGTTCATTGACAAAACTTAACCCCTCAAAAACGCCTTAGCCAAGCATGTTTTTTAAAGCCGATAAATAGCGAAAGGAAATAAAATAAATAGAAGAATACAAATAGGTATTTCCATTAAAAATAGAAATAAAAAAGAAAAAGAATCCTGACCAGCGAACTTCAATCCTTTTGTTTAATCTGCTGCCAAAATTATAACACATAAGTCTTGAAGCCAAATTGTTGCTAGATTTATGCTCGTTTGTCTATGGTTACCAATTTTCTCCTGTCTCTTTTGAATAAGGTTGCGAAAGATCAATGTGGGTTTCTTTGTTACACTACAATGTATTTGCAACCATATAATTTCAGGAAGCCTTCAAATCTACAACACATCCCAGTTTTCTTTCTATATGGGTTAGCCTTATCCTCGGCACTTAAAGACATCTGTGTGTTTGTTTCCAACAGTGGTATACCATGTTTAGAATACAAATCGACTGGGATGAAACGTGGATGCCTTGACCCGACATATGTAATGGATGTCGTCGGTGTATCTAACGAACTGAATGGTGAAACGTTTATAAATGTTCACATTAGCGATTTGCATGTAAGTTATTCAACAGGTTTCTTTTGTCAGTTACACAGTACAACCAATTAATTCCAATCATTAAAATCTGAGGCATTATATACCTACTGATAATTTTCGCCTTCCATTGATAACACGGTTATTTATGGTCCATGTTATTACCTAAAGTCTCAAGAATACACTACCTGCATCATTGAAATCTAGTATACCTGCTGATCCATTTAAGAGAAAATTAAATAACCAAACAAGGTAGACACCTGAATATTTCAATATTGATAAGATAAATGAAAATAACATTAGTTATCTATTATGGAATGGTGCTAGTCTTAAATTATGATCTATGGTGACATTATTTGAATAAAATTGCAAGATGTGTACGTTGTGAAGATGCTACTAAAGACAGACACCACAATTTTATTTTCTTCCCTCTCTAAACTACTGTTCACAGGGAAATTCTGCAGAATGCTTATCTGAAACTTTACTGACAGTTACACCCCCTTGCGCTCAGTGTTTTGCTTGCATGTTTTATAATTCCATATTGTACCTTTGTAGTTTTAAAATCGAATTTAAAACAACTCTACACTATAACACTTCCATATTTTATATTATGCCTTTGTTGTTGACATGTTCCAAATCGTCCTTGACATTTGCTACGGGAATTTTACATAGGAAGTCCGCCATTTGAGTTTTTAAAGAAACTTAGCGTTGTTTTCAAAAAGATCGTCTGCTTTCGTAACGTTCATTGGTATTCGGACGAACCGCGAGGCTTTCCGCCTTAACTGCAGACGATTTGACTCGAAGGATTTCGAACAGACAACAATAGACTCTTCCAAAAATACACTTCCGTTGTAATTTAGGTCAAACTTTACTATAGAAAATGCTCTATCACAATAAAAAAAATCTGCCGCATTTCAAAACACTAAATAACTGTGGAAAATAATAATTGAATTCAATTTACACATTTTTTATCTACAAAAGGAGCATAAGCTTGACAATACGCGGTAAGTAGTTTTCGCTTGTCACGCAAAAACAATAAACAAAATACGTCAACATTTAGTATAGGTGTAAAATTCGTTGTTCAAAATATTGTGTATGGTACTGACACATTGATTCTTGCAAAGAATATAAACCTTGTTTTTGGTTATGCATACATTTATTAAAAATAGTAAGCGATTCTAGATTGTAATATACTGGTATGAATGAAACTGACCCCGAGCAATTTTACCTCCTAAATATTGGTTATTTCTTTTCGTCTTATATTTGAAAAAAATATTACACATTTGTGTCATGATATCCAGAGAAGACTAAGATTAATATCCTTGATTGCATACTTAACAAATCTGTATCCTTTCCATTCTGATTACTGGTGAATTTAAATCAGATAAGGTGGATACCTAAATGTTTTTTTTTCATCATTCTTTGGAGTTGATATAAATTGTAATTGTTAGTAAAGATAAGAATTGTTTAATATATTTTGGTAAATTAAGTAAAAAAAATAATAAAATTTAGTCATGTTAGTAGTGTATTTTTCTCTATAAAAACTGGACACAGCACAAGTAAATCAAACTATAGCCTAAATGGAACTCCACATGCATATGACATGTCTAGTATCTTAATTTAATATTTTGTATAGTCTACTGGCATGTACTTGTATTTGATATCTTGTAACCTGGTTTATTGGAGAGGATATTTATAGACATGTTATTACAATTCTGAATAAAATGTTTAAATAAAAAACCTCTCGTCTAAAAAATAGTCGAATTTGCATATAGCGATCAATTTTCGAAAATTGGATAGTTGTAGCAAATTTAGTATTCATTCAGGATACACATTTTAGCCAGATGGCTTATTTTCAAGGCTATGGAACAACGATGAAATTGTGGCAAATAAGGCTGGTAATTGCCGATTATTTAAAGGTCGTCAAGGAATTTAGTTTTCACCACCGCGTTTAGGATACAAACTGTACATGGAAAACACATTTTCAAGAAATTTTGTCCGAAGGCAATCTTAAAAACATTAAACCGATGTGCACAATTAGACCCGGCATTCCAGGTTTGTTTAAAGTTTCATGAGGATCCCTGACTCGTTCTACAAACTCTGCTAAGAAAGATGGAAAAATATAAGTTAAATTGTTTTCTGGAGCCGATTTTCCACTTAAAGGGACTTAAAGGAACATAAATGTACTTGAAAATAAAACCTTGAAATTTGATAATAACCATTAATTATTTTATTCTTTGTTTTAACAAATTTGAATGAAAAAACTATTAAGATATCTGCTAAATAGAAAAGGTCAAAATGGGTTAGGGTTGTGGTTAAAGACACTATGATTTTGACATTAAACCCTTTTGGAGTTAAAATTAAATCGATTCTTACCAAATAGAGAAATCAAAGAAATTACCATTGGATATTTTTTTTAAAAACAAAAGGCCATGAAATAGGAAGTTTAAGGACAATTGACTTTGATCTTTGAACATTTTGATTTCTCCATATGTTTGTGTTCAAAATAAGAAAGAACCACTTATAAACATGGGCAATGTAAATTTAAAAAGCGTAAATCGACATTGACATTCTAACTTGTTACCTTGACCCAGGTAAAGGTCAACAATAAAAAAACAACGAAGATCCGAGGCCGAAATCTGTTATACTTAGAAATAGCTATTTATTTTATTGATCCATAGGAAATAACTCTTTCGAAAGAATAAAGTATACTCATTTATTATGTCTTTTCAAGACCTTAGTATGCCCTACATATTGGCAAAAGATTGACTTATGTAGCTCTTGTCGTTCAGGAGGAGAATTGAAATGTACAGGTCAAGGTCAGTAATGACCAACAGTAAAAGCCCAGTCTCTATCACATCTGGTTTATGAGAGACTATGTTACAAAATCAACTTGCAATATAAAAGGGGAGAGACTTGCCACAAGTCTCTTTGACTTTTTGTGCTATTAGAGAGATAAATCCTAATTATGAAACATTTCTTATACTATCCACTTGTGTACAAAGGGACTTGTAAGGTCTGCAGATGCTGTGACCATATTCAAGTCACGTATAAATAGAACGCATAAACATATCAAACCTCCAAGTACAGTACCTGTAATTTCAGTGATTAGGAGGATTACAGGGCTAAACTTTTATCGCACGTGTTCCAGATCTGACAGATTTGGATTGATGATAGTATTTAAATCAATGACTATAGTTATAAATCCTCTAGGATGCCATAATTTTATAATTGCATCTATAATATATGCTATTAATTATTACTTTACAAACAACTTTAACTTGGACATGTTTAACTAATAGTTTTAAGCATTTATAAAAATGCCATATAATTTTTACACTGAGTAAAATACGTCGATTAGATGCAAAAGTAGTGTACCGTAATGACCGTCATAATTGCTATACAATTTTTCTCATGTGTATTTATTACTTATTATTTATGGTCATTGTTAAAAGTCGTTACATGTGTATATTACTGAATTCACATTAAATACATGTTACAAACAAAATTATGCAAACAAGTAACTATAACTGTAGCAGGGTGTAGGATGTCATCTCCGGCAATGGTTAGTCTGTAGTCTTTAAAGATAAGCAAGTAACCATTAGACTGGAAATATTAATGGACATGCAGGAAATGCACATAAGCGCCACTGCAAAAATTAAAAAGGTGGAGTTTTTTTTAAATTTTACTTCAATTATGATTCTTATTTGTGTCCAACCTATATTAAAAAGCAGACATAATATATATTACAAATTAAACATTTCTACACTAGTGAAACAAAACCACAGTCAAGATGACACTTACCACTATAGCACTTAATTGATGCGACTCTTACTATTATCATCCATAATGTCGCTTCGCTTAGTGGGGAACATTTTAAAGTTTTTGAACACATGGACTCAATGATCTGTTGTGAAAATCTTACGTAATCGATATCCGTTGCTCACAATCAACCTTTTATCTCCGCCACTGCGTACTCGACATTACAGGTTGTATAGGCTTTGTATCTGTTAATGTTTTTTTGGACTTTGGCCATGTGTATCCTTCCATACTTGTTGACGTTTATTATCATGGCATCTTGTGGCTTTTTTGAAGCTTTGTTTGCGTAAAAGCATGTTAAGGTTTGCAATTGTGTATAAGGTGATGTCACTTCGATTAGGGTCTTCAATTTGATTGCAGATTACTAGTCCAATCTGAGTTCGACTTAGAGACGGAAAGTGCAAAAACGACTGTTGCAGTAAGTCATTCAAATCTTTATTTTTAAAATTAACAGTTTTATATATAAATAACACTGTTTTCAAATCTAGGAAAACAGTAATATATAGTTTTTTACATTTCACGCATCCGAAATAGTAATATTTTGTGATTGACAAAATTGCTTTCAGCTTAACTCTGTTATATACATAGCTTACTAATAAACAACTAAAATTATAGCAAATTTTACAGATAACTATCCTTTAAAAAAACTTACAATCAAATGGACTGACAAAAGTAATAACAAAACAACATAAAAAAATCAACAATCAGGAACTACAAACATGTGCGCCCTAAGTGTAACACAGATCAACTCAGGTATTTATTCAACGTTTCTGCAAACTAAAGCATTGTGAAGTGTATGGGAACTTGGATTTAAACATCAGATTCGAACTACGGCTTTATGACAAAGAATAATTGTTTAATTTCACTTTTGTTATTAATAAACCTAAGTAAGATAACTCATAGGTTTTTGACAGTAAGTGTAATACATAATTATGATTCAACTGTTGATTGTTAAATAATATTATCTATTATTTTCTCTTTTCTTTTAAGGCAAAGTACAAAGGAAAGGTTTGTTTTATTATTCAATTTATTTCAAAGTAATTCATTTAAATATATTTGTATTTTCAGTTTGCATCTACAATTGTACTAAGTAGCTTCAACAGAACTAATAACTGTGCGAAATTCTACTATAGAAACGACAAGACTGGGATTGTTTGTTTAGATGAACGATTCCAGAAATTAACGGAAAACGCCAAACATAGAAGTTTAGCATACATGTTTATTTTGACAAATTATAAAATACAACAAAAATGCAGTATTACATTTTATAATAAACATTTGAATTGTTTAAGAATAAAGTAAAAGATATAGAAAATGTACAATATCAAGTTGACGTGGCAGTTTTTCTCAACCTGAATTAAGAGCCATGTGTTTATTTTAACGTGAATAATAACAATTATACAAAGATCTGCATGATTTTGTGATATAAATATTTTTAAATCCATAAAAAAACTATTTTGGGATATTATCTTATGTATAATTATACGATAACGTAATTATATATAACTGTAACAAATCTATGTAGTTTAAACACAAATCCTCCGATATAACATATTGGCACGTTTTATAATTGTTTGCATTTTTTCAATTTCAGCTAGGCTACTTCGTCAAGCTGTAAGAATCACTTGCTGTTACAGTTTGAAGGATTGTATAACACACGTTACTCATTTTTGATTTCCATTTAATGTCATGTGTCTTTGTCGAAATCTGGCTGTTGTCACTGCCCTATGGTTGTTTATATTTGTTAACCATAAGAGTTTCTTATATTTTACGTAAAACAATACAATATCAATAAGCAATGGAAGCTGCATTTAGCAATCTATTACACATTTAGCAAATTCATGCAGATGATGAATGAAAACGATCAGTCATGTGACGTTATACATCATGTGATAGGGTTGAGTGATTTATGTGTTTAAGGTACAAAAGGTTGTCTTCGTACATAATTCAGACGTATTCTAAAGTAAACAAGTTGTGAAAACATGTTTTAAAACAACCAAAAAGTCTCTAAATACTTGTGATTAGCTTTTACAAAACGTATTCAAGAATTATCATTCAGGATGGGAAGTTGCCTTTTGTCTTATAAAGCATAAACCTTGAAGGCTTGAACATTCAGTGTTTACGTATAAGTCGACCCATAGAGAACAGTTTTGGTCATCTTCCAGCGTAGTTGGCATCTTTACATTAACGTTGTATTATTTTATACAATATTGTATGGGTTTATCCAAATGAGTGATAACTCTAAATGTTCACCCGTTGTTTGTTTTAATTCAATTAGTCATGTCCAATTGAAAATGATAGGTGAATTTGTCGAACAAATTAATCTAAACAGCTCAAACTGAGCTTAACGAACTGTGATGCATACTAGTTATTTCTAAATATAGATATAGAAAAAGATATAAAAGCATATCTTATAAGAATTACACCGTACCTGAATAAAGAACTCGTTATATAAAAGCCAGTATTGGATACTACAACGTTACCCAAACAGATACAGAACACAATAAAAAAGTCCACACACAATGTTAAAGCGATGTACATAGATGACATAAACATTGATTTCGAGTCAGCACTTTGATGTCAAATGTCATAAGATCAACGATGTAGATCAAAATTTGCCGAAATAACATTCAAACCATGTAATAAAATATGTGTTTTCATTTACAGTAATTGATCGTAAGTAGATTTGATTTTTAATACTTTGTGATTTGCATTAAAATATTTGTTATATGTAAACTGAAGAAAGATGAATCGAATAAAAATTCAGTTAATCCCTAATGAACAACAAATTACCTACCCCAACATAAAGTAAAGTTACCAAAGGGGAAATACGAGGCCATAAGCTACTGACTGGAACACCACATCATAATTCCACTCACTGTATTGTGAGTGTGCTGCGTGATTATTGAAAACACATATTATTGACAAGTAGTATATGATTACCCAGCCATCAACAAGCAATAAAACCTTGCTTAACCACCATTTGTTTTGAAATGCCTGAACCAAGTCAAAACAATGCTTGTAATTGCTATAGTTTTGGTTGTTGATTTTAAAGCTTGGCGGCCTTTGATTTCTGTTTTTTGGCAGTTTCCTTGTAGTTCGGTATTTTGTTATTACCTTTATTTGGTATACTCTTAGATACATACAACTAAAAGAAACAACAAGTGAATGCAAAAAATGTCCCTGGTAAAAAGTCATCAACGGTACAAAGATTGTAAATCTTATGTCGCCAACCACAAAGACTTATTAGAGGCAACTCTTAAAAACCGTGGCTAAATGAAGAATTATATCCCCTCTGTATTTATTCATTAGCTATAAATACTGTCTTATCGTCTTATCGTACGAAGTCATACCTATTTAAACTAAAATTAAAGCACTGACCGTTTCAAATTCTTTTTTTTCTATCTAAAATTGTCACATAACATCATGATTGCAAACATTTTGAGAAGATGTAACAGTCGAAACTATTAACCATTTTAGACTACACAGAATTTTTACAGCAGATTTATAATGGTAAACTGGCTTTTCATCAAGCTAATAAGTTTTGGCAAATAAAACGCCTGCACTTCACATGAAGAACCCAGAACAATTGTACGTAAAAATACATGTACCAATAAGTGATGCACGTTGCATGCCTTCATATAACAACTCTTAAATTCTGGCGCGAGTTTAATGTATATGGATTATTATTGATATTTTGATGCTGATCCCCCATGAAATTATAGTTCCATATAATCATTGAATTGCCTATTTTGTTTAACAATAATTGATTTTTTTAACACGTAGATTGTCAACCAGACCCATGTAACGGTCATGGTACTTGTTACAACGGCTTAACAAGTTATGTGTGTATTTGTAATACAGGATACACAGGGAGTACATGTGACACAGGTAATACATTTTCATAGTTAAAAAATAAACATAATAACTGGTAAGTCTATAACAAAATAAGGAATACATCTGTCATTTAAAGGAATTTAATCAAGAATAGACGGGGGCCTCGGTGGCCGAGTGGTTAAGGTAGTTCGTCCACTATTGATCACGTGGTCTGTCAACACTGATGTTGCGGGTTCGAGTCTTACTGTGTGCAGGTGTACTCGACTCCAATCTTAATTGACAAGGATTGCCTATCGAAGGTCCAGGGTTTTCTACGGGTACTCCGGCTTCCTCACCAAATAAAAACTGGACGCCATGATATAGCTCAAAAATTGCTCAAAGCCACATAAAACATCAATAAAAAACCCCACAAAACTCCAAACAAAATCAAGAATAGACGAACTCACACTGCAGTAGCATTATACCAAGCATGTAGTTCGTCCTTAAGACATTTCAATATAATTAAAATGTCTTATGGAAATTACTTATATACTAATTACGATATATACGAGAAGGTTAAAATTATTCGTTAAATGAATGTAAAAATTGTAATTTATTGACTACTTATAAAGAGTAACGAACTCACACTGCAGTAGCATTATACCAAGCAAGTAGTTCGTCCCAAAGACATTTCAATATAATTACACTGTTATAGAAATTACTTATATACTAAGTACGATAAATACGAGAAGGTTAAAGTTATTCGTTAAATGAATGTAAAAATTGTAATTTATTGACCACTTATAAAGAGTGTTTACCTATTCATCATTGATCATCGATGACGTTCTTGTTGGTCAAGGTCAAAAGTTGAAAGGGTAAAATCTGGTCACTTCAAATGAGCTTTTTTTATTTCAAACAACAGTTGAATTTCTTTGAAGTTAAATTGAAAGAAAGCAAACTGAAAACAAAGAGCATAAAATTATTAACAATTAACCATGTAAATAAAAGATGTGTTGTCATTTGCAGTAATTGATCGTAAGTAGATTTATAATACATTGTGGTTTCCGTTCAAATATATATTATATTATAAAATATATATACAGATTAAATATGTAAGTAAGAAATAAATCAAACATAAAAATTAAATCAATTCTAAATCAACAAAAAAAAATAATAACACGAAGAAAAAAGTACCATGTAATAAATTAATAAATTGTCAACACTTGCACTTTATTGTAATACTATAAGATCACAGTCATGCACAACTTATCAATTTAACATCAATATACATACCACACCTGCAGGATATAGAACTATTCATACATAATCTGTATTTCCAATAAAGGGCCTTGTGCCTGAGTGGTAAAGATAGTTAGCCTTCTATTGATCACGTGGTCTGTCAACAGTGAGAGTGCAGGTTCAAGTCTCACTGCGAACAAGGTGCTCCCGACTTCAAATGTCGACAAGGATGGCCAGTTTTACTTTCAAAAATCGGGTTTTTCCGGGTACTCTTGCTTTATCCCCAATTAAAACTGGACGCCACAATATAGTAGCGTCAAAATTCATTTAAACAAATAAACAAACGTATTTCAATAAAAAACTACACAGACTTACACAGGACAGACAAAAGAAAAACAATAAGATGAATATACATAATGTGAAGGTATACAAAAAAGCCATCAAAAATATAAAGGTTGCACATTTTATACATTTCGTCTTATCAAACCTCATTAGTGGGCTTCTTTGAAAACATTACTTAATATTTAAGTTGTTTGTAGTCTTGAAACAACCATGCCACACTTTTAAAATATTTTTACTTCAATGTTCGGTCCAATAAATATGTATGTCGTCACAAAACAATATCATTGTAACCATTTTAACACAATTAAATCACAAATGTTAACCTTATTGACTTAAACAATTTTGCTACTGTTGACAGGAAAACTTAGTTTTCAGTTCCTAAAATGCTTCCACGTTACATTACATAAAACACGATTATTATTGATGTAGTCATTTAAAATATAGTTTTTAAAACTTCGCAATTGTTTTGTAACAAAGACAGATTTATTTGCAAAGCCTAAAGCTTCTAAGTTATATTTCCGTTATTGATGTGTCTAAATTGAAGAACTTTTACCTTGTATTTTATTGGCACATAGATTGTCAACCAGACCCATGTAACGGTCATGGTACTTGTTACAACGGCTTAACAAGTTATGTGTGTATTTGTAATACAGGATACGCAGGGAGTACATGTGACACAGGTAATTAAGTTTTCAGATAAAAACGCAAAGACCACGACATGTAAAAATTTAGTCTATTACAATGTAAAGAATAAATCAGTAATTTTTCATACGCGACCAATTTTGCATTTAGTAATAAAAAAAGACATAGTAATAGGCTAACGGTTGAATCAAGAACGTGTGTAAAGGATACGATAACAATTTACGTAGAGATACCTTTAGTTTAACCATAAAAATGCTAAATAAGCAATTATCTTGTAATTACTTCGACGTATGAATCGCATGCCATGTTACATATACATTAGTGGAGATGCACAGAGTACACAGAAACAACAATATCATAATGTACCCATGTACCCTTACCCGAACACTGATGAATAAGCCACAGCTTCCGGTTTGTATAAATAGGCCACCAGCAGGGGCGACACTTCAATGATCTAATTATATATCCTTGTTGTATAAAGTGTGCACTGAGACATGAAAATTGTTCAGTAAGATATATCAGTTTCATCACAGAGAACATTAAACTCCACCCAAGACATTATTTGTTATATAGACGATGATCTGTAAGAACGGAAAGAAGAGAGAAAAAATGCAGTGGCACCTTGTTTTGATTGCAGCAGGTAGACTTTGCTGTGGTGAAACACACATATCCTCGTACAAAGGAAATCACTATTTTAAAAAAGACAGGGACGTTTAAAAAAGAAGATTGAAAAAATCAATTATTTCTCCTGCATAGCCACAACCATAACCTTTTCCAAAAAATCTTCTCTGACGTTTTCAACACCCGCACCACAAACTTCAAATATCAAATCAACATATCCTAACTTCAAGACTACTTTGGGATAACCTTAGTGACCACAACAGATTACAAGCGAAATGATTGTAACGTAACTATTTGGGGACAACCAAATGAAAACACAAACCCAAGATAACAACGACCACATTTGGGCAATTTCTCTTTCTCTTACGTTTTAAGAGACTAATTTTCAAAATCTTGTCGGTTGTAGGTTTGCGGAAAGAGTAGAAGCCTTAACAAAACTAAGATAAAGTTATTGCGGTTTTTGAGTAATTTTAGTCACTACATGAAACACTCAAAGTTGCATGTTTCGTTACAGTCAATTTTTCGGGAACTCTTTCTTCCTCCCAATAAAAACAGGACGCAATGATACAGCTGAAAATAACTGAAAGTGCGTTAAACACCATTCAAACAGACAAACAAATAAAACAAAACAATCTGTATTAACCAGACAACTCCGTTAGGACATCCCTGTCCGCCACATAGGATCGCGTGATTGGCAGATCTGTGACTTCACAGTACAGTTCCACTTTGATTATCTAAATGAAAAGTTTTGTCAAAACAAAACTGATGAATAAGGACACAATTTATAAAATAAACTTTTGAGGATGCATTTGAAATTTCTTGCAATATTCCTATCTGACATGCACGATGTATGCGTTATGTCACATATGATTATTAATTCACAAAGATAAAATGTTACCATGTCAATTTTAGAAAAGAACCAAACATGGCAATAATCTATCAAAACATTTATTTTGTATTATTTTATCGTTGATGGATTTTGCTTTTTATGCTGTGTGTCATTCATACATTCACAAGTTTGCTTTGCGCCAATACAATAATTGCGTCAATTTAGTGCCAATCTAATTATCACCACTTTACACCGATACATAAACGTCGCTTTCTTCAAGAATGGTAATTCCCTTTTACTATTTATTTGTATTTGTAGTTTTGTCGAAAGACCGAATCGGGTTTATTGCTGAAAACGTTGCCGATAGCAGTCATAACATAAAAACTGAAATGCTTGTAACTTTAAAAATAAGTTGGTAGATCAATACTTTTTGGGCTATTGAATAAATTTATCTGAAGTCGGACAAACCGTAATAAAGAAATATTTAGGAAATATATTAATGCGACCGGTCTCTTTGCGAATTAGAACATGGTGAGATTGTCAATATTTTATACCGAGCGATAGTGAGGTATAAAATGAAGACAAATATGAGGTCGGGCCATGCTCTAATTCGCATAGAGCCAAAATTGCAATAATCTATTTCGATTCTAAAATGTCTAACAAATGTTTTAAAATTTCGAAGCGGCTCTAAGAGGACGCTTTCAATGGTGATATTTTTTTTTTAACTAATGAGGTATCTCTTCAAACAGTATGTTAAAGCAAATATTATTGACATAACCATATATTTATTGAATAACGTTCCTTTTAAGCAAAAAATAATGAAAAATCCTAACAAAATTGCATTGTTCCAGTTTAAATTTTTCAGTTGAGCGTATATGACGTCGGAATTCTAATTATGACGTCACACCATGCTCTATGCTTATTAGAACCCTAATGTGTTCTCAAAGCGTTGAAAGACGTCACATTAGAATACTGAAACAATCATTGTAATGTAGCCTTGCAAGTTGGTAACACATTAAGCCCTCTCGTCACAGGTTGTCATGCGTTAATACGTAAGGTCTTTCCACTCTACAAAGTAGTTGACGTAACTGCCACGCTTCTTTTACGATAAGATATCTTTGTGTGTTGTAGTGTTGTAGATAAGAACAGGCGTGTAGCCGTTAATGAGGCAAAATTATTCGACCATATCTAATATTCCACACCTTTTCAGGGGCATTCAGAATAATCTGCCTATTTGTCCTTTTATTTTTCGCTCATTTAACTTGTTCTCGTCCTAAAATTTGTTGAGATACTTCGAGCTGGACTTAAAGCAAACACAAATCAATAAACCATATCAAGCATTTTAAGGTTTTGTTAATTAGGGGAAAACGTTCAAACACAAATATGGTATGATCCAGTTATTCATTGAATGATTGCTTAACGTCCATCAAGTAATATTTATGCTTAATAGAGGACGATAGCTCGTGCTTTCTTAACACTTTAGAAAACAATTCTTTACCTTATATTAAAGAATTGTTTGTGTACGTTAAGTCTTGTTTGCTTTATGTACTTGTGCTGATTTTGCGGACTTCATTTAAAACTGTAATAATTGTTTTACTTCATTAAGTATATTTTTTATTTTCAGTAATTGATCGTAAGTATATATACACTTGGCCATAAGTTAGGGACCACCAGGATTTTAGCGGAGGGGATTTTTAAAAACCAATATTTTTATCAATATATAACCATCCATTGTTCAATTCACGTTTCGTTTAAAATAGTCGACTATTTAAAAGAAGTTTATGATTTTACTATTTAAAATGTAAAGAAAAGACCAACAAGATGTCGTTTGTAAAAATATGCCATAAAACTGCAAAATCATAACTCAAAAAAAGTTTAGTTTGAACCGCTGGTAATGTTACATACAAAGAGTTGGCAGGTTGATGCTTATTAAGATTTAAGGAAAAAAATCATTTTTAAACATTTATTCACAAGGAAAGGTAGTCAGTATCTGTGTATACACTACGCTTCCGGTGCAATTCTTGAACTCCTCTCCTCATGCTCTGGACAAGCCTCTGAAGTCTACGTTGAGGGCATTGCCGCCACTCCTGAACTAAAGTATAACTCGATTCTTGAATGTTCCGACATGGAGGGTCACGTTCATTCACTTTCCGGCCGAGATAGTCCCAAACATGCACTATCAGATTCATATCCGGAGACATGGCAGGCCATGGTAATGTCTAAGTTGCCTCATTTCCAAGATAATCTTTGACGATGCGTGCTCTATGAGCTCTTGCGATGTCGTCCATGAACACGGGTCTGTTTCCAAGTGGATGCGCATAAAAATGGGACACAATACGGGGGTCCAGAATCTGATCTATATTTTAAATCAGTTAGTGTGCAATCTAATGGATACAAGTCTTACTTACAGTCATATGAGAAGCAGCCCCAAACTGGCACTCCGCCACCACCAAAAGCTGTAGTTCCCAGAACATGTGCAGGTTTAAAAGCTGTGTTGCGTTGACGCCATACCCGCGTCCTACAATCAACTGGTTTAAGAAGAAAACGACTTTCGTCGGACCAATGAATTCTTTTCAAAGAGCGAATATTCTACCCGATATAATCACGCGACCACTGCTACCGGTATCCTTATGTCTTTGTGTAAGTGCTTGTCGCTTTTTTGGTCTACGTACTCGGAAGTCTTCCGCAGTTTAGCCTTCTGTTTACTCTACTGATTCTAACATGGACATTACATCGACTTCGCAACCCGTGTTGCTGTGGTAAAAGGTTGTTGTCTAGCAAGTCTTCGAAGTAGTCTATCTTCTCTCTCTCTGTTGTCTTCTTCGGTCGCCTTATCTTAGCCTTTCCCTAAGAATACCAGTAGCATTATATCGTCTCATTAACCTACTGCTGACAGAATGGCTAACATTGAATCTATCTTAAACCGGCCACTGTATCATTCCAGCCCTTATCATACCAACTGCTCGCAATCTCTGTGCATTTGCTAGTTTTCGACATACAATGTTGAAATGATAAATTTAACCTGTTACGCACGTGCACATGATGAAAACAAAAAAGGCGCCAAACTTGAGTTTTAAAAAGCGGAGGGTAGTGTTTTTTAAATCTCTATTGTTTTTGTATCGTGAATCGAGCATTTAAAAATTTTAACAATATATATACTACAAACTTATCTTTGTAAAAAATGTATTTAACCAAGACTTTTTCCACGTATACCATTTCTATTCAGATTGCATCCCTGATTCATGTCATGGACAAGGAAACTGTTTGAATGGACTTGCTGGCTTTGTTTGTATATGTAATACTGGATATACAGGAGCCACATGTCAAACAGGTATAGAGCAAAATTTCGAGATACTTCGAGCTGGACTTAAGGCAAACACAAATCAATAAACCATATCAAGCATTTTAAGGTTTTGTTAATTAGGGGAAAACGTTCAAATACAAATATGGTATGATCCAGTTATTCATTAAATGATTGCTTAACGTCCATCAAGCAATATTTATGCTTACTAGAGGACGACAGCTCGTGCTTTCTAAACACTTTAGAAAACAATTCTTTACCTTATATTGAAGAATTGTTTGTATACGTTAAGTCTTGTTTGCTTTATGTACTTATGCTGATTTTGCGGACTTCATTTAAAACTGTAATAATTGTTTTACTTCATTTAATATATATTTTTTTCAGTAATTGATCGTAAGTACTATATATATTCAGTTGGCCATAAGTTAGGGACCACCAGGATTTTAGAGGAGGTGATTTTTTAAAACCAATATTTTTATCAATATATAATCATCCATTGTTCATTTCACGTTTAGTTTAAAATAGTCGACTATTTAAAAGAGGTTTATGATTTAACTATTCAAAATGTATAGAAAAGACCAACTCAAAAAATGTCGTCCATGAACACGGGTCTGTTTCCAAGTGGATGCGCATAGAAATGGGACACAATACGGGGGTCCAGAATCTGATCTCTATTTTAAATCAGTTAGTGTGCAATCTAATGGATACAAGTCTTACTTACAGTCATATGAGAAGCAGCCCCAAACTGTCACTCCGCCACCACCAAAAGCTGTAGTTCCCAGAACATGTGCAGGTTTAAAAGCTGTGTTGCGTTGACGCCATACCCGCATCCTACAATCAACCTGGTTTAAGAAGAAAACGACTTTTGTCGGACCAATGAATTCTTTTCCAAGAGCGAATATTCTACCCGATATAATCACGCCCCCACTTCAGCCGGCATCCTTATGTCTTTGTGTAAGTGCTCGTCGCTTTTTTGGTCTACGGACTCGGAAGTCCGCAGTTTAGCCTTCTGTTTACTCTCCGTCTACTGATTCTAACATGGACATTACATCGTCTTCGCAACCCGTGTTGCTGTGGTAAAAGGCTCTTGTCTAGCAAGTCTTCGAAGTAGTCTATCTTTTCTCTCTGTTGTCTTCTTCGGTCGCCCTGATCTTAGCTTTTTCCCAAGAATACCAGTAGCATTATATCGTCTCATTACTGCTTACAGAATGGCTAACATTGAATCTATCTTAAACCGGCCACTGTGTCATTCCAGCCCTTATCATACAAACTGCTCGCCATCTCTTTGCATTTGCTAGTTTTCGACGTACCATGTTGAAATGATAAATTTAACCTGTTACGCACGTGCACATGATACAATGAAAAAGGCGCCAAACTTGGGTTTTAAAAAGCGGAGGGTAGTGTTTTTTTAATCTCTATTGTTATTGTATCGTGAATCGAACGATTTAGAAATTTTAAAAAAAGATACTACAAACCTATTTTTTGTTGATAATATATGTACAAAGAACCAAAAACAATTAATATTTTTATTTATTTGAAGCAAAACCTGGTGGTCCCTAACTTTTGGCCAAGTGTATATTTTTAGCATTACACAATATCGTAGTATTTTAATAAATAAATCAAAGCACTAGTTTTAATTCACCTTGAAGCGTATTTTAAAGAAAGGTCTGTCAACATGAAGATTTCGGGTTCAAGTCTGAATGCGGGCAGGGTGCGCTGGACTGCAATCGTAAATAACAAGGATTGCAAGTATTCCTACTGGAGGTCGGGGGTTTACATTGGGTACTCCGGCTTCCTCCCCAATAGAAACTGGACGCCATGATAAAGCTGAAAAATTGCTGAAAGTGTTGTTAGACAACATTCAAACAAACACAACAAACAATATTTTAAAAATGTATTTAACCAGGACTTTTTCCACGTATACCATTTCTATTAAGATTGCACCCCTGATTCATGTCATGGACAAGGAAACTGTTTGAATGGACTTGCTGGCTTTGTTTGTATATGTAATACTGGATATACAGGATCCACATGTCAAACAGGTAAAGTGCGAAATTTCTGTAGATTAACTATTATTCGAGTCAAATCAATAGTTGTGGATACCATGGGAACAGACAAACCACTATTTGTAGTACTCAATGATGTCTTTGATGCTGCGTTTTCTGAAAGAACAATATTAAATAAAGCAACTGCAATACAATACTTTATTCCAATGTTAAAAACACGTTTCTTGGAACTAGTATTAATCTAACAACATTTATGTTTACATTTTAGTATTCGTTCATGTTAAATATGTGTTAATTCTTGGTTGTGATACACGTATGAATTCATTTTATAAGCCTAATAGCAAGGAAACTGACTAAGAAACAAAAGCGAAAGTCAAGGAAAATCCAGATTTCGACAACCGTTTTTAACAAAAATAGAAAACTAAACACATTACAGAAGCAATCAAAACACTGTGCACTTACGAGCTTCGGAGGGGAAACAAGTACCTGCCACTAATTAAAAAATCCGAACCCACAAAGGGCAAAGACTTTCTATAACCCATTTGAAAGCCTAATTTCCAATACGTATGAAAGGTTGTGGTAAAAAAGTGAAAATATATAATCTCTAATTCAGTTATTGAACGTAAGTTAATTATAAATAACAGTTCACAAGTTGTAATACATAAAGGTTAATTTAAATTTTGTTTTAAATTTGTATTTGTTCTATTAACCACTAATTGGTTCTTATGCAGACGTGTCACAGTAAGCATGGTCGCGTAAGAGTCAGTTATGATCTTCCACAAAGATCCGATCAGACACCAGATCAGCTTGCTAAATAGATACTATAGCTTGGAATATGTTTACAGTCAGATTGTGTAACATTCGGGTAGCGTAATCATTTTTATGACAGCAAAACTTGCCAGGCAATAAGTATTTACTACATTTCAAACGATTTCATTTAAACTTTATGTAGATGAAACACAAAAAACGATCATTGCATATCGTTTTCTGTGAATTTAATACTCGACTTCTGAAAATGCTCTGAAAACTTCGCGCATCCGATTCTGTTTTTGGAGCTTTTCAGTGAGGAAACAAAAACCTTAGTAATAAAGTTATGTTTTGCTTTGGCAAATGGCCGTTCGAATTCATGCAGAGGTCATGGATCCTGTCACACTAGCCCGACAGGATATTCATGAATATGCCATTCAGGATACATTGGTGAAACGTGCAAAACAGGTAAGATCAGTAAGAGATCTGATTGATGTATAAGGTACAGTACTTTGATACATTTCAAATAAGGTACAATGTAATATACAGTACGATTATAGATTGGATGGATAAGTAAATGAATGATTATTTAGGTCTGAACAGTACTCTGTCCATCTCAAAACATATATTGGTCGTTTCTGAGACAGTTCCCATATTTATCCTGTATATAGTACGTTTGCGTCCTTGTTTTGTACCGGTTTTAGTTTATTACAAGCTTTTATACTGTAATATTTCTTGTGACAGTTTTCTACTTGTGGGATGGTTTCCTTAATTTATTCTGTAATTGACTAGGAGTTTCTTGGATTTTGCTTTTGTTAATTGGTTTAAATTGTGTTCTTGTGTTCAAGATAGTGACTTTCTTTTCCATTGTTGTAATTGGATTGGTAGAAAATGTAGTCAGTTTTAATAGTAGTAGTATTTAATAGTATTAAGGTCAAATGAAACGATAATATAATTAAATGAAGAAATTTTTGGCAAACAAAAATACAATATAACAGTCAAAGAAACATTTTTAATCAAAGCACTGAAAAAAACATTCTAACCATATCAAGGTAACTCTTATATGATTCAATACATATGATACATTTTATTTTTAGTCAGATATGACATCAAATATGCGTAGAACGTAGAAATATTAAGTTAAACTGACATTCTTCACGCAAGTGAATAATTGAGTCTATCTGACAAAAAGATCGAGGTACAAATAAAACTTGGGTAAATCGGTAGTGTCCTTAATGAATGACAGAAACAACAATGAAACTTTAATGAAAAACAAATAAAAGTCCAGGAAACCTCCAAATCAAGAATAAAGCAATGTTCTCTATGGAAGACAGAATATGTGGTCACCAAACTTAGGGTTATTCAGAAACAAAACATTTTCTAAATTTTAAAATTTCTGTCCGAAGTCTTTTCCATCTTATTTAAGAGACCTTTGAGGATGTCAGTTGTAATGCAACTCAAAACGCAAGTCAACGAGTAGTTAAGCTCAATTTTTATCTATTAGAATGCCGATTGTCCTCCAAACATGACATATATGATTTCTTCTAAAAATCTGATGCGAGACATATTTTGTTCTTATTTACAGAAATGTAACCACTCATTAATTTTTATGTCATATTGTGGGCAATAAACACAATGAATATTGCTTTCAAGATAGAGTTTTTACCGATGTTAAATTTATAAAGTATGTTGAGATAATCCTACTTAAATTTTATCTTTTGTTTTTCAGTAATTGACCGTAAGTATTTGTAAAAAATAACTATAAATTTCCGTAGGATTCTGAACGTAAACGTAATTACGACCATGAACTTATTATACCTTTCTGCCTATTTATCAGATATTGTTGATAAATTCAAAGGGAACTTTCTTAAAGAAGCTAGAGCTCCCCGAATGTTATGTTGTTCACCAAAATTTGTTCATGAAAAATTTATATACATGCATTTGTTGATATTAGAGTTTTGTTTATTCTATATATAAAAGAATAAGTCCATCAGCTTTTTGAAATCCTGATTTAGTCTACGTAGCTATAATATATTGTTAGATCTTTACTCTTAAAAATATATTGGAGTAATTCAACGACATAACGTACTTACATAATTACTGTCTTCAATTTAACATAGATTGTCAACCAGACCCTTGTAATAGTCACGGTTCCTGTAACAACGGATTGACAGAATACGTTTGTATATGTAATGTAGGATATACAGGAAACACGTGTGATACAGGTTAATTTTTTATTTGATCACAGACAAATTTATTTCGTACACAGTCCATTATGCTACTTTATGCAGCTTAAACTTTAACTTCATTAAGGTATCTGTTTTGTTAAAACTAAACATGTTACTGACAAAATATAGAATTAAGGTTTGGGTCACATGTGTAGAATTATGATACAAATATATCTTGCTCTTTATACGTTTGTATTGTTTTCAACTTATTTTAAACATTTAAAATCGTATAAGGGTAGTTTAATCTTCGTTTGCACTTTAAAGGCGTAGGATACTGGCACCTCATTTTAGTTTGTTTAAGCATGGTAAATGTTTCTTTTTCAGTTCTTGAACGTAAGTTAATTATTTTAAAATTATTTGAATATAAATGAAAACACTGCATTGGATTTTCAAATTGTAACTGTGTTCAGTGATTGCAATTGTCTAGTACTTTATTTAAAATGCAAAATATAACGTGTATAATACGTTATAAGGGATAATATTTAGATTGCCTATAGACGCGATATCTTGTTTGTTTGTGACGAAAACTTTCACGACTTTATTGACAACGAAAAGGAAGTCCTGCAAAAGTTTGATTAGGGCGTACGAATAGCACTCCAAACAGGTATGTGGACATATCATGTGTGTTTACAAAGCTTATATAGCTTGTTCACTTGTTATGATCATTTTAATTATAAGAGTTCTCGGACAGAAGATTTACGTATAGTGTTGTACATTTCAAAATATTTCATTTGATGTCAGCAACTACGTTAGTGCGAATCAAAGTGTTGTTCAGATAGAATACGTTTCACCAGTTAACATCTTCATTGCATGTATAAAATTACCTCTTTATAGATATGTTATCACTCTTACATCGTAGGAAATATTGATAACATAATGATAATATTTAAATATTTAGCTTGCTTATAGAGTTGATATGATGTTTGTTTGTGAATTTCAAAACGGAAATTTTAGAATACTAGATTTGATCCAGACAACCCATTGTCTAGAAACAAAATGAATCAAAGCCAAAAAAAATACTGTAAACACCGTATCATGTACATATTGGCAAAATTCATAATATGATAAATTAATTTTATTTCATCTGTTTATAAAATGCTCGTATGAACAAATGTAGCTGTAAGTAGACATTTCACAAATTAAATATTCTCCTATTTCTCTTTATAATTATAGTTAGTCACTGGATTATTAATTACCTAATTACCTTTTGAATTCGCAGACTGCACTCTGACTTCCTGCAGTGGTCATGGATCTTGCCACAATAGCCCGACTGGTTATTCCTGTACATGCAATGCAGGATATATTGACGCAACATGTAAAACTGGTAAGGAAGAACAAAGTGTTAAAGAAAGACAGAGTACTTTAACATTAAAAGAACTTGCAATTGTACATTAAGCCAAATTTGTATTTGGACATTTTTATCAACAGCTATTATTAACATGTTAACATTTTACTAAAACTGGGATTAAATAATGTTTGAACGGTAATTTACCAATAAGAATGGATTAAGTGAGTCTAATGAATATGTTAGCTAAAACTGGCACTTGGTAAAAAAGTTAAGCGGATTTCTTTACTAAAACTGGTATTAGTCTGAATGAAATAGCTACAGATACGTCTGGTTATTCTGAAATCGGTTACATTAGCATCACATAAGAGCATAAACTGACAATTTACTTCTACAGTCTTGATTGAGAATGTCAACCTCAATATTTCCCTAAGCTAAAATCACATTATTTGCTTCTTAAGCGTAAGTTTGGAAATCACGTTTTGTCATTTTTACGCAAAAATTTTACCGCTTGACTGGTGTGGAAAAAAATCACGTTTTCGTCATCAGTGAATATGGCTTCTTATCTGTTGTTGGTTCAAATTAATAACGGTAGAAACAACAATAAATACGTCATAACAAAAATGAACACGTCATAAACAAAACGACCTCCATTTACCTCATTCTAATTAAGCACATTTCACATACGACAGAAAATATTCATATAACTAACTGTAAAACTTATCATATGGGGGATTGTTCTGTATCCCATGAAAATACGTATTAGATATCAACAATTGATTTTTTTTTGTTTTAGTAGATACGATATGTTACATTGTTTTATATGGCTAAAATTATATCGTGTCAATTTTTCTGTCTTTGGTTTTCAGTAATTGATCGTAAGTATTTTTATGACTTATTTGATTTCTTTAAAATTGTTAATGTTTCATGGATCAAAGACGAAAAGCTTGAATTAACACATAAGCTTAGATGTGCAGAGTACGATAGGTTACCACAGTGACTGTTTTTATGTGAGTCCTTTGGTTTGTTAAGTTGTTTTCAGCCGTTTCTGATTCTTTTGATATTGGTTGCAATTTTATTTTTGTTTACTTTTAAACATTGCTATTGTTATTTTGCTTTTGCTATCATTTAGCTGACAAAACATGTTTAGAAAATTTCTTCAAGTTTTACAACATAAGTTCGATAGTAAAAAATGTCTATATTGACAGACTATACCTTGCATCAATAGTATATAAAATTCATCTAGATTCTTTGATTACAAGATAAATAATTATTATCCTTGTTTACAATTGTATACTAACGAACGTACTTACATAATTACTGTCTTCAATTTAACATAGATTGTCAACCAGATCCTTGTAATGGTCACGGTTCCTGTAACAACGGTTTGAAGGGATACGTTTGTATATCACTATGAACCCAAATAAGGACTGACATGACCATACACAGTTCAAATTTGATTGATAGTGACTGTAAATTTACTGTTCACGGTCTGTAAATCACTGTATACAATTCATACAGTTCACGTCAGTCATTAACAATTTTTATCTTTTACTGATTGTTTCTGTCCTGAACTGAAACAGTTCATGACAGTTAAGAACAGTAATTTTGTAGGATCGAAAAGAACTGTTAGTCACTGCATCAGATCGTGACAGTACTTTTAAATTTTTACCTGGATTGAGAATGACTGACATTCACTGTAACAGTCCTTCACAGTGATTATCAATATTTACCTGTATTTAGAATGACTGATAATCACTGTAGCAGTTCTTGTCAGTCATTATCAGTTATTACCTTGATTTAGAATGACTGATGTTCACTGTAGCAGTCCTTGTCAGTCATTATCAGTTCTTACCTTGATTTAGTACGACTGATGTTCACTGTAACAGTCCTTGACAGTCATCATCAGTTTTTACCTTGATTTAGTATGACTGATGTTCACTGTAGCAGTCCTTGACAGATATCATACTTTCTCTTCTATACCATTCTATATATAGTCATTTGTAAACAAAGATTGAAGACTTGATTAAATGGGAGTTTAATGGATAAAAAATCGGAAATTAGTCCAATTAACCCCACAAATCCATTTTTTTCCTAGTGCCAAAGCCAAAAATATTTGTAGATGTCAAAAAGAGTAGGCTCGTTGTATCCGCCACAAAAGTTTTCCGCTCGCCCTACCTAAACCCCATACTTTTCCAGTGGCATTCAATATTTTTGTTCTTTTGGTCCATCTTTCCTGAATTAATTGTTTGTTAACATGTTCTCGTCCCGAATAAAGCTGAAATTATGCTCGCTGGATGTTAAGCAAATATCCAATCAGTCGATCAATCAATCAATTGATCAATCAATCAATCAATCATCATATCCTCTAGACCAACATTATTGTTGGACATGCGCCTTTTGGATACCGAAAGATATTTATTCCACAATACTTTGTAAATTTCCTAGATTTGTGTAAGACATTTGTTTTAAAATAAAGGATGTTTTAGATGGGAATTGCCTCTTTAAATAATTACAAAAGTTATAATTTGGGGAAGCATATTTTGTATACTCCTAATTTAGAAATACATTTAAGACAAACTAAACAAATTTTGTAGTTTTAATCCTTATAAAATTTCTAAGGTGTGGGGTGGGTCATTATAATATCGTGGTTTTATTTCAAAAATTAATTGAACAATTATATTTTCGACATGTTGATAATACCAGTGAACACAGATGATCAAGTTCCAGCTGTGTGACAGGATGTTATTTACCTCTAAATGTATATTGCATTTATATATAAGTATTTCATCTCCAGCAGTGTTATGTAACACCTGTGTTTATTTATTGTTTGTTTTTGTTTATTATTACACTACAAAGGATTAAACTGTGAAATTGTAGAGTCATTTCATAGTTTTTTTTATAAAATCATCTTTGTTTTTAATTGTCCATATGCATCAGTTTGGTGTGCATCGCCTCGGGAATATACCGAATAAACCGGTTTTTTTTCTTGGGGGGGGGGTTGCAATACAAAGGTTTAAACTAGGGAACACTGTAGTCACTGCAAATGATTTTTAAATAAAACCATCTTTGTTTTCTTGTTGTTTATATGCATCAGAAGGAAAATAAATGTGTGCATCGCCACAGGAATATGCCGGTTGTAAACAATGATACGTTTTGTCAGTTTAGGGAATTTTAAACAATGACACGTTTTGTCAGTTAGGGAACAGGTAATTGTGCAATCATCCTGAACAAGGATTCAGATTCACCAATTTTATAATGTAATACATAGATTTGCAGTGATGAAAGTTTCTGGTAACATTAGAACGTTCTATCCTCCCCGTTTTTGTAAATATCCGACAATTGTATTTAGCGTTGAAAAAGTAAATTAATATAGAAGTGTTTTGTCGAAGTATGCCAAACTATATTTAAAATTGCACGCTTTCAAATCTTTACAGACAACAACAGGAGAATCGCCGACCCTGGTTAAGTACCGTACAATCTTGAATTTGAATCGAGTGCACCATTTCTTTTCACAATGCAAAGTCAAGCACAAAGCAATGCCTCCGAATTTATAAGAGAGCATTTATTTAGAAAAACATATCGGATGCTCATCCACTCTTGAAAAGTAACAATAATATACAAGGATTCAAATGAGACGAAAATTGAAAAACATGTAAAGATTGCAATAATTCTCCGAATCAATAAAATGTAAGTCATATTTCCAAAAAATCATAAAATTATATTTTGTATTTCTATGATATATTTTTAATTTAATATAAATTAAAAAGAAATTAAATAAGCAGGAGACCTTTGTATCGTTATGCACTAGAAAGTTCGTTGGAAATACGGAAAAATAATTTTATTGAATTGAATGTTATTAAGTATAAAATTGGTTTCCGTTTTAAGTACATGTATCTGCCAGGTGTTTGAAAATATGTGTATGTGTAGCTACCTGGGGTGCAAAGGTAAACTAGAGATGTTGATTGTTAATTTGTTTATTGCAATAACCACACGCAAACGATGATAACGTGTTACTTTGAAGTGATTTTAGTCAAGTTTTGTAACAAATTTATATCTTGATAATTAAGTAACGATGTCGTATACGGGCAGGTTAATATTTGAATGATGAAAAGGTCCAGATACATGTACATGTATTTCTTGAGATTAATAGTAAAACTTCATTTGTTAGGGAAGACAATTTAAAAGAAGTCCGATGTTCACAAAGAAAAATGTCTTTCGCATATATTTCATCATTTTGATAGTTAATATTCTGGATAAAAGTTATAATTTCAAATCATTTTGAATGCACACGGTCATATTGAAAATTCTTTAAAAAAATATACAAAGTTGTGGTTTATTTACCAATAAACATATATTAACAAATAAAAATGTCTCCTTTTTTAAAAATACATGTATGTACACATATTTATCCCATCGGCTTAAAATCATACATTACATTGGTATAAACGTATTAGTCCCTTGTTCATGAAATTGAACACAAATGTAGCTGTTAATATTTTTCCATAATTTGTATATACATTATAACAAAAGGCGAAAATATATCTGTTTAGTGATCAAGGGCCTCCGTGGCTAAGTGGTTAAGGTAGTTCGTCTACTATTGATCACGTGGTCGGTCCATACTGAGGTTGCAGGCTTCATTCTGCGGGGAGGTTGCGCTCGACTACAATCTTAATTGACAATGATTGCCAGTTTTCCTACCGAAGGTCGGGAGTTTTCTCCGGGTATTCCCCAAATATAAAAACTGACGCCATGATATAGCTGAAATATTACTGAAAATGGCGTAAAATAACATTCAAACAAACAAAAACAAACTATCCAGTGTTCTATTTTATTATCTATTTCAATTCAGCCTATATATATATATATATATATATATATATATATATATATATATATATATATATATATATATATACAAGTCTAGAAGATTATGCAACGATACACATGACGGTGTTTCTTGTCAAAAATTTAGACAAAGACTGACCAACGAATGGCCTTAGTCATTGAATGTCAATATAAATAAATGACGTAATCAAGTCGTAACATATCGATCTTGAAATTTCTCATTTCCAACTTAACACAAAATAGTTGCTTCCCAAGTCCGCCAGCCGGGGACGTGCCGTGCTGTTACTTTGCTTTGCTCAAATATTCCAACAAGATGTTATTAAAATTACCAAGTTGACAAATTCTTTACGCCAGACGCGCGTTTCGTCTACTTAAGACTAATCAGTGGCGTTTAACTCTAAATGCTTAAAGTATTTTTTCATTCGGTGATGGAATAATATAAGTCCACTGGGATCGTGTAAAAACACAATACAGGTAGTTCAAAATATTATATAAAAGTCTAAAGAGTCTACCAACCAGCAAGCTTATTAAGTATCGGATCGACAAACATGACGATACAGCATAAACAAAAAATAATATACTAGTCTAGAAGATTATGCAACGATACACATGACGGTATGCTCGTTGCATAATCTTCTAGACTTGTATATTATTTTTTGTTTATGCTGTATCGTCATGTTTGTCGATCCGATACTTAATAAGCTTGCTGGTTGGTAGACTCTTTAGACTTTTATATAATATTTTGAACTACCTGTATTGTGTTTTTACACGATCCCAGTGGACTTATATTATTCCATCACCGAATGAAAAAATACTTTAAGCATTTAGAGTTAAACGCCACTGATGAGTCTTAAGTAGACGAATCGCGCGTCTGGCGTAAAGAATTTGTCAACTTGGTAATTTTAATTACATCTTGTTGGAATATTTGAGCAAAGCAAAGTAACAGCACGGCACGTCCCCGGCTGGCGGACTTGGGAAGCAACTATTTTGTGTTAAGTTGGAAATGAGAAATTTCAAGATCGATATGTTACGACTTGATTACGTCATTTATTTATATTGACATTCAATGACTAAGGCCATTCGTTGGTCAGTCTTTGTCTAAATTTTTGACAAGAAACACCGTCATGTGTATCGTTGCATAATCTTCTAGACTTGTATATTATTTTTTGTTTATGCTGTATCGTCATGTTTGTCGATCCGATACTTAATAAGCTTGCTGGTTGGTAGACTCTTTAGACTTTTATAACCACACAAATATTGAACAAACTTCTTTTTACCTTCCCGATGTATTCATAGTGAATTGAAGGGACCGAGTGGTTAAGTTAGTTCCTCTACTATTGTTCACGTGGTCAGTGAAGACTGAGATTTTGGGTTCGAGTCTCACTGCGGGCAGGTGCTCTCGACTCCAATCTTAATTGACAAGGATTGCCAGTTTCCTACTGAAGGTCGGGATTTTTCTCCGAGTACTCCGGCTTCCTCCCCCATAAAACTCGAACGCCATTATAAAGATGAAAAATTGCCGAAAGTGGCGTTAAACACCATTCAAACAAACAAACAAACATATTGACTTGCAAAAATATTCTGACTTTAAAAAAATACACCCTCTAACGCAATATTAGTGTTAATGTTTATATGAAAAGCTGAATACTTTGATGCATTTTTCAACAACTTTTATAAAAACAAGGCTAAAATTTTTTAAAAAGCTCAAATATCAGTTATTCTAAATCAAGGTAAATATTGCCAATCCCTGTTAAGGACTGCTACAGTGAAATCAGTCAAACTAAATCAAGGTAAGAACAGATGATGACTGACAAGACTGCTACAGTGTACATCAGTCATACTAAATCAAGGTAAGAACTGATTATGACCGACAAGAACTAATGCAGCGATTATCAGTCATTCTAAATCGAAGTGAATATTGGTGATCACTGTCAAGGACTGCTACAGTGAACATCAGTCATTCTAAATCAAGGTAATAACTGATAATGACTGACAAGAACTGCTACAGTGATTATCAGTCATTCTAAATACAGGTAAATATTGATAATCACTGTGAAGGACTGTTACAGTGAATGTCAGTCATTCTCAATCCAGGTAAAAATTTAAAAGTACTGTCACGATCTGATGCAGTGACTAACAGTTCTTTTCGATCCTACAAAATTACTGTTCTTAACTGTCATGAACTGTTCAGTTCAGGACAGAAACAATCAGTAAAAGATAAAAATTGTTAATGACTGACGTGAACTGTATGAATTGTATACAGTGATTTACAGACCGTGAACAGTAAATTTACAGGCACTATCAGTTTCTATCAATCAAATTTGAACTGTGTATGGTAATGTCAGTCCTTATTTTGGTTCATAGTGTATGTAATGTAGGATACACAGGAAACACGTGCGATACAGGTTACTTATTAATTTTATCAAAGACAAATCTATATCGTATACATTCCAATATATTACTGTATGCAGCTTAAACATTAACTTTAACTTCATTAAGGTATCTGTTTTATTCAAACTAAACATGTTACTGAAAAAATGTAAAATTACTGTTTGGGTCACACGTGTAGAATTATGATACAAATATATCTTGCTCTTTACACGTTTGTATTGTTTCAAATTTGGTTTAAACATTTAAAATCGTTTTAGGGAGGTTTAATTTTCGCTTGCACTTTAAAGGTTTGCGTTTGATACAGACACCACGTTTTAGTTTGTTTTAGCATTATAAATGTTTCTTTTTCAGTTATTGAACGTAAGTTAATTATGTTAAACTTATATGAATATAAATGAAAACACTGTATTGAATTTTCATAACTGTGTTCGATGATTGCAATTAACTAGTTCTTCATTTAAAATGCAAAAAATAAAGTGTATAATAATACGTTATAAGGGATAACATTTAGCTTGCCTATTGAGTCCATATCTTGTTTGTTTGTGACGAAAACTTTCACGACTTTATTGACAAAGAAAAGAAAAGTCCTGCAAAAGTTTAAATAGGGCGTACGAGTAGCACTCTAAACAGGTATGTGGACATATCATGTGTGTTTACAAAGCTGATATAGCTGTTCAGTTAGTATAATCATTTTAATTATAAGAGTACTCTGGCAGAAGATTTACGTATAATGTTATACATTTCAAAATATTTCATAGTATGTTAGCAACCAACGTTATTTCGAATCGAAGTGTTGTTCAAAAAGATACGTTTCACTAGTTAACATCTTCATTGCATGTATAAAATTATGCCTTTTTAGATATGTATCACTCTTACATCATATGAAATATTGATAACATAAGGATAATATTTAGTTTGATAATGGAATTGATATCATGTTTGTTTGTGAATTGCAAAACGCAAATTTTAGAATACTAGATTTGATCCAGACAACCTATTGTCTAGAAACAAAATAAATCAAAGCCAGATATTAACAACATAATGTAAACACCGTATCATGTACATATGGGCAAAATTCATAATATGATAAAATATTTTTATTTCATGTGTTTAAAAATGCTCGTATGGAGAAATGTAGCTGTAAGTAGACGTTTTACAAATAAAATTATTATCATATTTCTCATTATAATTGTAGTTAGTCACTGAATAATTACCCAATTACATTTTGAATTCTCAGACTGCAATCGGACTTCGTGCAGTGGTCATGGATCTTGCCACAATAGCCCGACTGGTTATTCCTGTACATGTAATGCAGGATATACTGACGCAACATGCAAAACTGGTAAGGAATAACAAAGAAATACGCAGTTCTTTAAAACAAGAAGAAGCTGCAATTGTACATTAAGGCGAATTTTTATTTGGACATGTTTATTAAGGGGTCGTCCATAATTGTCAACCATTTTCACAAGTGTGCAAAAAGCAGACTTTTCGAGACCCCCCACCCCCAATCAAAAATTGTACATCAACCATTAAACTAATATAATAACCAAACTCCACGGAAACGAAAAATTTCTGAAGATAAAAAAAAAGTGTACACAAAAATGTTGACATTTTTAACCCCCTACCTCAAGTGTGCGGTTTGCACACTTATGAAAATGGTTGACAATTATGGACGACCCCTAACAGCTATAATTAACATGTTTACAGTTGACTAATTGTTGTTATTTACCAATATTTCCCCAAAGTGAAGAAAAACATTTTCTTCTTAAACGTAAGTTTGGAAATCACGTTTTGTTATTTTTGAGCAATAATTAAACAGCTTGACCGGTGTGGAAAAAATTTGTTTTTCATCATCAGTGAATATGGGCTTCCTTTCTGCTAATTGATTAAAAGTAATAACGTCACAAACAATAATTAATACGTCATGCAGAAAAATGAATACGTCATAAACAAAAGTAATTGCGTCATAAACAAAACGACTTCCATTTACCTCATTCTCATTAAGCACATTTCACATAAGAGAGAAAATATTCATATTAGTAACTGTAAAAGTTATCAAAAAAAAACAATTATCTGTTGTAAATATTTATTTCTATTTGTTTTACACATACATTTTATAAGTGTTATATGTTTATTAAAAATCTTCGGCCAAAATACACAAAACCAAATACAGCGTATTAATTACATGTAGTCATCATCATAACAATGCGGTTTGGATAATTTTTATTTTAATTCGCAAATCTATTTTTTTTTAATTATGAAAAACAGAGTCTTAAAAAAGTGTTCTTGGATTAATTTTTACAATCTCGATGGTTTAGCTATCAAATTTTAGTCCTCGCCGAAGCCAATCGTACTAATGTTAAACCTAATTTTTTCATGTATAGTATAATTATTTTTTATTGACAATAACTTGGACGATTTAAATAGAAAAACTTGGACATTGAATTTCTATACACTTGCTTTATTGTAAGCTTTTATACAAGTAATCACAATTCAAAACGATTGCCTTCAGAGCCTACTTTTCGAGAAGTTGAGTACTTAAATTTCAAGTGTTATAAACGATAGTAGAAAGAATAGAAAAAAGTAATAAAATAATTGATTTACAAAATTATGTCCAGTAAAATTATCTGGATTCCTGATACTTGATATAATGGTACGAGTCTTTTGTTATTTTTAATTTTTATGGAAATTATCAGTCAATAATGAAAAAGTTATTATTAAATTTATTATTAATGTGATATACATTTTGAGATTTTCACAACATATGGGGGATTGTTCTGTATCACTTTAAAATGCGTATGATATAAAATATTGATTATTTCTTTGTTTTAATAGATACGAAATGTTACATCGTGTTATATGGGTAAAGATATATCGTATCAATTTTTCTGTCTTTGGTTTTCAGTAATTGATCGTTAGTATTTTATGA
This sequence comes from Limnoperna fortunei, assembly GCA_944474755.1. Taxonomy (NCBI): domain Eukaryota; kingdom Metazoa; phylum Mollusca; class Bivalvia; order Mytilida; family Modiolidae; genus Limnoperna; species Limnoperna fortunei. Next base: position 24,220,556 of record OX104122.1, read on the forward strand.
CTTTTTTGATTTCCTTAAAATTGATTATGTTTTATGGATCAAGGACGACAAGCTCGAATTTACAAATAAACTTATATGTGCAGAGTATGATAGGTTTCCACTGTCTTTATGTATGTCCTTTGTTAAGTTGTTTTTTAGCCGTTTACGATTCTATTGATTTTGGTTGGAATTTTAAATCTTTTTTCTTTGAAACATTGCTATTGTTTTGGTTTTTTTTGCTATTGCTATTATTTAGTTTACAAAACATGTTTGTAATTTGTAAATTTCTTCATGGTTTACAACATAAATTCGATATTAAAAATGTATATATCGACATACTTTACCTTGCATCAATAGTTTATAAAATTCATATAGTTTTTTTATTGCAAGATAAATAATTAAAATCCTTGTTTACAATTTTACACTATTGACTATGAAAACTTACAAAACATTCTTTATTTGTAAACAATAGGCGTAATTGAACAAGCTTGCCACTGTATTATCCTGATTGGTTCTCCCATCAACTCATTTAATAAAACTCACTGGGTACAGGCGCTAATGTTTCGAACCAACAAATGTCTTTCAATATCAAACCCAACTTTTGACATTTTCAAAGATCGCATAGTTATTTAAATGATGCGTATCTTAGCAGTTTATAATTATCAAACTAACTGATTAACTAATCTAGTGTTTATTTTAAATAGCTAAATTACTAACTTACTCAATTAATACAATAAATGTCTCATATTACTTAACATGTCGGTGCTTTTCATTTTGTAAACACAGATTGTCAACCAGAACCTTGTAATAGCCATGGACACTGTAATAATGGACTGGGTGGTTTTGTTTGTACTTGTTATTCAGGATATACAGGCAAAACGTGCAATACAGGTAAGCTGGCTTCTCCGTGGAAAAAGTTTTGAGAAATAACTGCAGTTGTAAATTGTACTGATGTGCTGTTACCAAGCTGTATCAACTTTATTAGAATTAAAAATGTATAAGTCGACAAAAAAACGCTGTACTCCAACATGACACGTGTGATTTTTATTAAGAACCTGATGTTACACATATATTTTCTTCAGCAAAATGTAACCACTCATTAATTTACGAACTCATATTGTGAAAATGAAGACAATAAATATTGCTTATTAAGATATAGTTTCTAAGGATGTTTAATTCTATAAAGTGTGTTTATATAATCATAAATACTTAAGTTTTATCTTGGCATTTTCAGTAATTGACCGTAAGTATTTGAAATAATAAATAACAGGTAAATTTCGATACGAATTCTGACATTGATTATAATTATACCTTTCTGCCTATTTTTTACCGATAAATATAAAAAGAAATTAAAAAAAATAGAGCTGCCTATTTTGAATCCATCAATGTTTTATTGTTTACACTGAAGTAAGACATTGATAGTTAAAATTATTTAGAAAAAAATGGTTCACGAAGACTGCATGTTAAAATACAAACAATTTGTTTTGTTAATTCAATGCCTATTTTTGTGTTCTAGTTACAAAGTCTACACGAATAGCATATGTCTAAAAAAGAATTAAAAAGTCAGCTTTTTGAAATCCTGATTGCAATCTATGTAATCATCTTCAACACTGTCAGATTACATTCAGAATGAATAAAAAAATTTTCTTGTTATATTTTGGTCTTCCATTAACTTTATTGATATATTAACGAAATAAATTCTTGAGTGCTTCAATACGAATATTTGATATTTAAAGAATTGATTTGGTTGTACTAAAAATCCGCAATATACAATCATAAATATTTAAGACATTTTATTGTTCCAGAATATGAACTGTTTAACATTTTGAACAATCAAAGAAAACACATTTTAACAAGTATCAAATTTACAAGAAAGAGCAAATACATACATATTTTATATTTGTAACTGAAATCATAAATAACGACAGAACGTAGTACTATATAATTATGATCTTGAACATAGATTGTCTACCAGATCCTTGTAATGGTCACGGTTCCTGTAACAACGGATTGACGGGACACGTTTGTATATGTGATGCAGCATATACAGGAAACACTTGTGATACAGGTAATGTTTTTCTTATATCACAGATAAATTTACATCCTATACTGCACAATCTGTCCATATATGCAGCTTAAACTTTAACTGTTAAGGTTTATGAAAATCAGAAGATATGGAGACTAGAGTCATGTTAAAGACAAAATTACAAACCAGTAGCTAACAAACACATCAAAAAGATGATGGAAATATATGGCAGCGAAAAACTGGCATAGACAAAAGAGTTGATATCACAGTGACTACTGTCGTGTAACCCGTGGCGTTTAATGATGTAATAGTCTTGAGATACCAGGAACTATTTCTGTGATAGCAACTCCCTCAAGATCGGTTATTAGAAAATCGAATCATGTGGCCGAATCAAAGTAACTCGACTGTGATGTGAATAAATACCTATAGATTCATTAAGGTATCAGTTAAAAATAAAACTAATACTGAAAAAATGTGTAATTACTGTTCCGGTCACATCTGTTATGATACAAATACATCTTGCTACTTATACGTTTTTATTGTTTTCAAATTGTTTTAAGCATTCAGAATCGTTGTAGGGAAGTTTAATCTTCGCTTGCACTTTAAAAGCTTGCGTATGATACAGACACCACGTTGTTGTCTGTTTAAGCATAGTAAAGGTTTCTTTTTCAGCAATCGAACGTAAGTTAATTAAACTATGTTAAATAAAGTCGACACTGTATTTAATTCTGATAATTTAATTGTCTTGTTTTGATGATTGCAATCAAATTTAATTTCATTTACAATGTAAAACTTGTAGAATATAACGTTATAAGGAATATTATTTAGTTTGCTTGTGGAGTCAAATAGGTCCAAGAATAACTTTCCAAATAAGTATTTTTTCTCATTATGTGTACATATCGCGTGTGTTTACAGAAATTATGTAGCTTGTTCGCTTAGTAAAACCATTTTAATAATTATAAAAGTACTCGGCAAGAAAATTTACGATTACTGTAGCACATTTCAAAATATTTAAACATTAGTGCTAATCTATGTGTTGTTCAAATAGAATACGTTCTCAAAGTTAACAACTTAATGAATGTATAAATATTGTCCCCTTTTAGATATGTGTCCATCTAACGTCATATTTACAGAAGGTTTATACTATGCTATATATGTGTAATTGCAAAACGCACATTATAAAGATCCAGATATGATCCAGACAAACCATTGTTTAGAAACAAAACAAATCAAAGCCAAAATTTAAAAACAAATCGCGTAAACACCTTAATTTGTTTATTAAAAGAATATTCGTACAAGTAAAATAAATCAATATCATGTATTAAAAAATATTCATATGAAGTATTTCGGATATCAGTGGATATTTCAGAAACTAAATTCTGAATTCCAATATAGTTTTTCACTGATTAATTTAATTAATTATTAGCTAATTACATTTTGCCTTCGCAGACTGCAATCTGACTTCCTGCAGTGGTCATGGATCTTGTCACAACAGCCCGAATGGTTATTTGTGTACATGTAATGCAGGATATACTGACGCAACATGCAAAACTGGTAAGGAAGAGCAAAGTGTTAAAGAAAGGCGTAGTACATTATAACAACAGAAAACTGGAATTGTATACGAAGCGATATTTATATTCGAAAATTTTTATCAACAGATATTATTAACATTTTTGCAATGGACTAAAACTGGGATTAAACAATTTTTAACGGTAATTCATTAATTGGCATGTACTTAGTGAGTCAATTGAATATGTTTTATTCAAACTGGCACTTGGTAACATGTTAAGAAGAATTTCTTTACTAAAATTGGTATCCGTCTAGCCTGATGAAATAGCTACAGATATGTCTGGTTAACTCACAAATCAGTTACACTAGCATCGCATAGGATGTTAAGCTGCCGATTTACTCATAGAGGCTTGGCTTAATTAAGAATGTTAACCTCAACATTTCCCCTAACAAAGACCACATTTCCTGCGTAAAATAAGTTTGGAAATCACGTTCTCTATTTGTACGTAATATTTATACTGCTTTAACTTTGTGGAAAACCTGGTTCTCGTCATTAGTGAATATGTGGTTCTTATCTGCTGACTGGAATAAAATAATAACGTCATTAACAAAAATAATGACGTCATTAACAAAAATAATTGAGTCATTAACAAAACAACTTCAAATATTTGTTTTAATGACAAATCCATAGTTATTTGTTTTAATGACAGAAAAAAGTTTTTGCTTTTGATAAATAATTTCAAGCAGTTGGTATACATTTAAGCGATAGAGTATCGATAGAGTATCGTCTCCAATTGTTGATTACTTGATGTTATAGTATAGGTATATTTGAGTCGTTCATTCTTGTTTTTAATTTTATAGAAATTAAGAGTCAATAATAAATAAAATATTATTTTACAATTAATATGAAATACATTTTACGATTTACGAAATTTGGTAGATTATGTCCTATATCCCCTTAATATAAATATAAGATATGAAACATTGATTATTCTTTTGTTTGAAAAACGACGAAATGTTATATTGGGTTATAATATGTGTAAAAATATCTTGTCAATATTCTGTCGTTTCTTTTCAGTAATTGATCGTAAGTTTTTTCATGAGATTTGATTTCCTTAAAATTTGTTGATGTTTTATGGATCAAGGACGACAATGATCTTTTTTGTACAAATTAATTTATATATGCAGAGTACAAACAGGTGACTACTTTTTATGTGTGTCGATTGGTTTGTTACGTTGTTTTTCAGTCGTTTTTTATTCTCTTGAAATTGGTTGCTACTGTTAATATTCTTTTGGTGTTATTTAGTTCACAAAACATGTTTGCAAAATTACTCCATGTTCTAGAACATAAGTTTGATAGTACAAAATACCTACATTAACCTACAATCTCTTGCGTCAATAGTATACAATAATTCATCTAGTTGATTTTATTAATAGTAAATGATTGTCATAATACACTACTTAACATGTCAGTGCTTTCCATGTTGTAAAAATAGCCTGTCAACCAGAACCTTGTAACGGCCATGGAAACTGTCATAATGGACTGGGTGGTTTTGTTTGCATTTGTAATTTAGGATTTACAGGAAAAAACTGTGATACAGGTAAGCTGGCTTCCGCGTGTGAAGATTTTAAGGGAATAAGGGAATAACTTAAGTTGGAACTTTTACTTGTGTCCTGATAACAAAATAAGTGTTGTATCAACTGGGCTCGAAATACAAATTTAAAAGTCCACAAAATCTGGGCTTTTGTTTACAGGCATGACGGATAACTGCTGAAAAATTCTTGAACTATTTTTTTAAAAATTTTACTGTACATTAAAAATTGAGACTTTCATTTGAATGGTCAATCGTTACCATTTTTACCATTTTAAGCACAATTTGCATTTTTATTTCAGTGATGGATCGTAAGTAAAACAAGTATAACTATAATGTATACAATTTATTAACTTTTTTATTAACAATTTCCGTTGACAGTGCTAAAAAAATTAACTTTTTTGCCTTTTTCCAATTGACCTACAACATTGCACGAGCACGTGCAGGTTAAAAAAAACCCACACTGCTTAATCAAAAAACATATTCTACTCTCGGTATTTGATTGGCTATACGATAGCCATACTGGTTAAAAAAGCACTAAATTGCACTTTCTGGATTTCAAACCTCGGTGGCCAAGTGTTTAGGTAGTGCGTCAACTATTGATCACGTGGTTTGTCAACACACTAAGGTTGCGGGTTCTACCCTTACTGCGGGCAGGGTGTACTCAACTCCAAACTTACTTGACGAGTATTGCAAGTTTTCCTATCAATGTTCGGAATTCCGGCTTCCCTCGCGAATAAAATCTGGCACCATGAAATGTCTGAAAACTGCCGAAAGGTTTACATATCGTTCAAACAGAAGAATAAAAAAATCAAACTACAAGAGTGTGAAGGTGTTGTTTGCTTATCATTTGCATCTGAAAAAGTTAAAATTACCAAATATTGTTGGATTTATTTGTTATATTTAAATTATTGACTTTATAGAATCATTTAAAATTTCAAGGAAACGTTTGGTACAATAACCAAGTTGCGTCTATACCTATTTCATTATTCAATATAAAAATACGACACTTGAACTTGTTCCATATTGGTTTTATGTAGCAGGGTACAACATATTGGTCTCGACAGATCTTGTAGAGGTGAACATAGAATATATTATTTTCGATGTCCGTATACGTAACTGCTTACAATTTTAGACTATTGACTGTAAAAACATTGCAAAACGTTTTTTATGTGTGTTCGTGTTATAAATTTGCGTTATAGACCAAGCTTGTTACGTCATCATCCTGGGAGGTTCTTAGTACAGCTGATTGTGTGGATGTACCAACAAATGTTCTTTCAAAATCAAACCTAACGTTCCCAAAGATCGGATAGTTATTTAAATAATGGGTATCTTGGCAGTTTATAATTATCGAAGTCATTTACTAATCGAGTTTGTATTAAAAGTATCCGACCCATAATTGAAGAGTCACCGTTTAATTTTATTTTTCGACCAAGAATATAGCTTAATTAAATCAATATATTGCTAATTAATGATACAAATTAAATGTATTGATTTAATTGAAGTCAATGTTAACATTTTTGAGGGAAAATGTTAGTTACTCTAATAGTATTTCCGATTACCGAGGTCTGCTCCATTGAAAAGGAATGGACATCCGGGACATCAAATATGATCACATGGCCAATTATGGTCCGGATACCTTAAACTAGTTACATTACTAACTTCGGCTCATGGAATATAAATCCTATGCCGTGAATGTGACATTATATACCCTGTCTAAGACTGGAATAACTATTATAGCATAGCTCATATCCATATTTTATTATATTTAACAGTGAAAACAAATATACGATATTGCCGTACGTAGTACTCTTAACAAGGAAAGGTGTAATGATCTGTAATTTTTGTGGGAATTAACAGTGTGGGTGATTGTATTTTATTTTCTTTTAAAATTAAATTGAGAATATATTTCTTTTGTAAAACAGATTTTCATTGAAGGAGTTGTCCAACTTTAATTATTATAAAACTACAATATAATTATGACAATTATCCCTTGCGGTACCCAGCATTCTTTAGAGAACGCTCAACCAATCGTTTCACTATGTCATTTGGGATTAGTAAACATATACTATGTTAAAAAACCGATATTTTTTATTGAACTTTAAATAAATAACAATAATAAATTCTTTTTATGTATTAACAATAGTCGAAATTCACGTTTTTAATGTAGCTTGTCTATACTCTATCAATAACCCACTTTAAGCTTTTATGGGGAAAAGTGTCAAGATAAAAGTTGTGTTGCTCCGAATTCAATTTCTGTGTAATGTGATGTTAGATTGGTGATTTGCAACCTTGAAAAACTGGATCATGTATTATTCTTAATTGATGCGAAGAAAAGACAATAGGTGGAATGGAATAGAAATCAGAAAACAAATCATTGATGTCGATGTCGCTGAATTCATCGTAAAGATTATTATTGATGGGGCTGCTAAATGACACGGTATCCACGAGAGGAATTATGGCATGATGGTTAGATACTGAAGGTATTGCAGGTACTTGATTGCCAACTTTAATGACTCCTGAGATTACGTCTCCAATTTGTTGTTTTTCTTGTGTTTGACAAGCGTTAATAGACAGCACAAGATGATATGGATTTGTGACCTGTGACCGAAATAATTTGAGCCATAGAAAAGTTTCTGCGCATGATTGTAGCACCTGTGGCACTGGTGGAATGATTAGTGTTAGTTAGACCAATTTGTTTGCAAGTTTTGGGATAAACTTTGAAAGAATATCCCTGCCTATCGGTTTTCTTTGAAACCAGCATACTTCGGTGGACATATAACTGTCTTGTAGATATTACCAAAGACGATCTTAGCCTGGATTAAGTTTACTGATGCAAGTTTGGCAATAAGCTACCGGACAATAATCGGGACAAGTTTCATCAGCAGGCATATGCGCTGATATTTTTTCCCTGTCAGACTCCGTTTGATGTTTTGTTAGTTTGTTAACCTTTTTTATTACCTTCTTTCGTCCAGTATCTGAGTACGTTTTTAACTACAAACGTGTCTTTGGTCATCGAATCCATTTTTCATTGGGACGACGACAGAAATATAAACGAATATTCATCTGAACACGATTAGCCAAACCTTTTGGAGTTCTGGGATCAAGAAAAATGCTACTATAAATTATTATGATTTGTATTATCTCTGGAAAATGATCTATTTCCCCCTTTCCAGATTCTTTGATTTCAGCCATCGCTGTTGTAAAACATTCGTTAGCCTCTAAAAATTCGGTCCCACTCGACCGACTCAAATTAACAAGGATAGCCAGTTTTCCTACCACAGGTCAGGGGTTTTCACCGGGTACTTTGACTCCCCCCCCCCAAAAAAAAAAATAAAAACTGGACGCCATGTTATAGCTGAAAAATGGCTGAGAGTGGCGTTAAAACACCATTCAAACAAACAAAATTCGGTCCCATTGATAATGTCATATTTTTAAGATGTGGTAGACTTTTGAGGTATCTGTTTAGAGCATGACGTGTGTTCAATAATGTTGTATAATGTTGTAGCTTTGTACAATTCCCTTGTTTTGTGCGTGTATCCATGTAAAAATGAGACAGTGTTTTTCCTAACAATTCTGCGCTAAAGGTTTCAAAGAAACTTTCCATATTTTTACTGTCAAATATGCCCTTAGCAAATAAGTTGCAGAATTGTTTGCGCTTTTGTTGTGTTCTTTGGTACCACATTTTGGCGTTTGGCAATAATTTCTTCTCCGGTATGCGATGCAAAACGTTTCATGTTTGACTTTTCGTTAGCAGACTATGAATACCTTTTCCCGAGCTATCGGTGATAGTTAATTAATTGTTCTATAACTGACCTGTTTTTGGTGATTTCAAAATAAAAAAAACTCATAGTTTATTAATATATATCACTAAAACATTGTTCGGTTTAAACATTTTGTTACAATGTGCTTAAATTTTGCAATCAAAGCGGAACGAAGTCGGCCATGATAAATTATTTATATATATATATATATATATTTTCTCAGGGGCTCCAGGCGGGAAAAAACCTTTGATGTTTATGGTAGTAGACGTGTACATAGCCTGATGTTTACGGCTTGTTAGCCAATCAAAATCGAAAGTTTTATGTGAGCTTTAATATTCTAATGTTGCCCTTTCTCGCCTAATGTATAGTCAGGTGATGGCTATTAACTTTATTAAATTAACTATGTCATTCATGTTTATGTGAACATATTATACCTGTTTTCTTCTCTGTCAATAAATATACAATATCAAATATTATTGGTTTTTTAGTATTCTACAACAAATTGATAAATAGTATTGAAAAAGTGCGGCAATGATGGTTAGACCATTTTGGATACAAAACCAAAATATTTCAAACATATTATACAAATAATGACTTTGATATAGGTCGCTATCAGGATTTAGCAGCCAGAGAAAATGTTATATTCACTGAGCCGCTAGGCGAGGTAAATATACATTTATTGAGGGCTAATAAATCCTGATAGAGACCTATATCAAAGTCATTAATTGTTTTATTACATGAATGAAACCACCATCTCCCTTGATCAGAAAAACTGACGGTGGGTGCCTTTTCTACTGGAGCCCCTGCTTACAATTTGTAATTGTTGTAGTTACCCTTAATATTTTTTATTAAATACTGCATTTTAATATTAATTTGCTGCTCAACCTGAAATTTCAGTTTCGAACATTGAGAAGAGTATAAATATATTGCAGAGTCGACGTTTCTCCCATGTTGATACGCAAGATGTATGTAAAGCAGACGTCAATGAAATGTGTACAATACAACTGATACAATCGCTTTGTTTGGACAGATAAATTTATTAAGACGGCTATTCTGATTGGCTCTAGCATAAAACCAGGTCGATATCGGATTCCGCCTGACTACTATGCAGCGGAATCATGCAGCGTACAAACAGCTAATGTAATTTTAGTACTGTTGCGATATATCGAGAGCCGAAAGTGTATATAGACCAATCAAAAACAATTAAAATTCTATTCATGTAATAAAGTTTATTATAAGGCTAATTTGAAGCGAAGCTGTACAATAGTTTCTTAATTTTTAATATACAGATTGTCAACCAGACCCGTGCAGTGGTCATGGTACCTGTTTCAACGGACTAACGGATTATGTATGCATTTGTGATACCGGATATACGGGTCAAACTTGTCATACATGTAAGCTACATGTAAACTAGAATCATAGTCTTGTTTTACTTACATTTACTGATTTAGGAATACCTATAAAGATGTGTATTAGTATATTGATTGATGATACAAAGATATACAAATGTAACAAAAAAATGTAAAACACAGGCTACATATACTAATGAACACTGAGAAAAACAGAACAAAAGTAAAGACCAACAACCCAAAACTAAACATTGTGTCCAATGCTCGAGTTTTCAGACATTTTGTCAAATACAAGCGTGGGGACATAGTTTAATGTTTTTAATCTATTGATCAATTTAGAAATAAAAACAGTAAAAACGTATGAAAATAACTTAAAATAAGAAGTCCAAGTATGAAAATAATGCTGTGTTTCTTTGAAAGATATCCTAAGTAAGATTTGGTATCACTTTTTGGAATAAAATAGTATTTAGTACTTTTTCAACATAGTATTCCAGTTAACGTCGAAAATAGTAAAACTTCTAAAACTTGAGCAAAGAACGTTGCAAAGCATTAAATTTGAAAGGTGATTTAGTTTCACTATTCGAAATAAGTACTTATGAGATGCACATGTAAATCAGCAACGTTGCTACCGTTAATACAGTAACAACATATGCTTAAATCATACAAAAGCAAATTTACCGAATACTATACATAGACAACCAACACAATGGATAGTTTTTACATTTAGTGGTCCATTCAGAAATTGATTTATATGAGACTAACAAGAGAAGGAAGATAATTGCATAATTGAAATCACTAAAAAACTTAATTTAAGAAAACGTCATCAAAGATATGAACATAAGATAATTGGAAGGCAGAAGTACGACTGACGCTTTATATCCTGATTTATTTGTTTTGATTGTTTGAATGGTGTTTTAACCCCACTTTCAGTAATTTTTCAGCTATATCGTGGCGTCCAGTTTTATCGGAGGAGGAAGCCGGAGTACCCGGAGAAAACCCTCGACCTGCGGTATCCAGATTTGCCCTGAGCTATTTGTAGCATTGTGCCAAAATAAAGGGTTTACTCCAATGCAATTACAATAATAAATTCAATATGAGATTTTAAGCATGGTCTTGTTTATTGCGTACTAGTGTAAATACAAATATTATAAGACTTAAAGACACAAATGTGAAAAAATGCTACTATGTATGTTTCTGTCGTTAAAAAGTCAATAACTGAACATTTATTTAGAATAATATGTTTGCAGCTGATTTAACATTTGCGCCGATTACAACAACACGTAAGTCATAATTTGCTTTCGTTAAATTCTAACTGATAGGAAAAACAAGTGTAAAAGTGAAATTGTAAGGTTACGTTGTCACGTTACACAAGATTGGGCATATATTTTTTACTGCTGTTAGGTTATAATAAAAGTACGGGCTTGCTTATACTTGCAAAATCAAATAGTATTCTAATTCTAATCACAATTTATATAGCATAGTTTAATAAAAGCAATCCGAAAAGTCACACATGTAAATGCTTCCTTAAACGTGGTATGTACGGTGTTTGGTAACTGTGCTTTAGGTATATCTTTAGTTCAGATTTTATTTTGGAATGTAATCTAGGGTACTCATCAATAACCCACATCTTTTAGACCAAATAATAATCCATGTCATTTAATGTAAATTAATGCAAACTTGCCCAGGAAGGTTGAAATCTGACTGTTTATTTTGTCAGTATTGTTTTTTCTGTTTAGACTTAACTACTAAATATTAAACAACATCAAACGTTTTGATTAAATAGAATGTATATATCAATGGTTAATATATTTTGTTGTAATCTCGGTTAATATAAAAAAAGAATTTTTGTTAATCTCGCTAAAGATAAAAGGTCGTTCACTTAAAATTTATTCATTTATTTGTTGGCAGCCCAGCTTGTAGACTTAACGTTTGGACCAGACAGTAGTAAGTAGGATTTATAACAATTACGTTCTAATTAGTTGACAATAAATTTATTAAGTGGTTCAGTAATATGCATTGTATTTATTAAACCGATTTAAATCTTCTCTGAAGTAAGGATTTTGTGGACATTGTTTTACATAACATAAAATAATAAACCAGCAATTCGTAATCAGAACTGATTTGTAAATTAATGGATTTCTTTGAATAAATGTTTAATATATAAAACATACTTTGACACTTGTCAAAGAACACATACTGCGATTCAAGAGTGATTGCTCCATTGGTTAACGTCTGTTTTAGCAATAGTTTAGCTTTATTAAGAACGATAACAAGTCCGCAAATTTGAAATGAAAACTAGCGGTTTCAATTCGTCTTCTGTTTTCGAAGACATCACCGAGATCATACTGTATGGAGGGTTTCCAGAGCTGCCCAGCGCCTCCCCGGATGGCGGATAGTGAGACTTTCTCGTTAGGGGTTGTAAGGTCATAATACAGAAAGACTGATTGCGGACCGTAGTCGGTGACATGTTTAGATACTGCCACTCTCCTTGCTATAGAATCCTTTTTGTAGATTTCGGAAAATTCAGATCTTAGTAGCCGCTACAATATGCTCAAGTTTCCGTCCCTAACTAATACCCCATACTTTTTCCAGTGGCAGTCCAAATTTCGTCCCTATTTCTTTTTCGCGTTGATTATTGTTTGCTAACGTGTTCTTGTCCTGAATATAGGTGAAATACCTCTCGCTGGACGTAAAGCACTCATCCAATTAATCAATCGAAAAATACAAAAAACATGTTGCTGTAATCTGCTGTCATGCTGACTATAAAATATTATATGATAACTTAACAAGACCAATGCGTAGTGTTAAAGCGAGATATTTCGTGTAGTCTACTATTATTTTTGCTTATTACAATTTCCCATTCCCATTTTAGACAGAGTAGTGTGTTATGTGGTTCTAAATTATTTTAAAAAAAATATTTTCTTATACATACAAAGATGAAATATAAAAACTGTTAACAAATGTCGTTATTGAACTATATGATAGTAATAATGAAACAGCTAATGGACATTATCAATATGTTTTGGATATAAAGTATTTACACGAGTATAATAAAAGTCCTAAGGAATGTTGATTTTTTTGTTTGTTTGTATTGACTGAACGTTAAATTTGTACTGTATAAACGCCAACAAACTGTCTTAATACGCATGACTACGCATAGCTTTAGGTCATAAAAATAACGTTCGACATATCTGGCATATAATTATCAAATAATAATTTAGATAGTATATTAAAACTTTAAATAAACTATTTTTATTAGTTTTGTGACATAGATTTCCATTGCAACCTTTCCCCAAACAGCTTAAATAAAATTTTCTTTAATATATTATTACTATTAACAGTATTTGGTAGAAATGCACGTGAGTAAATGGTATAATTTAGTGTACACTATCGATGACAGTTTTTTCGATTTTTTTCTTTTATTCACTGACTGTTATTATAAAGTTTATGCGTCGCTTCTTGGTCTCAGTTGTGTGTTTTGGTCATTTGTTTGTTTACCCACTGTTAGCTGTGGCATCTAGAATTGACTAGTATGAACAAAAATAATAATAAATAACAATGATTTTAATAATTATCATTGAGGGCAGAGTGCGCTCGACTCAAGTCTTAATTGACAAGGATTTCTAGATTTCCTACGGAAGGTCGGGGTTTTCTGAAAGTGGCGTTAAACACCACTCAAATCAAACAAATAATAATAATAATTAACGTCGCAATATAATCATGTCGGCTTTTCTAGGTGATTTTTTTCCATATTATACATCTTTAAGTATACACGTTCATTTATGAATTTTGAATTTGTGGTTACATCTGTTACAATGCCTTTGCATGATTGGTATCAGTACATTAAATCAAGGACTTTCTAAAAAATGTTTTCTGTTTTTTCTTTTTTTATGAAATATAATATTTTTGCTTAAATAAAATTACTAGAGTAAAACTTTTACATCAACCGAGAGTTCTTTAGTGATTCTTTAGTTAAATGCGTAAAATAAGGAAATGAAAGAGAGAAACAAATAAATTCTGCATCTCTCACATCCCATAGTATTGTTAAATGGAGACCTTTATCCTTTTACATTTAACATTTCTAAATAAAATTCATGTACATTGTCTTATTTTGGATTGTCTTTTTGACAGTTTCATCGGTGATCGGTATTTTGTTATTACCTTCATTTAAAACGAGACGATACAAATACATAATACTAAATCAGCTCATAAATTAAAAATGAAAGCATAATACTCCCAAATGCTGCAACTTTATGAAATTATCCTTATTGTCAGGTCAAATATGCAACACGTCGGGTATTCTCGAAGCAGTGAAATCCGGTAAAAGTGTGACAACGGCTGGAGCAACAGATTGCAATGGGACATCAGCTGAAGCTCTGTTGATGAAACATTGCAATGCACCGACGACTACAGATTGGAAAAAAGGTGTTCAAGTAAGTTTTTAATTCGAATAGAATTGTGAACGTGTAATTAAATTATAAAAATATTGTTGAAACAGTATATGCATTTCTAGCATAACCATAAAAATAAGTATAATCTAAAAATGTTTTTCAAGTTGTCTTTGGTTATTTTCTTCAGGTTATCACGCATTGTAGTCAGATAAATAAATATGATCCAATAGCTCAATGGAAAAATGATAGATTAACTGATATGGCGGGTGTTTTTATCTCGTGTGAAAATAGTAATGTGCAAGTAAGTATAAACGCAGAAAGTATCATAAATACTTGTCACAGAAAAATATTGTCTAATTAGGGTCCTAATTGGAATGGAAGGACACGTGCAAAATGCAATAGGAAAAATACTTTATTATGCTGTCATAACTGTGGGACTCCAAGTTTTGTTATTTTCAACACTGATAGGACAACAGGTTTTTTCATAACAATATCATCAATGACAAAAAACAAAAAAAATCTTGTTTTAATTCAAAACCAATACTGTAAACCACTAAAATTTCGCGTGATATAAATTTTCGCGGATTTCGCGGACACGTAACAAACGCGAAAGTTTATATCAGCGAATTGGTTTGGGAAACGATAACAGTTCTGTCGTGTCAAATGCCATTTTGTGTGAAAAACCGTAATTTGAATTACTAAACTATGATTTAACAATGACACCTTTCGGTTGATAAAACAGTTATCTTTCTTCGGTTTTATTTAATATCTGATTATTTATCATTTATCGACATCCTGTTATGGACATCTGTTTGGCACTTGAAGTGACTAATTAATTATTTAATTATGTTATATGACAAAGGATCAAACTACTTATTAGCCGTTATGAAAACATCAATCACCCTGGTGATTAACCATTATGTACACATACAGGCATAACAGGCCTTAAAAGGAAAAACGGTTCATTAAAAGTGTCGGCTTCAAAATTATTCTATTCAATGTGTTATGCAATCACAGGTATAGATGATTAGTTTTCATTTGTTTTCAAAAATAAGATATATTTAGTAAACTCAACTAAACTACATGTACTTGAGTTTATGTTCACCTGAATCAGTCAGCTATAAAAAATCGATCGAAAAAAAAATAAAACAGAAGACAACAAAATGACAGCTCAAATATTTATTATTTATTTTGTGCCAATTTGTGTCAAGTATCAGTAGATCCGCGAATATTGATTTTTAATTTTTTATTGATTTTTAATGATATCAATATCAATATTAATCAATATCAGTCAATCCGCGAATATTGATTTTTAATTTTTTATTGATTTTTAATGATATCAATTTTTCGAATGTTTGTATCCGCAAATCAGTCCATTGAATACACACCGCGAAAGTTTGCTTAGTAATACGCGAATATTATTGTTTAACAACGTAAAAACTGAATTGTAATCATAAAATTATTCACTAGATAGGATACCCACTTTTTTATAACACATCTGATGTAGGACTGCAACTTTTTGTATTTTAAGGAAATAGTATAAATCTTTTTTATACAGATAATTTGAAATGCGCCGGTCCCAACCCCTATTAATACTGACCAGTCCCTTTCTTAGATAATATTATTATAACTATTATATATTGACTCTCATGTCTGAGCAGTGTTTAATTAGTATAATAAAGTATTGACGCATGTTTATTAGTGCACAAGCAACCTGATACCAATTGAAAAGTTTAGAAAATTTTTCGTTCTATTTTTATCTGTATTGCATTTTACTCAATGATGAACTCTGTATTATAAAAACAAGGCTCACATTAATTAATGAATATACTTGTCTTGTAGATGGTGTCGCAGTCTTGTTTACATTCCGTTTTGCTTCACAACATAACAGCTTCTGATACAAATACATTATATACTGTTATTTGGTAGTTAATAAAATGATAGTATACCTGATATAATTAAGTGTTATGGTCTGATTTTATTTAAGACATTATTGTAAGCATTACCAAACTACATTGTGCCTGTTAATTTTATTATTAAACATATCAAATCTATCTCAGCTCAGGTGGTGCTTAGTCAGTCAAATATTTTATGTTCTTTGATGCTCATTATTTCTTGGACTAGGTATATGTTCAAAACTCCGACTTTTTTAAATGATGTCATATGAGACCTCAAAATGTAATTATCGTTTTTAAATACGAGATGTGTATATTTCTGCTCTTGCTTGTTAGTATTCACTTCTTATTGGTCATTAGCAGTTGTATGTCTCCCAAAAGAAAAAGTCACTGAACATCAGCACAGAAAGAGCATATTAAAACAAACAACTAAATATATAGTATTTTATATTGTTATTTAAAATAACTATTGATATAATGCTTAAATTTGTTAGATTAGTGTGTGGTTTGAACGATTTCTGGACAATCAACACCATGGTTCAGCATTACCACCCAAATACTATTTAGGTTTTAAAAATATAGTTGTCAATAAGTTATACCTATTGGACAATACTTCGGTGGTTCCAGTTTACAATATTCTTTTCTTCTTACATCCAGAGTACTCTGAGTACTCAGAGTACCATGTTAATGTTTTTCTGACCTTACGTCCAGCGTTTTCTGTAGGTCATTATGTTGTTATGGTTTTTTGTCCTTGCGTTCAGCGTAGTTTGATCAAAGATGACATTTATTGTTTATTCTTCCTTACGTACACGTTGTTTGTGGAACTTTACAGTTTCTGTTTAGTTAACACAAATGTGTAGACAAACGAATGTGTGAAACAAAAATATTATTACTTAGAATTGGCTTCTTCTTAACATCCGTTATCAACCTTAACCACTAAGCTATCGACGCCCCGAACACACGGTTCGTCTGCTTTATTAAGACTCATCGCTAGCAATTAAACCAACAGAATAGAAGGACACCGAGTTATTGAATAGCTTTATCAAGTTGTGGTAAAATCTCATCAAGAACCAAAACAAACAAACTTGCGGGGTAGTTAATAGTTAACCGTTGGAACCCTATTTTATTATTATAACATTTACTGACAGTTGAAACTATAGTAGAACCATAAGCACCGACGTCACTTGATTCAGGTCCTGTGAGCATTACCATTTTACATGTACAGTATACCTAAACGTTTTGACTGCTTGCGAAAAGTGTCATTAACGTGCAATATGTTTGATATTCTATTTTCGTCACCCACTATTTCCCAACCAGGATTACCGAATTAAATCCAGTGGAAATCTCGATATTCACTCCAAGTTCGACAACGCAATAAGCATGTGAGTTAAGCCCTAAACAGACCCATTTCAAAGTCTTAATAATGTAAATGCCTGAATATAATATATGGGTGGCACTGTCCGGAAGTATTGAACTAATGTAGGAAATAATTGAATGTCCCTTTTAAAATCTCCGATATTACATGTGGTGTCAATACCAAGTTTTTACAAATAAATTTGACTGCGGAGGAAAACGAAAAAATTGAAGTTTCACATTTTTAAGGGCCAGTCTAAGAGTAAAACATGCCAAATGTTAAAAATGGTTTAAAGAGTAAACCAAACTTGTATTGCACATATGGTTTTTTAACATCCTTAACCTAAAGGAGGAAAAAAATGTTCAAAAATGTTGTAAAAAATGCGAGTTTTAGAATTTTTAATTGTTTGAATCCTTCGGAAGGGCTCTATAAAGGGGGTCCATTTTCTATAGTAGCATTTTAGGCTTACTTTGAGAATTTATCTCTATGAGCGGGTAAAATAAATTAATAAATTAAATTATTTAATGAAATATGTTTATAGTTATGTAAAATATCAAGAATCTGTCTTCGCAAATAATTGTATGTTCTTAAATTTTACGCCTGAAAAAAACTGAATACAGTATGTTATTTCTAGAACACTTGAACATGTTTTTATGACTAAAGTGCTGAAATTACACTCTTAAGTTCCTATTAAATTCCAAATTTCTTTGCAGGACATCAATTAGAGAACCTACACAATATAAGTTTTTAACGGTTTCAGACTATTTATATTCATTTACTTACAGTTATCCCCTTTTTCATTTTATTATCCGTTTCATTCACCAAGACTCCTTCTTTCATTCGTCATGTAAAATTTTGGTTAAACGAGCAGTGGTTCTCATGTGTTTGACTTTTTTAACAATGTAGAAGTGACGTGCAACAGGAAAAAATTGTACCTATTTCAGAATGTGATAACAAAAGTACTTTAGGATATTAGAAAGGGATAAAGGGATAAAATAGATGTTGTTGTTACTAAAAATAGAAACTTTTTAGATTCCCTTTTTGAGGACTATTTTCTACTCATGCTACACTACTATATTAAATATCAACAGGTCTAGGTACAAAGACGAATGGGCATGCAGTAGTACAAGATGTACATGATTTTCGTTTAAATCATTCATAAATTTAACCTTGTGGTCAAATGTCAAGGTCAATTTAAGTTCTTTAATGATTGTAACTATTCAACTTTTATTTTAGATCCTCATGCCAAATATCTAATGCCTAGCCCTTAAGATAAGAATTATTGGTATGCGTCGAGGCACTCCAAAATTTAAGTTATATAAAGAACTTGGGTGGGATTCTCTGCAAAATAGGCGAAAAAACCAAAAACTTATTTTTATCTTTAAGGCTTTACATGGATATCTCCCATCTTACATTTCCGATCTCGTACTTTCCCAAATCAATATAAATGAGAATTATAATATCAGAAAGCCTAGATATTTTGATGTACCACATGCCCGTACAATCTCTTATCAAAAAAGCTTCTTCCCGGATACCCTAGATATGTGGAATAAACTGGATATAGGTATACAAAGTATAACCTCTCTGTCCGAATTCAAGAATAAATTGAATAATGAGATAGAGAAACCCCCTTGTCATTATTCCCTTGGCCCACGTAAACTTAATATAGTATATTGTCAACTGCGGAACAATGTTAGCAACTTAAACCAACACCTTTACCAATCACATTTATCTGAGAGTCCGTTGTGTGCATGTGGTGACATTGAGGATAACTTTCATTATTTATATGTATGTCCCCTCTATGACAACCCCCGAAGACTGTTATTTAACAGTCTTAGAAATTTTAAACCAATACTAAATGTAAATGTTTTACTACATGGTTCATTAGAACTGTCTCCAGAGGAAAATGCTGAAATAACAAATACTGTCCTTGACTATATTAATAGTACACACAGATTTTAATAATATTATAAATTTTACCTACAAGTATATTGCCCAAACACATGCATATTTATATAAGAGTTAAAGATCCTAAATACTAGTACATGTACATGTATGTATACCTTGCTTCATTTGCAGTTATCAAGAATTGATGACATCTGTTCACCAACCCATTGCTCCTATGTTATTTATATTATTAATGTTATTTAATGTTATTTTATTTTATTCAATTTTTCTTCTTACTAGTATTTGCCATTATGATCATTTTTTCATCTATATACCCACCTAACTGTTCTGTTATCATTACATACATTTTTTTTCCTTTTCCTTTTGGTTATTTTCTTCTATACTTGACTAATACCTTTTCTATTTTCTCAGTTAAAACAGTTTTTCAAAATTTGCCCTTCTCTACAAATACACAAAAAAAAACAAAACAAAAAAACAACTTGTACAGCTTTCTTCTGCTCTGTACTCAATAAATACCTATTTTTATTTATAAATTTATTAAATGAGACATTTACCACATATATATATATGGAATTAACTTTAATCTTTATATTACATGTATGTATACTAATTGCAATAGTACAAACTGTATCATGATTCACTTCTCTCACAGAGTACTCAGTATAGTGATGAATTACCTTGCTTAAAATTAACTTACACCTGGGTTCACAAAAGTTACATATTGTGCCTATAATTATAGTACAGATGTAGTATAAATGAGTATTCCGAGACTGGACTGGAATATGATTACTATTATTATTGTTGCCTGTAAAATATTTATTATCTGCAATTTAATTACATTCCATCTTGAAATTGTTGGGATAGGATTTATATAGGCTATGCCTGTTATCCAATACCCTTTGATCTAAGTCAATAAAATGTTTGAAATAAATAAAATAAATAAGAATTGTTTACCAAAAAGCTTGAGGAATTTAAAAAAAAAGAATTTTGCTAAAAATCCAATTGTCTCCCTTGGGCACATTCAACCCACTATTTAAAAAATTCAGCTTTATTTGCCAATTTGTCATGGTAGAATTCTATTTTTAGTAACAAGCCCTTAAAAATGGATTTGTATTTCTTTTAAGAATTATCAATATATTCAGATTCTTCTTAAACAGTACACGATTCCTTTTTGTACCTCTAAATTATTCATGATCAATTTAAATAAAATAATTAAAATATCAATGTTTTTCTTACCTTCTGCTGTAGCAATGTATTTTTTAGACTGACAATGATATAGTTTTACCTATTTATATACACGACAGACATGGGATGGAATGAATGCCACTGCATAAACTAAAACTTAAGGTGTGTTATATGAAAAAATTAAACTAAAAGAATGAACTAACGTTCAATTATAATAAATATGTGTATATATATCTCATACAGTATTAAACAGTCATAAAGATATTTATAGCGTTGGGGTTATGGCAACTAGTTAGATGATCTGTAGCACAATTAATGATTGCTTATGGTAATTGCAAAACAAAACAGACTTTCTTCTGGCAATGTTTGGGGTGAGATGAGCGCCGACTCTATGGGGTTGGTCTGTCCGCAACTCCCTCCTGTTGTCACTCGAACCTTCGTCACAGAAATCCGAGCGCATTCTCTCAATCTGCATTTCTAACTCCTCAGACCTATGTTCCAATACTCTGCGCCACAGCCAAGGCTAAAGATGCATTCTAAGAGGAGCGAGCTTACGGCAAGGAAACGGAGAAGGGAAGGAAAACCCGCTTTTTCTCGTACACTTCAACGCCGGGGTAGGCGCAGCTCACATCTTTAGGCCACGTTGCACCGTACACTTCGGCGTTTGCAAGATCAACGAGAACGGACAGCGGCTACTTGAGCTCTGAATTTTGCACACTATTAAGGCTTCTACCTGTTAATGACATCGTGGTTGACTAATAAACATTAAGTTATCAAAATAGATTATGCAAAAAAAAATAATCCAGAAACTAACTGGTAAAGGCTGCCACAGAGAAACGGTGGTAAGTATAAGCTTATCTTAAATATGTTCGAACTGAAAACAAAGTTAGAGATAACTGAAGTTTATGAAACAGATATGGAGGCACCAATTGTTCGATGCATAAACCAATATTTGCGACCAGCAAATACGACATTGATGTTTTATAATTTTTGTCTCAATTAGAATAAAACTGATAAATATGTTTATAAACATTCGATTGATTAATAACCGGAAATTCTTAATTCGTTTACAATATTGCCCAGCGCAAGAATTGTGGTTTAGAAGACAAAAATGTGGATTTGCTATAAATTGTATTGCATTGGATGAAAATCAAATATAGGTCGTGACGTCAGAGAACAAAAAATAGCTCTAGTCGGTATCGCCAAGGCTTCACCTCTGGGGGTAGGAGATGAAATGGATGTAGCAATGGTTGAATCTACATGTTCATTGAATGATTATTTAGGATCCAAAGAGAAATAGCCTTGCTTTATTCAGAGGACAAATATGGTCAACGGAACAATAGTATTTACACGAAAAATTGATTTATTAAAGGTAAAAAAACCACTGCAAAAGAGTGTTGGGTATGGACCAAGCATTAAGACTTTTGCTGCAGCTACAATAGGACTAGACTACACCTAAAATATCAATTAAAGCGCTTGGAACTTAGCCCGATTTTAAGTATGGTCCGCTGCAAGTTTATGAAAATAATCTGTCAAGTAGATTAAACAATTTTTTCACAGGCACCTACATACCATTCACATAATAACTCTTAACATATTTTGTGGTCGTATAAATTTAGCGAAATTATCCACGAGGTGAACTTGTGTTAAGAATTTAATAATGGCATAGTTCTGCCTTTTAAAGAAGATGCATAATGCAAGGGACAGTAGTTATGGTCTGCCGTAAATGGATATAACGTTTGATATTCATGAAGCACAGTCCCCAAATTTTAATTCGACTTGAAGGTCTGCTGAAAGAGAAAGAAAAGACACTGGCCAAGACCTTTCATTTAACATTCCGCTATATTGTTTTGTACCTTAACAATGCTAAATTTAGTGACTATTAACATTCAATTTACCCTACCTAGCTTGAAATTAAAGATACCGCCAATACACTTAGGTCGGCTCCATACTTAGACCTGCTTCTAGACACTACGAAAAACGTGATGAGTTCATCTTTTCAATTGTCAACTTCCCGTTCATCGATAGCAACAATCCAGCAGCTCCAGCGTATGGTGTGTACATTTCACAACTTATACGTTATTCTAGATCCTGCTATCGGTATTCCGATTTTCTAGACCGCTCACTGCTGTTGACTACTAAACTACTCAAACAAAGGTTTGCTGTACCCAGGTTGATTTTTTACTCTAAAGGTTCTATGGTTGTCACCTTGACCAAATTGATCGTTATGGGCAAACAATTTCTTACATACAATCGGACATTTTCTCTGAGTCATAGGTAGTCTTTCCTATTCCTAGACATAACAATGAGTAACTCGACGGGTGTCTAATTAAAGGAAGGCACTGCTTACGCGTCCGGAGCACCTGAGTGCACCCATAGTTTTTATTGTGTTCGGGCTATTAGTTTTCTGTTTTGTGTTTTGGGGTTTTGTTTTGCGTTATATATGTTTGTCTGTATCCGGATTTGTAATTTGTACCTTGACTTTCGGCTCTTGATGTTCGGTCGGTTTCCTTTGCGATTTTTCTTGCTCTTCGTTACGAGGCCACGGGCAACAAAATAATCAGAAAATAAGAATAAGTACACGTGTGGGTTTTTGCGTTCACTTTGATCCTTCCAAAAATACAACATTGGAAAATACACTTTGTAACGTTGATTTATTGTTTGTTTACCCCTTAAACTAATGCTGGAAGTTTAGGAAACAACTAAAACGTACATAAACAATAAATGAACGTTACAAAGGGTGTGATGTCGGGAACTCAATTTTGATTGCCAATGAAAAAGGATGGAGTAATAGGTAGGGATAGAGAATTATGCCTTTTCTCTTATGTGTATGTCTTTAGAATGACCCTTTCTTGTGACATTCTCTAAACATGGTACCTACAACTGCCTGTGGTAAGACTTGACATATTTTAATTTAACGACCCACCAACGAGAGAGCTGCTCCTATCCGTTACTTGGGGACAGTTTAGGCAGTTCTATTGGTCAAGCATTGGTAAACTTCCTATTTATGCTGACAACAAAATTAATGTCATAAAAATATTTTGCAATCAATAAATTTGCGGCCGAAAAAACAGTTCTTCCTCTGGTTGACTACAATATCAGCAATCCTGCTATTTCTTTTCCAGAACAACATCACAGTAGGCATCGGCAATGGTAATTTTAGTGATTTTTCCTTAACGTGTCAGATACAACACAAACATTAAGTGTTACAAAAGTGTTATAAAGTCTGCACTTAATATATATACCACATATACTATATGCCTCGCCAAATCTTAAACTTTGATATTTATTTATTTTGGGTTTTACAAATGGCAGAGCTATATATTAATATAAATGCAGTAAGTATGGTGATCTTTACTTAGTCGAAAATGCCCTATATAAAGACGATAAGAATTTTAACTGCGACAAAGTGCAGATTTTGTCTTGTATGTCAAAAAGGGAACTTCGATTAATAATACAGGCACGTTTATGTAAAAAAATATTTATAATTTATTCAATATTTGAAATCAAGACTAATTTACAACTAATGTCTTTTTTATTCTCTGCTACATTGCAAGTAATTGGACGCAATTTGCATCCTCGCCAAATATAAGGCGAGGGTACGATTATTTGTTCTATAACTTGAACTGATCTATAACTATTTATCAGATTATGAACTATTTTACTAAAACATTTGAAATGAATGGCACAACAGTTCCCATAAACATAAATCATCTAACTAAAACTGGAACTGATCCATAGAACCAAACAAATCCTAACTTATATGTAATTTATCTATAGAACACATTCTAGCTGAAGGTAATAACAAAATATCGAACACCGATAAATCTGTCAAACAAGACAATCCAAAAAATAAAATTCCGAGAAACTCCAGAACCAACAACCAACATAAAGCAACTACAGCAATGGTCCTGACTTGATACTGGCATTTCAAAATTAAACCAGGTTTTATGGCAAGCCAAACCTCCAGCTTCCATTACTGTAGAATGTGAATTGGTTAATTGATTAAAACAGATGGGTATTATATACTACTAATAACTAATAGGTGTATCACCCAATTATCGTAGCACGTTCACTCTACACGGAATTCAAAATTGGGAAAAATATTTGCAACCATATTTTCAAATTTATTAGAGGCGCGGACGAGTAGTTTTTTCTTGTAACCTTGCTTGATAAGTTTATCCCGAAGAAATAGGTGACGTTTGCAAAAATCAGCATACTCGCTGCAAGCTCTTTTGCATACCTGATCAATTGAGAAATATAGACACTGCATACAGGAGAAGCTGGAATATTGCTGCACAGGTAAAGAAAATGTATAATTTTGAAATTAAAATCTTCTCGTTCGTCGTAAATACTTGTGCTAATATGAACGTTGGTGTCGTATTCAAGTGTAGTTCTAAAAATGATGTAGATGAAGCTGTTTCTGTGGTTTCTTTAATTTCTAGTTCTGAGGGATATATTAACTGAAGCCACTGAGCAAATTGAGAATCATCAATATATCGTTATGTAAAATTAAAGGACCTAGATTCTGCTATCTTCTGGTCTTTAATTAGACGTCGAAGAAATTCCGTTTCATAAGAATACAGGAACAAATAGGACAAGGCGTAGGGCACAGTTTGTACCTTTTGGAATTCCGATTGTCTGCTGAAGAACACATCCTCCAAAAGTTACAAATATGTTGTCGATCAGACAATTTAGCATACTACAAACCTGTTTTTGCTGTAGCATAATTTTTCTTACAGTTCTTTAGTAGAAAAAAAACGTGTTGTCGTAACCTTAAAACCACATATTTGTAGGCATATGTGGATGCGAAGGCTTTATGTATGATTTACTTAAGACGGGATTTTAGTTTTTCGTGGGGCAAGGTAGTATAAAGAGTTGAAAAATCAGAGGTTCTAACAGATGTAATTTTAAATATCGATCTTGATTTTAAATTTTCAAATAGTCTTTTGAATTTTTAAGAATCCACATATGATTAATATTAGTTCGCGAATAAACAGTTTCACAGTATTTTTGATGTCATTCTTCCACTTCAGACAATATCTTAGTCAACCGTTTTGACAACACTTTGGTAGAGCATGTATATGAGCCAGCTATGCATCTTTCCTTGTAGGGATTTTTTTGTAAATTCTAAAACCTGCGAATATAACATATTTTGAATATTTTCGGCCTTTTCAAACTGTATGAATATTTAAGGAATTTTAAAGTGGGTTTCAAAAAGTGGAAATTGGGCTTATGATAATAATTCAATATTCATAGGTCTGTTCAGAAGTCTGCTCCATTGAAAACCGATGGACATCCGGGACACCAAATATCACGTGGTCAATTGTGGTCCGGATACCTTAATCATCACAATCTGAATGAATTCTCATCAATCCTGAAAGGGCCCCAGTGGCTTAGTGGATAAGGTAGTTAGTCTACTACTGACCACGTTGTCTGTCAACTCTGAGGTTGCGGGTTTGAGTCTCACTGCGGGAAGGATGCACTCGACTACTATCTAATTTGAAAAGAATTGCCAATTTTCCTACGAAAGGTCGGAGGTTTTCTCCGGGTACTCCGGTTTCTGAAACAATAAAAATTGGGTGCAATGATATAGCTGAAATATTGCGTTAAGTGGCATTAAATATCAATCCTGATAAATGACAGAAAAAACAATGACCACCACCAGCTCACCAGCTCGCCACCAGTGACAATGCGGAAGTTATCGAGTCAACGGAGGTCATGGAGTCAATGCAATGAGGTTAGACTGAGTTCAAAAATGGAATAAAATTAGAAACAAATTTATTGCTACAATATGCAAATAAAAGGCGAGAACTTCACATGAGCTTGTTATTGCTTATCTGGACACAATATTGGATTGAGTATAACGATAATTACGGTAGTACAATTACAATTTCCACAAAGTTTGATAACAAATCAGTCTGATATTTTGAAAGTAAAAAGGATTAATATATTTGGGTACTTTTTCCATTTTGTTTAAATGTATTTATCTTATAGGGGTTTTTCATAACAAAAACTTGTATAAATGACCCTGTTATTTCAGATGAACTTTGTTAAAAATAACTCAAATGTAAATTTTAGCGGAATCAACCATTTAAATTGTTTTCATTTTTTTGTTGCAGCGATAATCTTGGTTGGACAGGAGGGTTATTTAATTTTGAAATGGTGCTATCATGTGATTATTAATAAATAGTTTTAGTCAAAACTTGTTTAGCAGTTTTTTGCAGAAAAGAATAAACATGAGTGCTAAGGTAGGTGCTGACGACAGGCGCTGAGAGACTAAAAATCAGACACATGTAACTAACATTACAGTACAAAAATGCCTTTTGCATTAAGACAAATAGAATTTGCTACGGTAACTACATGAACATTAAAATCTCAAAGGTTAAATAAAAATAATTAGCAATTTGTTTTATTAAATAAAATAGTTCTTCGATATCAAAATAAAATGATATTATTTTAAAAAATATAATTCATTATAATTCGTATTGTAATAAGATTGCATAGTTAATGTAGTGTATATATTAATATTACGAAATGTGCTGCGCTTTAACAGCTGTTGCATGATAAAGACTTTAAACACATTATTAAAACACCAATTACTAAAATACGGAAATAACACAAATAATAATATATCACATACATGTATAGATGCAAGCAATTTTCGTAAATTTCTTTTTACATATAAATAGAAACATATGTGAAGTATGTTAAATACAACAGTCCGGTGTTATTAAACATATCGCAATTTAGTCAATACATCAACTTAACGCTAAAACAATACTAAACTGATTGATTTTTGGTAATGCAAATACAAGGCTCGTTTATGTACAAGGAGAGGAGAGTAAAAATCTTTAAGTCTTAAGTTGAGACAATGGAAAAACTGGTATTATATCCTAATCCATGAAACTGTACTTCAGACTAAAACTAGCTAATGAATTTCCCCTCCTAACACCTCTTTTACTACAAATGTATACATTTCCTATGAAATATATATAATAATTTTAAAAAGGAATTAATACTGGAGAAGCTAAAAGAAGATAGTCTTTTAATAGTTAAGACAAGGTAAATTTGGGTGCGTTTCAAGTTTATTCACTGTGCATTTTATTATAACTTTCAATGTAATACTAAATTAAGCTAGTGCTTCTCTAATTTTTCAAAATAGTAAATTCGCAAAATGAAATACAGTCTCTCAACCCCAATTGTATGGGCATGACGTGAATACACGGTAATGGGTGTTGTTTTGTTTATTACTTTATTATTGTAAATTACATTTGCACTAGTGACGAGAACTATTTTTTCACACCGGTCAAGCGGTTTGCATATAACGTAAAAATTACAACAAAACATGCAACGCATATCTCATAAAAATGATAAATTGTCAGAATATCTTCTAGTTATAGTTTCACATGACTAAATTAAAACAAGCACATAATGTAAGTAATCACCACAAATCTTACAAAAAATAAATACATAATTAATAATAGATCAATACATAATAAGAATGCGTTTTGTACATTTTCGGCATTAATTACAACTGTCTTTGATTATAATGTAGTTTGGAACAGACGTAACATGTATTTATCACTCTTGAATATGTCTATAGGACATAAAACAACAAAGAAGGTTATGTGGGTTTTGTGGGACAGCAACAATTTAAGAACAAGAGTAAACTATCAAGAACACTGGAATTAATATTCCTACATCTATAAAAAAAGTAACCACATTGAAACATTCTGTGGAATACCCAAGTTCAAAACATTGTGTAACCAGTAGGGTATTTAGTAGGTAAACCAGCAGAGTAAAAAATACACCCATTTTCTTGTGTATTATGTTTCGAAGTTATTATTTTTTAAGGAAACACTGTTTCATATTAATGTTCATTAAACATTGTATCATAATATAATTTTACAAAGAATAAATATCTATGTGCTTTTATGCCATCACATATAACCATTGGCCTGGCAAACTTGTATAATAGTCTGGGACTAACTGGATTACTTGTTCACTATCCAACATACGCCATGTTTGTTATTTCTATTTTTAAGTTGATATAATCTCAGAAATACAAACGACAAGGTTATTCTGTTTAAAATAAATCACTTTCTGCCACCGCGACCTCGTCCTCTATTTACACCTCTGCCTCGTCTGCCTCCTCGACCTCTATTTCCGCTATGTTGTCTATTAAAGTCAGCAGGTGTACTTTTATTTTGAAATGCACCTTTATCATCACTTTCACTATTACTTGTGAATTTTTCTTGCCCCTTTTTGTTTGATTTATGGTCTAAATTTGTCGTTAACGCTTCTGATGTAAAGTTTTTTTCCCGACTTCTTTCCCTGACCACATTGTACTGTTTTGATGGACTTTGTTTCGTTTTTACGGTTAATTTATCTTGATAATCTTTATAGATCTGATTTGATCTTTGTGATTCTCGACGGATCTGATTTTCGTTTTGTGAAAGTTCCATCACCATATTGCCCTTATGATTATGACCTCGACCTCGACCTCTACCTCTCATTTCAGTTCGACTTCCACCATACTGTTTATTATTTTCTACTGCGAATTGGATGTCATAAACTGTCATATTTGAAGACGATGATTGACGAGTATTTCCTGTATCCGTATTTTTTATTGTATTTGAAAATATTTGTTTGCCTCCTGTTTTTCGTCCTTTTTTACGACCTCTTCCGCGGCCTCTGTCACTTTCTTCTCTTTGACAACCTTTTTCCGACTTGGTATCTGGTATGATATCAGTCCCATGGGTCAATTCTATCTCTTGGCTATAGCCTTTATTACATACATGACAAGAAATTCCTAGGACGGTAGATGTGACGTGTCCTGCAACATTTAAAGAAACGGTAAAAAAAATATCATCATGCGCTGCAAACATTTGCATTTGAATACCAACGAGAACTTGTACTAGCAAACTAGAGGAAGATCATCGCTCTGATATTTAATACGATAAATTGACTTAATGAGCAATATGTCTGCTCTGTTGAGGAATGGAAAAAGTTAATCAAGAATCATTCGTAAGTAGCAAACTAAGGAATAGAAGTCAGTAAACAAGACATTGTGGCTGTAAAAAGGAACAAAAGGATCAATTCAAATCATACGGTGCCCTGAAATCAGGTTGCTATGTAGAATCTTTCAAATGCAAAAAGCGCGGCACAGTTTATGTCAAATTTGTCCGACTATATGCTAATAAGGGGCTTATCGCGCATGTCTAAATAGTCATATTATTGCAATAACACAACAAGAATGTAACCTGAACTATTAAAAACTCTTCTCAAAAACATTATTACATGTATGTTGCAACTACACATAATCTTTCGGGAGCGTACAATTTTTCGAAAACTGCTTTCTTTATTTCCTTTTGAAATCTTACAAATATAAAAAAGTTTAGGTATATCATTTCTGTAGTAAAATAGAATAATTTTTATTTTTGTATATATGTGCTGCAATTTAAACTCAAAAGCACTTTGATCATTCAGTATTAAACAACAAATATATAATATGTACATTATATCAAGGTGTTACTTTTTACGCACAATACCTTGTAAAGTAGTGGACATAAGAAAAATCTAAGGAGAGTAATCAGAAAAAAATCGAATACCATATGACAGTGACAAAATCTGGATTGAGACAAAGACACAAAACACAGATTAAAAAATAAACATAAACAGAGAGTAACCGAACTTAATAATACGCATGAGTGCACATATGTGCTGCAGATGAATATGAAGTGATCGCTTTAAATCAGTATATGCACACTATTGTTAAACTGGTTGAAGATTATCAAAATGTAAAATCTTTGACTTTGGCTACAAATGGTTACCAAATTTTGATAATTTAAAAAAAATACGACAAAATTTTCATTACGTACCGTTTTTGCAAAGTGTCCAGTCATTGTTATGAATTCCAATTACAGTTCCGGTTTGTGGCCACATACAAGCATTATCTAAGTAGGCATTTCCATCTATATCATCAATCATGGGTTGTAACATCTGTTGTAAATATTCTTTTTTCTCACTGGATATATTTCCATAAACCAGTGTTAGTATTCTTTTTCCAGTTGGACGATTTACGTCTTCTCCTTCTGCCATTTCTAAATTGTTTACCTTGTCAATACCATTTTTAATTTCGTTTGTAAGCAATTCGTTAATGTGGTAACGTTTTTGCAAAATATCGGGTTTAGTGCAAAATATGCACACAATCCAAAAGACGTATACTTTGAAAATACGATGTGAAATCAATATCCACTGTTTAAAGTCGTCTATTGGTTTCCTTCTTATTTCATCTAAGGTGGAGGCTGCGAAATCTTGTGATTCCTGGACAATGTCTGAAAAATCCGTATCATAAAGTATATGTTGTAAAATATTGAGAAACGTGGCAAAACTCCTGGTATAGCGTTCAGCGGCGTTTTTATAGCCTATAGTAAACGCTGGGAAAACCATCTCTGGATTATGTTTTCTATTGCGAATTTGGTCCTTAGCATGCTCAAGAAATGACTTTTTCTGAAATATGATATCGTTGTACCTTGGGTGGTGATGGATAATAGTTTTGCAAGATGGACACCTAAGGTGTGAAAATGTATCTTTTTTATCTTCCACCATTCTGTCAAGAATTTCGTGATCGAACGAATGACCACAAGCCGGTAATGTTACAGTTCGTTGGTTGTTAACGTTTAGGAACATTTTCGGCTTGCATCTAATACACAATTCTGGACATGGTTCACTACAATAACCCTGACAGGGATGGCCACATTTGAGAATTTTAGCACAGTCTTCTTTGCATCTTGGTCGGTTGCATTTTTCATTGCATAATTTCGTACATTTGAAGTGTGCACACTGCCATGAACATTCGAGTTTACATGGTGCACAAGAATCGAGACATTTTAAACCACATTTAGCATGAGGGCACGAAAAATTACATGGTCTGGAACAAGGTTTACATTTCATACAAATGTTACTTTGACACAGGTGACCACAGATAAGTTCCTTGTCACACTTTGACTTGCATTCTCCATGACTTCCAAAAAATCCGCAAGATTTGCACGAACTAGTGCATGAGTGACCACATGATAACCGTTTGTTGCATTTCTGTTCGCATACGCGTTCTTTCGTTGTACTGCTACATACACATTTCAACATATGACCACATATTAGTTTGATTTCAATATCATTGTTGCATGGCGAAAGCGCCCGCTCTCCAATATCTTTTCTCCAACATTCAATATTCAAACTATGTCGACAGCTTGGTCGGATGTATACAATTTCTGATCGGCATTTCACGTCATCATTTGCGGAGTTCCTTTTCCAACACTGAACTTTGGTTTTATGTCCACATCTGTCCAAGACAACATCTACTTCTTTTGTACATTTTAAACTTAAAACATCAGAATAGCAGGCAACTAGTTTCTTATGTCCACAATCTG
Source organism: Limnoperna fortunei (assembly GCA_944474755.1). Lineage (NCBI taxonomy): Eukaryota > Metazoa > Mollusca > Bivalvia > Mytilida > Modiolidae > Limnoperna > Limnoperna fortunei. Next base: position 24,252,943 of record OX104122.1, read on the forward strand.
GCAAAATCTTGGTGACTGACGTTGTACATTTAAACGTTTCTGCATTTTCATGGCATTTCATGTAATTAACATGTCCACATTTTGGAATAGTTTTTTTTACCAGTTCCGAACAGTCAAATTCATTTGAATCAGTCGAACATGGTATTTTTTGTTGGTGTTTGCATTTTTCTAAAATAACTTCCACCAGCTCTTGGCAGTTACAACTAGCAGGGTAATGACACATTTTGAGGCAAATGTGCAAGTTTTTACAAATTTGGTTGCACGTGGAAGTACAAGTTACATCATTTCGCAAGAAACATGCGTGCATTAATGAATGCCCACATTTGAATTCAGTTTGAATGTTTTCTTTACATTGTTTTGAAAGAATATCAGTATGACAAGGCAAATCTATATGATGTCCACATTCTGGGAATGTTTTCGTTACTACTGTTGTACATAATACACGAGTTTTGTAATCTGTGTCGTAACATTGTCTTCTATATTCATGACCACATTCTGACCTTACATCGGAAACCATCAAATTACATTTCTTTCGATTGTTGTAATCGACATCGAAACAATGCCTCTCATACATGTGCTTACACAATGGCCACTCCTCTAGTATTTTTTTCATGCATTTGTTCTTTATCTCAAATAAACTGTCGTAACATTCTCTCTGATATTCATGTTTACAAGTTGTTCGTTTTACTGTAACGATTTCTTTGCATTTGTGGTCTAGTTCATACCATCTATCGTGACATTGACGACTATATTCATGATTACATATTTTTCGCTTGACAGTTACCATATCTTTACATTCATTCAGCCTTTCATAATTAACATAAAAACAGTGACGTTGAAATGTATGCCCGCATTGAGATCTTTGCCCAGTTATTGTTGCCATACATTTATGACTTGTTGGATTCACATGGCATTTTAAATCTGCGAAATGGCCGCAAACCAGGCTCCTATTAACGCTGATATCGCACAGAAAGTCTTTCGGATTTCTGAAGCATTCCATTTTCCCTTCATGTCCGCATTCTAAAGTTCGAGTAACAGTCACTTCGCAATTGTACTGAAGATAATCTACGTGACACGGAAGAAAAGTTGTATGAGAGCATGGTAGTTCTCTCGACATCCTTACTTTGCATTTACAGTTGTTTGGGTGGTGACATTTTTTCTTACAAACATGATTATCTTTACACCTTTGGAGACAAGTTACCTCACACTGGTACATTTTATGTTCTTTGTCTACTGGGTGGCATTTGTAACGACAGGCATGTCCACAATCAAGTCCAAACTCACATGGTAATTCGCATCCCCCATCAGGCGCTTTTGCAAAGTCATCTGGTGACTCTGCCAATATTCCTCCGTTATGCGGATGATTCTGGCAATACAGAGGCAATGCTTTTCCAAAGGTTGTGTCACTCATCATGCTGCATTTTTCCTTAAATCCTTTAAACTTTTCCATTACAGTTAGCCAATGTGTCGAATTTTTAGTCAGAGTAGCACTATTTCCAATTATATAAAGCCCTTGTTTCGCTCTTGACAAAGCCACACATATCCTGTTCAATCTACTAAGAAATCCAATGTCGCCATTTTCGTTACTCCGTACCAGCGACAAGAGAATTATTTCATTTTCTTCTCCCTGGTAGTTATCTAACACACATATATTTACTCCATCAAACTCTCTTCTCGGCATTTTGTTCCTCAAACAAAACATCTGTCCTGTATAGGCAGCTATAATGGTAATTTCAGTCGGTTTGTAACCCTGTTTTATCAAATAAAGACATAGTTCTTTTAGATACTTTGCTTCGTATTCATTGGAGTAACTTCTTCCATCGTCATTGAATTTTTCCTTTTCATCGTGTGTAACGAAAAAGAGACTACTTCGTAAGCCTTTGATGGGATTGTACTCAAGAACATTTTCATTGTCCTCCAATTCATCGTAAATATGGCGCACCAACATTGAGATTTCCGGTCGCATTCGATGCTGCCTCTTGAGACAGTGGTAGTCTAAACCGTTTTTAAGCATTCTCTCAAAAAGTGACACTGAAAGGTTAAACTTTTTTCCTAGCTCATGCACTGCAGGCTTTGGTTCTAACTGCATGTGGTCACCTATAAGAATCAAATGTTGACAGTTTGGATTAATGGCTGTAACAATATGTGCTTCCGGTACTTCAGCAGCTTCCTCAACTATGATGACCTTCGCGCCAACCTTATTTAACGACTCGTTATATCGAGCTGTGCATGTTGTTGTCATGGCTATTACAGTTGCATTACGCATGATCTCTTCATCTAATTCCCTACTGGCTCTTGTGTATTCCTTAAAAATTTCATTGTATTGTTCTCCCTTTTGCTGCAACTTTGCATGCAGTAGTTTAACGTATTCCTTCCGCCAATACCGGTAAAGTTTCCATCTTTCTTGAAGTGTCAATTTCCAAACATTTGTAACAGAAGTTGCCTTGTCGACTGACATACAATCTTCTTTAAGAAGTTCATTGACTGCTTTTCTTTTCTCTGACGTTAAAAAATGTTTACACCTATCCTCTAGTTCCTTTTTAAATATCTTGTCAAGCTGTTGGTCTAAATTAATCCCCAATTTTTCCATATTTAAATCAGATTTTATATCATCTACCTCTATGTACCGTTCATTGTATGCATAATCAGCTTCAGTAACCACTTTCACTGATTCTTCTTTTTCGTTAGAAAGAGTTGGATCGTTTGCATTGAACTCTCTTTGTTCTTCTGTAGCACATGGTGGATCATTTGCATCTGGTTTGTTTTGTACTTGATCTTGGTAATGTTTGTGTACTTCTTTAAACCATGACGTCTCATTTACATGTAACCAGTCGAACCAAACACGATTTTGTGCATTTCCAAAAATGTTCCAATGTTGTTCTGGTATGATCTCTTTCAGTGTATTTAAATTCAAGACAATATTAGTATTTTGTATTGCCTTCAGCAGGTCTTGAATATTTTTTATCTCCACTTTTATTTTCGATGCATTTTCTAGAACACCATTCCGGGGATTATCGAAGTAGTTCCGTACATTTCGTCGAACTTTTTGTATAGAAAACTGTGCAAGGTTTTCATTCTTGGATTGACCTCCAAATCTGATGACGTCAGGGTATTGTCTACGATTCGGCAGTTGTGGCATGAAAGCGACAATACCTTCGACGAATTGATCCAAGGCATGGTTTGTAAAACATACAACCAACATATACGGCTTACCGTTTTCGTTATGATTCCATCTGCTACTGTTATGCAGCAAAGCTTTTGCAATTTGTAATCCTAGATACGTTTTTCCGGTACCCGGTGGACCTTGTATGAGCACAAACTCTTTTGTAAGTGCTGATTTAAAAGCTTGTCTCTGAGATTCATCCATATTTAGCTCTTCCGATGACGGCCAATCGTCCTGATTTAATAACTGGATTTCATAGACCGGCTCTGGAGGTCCATATCGAACGCGCTGCCTAATAAGTCTATTACAAAAATCAATCCGACAATTGTCTATTACAGGTCTTAAATCATATTTACTCTCCATTGAAATATATATAGGCATTTCAACATTTTCTTCGCAATATACAAGGTATTTCTGAAAAGGAAACGTGTCTTCAGTGATATTTTGCAGTGCGTTTAACACATGTTTGTATGCTTCAAAGTAAGCCGCTGTTGCTTCTAATAATATCCCGTGTGTGTTTCTAGGGAGCTTATGGTGATTTCCAGATTGAAAAATCTGAGCTGTAAAACAGCCATTTTTCTGGAGAATTTCCCGATCACTGTCAGCCACAACTGCAAAAAAGACCGTTTTAAATTTATCGAATGAAAGCAATAGTAACGACCCATAAATTAATCGTTTTGATTTTTGCCAGTTAATTAGAGAACAGTGTTTTTCATTCAATTTAATTGCAAACACCTCTCCTGACTCCAAAGATGTTTTCTGTCCCACCACCATTACATCTCTGTAAATCAGTCCGCTTTCTAAACGACCTCGGCGATTTGTCTTCTCTTTCTCCAAATACTCTAATAAAGTCTCTCTTAATGGCCGAATACAGTCCTCTCTATATAACCTGAACTGAACGTCTAGATAGTGTTGCAAGTCCTTATATTTCCCGTTCACTTTGTTACATCTAAGAAAATTCGGTTCTTCAAATATGTCACTTTCTACCGGAACAACAGACAAAGTTCGAAAGTCTTCTGGAGGTTGCCTGTCATCTTCAGGGTCTCTTTTTGGAGTTATTCTCTTGGATTTTGACTGTTCGCCCAAACTAGCCATGATGTTATTTTTTATCTGGAAAATACTGTCAATGAAATATGTTTTGTTTTCCAGCTGATCGCATTCAGATATTTGTTCTCTTAAAAAATCTACCAAACCAACCACCTGAGGAGCTGTACACAAAGTCGGCATACTGTTAGACAATTCGTTCAAAATGGTTACGAAGTCGGACAATAAACACGGATAGCTATGTAAATCTTTGTTAGTGCATGTTATCCCAACTACAAGCCTGATCCCCCTTGTGTTCAAAAGTGAAGATTCTGATACACTTTGTAGTAGATTAAGAACTGCAGGTCTATTTGTTCTGGATTTGCTTGTTGACGCTTTCGCGATCATATGTAAAAGTATTGATGAAAAATCATCGGAAATGTTGTCTTCATTCATCAGCTGTTTCAAATGTTTTGGTATTTTTGATAATGTGGCCAGAACGTCATCTGCCGACTTGTTATAGTTGTATAATTGTTCAATGGCCCCCAATATGCGTGCGTTTCCAGGGCTTGACGATGCCATAGCTGCAATGTAAATATTTGTGTCTATGTAAAAAAAACTAACAACAACAGAATTGGTGTACACTGTTATTTAAGTAATGTGGTTTTAACAATTTTAACAATAACACTTCTGATAATTTCGTAAGTTGACTGTTTTTCCCTAGCCGTTCTAAGCCAAATATCTTTAAAGTAAACAGCTGACCAGCATTTCATAATTTAAAGCAATTTTCTAAAAGAGATCTAACACATCATTTGACGAAATGATGTACATTTCTTAAACGAGACCTTTATCGTTATAAATAAAGCGAAGATTGTCTAAACACGATTAAAGGAAGAACAGTAATTTTAACTAGGTTTAAATGAGTATTGATTTCTTGTGGTCTATTTATTTTTACTAACACCCATAAATATGCTTCCATGATACCCGTTCACATCTACATTTTAGCAATGATTATAACATTTCAGACAATATGAAAGTGCCAATGTCTATCTCTCCAATTCGATCAAAATATAGCTCAAATATTGAGCACTGGTCGTTGAGCAAGCATTGAACCAATCAATAAATTCAATACAATAATAGATCAGCTGTAATCAAAATCAAATGAACAGATAAAATATTTAATCACCACTTTTGACAAATCACAAAATCATAAACAGGGACCACAAATCTTAAAGTGCTCGAGCTACAGGGCTGCCAAGCTGGTTCTGAGAGGAGCACTGTGGATGCCTTGTGTTGAGATTGCGACGCTCATTTCACAATAATTACCACTTTTGTATACTTTCGATAATAGTGAGGGATCATTATGAACGCATCATAAACTTTAAAAATCCATCCTTACCCAATACTGAATGCTTTCCTTTTGGCATTTAGAAATTTATTTACATTGTAACATGATTACTCCATTGATTTGTTGTTTTTAAACGTGTCCTCGTCCTCAATATAGCTAACATCATGAATTTGACAAAATTGAATTTATAGGTGTTGAAATTATTATAAATAATAAGAAATGGTTTATCTCTGGCATGTACAAGCCCCCTTCTATGAAGGAGGATGTTTTTCTAAATGATTTTATAAAAAAATACAGATAAAATTACAAGTTCATATGATAACTTACTATTTCTCGGAGATTTAAATTTTAACTGTTTAGAGAAAGAAAAGAACAAAAAATTTTTGAACATTTTTGATATCGTTGGCATTACAAATTTAGTCAAAGAACCAACATGCTTTCCAAAAGGCTCTGAACCTAGCCTCCTTGATGTAATTCTGACAAATAAACCAAAATGCTGTGCAGACCTATGTAATTTTAACTGTGGTCTCAGTGATGTACACAATTTAATATCTATACAACTTAAAACAGAGATACCTCCTAGACTTAGCTTAACAAGATCATACAGAAGCTATAAACATTTGATCATGATCATTTTATTGCTGATCTAGAGTGTGCTGGTATTGATGATAATTATAAATGTGCCACAAATACAAATGTCAACAAATGTTATGAAAATTTTAATAGTAAATTTATGAACATATATAATAAACATATGCCTATTAAACAAAAAAAAATTGTTAAACACCCTGCACCTTTTATGAATAGCACTTTTAAAAAGGAAGTATATAGAAAACGCATGTTACATAATAACAATAAGGGGTATAAAGATAAAACATCCTCCTGGGAGAGGTATCGGATACAAAAATAAAGAGGGAATCAGTCAAACACTATCTTTTACATAGATGTGCTGGTGGCCCTAAACAGAAAGATTTTTGGCCCACAATTAAGCCATTTTTGACTAATAAGGGATGTAATTTTGAGTCTGATGTAATACTTAATGAAAATGATAGTCTACTTACAAATCAGTGTGATATTTCAAATTTTTTTAATGATTTTTTCATAAATGTTGCAAAAGATATTGGTCTTAACTCTATCAGTGTAAATAATCATCATCCCAGCATCTCAAAAATCAAGGAAATATATGAAAACAAAAATAATTTTGATTTTAAACCAATAGAGAAAAGTTTTGTTCAAAAGCACATTAATAGATTTGGTATTAAAAAGGCAACTGGCTATGATCAAATATCCCCAAAAATTCTAAAAATAGCTCAGACAGCAGTATCTATGCCTATTACGGTATTAATAAACAAAAGTTTGGAAACATCTGTTTTTCCAGATATGCTAAAAGTAGCGAAGGTTGTACCAGTGCATAAAAAAAACAGTACCCTAGAAAAAGGTAACTATAGACCTGTCAGTGTGCTGCCTACAGTGTCTAAATTATTTGAACGTGCTATTTATTCTCAAATAACAGAATTTTTGAAAATTGTTTTAACATATATTTATCAGCATTTAGAAATGGTTATGCCTGTCAAGACGTTTTAATTAAAATACTTGAAGATTGGAGAAGTCAATTAGATCAAAACAAATATGTAGCAGCTTTTTTAATGGATTAATCTAAAGCTTTTGATTGCTTGCCCCATGAACTTTTACTTTTAAAAATTAAACATTATGGAGTATCTGATAAAGCCCTACAACTTATAAAAAGTTATCTTAGTGATAGGAAACAATGTGTAAAAAAAGGGTCAGTATGTAGTTCTTTTCAAGAGTTGTACAAAGGGGTACCACAGGGATCCATTTTGGGACCTGTATATTTTAGTATTTTCATAAATGATATTTTTGAATTAATTAAGAAAGGTAACCTATATAATTATGCTGATGATAATACTTTATCTTACGCTGATGTCAATGTTACCAATCTAGTTGACACTTTAGAAAATGAAAGTAAAAAAACTTATTAAATGGTTTATGGACAATCAAACGCAGGCAAATCCAGATAAATTCCAAGCTATTGCTATTGGTAATAAAACAAAACCAGAGGCTCTTAAGAGCCTGTATCGCTCACCGGATTTTATAGGAAATGAAGATGGCATTTCCCTGATGTTAAAGTTAGTCCTGTAATTTTCAATAAACTTTAATTAGGACCATCCAAACAATATTACTAGAAAGCTTTGTTTCATTGGTTAACCGGTTGTATAGAGAAGATTTTTTTTATTTGCCCATAGGGTCCAATGTTAAACTAAGTCCTGCGGCGGTGGTGGCCATTTTGAATTTCCAATTGCCATAAAAAACATAAACTTTATAAAGGACCATCCAAACAATATTGCTAGTAAGTTTGTGTTTCAATTGATTAACCGGTTTCAGAGAAGAAGCTTTTAAAAACTTTTACCCATAGGGTCCTATGTTAAACTAAGTCCTGCGGTAGCGGCCATTTTGAATTTCCAATTGCCATAAAAAACATAACTTTTATAGAGGACCATCCAAACAATATTGCTAGTAAGTTTTTGTTTCCATTGATTAACCGGTTTCAGAGAAGAAGCCTTTAAAAACTTTTTCCCTTAGGGTCCTATGTTAAACTAAGTCCTGCGGTAGCGGCCATTTTGAATTTCCAATTGCCATAAAAAACATAAACTTTATAGAGGACCATCCAAACAATATTGCTAGTAAGTTTTGTTTTGATTGGTTAAACGGTTTCAGAGAAGAAGCCCTTTTAAACTTTTTTCCCATAGGGTCCTATGTTAAACTAAGTCTTGAGGTGGCGGCCATATTGGTTTACCAATCAAAATAAAAAACACAAACTTTGTAAAGGTCCATCCAATGAACATTATGGCCAAGTTTGGTTTCAATTGGCCAAGTGGTTTCAGAGGAGAAGATTAAAATGTAAAAAGTTTACAGACGCCGACGACGACGACGACGACGACGCCGACGGACGCAAAGTGATAACAATAGCTCACATGACCCTTTGGTGAGCTAAAAAGAGGATATAAAATTTCACTTTGAGGGGGTTACTGTTAATTGTGATGATGAAGTTAAACTGCTGGGAGTAACGTTTGATTTCAAATTAAATTTTAATTCACATGTTTCAATAGTTTCAGAATTTGTCAGAGAGCCTCTCGGCAGCTGAATGTTCTTAAAAGAATTGGAATCTATCTGAATAGGCTTAGCAGATTAACCATTTATTATTCCTTCATATTATCAAACTTTAATTATTGCCCACTAGTATGGCATTTTTGTGGAGAAAACAACACTAAAAAGAAAATACAAGAGCGAGCTTTACGTTGTATATACAGTGATTCCACAAGTACATATGAACAGTTATTGAACAGATCAAATCTACCTTCACTCAGAATTAGAAGACTCAGAACTTTAGCTATACAGTCTTTCAAAATTTTAAATGTTAACTCCCTTCTCTATCTCAATGATCTTATTATTATTAAACAACACACATATTTTTTTCAGATACAAAAACACTGTCGACATCCCTAGGGTAAGAACTACCAGATATGGGCTTCACTCTTTTAGCTATGCTGCATCTAAATTATGGAATAATTTACCTCAAAATTTCAGGGAGGGCATGTCTTTAGATCATTTTAAGATTTTGATGAATAAGTGGGAGGGTGATGCATGTTTATGCAGTTTTTGTAAGAGCTAAATGAAGTGATGTTTAGATCTGATTAGTGCTAGAAAAGCTTAACCTTATTATGCTTCAGTTGTGTATGTTTCATATAGAATTTTAGTGCTTTGATTGCTATTATTTATGTCTGATGTGATTTTAATCTCTTGCTATGCTTTTAATATGTCTCGCTATGTTTTTTATATATCTTGCTTTGCTCTTTTATATGTATTGCTATGCTGTTTATATGTCTTGCTTTGCTTTTTATGTGCGCTGTTTTGCTATGCATTTTATGTGTCTTGCTATGCTTTTATATGTCTTATATGCTTTAGCTTTGTTTCATTTTAGTATGTGATCTTTGTATGTCGGTTTTAAAAGCTCTATAGAGCTTATGTTATATTGTTACATGCTTGCACCGACTTTAAATAAATATTACTTGACTTGACTTGACTAAAAGAGTGTTCGCTTGACGGTAAGCAAAAATAAAATAAATCACAATGAAAAACAATAAAATTTCTTTTAAAAAAGCCTTTTACACGGAAGTTAAATAACAATGTGATACTCAAAAAGAATAGTAATAGAAATTTCCAGGCAGAAAACTCGGGTTAAGCGCATTTTTGTTCTTGATGCATACCATACATACCTGTTTTCCAATATGTGATGGGTTTAAAAAAATTAATACGAATTCTTACTTTGTGTATTGACAAACAGATTTTAAAATTTATCAGGATAAAATATGTTAACTCAATAAACTATTCAACTTTAATTTGTTTTTGCTTGTTGTTTGTGTTTTTACGTCATCGTCTGCTACCGAAACGGTGTCAGCCATCTTGGTTGAAATTACAGATAGTGCGGTCACATGACTAATTCAAAAATAAAATCTCTGTATAAAGTACTAAATGTATATTGATTGTTTGTTTGTTTGAATGAACCAGTTCAGCAATTTTTCAGCTATATCCTGGCGTCAAGATTTTGTTTGGGGAGGAAGCTGGAGTACCTGTAGAAACCCCCCGCCCTTCGGTAGAAAAACGGGCAATCCTTATAAATGAAGATTGGAGTTAAGTACACCTTACCCACAGTGCGACTCGAACCCGCAAACCTCAGTGTTGAAAAACCATAGCTGTGATCAATAGCAGACAAACTATCTTATTCACTCGGCCTTTAAAATTGAAGTGTTCTACAAGTATTGATTATTAGCAGTTAAAATAAACTTGTTTTAACCGGAATACTTTAGTAATTTTTAGTCTGTTTTGTGAATCAATACTATCGTAATTTTTAACTGCAACAGTTAACAAACAGTTACTGATTATTTTGATATATTTCATTACACATGACAGGTGTGAAGAACCTCGGCAGTTTTAAACATTGTATTGTAATTTAATTCTATAATATCGTTTGTTACTTGTATAAATATAGATGTATGTACTTGTTTCAACTCGTAAATAGCTTATCAAAGTCGTTTGAAAAAAAACACAACCGTCATTGAAAAAAATATGTGTCGAATAGGAAGAAGATTGATAAATCAGTCTACACGTGTTTTACATTGTTTATCTACAGAAATGAACGTAACAACGAAATTCAGTATTTTAAGTTAAGATAATAACAAAATAACGTACACTAAGGAAACTTTCAAAAGAGACAATGCCAAATCAAACTTCAAGAAACCCGCAAACAACAAACTGCACCAAACCTTTTTAAAACAAATAGTCAAGTAAGAAATGTATGATGAGAATTTACTCGTATGATACACGTATATAGATACAGTTCAGTTAGTCTTTCTGTAAAAAAAAGAACAGAACATTTTTTGTTTTGTCTATTTCAATCGGGTTATAGGTCACTTTCAGCAATCTTTCAGCTACATGTACATCTATATCGTGGCATCAATTGTTGAAGTATAGGGAGCCGGGGTAGACTATACAAAATGCCAGACCTTCCGGAAACTGTGAAGAAAGCACCTTATCAAACTTCCTTAGCTTTATAATCAGGGGCGGATCCATGATTTGCAATAACGGATAGGACGTAGTAATAACAGCGAAGACCTCCAAAGGGTGCAAAACAATGCCCTGTTGGGACCTAATGGGGAGTCACCCTGAAGCTTGCGGATGAGACATGTATGAACACCAGATTTTTGATTAGCTGACCTTCAATGATAAATCTGGTTTTTGTGTTATCTTACAGCAACAACTAAAATACATTAAAATGGACTTAATTCCCCTGACCAAATCACCCACCAACCCCCATCCCCCTCTATCTCTCTCTCTTGGTGTTTTTATTATTTTTTATTTGTTTAGGGGGAGGCGTAAGTCCAGCACACCTTTCCTCCGCGCCTGATTATATGTTCAAAACCATTGGTACACGGTTCGATAACATTTATACATGTTTGAGTAAATGCGTATATAATTCTTTCTAAAGTTATTTTAGAGAGAATTATATACATATCATAGATATTTAAAATATATATTATGTTTTTCGCTATTAGTGAGTGGTTCCAATTTTACTCTGGATATATTTCATCCCGACCGTCCGAATCATAATGTATAGTTGTCTTACCTTCTGCTGTATTAATTTATTTTCATTGACTGTCAGTAAAAAGGGTTTATCGATTTATATGTACACATAAGAATCGAAAGAGAAAGTTAATTTTGTGTTTTTGGAAACAGGAACTTAGTCATACCAACAATTATATGAATGTGTAGTGATATCGTACAAGTGTAAATAAAATACCTGTATACAGATTACATCATTACAGTCGTTTAGAAAATAACAAACCTGTCAATAAAAAATCTGACATCAAGATGTGATAATACACTATTTATTGATAAATGGGTCTTTTTAAAAATGAAGCTACTCTGTAGCATAAAATACACAAAGTTGTAACCGTATTACTTTTGTGTTACTTAGTTTAAGTAACTGTGTGTAACAATTAACAAAGAGGTGCATATTAAGCACGTGATATTAAGGCAGTGATTAGTGTGATATATTTAAGTACCACTTTTTATTAGAATCATGCAAAGAGCGATTCATGGGTGGAAAGCCTACACCACTTTATTTTTGATATGTTACTCCTACTTCCACCCTGATTTGATAATTTGTACTCTTTTTCCAAACTAGCCCTGGTCCTGAGAGAAAAAAAATATATAGAATGCATTGGAAAATTGTAAGAAAGGGAGATAACTCTTAAAACTGTCAATAATTTCAATAGAAAGCATTGTAATAAAATGGCAAGATTTATCCCAGGACCAGGCAGTTATGAGCAAATTGTTATTTATTTCTTATTTTGTATACTTTGAACTATCTTTCGTTAAAAATAAACCACTGTAGCCTTTTTATCGATGAATCACTTTTCTTCAATTTTGCATGATTCTTAGGTTGACTACTACTTAAATAGACAGGTGCCAAAGAACAGCGGTAGTTTTGGAGTGTGTATAGTAATTTATTCGATTAATTTAATTGTTACCTATATTAATATAGATTTATATGGCATTGTTTATTATATGGAGTTGAGTCATGGAGTGGAGCCATTCAGTGGAGTTATGGAGTGTAGGAGTAAAGTCATGGAGTGGAGCCATGGAGTGGAGTCATTTAGTGTACGAGTGGAGACAATGAGACAATGAAATTTGGGAGTGAAGCAATGTTTTATTTAAATTTTATCGATTGTGCAATATAGTGGAAACAAATTATTTATTCATAACATACACACAGATTGACACAAAGACATCTACTAAATAGCAATCCTGCTTCAGTCGATGTTTGTGCAATTTGACTAGTAATACCCATATTTATTATCACCATAAGCTCAGGTTATAAAACTTATATGATAAAGAATACTCCAAACGATGAACACTTAAATTTAAAATATTGAAGTATTTATTTATTTGTATTACGCCTCCCCCCCCCCCCAAAAAAAAAAAAAAAACTATGATAAAAAGGTCTATGTCCAATCAGTTTGTATATTAGAATGATACTTGTCAAACAAACTTAAACCTGTTATTTATGAATTTGAATAGACTCCAAAGAAAGGTTTCGGGTCTCCCGGACAGTGCTTTAGACTTGCAATGACATACTTGTATTTTCTTTTCAGTCAATGCTCGTTATAATGAAAATAAACATTATAGAACTGTTGAGGGATGTAAATATTGGAACTGTCTAATTGTTGGCTTTCTTGAACTTTTATGACTTTTCAAAAGTTTTATGGGCTAAATGTCAGCTATTTGAAATATTTTATAGCAGAATTAATAACAAGTTTGGACATTTTATACACAAATTATAGTGCTGATCAAAATACCAACAGTTCATCTCATGTTGAGGTATATTGATTAATAAATTCCCTAATAAATTGAAATTGTAAATGAAAAATCATTTATCTCCACCACATTGCATAATCTATAAAATTTATAACAAAGTAACTATATTGCTTCACTCCGAAATTTCATTGACTCCACTCCAACACTCCATAGCTCCACTCCAACACTCCACTCCATAAAATAAACCATGCCATTGCCTTCTGTGACGAGGCATGACAGGAGGAAGATTGATTTATTTATAAGTCTAGACGTGTTTTACATGGTTCGTCTACTGAAATTAACTCGATAACGAAATTCAGCACTGTAAGTTAAGATATTAACAATTAATCTAATACCAAGGTAACTTTCAAAAGAGACAATTCACCAATTAATGTCCAAGAATTTGCCAATATTTAACCTGCATCAAACCTTTTTTTTAACAAATACTCAAGTAAGAAATTTATTATCTGAGTATACTCGTATTATACCCGTACAGTTCAGTTAGCCTTTTTGTAATATTGCGTTTGTCTATTTTTACCGATGTTTGATTGTAGAAGTATATAGGGAGCCGGAGTTGACGATAAAAACGCTAGACCTTCAGGAAACTCTGAAGAAAACACCCAATCAAACGTGCTAAGCATTATTATCAGGGGCGGATCCAGGATTTTCAATTAGGAGTAGGACGTAATAATAACGGTTCAGACCCCCCAGCGGGTGCAAAGCAATGCCCTGTAATGTCCCCAGGTGGGTGAAGTCGCACTGAACCTGGCGGATGAGACACACGTGAACACAAGATTTTGATTTGGTTACCTTTAATGATTAATCTGGTTTTTGTTTTATCTTATGGAAACAACTAAAGTAAGTTAAAATGTCATGATTTCAACTGAAAGTGGGTGCGTACTCCCGCCACGCCTGTCCTTGGATCTGTACCTGATTATGTGTTCAAAACCATTGGTACACATGTACAGTTCGATAACATTCATACGTGTCTGAGTAGATGCGTATATATTATTCTTTCTATAGTGATTTCAGAATTCTAAGTATATATTCTGTTTTTCTTCTGATTTTATATTTTTAATCCGTACCGTCCGAATCATAATTTTTAGTTTTCTTACCTGCTACAATAGTAATGTTATTTCATAGGCATGAAATGGATTTATCCATATACATACACATAAGAAATGATAGCGAAAGTAAATTTGTGTTTTCTGAAGCTTGCACTTAGTCATACCAACACACATTTTATATTTATATATGCATGTGTATTGATCTCGTACAAGTGTACAAAATACATGTATACCAATTACATAATTACAGTCGTTTAGAAGATAACAAACCTGTCAATTAAAATCTGATATCTATTTATTGATAAATGAGTTTTTAAAAATGAAGATAGTTTGTAGCATAAATAATTTGGGCCGATGAACCCGTGGATGAACCAGTCTATCTAATTCCTACTCGCACATATTATGTTAATTTCTGTGGAAATTTTCAATTTGAAATATGACAAATCTACTTAAACTAAAGAAAATCGATTACATCAACAGAAAAGAATTGTCCGTGCATAAATTTCTATATAACTGACAGCATATATTAAATTTAAATTTATTAAACGTCTTACCTTTAATCCAAACTAAATCATTAAAAATTACGTCATAGCCGAAAGAGGAAGTAGATTACGATGAGTAATGCACACTACTGCACACATAACAATGCATCTTTGTATAAATCACCATTAATTAGCTTCTTTTAGAAAATAGGGTAATTTCGTTGGTTCTGTATTTTGCAGTTGTTTGTTTGTTTGTTTTGATTTTTTTGCTTTGTTGTTTAAGGTATAACAAATAAAAGGGGGGTGGGGGTTTGGTATTCTTTAACCGCCACACAATCCCGCCAATATATAGTTTATTTTTCGTTTTCTTTTGGACTATCTATTATTTATTTTTTGTTAATTAATTTGATTTGTTGCTTTGTCTGTCAATCCTGGATTTTGAAGTCTGGTAAGTCTCTTCTTCATAGAAAGGGGGGGGCTTCATAATGCAATGTAAACTATTAAATATATGAGTCACGTGATGAGAGTGTGTGTTAATATTCCTTTTTAAGGAGTGGGCTACATTATACTATTTGTACTGCCTCCGTCGTCCGTGTTCTTTTAAGAGTTGATATTTTTTCTTCTGACATTTACCTCGTTATTAATTAAGATATGTTAATGTACTCTATATTTTCCATTCAAACATTGTTAAAGTATATACCTATATATCTTTAGCTTTATTTCAAATAGCTGAATCATCATCATAATCATAAATATAGATTCACGGTTATGTAATTTAGAGAACAAACAATTTGGTAAGCAATTTTAAGCCGTCATTGATTTTTGTAATATCTACCTGACTACCGAATCTAAGGTATATATGTAGGATGTAATAACTGCTATAACGAAAGGATGCATCTGACGAAGTGTGTATACCCCTCCCCCCCCCCCCCCCCCGCCGTTTTTTAACCTAAATGAATCGATAATATAAAGTGTAAATCAAGATGACCACAATTACTAACATCGAAACAAACTAAACTAAATATCTCGCTACATTTTACGCAACTCTTTAGTAGGTGTTTACAATGTTTAATAAATGTTCTGTCGAATACGTAAATTCGGCATACTTTGACAAAAATAATACAAAACCTTATCTCGTACACCATTGGAAAATTTTTTGACAAACTTATAGTGGATGCTCTTTGACATTGCTATGGACAAGCCTGTCTGCATACAACTGGACTGTTGCATCTTAAACACGAAAAGGGGGGGGGGGTAACTTGGTATATATTTTTTGCGGCCCGAAAGGGGCAACTTTTTAGCCCCCCCCCCAAAGATATGAAAAGGTAGCTTTTTCATTGATAAATATATCATTGGGTAGAGTAAATTATCTAAATATATCCTACCTCAATTCTCATCTTAAGCCCATGTAAACCACGGTGATTTCACAAACAAAGTGTTCCATTAACATCACTTGATCATTTTTGTAGTGACTGGACTATTTTGTCAATGGGGATGTGCAATAAGAAAAATGTAGTTTCAATATATTATTTGGACGTTAAACAACAAATAATCAATCAATCAATCAATATATTATTTAGGTTCCGTTTCATAACGTCCGAATATATGAATAGGTTTGGTTGTCAAATCTCCTTTCGCAGAACTGTACATAAAAGTATCCCTATTTACCCCCCACCCCAGTGATCTGTTATAGACTTGTTTGAACAGCCAATACGCAAATTTGAACATTCCATTGTGCAGATAATCCTTAGCAGGTTCCATAACATTTTTTTTTAATTTAGACAACAATACTTTTTCGTTCGGATGGGTGTGTCAGAAAGTGGAACTCGTGTTACTCAGTTCTTTTGTTTTGTGTGTCTATATATTTTGTTTTGTCTCCTTTTGATTTGTCGTTTCCAGAATACTTCTCAGTATCTTTGATTCTCCTTACTTTGAATTACCAAACCCTTTCATCTACAGCAATAGCATACAAACTTTCAAGACAAGTTTCATAAAGATTAAAACAAAGCAAATGAATACCTTTAATCGAACATTGAGACCTATATTGTATTTTGTTTATCAAATTCAAATTTAAATTATTTTATTGGATAAAGCATAGTCAAGTACATTAAAAGGTTTACAATATTGCGTAATCCAATACATAACAAACATAGTACATGTATTGACATATTTTATGTATAAAATAATCAGGTATAGGTATATACGAGAATAATTGCTATTGAAATAACAACAGAACAGAAACCCTCTATACTGGTCAATGCCTACATGCCAACAAAGAAGTCCAACTCTGAGTTTGAGTATCACCAAAACTTAAATATACTCCAAGCCATTATAGACAAATATGAAGAGACACATAATATAATTCTATGTGGTGATATGAATGGCACTATTAGCAATGAACGTAACAACGGACATGACAGAAAACTGAAGGAGTTCTTCAAATATAATAAGCTATGTGTTCACCCGGGTATGGCAGAGAAGCATACGTTCTTCCATAACAATGGTGCATCATCCTCTCAAATTGACTATATCTGGACATCGAATGATATAATGGAATCGTGTTCTATTTTAGACCAACACCATTGTAATGTCTCCTCCCATGTGCCAGTAAATGCACAGTTTCAAATTAAGCTCTCCAGCGTCAAACGGAGAAAAAAGAGGCTACCACCACTTGAGAAAATTCTATGGGATAAAATCAACAAACCTCAATATCAAACCTCATTCAATGCGCTGATAGACCCAAATGACTTTTCAAACAATGATCAATCAGTCACAGACAAACTTGAGAATTTGAACCGAATTCTTAAAAAATCAGCTGAAAAAACCGTACCAAAAAAGCTAATAAAATTATGTGGATTTAAACGAAAAGCTTCCCCAGAAGTAAAACGGCTATTGAGGATTAGCAAGAACTGTCATAGACAATGGGACCTGGCTGGCAGACCCAGGAATGGCCATCCGTTATTTCTAACAAAAAAAGAAGCTAAGAGGGAGTTAAGAAAACAACAAAGGAAAGAAAAGGCAATGGACAGGCTTAAATTTCTTGAAAAACTGGAGAACAATCCAAATGACAAAATATTTTTCCAACTTATACGAAGAAATCAAACTTCTGTTTCAGATACAACTCCTTTATGTATTGTAAAAGAAGGTAAAAAGGCAACCTCAGTTGAAGAACAGAGAGACATGTTTGCTGAATACTTTGATGAACTTTCTGATCCCCAGCAAGATGAAATCTTCAATACAGAATTAAAAACACTTAGTGAATTAAAATGTAACCTTATTAAAGATATACAACAACATAAAGTAAAAGGCCAACCAACTACAGTAACCATAGATGAAATCAGAAAGGCTATTAAACACCTGAATAATGGAAAATCCCAAGACGAATATGGCATTGCAGCAGAACACATTAAAAATGCAGGAGAGGCCATATTTCCAATCTATCAAAACATTTTTAATCAAATATTGGAAGAAGGAAAAGTACCTAATATGTTTAAAACTGGAGTTATAACACCAATCTTGAAAAAAGGAAAAGATCCTACTCAAACGGGAAACTACAGAGGGATTACAGTGTCATCACTTCATGGGAAAATTTTTGAATATATACTGATATCAAAATCAAACTTAGAGTCATTTGCACAGTCCAACTTACAATTTGGCTTTACGAAAGGGTTATCACCAAATATGGCATCATTACTACTGTCAGAGGCATACTCCGAAAAAACAGGAAAAGAAGAGCTATATGTTACAACTTTGGACAGCCAGAAGGCCTTTGATGTCGTTAACCATAAAATTCTTTTGAACAAAATTTACTTTAATGGTCTAAATATCGACTTGTGGAGCATTATTGATGATCTTTATGAAGGAATAACATCAAGTGTTAAATGGCAAAGAGGAGTAAGCAAATCTTTCTTAATCAACCAAGGAGTAAGACAGGGTGGAGTTCTATCAACTCATCTCTATAAACAATATGTAAATGAGCTCCTTCTGAAACTTGAAGAATCAAAAACTGGAGTAACTCTAGGAGACACATACATAGGATGCCCTACCTGTGCAGACGATATCCTACTTTTGGCAAATAACGAAGAAGACATGCAACAAATGATAGATATTGTATACGACTATGCCTGTGATCACATGTTTAATATTAACCCTACTAAAAGTAATGCCATTATTAAGTGCAACACAAAGGCAATGGCAGAAAAAGCAAAAGAGAATACTGTAGGCCTAACTTTGGGAGCAGAGCCATTGGAATATCAAAACAAAACAATACATTTAGGATTGATTAGAACAACAGAGGCTGATGGTTCTATCAACATAGACGACAGGATAAATCTAGCACGTAGAACATTATATTCCCTGATTAAAACTGGAGTACATGGTATTAATGGTCTAACTCCTAGGACATCAATCAAAATATACGAAACCTATGTTATACCTCGACTATTATATGGTATTGAAACACTCAACCTTAAACAGAAAGATTTAAAACAACTATCATTATTCCATATCAGCACTATCAAACAGATTCAAGGACTCCCTATAAGAACAGCCTCAGCCGCAGCTTATCTACTGGTAGGAATATTGCCTATAGAGGGATTAATACATAAAAGATGTCTTAGTCTATGGTTTGCTATCCTCAACAGTAAAAATAACACTTTATTACAAATGGCCAAAAGACAACATGCAATTGGTAATCCAAGTAGCTTCTTCCAACTCATCAACAACATTATAGAATTATTCCAATTACCATCACCTGAAAAAGTACAAGATCAGATTAGTAAAAAAATATGGAAAAGGATTGTTAAAACAGCTGTTGACAACTACTGGACAAATAAACTAAAAGAGGAATGTCAGACTAAATCCACCCTCAAATTCTTATCAATTGAGCAGTTACAAATAGGTACCACACATCTAGTATGGAACTCAGTAAGGAACTCAGTAAACGAGGTTCGACAAGCCACTGTCAAAGCGAGAATTCTGACAGGAACATACATATTACAAATACACAAAGTGAAATTCAACAAGAATGAAATTGACACAACCTGCCCGTTATGCCAGATTGAAGAAGAAACCTTGCAACACTTTATATGTAGATGCCCGGCATATAATGATACCAGAAAAATATTTTTACAACAGATCAAAGACCTTGTGGTAAAACATATCGGAGAGGTCAAATGGCATAAAGACTTCAGAGATGTTGAGATTTTACTAAAACTTGTCATAGACTGTCAAACGCTGCTACAGAATGAGGTACTCCCTAACAACCCAGATTTCATAAGACAGATAGAAACAGCTTCACGGCAATACTGCTATGAAATACATATCAAACGAACATTTTATATGAAGTGAGAATTAAGATGTTATGATGTGAGGCACGCATGTTCGGTATCACTTTTGATGTTTATTTATCTCTCTATTTTATTTATTTTATAATCGTTTAAATAGACTAAAACATATTCCTAGCTGAACTGTTAGATAAAAGGATATGATAGTCGAGCAATCATTTTCACTGTAATATAGTGCACGTCTTTTACTATTGGCTGCTGATTATTCATATTGTGTGAGGAAGGATTACTATTCATGGTTATAATTCGTACAACATCACAGTCTAAGAACTGCGAGTGCTCCTAATATTGGAGGGACTTACCTAAAGAAAGAAGATAGCAAGCCGTTGTGGTTACATATTAAGACTGTAGCTCTCCCTACATTTCTATTATTATTATGTTATTGTTATTATGATTAAACAATCATATTTTTTGTGTAGTTGAATAAAAATATAAAAGTATAAATCCTAACCTGTAATATTTTTATTTAATAATAATAATGTTACAACTCACCTGTATGTCGGTATCATTAAATCTATTATTAATATTTACATTTCACTTTTAATTTCACACTAAATAATATTAATTAGTTTTCAAATCTTGGCTGCCTACATCTTAGGATATGTGTTTTAACCTCAAATCCACAATTTAAAAAAAATCACCCATAAAATCCCAAATTAAAACTTCTTCTTCATATCAAATCACTCCTGATAAAATATAAATATAAAATAACAACCATATTAGATACATTATATCACTCCAGAAACTTTTGCGATGCAATTAAAAAACATACTTCTCATACAAAATCACTCCAAATACTTAAGCGATGCAATTGAAAACCCTATTTCACATATCAAATCAATCCTGATCCCATAGCAATGCAATAAAGAACCATATTTCACATATGAAATTAATCCTGAGACATTTATAATGCAAATATAAACTATATTTAACATATAAAATCAATCAGGAGACTATAGCAATGCAATTTAAACCATATTCCACATATAAAGTTACTCTGGAGACCTTAGCCATGTGATTAAAAAGAATATTTTAGATATAAAATCACTAAAGAAACTAAAGCTATGCAATTAAAAATTATATTTCACATATAAAGTTACTCTAAAGACCTTAGCCATGCAATTAAAAACCATATTTTGCATATAAATTCAATCCTGAAACCTTGGCAATACCATTAAAACAAAATATTCAACATATAAAATCAATCCTGACACAAAAGTGATCATGGTGATGGAATTAAAAAACCATATTTCACATATAAAATCAATCCTGAAACTTTTAAAATACAATTAATATCTATATTTAACATATAAAATCTCTAATGATACTGAAGCAATGTAATCAAAAACCATATTTCACATATAAAGTCACTCTGGAGACCTTAGCCATGCAATTCCAAACCATATTTTACATATAAAATAAATCCTGAGACAATATAGATGGAATTAAAACCATATTCTGCATATAAATTAATCGTGAAACCTTGGCAATACAATTAAAGAATATATTTAACAAATAAAATCACTAGAAAGACTTTAGCAGTGTAATCAAAAATCATATGTCACAAATAAAATCACCCTGGAGACCTAAGTGATGCAATTAAAATCCATATTTAACATATAAAATCAATCTCAAGAATTTAGCAATGCAACTAGAAACCATATTTCACATATAAAATCAATCCTGAAGCCTTGGTTATGCCATAAAAAACAATATCTCACATATAGAATCACTCTGGAGACCTAAGAGATGCAATTAAAATCCATATTTAACATATAAAATCAATCTCAACACTTTACAAATGCAACTAGAAACCATATTTCACATATAAAATTATTCCTGAAGCCTTGATAATGCCATAAAAAACAATATGTCACATATAAAATCACTCTGGAGACATAAGAGATGCAATTAAAATCCATATTTAACATATAAAACCAATCTTGAGACTTAATCAGTGCAACTAGAAACCATATTTCACATATAAAATCATTCATGTAGCCTTGGTTATGCCATAAAAAACAATATCTCACATACAGAATCACTTTGGAGACCTAAGCCATGCAATTAAAATCAATATTTAACATATAAAATCAATCTCAACACTTTACAAATGCAACTAGAAACCATATTTCACATATAAAATCACTCTGGAGACCTAAGAGATGCAAGTAAAATCCATATTCAACATATAAAATCAATCTCGACACTTTACCAATGCAACTAGAAACCATTTTTCACATATAAAATCATTCCTGAAGCCTTGGTAATGCCATAAAAAGCAATATGTCACATATAAAATCCTTCTGGAGACATAAGAGATGCAATTAAAATCCATATTTAACATATTAAACCAATCTCTAGACTTTAGCAGTGCAAGTAGAAACCATATTTCACATATAAAATCATTCCTGTAGCCTTGGTTATACCACAAAAAACAATATCTCAGATATAAAATCACTCTGGAGACCTAAGCTATGCAATTAAAATCCATATTTAACATATAAAATCAATCTCGAGACTTTAGCAATGCAACTAGAAACCATATTTCATATATCAAATCATTCCTGAAGCCTTGGTAATGCCATAAAAACAATATCTCACATATAAAATCACTCTGGAGACATAAGCGATGCAATTAAAAACCATATTTCACATATAAAATCATTCCTGTGACCATAGTGATGGGAAAAAAAAACTATATTTTACATATAATATCAATCCTGAGACCTGAGCTATAAAAGTAAAAACCATACTTTTATGTATAAAATCACTCTGGGGATATTAGTGATGGAATTAAAACCATATTTTACATATAAAATTATTCCTAATACCCAAAAGATGCAACCAAAATGTGGGTTTAAATATTGTAAATACAAGATATTTTACATTATTGTTTAATTGTTCTGTACTTTAATAATTAAGATTTAGTGGTTAAAATACAGAACTCTCATAGATTTTTAACCTTTTTTTATTATTATCACACATTTTGGATATTGAATGTACTTTCAATTGGATACATGTCGACTTAATTTATATTTTGAATGATTGCTAAGTTCAAGAGTTGTAATTTATATTATGATATCGAAGAATTGCTTGAATGATTGATATTTATATAACAAAGATATGTCTCACTTTATTGGACTATACATTAATATTTAATTAAAGGAAACAACGGCGCAATAAGGAATATGTTTCCGAGCCGGAACAGCTTCCAGTTGTGTATGATCATTTCCATATGATCAAATCATAGAGGACTGCAGAAAACGATACTCTCATGAAGTAATGTACTATTATTAAACAGAATATATAGCCAAAAATCTTAACAAATAGCAAATCCTTAAGGATATATTTATTGAAACGATATATATAAATAAATATTGAAAGGATATATTAATCGAAATTGTTATAACACATTGAAGACTACTGTCCTATAGGTTTATCAAACTTCAGCAAAAAATTGTTATTTTTATGATTCTTCACAGAATTCTGTTAAAATTCTCCAATCATCGAGTTTTACTTTGAATATAAGTCTTATCAGAATTATGTTAAAAATTCTCCAATCGAGTTTTACTTTGAATATAAGTCTTATCAGAATTCTGTTAAAAATTCTCCAATCGAGTTTTACTTTGAATACAAGTCTTATCAGAAATCTGTTAAAAATTAATCTCCCAATCGCGTTTTACCTTGAATATGTCTTGTCAGAATTCTGTTAAAAATAATCCAATCGAGTTTTACTTTGAATATAAGTTTTATCAGAATTCTGATAAAAATTCTCTAAGAAAGTTTTACTTTGCATATAAATAAGTCTTATCAGAATTCTGACAAAATATTTCAGAATGCGTTATCTGAATTCTGATAAGACTGATATGCAAAATAAAACTTTTTTGGCGAATTTTTTATCAGATCCAATGTAATATACACCTGGAAACAAGTTAAGCACCCGCTAGTTTTTTCAAGTCATATATATTCGAACACCTTTTGACTAATATTGGACTGCCATTCATTTTTCATTTGTATAGCGAACAAAAATATGCATTGCTGGGTACAATGAAACATTATTTTAACACAAAATCTCATTATTTTATTTACATATCATTTCATCAAAAAATGGACGGTCTTGCTCTTTCACGTAGTCTTTAAAAAGCATTGTCACCGAAAGCTCCAAACTGTTATTTAATTGTACAATTACACTTGAAAACGTCATTTATAAACACCAAATTGATACTTATCCGTCGAAGGGTCAACATCAGGTAAATCCACCATTAGCATGAATGACAGCTGCAACGCTACGTCGCATACTGCCAGTAAGGCGTCTAATTAGTTGAAGCGTTATCTGTCGCCATTCCCGGTGTAATTGAGCTTCTAAATGTTGCCAGTTCTGTGGAAGAGGTTCAGGAGCATGTAATTGCCTACCCAATTGATCCCACAGATGCTCTATTGGGTGGATTTTGGACTTCTTGCAGACCGCAGAAGAGTGGTCGCAGCTTCGTTCTCCGGATATGCCCTTACTGCCCTGGATCGATGAGGTCTAGCGTTTTCATCTATGAAACAGGTCTTGACTCTAACAGGTGGTTTTCAAAATGAGGCACAACTACAGGTGAAAGCACTTCCCGGGTGTACTTTTCGCCATTAAGGTTGCCATTGATTGTTACCAGATCCAAACATTTGAGATACAGCCCCATACCATAACTGAGCCCCACCGAAAGGCACTGTTGGAACAACGTTTCTTGGTGTGTAAGCTGTGTTTTGATGCCTCCAAACACGGATTCGCTCATCAGTTACATGGAGTAAGAATCGGCTCTTATCTGACCAGTGTATTCGCCGCCAGGTTCTAAGGTTCCATTTTGTCTTGCTCTATACCAGGCCAACATGTCCCTGCGATGGCGATTATCAAGCATTGGGCGTTTAATGACTCTCCATGACCTCAATCCTGCAGCTTTAATAAGATTTCGTACTTTTCTGGCTGACTGATTACTACCAGGTAACCATTGTTGCTTGAGACAGGTGCTTGCTGCAAACGGATTTCGCCTAACCAACCTACCAAGGCTCCTATCCACGTTGGGTTGTCACAGATGATCGACCAAATCGGAACGGTCTTTAACATATTGCGTGGCAGCGTGTTTTCTGACCAAACGACTAATGACTGTATACAAGCTGACGCCCTATTGCCTTGTAATACATAACAGTGGAATGCATGTCGATGATTTGCCATCTCTATGCTTCTGATATCCGCCTCCTTGCCATGCTTACTTTAAATAACTAGGCAATTAGAAATTCGGGATTTAAATACCGATATGTTGCACGAAAAAATAATTAGTGCACTTTGGACGTGATGAAGGGAGCAACCTTCACGCTCACGTCCTCTTAATTATACATTAAAGAATTAATACTGACTAAAATAACCAAAATTATATTTTATTTACAATAAACTAAAAAAAACTTAAATATTTAGGGTCTGCTTAACTTTTTTTCCAGGTGTATAATTGTAAAAGCAATTCGAACGGAATGCATTATTGAATACTATTCCAGTGCCCCGTGATGTTAAGCATTTGATTACTGCACAATAAGCGAGATTTAAGAGTGAATATTTATATATGCTTCTAATATTACAAATAATATCAAGTAACAATTAAAAAGTGCACTTTTCACATTTGTATTTTTATTTTACGCTCAACTACGACACATCTGATCACAACATATATAATATAGAGGAATATTTCATAATGTCCATATCAATATATCTCATTATAAGTTTTAGTGCTTAATGCGCCTGGGAACATTCCGGGTCCAGATATCTTTAAATCTGTTGCTGAAGTCTTGTATTCTGATAGCTTTTGAAATTGTTGTTCTTCATCTGTCTGCAAAAAGGATTATCCAAAAATAAATACAGCTTTACATGTTGTTTGGCTTGTTTATATTGGATTTGATGGAACATAGCATACGATGTATTAATTCCTGTCAATTACCTTGCAATACAAAGTTTGTAATAGTAAAATGTAAGAAAACTGAACTGCCAACAAAAATAGTAAACCAAAGGACAGTGACAAAATCTATTTTTGAGATATTAATGAAAAACGTGAGTTGACACCCATGTTCTGTTTTTAGTAACAGCGGCTATCTTTGAATGTTGATCAACACCCTGGGTATAAATTTGAAACTAGGAACACTAAGTATGATTGTGGCAAATTTTAAAAAAAATGTCCCAGTGGTTTCAGGGAAGATTTTTGAAAAAGTTTACGACGGACGAGAGACGACGGACGCCAAGTGATGGCAAAAGCTCACATGGACCTTCGGTCTAGTATAGCTCTATCAGCAATTTGTTTGTATTAATTAAAGCAATCTCGGGTTGTTCATAGGATAGCAGATTTAATTACCAAATGGTCAAGTGTATATATATATATATAAATCTTCATTTTGTGAAAAAAAAACCCAATCAAAGCAAAACAAACAAAACTTGTGAAGTTAAAAGGGTAAAAGAAAATTTTTATCTGCACAAGAGATAAACCTTTATGTGGATATCATAGGCCGAACGAATAAAATATTTTATTTGTACTTGATATATGCAGTATATTCACCTTAATCTGATAACTGATCATGTTGATAAAGACCTACATCTGCACTGTTATATATTGTAAACACTCTGAATACGTTAGCCAAAAACCAAATACATATAGAGCAATTTATAAGTCCGAATCAAGTAGCAGACTGCTATTTACATCACGTAGTATTCAAATAAAATTTCGTTATATTATACAAAAAAAATGTGCTGTTAAAAATTATTTACTTTTTTATTGTTTTGTTTTGATAAACAAAATCGCAATACCTTTTATAATCGTCCGAAGCTGTCTGCCGTCCAAAATAACCCAGACATTTGAAAGGATTTTATTCCGATTCCAGTCACTAACAACCTCCTTTTAGTCTTAATTTTCTCGTATGTTTTCTTCTGGAAAAATTAAAACATCGTTAAAATAACACCCTAAATGAGATTTCTTGAAATAAAAATTTATAGAACGATACATGTCTACTAAAACTTTATAAAAAAACCTTAATTTTCTGTTGTTTTTGAACCTTTTAATGTTATTTCAATGATCTTTCCGATATATTTTTGAATTTTTAACAATTTATATGAATCGATGTTTTTATTTCTGTAAAATGCATATCATTGCTATAAATTTGCAACAATCTGGAACAATCCGCTGAAAATTGTGAGTACATTTTAATTTATTATTAATTTAGTTTTAATAATAATTTTCAAAAACATTAGAAATTAAGAATGAAGCTGACTAATTTTCTTGTTCCTTAATATTCAGTTAAAAAGTTGTCGTTATTTGAATTGTCCTTTATATTTATTTAATTAAAGCACAGTTATACCCCGTGAGGGGTTGAAGGCATACATAAACAAAAAATAACAGATCATACAGTAGAATCATGCAATCTTCAAGTCCACTTTCCTCATTATTGAAGACTTTTTAATAAATGGAACAACAAACTGCAAATGACTCCAAGAAGAAAGTATATTATATATTTATTTATATCATTTTCATAAGTATTTTTAATGTTATTTTCTAATTTTTTTCTTATATTCGAGTATTTAGGACAATGGAAAAAGTAGTGCATTTCATCTTCTCTTACATTGTTAGTACATATTGTATATAGTCTATCTGGCCTTTTCACACTTTTGTATCTTCCTCTTTCAATTTCAAGGAAATGATCACTTGTTCTCATTTTACATATATTTCTTCTGTTATCAAAGTTTGTTTTTAATAAATATTCATATGTTACATTCAGTTTTAATTTTACTATATAAATATATTTTATTTTCTGATGTAAGTTTTTTTATTATTTGAAAAAAGCATTTTACATAGTTATCTTGAAAATTTTTGTTTAATGTCTTTGTAAAAAAAAGTCAAGTTTTTATTATAGTTAATATTTTTAGTTCTTCTATTTCCATAATTTGAACTGCATATATTATGTACATAAGAAAACCAGGAGTATGTAGCATTATTATGCAGGGACTGTGATATTAAGAACGCATCATCTACCAAAGGATTACTAGTATGGTGTAGAAGTCTTATTAGGTATTTGATTGACTGTATTTTAATAAATGTATCTACAGTATATTGAGCTAATTCAGCTCTAGCTGCTATGTTTACAGACTGTAATAAGGAAACTAAATGATTTAAATATAAAAGAAAGTATTTACGCGCTATAATATAATCATACTGCCTTTGAACGAGGGTGTTATGGTAGATTATCACATGAAGAAAAAATTATCACACCTGAGTTCAAAGGCAGTATGGTTTTTATTATACTGAATGCCTTTTATCTAAAGAAGAAACGTGAACTACCATAAAGATACTGTACTGAATTATATTTTTAATAGAAAATGCTTCTTTGTCTACTAGTTGTTTTTCCAATAATTATTGCACATTTTGATGTATATGTTGTGCCTCTGACATGTTTGCGCGAAAGGACAAACGACGTGCAAGTAAATTTCAGCTGATGCGGCTAATCATTTTCCTTGTTGGCAATTTTCGTTCTGAGCGGGTGATAATTTTTATATCACTCGTAAACTTCGGCTGGATCGGGTGATAATTTTCATTTTCGGCAATCTCCGGTTAATTTTTTTTAGATCACCCGTTGGGACGAAAGCACGAGGAATTAACACCCGTTGCTATAATGGGCGGGGCTAAAATCGGAATCAGTAGAAATTAACACATGGTTACTGTCCAATTAAAGACAGCATTTTTGCATGAAGTATAATAATAAACGATAACAGCGTGTCGGTATAGCATGGCTTAATTTCGCAATGTGTAACCCTCGGAATTAGTTAATATTTTTTGTTGTACAAAAGATCTCTGAAATATATATTAAAAACAATAAAGTCGTGAATAATTATACATAACCGTCCACACTGTATACTATCACCAACAAGCCACTACATAAAACCTTTTGACCTTTCTTTAATTATTTGCATTGCACGCAAAACCTCGTACCACCTAACATCTACTTTTCTTTGACTATCTCACGAAATCAAAGGTCACTACTGAACCTAAATTGACCGTTACGCCCTTAGTGATGATCGATAAATAGGTGTTTATCTATGGAGAAGCAAATTATTACCGACCGTTCCTATTGCCCTTGCTTTGATCAAGCTGTGTCCCATAAAATTCCAATGGGCGGAATAGCGCATTTCATTACGTTAGTTATACTGTTTCCTTAGTATGTAAAATAAAACATTTTAATTTGTGTATTGACAACTTTATGTCTTTTCTTTTGGTTTGTGAGTATGTAGTTATGATCACAATTACTGTTATCCAAACAAATTTCGAAGTGATTTCCCTAAAATCTTAGTTCTATATTACAACATAATCACATGGGCAGCAAATTTTAATGTAAGCAAAAAATCAATTGGGATTTCAACAGTATTCATATAATTTTTTTCAGCAAAAATATGATTTTTTTTTCAATCAAATTGAAAGTGATTTGCCAAATTCAATATCTATTTAAAAAGGACTCAAAGTATTGGTAATCGACCATACTTTTACGAGATAGCAGCACATCTTTTTTGGTCATCGATTTAATTTAATACAAATTGCAGATATATATGACACGCCCGTGCATTTCTAAAAAAGTCGAAAAAAATCGACATTGACACATTACAATTATTGCATAGGTGACAAGTCACGTGATGACAGATATAGTTGGACATGTAGCTTCTAGAACGTAAAATTTAGGTAAAGGTAAGGTAACTGACTGACAAGTACTAATAATAAGCTGCTACTGGACCAAAATTGATTACCGGACTCCCAAATAAATGTCTTGGCATCATCGAAGTTTGTTTGTTTGTTAGTCGTGTATTAAACGCAACTAATGGAAATTTTCAGCTAAATCACGGCGTCCAGTTTTTATTGGGAGAGGTTCAAGTCGGAAACCCGGAGAAAACCCTCGGCCTTCCGTTAACAAACCGACATTTCTCGTCAATTAAGATTGTAGTCGAGCACACCCGCCCGCAGTGAGACTCGAACCCGCAACCTCAGGGTTGACAGTCACGTGATCAATAGTAGATTTCCACTCGGTCACTGAGGCCCCTCGATATTCGTTGCAGTTGACATAAAAAGTAGATCAAGGACTGCGCAGACCGGGGTCAAACAGTAAACCCGAGTAGTGTAACATGTCTAACTGTGGAAAAGTGTGATAATGAATAAAATAAAGACCATTTTCAAGTATGACGCAAACGTCACGAACCATGCAACGTTGATTGTGCAAAACAATAATAATTGTTCAATTAATTGATAAAGTCATACTTTATAAAAAATATTCACATGTAAACTTTGGTACATTTTTTATACACTTCTTGGTATGAATAGAAGTAATTTTATAGACAATAAAAATATCATCCAATCAAAAATTTACGCCAATTTTGGGGCTTAACGATAACAAGTTCAATATAGAAATGAATCCAGACACACAAATGCCATTAAACGTCTGGATGATCGAGACTACTAAAACGACAGTACAAAAACGGACACCAGTTACTTTGTTTTGTTGTCTGTTTTTAAAATACAAAGGGAGTTTGTACATGGTAGTTTATTTTAAATAAAGGTCACGTTGCAAACATCATATGTAGTTTTTTTATGTTTCAAAGGAATGCTACTTTCAATCCATTGTGAAATAACTAATTTTTGTCCCTGTGTAAATGTGCAAAACTTATTCAGTAATATTGTCATTTCAAAATAATTGTGCATCTTAAAAATGTTTAAGTTTACAGTTAGAACAAATCACGAAGAAACGATAAAGAGGTATATTTCAAGGATGTATCGATACAGTAAAATGCACCCGGTGAAATATAGGGGCTCGCGAAGGGGTCTGGACATTTTGTTTTTTTCTGCTGATTTCGGGTGTATTAACATTTATGTACATCGGATATATTTGGTTGGGGTAAAATTCACACATTCTTAATAGATTGGCAACATTTACAAAAAGGTAGGATTTACGGTTTTTCTGAAAATTACGATTTTCGCACAAAAAATCCGTGTTCAACGTTAACGACCGGGAACTTTTTCCTCATGCTAAGAATATACGATTAAAATGTCCAAAAGACCCCCTATGGTCCTCATTATTGTTTTATTATCTGCTAATACATCAGTGGGGTCAACGGGACACAGACAGATACATTTACAATGTATGGCACTCTGTATGGGAAATTAACACCTCCGTTACATAATGAACCGTTTACTATGCTCTACCGGAGCTCTTTGAAGTTTCACGCTGAAAGGAGCGTTAAACCCAATTTAAAAAGCACAATTTATATATAACTATTTCAAAAAGTACCAGAAAAAAATGTGTTTCAGTACGATTTTCAATTTTAGAAATACGGTCACACCCACTTGTGAACTGACTCTATGAAAGTTTCATGTGGTTTGCATATAAACCCTTGAAATGAGCACTAAATCATTAAAAGTTCCAGCTGTGAAAAGTTTTAAGATAACAAATGCATAATAAAGTATGTCATTAATTCCCAGGGAACAATTTGTCTGTGGTGTTAAATTTATTAACACAAATGACCGGCGATAGACTAATTGAAGAAATAAAACATTTTATTATAGACATAAATACTCGTATTCAAAATATTGTCTTCTGAAAATGAAGACAAATAGATTAAATATTAAAGTAATTTACACCTCATTAGATTAACAAATGCATACTAAGAGTTCATTTATTACCGAGTGATCTAACGGCAAAAGTAAACCCTCATTTTGAAATACCGTAAAGTTGTGGAGATTTCTGCAATATAAAAATGATGTAGTGGCTACAGAATAATAGTGACTTATTTGTCCCTAAAAGAAATTGCAGATCTATTGTTTTGTGTGTCTCGAGTTTTAATCAAAGTGTTTTGAAAACACAAAAGTCGTATTTTTTTCAATTCAATTCAAATAATTTTATTGAAAATGCATCAACAGATATATAATCAAAAGGGATTACACAGCAGACACAGCCTAGATAGGTGTTCTCCCATAAAGTGGACATCAACGTTAATACAATATATAGACAGTATAATGTAATATTATTAATTGATATTTTTTGGATAAATTTGATTTGTGTAAACCCTGTCACATGACATGCTGTATTTGGAAAGGTTCTTTGAAAACGGCTGATAGAAAAGTGATGTTGCACGGTTATATTTAGAAAACATGATATTGCACGGCTATTTTTAACCAATGTGGAATTCCCCTTTAAACAGCCTATTAAAATTAACTTGTGTTTATTTCCGGTTTGAAAGTTAGGAAAGTATGTACATTTTGAAAAATTTCAAACATTTTAATATGTTGCTTGTGTATTGCATTAATATATCTTTTGAATAAAACTTTTCATAATTTTTGCTAATATTGAAATAAAATGTGTAATTTTCATACATGAGACAACAAACCATCAAAACACTAAACTAATCAAAAGAAACATTGAAATAAATTCCTTTACAATACAGTACATACAAGTGGGCATAAAATATAAATTAATAATATAACAATTGTAGCCTTTCAATACGGTCGATATGAAAAATATCGACATGAGATAACATATCGACCTCCAACTTCGTTGTCGGTCGATATGTTCTCATGTCGATATTTTTTCATATCGACCTAATTTAAAGGCTATAATTGTATAATATAAACAGTATAAAGTACTATAAATTCAGTATTATGTGCAACCCTTTTTTTAGTGAGTTTTACAAATTGTAATTTAAAATTCTTAATTACATATAAGGAATAAAGAAAATAATAAACCGATAATCAAGAGTCCATTCCAAAGTATTAACAGTATTAAAGGTTGTTTATAAGGTTATTTTTCAAATCCTTTTGTCTCTTGTATGGGTTATTTCTATGTTATCATCTTTGGATATATTTAGAATATTGTCAGTGAATCTTTTTAAATTAAAAACAGGTGATATCTTTGTCTTAGAAATAATGGGCAAAAGTAAAAATAATGAAAATTGTCTTCAATGTCATCCCCACAGATACACTGAGAGCTGTCTCACAAATGGGATAAAAATTTGTGATAGTTAAGATCACTGGCTAGATTGCGCAACTGGCAGAGTATGATATTATATCGCCTTAATCCATAACAAAAGTGGTGGGGTGGGGGTGGGGAGAGGGGGAAGGATTTTTTCCCTTATTTTTTATACATTGCTCTACTCTGCAAGTTCTGAGTGTTACCATCAAGTTTGTTCCATTCTTTTAGTACACTGTGATAAAAAACTATTTTTGTAAGATGATGTGCGACTAGTTGGGGGTTTGAAAGGATGACTCCTTCTCAAACTGTAATTCTTCTCAAACTGTAATTTGGGGAATTGTTTATAAATGGTAAAATTTCATTAAAGAGATATTCTGGTGTTTTGCCATTTAGAGATTTGTGTAATATACATGTACGTAATTTGCCTATCATACGACGTTCATTAAGTGTATCCCAACCCAATTCATTGTACAGCGTTTCAGGGGATATACCCTTTCTTAGCCCTGTAATTATTCTCGCTGCATCAAGTTGAACATTTTCTAACATATCAAATTCCTTCTTGCCTACAGAAATGCCACACCACTCCCCCATATTCCAAGGTAGGCCGAATGAATGCAATATAGTTTTCAAGAGAATTTCTCAATACAATAAAATAGAAAAACACCATATTTAATCTTATAAACATATTAAAAGAAAAAAGACAAATACTATTAAATCAGGCATTAATCAAATCAATATAATTATGTCATATTTGCAAAACTCGTTTGTTTGATGGTATTTAACGCCACTTTCAGCAATTTTTCAGCTATATCATTGCGTCCAGTTTTTTATTGGTGGAGGAAGCCGAAGTACCCGGAGAAAATCCCCGACCTGCGGTAGGAAAACTGCCAATCCTTGTCAATTAAGATTGGAGTCGAGTACACCCTGCCTGCAGGGAGAATCGAACCCGCAATCTCAGTGTTGACAGACCACTTGATCAATAGTAGACGAACTACCTTAACCACTCGGCCACCGAGGCCCCTTGGCCGGAAAACTCGTGAAAAGAAATCTGCATGTGCCATTGTGCAATGGAGCGTCAATTATAACAAAACCGTTTATTCGGCGTGTTTACGTTAAAGAAATTTAACAGTTTAGTTTCAATCCTGTAATACTATACATGTAAACTGAGGGTATGTAAACATATTTGCTGAAAATCAAGCGACGAATCGACTTTACTTGAAGGGTTTTACGGCGACAACTAAATGCCCTATGTCGGACGAAATCAGGCGACTAATCTTGGTTCGAGTACCACATACAAGAAAATTTCGCACTGGCATGACTGGTGATATTGCCTGTTGGAAAAATATTTAATAAGAAATCATGAAAATATTTCATTTCAAAGAGAATCGTACTGAACTGACTAAAAATAAAAATTAAGTGTGTCTGAATTAAAAAAAAATCCAATTATATATGGGAGAACATTCTATTTTGGTTTTTGTTTGTGGGGTTTAAAGTCATTTTCAGTAATTTTATCATCTATATCATGGCGTACAAGTTTCATAGTGGGATTAAGCATGAGAACCCGGAGAAAAAACACCCGAACTCGGCAAGGAAAGTGATAATCTTTATTTAGTCTTTATTCTTTTTGGCTTAACACAGATATGGATAAACTTACATCACGATTAGATAATAAATGACCTTTTGTTGAATTAATCTTTCGATCCAATTGATTAGGACCATACTGGGAGGGTTCCCAGTGCTCGACCCACAGAGCAGCCAAGCGCGTCCCCGGGTGGCGGATAGGGGAGACCCTCTCGTTGGGGGTTGTCAGGTCATAATACGGAAAGCTTGACCGCGGACCGTAGTGGGTAACGTGTTTGAAGAGTGCCACGCTCCTTGCACGATAAAGACCCATTTTGTAGATTTCGAAAAAGAGTAGGCTCATTGTAGCCGCTACGAAAGGCTAAATTTTCCTCCCCTACCCAAAACGACATACTTTTCCAGTGGCAGTCAAAATTGTATTCCCTGTAACCCATCCCACCCCCATTTTCCGTTGATTTATTGTTTGTTAACTTGTTCCCGTCCTGAATATAGCTGAAATACTGCTCGCTGGACGTTAAGCAGACATCCAATCAATCAATCAATCAATCAATCGATCTAATTGACTAAAACCAATATGGACTTATTTTTATTCGTCAATTGCATGCAATTATATTCGTGTTGCGTTTGTATTTCGTAGAGGTAATGAGTATAGAATATTTTGTACTGTATGATTTTAATCGATATCGTCCACTCTTGACACTATTTTTTACTAAGTTTGGTCACGTGGTGCAAGACCTATAAGCGCGTAGTTTCTGCTGCACAACATATTGTACTCAAAAGTACATTGCACAAGTTTGTATATGCAATATATTTTTTTAAATAATATTATATAAGGCAAGTATCTGTTAAGTGTGCAAAAGTAATTGTAAATGGTGAAAATGTGTATTTATATCGCAACTAATTCTGTTGATATCAGTTTACAACCGATGTTTATTTATCTTAAGCATACTTGTAAACAAGGTGTGCTTTTTACATACATGTATATATCCGCATTAAAAAAGAAATGTTACATCTGGTCAGATGCATTTTTCTTATATAAATGACGATAGCAATGCATGACTGATCGAGTTGTTATAATATAATATTAGTCAGATAAATTTTTAAAAGTGTATATTATATTGATGAGTATAAATTGTGTAATTGCATGAAAGGTGCATTAATTAGAATCCATGGCGCCATCTTAAACATTTTATAGTATACTCTGTACAATGGATCTTAAAAACACATGCGCAAAGAAAATGAGTATGTAGTAAAAAGCGTGTATCATAAGTTATAAGTTCAACAAAAATTTATAATAAAAATTGTATATTTTGTTATATTATCAATTGATATTTTTCTGATAAATTTGATTAGTGTAAAGCCTGTCACATGACATGCTGTATTTGGTAAGGTTCTTTGAAAACGGCTGATAGGAAAGTGATGTTGCACGGTTATATTTAGAAAACATGATATTGCACGGCTATTTTTAAATAATTGGAATTCCCCTTTAAACAGCCAATCAGAATGACTTCTGTCTGTTTCCGGTTTGAAAGTTAGGAAAGTATGTACATTGTGAAAAATTGCAAATATTTCAATATGTTGCATGTATT
Source organism: Limnoperna fortunei (assembly GCA_944474755.1). NCBI lineage: Eukaryota > Metazoa > Mollusca > Bivalvia > Mytilida > Modiolidae > Limnoperna > Limnoperna fortunei. Next base: position 24,289,490 of record OX104122.1, read on the forward strand.
TTTGTATTTATAAATCTTTTAAATTGAAAATTTTCATAATTTCAGATGATATTGAAATGAAATGTGATATTTTCGTACATGTGACAAAACCCACCAAAACAGTAAACTAATCAAAAGAACGTTGAACTAAATTCCTTTAAAATACTAGTATATACAGATGTGCATAAAAATATCAATTAATAATATACCAATTGTAGCCTTTAACTACGGTCGATATGAAAAATATCGACATGAGATAACATATCGACCTCCAACTTCGTTGTCGGTCGATATGTTCTCATGTCGATATTTTTTCATATCGACCTAATTTAAAGGCTATAATTGTATAATATCTTTTGTAAATTTGATTTTAATTGTAAAAACTTACCCCGAGAAATCCGTGGCTGACCTATTTTCGAAAAAACACTGTTTCCTTGGTGAAAATCAAATATTACATTTCCATCAAAATCCATGACCTGAAATTTTTTTTGAAATTTTGCATCCAATGAGAAGGAAAATATTAAGGGGACTGCATTATAAGTTGTCAATGTAATGAAAGGAAACAACTTTTTTATATATGATGTTTGGTTTGTTAACAGTCTAAAAAGTATTTAATTTGATTAAATACAGTTCAAAAAAGACGAAGTAACACTTAATGTTAAATAGTTCTATCTAAAGCATATTTGGCGAGGAGACTTAAAGTGACAATTATAATCAGCTTTAAAATGGTAAGTTTTATTTGTTTTTGACAAAATACTTCATACAGATATCACCTAGTGATACTTTTTCATAAAGCAAAGAGTTTGTCTGCATTTTTTGTTGTACTTTAATATTTGCAGCACAGAATTAAAAAGTACTAAAAATATAAGCGACAGTTACTTTGTCGATAAATTAAATAATAATAACCCGCCAAAGAAGAAGATGTTATATTAATATAATATTTTACATTGTCTAGGCAATAGTTTCCCAGCGATACAAAAAACTACAATTTCTGTTAAAAGTGGACAATGTTTGCGGAACACCCTTTTTACACTTATTTTTTAAATGTTAAGTAAAACACCAAATATCTAATTGCATTTATGAACAATCTACACAAACTATGTTATTTTAATTTTTATTTATTTTAAAAAGTCACATTGTGCTTTAACTGGTTTAATCTAATGTGAAAAAACGGTAAAATGACCTAATATGAATTCCATTTGTTATATATATTTACTTTTTTTATTGCACATTAAAGTATGAAAAACATACGAAAACTGTTCATACATGAAAATCCTTATTTATTTTTAATTAAGTAAACTGTCCTTACCTCTGAACTAATTTCTTTTTAAAAATGAGTGTTGTATCATGGATTGCATGCAGTTAAACATCCGTATCAGCGTGTGACCAACAACAAATATCACGCTCGTCTATTTATATCGTTTTAATCCTGTTTCTGTAGCTCTGGGGCTCCCTACAGTCTAGCACAAATCGCATTAATCAACTGCACATATATCGTCAGAAGTACATAAATAAGTGAATCTGTGTACAAATGGTAAACAAATTAAAGATCTTTGTATCTTGGAATATATGCGGACTTTTGATTAGTTGGTTACCCGTCGGTACAAATCCCATGCTCCCGGCTGCGTTGCTAACGTCACGCATGGTGTATTGTTTGCGCGTTGCTAATGTATTTTCTAGAGTACCAGTGTATGCTATTCTACAGAGGAATGTTTCTGTCTTTTTATATTTGTATTTGTACTTCCTTTCAAACACTGCAGATGCCCTACTACGGAAGCCGTAAGGGGACATGAAAATTATCTCGATAAAACAAAATTGTTATAAAAAAGATCTCGATTAAACAGCCTAGTTATCTCGAGAAAACGATACTTTTATATCGTGATCTCAATATAAAGATATCGAGATCTCGATAAAACAATGTATCGTTATCTCGAGAAAACGATATTGTTATATCGTGATCTCGATACAAAGAGATCGTTATCTCGGGAAACGATACTGTTATCTCGAGAAAACGATATTGTTATACCGTGATCTCGATATAAAGATATTGTTATATCGTGATCTCGATAAAACAAGTGTATCGTTATCTCGAGAAAACGATATTGTTATATCGTGATCTCGATATAACAGTATCGTTTTCTTGAGATAACGATACACTTGGTTTATCGAGATCACGATATAACAATATCGTTTTCTCGAGATAACGATATCTTAATATCGAGATCACGATATAACAATATCGTTTTCTCGAGGTAACGATACATTGTTTTATCGAGATTTCAATATAACAATTTCGTTTTCTCGAGATAACGATAGACAGTTTTATCGAGATCTCGACAAGTTTGTTTTATCGAGATAACATATTAAAAAAAGTTCTTATTTTTCATGTCCACTTACGGCTTCCGTACCCTACATTTACACTGGCACACATAAATTATGAATTACACCGTGGATAAATCCGTTACCTACGTTATAACCCGGGTGTATGGAAATTGTACCACCTGAAAGTACTTCTGGACAGCCTTCGGCTTCGCCTCAGGCTGCACAGAAGTACTTTCAGGTGATAAAATTTCCATACACCCGGGTAATAACGTAGGTAACTGATAATACAGCTTATAATAATTTATTCCCCGATTTTCGGGAAATTTATAGGGAACTGGTTTATGTAGAAGGGGGGTGGTGTCAATGATTTACCGTATACAACAAAGAAATAGTAATGTTTAGTTTAGACTATAGTAAAATCTTTACAGTGAACTAATATACAAAACTTAACAATAAAGGATTAATAGTATCTGATTTTTCTGAGCAATGCATATATAGGTTTAAACCAAACATGTAAGTTGATTATGCGCAAAATTCGACTAAACCTATAAAATGTACGGATAGTTTGAAATCAACGATCCTGTGACTAAACCAAAAACAAACATAGCGACTATCTGCAAAAATGATTATAATAATCATAGTTCATATCATATTCTGGGACTATACTTGGAGGATTCCCAGTGATCTACCCACAGAGCTTTCCAATGCGTTCCCAGGTTTGGAAGGCTCCCTCTTTTGGGGTAGGCTGGGGGTTGTAATGGAAAGCCTGAACATGGACTGTAGTTGGTAGCGTGTTTGGAAATAAAACGCTCTTTGCACGACCCCTTTTGTAGAAATTATTAGGCTCACTGTAGCCCTACAAAAGGTTCAATTCTGCTCCCTACCCATTTCTCCATACTTTTACAGTAACAGTCAAAATTTCCAATGTCCCATCACTGTTTCCAATTTATTTATTGTTATCGATATTTGAAGTTGGAAAACAAATTTGAATGAATAAAATGTACCGAAAATAGATACAATGTATTCGGAGTTCCAATGAAAACGCAACACTATGTTTGGAATATTTTTGATGTGTGTAAAAGTTAAATAAATTTGCAAAGGTATATGTGTTTTAAAATCATTAACTAACAAATCGATACATTAATGGTCCACTGATGTTTAGAACTCTCTCTCCTACAGCAACCACTTACAAATGCGCGAAATTTTCGTTGTGCCATGTAGAAATGCATGAATAACCTCAAAAGAAGTCCATATGTTAACCTTTACTTCCGGCTACAAAAATCCTATCTAAAGTTTTCAAGGTTTACTCTATACAAATGTGATAATGCCAAAGCTTTTTTCAGACACTAAGCGACAGGAGGTTTTTGGCATGATCCAAGGAAGGATGTCTCGACGTAAAATCTCTAGTCGGATGCATTGTTCACCGTCGACAATTACTCGCTTGGCCCAACGACGTCAGCAGAGGGGTTCAGTAAGCGACAGGCCACGCCCAGGATCCAGGAAGACAACGATCCTCAGCAATACCGTTACATTCGCCTTCAGCATTTACGAGATCGATTCAGAACCACTGTACAGACGTCACGTGAGGCGATTGGAACGCACAGAAGGCCAATTGGATCTAATACAGTTAGATGTCGACTACGCCAAAATGGACTCGGAGCAAGACGACCTCTCCAAAGAAACATGCTCACCCCTTTAGAGGCGTCGAAACCGACTTGAATGGACACGAGTGCTTCAGCGATGGGCTCACAGACAATGGGCATCTGTGTTGTGGTAAGATGAGTCCCGTTATCACTTGAGACACAGTGACGGACGAACACGTGTTTGGAGGCGTCGAGGTGAACGATACGCTGAAAAATGTGTTGAATAAAGAGAGGCTTTAAATCATTCGATAGAAAGGCAAGGTCCCCCAGAAAGATCCGCCGATCTTGAACAAGTAACAAACACACTATATCGCATGAAACTTTAAAAGTACAAAGTTAACATTTATTTGGCTAGTAAACTGAAACCCATTTTATCTCTCCAGAGCAGAAGTTAAGTATAATATACATTGTATTGAAATATTACTGTGCTTCGGGGGGGGGGGGGGGGGGGTATTCGGTGTCTTCGTATAGAGAAAACAGAACCTTTTTTGGGCAATACACTTATATACTTCATGATGTATAATCACCTTCTTAGCAAAGACTTTTTTCAAGTGTGGTACGATTGTAATTTGTTAGTGCGATTTTCAAACTGCGTGCAACAGTCTCTGGAACCCATAAATTAACGATTGTATCGTTCGTACATCGTGTATTTATAGTTTGTACAATGTTCGTGTATCATTCGTATGTTGTGCGTAAATCGTTTTTGTATAGTGTGTTATAAAATAATACGTAAAATTTGGCCCTAATACGCTAAAATCGGCATGATCAATATCTTGATTACTAAATTATTATAAAAAAGGCTACCCGGTTAATAACTTTTTTCGTTCGGCCCACAGGGCAATAAGGAAAGTCATATTGCCCGTTTACGATCTCGCCTCCGGTTTTCCGAATCAGGAAGCTAGTTCTCGGTGACTATAGACGGACTGTCATAGCATTTCGTGTAGTGAAATGGATAGGTAGTTTTTTGGCAAGGCCTGGTTGAGCTTACTAAAGAAGGACTAGAGTGAATATGAACCAGATACGATAAACAGTATTTACAACAGTATTGACAGATACGGCTATCCTTATACTGTTTGCCACATAACCAACTTTCTTTATTTTTTTCCTCCGTGACACAAATGTCATTTTTCTTTGCTATTTGAAATGTGAGTGTGTTGATATTTGGTATGTTGATGATTTGTCATAATTGGTTGTATGTTATAGTGTATTTATTCGTTCTGTGCATGCTCTTGTTAGACTTGGTAATCATTCGCATTGTTCATACAAGCCAGCTAATATACAGACTGTTTGGTTTATTTAATAAACATTTGACAAACTGACTTATTCTGTATTGGACTTGTATTGAATCTCTGTCGGCTGTATTGGCCCTCGAACCTATGGTCTCGGGACCAATACAGCCAATTTCAAATCAATACCTGGCCAATACAGATTAAGCTATTTAGTAACAATGCTACAGTATGGTTTTCTCCTGCATGCATTGTATGGTTTATCGTTTATTCCATCGTATATCGGTTTATTCTATCGTATATGGTTATACGCTTTCCGTTTTCATTTGCGTACACTTCATGATACATCGTTCGTACAACGTTTTACAAATGAAATTTAAAATTATGTAACAACTTTCTGAATGTCACAGGTTGAAAATAATAAATTGAAGTAATCGTAAAAGGTTATTAAATAATAAAACGAAAGTTCAAATAAACTACTGTGGCAATCCGCATATACATTGTCTTAATATGACGAATATAATCACTCCATCCCTTGAAAGGTAATTAAATCGCCAAAAACACAGTTTTCAGCGACTTATTGTTGTTGTCTGGTTTCTTATCATTACTAAGTCACCGACCACAAAGTGTCGCAGGAGTTATTGCTTGTGTCTAGTTTCTTCTTATTATTATGTCCCCGACCACGATGTGTCGGATGACTTGTTGTATTTGCCAAGTTTCGTATTATTATGCCTCCCAAACTGAGTTTGTGTAGATATATTGTTTTTGCGTTGTTTGATCTTATTATATTTTTCTTCCAATAATTTTGTCCGACCATTTTCTCGGAGACCGTACATTAGATCGATTTGAAACTTCAAAAAACATGAAATAATGCATGATAATTTAAAATTTGAAATAAGCGACCATTTTGATAATGAAAAAATTCTTAAACTCCAAAAGTATTTGGATTTTAATGAAAATTATTATGAACTATATGAAGTATGTGAAATCGTACCATATGATGCACATGTTGGCTTTCCATCGCAGCCATTTTGAATCCAAGATGGCCGCCGAAAATTAAAAATGCTACAATTTGCACGAACGGATTTAAGCTAAAATAATATGTTGCGAATGATGTTAGTCATAACAATTTGAATTTGATGATGGATGCCATCTTAAAAGCTGCTCCATTTTGAAATTGAACAAAAATCTTTAAAAATCAAAGTGTATGGATTTAAATGAAAGTTGGTGTATAAGTGGAGTATGTTATACCGCACCATATGAGGCACATGTTGACTTTCTATGGCGGTCATTTTGAATCCAAGATGGCCTTCAACATATTCAAATTGGTCCGATTTATTTTGCACGAGACTTGGTTTTTCAGGTAGATTATGATGTTGCGAATGGATGTTAGTCATACAAAATTAGAATTCAATCATGGTGGCTATCTGAAAATGAGAATTTGATTATGCCAACGATCTTAAAATGGTGGCAATTTTGAAAATGAAAAAAAATAAAAATTTATAAGTTAATGGATTTTTAATGAAAATTGGTATATACATGTACGTAGCATATGATATGCAGAACACTGACATACATGTTAAATTTCTATGGCCACTAAAATTGCAAAATGCTCCGATTTGCACGAAACTTGCTCTTCTGGTAGATAAAGATGCTGCGAACGGATGTCTGAACTGGAGGGTCCACGGGGGTCGTTTGGGAGCCATTCACGATCCATGCGATTATAATCATGTTGAATGTTTTTCCATCTTTCTAATAATTGAGTTTGTCCGGCATTCTTTTGTAGAACGAGTCGAGAGATCCTCATGAAACTTTGCACAAATCTAGATGCCATGTTTAGTTGTGCACATTGGTTTAAGATTTTTGAAAATGGCCACCGTTGAAAAAAGAGCAGTTCTCAGACCTCGGGATGGTTGAAATAAATTTGACGCAAACGCCGCCATTTTGTAAATAAATCCGTTTCCCCACAACTTTGTCCAAATTCAACGAAATTTGATAAGTAGGTATATTTTAATGCACAAGCTAAGACTGTCATGTGACCGACTATGTTTGTAGACGGGAGGGGAATTTTTGTGACTTGCTTGCAATCACAATCAGCACTAGTTCTTCTTTCAACAAGAAACTTTGTGAGTATATTGGGACTACTGAAGTTGTGCAATCAACTTAAAAAATTTTTTAAAGGGCCGCCGTTTTTAAAATAGTTGCCGCTAAAAATAAAAATACATTCCTCAGATCTCTAGGAGCGATTTCAATGGAAATTGGTAAACTGATACGGTTGACTATCCTGAACATTTTGGCGGAAAACCATTGATGCGAATGCTGCCATTTTGTAAAACGCTGTCATTTTACCACCCTCACCCTCCCAATGCCAACTTTGTCTGATTTCAACTATTTTTTTTTATCAAGACCTATATATATTTTAATGTACCGGTTTCAATGAAATACGTTCCATGAAGATTTTGGGATTTTTGGCCGATTTGTGCTGGCATTCCAACACAGTATTACTAGGTTTTTTTATTCGTAATGATATACTTGGAATGAAATACTTTCAGTCTAAAATTGTTATTCATACACATAGTTCTGTTTTGTATTGCATTCCAGATGTTAAAGAAATTTGTTTTCGTTTTCAATTTTCCAAAACCTTACATTACGTTCTGTCCTGCATAGATGGCGTTTATTGACATTTGGAACCCTTCAGGCACATGGCTCACGGAACCTTACGACCTTTAAAATGGGGTTATGAATGAATTTAGTTTGATAAATTATATATAGCGTGCACCAAACATTTGATTTCAGCGGTTTAACACTTTAACATGTCTATTTCTTTTGATTTCGACAAAAAAGTTTAATACGGCGAAAAAAAAACAACGGGTACAAAGAAGCCACTAAACTCTTAAGAAGAAGCTCCGAATGTGATTGACATGCATGTTGGGTTTATACATGTTATATCCTAATTGACTCTTTTCGTTGCTAATTACATAATGTTTCAGTTGAATTAATTTCATTTCTACAATATTTAAGTTGCGCCTCTGAGTTTAAAAGGTCAATCGCAAGTTCGCATAGCACAACAATATGGAGTTCATAAGTCAACGGTTATCGCTTAGTCAGACGTCTTAGAGCACAAGAAAAATAGCTGATCGTTTCAGGAGCAGACTTCAGCATGTTATATCAGACGTCAAAATTTCCGCATGCATTTTGTATTTCGCTGTAGCCGATTTCAGACAGCCCCGGCAACAGCAAGAGATGTTTTTTTTCATGTTCCCTCACCTATGTACATGCACGATCAGAAATCGTTTGTGGAGTTGCAGGTGATGTCACGACGTCCGTTTAATGACCCGCAACTTACATCACGACGTCGACAACGCAAATACATTGGTTGCATACTTTAATTTAAACTGAAATCATCGTTTCTATTGTCTTTGTACCACAATCAAACATTTATAGGATGAGCTAGACCATAGGAAAGCGTGAACATGTCCCGTACAACATTTAATTAGTCTATTGCCACTTCTTCAAGATTTGAATAACATCCCACAAAGACCTATAAACCCACTACTAGGTATGACTAGTTGGTGTTGGACACACAAGGCGCAGTTCCCCCCTCCCCCCCCCCCCAAAAAAAAAAATAATAAAATAAATCAGGATATAGTATTCTTACTTCAGCATTTTTGATTTTGGACCATTTTTGGCAATTTGAACAGAAATGAGAAAAATAATCAAATTATTTAATCTAATTTAAATTTAATCTTTCACTTGCTCTATAGCCCTTTTGGCTATGGTCGCTGCGTTAAATAATCGCCCGTAAAATGAACAAAAAGTGTGCGTCAGTATACTATCGAATAATATATTTCTTAAGTTTAAGTTTAAGCGACTGTTTTTAAATTTTATTTATTGTAGAAATATGCATAAAATTTAAAACAGTAATGCTTTTCAGCCAAAAAAATTGTCTACCGAGCCATATTAAGTCTTGATATAAAAACCTATATTGTCTATTTATTCCAGAATATCGAATCATTGAATCTGTGTAATTTTAATTACATGTATAACCCCAAATTTCATATGCGAACATAAGATGAATGTTATTTTGAAGTTTGTAATACACGTTATTGCCTACAGAAGTACATATTTATTTCTGCTTATTTTTAACACCCCCTGTTTTTTAGAATCACGTAAATAGTATATTTTAAATCGGATATGATAAACTATATTTATGTCCACAAAACACAATAGTCAATATTTTTAAGAAACAAAACTATAGCTAATACAGCAAAAGTAAAATCGCATAAATTTAATTGTCAATAATTATCACAAATCTGATGAAGGCAATAGTTAGGTAATTGTTTAAAAAGAATAACAGACCACCAGACAGTATCTATCAATTTAATTGTATAAATGACCTGTGTCGGACACATCATTAGAAAATTTGGTTTTGTCTACCACCTGGTTATCTGTGGATCTTTCTGCCGCAGTCAAAATAAATAATGTCATGCCTTAATTTTATGTGTTTGCGAGTTCAGTGAAAGTTGAGGTACCTTGGTATGAAAATAGAATGAAAGTGAATGGACGTGTATTTATAATTATTATATTGGAAATATGTATATAATAAATATGCCTATAGGAACATTAGTGTTTATGAAATTAAAAGTGATAGTGTCTACGATTTTGATTAAAAAAATGAAACTGTAATTTTAGTCTTATACTTCTTCTAAAAGGTTATAAAATTCAAATCTCTGGTTAAAAAGTAATATTAAAACTGTCTTTTTATGTAAAAATACAGTTTTGTAATCAAAATCAAATTTTGTCTGGTAGACAATAATTCCATCGGAAACCCGCCTACATTCACATCACCTTTGTTCGGCCGGTTTACCGCACATGCGTAGTTGCAGACTTGAATGTAAACAATGTCGCACGTGCAGCAAAATGCAAGAGGGAGAAAGATAATTTTGAGCGATTCAACATGAAAGAGAAAAAGACAGGAAGTGCTTGCCAAATATCATTTAGGAAGGATAAATATTGGAAGTGAAATCAATCGTTGGAATGAAATTAAGAGCATTCTTCGAGTCGACAGTCATGCTGAAGTTGGCAAAATTGTTGTTGGATGGGTATGTGTGTAAAACGATTAAAATAACTGTAAATTACATATAGAATTGAAGAGATTTGTAATATATATATCTTTCAGCTACTTCTATCTGGAAGTGTCTCTTTTGATAAATGCGCTTTTCACAACGCAACTCGCTCTGTTTACTGTAAAATAAATATCGTTATTTATGGGGTCTCCGAAGGGGAAAATTTTCCCACAATATGAATGAAATTTTTATTTTATCGTTTTCTGCAAGTTGAAATTAAATTATTTATTATCTGTTGTAGGTAATATATGTTACTGTCAGTTACAGAAATTAGTTATCAACGAAATATTTTATCTGTTTGTAAAATGTATGTGATTACCTCGTCATCCATATTTATGTGCACCGCCAATCAGCTAAATCGGCAATCATCGGAAACCTGGACCCGATGCATAATTAATTAGTTGTTATGGAAAGACTAGCGATGGATTTTAATGTTTATTTAATATTTATATGTTTAATTTTTAACATTTTAGCGTTTTTACCGACTAATTATGACATTATAAATCAATTTCAACAACTAAAACCGCTACTAAAAAATTTTCAAAATCGTCGACACTATCACTAGCAACAAGTAGCTACCCTGTGACACAAAAAATGCCAGAAATTTCCCACGAAAGAATGCATACGTACAGCATGGTTTATAAAAGTGTACTTTTGTGGCTGTACAGATAAATTCTATAATTTAAGAGGTTATATACTAATTGTTTTTTCTGTGCATTTTTTAGTTTCGTTGTGCTGTCTTATAAACGTCAATTTAAATGAAGACATTTGTGTTTGATCCATCTCTGTATATAAATTTTTTAAACGTAATAATCGCACTGTTTAAGAAGGAACTAGGAAACAAGAATTTTCAAAATAATGAACAATAAAGGAGGAGGTGAACGATGGCAGTGGTCAAATGCTAGTTATTTAATCAAGGAATTCGATGTAAATGCTATAAAAGCGTCTGACCCAATGTGCCCAGTCTGTCAACGACAGATGTTTTCCAAAATGAGAGATAAAGCAAAATTTCATCCGGACAAATTTCTGATGACTTGGCAGAGAAGGGAAAGAAATTTGTCGTATTTTACAGATAAATATCGAAAGTATCTGTTTTGACGCATACGCCTGTTTATTTATACTTTGATTTATGATATATCATATATAAATTGCAGTTTGACACTTGGGAAATGTACAGTTTATTTATGTAATAGTAACTTGTGTGTAGGGCGAAAGGCGAGGGCTGTAACCAGATAAATAGTCCGTATCATGTCCTTCAGAAGTCGGTAATCCTGATATTTTACTTTTATTTCATTGAACAAATTAGAACACAAATATACGTTTAATAGTTTACAAAATGAACTTTTCAATATATGTACATGCATGGTTTGTGGCACATGGAAATTTGAATCAGCTCTTTGATCAGGATGTATCACCGATACAGCCGGGCTGTATCAAATGATTGGATACAGTCCGTTTGCTGATACGTCCCGGCTGAATCTTTTATTCCAAAGCACATCAACTGTTGCTTACAATGCAGACTGCAAATTATTTAATTGAATGGTTTGTTACATCATTGATATGAAAAGTGATGAAATAATTATGTAATAGTAACTTGTATGTAGGACCATATCCAGAATTACGGACTGATGAAGGACCAGATACGGACTGTTTATCCGTTAATGCCCGAGCAGAAGGCGAGGGTTCTAACAAGATAACGGTCCGTATCTGGTCCATTAGATGTCCGTAATTCTGATACGGACTACACACAAGTTACGATTACTTCTATTTCATTGAACACATAAGAAAACAAACAGTATTAATAGTTGACAAAATAAAATTAACTTTCAATATATGTAAATGCATTTGTTTTGCGATATATGGAAATTCGAGTCTTTTTGGTCAGGCTGTATCACCGTTACAGCCCGGGCTGTATCAAACACCAGGTTGTAACGAAGACTAGACACAGCCGTTTGTCAGAATTCTGATAATTTAAGTTAATGGCGGATTGAATGGATTTTCAGAATTCCGAAAAAAAAAATATTCGGTTTTGCTAACTCGTTTACTGTGAGAGTTTGTTATCAGAATTCTGATAATTTAAATTAATATGTCTGATTTTATTGATTGGCAGTGTATGCCTACGTAATCGGAATTCTGATAAGATTCGGTATAGCTAACTTACCTACTGTGATAGTTCACATCTTTTTATCAGAATTCTGATAATTAAAAAGTCTCTGTTATTTTTCTGCTACTATGAGGCTCTTGTACTTCCAGAAATCAGTAAGCAAAATTATATTCTATATTTCTATCAATCGTTAAAAACAGAACCCTCTTTATCAGAATTCTGATAAGCGTTAGGATAGGACTTCTGATGGGCACTTGTTAGAATTATGCTACTTTGTTAACATTAAATATAAGAAATCAATTCGAAATGCAAAATGTGTTAAAATGCATTATCATAATTCTGATAAAAAAATAAATTTTAAAAATATTGCTTCAAGTTGTTTAGAGGTTTGGTTGAACTTTGAATAATTAAACGAGAATAGTCTACGAAATTGGGGATTTGATCACATGGAAAATAATCAAAAGCAAATGGACACTGTTGGCCCGTAAGATTTAAAACATTTGATATCCTACAGAAACACGTAAATAACAAACAAAACTTAAATTCTTTCATCAACTATAATTTTGTATTTTATCGATTGTTTTTTTTTGGTAGTAGGATTTTAATAAACGACAAAGGATTTGATTTTCATCTTTCGTATACCTTTCATTCCGACAACGCGCAGATAAAATAAATGGACGTACGGTACAACCAGTCGGTCTTTCATAAAAAAATTGTCAAAAAACATTAAAAAGGTAAAAGTCAAAATTGTTTTAAAGTGCAGTCGAAAGGTTAGCATGTCGACATAAATTTCCAAAATACAAAATGTCCAGTGGACAAAATTGTCACGTGACAAAATTGTCACAAAAAATGTCCTGTTGACAAACTTGTCACGTGACAAAATTGTCAAGAGAAAAAAAATTGTCCAGAGGACAGAAATTGTCAAAAGAAAAAAGTCCAGTGGACAAAAATTGTCAAAAGAACAAAAATGTCCAGTGAACAGAAATTGTCAACAAATTGTCAAATGGACAGAAATATATTGTATAAAAAAATTGTCAAAAGAACAGCCCAAGTTAACTTGGGTTGTCAAAATCTCTGCTCAAACCAGTCAAATTCTCTGCTCGAAGTTAACTTAAAGCAGTCAGAATCTCTGCTTTTCAAGTTAACTAGCATGTTATGTTAGGACTGCACCCAACTGTAGCTTTTTCAGTTGGTTATCTTTGACGTACTAATTTGAAAGTTACGACTAGCACAAAAAGGACGGACACACAGAATCACGGACATATAGACAGTCCAACTTCTTCATGCTACATTCGGTAAAATAATAAAATTAGTAAAGTTATACCGATTTCAACAAATGTGTTTTAATGGTATTTGTTAATGTGATTGGCCAATTCAGATGTAGCGACCCATGTTCATTGAAGAAATTACATGTTTTGGTCACATGACGTTTTCATACGCTGTGAAATTTAATTACTGACTATTTCAGATAAACCCATGTATATTAACAATCGTCATTTTGAACATGCCAATACAGTTTTTTGGAATAGCAACCCTTCTGATTGTTTTCATTGTGTGTCATTTACAGACTGTTGTTGTAGGGGTCACAACCGTATAGGTCACCGATTTGTTATATTCGTTGTGTTTGCGCACTGTATTCGCCCGCATTTCTGATTTGTGCGACACATTAACACGTAAACACCCCACATGTGACATTTTTTACCAGACCATCGATGACTTTATGTCTGCTTTGTTCTAATGTCTGATGTAGCTCAGCTATTGCTTCTGATATAATTCGACAGACCCATCAACTGGGTAGCTGAAATCACACTTGCTGTCGAGACTACCTTTATTACGTAATAACTTGAGCAATAAGACCACAATTTTGCAGTATATGGCAAAAAAATTATTTTTTTTAAATATCAGCCTCAATATCAATTGAATGTACTTACCAATTAAAGGGGCCTCTGTGGCCCAGTGACTTCGTATACTATTGATCTCGTGGTCTGTCAACACTGAGGTTTCCGGTTCGAGTCTGATTGCGCGGGATTTTTAATTGACAGGGATTGCCATTTTTCCTACCGAAGGTCTGGGTTTTCTCCGGGTACTCAGGCTAGCTCCCCCAATAAAAAATGGACGCCATGATTTTTCGAAAAATTGCTGAAAAATTGCTGAAAGTGGCATTTAACATCATTCAAACAAACAATAAAAACACGATCCGGCTTCAAATAACAAAATATTTAACGTCTATATCCGCTTCCTTAATCAACAAATATTAACTTCATAAGAATTCAGGAACGTGCTTGCGCGTTTAGGATGAAACCAAATTCAGTTTAAGAGATTTCCGTTGTGGTAGGAATTTACCTCTTCTCATAATACACATGTCAAGTACGTCCATTATTTATATTTTTACAAGAAATATTCTCTGTTATTAATAACGATCAGGATGTCCGGACGATCATCGAATACACATACACTCATGGTTGGAGTTTTCCTATCGTTGTTGATGTATCCTGCATGTAGCTGTTATTCATATTTTTGCTGCTTTTTTATTGCCGTAAGAGTTCTTCATTCACGTTAATTAAATACAAACAATCACCCATTTTTTATATACACAACAAACAGTCAAACAATTGATCTATGTATGATTATTGACAAACAATTTTTCTTGTAAGATATCTTAGCTTTTTATCAAAACGTCTGCACAATTCATCTAGAATTACACATTGACACCCACATCCACCCTTTCTAGGGTGTGGAGAGCGTACGGTACATGATAGGAATCGAACTAAGCTGCGATAGAAACAATTGGGGTGCACATGTTGATCATAGGCGTAGCAGCCGGTACGGCAGGTACGGCTTCCTACCTGCAATAACTTTTGCAGGTACAGAAGCCGTACCAATAATTTTCAGAAATATAAATATTGCTCACGAAACCCATCTTTTAAAGCCTGAGATTAAGTGCTAGAAAATCGCAAGAATGCATGATTTTGCACCATTTACCCCCAGAGCTTTTGAGGGCCTTAAGCAGCCCACGAACCCCCTGCCGAAAAACCACCTCTGCGAGGTTGATAGGATCGCTACGCGATCCTTATTAGCATTCCGCCGTTCCAATATAAAACTCGATGTTACGCCTTTGTTGATTCTTTATCTAACTCTATTGGCCGCCACGGGCGTAGTTAGACTAGTTACATTGTCGATTAACAAAATAATTAGAAGGGTTCCGAAGTCGAGCCCCCTGAACGTTTTGAAAACAATGGTGCCATTTGGAGAGTTCTAAGGTGCTTTATAATTTACTGAAAATGGACAGTTTATTGATTGCAGGGATAGATTGCATATTTTTTTGTCAAAATCAATCATGTGGATTCAGCCGCGTACTCGTGTATAGTTTGCTACGCGCCTGGTCTTCAGTGGATTGCTTTTTGCCTGTTGACCTATAAACAGTTAAAACTTTGTTTACTCAGCAGTTGTCGGAAACTAGTGTGATGAAATAGGACATCGAAATTACTTTTGGAATATTAACCGAGAGTTTTCTTTATGTTTAATTCTTGTGGGTATTTGTCTGTTCTTCAAACGTTTGTTTGTTTGTTTTTTTTAGTTTAAATGGTGTTTAACGCCATTTTCAGAAATTTTTAGCTACATGTATATCATGACGTCCAGATTTTATTGCGCGAGGAAGCCGGAGTACCCGGAAGAACCCGCGACGTTCGATCGGAAAACTGGCAATCCTTGTCTATTAAGAGTCGAACCCACCTTGGCAGCAGTAACACTAGAACCGTTAACATCAGTGTTGACAGACCACGTGATTTGATTACGTTTCCAATTCATGAGTAAACTGATCTTTTACTATAATATCACTTCTACTTTTTTTCAGGGTCACAACGCATTAAAGCATTAAAGCAAATGAATGTTCAATAAAAGTACGCTAAGCAGGGACCAATTAAATTGGTTTACATTATATAGTGTGTAATACGTAGAATTCAATTTTACGATTTAATTATAATAGGAATGACTTGACTTGACATTTGTAACAATTTCAATTGACAAATTGAGTGCAAATTTAACTGTATGACACGAACAAATATTAAAAAACCAATGAAAATACATTAATAAATACATGTAAACATTAACTGTTTTCAATAACAAAGTCGGAAGTTATATAGAATCAAGTTTCAAGTGTTTCCGACTATCTGTACATATATACTTCTCGCTGTAATTATTATGTTGTTGAATTACATTTGACAGTGAGACTGAGGCACAGGACTAAGAGCACCCCCCCCCCCCCCCACAAAAGAATAAATAAAATAATTGACAGTACTAAAGCTAATAATGATAACATAATTTGTCATTAAAATTAAAATATAAGTGATTTGTCAGACCATATAGGTAGATATAAAATTTGATAAAGTGTCAATGTATGAATAAAGAGAAGAATATGAAAAATGGTTAAAAAAAAAATAATGGCTTACTTTTTACACCATGCCCTTGAAAACATTTCTAGGACCATACTGGGAGGGTTCCCAGTGATAGACTCATAGACCAGCCAAGCGCGTCCTCGCGTGGCGGATACGGGAAACACTCTCGTTGGGGGATGTCAGGTCATATTATGAAAAGATGGTATCGGATCGTAGTGGGTAACGTGTTTGGTGAGTGTTACGCTCTCTGCACGATAAGACCCCTTTTATGGATTTCGAAAACGAGTAAGGTCATTGTAGCCGCTACAAAAGGCAATATTATTCGCCCCTATTTAAAACTTTATAATTTTCCAGTGGCAGTCTAAAGTATGTTCCCTGTGTCCCATCCCACCCACTTTTTCCATTGATTAAGTGGTTTTTACTTGATGAAATACTTCTAGCTGGACGTAAAGCAAACATCCAATAATGTATTATGTGAGTTGGTTTGTTGATTACAATGGATTGGTATCATATAAACCACTAGTTAGTAATAGTTGTATCCAAAAAATCATCGAAGCACACTCAATTACACTAAAGTCAAAAATTGGGAAATTTGCGACGTTTGCAAAAGTAAGACCTCGTATAGATCGTTATGTCTTCTTTTTTGGATGTAGATTTGCTTCGTGTTTGCTTAGATAAATTTGACTATTATCTTTTGTTTTGACATCAAAGTTTCCAATAATAAATTTAGGATATACATTCTTATTTTACTTGATAAATCATTTCTCAGTAAGTGCACTTCAATATTGTTAAACGAGATAAAACTTGACATGTATTTTAATGTGTTTATCACGATAACTATTACAATTTTGTGTTAAAGTGTTGACTTAGGCAACGCGTACCATCTTGTATTAAAGTGTTGATTAAGAAAAAAGGATTACTACTTCCTGTAAAAGCTCGATTAAGCCAGCGATTACTATTTCGTGGGAAAGATTTGTTAAAGACAACGAGTACTTTTTCTGTTGAAGAGTTGATGAAGAAAAATAGTAATTTTGGTGTATTAAAAAATGTTGAGAAGCATATAATAATACCGTTTATAAATAGATTAATTATGATATTGATCTACTAATCACTAGACTCCATATATAACAAGTTACTACAAATTCAAACAACTCAAATAATAACACATAAAGATATTGATTGACATTTAATGGAATAAACAAGACAATTTGACAGAATATTAACTGTAAAACATTTTTGTATGTCACTAGAAAAATACTCTCCAACAATGGTAGAAAAACGTACACGCTAACGACAGATATGTCTAGTCACATGTGAAATTTACTCCTAGGAAGATTTTAAACTGTTTTAGTTATGTTTATAAACTCTAGGAGAACGTTTTCCCGCTAAGAAATAAAACATTCACTCAAACATTTTTAATACCAAATATTCCCTATCATGTCGTTGTAAACTACTCTTTTTGTTTAGAGGCAATGTTGTAATTTGTGTGTAAATGCGTTTTTACTCTCTTGACATACTTTTAGAGAAAATGAATGGTGTGTGCTACAAAATGGCTTTGAGTTTAAAATATTAAGAATTTAAGGTATCCGACCCATAATTGAAGTCACCGCTTAATTTTATTTTTCGACCGAGAAATACAACTTATTAGAACAATGTATTGCTAATTAATGATACAAATTAATATATTATTTTAATTTGCGTCATTGTTTTCAGTTTTGAGCAAAAAACGTTAGTTACTCAAATAGTATTTCCGATGTTTGCCGAACATTACCGAAGTCTGCTCCATTGAAAAACAATTAACATCCGGGACACCAAATATGATCACGTGGTCAATTGTGGTCCGGATACCTTAAATCACATTTACAAGGTTTTGTTGTCTTCTTTTTTGCATGCGAACTTCTTGTTCTACAACTTTCAGTCATTAAACAAACCAGCAATGCTTTATGTAGAAATGTTGACAGATTGTGACAGTAGTTCTTGGATTTCTGAGTCTTCTCTATTTCTAGAGGAACAATACCTTTTTACTAATTCTCTCGTTTTCTTATCCAGTAAACAAAACAGTAAAAAAGAACAAAATGCTTGAGCACTGTCTCCAAAACTCTGAATGTGAAGTAAAATTCCATCAATAGGTTTATAAATAAGAAACTTTTTGTCTGTGTGTCTCTGAATAGCTGCTATAAAAAACCGAATAGTTCCAGACATTCTTAGAGCGACTTCAATAAGCCACAATAACAAGAATCTTATATCCTCATGTGTGTTTCCATCATTGTGTGCAGTTGTCTCTAAATTTGTATATCTATATCTTACATTAGCATTGAGGACCTGAAAAAAAAGGTTTCTTGATATATTCCTTGCTTGCTTGCTTGATTGATTGATTGGTTGATTGATTGATTGACTAATTGGTTATCAAATAAAAACCAAGTGTAAATTTAGCTCACCTGACAAAAAGCTATTGTCATTTTCATACTTCTTTGTTTTTCTTCGTTTGTTGACATTTACATATCTTATAATGAAACCACTGGGCTAATTGAAATAAAACGTGATCACGTCATTTATTAGATATTCAGTTACACAGTTAATTTGATTCGACACCTATGTACGACCGTTGTGCCATCAGCTTCGACTGCAAGCCTACTGTGGGTTTGGATTGTGGGGTCGACTTCCAGTTTTTCACAATGTACTCCAACTTTCTCTCTCGCTTAAAACAGGACTCTATAATACAGCTACAAAATTGCATATTGTGACGTCAACCCCAATTCGAAACAAACAAATATATTCGGTGGCCGAGTGGTCAAGGTAGTTCGTCTACTATTGATCACGTGGTCTGTCAACACTGAGATTGCGGGTTCGATTCTCACTGCAGGCAGTGTGTACTCGACTCCAATCTTAATTGACAAGGAGTGCCTGTTTTCCTACCGCAGGTCGGGGGTTCTGTCCGGGTACTCCGGCTTCCTCCCAAAATAAAAACTAGACGCTGAAATAGCTGAAAATTGCTGAAAGTGGCGTTAAAATACCATTCAAACAAACAAACAAACAAACAAATATATTCGACGAACTCGGTTATCATTATTATTTATACTAGTATACATGATTCTGATTTTTGCATAGCAGTATCCTAGACTGCGCAAATAAATATACAGTATCAGAGTGGAATGATAAAGGTATCTACATTGTGTTTAATATTCATCTTAGAATTATCAAGGTACGATAAGTAACAGTACTCAAATTAAAACATTGATCATGCTATAATTGGCTGCAAATTGGTTGTTCTATGTAAGATTATATTTTATCCAACTGTAAGACTTTGTTTCTTACTTATATGCTTTATATATGTGTATACATACTTTCTTTTGGTGTTGGCGTTTCCTTATTTTACGCCACTTGATTAACAGATAGAAGGCAAACGAGGCAAAATACATAAGTATCTCCCAACCTTTCCCAGAGACAGTCATCCAGATAGTTCTCTCTTTTTGAGACAAACACGCTGATATCCAGCACCATGCTCCGGAACCAACTGACAAATCTGATCCCAAGACTTTCATTTGCTTGGCAACAAGAGTAATTATAACTGAAATAAAAAAAACTTATACATTAATGTGATTTTTACCTGTTTATGTCTTAAGACTTGTTGAAATTGATATACAATATAATATCACACGCCGTTTCTACTTATAATTAACTTTTGTGTATTATAAATGTACTAACATGGTACTACCCAACTTGAGACATGGTAAACAATATTTCTTTTCCACACGTTTTTCCCACTGTCATCATATGTCCAAAACAAATGAAAAGCTATTATAGTTGTCCAGAAAAACGAACTCATGCTAAACCATGTGGTCACAAAACTCTGACCTATACAACTAGGATCCGCAACTGGGTGACATGCTGATACATTTGTCCTGCGACTTTCGTCGGAGTCCACGAAACTTGCCACTCCCCACAAATATCCCACAGCATTAAACACATCGGCAAAAGTCAGGAAAAGTAAAAGTTGTCTCGGCTGATCGATTGGATATTTGTTCCTCCATCGAATAAAGTAGGTAAAAAATAGTAGTATAGCTCCAATTATGGAAAACAAGGAACCAATAAATGTCAAAATAACATCAACAGTTTGGATTTCATCAATATAATCTTCAGGAACACTATTTGTAAAATTTTCCATGTGTTTTTGTGGTCGCTGGTTTGAGACTGTTGTTACAGTAACTGAAGTTGTCTATGCCACAGCTATCACAAATATAAACAATTATATGTAAAATACTTTGTTAATCTTTTTTATAACCTGCGCAAATATAACTTAGATAAAGTGTCAATAGATTACTAGATTAATATAGAGTGTGTATAAAACCGCAACAAACTAGTCATGGGAAATATTTCATAAATAGGATTTCCGTTAATTCTTGTATTCTATAAGGCGAGTAAAGCGCTTTTTATTTTAATAAATCTGCGAATTCCATGAATATATTGAAATGTTGTTATCGGTTTGAAAACAGTTGATGGACAAATTGGATATTTATATTGTCTTTTTTTATTATAAGGTTAGATATATTTTATTTATTAGAACCTACAAAATTACGATTACGCAATTGCCTTACTATGAAAAATGGGAAAAGTTACAAGTGCTGTGTATGAGTTATTAGTCAGAAAAAATTTACTTTGTCATTTGAATGTGATTCAACATTCAACATTAAAGTCACTGCAGACAAAAATATGTCTAACCTTATATTTTTAATAGACAACATATATGAATTTTTCAACAGACTTTTGGCATAACAATAGGTACAATATTTGCTCATTGTTTTTGCATTCGGCCAAATTTTCGAAGGTCTATTGAGACGTTAGCCCAAACTTTTAATTTTAACTCTTTGAATATAAATGACGTCCTATCACTGAATAATTCCAAGTTTTGGTGGCTATTTACATTTTACAATGTGGCTATCATGGTGAGCCTGAAATTAAGGTACTACTGATTCCGTCAATTAGACAACTTATCTTTTGTCTCAGAATGGACTTAAAGTGAAAACAATTTCTCAAATACGACAGGACATTTCCGCTGAGTAAAAGGTAGTCATTCCTTTTCCTAAATTTGACTTTTTCCTAGACATGACAATGGGCAACTTTAAGTGTGTCTAATTGTCGCAGGCACTGCTTTAGACACAGGCACTGTTTACTCGTCCCGAGCACTTGAATGCCACGCACCAATGGTTTCTATATACCATCAAGTTTGACGAAGTACACTTAGTGATCCAGCAACTCCACTAGGTTTTTTGAAAAGGAGCAAAGACAAAAGTGCCAATTAAATGTCATTGTATTAATGACGCAAAATAAAACAAGTATAAACATATAAAATATATACATCCTACAGAATTTCCAAGGGTGGTAAGAGGGTGGGTTTTTTCTTAAACTTGTCACAATAATATTGAAAAATCAGTAAAAGCAAAAACATGAACCTTACACTTTGATTGTAATTGGCAGAATGATTGCATATAAATGCACAAGCTGTTACATAATCTTAATTAACAATAAATTAACTGACCAAACAGCATCTGAATAACGGACTGATTATGTAATGAACAAACATGCTTAGACTGCAAGTGGCTGACCAGTCTACAGGTATTACCTAAAACAAAGATAATTACTATAACGATTACATAATACAAACTTGCATCTTCTTACTGCAGGTGGGCACAATACGTAACATACTAATAACATAATTGTAGACACCTGCTACATTATATAATACAATGAAAACTACACACGCATTACATAAAAGAATTGTAACAATGAACTCAAGATGTCATTTTTCAATGGAACAAATTAAAACAATTAGAAACATATAAAACATAGACATCCAATAGTAACTTCGATTGGAGCCGCTGGGGTTGGAGGTGGGATACATTTCTATTTGATAAAAGCGTCCTGTCAAAAGTTTTAAGTCTGCTGATCAACTGACATAAACAAAGACAATCATTGGTTCGAAGGTTTTATGTAATATTGGAAAGTACCAAACGATGAGTGCACCCTGAATAAACTAATTAATTATTAAAAAAATTTTCAAACTTGAGTTATATAAACCCTTTTATTTTTGATAAAATGTTATTTATTGGGTTCGGGTTACCCACATTCTGTTTTTGTGTTTGGTGTTTGTGTTGCGCTGTATATGTTCGTCATTATCCAGATTTATTATTAAAACAGCAAAAACTCAAACAATTTTGAACTGACCGAACGGCGTTGGAACGTCAGATAAAGTTATCACTCACTCAAGACAATTTCTACATCATCAATCAATCAATCGTCTCATATGGCTGCCCAAAACATGGTTGATAATTTTTGTCGTCTGCAGAACAGGTTTAACAGTCTTGAATACTTAAAGAAACTTTTGGGATTTCAAAGTAGATCACTATGCGGTGATTTTTGGGTGTGGCTATCTTTAGATTAAATAATTTCTTTATATTTTTCCACATTTAAAAATTGAATCAGCTCATATATTACTTGCGGATTTAACGGAGATTACCTTGTTGGGGTAGTAAAGCTTTTAATTATAAGTGTAACACAACTTATTTTCGAAATACAAAAAAGTCATAAATTTCAACTATAGGTATTTGCAAAGAAGAAAACCTCATTTAGAAAATTCTTGTATAGATTTAAATAGAATTAAAGATAATCCCCTTGCTAAAAGAATTTATTTCGATCGAACCTTCTGTGTTCTCAGATCATAAATGAGTCCGACATAAATCCTACAATAACTCAACAACAGTTTACAGAAATAAATCATCATACCCGTACAATTGTGTTATTTATACGGATGAATCAAAGCATGATGATAAAGTTGCATCTTTGATCGTCTTTGAAAAGGGTATTAAAACTATTCTCTTCCATTTGCATCGAAATGAGGCGAGCGTAAAATTATTACAATTCTGTAACTAGTCTTCTGGCAAACAAATAAAATGTCGTCAATATTCCAGGTTTCAAAATTGACGTCACCGTTTAATTTTATTTTACGACCGAGAAATACGGCTTTCTTACATAAAGGTATTGCTAATAAATGATACAAATTAAATATAGTGTTTAAATTCGAGTCAATGTTAACACATTTTACCCAAAAAAGTTAGTTACTCAAATAGTATTTCCGATGTTTGCCGAACATTACCGACGTCTGCTCCATAAAAACACAATAGACATCCGGGACACCAAATATGATCACGTGGTCTATTATACCTTAAAACCTGATACATTTAGTAAAAAGAAATTGATCAAGCTTTGGCATTTAATGTAAAACAACGTTGTGCTTTTCTGAATTCCCAGTCATGTGAGAATCCATTGAAACACTGTTGACAATAATGATTTCATGGCGGCCTTAAATAAGGATATTTTTATACAATAACTGACTTTCATGAAGACCGCTATGATCGTTCAACCAGAGAAAATGTTATATTAACCGAGCCACTATTATATGAATAAAACCAAACAATCTTCGTCTTAAGATTCGCAAACTAAATTAATTCTATCCGGATTGAGACAAGGGATTTTTTTTATTCGCCGTGTCATAGTATCGACAGTCCAAACCAAATGAAACCAGCTGGGCCGGTTCTGGAAGATAGTATATAAGTCGGAAGTTATATAGAATCAAGTTTCAAGTGTTTCCGACTATCTGTACATGTATTTGTCTCGCTGTTATTATTATGTTGTTGAATTACATTTGACAGTGACACTGAGGCACAGGACTAAGAGCACCCCCGCCCCCAACCACAAAAGGATAAACAAAATAATTGACCGTACTAAAGCTAATGAAGATAACATAATTAGTCATTTAAATTAAAATATAAGTGATTTGTCACACCATAAAGGTAAAAATAAAATTTGATTAAATATCAATGTATGAATAAAGAGCAAAATATGAAAAATGGTTAAAAAAGATTAATTATAATGGCTTACTTTTTACACCATGCCCTTTTAAAAAACATTTCTAGGACCATACTGGGAGGGTTCCCAGTGCTAGACTCACAGAGAAGCCAAGCGCGTCCTCGGTTGGCGGATACAGGAGACACTCTCGTTGGGGGATGTCAGGTCATTTTTTTTAAACATATTTATTTATAAGTTAAATAGTGAATAGTGAAATACAGTTTAATGAATTACAAAATACCTAGACATGATTTGGTAACAAGCACTTAGCTTTTGTCAAAACCATTTTCTGAAATATAACTCGCAATAGTATTACATTCAAATTTCTGCATACTATTTACATATTAATTTCAAAAGTAAAACTTTTATATCATTGATTTTTTATTTTAATGAAATAAATTCTATAGATCAATGGAAAATACATAAGTAATGATAAAATATGGAAAGATTAGAGGGGAAAAAAGTGTACAATAATAATAATAATAGTAAAATTAATATAATCATGTGAAAACTGCAAAGGGGGAATGGGGGAAAGTGCAATGGAAAGAAATAATAGGGTCAAAATATATAAATAATAAAAAAAGATGCAAGGAATTGTTCTACGAGTTGAATAGTTTGCTGTTTATGATGAACTTATGAACTGTCATAAAAAATGTTGTTGTTTTGTTCATCGTCTAGTAGAAATGATCCATATAACAATAAGTTTAGATCTATTGCAATAGGAAGATCGAGAATGAAAATAGTTTGCTGACGCAGATGTGTATATATATATATAACGAAAAAGTAGATAATGTGAAACTGATTCTATAGAACCGAATGTGCAGTTGGGTGTCTGAACTAAATTTCGAGAAAAGAGATGTTGATTTAAGAATCTAGAATGTAATATTTGACCAATTCTTTACCCAAAATAGTAATATATAGGACATGTTTTGTTTTGTACTTTCAATAGCTGTCAGTTTTGTTCCTCCGGTAACAATTCTAGCAGCTTCTAACTGAAGTCACTTTACGAAAAGACTGGTCTCGGACCGTAGTGGGTAACGTGTTTGGTGAGTGCCACGCTCTCTGCACGATAAGACCACTTTTGTGGATTTCGAAAACGAGTAAGGTAATTGTAGCCGCTACAAAAGTCTATATTATTCGCCCCTACATAAAACTTTATAATTTTTCAGTAGCAGTCTAAAGTATGTTCCTTGTGTCCCGTCCCACCCACTTTTTTTCATTGATTAAGTGTTTCTGACTTGATGAAATACTGCTCGCTGGACGTAAAGCAAACGTCCAACATGTAGTATGTGAGTTGGTTTGTTGATTACAATTGATTGGTATCATATACCACAAGTCAGTAATAGCTGTATGAAAATAATCATCGACGCACATTCAATTACACTAAATTCAAAAATTGGGCAATTTGTGACGTTTGAAAAGTAAGAACTCGTATAGATCGATATGTCTTCTTTCTTTGGACGTAGATTTGCTTTGTGTTTGCTTAGATAAATTTTGACTACCATCTTTTGTTTTGACATCAAAGTTTCCAATAATAAATTTCGGATATACATTCTTATTTTACTTGATAAATCATTTCCCAGTAAGTGCACTTCAATATTGTTAAACGAGATGTGTTTATCACGACAACGATAACAATTTTGTGTTAAAGTGTTGACTTAGGCAACTCGTACCATCTTGTATTAAAGTGTTGATTAAGAAAAAAGGATTACTACTTCCTGTAAAAGCTCGATTAAGCCAGCGATTACTATTTCGTGGGAAAGATTTGTTAAAGACAACGAGTACTTTTTCTGTTGAAGAGTTGATGAAGAAAATTAGTAATTTTGGTGTATTAAAAAATGTTGAGAAGCATATAATAATACCACTTATAAATAGATTAATTATGATATTAATCTACTTATCACTAGACACCATATATAACAAGTAACTACAAATTCAAACAACTCAAATAATAACACATAAAGATATTGATTGACATTTAATGGAATAAACAAGACAATTTGACAGAATATTAACTGTAAAACATTTTTGTATGTAACTAGAAAAATACTTGAAATATGGTAGAAAAACGTACACGCTAACGACAGTTATGTCTAGTCACATGTGAAATATACTCCTAGGAAGATCTTAAACTGTTCTAGTTATGTTTATAAACTCTGGGAGAAAATTTTCCCGCTAAGAAATAAAAAATTCACTCAAACATTTTTAATACCAAATATTCCTTATCATGTCGTTGTAAACTACTCTTTTTGTTTAGAGGCAATGTTGTAATTTGTGTGTAAATGCGTTTTTACACTCTTGACATACTTTTAGAGAAATAGAATGGTGTGTGCTACATAATGGCTTTGAGTTTAAAATATTAAGAATTTAAGGTATCCGACCCATAATTGAAGTCACCGCTTAATTTTATTTTTCGACCAAGAAATACAACTTATTAGAACAATGTATTGCTAATTAATGATACAAACTAATATATTGTTTTAATTTGCGTCATTGTTTACAGTTTTGAGCAAAAAAAGTTAGTTACTCAAATAGTATTTCCGATGTTTGCCGAACATTACCGAAGTCTGCTCCATTGAAAAACAATTTACATCCGGGACACCAAATATGATCACGTGGTCAATTGTGGTTCGGATACCTTAAATGCGAACTTCTTGTTCTACAACTTTCAGTCATTAAACAAACCAGCAATGCTTTATGTAGAAATGTTGACAGATTGTGACAATAGTTCTTGGATTTCTGAGTCTTCTCTATTTCTAGAGGAACAATACCTTTTTACAAATTCTCTCGTTTTCTTATCCAGTAAACAAAACAGTAAAAAAGAACAAAATGCTTGCGCACTGTCTCCAAAACTCTGAATGTGAAGTAAAATTCCATCAATAGGTTTATAAATAAGAAACTTTTTGTCTGTGTGTCTCTGAATAGCTGCTATAAAAAACCGAATAGTTCCAGACATTCTAAAAGCGACTTCAATAAGCCACACTAACAAGAATCTTATATCCTCATGTGTGTTTCCATCATTGTGTGCAGTTGTCTCTAAATTTGTATATCTATATCTTACATTAGCATTGATGACCTGAAAAAAAGGTTTTTTGATTTATTGCTTGCTTGCTTGATTGATTGATTGATTGATTGATTGATTGATTGATTGATTGATTGATTGATTGATTGATTGATTGATTGATTGATTGATTGATTGATTGACTAATTGGTTATCAAATAAAAACCAAGTGTAAATTTGGCTCACCTGACCCAAAGCTATTTTCATTTTCATACTTCTTTGTTTTTCTTCGTTTGTTGACATTTACATATCTTAAAATGAAACCACTGGGCTAATTGAAATAAAACGTGATCACGTCGTTTATTAGATATTCAGTTACACAGTTCATTTGATTCGACACCTATGTACGAAAGTTGTGCCATCAGCTTCGACTGCAAGCCTACTGTGGGCTTGGATTGTGGGGTCGACTTCCAGTTTTTCACAATGTACTCCAACTTTCTCTGTTTCGCTTAAAACAGGACTCTATAATACAGCTACAAAATTGCATATTGTGACGTTAACCCCAATTCGAAACAAACAAATATATTCGGTGGCCGAGTGGTCAAGGTAGTTCGTCTACTATTGATCACGTGGTCTGTCAACACTGAGATTGAGGGTTCGATTCTCACTGCAGGCAGGGTGTACTCGACTCCAATCTTAATTGACAAGGAGTGCCAGTTTTCCTACCACA
Organism: Limnoperna fortunei; assembly: GCA_944474755.1. Taxonomy (NCBI): domain Eukaryota; kingdom Metazoa; phylum Mollusca; class Bivalvia; order Mytilida; family Modiolidae; genus Limnoperna; species Limnoperna fortunei. The sequence continues at coordinate 24,317,917 of OX104122.1, forward strand.
GGTCGGGGATTCTCTCCGGGTACTCCGGCTTCCTCTCATAATAAAAACTGGACGCCATGAAATAGCTGAAAAATTGCTGAAAGTGGCGTTAAAATACCATTCAAACAAACAAACAAACAAACAAACAAACAACCAAATATATTCGACGAACTCGGTTATCAGTATTATTTATACCAGTATACATGATTCTGATTTTTGCATAGCAGTATCCTAGACTGCGCAAATAAATATACAGTATCAGAGTGGAATGATAAAGGTATCTACATTGTGTTTAATATTCATCTTAGAATTATCAAGGTACGATAAGTAACAGTACTCAAATTAAAACATTGATCATGCTATAATTGGCTGCAAATTGGTTGTTCTATGTAAGTTTATATTTTATCCAACTATAAGACTTTGTTTCTTACTTATATGCTTTATATATGTGCATACATACTTTCTTTTGGTGTTGGCGTTTCCTTATTTTACGCCACTTGATTAACAGATAGAAGGCAAACGAGGCAAAATACATAAGTATCTCCCAACCTTTCCCAGAGACAGTCATCCAGAAAGTTCTCTCTTTTTGAGACAAACACGCGGATATCCAGCACCATGCTCCGGAACCAACTGACAAATCTGATCCCAAGACTTTCATTTGCTTGGCAACAAGAGTAATTATAACTGAAATAAAAAAACTTATACATTAACGTGATTTTTACCTGTTAATGTCTTAAGACTTGTTGAAATTGATATACAATATAATATCACACGCCGTTTCTACTTATAATTAACTTTTGTGTATTATAAATATACTAACATGGTACTACCCAACTTGAGACATGGTAAACAATATTTCTTTTCCACACGCTTTTCCCACTGTCATCATATGTCCAAAACAAATGAAAAGCTATTATAGTTGTCCAGAAAAACGAACTCATGCTAAACCATGTGGTCACAAAACTCTGACCTATACAACTAGGATCCGCAACTGGGTGACATGCCGATACATTTGTCCTACGACTTTCGTCGGAGTCCACGAAACTTGCCACTCCCCACAAATATCCCACAGCATTAAACACATCGGCAAAAGTCAGGAAAAGTAAAAGTTGTCTCGGCTGATCGATAGGATATTTGTTCCTCCATCGAATAAAGTAGGTACAAAATAGTAGTATAGCTCCAATTATGGAAAACAACGAACCAATAAATGTCAAAATAACATCAACAGTTTGGATTTCATCAATATAATCTTCAGGAACACTATTTGTTAAATTTTCCATGTGTTTTTGTGGTCGCTGGTTTGAGACTGTTGTTACAGTAACTGAAGTTGTCTATGCCACAGCTATCACAAATATAAACAATTATATGTAAAATACTTTGTTAATCTTTTTTATAACCTCCGCAAATATAACTTCGATAAAGTGTCAATAGATTACTAGATTAATATAGAGTGTGTATAAAACCGCAACAAACTAGTCATGGGAAATATTTCATAAATAGGATTTCCGTTGATTCTTGTATTCTATAAGGCGAGTAAAGCGCTTTTTATTTTAATAAATCTGCGAATTCCATGAATACATTGAAATGTTGTTATCGGTTCGAAAACAGTTGATGGACAAATTGGATATTTATATTGTCTTTTTTTATTATAAGGTTTGATATATTTTATTTATTAGAACCTACAAAATTACGATTATGCAATTGCCTTACTATGAAAAATGGGAAAAGTTACAAGAGCTATGTATGAGTTATTAGTCAGAAAAAAATTTACTTTGTCATTTGAATGTGATTCAACATTTAACATTAAAGTAACTGCAGACAAAAATATGTCTAACCGTATATTTTTAATAGACAACATATATGTATTTTTCAACAGACTTTTGGCATAACAATAGGTACAATATTTGCTCATTGTTTTTGCATTGGGCCAAATTTTCGAAGGTCTATTGAGACGTTAGCCCAAACTTTTAATTTTAACTCTTTGAATATAAATGACGTCTTATCACTGAATAATTCCAAGTTTTGGTGGCTATTTACATTTTAACATGGGCTATCATCGTGAGCCTGAAATTAAGGTACTACTGATTCCGTCAATTAGACAACTTATCTTTTTTCTCAGAACAGACTTAAAGTGAAAACAATTTCTCAAATACGACAGGACATTTCCGCTGAGTAAAAGGTAGTCATTCCTTTTCCTAAATTTGACTTTTTCCTGGACATGACAATGGGCAACTTAAAGTGTGTCTAATTAGACGCAGGCACTGCTTACTCGTCCTGAGCACTTGAATGCACCAATGGTTTTTATATACCATCAAGTTTGACGAAGTACACTTAGTGATCCAGCAACTCCACTAGGTTTTTTGAAAAGGGGCAAAGACAAAAGTGCCAATTAAATGTCATTTTATTAATGACGCAAAATAAAACAAGTATAAACATATAAAATATATACATCCTACAGAATGTCCAAGGGTGGTAAGAGGGTGGGTTTTTTTCATAAACTTGTCACCAAATTATTGAAAAATTGAAAACAACATGAACCTCACACTTAGATTGTAGTTGGCAGAATGATTGCATATAAATGCACAAGCTGTTACTTAATCTTATTTAACAGTAAATTAACTGACCAAACAGCATCCAAATAACGGACTGATTATGCAATGAACAAACATACATAGACTGCAGGTGGCTGACCAGTCCACCTGTATTGTCTAAAACAAAGATAATTACTATAACGATTACATAATACAAACTTGCATCTTTTTACTGCAGGTGGACACAATACGTAACATACTGATAATATAATTGTAGACACCAGCTACATTATATAATACAACGAAAACTACACACGCATTACATAATAGAATTGTAACAATGAACTAATGTTTCAATGACACAAATTAAAACAATTAGAAACATATAAAACATAGACATCCAATATTAACTTCGATTGCAGCCGCTGGGGTTGGAGGTGGGATACATTTCTATTTGATAAAAGCGTCTCTCCTCCGTCAAAAGTTTTTGGTCTGCTGATCACGTGACATGAACTCAAGAAAATCATTGGTTCGAAGGTTTTATGTAATATTGGAAAGTACCAAACAAATGTGCGCGCATGAGTGCATCCTAAATAAACTAATTAATTAATTAATAAAACTTTCAAACTTGAGTTATATAAACCCTTTTATCTTTGATAAGATGTTATCTATATACCATCAAGTTTGACAACGTACACTAAGTGATCCTGCAACTCCACTAGGTTTTTTGAAAAGGAGCAAAGACAAAAGTTCGAATTAAATGTCATTTTATTAATGACGCAAATAAAAACAAGTATAAACATATAAAATATATACATCCAACGGATAGTATTACAAAATTTAATCAAAACATTAACTTTAATGTCCTACTAATAATAAAGCTCCGTACTACAAAAAATGGATGACCTGTAAAACGAGCCATAGCCATGTGTTGTACTGCGCAAAAGTCCTACAATAACCAAAGGACTTTCAACGTCTCCATGTAAATAACTTGCAAAAGATAACAAAAAATCATAAACCACTACTTAAGGAGTCCGAACATTTACGTCTTTTCCTCCCATTTGTAAATACACAATTGAGGGGGGTTACCCTGAAAAATCAGCTCTTTCGTGTATTAAACGTGATATCGTCAACCTTCCTTGACATCGGAAAGACACTTGAAAGGCTCCAGGATTTAGTCTCAAATTCCATATATTAGCGTTTTAGCGAATAAAACCATGTCCTAGCAAATCGATGGACGCGCGCGAAAATATTATTTACAAACAATGCACATGCGTACTGCTTAATGATAAATCACTCAATAGATGCAGATGTGGTAATAAAAGAGTACTACGAGTACTCAGTTTTACAAAAAAATAACTGTTTAATAATCTAGAAACAGTTTAGGATAATTGTAAATATAATGCATTCAAAAAAGACATAATAACATGCAAACTAAATTTCTATTTGATAAAAGCGTCTCTCCTCTGTCAAAATTTTTTACTCTGCTGATCACGTGACATGAACTCAAGAAAATCATTGGTTCGAAGGTTTTATGTAATATTGGAAAGTACCAAACAAATGTGCGCGCTTGAGTGCACCCTAAATAAACTAATTAATTATTAATAAAACTTTCAAACTTGAGTTATATAAACCCTTTTTTATTTGATAAAATGTTATTTATTGGGTTCGGGTTACCCACGTTCTGTTTTTGTGTGTTTGGTGTTTGTGTTGCGCTGTATATGTTCTTCATTTTCCAGGTTTATTATTAAAACAGCAAAAACTCAAACAATTTTGAACTGACCGAACGGCGTTGGAACGTCAGATAAAGTTATCACTCACTCAAGACAATTTCTACATCATCAATCAATCAATCGTCTCATATGGCTGCCCAAAACATGGTTGATAATTTTGGTCTGCAGAACAGGTTTAACAGTCTTGAATACTTGAAGAAACTTTTGGGATTTCAAAGTAGATCACTATGCGGTGATTTTTGGGTGTGGCTATCTTTAGATTAAATAATTACTTTATATTCGTCCACATTTTAAAATTGAATCAGCTCATATATTACTTGCGGATTTAACGGAGATTACCTTGTTGGGGTAGTAAAGCTTTTAATTATAAGTGTAACACAACTTATTTTCGAAATACAAAAAAGTCATAAATTTAAACTATTTGCAAAGAAGAAAACCTCATTTTGAAAATTCTTGTATACATTTAAATAGAATTGCAGATAATCCCCGTGCTAAAAGAATTTATTTCGATCGAACCTTCTGTGTTCTCAGATCATTAATGAGTCCGACATAAATCCTACAATAACTCAACAACTGTTTGCAGAATAAATCATTATACCCGTACAATTGTGTTATTTATACGGATGAATCACAGCATGATGATAAAGTTGCATCTTTGATCGTCTTCGAAAAGGGTATTAAAACTTCTCTCTTCCATTTGCATCGAAATGAGGCGAGCGTAAAATTATTACAATTCTGTAACTAGTCTTCTGTCAAACAAATGAAATGTCGTCATTATTCCAGGTTTCAAAATTAAAACCTGATACATTTAGTAAAAAGAAATTGCTCAAGCTTTGGCATTTAATGTAAAACAACGTTGTGCTTTTCTGAATTCCCAGTCATTTGGGAATCCATTGAAACACTGTTGACAATAATGATTTCATGGCTGCCTTAATTGATGATATTATTATACAATAACTGACGTTGATGAAGGCCGCTATGATCGTGATTTTTCAACCAGAGAAAATGTTACATTAACCGAGCCACTATTATATGAATAAAACCAAAACGTCTTTGTCTTAATGTTCGCAAACTAAATTAAATAGTATCCGGATTGAAACAAGGGGGAATTTTTGATTCGTCGTTTCATAGTATCGACAGTCCAAACCAAATTAAGTCTGGTCCGGTTCTGGAAGATAGTACACACATTCTACGAAAAATCTAAATCTGTACTCATTTAAGAGACAGATATCGTGTATTTAAGTTTTGTTCTTATTAAGTCGCCCAAAACGAAGTTTTGGCGACTTATTGTTTTTGCACCGTTTCTTATTATTATTATTAAGTCGCCCAAAACGGAGTTTTGGCGACTTTTTGTTTTTGCACCGTTTCTTATTATTATTATTATTATTATTAAGTCGCCGACCACGAAGTGTCGGGCAACTTATTGTTTTTACTCCGTTTCTTATTATTAAGTCTCCCAAACGAAGTTTGGAGACTTGTCAGTGTATTTTTCTTAAATGCGAGCTCTGATTCGCATTTCTCTATTGTTTTCTACTGTTTCGTTTTGCTTAAAAAACATCATCGGATAATGTACGACAATTGATTTTCTGATGTTACGATATATACAAAAATATCTTAAAGAGAATTTGAGCCGATTTCTAGGTAGTCACATCAAAGCCGTTCGTGAACCAGGATTCTAAGTTAGGACATGAGACGTATACTGATAAGATGAAATACAACTTTATTGCACAGCAAAAGTAACAATAACATCATAATCCAGTAAGTGCTGGGCATCAAAAAATTATATAAACTTATGAAAAATGTTTTCGGGGTATGGCTGCAAACCTTCATTTAATAATCACAATTTGCTCAAATATAAACGATAAGGAAAAATGTAAAACTGTGTCTCGTCGACAATGCTATCCCGCATGACACATATTGGCACCCCCCCCCCCTTTTCTAAGTTTATTAATCGTGAAATTTTTTGCTGAGCTCCTGAATTGTGTCATTGAAGAGATCTAACATGTAGCAACTGTTTACCAATGTAAAGCAATGTAAACTTTTGTTGGCGAGACATTGAGAGACCAAGTATAAAATGCTTCAAGTTGTACCGTAACCAATACAGTGGAACTTGCTACTCAGGTATCATTCATTAGTTAAGCTGTTTTTCCTTATATAAATAATTTAAAATATGACTTATGTTTTTATTAATTGTCAAGATAAATGGTTATTACTATAAAACAAGTAAGAAAACGAGACAATTTTACTCCATTTTGTTATTATGAGTACCCGGTAATGGAAAACAAATTGTAAAATTACAAAATAACATACAATCTATTGATTCCCCAGTAATTATTACCTTCTAATTGATGCGAGTTCCGTTTTCTCTAATGATGGGCGATAAATCAAGAAATAACTAGGGTAATTTTCAGTTGCTCAGTGGCATCATATGATATTGGTTCCAGGCCGTAAACCTAAGGCTAGGTAAAAGGCCACAATACACAGTCTAATTGTAGTTTTCACTGTGATAATGAAGGATACTTGTAATTTAGGAATGTTACCGACCTTTTTTGTTTTCGCTGCATGTAAGTAGTTTTGAGTTCTTAACATATTTGGAAATGCACAAATTAAATGTCCTAGAAATTGCTTCAATTGTCTGCATTTATTTGAGATTTTTGTGAATTTAAATTCATCAATTTAGTAACAATATGTTCATTTACGTGATTGTTTTCCTTTCTTTAAAGAAAAATCGCCTTATCAAGTACTAGTATTCTCCAAACACTTTATACAATCTCATAACTGTATCAAATGTTTTCAAAGCCGTCAAAGTTGTTTAAGAAATACTCAAATATATTTTTTAAAATAAAACACATCGAGTGATATGCGCACACTTCGTAACCATATAAGTGTGTAGTAATTACGTGTTCATGCTTATCGCTACATTCGTTTTTCTTTCTTTGTATTTCGTAACTTTGATGTCTTTAATTCGATTAAACATTCTTCATATTATGATGTAATGCATACAGTTTTCACACACGATCAAAGATTTATCCAGATTATTTTGATTAAAGTTATAATACTGATTCATACAAGCTTTTAATTATACTTCAGATTTCGTGTCTATTTGAAGTCTTTTATTTTGAATTGTGTTTTTCGCCATTTTCCTCAAGTTTTCATATATATCATGGCGTAGATTTTTATTTGCGGATTGTGCCCGAGAAACAGTTTAGAACCCTAAACTTAGGTAAGAAAACTGGCAATTCTTGACGCTATTGTGGTTGAAGTCGAAGACATCTTGCAAATAGGACTCAAACTCGCAATCTTATCGTTGACACGAATGCGATCAGTATATGGTTAAGTACTCTAACCACTCAGTATGTTTGACTGTTTTATTGCTATCTTGTTTGACGTAGGCAATGTTTTAATTTGATCGCGCCTTGCCCTTTCTTATTTCAATTTCAGGCCTATTCAATCATACATCATCCTACGCCATCAATGATGCCAGTAATCTACATACAGCTCTGTTTACACAATACAATAGATATGTACTTCCGGAATACCCTGTTACAGTACAGGCAGAGTATAATTTACTGACAGTAAATTCATTGGTTTGTATATTCACTACAATAGATATGTACTTCCGGAGCACTCTGTTTCAGTATAGGCAGATTATAGCTTACTGACAGTAAATTCAGTGGTTGGTATACTGACTACAATAGATACAATGTATGTACTTCCGGAATACCCTGTAAAAGTACAGGCAGAGTATAATTTACTCACAGTAAGTTCATTCGTTTGTATATTAATATAGATATGTACTTCCGGAATACCCTGTTACAGTACAGGAAGAGTATAATTCACTCACAGTAAATTCATTGGTTTGTATACACACTACAATAAATATGTACTTCCGGAATACCCTGTTACAGTACATGCAGGGTATAATTTTACTAAATTCATTAATTGGTATAATTTTATGATTAACTAACATCTGTCATCCACCTTGAAAGATCGAGTCTATAATAAGTACTTGAACGGTTTTCATAGCTTGACGCTGCCCAGCGGTGCATAACGGATGCATTCTCGTTACGTTCATGGAAAGAATCTAATTATAATACGGAAAACTTAATCACGAGCAATTTTTTGTGGTTTGTTTGAAGATTGTCACGTCTGCTGCACTTTAAATACCCAGTCTGTATATACCGAAGATAAGAAGGCTCATTAAACCGAACACAAAAGACTCAATTTTCTGTTCATGACCAATCCTATTTCACCTTCTGTCCCCACGACGTTCTATTAACAGAGTACATTGGGCTTTTTTTGAGTGACGTACAGTAGTGCACAAACACGGTGAGCACAAACATCGCTACGCAGGAAGTCCATGGTGAGGCCAAAAGTTAAGGAGAGCAATTAGGGTCAAAATTCATAATTCTTCTGTTCTACAAAACGACGCAAAGAATTTATAAAAAAAATAATATATAATAGGATTACGCGAACTTGTACATTCTAGTAAAAAATCAGTGATTCTTTTGCTATTTTTTAACTTGTGTTTTTTTTAAAGTTAGTGCTTTTATTATAAAATATACAATGAATACTGAATTGCATACTTCCATCTATCAATTTGATAAAAGCATTTGTGCTCAAGATCTTAGATTCAGTTATTTAGTATTTTTAAATGTTGAGCGAAGAAATCAGCTTATACAGGAAAAAATGAGTTACCGGGCGAAGAATTTAATTAGGATTTAGACTGTTAAAATTTGAATGAATGTTTAATGGCTAATTTGTAAATCAATATATTAAGAATACAGAAATCACAATTTAGAACGTAGAATAACACTGTAGAATAAATCATTCCGAATTTGATGTAAAAGTACGATTTTTGACCCCAACTGCTTGCGATAAGAAGTGATGTATAGCGTGATGGAAAATAGGTCATACATAAAAATGTGTGTGTGCCAATCTACTTTATCTACTATAAATAATTCATCTATAATGAGATTTCGTCTCTATAATAAATTGCACCTTAATTGAACTATGAACAGCTGAAGATTTTCTTTGTAATAATACTAGAAAAATGACTTATAGCATCTTGATTTTTACGAGGATTGTGGAGGGGGATGCAACACTTTTGTAATACATGTACAAATATATACAAAAAGCAGCTATATTGTTTATTTTTGAGGGTGGCAAAATTAGAGACGTAAATAATAAGATATATATAATCTAAACCAAACTATAGCCATGATATTCTTATTTATTGGGTTTCGGGGTGTGAATGTACTTGTGGAAAAAGATGGGTGTTTGAATGTTTTTTTTTAAACATGATTTTTTACATAAAGTTATGTGATATTTCGCGTTGACTTTTGTGTTGTCTCCAATTTTAAGTGATATATTTCCTTTTGTGTTGGCATAGTATTTTAGTTATTTAGACATTGTTTGGCTTTGTTAGATTCACTATGATTGATTATGATGCTGCCACTTTCTTTACAATCTTTTATGCCGTCAAGCATGTCTGTTCCAGTTTTTATTATTTTTTTTTAATAAATTTTATTCACTAGCTATAATAACTAACCGTTAATAACTTGTGTTCGACTGAATTTAGATTTATGAGATTGCATATTTTTGTATATTTTGGGCTATTGTTAAGAGCCTGGAGTACCTTTTGAATTATATTATGTGCTGCAATACGTAATAATAATAATTTAAGCCTAGTTTTTTATATTGTACATTTAAAGTGATATATCGGATATAATGGTTAACACATTATGTCATCTAATGTAATTAGATGGCCGATGTATTCCAGATGGCTATTTGGATCACGTGATTCTGTGTGATAATACTTAGTCTTCCCTCTGAGTTCAAATGGATGTAATTAGAGACATTTAAATATATCTCTTGGATGCTATAAATAAAGCTGCAGTAAACTAAATAAGATAAATCTTTGTATTAATTTAAGTTTTTAATAATTATAGTTTGCAACAAAAGTTGGTTAATTGTGACAAAATTTAAAAAAAAAAGAATATATCGCATGCACTGCAAAGAGAACCTGTTTCTTAATATAATATATACACAAGATATTCATATTTTTAAGATAACTTAAACAGTTCTATTCTCGCAATATTACAGAGCTACAGATAAAAAAAATCGTCCATAGACCGAATTTCTGATGAAGTCTAGAACAAATGATATCGATGAAAAAATGTCATGCTTTGAAAAATCAGAAAAGCAAATACTCTTAAAAAAAACTTAATCAATGTGATAAACAATAACATCCACCACCAGGCCATACCTATAATACACGTAATACAGTGATATATAATCAAATGAATGTACTTTTCTCTATGTCACTGCCGCTCAAAGTATATAGTTCTTTGTTATAATTCAAACATTATTTTCAAAACTGCATCTTGTTGCAATTTTATATTTATTTACTAACTATGATGAATGGGTGTAGAATTGTATCAAGACCCAGTTTCTGTTGTAATACACGTAATACAGTGATATATAGTAACATCCACAACCAGGCTTTACCTATAATACACGTAATACAGTGTATACAGTAACATCCACCACCAGACCATACCTATAATACACGTTATACAATGATATACAGTAACATCATTCACCAGACCATACCTATAATACACGTAATACAGTGATATATAGTAACATCCACCACCAGACCATACCTATAATACACGTAATACAGTGATATATAGTAACATCCACCGCCAGACCATACCTATAATACACGTAATACAGTGATATACAGTAACATCCACCACCAGACCATACCTATAATACACGTAATACAGTGATATATAGTAACATCCACCACCAGACCATACCTATAATACACGTAATACAGTGATATACAGTAACATCCACCACCAGACCATACCTATAATACACGTAATACAGTGATATATAGTAACATCCACCACCAGACCATACCTATAATACACGTAATACAGTGATATACAGTAACATCCACCACCAGACCATACCAATAATACACGTAATACAGTGTATACAGTAACATCCACCACCAGACCATACCTATAATACACGTAATACAGTGATATATAGTAACATCCACCGCCAGACCATACCTATAATACACGTAATACAGTGATATACAGTAACATCCACCACCAGGCCATACCTATAATACACGTAATACAGTGATATATAGTAACATCCACCACCTGACCATACCTATAATACACGTTATACAATGATATATAGTAACATGCACCACCAGACCATACCAATAATACACGAAATACAGTGATATACAGTAACATCCACCACCAGACCATACCAATAATACACGTAATACAGTGATATACAGTAACATCCACCACCAGACCATACCAATAATACACGTAATACAGTGTATACAGTAACATCCACCACCAGACCATACCTATAATACACGTAATACAGTGATATATAGTAACATCCACCACCAGACCATACCTATAATACACGTAATACAGTGATATATAGCAACATCCACAAACAGACCATACCTATAATACACGTAATGCAGTGATATACAGTAACATCCACCACCAGACCATACCTATAATACACGTAATACAGTGATATATAGTAACATCCACCACCAGACCATACCTATAATACACGTAATACAGTGATATATAGCAACATCCACAAACAGACCATACCTATAATACACGTAATGCAGTGATATACAGTAACATCCACCACCAGACCATACCTATAATACACGTTATACAATGATATACAGTAACATCCACCACCAGACCATACCTATAATACACGTAATACAGTGTATACAGTAACATCCACCACCAGACCATACCCATAATACACGTAATACAGTGATATATAGTAACATCCACCGCCAGACCATACCAATAATACACGTAATACAGTGTATACAGTAACATCCACCACCAGACCATACCTATAATACACGTTATACAATGATATACAGTAACATCCACCACCAGACCATACCTATAATACACGTAATACAGTGTATACAGTAACATCCACCACCAGACCATACCTATAATACACGTAATACAGTGATATATAGTAACATCCACCGCCAGACCATACCAATAATACACGTAATACAGTGATATACAGTAACATCCACCACCAGACCATACCTATAATACACGTAATACAGTGATATATAGCAACATCCACAAACAGACCATACCTATAATACACGTAATGCAGTGATATACAGTAACATCCACCACCAGACCATACCTATAATACACGTAATACAGTGATATATAGTAACATCCACCGCCAGACCATACCTATAATACACGTAATACAGTGATATACAGTAACATCCACCACCAGGCCATACCTATAATACACGTAATACAGTGATATATAGTAACATCCACCACCAGACCATACCTATAATACACGTTATACAATGATATATAGTAACATCCACCACCAGACCATACCAATAATACACGAAATACAGTGATATACAGTAACATCCACCACCAGACCATACCAATAATACACGTAATACAGTGTATACAGTAACATCCACCACCAGACCATACCTATAATACACGTAATACAGTGATATATAGTAACATCCACCACCAGACCATACCTATAATACACGTAATACAGTGATATATAGCAACATCCACAAACAGACCATACCTATAATACACGTAATGCAGTGATATACAGTAACATCCACCACCAGACCATACCTATAATACACGTAATACAGTGATATATAGTAACATCCACCACCAGACCATACCTATAATACACGTAATACAGTGATATATAGCAACATCCACAAACAGACCATACCTATAATACACGTAATGCAGTGATATACAGTAACATCCACCACCAGACCATACCTATAATACACGTAATACAGTGATATATAGTAACATCCACCACCAGACCATACCTATAATACACGTAATACAGTGATATACAGTAACATCCACCACCAGACCATACCAATAATACACGTAATACAGTGTATACAGTAACATCCACCACCAGACCATACCTATAATACACGTAATACAGTGATATATAGTAACATCCACCGCCAGACCATACCTATAATACACGTAATACAGTGATATACAGTAACATCCACCACCAGGCCATACCTATAATACACGTAATACAGTGATATATAGTAACATCCACCACCAGACCATACCTATAATACACGTTATACAATGATATATAGTAACATGCACCACCAGACCATACCAATAATAGACGAAATACAGTGATATACAGTAACATCCACCACCAGACCATACCAATAATACACGTAATACAGTGATATACAGTAACATCCACCACCAGACCATACCAATAATACACGTAATACAGTGTATACAGTAACATCCACCACCAGACCATACCTATAATACACGTAATACAGTGATATATAGTAACATCCACCACCAGACCATACCTATAATACACGTAATACAGTGATATATAGCAACATCCACAAACAGACCATACCTATAATACACGTAATGCAGTGATATACAGTAACATCCACCACCAGACCATACCTATAATACACGTAATACAGTGATATACAGTAACATCCACCACCAGACCATACCTATAATACACGTAATACAGTGATATATAGCAACATCCACAAACAGACCATACCTATAATACACGTAATGCAGTGATATACAGTAACATCCACCACCAGACCATACCTATAATACACGTTATACAATGATATACAGTAACATCCACCACCAGACCATACCTATAATACACGTAATACAGTGTATACAGTAACATCCACCACCAGACCATACCCATAATACACGTAATACAGTGATATATAGTAACATCCACCGCCAGACCATACCAATAATACACGTAATACAGTGTATACAGTAACATCCACCACCAGACCATACCTATAATACACGTTATACAATGATATACAGTAACATCCACCACCAGACCATACCTATAATACACGTAATACAGTGTATACAGTAACATCCACCACCAGACCATACCTATAATACACGTAATACAGTGATATATAGTAACATCCACCGCCAGACCATACCAATAATACACGTAATACAGTGATATACAGTAACATCCACCACCAGACCATACCTATAATACACGTAATACAGTGATATATAGCAACATCCACAAACAGACCATACCTATAATACACGTAATGCAGTGATATACAGTAACATCCACCACCAGACCATACCTATAATACACGTAATACAGTGATATATAGTAACATCCACCGCCAGACCATACCTATAATACACGTAATACAGTGATATACAGTAACATCCACCACCAGGCCATACCTATAATACACGTAATACAGTGATATATAGTAACATCCACCACCAGACCATACCTATAATACACGTTATACAATGATATATAGTAACATCCACCACCAGACCATACCAATAATACACGAAATACAGTGATATACAGTAACATCCACCACCAGACCATACCAATAATACACGTAATACAGTGTATACAGTAACATCCACCACCAGACCATACCTATAATACACGTAATACAGTGATATATAGTAACATCCACCACCAGACCATACCTATAATACACGTAATACAGTGATATATAGCAACATCCACAAACAGACCATACCTATAATACACGTAATACAGTGATATACAGTAACATCCACCACCAGACCATACCTATAATACACGTAATACAGTGATATATAGTAACATCCACCACCAGACCATACCTATAATACACGTAATACAGTGATATATAGCAACATCCACAGACCATACCTATAATACACGTAATGCAGTGATATACAGTAACATCCACCACCAGACCATACCTATAATACACGTTATACAATGATATACAGTAACATCCACCACCAGACCATACCTATAATACACGTAATACAGTGTATACAGTAACATCCACCACCAGACCATACCTATAATACACGTAATACAGTGATATATAGTAACATCCACCGCCAGACCATACCAATAATACACGTAAAACAGTGTATACAGTAACATCCACCACCAGACCATACCTATAATACACGTTATACAATGATATACAGTAACATCCACCACCAGACCATACCTATAATACACGTAATACAGTGTATACAGTAACATCCACCACCAGACCATACCTATAATACACGTAATACAGTGATATATAGTAACATCCACCGCCAGACCATACCAATAATACACGTAATACAGTGATATACAGTAACATCCACCACCAGACCATACCTATAATACACGTAATCCAGTGATATATAGTAACATCCACCACTAGGCCATACCTATAATACACGTAATACAGTGATATACAGTAACATCCACCACCAGGCCATACCTATAATACACGTAATACAGTGATATATAGTAACATCCACCACTAGGCCATACCTATAATACACGTAATACAGTGATATATAGTAACATCCACCACCAGGCCATACCTATAATACACGTAATACAGTGATATATAGTAACATCCACCACTAGGCCATACCTATAATACACGTAATACAGTGATATACAGTAACATCCACCACCAGGCCATACCTATAATACACGTAATACAGTGATATATAGTAACATCCACCGCCAGACCATACCTATAATACAAGTAATACAGTGTATACAGTAACATCCACCACCCGACCATACCAATAATACACGTAATACAGTGTATACAGTAACATCCACCACAAGACCATACCAATAATACACGTAATACAGTGATATATAGTAACATCCACCACCAGACCATACCTATAATACACGTAATACAGCGATATATAGTAACATCCACCACTAGGCCATACCTATAATACACGTAATACAGTGATATATAGTAACATCCACCACCAGGCCATACCTATAATACACGTAATACAGAGATATATAGTAACATCCACCACTAGGCCATACCTATAATACACGTAATACAGTGATATACAGTAACATCCACCACCAGGCCATACCTATAATACACGTAATACAGTGATATATAGTAACATCCACCACTAGGCCATACCTATAATACACGTAATACAGTGATATATAGCAACATCCACCGCCAGACCATACCTATAATACAAGTAATACAGTGTATACAGTAACATACACCACCAGACCATACCTATAATACACGTAATACAGTGATATATAGTAACATCCACCACCAGGCCATACCTATAATACACGTAATACAGTGATATATAGTAACATCCACCACCAGGCCATACCTATAATACACGTAATACAGTGATATATAGTAACATCCACCACCAGACCATACCTATAATACACGTAATACAGTGATATACAGTAACATCCACCACCAGACCATACCTATAATACAAGTAATACAGTGTATACAGTAACATCCACCACCAGACCATACCAATAATACACGTAATACAGTGTATACAGTAACATCCACCACCAGACCATACCTGTAATACACGTAATACAGTGATATACAGTAACATCCACCACTAGGCTATACCTGTAATACACGTTATACAGTGTATACAGTAACATCCACCACCAGACCATACCTATAATACACGTTTTACAGTGACATACAGTAACATCCACCGCCAGACCATACCTATAATACACGTTATACAGTGTATACAGTAACATCCATCACCAGACCATACCTATAATACACGTTATACAGTGTAAACAGTAACATCCACCACCAGACCATACCAATAATACACGTAATACAGTGATATACAGTAACATCCGCCGCCAGACCATACCAATAATACACGTAATACAGTGTATACAGTAACATCCATCACCAGACCATACCAATAATACACGTAATACAGTGATATACAGTAACATCCATCACCAGACCATACCTATAATACACGTAATACAGTGATATACAGTAACATCCACCGCCAGACCATACCTATAATACACGTAATACAGTGATATATAGTAACATCCATCACCAGACACTACCTATAATACACGTAATACAGTGTATACAGTAACATCCACCACCAGACCATAGCTATAATACACGTTATACAGTGTATACAGTAACATCCACCACCAGACCATACCAATAATACACGTAATACAGTGTATACAGTAACATCCACCACCAGACCATACCAATAATACACGTAATACAGTGTATACAGTAACATCCATCACCATACCATACCAATAATACACGTAATACAGTGTATACAGTAACATCCACCACCAGACCATACCTGTAATACACGTAATACAGTGATATACAGTAACATCCACCACTAGGCTATACCTGTAATACACGTTATACAGTGTATACAGTAACATCCACCACCAGACCATACCTATAATACACGTTATACAGTGATATACAGTAACATCCACCGCCAGACCATACCTATAATACACGTAATACAGTGATATATAGTAACATCCACCACCAGGCCATACCTATAATACACGTAATACAGTGATATATAGTAACATCCACCACCAGGCCATACCTGTAATACACGTAATACAGTGATATACAGTAACATCCACCACTAGGCTATACCTGTAATACACGTTATACAGTGTATACAGTAACATCCACCACCAGACCATACCTGTAATACACGTAATACAGTGATATACAGTAACATCCACCACTAGGCTATACCTGTAATACACGTTATACAGTGTATACAGTAACATCCACCACCAGACCATACCTGTAATACACGTAATACAGTGATATACAATAACATCCATCACCAGGCCATACCTATAATACACGTAATACAGTGTATACAGTAACATCCATCACCAGACCATACCTGTAATACACGTAATACAGTTATATACAGTAACATCCACCACCAGACCATACCAATATTACACGTAATACAGTGATATACAGTAACATCCACCGCCAGACCATACCTATAATACACGTAATACAGTGTATACAGTAACATCCACCGCCAGACCATACCTATAATACACGTAATACAGTGTATACAGTAACATCCATCACCAGACCATACCTGTAATACACGTAATACAGTTATATACAGTAACATCCACCGCCAGACCATACCTATAATACACGTAATACAGTGTATACAGTAACATCCACCGCCAGACCATAACTGTAATACACGTAATACAGTGATATACAGTAACATCCACCACCAGACCATACCAATATTACACGTAATACAGTGATATACAGTAACATCCACCGCCAGACCATACCTATAATACACGTAATACAGTGTATACAGTAACATCCACCGCCAGACCATACCTGTAATACACGTAATACAGTTATATACAGTAACATCCACCACCAGACCATACCTATAATACACGTTATACAATGATATACAGTAACATCCATCACCAGACCATACCTATAATACACGGTTATACAGTGTATACATTAACATCCACGACCAGACCATACCAATAATACACGTAATACAGTGTATACAGTAACATCCATCACCAGACCATACCTATAATACACGTAATACAGTGTATACAGTAACATCCATCACCAGACCATACCTATAATACACGTTATACAGTGTATACAGTAACATCCATCACCAGACCATACATGTACCTATAATACACGTTATACAGTGTATACAGTAACATCCATCACCAGACCATACCTGTAATACACGTAATACAGTGTATACAGTAACATCCATCACCAGACCATACCTGTAATACACGTAATACAGTGATATACAGTAACATCAATCACCAGACCATACCTATAATACACGTTATACAGTGTATACAGTAACATCCACCGTCAGACCATACCTATAATACACGTAATACAGTGATATATAGTAACATCCACCACCAGACCATACCTATAATACACGTTATACAGTGTATACAGTAACATCCACCGCCAGACCATACCAATAATACAAGTAATACAGTGATATACAGTAACATCCAGCACCAGACCATACCTATAATACACGTTATACAGTGTATACAGTAACATCCACCGCCAGACCATACCTATAATACACGTTATACAGTGTATACAGTAACATCCATCACCAGACCATACCTATAATACACGTTATACAGTGTATACAGTAACATCCACCACCAGACCATACCAATAATACACGTAATACAGTGATATACAGTAACATCCACCGCCAGACCATACCAATAATACACGTAATACAGTGTATACAGTAACATCCACCACCAGACCATACCAATAATACACGTAATACAGTGATATATAGTAACATCCACCACCAGACCATACCTATAATACACGTAATACAGTGTATACAGTAACATCCACCACCAGACCATACCTATAATACACGTAATAAGTGATATATAGTAACATCCATCACCAGACCATACCTATAATACACGTAATACAGTGTATACAGTAACATCCACCACCAGACCATACCTATAATACACGTAATACAGTGTATACAGTAACATCCACCACCAGACCATACCAATAATACACGTAATACAGTGATATACAGTAACATCCATCACCAGACCATACCTATAATACACGTAATACAGTGTATACAGTAACATCCACCACCAGACCATACCTATAATACACGTAATACAGTGATATATAGTAACATCCATCAGCAGACCATACCTATAATACACGTAATACAGTGATATACAGTAACATCCACCACCAGACCATACCAATAATACACGTAATACAGTGATATACAGTAACATCCACCACCAGACCATACCTGTAATACACGTAATACAGTGATATACAGTAACATGCACCACCAGACCATACCAATAATACACGTAATACAGTGATATACAGTAACATCCACCACCAGACCATACCAATAATACACGTAATACAGTGTATACAGTAACATCCACCACCAGACCATACCTATAACACACGTAATACAGTGATATACAGTAACATGCACCACCAGACCATACCAATAATACACGTAATACAGTGATATATAGTAACATCCACCACCAGACCATACCAATAATACACGTAATACAGTGATATACAGTAACATCCACCACAAGACCATACCTATAATACACGTAAAACAGTGATATATAGTAACATCCACCACCAGGCCATACCTATAATACACGTAATACAGTGATATACAGTAACATCCACCGCCAGACCATACCAATAATACAAGTAATACAGTGTATACAGTAACATCCACCACCAGACCATACCAATAATACACGTAATACAGTGATATTCAGTAACATCCACCACCAGACCATACCTATAACACACGTAATACAGTGATATACAGTAACATCCACCACCAGACCATACCTGTAATACCCGTAATACTGTGATATACAATAACATCCACCACCAGACCATACCTATAATACACGTAATGCAGTGATATACAGTAACATCCACAACCAGGCCATACCTATAATACACTTAATACGGTGATATATAGTAACATCCACCACCAGGCCATACCTATAATACACGTAATACAGTGATATACAGTAACATCCACCACCAGACCATACCTATAATACACGTAATACAGTGATATACAGTAACATGCACCACCAGACCATACCAATAATACACGTAATACAGTGTATACAGTAACATCCACCACCAGACCATACCAATAATACACGTAATACAGTGTATACAGTAACATCCGCCACCAGACCATACCAATGATACACGTAATACAGTGTATACAGTAACATCCACCACCAGACCATACTTATAATACACGTAATACAGTGATATATAGTAACATCCACCACCAGGCCATACCTATAATACACGTAATACAGTGATATATAGTAACATCCACCACCAGACCATACCTATAATACACGTAATACAGTGATATACAGTAACTTCCACCACCAGACCATACCTATAATACACGTAATACAGTGTATACAGTAACATCCACCACCAGACCATACCTATAATACACGTAAAACAGTGATATATAGTAACATCCACCACCAGGCCATACCAATAATACACGTAATACAGTGATATATAGTAACATCCATCACCAGACCATACCTATAATACACGTAATGCAGTGATATACAGTAACATCCACCACCAGACCATACCTATAATAGACGTAATACAGTGATATATAGTAACATCCATCACCATACCATATCAATAATACACGTAATACAGTGATATATAGTAACATCCATCACCAGACCATACCTATAATACACGTAATACAGTGATATACAGTAACATCCACCACCAGACCATACCTATAATACACGTAATGCAGTGATATACAGTAACATCCACAACCAGGCCATACCTATAATACACGTAATACAGTGATATATAGTAACATCCACCACCAGACCATACCTATAATACACGTAATACAGTGATATACAGTAACATCCACCACCAGGCCATACCTATAATACACGTAATACAGTGATATATAGTAACATGCACCACCAGACCATACCTGCAATACACGTAATGCAATGATATTATATGTTATTCGGGATCATCACAGGGGATACGGGTTCATATTCCTTGTCTGTGTTTTATATAGAATACAGACAGGGAATATGAACCCGTATCCCCTGTGAAGCCCGAATAACAATTATATTCTGTTGAAGTCTTCTTGTACTAATATTCTAAAGTATATAATTAGATTATACATTTCTCATGCTTTAGTTTGGACCACCCGACTATCGGAGAACATACCATTCAACACATTTAAGCTTCCAACGAAACTTTTTATTGCATTTTAAATTTTATAACCTTTATTTTTTACGACTTTTTATTCCCTGCTTAACTTTTAATGATAAATTTCACTTTCGAAGTGCGATGCAAATGCCTTTGTTTGCCATTTTGAAGGGGTCATTATCCTATTCATGTAATGAATTTCCGGTGCATGTCAAAAGATGGCAGGATGAAAAAATAGTCCCAATTTTCTCTTTTGTTTCTGTTTTTGCTTATAACTGCTATTGCTTAAGAGTTGGATATTTTGAAAGGTATGGCATTACTGTAGAACAAGAATATATTTTTTTCCAGTCAATGTCTTTACAGTGGAAGCACTTCCTAAAGTGTGTAATGTGGTACAATGTGACCACAACATTGAAATGAAAGTAGAAAAACCATTCTTAAACTTTAAAGTAAAATTCCAGAAAAAAATCCGTGGTCAGGTATACTTTTGTCTCCAGTTTTATGTAATTTAGCATTATATGTGTAATGCCCCATATATGAAATTTTAAGTGAAAGAAAGATTTTTTTAATAAAAAATTTTGATGTCTCGCCCGTTCGGTTACTTTTGCTCAGGCCATCCAAAAGGATAATGACCTCTGTAAGACTTTACGTGATCGGTTATTTCCCTTGTTAGTTTCAAGACAAATCGCAGACGGAGATGAAAGATTCCGTAAAATAAATGTATTTAAAATCGATATTTGATATCTTTATATTATGTTTAACTATTTATATTATGTAAAACAAATTAATTTTTCAATGAATAGACGCCATTTTCAAACTGGTTTCAATATCCCCGGGGTTTCACAGGGAATACGGTATGATATCCCCGTCTTGATTAACCAATCAAATTGTAGGGATTCACTAGATACATTACTTCAACAGAATATACAGTAATATCCACCACCAGACCATACCTATAATACACGTAATACAGTGATATACAGTAACATCCACCACCAGACCATACCTATAATACACGTAATGCAGTGATATACAGTAACATCCACCACCAGACCATACCTATAATACACGTAATGCAGTGATATACAGAAACATCCACAACCAGGCCATACCTATATCTGTATTACGGGTATTACAGGTATGGTCTGGTGGTGGATGTTACTGTATACACTGTATTACGTGTATTATTGGTATGGTCTGGTGGTGGATGTTACCGTATACACTGTATTTCGTGTATTATTGGTGTGGTCTGGTGGTGGATGTTATTGTATATCACTGTATTACGTGTATTATTGGTGTGGTCTGGTGATGGATGTTACTGTATATCACTGTATTACGTGTATTATTGGTATGGCCTGGTGGTGGATGTTACTGTATATCACTGTATTACGTGTATTATAGGTATGGTCTGGTGGTGGATGTTACTGTATACAGCTGTATTACGTGTATTATTGGTATGGTCTTGTGGTGGATGTTATTGTATATCACTGTATTACGTGTATTATAGGTATGGTCTGGTAGTGGATGTTATTGTATATCAATGTGTTACGTGTATTATAAGTATCGCCTGGTGGTGGATGTTACTATATATCACTGTATTACCTGTATTATAGGTATAGTTTGGTGGTGGATGTTACTGTATACACTGTATTACGTGTATTATAGGTATGGTCTGGTGGTGGATGTTACTGTATACACTGTATTACGTGTATTATAGGTATGGTCTGGTGGTGGATGTTACTGTATACACTGTATCACCTGTATTATAGGTATGGTCTGGTGGTGGATGTTACTGTATATCATTGTATTACCTGTATTATAGGTATGGTCTGGTGGTGGATGTTACTGTATACACTGTATTACGTGTATTATAGGTATGGTCTGGTGGTGGATGTTACTATATATCACTGTATTCAGTGTATTATAGCTATGGTCTGGTGGTGGATGTTACTGTATACACTGTATTACGTGTATTAGAGGTATGGTCTGGTGGTGGATGTTACTGTATACACTGTATTACGTGTATTATTGGTATGGTCTGGTGGTGGATGTTACTGTATATCACTGTATTACGTGTATTATAGCTATGGTCTGGTGGTGGATGTTACTGTATATCACTGTATTCAGTGTATTATAGCTATGGTCTGGTGGTGGATGTTACTGTATATCACTGTATTACGTGTATTATAGCTATGGTCTGGTGGTGGATGTTACTGTATATCACTGTATTCAGTGTATTATAGCTATGGTCTGGTGCACGTGGTGGATGTTACTGTATATCACTGTATTACGTGTATTATAGCTATGGTCTGGTGGTGGATGTTACTGTATATCACTGTATTACGTGTATTAGAGGTATGGCCTGGTGGTGGATGTTACTATATATCACTGTATTCAGTGTATTATAGGTATGGTCTGGTGGTGGATGTTACTGTATATCATTGTATTCAGTGTATTAGAGGTATGGCCTGGTGGTGGATGTTACTATATATCACTGTATTCAGTGTATTATAGGTATGGTCTGGTGGTGGATGTTACTGTATATCACTGTATTCAGTGTATTAGAGGTATGGCCTGGTGGTGGATGTTACTATATATCACTGTATTCAGTGTATTATAGGTATGGTCTGGTGGTGGATGTTACTGTTTACACTGTATTACGTGTATTAGAGGTATGGTCTGGTGGTGGATGTTACTGTATACACTGTAAAACGTGTATTATAGGTTTGGCCTGGTGGTGGATGTTACTGTATATCATTGTATTACGTGTATTATTGGTATTGTCTGGTGGTGGATGTTACTGTATACACTATTACGTGTATTATAGGTATGGCCTGGTGGTGGATGTTAATGTATACACTGTATTACGTGTATTATAGGTATGGTTTGGTGGTGGATGTTACTGTATATCACTGTATTACGTGTATTATTGGTATGGTCTGGTGGTGGATGTTACTGTATACTCTGTATTACGTGTATTATATATGTATGGCCTGGTGGTGAAAGTTTACTCTATACACTGTATTAAGTGTACTTTTGGTCTGGTGATTGGTTCTGTTGTATATCACTGTATTACGTGTCTCGTTAGTTTATAGTGATGGTAAATGATTAACACAATTATGCCATGATTGTGTTAGAGTTTTCACCAATAGAACATGGCATGATTTCGAACGCAGATTACGTCGTTTATCGACTCCACCCGTGATGTTGCTCAAAATGGGCCAAGCACTTCATATTGCTTAATAAGTACTCTTCATATACACTCTACAAAATAAATAAATATCATCAAATTGTGGGTATTTCGTTTTTTACTGCATTTACCCATTAGGTCTGGTGTCTTTTAGTCATTATTTCAGCTGTATTCGGATGATTATAAGTTTATATACATCAGTGTTTTTCGAAGGTCATCGAAGAACCAAACAGCAGCCTCCCGCGCCTCTATATCAGAGCACTAATTTTGGTTGAGTGATACAGCATGCGATTTACTCATGTATGATATAAACTCTGTATCGCATGCTGTATCACCAAGGTAGACCAATAACAGCCTCGGGGACCGTTAGGCTTGAGAACTGATATTGGTCGATTGGTTATACAGCATACGCTAAGGATTTTGCCAAGTATTTTTTATCGAGAGTATACTATACGGCATGTACTATACAGGGTAAGGGTATATGCGATACGATACGGGTATTCGATATCCGGAGGGAATATCGGGTTTATGACTCCGGGGATTATATAGACGAAGGTAAAGGACCTTTATTGAATATAGTAGCACCCAAATCCTGTATTAAGTACTGACGTATGATTACTTGTTTATGGAAATTCTGCCCCACTATTGTACAGTATAGTCGACTTTAAAAACCTGTAGCATGTGTTAAAGTATGGTTAAGAAATATTTGTATGGCATTCGGCTTATAGATTTTCCACACAACCAGAGTTCTCTTAAGGCTGGTTCTATACCCTCTCACTGTAAATCGGTTTTATTAGGTTTCTTAGTTAATATTGAAAAGAAAATAGCAAAGAAAACACAACACAAAACCAAAAACATAAAAAACAGAAAGAGAGTAACCCGAACCCAATAAATATCATGATCTACCATGGGTGCACTCATGTGTTCCGGACGAGTAGGAAGTGCCTGCCTCTAATTAGACACCAGTCGAGTTACTCACTGTCATCTCCAGGGAAATGTCAAATCCAGGAACAGGAAACACTACCTATGACTCAGCGAAGTTTGAGTCGTTTAGCAGTCAACAGCAGTGATCGGTCTAGAAAATTGGAATACCGATCGTATGATCTAGAATAACGTATAAGTTGCGAAATTTACACAAACGCTGGAGCTGCTGGAATGTTGCTGTCGATGAACGGGAAGTTGACAATTGGAAAGTTGAAGTCATCACGTTTGTCGTAGAGTTTATATATATTTATATAGTTTGTAGTTTTCCTGAGTCTAATTCTAGAAGTAGGTCTATGTAAGAGGCTGACCTTAGTGTATTGGTGGCTCGCTAGGGTAAATTGAATGTAAATAGTCACCAAATTTTGATGAGGGACAAAATATCATCAATGTAGCGAGATGTTAAATTAAAGGTCTGGGTCAGTGTCTTTTCTTTCTTCTTCAGTAGGCCTTCAAAGAATTCAGCCTCGTAAGAGTATAAAAACAGGTCGGCGAGGAGAGTAGCACAATTAGTACCCATTGGAATACCAACAGTCTTTTGAAAAACATGTCCTCTTTTTCCGTTTTTCTTGAAAAAGCAGAGTTTTTTTAAGATCTTTAAGCCTGGTTTTAAGCTGCGTATAGTGTCGAAAAATCATTCTGCTACAATGGGAAAGAGATTTTGACTTCAAGATGTCTATCGGGTCTTTAGAATTTTTTAATATCCACATTTCCTTTATTCCACTCATGGAGTAGAAAGTATCACTGTATTTTTGAAGTCCCGTGTTTACTGTTGTTAACATAGTGGTCAGGAGATTTCTGCTCAAATTGTAATCAAATTCGCACACATACAACGTTTTGCGCACTATTTTCCTGATCGAATATATATTTATAATATTTTAATTCAACTTTGTTTGAAACAACATCGACGTCAAATGAAAAAGTTTTTGAATTGTGGCGGTAAAGAAAGATAATAGACATAGATAAACCCGTGTAAATCTTAGAAAAATATATGTTGTATTATAAAAATTCTTGCACAAATTGTGAAAAAAAACGCATATCTAAAATGTTATTAGAGTTTTCAATGTGTGAATTTTAAGGTATCCGACCCATAATTGAAGTTACCGTTTAACATTATTTTAAGACCAAAAAATACAATTGTATTAAATAAATGTCATGCTAATTAATGATACAAATAAAAAATATTGTTTTATTTTGAGTCAATGTTAACAGTTTTGAGCAAAAAAGTTAGTTACTTAAATAGTATTTCCAATGTTTGCCGAACTTTACCGATGTCTGTTCCATTGAAAAACCAATGGACATCCGGGACACCAAATATGATCACGTGGTCAATTATGGTTCAGATACCTTAAGTGCGGCAAATACGTCGAATGATGTAATAAAGTGATGAAAAGTGTAAAAAATGTAAGGTTCCGCGTTTAGATATTCAAAATTCTCCCAAATGCAGAGGATATATAATTTAACTAAATATTTGTCAGGCAACAACTATCTATACCCAACACAATATACATTAAAATATTTTTTAAGGGTTTCTTGCGAATTTACCGTGAACTGATACTAAATTATTATAATTTAATATCAGATATAGAAATTATGATTTTCCTATATAATTTAAGTGCAAATGGCAACCCTATGTGATAAAAGTTATGTGAAGACTATGAGTGGCGGTTCAGGTCAGAATTGCGCTGTTTGTAACGCGCTGGTTTACCAACGGGCTACTTCGTTAAAGTAACGCGCTACTTTGTTAAAGTAACGCGCTAAGTACTTTGTTAAAGTAACGCGCTAAGTACTTTGTAAAAGTAACGTGCCAGTTTGTAAAAGTAACGCGCTACTTTGTGATAGCAATTAATTATTAAAGTGGAAAAGCAAATTCAACCAAATGTAGTTACCAATCAAATGGAAGTTTACAAAAGTACCAAGTGTAGTCGCATTTTAGAAGAAATGACGCTTAATTCTCCTTTTTTTCATCCCGCGTTAAAGTAATATGAATATTGAAACAGCCTAAAAGCTATCATATTTTTTTATGGTTCAAGAAGTTACTTCAGAGCACCCTAAGAGTGCCTCTGCAATTCTGTAGTGACGTGACGTCTTTAATGTGTTTTTGACGTAACAAAAAATGTTTAAAAAAAAATTAAAAAGCGTTTTTGAGATTGCACAAAAAAATGTCTGACATTTTTGTTTTTATTTCAAGAATAAACACTTTAATTTAATCGAATGTAAAATTTATTTCTGTCTACTTTTAAATTATTTTTTCAGATACCTGTAACCGTATAGCTCGCATCTGCGATGCTCTCTATAAAATTTTAGAAGATGGACAGATTCAGTCAACTTATGAGAAGGGCGATGACGAGTATGAGGGAGGACCACAATGCTACCCAGTCAAATGACCAAGAAGATGCTGATTTTGTTATAAGGTTAGAGACAATAACCGCAGATGTATGAATTAATAAGAAAGATCCTTTGAGTAGCTTCTTTACACCCGTCTGTCTTGCAATCAGAATGTTGGTCTTTGATTGTATCTTGTAAAAGTCCAATTATCTCTCCTAAATGATATTCAAGCGCAACGAAAGTTCTTCATGCACATCCCCATATGATGTACTCCTTCATGAAAGTTTCGTCAAAATCCATAAAGCAGTTTAAGAGAAGTTGCGCTAAAGAGATATCTGGACAGACAGACATGGTGATTCCCCAAAAACTTTAATTTTTGAGAGAGGTATGATTCAAACAACCCTACCTTAAACCTTTGGAACAGTTCGCTCATACTAAGGCTGAGCCAGAACCACATTTGCCAACAGATTTGAGCATTTAAGTACTAGTAATTTATTTTGGACTAATTCTTTATAAATCTTGTAATATAAAAATGTAATTGCATATATGGCAAGGTCAGATTTTGGAAACCCCAAAAATCAACGAGATAAAATTATTTGTATACTAGGAGTGCGGCTACGGGAAACCCATGAATCAACTTGAAAATTTGTATGCGCCCCCCCCCCCCCCCCCGCGACGACATGTCGGGGCATTAGGTTTTACTCATGTCCGTCCTGCTTTTCCGTACATGAGAGTGATTTGAAATTCGGCAGGGTAGTTCAGTATGACGAATTGAACGTACCAAGGGACTTCCAGACCTGTCTGATTTCCACTTCATGTTTTAGACTGGGCCCATTTGAAAAATTAATAATTGAAAATTTAGGTAAAGCTTTTCTTAGAAACCGAAATTTAGTAGGGTGGTTCAGTATGAATCAACTGCACGTCCTAAGCAATTTTCAGACCTGTCGGACCACTTCCTGTTTAGTGGCCTACGCGGGGTTCATCCGTGTCCAATGGAAACATTCCTTCTTTATTAAAATAAGAGGTGCACGATCCACATTATGATACAAAGATTGTGTGAAACTTTCGTAAAAATCCATTGAGGGGTTTAGAATAAGTTGTGGATGAGATGGGTACCCTAAGGTGTACATTTAAGGACGGACGAACACCACTACCACTAATCAATCGGGTTTAGGAGGAGTTACAGATAAGAGATTGGTTCCGGAAGTTGTAAGGAAAGGATGGAAAGACACCCTAAAAATTTTATACGGTTGTTTTTATGGTCTACATAATCAGATAATATCATAAAAACTATGGGTCAGTGTGCCAAAAAATTCTTCGGTATTTGAAGGTAAGTCTAGAGGAGTTCAAAAATCACACTGAAATTCTGAAACATGAAGAGTGATACCTTAAACGTAATCTAATACTGTAACTGAAACAACCAATGGTGGTTGCAATATAGCTCACTCTAGAGTGGGGTATAATAAATCCTTTAACATGATTTGATGTTAAAATGCGAAATAAGATAACACGACGTTTTATTCTACTGTTATATTGTTTAATTTATTACAAAGTTTTTGTCACAAACTTTGTTGAGATGTTTATATGACAATAAAATATGAATGTGAATATGTATTATTTGTATATTAAGTAATTTATAATATCTTTGAGTTGCAAAAAACTTTCTTTATTTGTTCAGTAATTGGAGACTCCCATATTAGGTAGCCATCGACCTATATTAAAGCCTCGG
Source organism: Limnoperna fortunei (assembly GCA_944474755.1). Classification (NCBI taxonomy): domain Eukaryota; kingdom Metazoa; phylum Mollusca; class Bivalvia; order Mytilida; family Modiolidae; genus Limnoperna; species Limnoperna fortunei. The sequence continues at coordinate 24,348,197 of OX104122.1, forward strand.
ACTCGGCTGATGCCTCGACCTAATGCGGGAGTCTCGGATTTGAGTGGGGCCTGATATGGGAAACCCTGTATCACAATCTATATTTATTTTGACGTTTCTATTACTATAACTACTAAAACAAGTTCTTCAATAGATACATTAAGAACTATAATTATAAAAAAGTATACCCACCTTGCTTGAATACTTTCAACAATGTCCTATGGGTATCAGAATTACACAGGCGAACAACAGTTTCTATTGTAGACTGTGTTTGACAGAGAAACCTGTCCCTGTCGGAACTCCCCGCATGTAATCTGTTAGCCATTTGTTTATCTGTTTAGAACAGAGAATATAATTGGCTTGGTTTAAAAAGCTACCAGTTGAAGAAACTAACTAGACTGAATCTGTCCATCTTCTTAAATTTTATACTTTAACGCGGGATGAAAACAAGGGGGAATGAAGCGTTATTTCTTCTAAAATGCGACTACACTTGGTACTTTTGTAAACTTCAATTTGATTGGTAACTACATTTGGTTGAATTTGCTTTTCCACATTGATAAAGTAACGCGCTATTTTAGAAAGTAGCGCGCTACTGTCACAAATTATTGCGTAACTTTTAAAAAGTAGCGCGTTAAGTATTTCACGAAGTAGCGCGTTACAGTCCTTAAACTGGAATGAGTATAAAGTAGCGCGCTGCTTTCAATAAGTAACGCGCTGCTTTTACCATTTTAAAGTAATGCGCTACTTTCTTTACGTAGCGCGTTACTATAATGAAGTAGCCCGTTCGTAAAACCAGCGCTTTACAAAACAGCGCAATAATGACATGAACTGCCACTCATAGAAGACCCATTCTCTGCTAGAAAATGCGCCATCGACAGTGAGACATGGAGATTTATTTTCAAAAGTTTTAATTTCAAATTGAATCTTCAGAACGCAAATTTTAAAACATCAGAATTTTCTCAATGATACTAAATTCCACTTTACACGTACAGGGCACTGTTTCATATTTTAAAACATCTCAAATTTCAGGATTTCCTCAACTTATCCTCAACTCAAATATTGGCCAATCAGATTGCTGGAAACTTCAAATTTGAGGAACAAACTCAATTTGAGAAGTTTTATGAAACTGAGACCAAATCAGTCATGACCATATTTGATTAGGGATATAGATGTACAATCTACAAAATGTGGAACGATTTTAATATACAAGTATGTACAGCAAAGTAAGAAAAAGAAATTGAAAAGTGCAAAATACGTGGTGTTGACATGGTATAACCACAGTCCCTACTCCTTACAACTTATGTTGCCATAAATGATCAATTCTTTAATGTAATTACGGTAATATAGTAAATATATAGAGAGTTTTCAGGTGTCTGGTTGGCTTTAATTTTTGTTAATCTCGGAACAATAATGGTAAACGTAGGTAAGAGTAACTGGATTAAGCTTGCGTGAATAAAAAAAATTATTGCACCAGCTAGGGACTGGGTTAAGCTATTAAAATTCCATAATTTAACTATCGAGATTGGAGAAATCCGATAATCCAAGAGTACTAATGTAAGATTCTGTTTCTCTAATTTTAAAAAGTAGTAAATTTGCGAAACGAAGTACAAATTCTCCCAACCCCAATTTTACGTTCATGACTTGAATACGCGGTAAATTGAAGGTGTTTTGTTTATGACGTCATGAGTTCTTATTGTGACGTTATTATTTTTAACCAATCAACTGCTGAGAACAACAAATTCACTAGTGACAAGAAATATTTTTTCCACACCGGTCAAGCGGTTGAAATATTACGTCAAAATTAGAGAAGCTACCATCTAAAAAAGGTTTGTTCATATTGATCCCATAACTTTTTTTTGCACACATGTATCCTAAAACTACATCTGTATAAGGGGCCTCACGAATATAAATATTGAAACGTAGTCCTTAACTACATTAAATAAGCGACATTGTAAATTTTAGGGAGGAGGATTGAATTATTCAACCACAGTTAGTAATAGCATTAAACGCGATCTCTAAAGGGAAACAGACACACGAGGGGATTGGTTGTTTCCCGGATTACTTGACCGAGGGAAACAACCTTCACAAGGGTTTATAATTGGTGTATGAGGAACATTAGCATATTCAGTCATTGCAATATATACTGTTGAAATTATAGGTGTCAATTTATAGAAACCGTGCATATAATTGTGAGAGTAGATTTATTTCTATAGATTTTTGCAAGTTTATGATTATACAATATTTATTTTTTAAATTATGCATTAATAATCTTTGAGTGCTAAATTGTAAAGCCGTTGTAAATTAATATAAACAGTGTATGAGGAAAATTTACATATTTACTGATTGCAATATATACAGTTGAAATTATAAATGTAAATAATTTAGTCGATTCCGATTTCCTTGTTCTTTATATTATAGGGTTATTGCATGAATATTGGGAAATATTGTCCCTAGCAAGTGTTATATTGCACGAGCTTGCGAGTGCAATATAGCATCTTGCGAGGGACAATATTTCCCAATATTCATGCAATAACCCTTTTATTATATAGTAATAATATTTTGGGTGCTTTTAAGTGATTATTCATTATATTTGCTATTTTGTAATATTTTACTAGGTCAAATATTATCATATTTTTACTTGGTTAATATGACATATATATATATATATATATATATATATATATATATATATATATATATATATATATATATATATATATATATATATATATATATATATATATATATATATATATATATATATATATATATATGTTATGTAGATGTAGATAAAATAAAAAACAGATTTCTTTTCAATTTTGTGTTTTTATTTGTTTTTCCTTATTGTTGTGAATATACTATATGTATCTATGTTCCGGCTTTGAAATGATCCCCTTGCACACGATTTATTCTCGTTTCGTACAGTTTACAGTCGATTTTTCCTTTTGTTGGTCTATGAATTTTTTAACCTTTACTTTTATCGACATTCGAAATCACTTCCAATAAGCAGTTCTGCTAATTCTCCCTTTGAGAGCAGATTGTGTATGTTATTTTAGGCCTTGTTTGTGTACTACACGAGAGTAAAATATAAAAGACGATGTTTGGAACACATCTATACTTTTCCCGGTAATTACATAAAAGACCGAGACGCAGAGTAAAATATGAAAATATAATGCACTTTATTCCTATATGAAATAGAACGGGGAAAAATTATTACTCTCTCTCTCTCTCTCTATATATATATATATATATAAAGAGTCTAAAAGAATGCTGCTGAACCAGTACACTTATTTAGTATCGGATCGACAAACATGACGATACAGCATAAACAAAAAATAATAATATGAAAGTCTAGAAGATTATGCAACGATACATATGACGGTGTTTCTTGTCATAAATTTAGACACATACTGACCAACGAATGGCCTTAGTCATTGAGTGTCAATATAAATAAATAACGTGAACAATCACAACATATTCATCTTAAACTTTCTCATTTTAAATGAACCCAAAACTTTTTTAATAGTTGCTTCTCTGTCCGCTAACCGGGGACGTGCCGTGCTGTTACTTGGCTTTGCTCAAATATTCCAACAAGATGTAATCAAAATTATCAAGGTGACAAATTCATTACGCCAGACGCGCGTTTCGTCTACATAAGACTCATCAGTGGCGTTTAACTATAAATGTTTAAGATATTCTTCATTGGGAGATGGAATATTTTTTTCATTGGGAGATGGAATAATATAAGTCCACTGGGATCGTGTAAATACACAATACAGGCAGTTCAAAATATTATATAAAGGGTCTAAAAGAATGCTGCTGAACCAGTACACTTATTTAGTATCGGATCGACAAACATGACGATACAGCATAAACAAAAAATAATAATATGAAAGTCTAGAAGATTATGCAACGATACATATGACGGTGTTTCTTGTCATAAATTTAGACACATACTGACCAACGAATGGCCTTAGTCATTGAGTGTCAATATAAATAAATAACGTGAACAATCACAACATATTCATCTTAAACTTTCTCATTTTAAATGAACCCAAAACTTTTTTAATAGTTGCTTCTCTGTCCGCTAACCGGGGACGTGCCGTGCTGTTACTTGGCTTTGCTCAAATATTCCAACAAGATGTAATCAAAATTATCAAGGTGACAAATTCATTACGCCAGACGCGCGTTTCGTCTACATAAGACTCATCAGTGGCGTTTAACTATAAATGTTTAAGATATTCTTCATTGGGAGATGGAATATGAAAAAATATTCCATGAAAAAAATATTCCATCTCCCAATGAAGAATATCTTAAACATTTATAGTTAAACGCCACTGATGAGTCTTATGTAGACGAAACGCGCGTCTGGCGTAATGAATTTGTCACCTTGATAATTTTGATTACATCTTGTTGGAATATTTGAGCAAAGCCAAGTAACAGCACGGCACGTCCCCGGTTAGCGGACAGAGAAGCAACTATTAAAAAAGTTTTGGGTTCATTTAAAATGAGAAAGTTTAAGATGAATATGTTGTGATTGTTCACGTTATTTATTTATATTGACACTCAATGACTAAGGCCATTCGTTGGTCAGTATGTGTCTAAATTTATGACAAGAAACACCGTCATATGTATCGTTGCATAATCTTCTAGACTTTTATATATATATATATATATATATATATATATAAATAATAAAGTCTTTTATCATTACTAAACACAAATACAAATAATTTTATTGGCTCAAACTCATCTACAATAAATGGTTAAGGCCTATGACAATAATTGAATAAAAAATTAAAATTACAAACCATTCATGTTCATTCATGCTTTCAGGTATAATAATGTATTAGAATTACCTCAAGTTAAAACCAGCACTTACGGTAAGAATAGCTTTCGCTTTGCTGCTGCCACTCTCTGGAACAGTCTCCCAGACCATTTCAGGACTGAAAATAGCTTTTATCAGTTTAGAAGCTTGATTCAGTCCTGGAATGGTTCTGTATGCCGCTGCTCTGCATGCAAATAGCTTGATCTGCTTATTATACATGTATCTGCTTTTCATGTGACTTCTCTTTTAATATTTTAAAATGTGACTGTGTCTTATTTTAAGTAACTTTTAAATTGCTGCTCAATAGTAACCCTGCTTATGCTGGAATGATTATATTCTTAGTGCTATGTTAATTTATGGAACTACTTTATATGTTTTAATACACTATATATATTTTATTCATAGTATGTCCTCATCATTAATGTAACTGTATGCCTCATGCTCTTATTGCACTAAAGTGTTTTAAAAATGTCTTAATTTTGTCTTAATACTAGTGTGTCTTTATCTTAAAATTGTCTTAATTGTCTTAATGTGTTTTTCTTTTAAGTATGTACTTATTTTGAATCTTACTGTCTTAATGTGTGATACTTTTTTTAAAAATGTGATGTTTGCTTTGTATGTGCTGCATTCTAACTGTTATTGTTTGCTTTGCATGTATAATCGGTTAAAAGCTCAATAGAGCTTATGTTTATTGTTGTAAAATGTACCGAATTAAAATAAAAGTTTTCGTATTCGTATTCTTATATTCATTAGGGTTACTATTTTAATAAAATATAATATGAATAATACTTATTTATTATACAGGTAAATTAACATGACATTTCCTTATATTAAACCCATCTGATATGGAGGAGGAAGTCAACTTTAATACTTGGTATGAAGTATATTTTCAAGAAAATTTAAATCTGAGAAATTTTTGAAACAATGATTATTGTTGAAAAATATTAAATATCTTTGTATGAAACGTTTCCCTTTGTTTTGCTCGTATTGTGAACAGTATAAAAAAAAAATTAAACAGTATAAAATTATCTGTGTATATGCGACACCGTCACGGCGGCGGGCCGGGGGGGGGGGGGGGGGTTACTAGGGATACTTTTAGGTACAGGTCTGCGGACGGGGATTTGAAAACCCACCTATTCATATTTTTTCGCAAGTTATGTAACGGGACTTAATCTCATATACTGAGTTAATAAATCAGACCTATTCATATATTTTATTACACATTCCCATTGGAACAAAATATGGATAGATTGTTTGCAAGTTTATGATTTAAATACATTATTTATTTTTCAATTATGCTTTAATTAATCTTTCAGTGCAAAATTTTAAAGCCGTTGGAAATAAACATAAACGATGTCTTGGAATAATGACCATCTGCAACATATCATTTTTAAATTATCGCGCCATTGAAGATTATCCAAGGAATACATTATCACGATCTAAAAATAGACAGTTGAATGAAGACACACTATAAACAAATAAAGATCTGAAATGAATAAAGACGTACTATACAAATAAAATAACTTTATTACTAACAAGTTATTCCTGCATCTTTGTCAATTATAACATTATTTTTATTAGTGCAGACAGCACACATCTCTGACGTCACTGTCTCAGTGTCTGATTGCGTTTGTGCTGACAATGTTTGTGCCTATCATGGATGTTCGCAACTAGATATTGATGCTTTTTTCTTTTTTATTGCGTGTAACTATGTTGAAAAATTAAAATAATCAATTCTAACTTCAGTCTTTACTTACGTGCAGTTGTGCATGTATTGTTACAATTCAACTAACAGTTTCTTACACCTGTCACACAAATACATAACTGCGGCGTGGGGAACATACGTCTGAAACTTATTACCATAATTAAACACAAAAGTAATATTTTGAACCTGCTGGAATCGGCTGTTGAAAAGTTGGCATACTTTGAAACTATACAGGTAATTTTCATGTATTGTTAATTGCACAATATTCATAAATTACTAATTAGAACTTCTTAGAAATATACAATATTGCAACATCAATATTGATGTAATTCAATTATTGGTAATCTATACAATTCCCCTATTACATTATATAGTCGTCATCATTGCCATTGACATTCTGAAACTGTGAATAATTACGTTGATTGTTATCATGATTTAGGGTCATTTGAATTCTCGAACTTGTGATTATTGGTAATACGAGAATTTTTAAACTCAGAATGATTGGAACGTGCAATGTATCCTTTTTTACAAAGATTGGGATAAGAATTTCTGGTTTACGAATATTATTATCTGCGAAACGTGCAGTTTATTGTTTTAATGGTTAGTAATCAATATGTGTGACTGTTCTTTACTTGCATAACATAATTAATCAATTTTTATCTTTCTGTAATAGATATCAATTAAAGGAAAATGATACTTTTTAGTAATTTTTTTGTACCTTTTTTTAGTTTGTTTTCAAATATTAGTTTTGATGGGAGAGTAGTATAATATGCTAAATGTCTACTTAAATTCGCATGTAAAGTCGAAGTATTTATTCTATATGAAACATTTGCATTTTCAAATAGTGGTAAACATTAAATGCCAACAGAAAAATATTAAATAAACTGTCTATTTTGTCATTTTGTGATTATTTTTATGTCGCGCAAACGAACGATTTTATGATTTTCTCTCTGCGGATTCGTTCGTTACTTCGTCCGTCCGTCACACCTAAGGTGTACAATTGCGTCGATTTTCTATGAAGGTAACTAATATCTTCATGAAACTTGATACACAGTTACACAGTACACAGGACAAAATAATTGATGCGGACTGAAGTGTATCAATGTCACGAAGACACATTTTCTTGTTTATATATTATAGGGTAGCGGTGGCCAAGTGGTTAAGGTAGTTCGTCTACTATTGATCACGTGGTCTGTCAACTCTGAGATTGCGGGTTCGATTCTCACTGAAGGCAGGGTGTACTCGATCCCAATCTTAATTGACGGAAAAGGATTGCCAGTTTTCCTACCGTAGGTCGGGGGTTCCCTACGGGTACTCCGGCTTCCTCCCCCAACAAAAACTGGACGCCATGATTTAGCTGAACAATTGCTGAAAGTGGCGTTAAAACACCATTCAAACAGAAACAAAACATGTTTTGTTTCTTCATTTGTGTTATGTAATTATAACAATATTTCATCTTGAAAAGCTGGAGGTTAATTAACAACAAATCACCTATACTTGTATTTTGTTCTCAGGACATCAAATCACAAGCACTTTCAACATCTGGATGGTTTACTGTGGTGAGTTTATCATGTAGTGTAGTAACTAGAAAACCCACCTTCTACAAGGAAAAAAATATTAATAACCACGGTATGGCAGAAAGAAATAACTAAACAATGAATACTAAGAACCAAAGTTGGACCGCTTTGTTTGGGGGAGGGGGATAACGGTCGCCTATATCGATATTAAAATTCATGATAATTATATCTTATTACCTACAAGGGTATTAATTCATATTGACAATTTCATTCAATGACCACTAAAATAGAAATTTATAATTATTTTGGAAATCACGAAAACCAAGTAGATACAACATAATTGTATTTTTCGATCTATGTTTAGAGAAAAACCAGGTCGATATTGGATTCCGCTTGACCACTGTGCAGCGGACAAAAATGTAAAATTTCCATAATTTTATGTAATTTTAGTGCTGTTGCGATTTATATTCACCCCCCCCCCCCCCCCCAACCCAAAAAAAAAAAAAATAACACGCAAAATTCTATTCATGTAATAACAATAATTATGATTAACATATCTCGTCAACTATATTGTTATGGGAACTGCTACTGCAGAAGTAATTTTATTTTGCCAACCTATTTTTAAATTGCTTGAAACAATTGTGTTAGCTTTTTATTATCCGATTTTACAGAGATCATCCGAAAAATTGGATTTCGAGAAAAATCTTGTCTCATGACTTGGAAATAGTTTTGTTTTTAGAATTGCTGAATATGAAATTGGATATTAAAAATAAGGGTTTGCTGTTTGTTTAGTGGGTTGGAAATTTTTCAGTGAAATTGATTAAGCGAATTTCTAACTAGATACATATAAATGTAATCAGTTGCAAGTCCATGTATAGAGTAAATGATTGCTTGATATATCAATGTAAGCTTAAGACACAGTAAAAGCTATTGTTTTATTCAGCACAAAAACTATTAATAAAATACACATGGCAAGACATGGGTTGAATGTTTGAATGAACAACAGAGGCATAATAGATAGAGTCTTCGCAGTAAGCATGCTAAGAAGTCAGAATCAATTTTAGAATCTGCATTAACGTGTGCTATTTTCCATAAATTGTTTACTATTTTCGTCACATTTGACGATCATGACGGCTGGTTCGTCCGTTAAAACTCTAATTAGTAGCAAACTTCTACTTAGTTTTAAGTCTACATTATTCAGTCCAAACATATGTATAATATGTATTGCCCTATCAGTGACTTCTTACATATATGCATTTAAGTGAAACCAAAGCAAATCTATCCCTTCCATAAATTAACAGTAATACTAGCGCTGATTTCGAATTGATATAGGACAACTGTCGACATGTTGACGTCGTTGTAAATAAAATTGATACATTTTTAAAATACGTCCTGAATATAGATGAAATATTCCTTGCTGGACGTAACACATCGATCAATCAATCAATTAATCATTTAAAACATCAATCAATTAATCATTTAAAACATCAATCAATCAATCATTTTTTAAATAACCTCCGATACTCTTGTTTGATTTCAGTTTGAGTTTAATTATTTATTTCTTGATTTAGGTATGGAACGATAGCCGTTTGTCTTGGGCAAGATCTTCTTATGGAAATATAGATCATATTTATGCAAGCCAGAGTACAATTTGGCATCCAATACTGATCGTCCAAAACTCGTGAGTGCTAAATTTCTTCCTTCGAAGTTATGTTTTGATGTTATTTAAATTCTTTCTTGAAATTTATCACAAGATAATTATCAGTTACGCTTTGTTTGATGAAATAACACACTATTCAGCATTCTAAGATAATATTTTTTTACAATTTTACCAATAATGGATTACCACTGTTCTAAGAAAAATGTCTATTGTATTGCCAGCATAACGAATAGTTAAGTGAAACAGTATTAATTATTACCTTGTAGAGTTGTGAAATTACAATTGTATGTATAATGTTCTCCAAAATTCTAAATAGATAAATATCCGGTGAGTAAGACAATTGCAAAGAAAATCGACCGAACAACAAGAGCCAAAGGCAAGGAAGAGTCACAAATCCGGATATAGACAAGCATACACATTGCAGCACAAAAACCAAAAACACAACAAAAAGTAAAGTGGTAACCCGAACTAAAAACCATGAGTGCACTAAGGTGACAATTTCCAGGTTACTTATAGTATTAGAAGACATTTCAAATTTAATATTGTAAAAAAGCAGTAATATTTCTTTCGTACCATAACTGATTTGACGAACCTAGGTGAGTATAAAATTCAGGTCAGAATTCGACATGATGGAGAAGTACGGTGGGAACCGTCAGCCATTTTGATTACGTCATGTGACATTGATGTAACATTTTTCCCATACGACGTTCAGTCGTGTGAAGTAGAGCTTTCAAGTTGGGGTTTTCACACAGACGCCATCAATCTTAACTTTTCCTAGACAAATATAAACCTTCAAGATTACAGAACAAGCAGTGAATGGCATCTCGTGTCCACCTCACAATATATCAGCGAAATATTAGAGGACGGTCTAGCATATGGTGAACTGCGTTTTCAGTTAGTTTTGGAAAGACTTCCGGGTCATTATATTATGAGTATCATCTTCCCAGTGGTTGTAACGTTTATTCTGACTACAGTTACCTTTCTTTTACCCGTAGAATTTGGTGAGAAAGTTGGATATATTCTAACCGTCCTCGTGGCGTTAGCTGTATTGTTGACATTGTTTGCTGACAACATGCCCACCACATCAAAGCATACATCTCTGCTTGGTATGTTCTATTCTTTTGATGGTATAATAGCATTGTCAGATATACCGAAAAGTTAATGTTCGTCGTTGGTACAAACCATATTTTCATTTCTAGAATATTTGCTCTGTCATTGTAAATTTTAATATAATTCAGATTCAAACCTGATGCAAATAGATTTCTCTTATCTCGGATATTATTAGTTTTTAGTAAAACACAAAATTTCTTTTGTAATATTTCTTTGCTAGGGCTTGATTAAAAATGAAAAAGGATTTTATTGTAACTTTGATGTGAAATGCTGGATTACTTGAAGTTTAGATGCACTTATAAGTCATATTGTATAACTAAGAACCATCCCCTTAAGCGCCAAGCAATCGTCTATTTCCTATAACCTTATCTCCAGTTAAAACAAGTACCACCTATCATATGAACAAAATATGTAAACATGTTCAGTTTTGCATGCGTTGCTGTCAAGAATAATAGGTTTTTATATATGTTTCTTTTTGGGAAAGTCCGTGTGATCTTCTACGTGTGAAAAAAGTTACATGTATTTTTGATAGTGGAGCGTTTTTACTGGATGACGCAATGAGTACAGATGATTGCGCATGAGATCATTTGTACTGGGACATCTTGACCAGGAGTCGGTCATTAACGGCAGAAACAATTCATAATGCTCGTTTGTTTACTTTTCAGTCGTGTTCTTGTCTGTTACGTTGGGATTATCAGCCCTCGTCATAATCCTCACCATTCTTATAATCAGACTTTATCATAAAGCCGATGACTACTCTGTCCCGAATTGGATATACAGACTGTTATTCTGGTGTAGACGTTCCAAATTAAGAACCAGTATTGATACAGATATTGATCCCGACAACAATAGTGCAAATCAAGATGGTCGCCAGATCCATACAATTACGTGGCAGAGCAATGAAAATTTAGAAAGACATGCTAGATACAGAAACAAAGAGCTTGCACAATTCTTTGATACTTTGTTTTTCATTTTGTTTGCTACATTATATATATATCAATGTAGCTCTAAGTGTTGCAGAATGACCTGATTACAGTTTTAGTGTTTGCCAATTTGTTAATAAATGTATTTTTAGTACTAATTGTGTACAAGCACGTTGTTTTCATTGACCACTCAGATGAAAAAACCTTTCGTTATAAATGCTATATATTAAATAAAATATGCAAATTATACTTACACTGTTGTAATTTCTGTGTACTTGTTTTATAGGCGTAATTGTGGGATTACTTTTCAAGAGTATGAACATTTTCTAAATTATATAAATTAAACATTTCAGGTTTCAAGAGACGTTTGACTATACAAAATACAATAAGATTATTAGTCTAAATTTTTCTTGTCAACAGTCCTGGAACTTATATAACTGTGCAAACTTTTATCGTGCAAACTATTAAATAGACTAGAGTCATTATCGACATTACAGGGATTGTTACATCAATATCTTAAAGACGTAGTTTTAAAGGGAGAAACCACAACACAACAACACATTTGTATCAAGAATATAAACTGAATATTTACAGTTTTACATACATTGTCGTGCATGACTATGAGAACTTAATTATGACAATCGATTTGCAAAGCAACAATAATGACGAGATATTTTTAATAAACCATCTGTTTTATTTTCTTTTTCTACATGCAAACCTCTTTTATTAATACTGTATGTAAAATGTCTATATCTCGTATAGTTAGAGTCAATCAAGTTTTATTTATAGTTGGTAACACAACAACAAAAAACATAAAAACATCAGCTCTGAAGAGCTTTTAAAGCCGACAAAGAGAACTGCACACAATAGAATGTTAATAATAGAATATGACCTTATCCATTAGACCTTTTTCAACGTCACGAACTATTATGACGCACAGTAAAAATGCCAAGTCTCTATGATATCTCGTTCATTAGTTACAGAATTATAATGTCAAGAATGTGACTTTGACCATTCACCTTGTGAATTTTTTTAAGATCAAGATCAATGATGATCAACAGTGAAAACACATTGTCTCTATTACATCTGGTTCATGAGGTACCGTACTACAGTGTCATTTTACCATCAAGAATGGAAATAATTCATAAGGAATCGTCAATATCCTTTAAGCGATACGTAACAAAGTGTCCTGATCCATCACTGATCATTGGGACATCTATCTTTTTAGTTTACCTACACACAAGTTTTTCTGTGTCGGGAGAGAGAATTATTTAAAGAAAATGAGTTTGGGGTGCTATGGTGAACTGCAACAACATAAAGTATAACCGATCCATGGTACAATTTGTCTTTACGACATCTCATGTATTGAAACGAAATTTAGGTAACAAAACACAAACAAAATTTACAACAGTTCATTTGTCCTATGGAATAATCATTGTAACATCATTATGGTTTTAAAGTTTATCTGCGCACACTAATTTTTTGGTATACAAAATCCCCGTAAAAAGGATTGGTGTGCCAAGTTTAAAAGCACATACTATATACGAAACAAAATTTATAATGCGAAAAGAAGAATTAAAAAACAAGCAAAACCAATAGGGCCTTTTACTCTGAAGTTGAAAACCTTAATAATTAAAAAAGACTGAAAAAGGAAGGCTTTCAACTCAGAAAGTGGAAAACCTTAATAATTACGTGCTTAAAATGACAATTTGTGTTTCTTTTTTTTTTTAATTTTGTTTCGCATTTTACTGCTACTTAATATTTAATCTGATATAAATAGATTTATTGTTATGTAACCAGGAAGTACAAACTTGATTTTGCTTAGCTACACAGCAGGTAATATATGGTTTATGTAACACTACGGACTTTGCACGCTGTTTTTTCGTGTTAAATAGACGCTATCACATGTCACTTTTTTACATTCTTTTTATTTTTTTGGGACAATTTTGATTTTTACTTTCGGTTTACTACACATTCGCAGAGAGGATTTCAGTAAGATAGCCGTACCCATATTTAGCTCGATTTTACATTGATTTTTCATAATTTTATTCTTAAACAAGAAAATAGACGTTTCTGTTTAACATGTTTAAGGCACTATAGAACAGAAGGAAAATGTTTATAAGAAATATCGCAAATTACTAATTTCATTTGATCAAGCTACAAATTCACATTTATTGATCTCAATATGCAATTATTTGGAACTGAAAGTTGCTATCGGTTCATAATAGATTGTGTCTGGAGACAAAACGCTGTACGGCAAATCTTAAGGTAGACAAATGTGTCAGAAAATATAAGATTTGTGTTGTGTAAATAACGCTGAAGAAATCGCGATAAAGATCGGAGCAGTCAAAGATATTTATGAAACATACTTGTAATTTTTTCAATCCAGTAAGACATCTGTCAGACGTTTTCATAACATTTGGAGGACATTGAAAATCCTGTGGACCATATGTCCGATTTTGAAATGTTTGGGTTCCCGAAGCCAACAAAAATATTATAATTTATAAAAACTAGAGGCTCCTGGGAGCCTGTATCGTTCACCTGAACCTGAGAACAATTGAACAACTGTGCAAGTCTTTTCTATGCAGCTTTTTATTTCTATAAGGAATTGTCAAACACTTCTGCAAAAGTCCTTAATTTTGACCTTTTAAGGCAAACAACTCTTATAAGCAGTTGTCCAACACATATGCATCAATAATCATTTTGCAGGTCTTGATGACCTGAACAATCTTGACCACGTACCAGCACCCTGTCTATTTTGAGGCAAGGTAGCCACGTTGGTGTTCAGCTGTCACAATTTGCACATTTTTGAGAGAGGATATCTTAAAGATAATGTGTGCAATGTTTTAAAGCAGTACTTTTATTGGTTTGAGAGGAGAAGAGTTTTTAAAATCAGTTAAAATTCTATAAAAAACGTTCAAGAAGAAAAAGTCATAAACGGTTCATCAGACAATCTTCACCCTAAGTCATTATGTAGCTCTCACAATTAACTTCGGGTCGGGTGAGCTAAAAATGGATGCATCAAATATAAATGCTGACAAGCACAGCCCAGGTAAAGTTGAATGCAAACATTAATAAAATTCTGGGGTGCAGGAGTTCAATTGTTGTGCATATGTATACCAGATTATGTAATTAGTTAGTATAAAAAAATTAATTTGGCTACATCACACATAAAACACAATAATGAAAATCAGAACAATAGCGACTGTTCTGCTAAATGGCAAATTCCTCAATTGACTGAGAAGAAGCCTTTTGTGATTGGTGTTTATTCGACATATTATAAATACCAGGGGAACGTCGACTTGCAAGTTGACAAAAGTGATGTTAATAACTGCGAATATTCCTGGAGAAACAACCCTTTTAAGTTTAACAGTGAAATATGGTTCCTATATCCAAGCATTCAATACATGACCCGAGTTTCTTTGCACAAATAAAATGATTGAGTCATTCTTTTTACACATCTAGCGAACGGTATATAAGTTTTGAGAACAAATAATCGTAACATAGCCTTTTTAGTTCGCGAGGAAATTTAGTCCCATTAATCGTTATGTAGCTGAGCAGGAGTACTGGTCAGAGAGTAGTTCTCCCCAATAAAAAGACAGGAGCAATTCTTGCCATTTTGGCGAATTTTCCATTAAAATATATGTCAAAGGCTTCATTTGATAGATTTCACTATCTTCCATCCAAACCAAATTACGTTTACATGGTCATGCCAACATCGCAATTTTGTGGTCATAAACGTTTCACAGTCCAAATTTACGTACTTACCGTACTCATTGTCTATAAATGTAATGATTAAATTATCAGAAAATTTCATTTCAAATCGGTGTAATAACATAACATAATTATTGCATATATTTTAACACAGTCAAATCAAGCGCGCATTTTTGTATCAATACATTTCCAAAGGTAGAAACAAGATAGCTGTCTGTCCATTAATTCTTTCAAGTTAAATTGAGCTGGAATTCCGATATTTCCATAGTTGGTTTATACTTTAGAATCCACTATCACAATTAGAAATGCGCGTATAAATATCAAATAAACGATGGAAATTACTATTTGGTGGTCAAAGTCACACAATTAAAGGTCACAAGAATGTGACCTAAACTTGGTAACTTTAGATCTTCAAGCAGCGAAATTAGAAAACTAATGAAGCAGGTAAAAGATTCAATTTTAATTAGGTTGCATGCTTGAAGAACTCACAGTCACAAAATTAGTACCTCCTAAAAGAATGCTTTTTTCTATCCCCTTGATAATGTACTAATCTTGCATTGCTACAATGTTTAAACTGAAACAAAATGAGTTGGATGCCTTTTCCTGCACTTACAATTTACCACTGTCCATATTTTTTTTAAATTGGACATAATTTGTTTATTATTTTGGTTTACTCACTAAGCTGTATATATTTTAAGGAAAAAAACACGTTATGACTGACATCGATAAAAGACACCGGAAACAGAAAGCATTGGTTGTTGTAGCGATTGATTTTGGAACGTCAAATTCTGGATGGGCTTTTGCCTTGCGAAACTCGTATCAGAAAAATCATGATGATATACAAACAAACAGTGGTTGGAGATCTGGAGAAGGATTAGTGACACCTAAAACTCCTACCTGTGTGTTGTTTGATACAAACAAAAACTTTCACAGCTTTGGATATGAAGCTGAAACAAAATATGCTGAACTTGTAGACGAAGATGCTGCTGAAGGATGGCGTTATTTTAGCAGATTTAAAATGGGCCTTTATGTTGATGAAGAAAATAAGATTTTGTATGACATGCAATTGGTAGATGCTTCTTTAATAATACATTCTTTATTCTATTATAGTTTTGCAAAGTACAGTCGCTTCACACTTAAAATTTAACAAAACAATTTAAAACTAGTTGTAATTTTGCACAAGTTTTTTTTGGGATGCATTATTAATCTTACCTGCTTCAAACGAACTTCAGTAAACGTTGAACATTTGTGAGACTCTAAATGAAACATTTAACATCACGTTCATTTGTAAAATATTGTTTTTTTTTAAGATTAAGATGACCGTTGCTAGATTTTGTCAAACAAATTTCGCTGATATAACTTCTTCAACATCTTAGTATTTAGCCTTGCAATATTTTTCTTTTCAGCCCAAATGATGATGCTTGATTAAGCACACCCCTCGTCATAATATGTGCTTTGAAGTTAAAAGTGAAAATTACACAACCTTGATTACTTCGACTACTTTTATTATATTCAAAATTAAAATTGTATTTCAATGCTTCTATTTTGAAGTTTGAAATATAAGACGGTTACTGAACTAATATTTGTATCTTAAGAGTAACAAATAGCTAAATACTTTTTATTCCAGAGTTCGTATATAGTATACACAATTAAAATTACATTTCGACAACAAATTAAAATAAGTAATCTGGTTTTGTATTAATTTTTTAGGCATTTATAGTAGTTTGTTCACGTACTTGATATTAAAATGTGTCGGCGATAAAGTCAATCTTAGATTTTTACCTCTTATTATTAAAACGAGATGCGCAAAGAGACTTTGATCGACAATAAACGTCATTACTCCATTGTGCTACAAGATTTCAATATATACACATTAACTATATTGAAGTCTTGAACATAAAAGATACTTTACTTTTTTATCTCCTCGTCTTAAAAGTTTTTTTTCTATCGTCAGTCCAGTGGTAGAATTTCAACAAGACAGACACTGAAAGATGCTCAGGGGCAAACGATGCCGTCATTGAAAGTGTTTTCAGAATCTATCAAATTTTTAAAAGAAAGTTTTCTAAAAACATTAAACGAACGAGTACAGTTCATTCAGCTTGATGATATACATTGGATATTGACGGTGCCAGCTATATGGACAGACAAAGCGAAACAGTTTATGCGAATGGCAGCACTTGAGGTAATAGATATTTCATGTTACAAATAACATAAATGTATTTGAGCAGTAAATTGGAGCATAAGGAGACGTAGGACTTTGTTTACCTTCATGAAAATCATAGTATTTAATCAGCTATGCTAAGGTGTGTGCGTTTTAATTATTGGTTGGAGAGCATGGACTTTAGATGGATGATCTTTTAAGGAACATCCCTAATAAGCATAAATTAATATAAATAGTACTCCATAAGACATGCACAAAGATTTCTAAACACTGTGAAAAAACTATTGATGGCTTAAAACTTATGCAATTTAATTAAATGCAGGCATTCCCGGACAATTATTGACACTTGCATACGAACCAGAGGCTGCGGCTGTCTTTTGCAAAGATGTTACATTAAAAAAGAAATCGGACCAGCAAGGTCACATAGCAGCTTCATTTGACCTAGGAGACCACTTCCTGGTATTAGATTGTGGTGGTAAGTTTTAATGTAATACTAATTTAATTAAAGAGTCAATGTGATACAGCAAACCATATAAAGGCCGGTTGACTTATGCGATTGTACCATAAAATTATACTCTTTTATGCAGGGTTTAAATAAATTTTAAAAAACTCGCACAATTGTCGATACAAGTGTAATACGAATAAGTTTATTAAAATATTATAATAATTTACACTGTCACATTTTCTATCAATGATTTTTTACTCTAACGAAAATAGTAAACAGGAAGAAATGTTTAAATAATAATTGAAAATAAAATAATTTCAGTATGAAGGTAGAATGCCATTCAAAATTTGCATGCATGGTATTTTAAAGCAGTAGAACGTAATATATGTTGAATGAACAATAACAATTTTACCAATATTTCCTGTGAGATGTTTTTAAATTATTGTCTGTAACAGATTGTTAATCTTGTTAATGTTCAAATTTAGTGTACGTAGTAGTACCAAAAGACCGATTCTGCCCACTTCGCGCTATTCCTGTAGAAAACAAACAGTGTTTTATTTGATACCTATACAAATCTTAATAATTCTACACACTTTCTGACCTACGACTCTTTCGGAAAGAAGTTTTCGCAGCAGAACAAGGAGGCCATCAATTGGAAGGACTTTCCCAATGGTGTGGTTGTGCAATCGAACGGTAAATTTTGGAAAAATTAGATACTCACTCTGCAAGACTAGCAAGGAGTATCCCTCAGAGTATGGCCTTGCCTACGGTCAACAAAAAAGATCCTCTAAAGGGAGAATTCATTTAATGCAATGGTTTCAAATTGGCAAAAAGTCTAATCGACAGTACCTATCCTAAGAGACGTTAAAAAAGCAGCCTGTACTGATGTTTTGATCCACATGATGATGGATAAGAAAAATCAAAGGTAATGCACAAATGGTCTGCGCCTAAAACAAAGAAAGCATAGCGCTTACGCGCTATTTTAAGGCTCGTGCGCAGTAAGGTCATCACAACAATTGCGGGTTGTCGTTGTGGCTGTTTTTCTTCTTTCTCTATTGATCTTCTCATCTTCCAAGCGTTCATCTTTAATCTTGGTTTTATTTTCTCCGCTTAAACGTAGGTGTTTTCATGTTTCTTTTGTTTCTTGTCGAATATTTTGGTAAGCACTGTCAACGCTGCTAACCTGACTAAACTCAATACTGTAAGCAAACTCAGTTGAATGCAAGCGATGACGCCTTTACCAGTTGCAGAATTGTACAAGCTGTAAAAATGATGTTCAGAACAGAACAGCATCCTAACGCAAATAATACCGTCTTATCCACCTTATTCTATCTCCTATAACGTTTTGACACCAGATTGTACTTTTGAATCTCCGATTTCGACTCTTGTTCAGAGGACTGACCCTAGCTTTTCGGTACTCATGAATAGTAGTATTAATCTCGTCCATTTATTTACTGTACATTAATAGTTATACTTAAATGGACTATTGGGACCGAGAATCGGCTCTCGACCATTGTAGAACGGCTTAGTATAGACCATCTTTATAATTAGAAGGCACCTAGCTGGGAGAGATGGAGAAATGTATAGACCTTAAATCCAAGATTTGGCACAACACACACGACCACCTCGTTTCGATGTAAAAACCGGACTAAAAAACTGTAGAAACGGCGGCACTTCATAAACCACACAAGGCTCTGATACCTGGGGGGGATAACACATTTTTGCGTAGAAATAATGAGCGGCAGAAGCCAGGCCTGCCAAAATGGATACAAATCCACTGCCTTGTACGTCTTCAACTGCTTTTTGAGTTGAAAAATCATATTACCTTTTTCAGTGTTCACTACCTTAGTGATATGAATCTGTCGCTGTGTGAATAGCATCTTGTGATTTCCGGACAAATTAGTATGGCACAAACGGAGACTAGGTAACCGCTCTTGACCGTTCTTTTTTTACCTCTGAGGTCGAGAGGGTTGACTTATGATCGACAAGAAAAGTGCAAAGGCAACTGATGGTTCGCAGTGTGATCGGGGTTATTGATGATCTTTATGTCTGTTGAGACGTTTGTAAAGGAGCTGTAATAGAAGATGTTTGGTTCAGTTTAAACCTATTTTGTACGGTCAATTGGAATATTATTAGGCAACCAAGTGAGATCATTTATTAATAATTCCCGAAAGTCCCTACACAGTGAACATTCAAAAGTAGTGTTGTATATTTTCAATTCCAGCGACATAACGACAGGAGGAGTCTGGTAATATTAGCTTTGCATAGGTCATTATTTAGGAATGACGCAGAACATCTTAATTGGCTTAAAATTATATTAAGTTTTCTTGATCCATATGAGAAATATTCCGGGATGTTTGTGTTATTAACTGTTTGTTTTCATTTCCATTTTGAAATTATCCGAGAGACTTTGACAGGTCAAAACTGTTCCAATCCTTTATTGTAGCAGGCATGAAAGAGTCGCTGGTGATCGAAAATCTTTCTTATGGACGGAGCTACAAAGATGTCACATTACTCTTAATGGAGCAAAAACGCACTTGGGATTTATACATATTTCCTGCTTTTAATCTACAATCTGTTTAATTAATATTGTTTTCCTTTCTCTGCCAAACCGCTTACATTTCAAAAATGTCTAATTAAATAATCTTAACAATTTTTCGCAATCATGGCATTGTTGACAAAAATTGAAATTGTGGAGTGTAGAATTGTAGAAACTTGTCAGTAAAAATTTGATCCCAGCTAATACAATAAGTCTAAAAACACTTGATCCGAATGAACTTTTTAACCAAATCGATTCAGAAATTTTGCACTTCCGGAATTCAAATTTTGACAACAATGCCATGATTACGAATAGAGTGTAACACTACATTTCTGTAACGAATAAGTTGTTATAAAATGTCAGTTAAACTTGTATGTAACAAGTCAGGGAAACAGTTAATTATATGCATAAAACTCCGGGTGAGTATCACTCCCAGGTTGCTCCATTGCAGTAATCATACCTCTTTGTAGCTCCGTCCATAAAAAAGAAGCTACATTCTTGAAGCTAATTAAATGATATGTTGTCATACTTTGTATATTTGGGTGTATAAGATTGCAGAGATAATCAGAGGCGTGGCTGTTCATAATACTGTAAAACATTTTTCGTTTTCTTCTTTGTCTTCGTATAGCTAATTTCTCCACCCAATATTCCATATTCAAGATGGATCTAATAAAAGCTTAATATAATGTTTATGAGGATTTTCTGCTTAACTGATATTTCAATTTGCGTAGAACATTTAAATGTTTTGCTACACTAACTATTATAGACACATAATTTCGAGTCTGCTAAGTAATGTGTTCCATACTGTTACTATAAACCACGAAAATATTCCAAGTAAAAATTTGTTCTGGCACAGACCTTAATAATATTTTGTGATTGTCTGGTCAGTTCTTTACGTTAATTGTCGATTGACGAGGGTATTATTTCCCAACAATATTCTTGGCTTTTGAAGTTAATCATTTTATAAATTAATATATGTGTATCTCTAGCCTGTCCGTGAGTGATTCATGTCTTGTTACTTCAAATAATTTTTCGATATTAGTGTTACAATTGTCAAAGTTTCCTTTTAAATTTTCTCTATTCTATTAACTATATTTTTGTTAGTGCTGTCCCATATGACATCACAGTATTCTAATAAAAGTTCAACAAATGTTTTCCAACAACACATCTTGTACACGCCGACACATTACATTTGGTGCAAAGGAAAATCAAGTCTTTACTGTGATCAATACATTATGGTTTTTCCTCAAAACCATCCTTAAAGTTATGCCGTTCACTACTATTTTGTCTTGCATGTAACGATTTACAATTATCACAAAAATACTGCTTACATTCCAAACAAAATGTCGACCCAGGTCCAGATGCGCATATATCGCATATTTTAACAGCCTGATCCATATCATTATTTGTTTTTGGTATTATCTGGTAAAATCACACGTGTCACCTGTGTCAACTAACTTTGCAATTGTCCATGAAACATTACATCGACAATATTCAAACTCAAGATATTTAAATGTAAAATAGATAAAAATCAATATTAATTAAATTAATATTAGCATGACCTATCTGGGAATTTATATAGACACAAACTATAAAATATTAAATTTGATTACAATTAGACAATAAACAATGGTTAACATTATAACATGAGTATTATGTGTCTATTAACTCTGATGATTTTAGAACTTCAATATACACTTTTTAAATGTGTTCATTTCTTATTTTGCGCATAATTGCAAACCTCTTTCATGCAAGAAACAAAACAATTAATTAGACACGGTAACAGTTAATAACGCAAGTATCATCTTGAGGTTAACAATTCTAAGTAATTTGTGACCACATTTAACATTTGTATCTGATATATTAGCGCATTGTATATCTGCACTGTAATAGCGTAATTAGAATGCGCTTTAAATGATTTATAGCGATACAAAGAAATGTCATGTCTTTAATGTACTGATTATACTTGATAAATACAGTTATATTTTAAAAAGACAGGAAAAAGGCCGAGCGACGCTTTAATAAACACCCAACTCAAAATGATCTTAACCAATTCCGAATTTTTCGAGCAAAAGCTCGCAGTGTAACGAAACAAAGACGACGCACCTCTTGGCGTAACTTTGTTCCTTAATTAAATAATCATACCCCTATGAATTAAATTTGGAACATGATTTGTAAAATTAAAGGTAAAAAGAGTAAAGCAAATGTCCATCATTTAAAGGATGGACAAGACTTGTTAACATCAGAGTCAGACATATCAAATAAATTGGCCGAAACATGTGCAACACACTCCTCTGCTGAAAATTATCATCCCAATTTTCAGCGGATCAAAATTCAAAAAGAAAAATCTTAACTTAATTTCCAGTCAAAATATTTAGAAGATTATAATTAATCTTTTTCTTTGGAAGAGGTAAAAACTTCATTGAACAAATCCCACGATACAGGATGAGGTCCAGATGACATCCATTATCAACTTCTCAAACATTTGCCACAATCTTCTCTCCAACGCCTTCTGAATCTTCTTAACAACATTTGGGAAACTGGTGACTTACCATCTATTTGGAAAATGGCCACTGTTGTGCCTATTCCAAAACCAGGAAAAGATCACTCGGAAGCGTCCAACTATCGGCCTATAGCCCTCACAAGCTGTCTTTGTAAAACCATGGAAAGGATAATCAATGATCGGCTTGTCTGGTTTTTAGAATCAAACAACCTTTTGTCCAATATCAAATGTGGATTTAGACAAGGGCGAAGTATCCTAGATCATCTGGTTGGTTTTGAAACATACATAAGAAACGCATTTGCCAAAAATGAACATGTTGTGTCTGATAGAGAATTTAAAGTTCGTGTGAATTCAACTCTATCTGACCCTTTTAAACAAGAACTGGGTGTTTCTCAAGGTAGCATCCTTTCTGTTATTTTATTCAGTATTAAAATTAAAAGTCTTGCTCAAGTCTTGAAAGATAATATTGATGGTTCTTTGTATGTTGACGATTTTCTCATTTGTTATCGAGGAAAAAACATGAATAATATTGAACGTCAACTACAGTTATGTTTAAATAGAATAGAAAAATGGGCAATGAAGAATGGTTTTAAATTCTCCACTGCCAAAACTGTTGGCTTGCATTTTTGTAACAAAAGAAAATTGCATCGAGATCCCGAACTTACATTATATAACAATCCTATAAAAATTGTGAAACTACTTTTTTTGGTTTAATATTCGATTCGAAGCTCACCTTTCTTCCCCATATCACAATGTTAAAATATAATGCCTAAAGGCATTAGATATTTTTAAAGTCGTAGCCAGCACCGACTGGGGTGCTGAGTGCGACGTTTTACTTAATCTATATAGATCGCTGGTTCGATCTTAATTGGATTATGGTTGTTTTATTTATGGTTCTGCTCGCAAGTCATATGTCAAAATCCTTCATACGGTTTACCATCAAGGATTGCGACTATGCCTTGGAGCCTTTCGAACCACACCTATAGACAGCTTATATCTAGAAGCAGGCGATCCTTCTTTGTATCAAAGAAGAATAAACCTCGCTTTGCAATATGCAACAAAATTAAAGACATATCCTGGCAACCCCACCCACGAATGTGTTTTCATACCTCTTTACCAAAACATTTTCGAAAAACATCCGAACAAAATTCAACCTTTTGGCCTTCGAATTAAATCTCATTTAGAAATTTCCGGTATAAATTTAGATGAAATTGCGGCAATCGAACTTCCAAATCATCCCCCTTGGTTAAACCCCAAACCGGTATTTATTTTTGATGTACGCAAACATAAAAAGTCAGAAACAAATCCTTTAATAATACAACAACATTTTGCAGAAATTAAATCGTGTTACCCTGACTATAGCACTATTTATACAGACGGGTCAAAAGACGATGATAAAGTTGCCTCGGCCGCTGTCTTCGGAGAGCGTGTTGAGACTCGTCGTCTCCCGTCTGCCTCATCCGTATTTACTGCTGAGGCGCAAGCTATTTTTCTTGCCACGAAAATAGTTGCTTCGTTAGACGAGTCCAATTTTATTATCTGCTCGGATTCCCTCTCGTGTCTACTTGCTATCCAAAATTTCAAAATTAAAAACCCTTATATTTTAAAAATTATTGAAATTTACAAATCTCTAATAGCTTTGAGAAAAGAGATTGTGTTTTTCTGGATCCCAAGTCACGTGGGAATCCATGGAAACACAGTCGTGGATCAGAAGGCAAAGAATGCCCTGAAGAATAATATTATAAACTGTGATATTCCTTTTACTGATTTTAAACCAATTATTTTTAAATATATTTCTAGTTTGTGGCAGAGTGGTTGGGATCTCCAAGTTCATAATAAACTTCATGAGATCCGGCCACTACTGCACACAACTAATTTTAAAAGTTTTTGAGGTCGCAGAGACCAAGTTGTTTTAACAAGATGACGTTTTGGTCATACCAGGTGTGTGCCATGCAACAGTCCATACACCATTAAGCATGTGTTGATGGACTGTGTGGACGTGGCCAACATTCGGGAACGTTTCTATAGTGTAGATACGTATTTTAATTTATATAAAACTGTCGCAGGCGACACAATTTTTAAGTTTTTAAAAGAAATTAATTTATTTAATAAAATTTAATTCCACTACTAAGTGTGATGCTTCATATCTTTTATTGTTTTAAGTACCATTTTTATCTGTATATATTCTCATATTATTGTATGAGATTACGTTTTATTATAAAGGGAGGCAAGACATACTAATAAGTTAAAAACTATAATTTTCACGTCCTGAATATAGCTGAAATATTGCTTGCCGGTCGTTAAACAACAAACAATCAATCAATCAATATTTAAAAAAAATTAATATACATTTAACCTCTCGTTACATGTGTCAAAAGGAATTTGTCATTGATTTTGGATGCAAAAGGGAATTATGCATTCCATATAAGTTGGCAGTTAGTAAATATGTACTGGTAAGCAATTCTGAATTTATCATCGGTAATTCTCTATCAGTAAATGTTTGTGATTGTTATGTCCTTAGAGTTTGTGCTGGTTCAGACACACGTATCTTCATTTATAACTTAAATGTGTATAGTTCA
This sequence comes from Limnoperna fortunei, assembly GCA_944474755.1. Taxonomy (NCBI): domain Eukaryota; kingdom Metazoa; phylum Mollusca; class Bivalvia; order Mytilida; family Modiolidae; genus Limnoperna; species Limnoperna fortunei. The sequence goes on from OX104122.1 coordinate 24,373,860, forward strand.
CCTGTTTCATAATGTATACATCCGAACAACTTAATACAACCAAAATCACTTTATTAGATTGAAACTAATGATTGTAGCATAAAATATTGCAACAGTACCAAACTGGTCAACAATGGAAGCTATGAACTCTACTTTGTGTATAACTAGTGTACGCTATCTTAACAAAGACCGTAACGACGCACATTTGGAATATTTGGAATTTGGAATAAGAGTTTCACCCTTACTTATAAACGTACGTCTGATACATTTCTACAAAGGAAAACACGTGTCTACCAGAATTTAAACAACAATTGAAAACTGACAAAATCCCGAATTGGGACAAAGCTACATGACAGGCACGCGGAGTAAAGAAAAAAAAATATGTAACACGAACTCAATACTCAACATGGGGGCACTGGACGAGTACAAACACAATTTGACGAGGAAAGGAGCACACACAGTAGCCATCGTAAAGCCGATGGTCTGTTAAAAATCCTCCCTCCAAACATGACATATGTGTTGTATATAAACAAATTCTAGCAATTTATATTAGTCTTGATTTAATTACTTTATTGTTGGATGTTGTATCCTTCAATTTATAAGCATCATATGAGGAGTGTTAATGAATTTCTTCAACGGTGAGCAATATAAAATGAGGCTATGATATGGTGACATCTTCGACCGAATATCCCTTATATTCCTGACTACACCAACGGTTTCTATGGAAACCTAAGCTATTACAATTTTTTAGAGAAGGAGTTAACTGTAATAAATTCCTTATGACATTCTCAGTTTAGAAGTATTGAAAATCGTGATTGGTCTATAATTCCTGAAATATACTGAATAATTGTGTCAATAAAATACATTTAAACAAATGTACTATCAGTCTGGATTAGTACACTGACACATATAAAGCCGTTCATCAATCTATTATTCTCGAATATCATACATGTATAAGTGACTATCACATACCCTTTTTGTAGGCGCATGTTGTGATTATCGACATTGTTAATGTTTGTCCAAATGTCTAAACATTTACATGGATATTTGAACCTCGAGTTTTCTTTACCAAGTATACATTGACTGTAATTGAAGCCTTCCACGGTCAAAAGCGACTTCAATTCTAACCTGCAACAATGAATAAATGAAAAAGTATAAAAACTTAGACTCAGATTCTTTGACTAGAAGATGTAAGTATAAAGACATAATTTATAGATTGCATTTTATACTTAAAGTATATACATGTTATTATTTTCATTCCATTTCTTTAATATATTCCTTTGCAATAATAATTTTTCACCCATGAAAGCTGTATTTGTATTATAACATAATTGATTGATTTTTACAAGAATTTCTTTAAGTAGTGAATATATACCTTTAGTCAGGATTTCGAAAACTAATAAATAGTAAGTGAATTATCATACAATTAAATATTTAAAAATGACGAGACCCTTAAAACAATTTGACAAAAAACGAGTATAAGCCAGATTATATGCCTGCATTTACAAACGGACAAATTTACCGAATGCACAGTAACTTCTGAGTAGATGTCAACATATTCACAATTATAAATACCAGCAAGATATTTAAAAGCCAAAATCCGTGAAAAACACTTTAATAAACCGCGTAAACAAACCCGCAAAATTCGCTAATTCTTTGTAACAGTATCATAACAGGATGGTTTAATTGGCTCAGTTCGTTTACTAGGACTATTTTTACCAGACGATTTTAGAGGATACAACATGTACATTATGCAGCTTTTGGAAGTATGCAACAACTTTAATGAATCCACCAAAAACGTCTTATGAATGAACCGATCAACTGTGATAGGTTGTTAAAGCCTGCTTTTCTAAATTATTCCCGTGGACTATTATATAACCATAGTGTTACTGTTTTATATATTCCTGAGTATGAATTGATCCCAAGAACAAACTTATCCACTAATGATTCGAAAGCAACAAAACCCTTATAATGATTATTATATTTTTAAATATTTCTAAATGTTAGACCTGTCTCACACAAACCTGTAATCAAACAGTCCTTCATTTAGGTATGGAATCGCTATCAAAGTCTTTACACTTAAAACGTCTACACGATGCTTCAAGTTGTAGACAGTTACTATGAATAATCGTTACTATAGGTAATGAAACGTTACAGCACATATTTAGTTTATTGTAGTATTCTGATATAAATTTTAAAAAATGAACACTAGTAAGTATACAAGCATTCATATTATATCAACATGAAGATTTTTTTAACATCGCTTCGGTGAGAAACTATATTTAAGAAATAATGCATGGCTGCCCCAATTTTAAGGATTATTTACATATGGGTAGGTATTATATTTACTAATATTTTGCCATGAGCGTTAGCGAGTGGTAAAATATCATGAATATAATGCCTACCCATATTTAAATAATCCATAAAATTGGGGCAGCCATGAATTATTTCGATTCTGATTTCATATACAGAAATTTTTAATTTCGCGACTACATAGGTAAAGGTTTATTTTGGCTGTTCCAATTTCCGAGATCCTCCCAGATCCTCCCTTGTTACGAAATTATTATATTTCTCGAAGAAATATAAATTAAAAACAAACAAGCATATTTATTAACATTAACAATAAAATTTAACAATCAAAACAAAGAACTGCAAAATTGAATGCTTCATTACATCAGTCACCGCGTGGCGTGTCTGCGACTGTTGCTGTGTTTGCGTGAGAAATGAAAACTGCTTACCGCATTTGGTCGATCTTATGCTCCTGTTTTAGATCCACAGTGGTGCAAATTTAAATCAACAGTTATTTTCCACAATTAATCAACATTTTGAAATTCGGTTGCGTTTTCATTTTGATACGGTAAACTCGTTTGCGGTGGGGGCGGGAAAAGTCTCGCGGTTTGCATTGAACGTCATTGTAAACAACGCAACGTCCCTTGACAACACAATGTAGCAAAAGTCAAGGAAGGCTTGTAACATGTAAACAATAAAGGCATAGAATAGAAAATGGACGTGTTATCGTGAAAACATGTAATCTATTGGATTTTCGTACAAAGGTACAATATATAAAAAAATTAAAAGTAAAAACATCAACACACGGGGATTTTTGAAATGGCTGGAACAGCCATATTTTGTTGAATATTTAAATAGAGGTTTGTTTCCAAAGCGTTTGAAGGGCGTTATATTAGAAGTATTGTTATACTAATGTTATAAGGTAGTGTTGGATGTAGTTCGTTTATTCGCTTAAGTGTTTTTATATTTAAATGTAAAACGTATGACTGGAATGTTCAGTTAGCAACGATAAAGTTAATATCTGACAAAACTAGTTAACATAAATAAATAAAAATAAAAGTAACCAGACCCAATTAAAATAATGGATTCAATCAGGTGCTTCGGAGAGTAGCAGTGCTTGTCTCTAACTTAGACACCGGTCGAGTTACACGTTTATGTCTAGGAACTCAGTACAAATGTCCGATCGTATTTGAAGATATATTTCCCATAACGATCGACGACCTAGGTAAAACAAACACTTGTTTGATTAGCTTAGTAGTCAACAGCAATTATCGATCTTGAAAACGCAGAATCTAGAATAACGTATATGTTGTGAAATGCACACACCACTTGGAGCTGCTTGAATGTCATTATCGATAAAGGGTAAGTTGACAATAAGACAGTTGAAGTCATTTCTGTTGTATTAGAGTCCACTTTGTATAACGGAAAACATGCCCACGGACCGTTTTGTGATGTTTTCTAAGATCGCCTCGTTATTATGAGCGTACTAAGTTGCGAATAAGGAAGGTCCTCTTGCAGGTTGCAGGACTTTGTCAAGTCATAAAACTGAAAACAGTTGGCCCAATGTAGCCTCTAAAAAGCAATCATTCTCCACCCATATCTAATGATCCTTACTTTTTCAGTGGCAGTCACAATTTTTTCCGGTTTGTCAATCCCTATTTCCGTTGATTTGTTGTTTGTAAACTTGTTCTCCTCCTGAATATAGCTAAGACATTGCTCGCTGGACTTTCAACAAAAATTAATAAATCGATCACTTATCGCGTGTCTTTGTCTCAATGCAGAATTTCTCACTTTTCAGTAGTTTCGGAGACTGATGTTCCCACACTTTTCTTATAAAACAAACACAAAATTGATGCGATTTGTCATAGAGTAATGCAAACATGAAATAACTGCACTACACGAAAGGTAATATGATCTTTAATTTTCCAAATTCAAATTTCATTTTGTTTATCACAACTTTGAGAAAGGGGATCATTCTTGAGATGGAAATCTCAAAAATATAGCCTGAAATGAATAAACGTTAGTTGGTTCTTTTAATGGCAATACTCTTTATTGCTTGACAGCAGAAGTCGTTTCAAATGTAAAAAAACCAGTTATTCGAATATAGTGGATTCTATAATGTTTTAACATCTACTGTCTACGTTCCGGGTTGTAATGAGTTGAATACATTTTACTTTCTGGAGAGGGAAGCGGCAATTACAACGTATTCAAATATATATTTACACCAGATACAAGTGGTTGTATATAAGAATGGGAAAACTTAGAATAACCAGTGACTAAAGCTACAAATAGAATATTTTTGTACAAAGACTATAATTGGTGACATCAATAAGAATAATAGACTATCATTGCTTGTGCTGCTGCAATGTAGCTACAAATAAATATAATGTTTACTGCCAAGCCAATAAGTATCTCGTCCATAGTAAAATGTGTATATCATCCAACAAAATAATAAAAAGCCCAATAATTAAATAGTCAGAAATATTTAACAAACCATGCACACACAAAAGAACCTATCTGTAAAGCAGTGCAAGCAAAAAAGCAAATCTCTTAACTTCTGTCATGGAAAATATATGGGAACCTTTTAAAGTGTGTGTATATAGACTATGCAATTCACAAAATTAACTGAACTGTGACATTTCTAGGTAAAACCTACCCAACAATGGTGATTGTCTTTGAAATTGAACATGATTTGAAGAACACCTAACATTAATGTGGGAAAAGTAGTCGAAATGTCAGCGTAAAAATCGCTACGAGTGTTTCTTTTGAATAGTCAAGTTTAAGTTTACATATTGAATAAAAAGTTCGACACTATAGTAGCTACTTATATTTATTAATAAGATTTTTAAGTACAGTTAATAGGAACAAATATATACCAAACATTGTCATTATGTCATACGTGGTTACTTATAAGGGCCTTATAAAATCATAATTTAACGTTGCCCTTAGACCATTAAATTGAGTTTTAGGTCAGGTGAGCTTTCGCACTGCCATTTACTATGCATCAGAAACTTATATACCATACACTGTTATTCTACCATGCATGTATACTGAGGATCTGACCTAATTTAATGAATTCAACGTGAGCACTGGAGCGTAAAAATTAGGTTTAGGTTTGGTGACAGGTAAAAAACCGACAATAACGTATCATAATCTACCACTAGACAAAAAAGTAAATGACTTAAATTTACAACGATATAAAGTAAAATATAATGTAGTAAAGCAGAGCCAAAAACCGTCATATTTATATCGCCTTCAGCAACATTTCCACGCAAATGACAGAAAAAACCGTGAACTTGGTATTGGACCATATAGCAATAATAGTGCTGATACATTTTAAATCTTGTTTCATATAGGTTGCTGTGTTGAAATATGTACAGCAGTGGTAGCCATTCTTAATTTAAGAAAAACTTGGAAGATCACTGCATTAAGATCATATACACTTTGGCTTCATTCTGCTTTGAGGATCTCGATGGCCCAGTGGATTATAGTTATTCATCCACTATTTATTCCGTGCTTGTCAACACTTAAGTTATATGTTTGAGCCTTACTGTGGGTAGTTTGTGTTTAACTCCTACATTAATTGACAAGGACTTCAAATTATACACCTGGAACAAAGTTAAGATCCCGGAATATTGATGATTTTGGTCAGTATTTATTATTTAATGTATAATTAAAAGGATGTGTGCATTCAGGTGTGAAATTTTAATCAAGCGTGGTTATCTGTCCGCGTGAAGTTTTCTCATTTCATCACGTCCAATATGCACAATTTTTTCGTGCAATAAAGATCGGTATTTAAATCTCAAATTTCTTATTGCCAAATAATTTAAAGTATGCATGACAAGGAGGAGGATATCAGAAGCACAGAGATGGTAAATCATCGGCATGCATTCCACTGGTATGTCTAACAAGGTCATAGGACGTCAGATTGACTATCATTATACAGTCATTAGTCATTTAGTCAGAAAACACGCTTCCACCCAAGACGTTGAAGACCGTTCCCGATCTGGTCGACCATCTGTGACAACCGAACGTGAAGATAGGAGCCTTGGTAGATTGGTTAGGCGAAATCCGTTTGCAGCAAGCACCTGTCTCGAGCAACAATGATTACCTGGTCATAATCTGTCAGCCAGAACAGTAAGAAATCGTCTTCAAGCTGCAGGATTGAGTTCAAGGAGAGTCATTTAATGCCCAGTGCTTGATGATAGCTATCGCAGGGACAGGTTGGCCTGGTGCAAAGCAGAAATTGGAACATTAGAACCTGGCGAAGAATACATTTGTCAGATGAGACCCGATTTTTACTCAATGAAACTGATGGGCGAACCCGTGTTTTGGCATCAAAACACAGCTTACACGCCAAGAAACATTGTTCGAACAGTGACTTTTGATGGGGGCTCAGTTATGGTTTGGGGCTGTGTCTTACATAATCGCAAACTGGATCTGGTAACAATCAATGGCAACCTTTATGGTGAAAAGCACACCCGGGACGTGCTTACACCTGTAGTTGTGCCCCATTTTAAAACCATCCGTTAAAGACCTGTTTTCATAGATGACAACGCTAGACCTCACCGTTCCAGGGCAGCATGGACTTATCTGGAGAACGAAGCTGTGACCTCTCTTCCGTGGCCTGCAAGAAATCCAGATCTCAACCCAAGAGAGCATCTATGAAATCAATTGAGTAGGCGATTACATGCTTCGGAACCTTCTCCACAGAACTTGCAACATTTAAAAGCTCAATTACACCGGGAATTGCGATAGATAACGCTTCAACAAATTAGATGCCTTACTGGCAGTATGCGACGCGGGGTTGCAGCAGTCATTCATGCAAACGGTGAATATACCCGATATTGACGCTTCGACGTTTAATTTGGTGTCTATAATTGACGTTTTCATGTGTGATTGGACAATTAACTAACAGTTTGGAGCTTTCGGTGGCGATACTTTTAAAGACTACGCGAAAGAGCAAGACCGGCCACATTTTGATGAAATGATATGTAAATAAAATAATGCCTTTTTTTGGTTAAAACAATTTTTCATTGTCCCCAACAATGCATATTTTGTTTGCTCTACAAATTTAAAAACGATTGGCATTCTAATATTAGTCCAAAGGTGTTCGAATATGTATGACATGAAGAAAACTAAGGGGTGCTTAACTTTTTTCCAGATGTATATTAATAGAAAACATGCATGACAAAGCACACAGTTACATCATGTTCCTATTTAGGGAGCAGAACTTGTATTTGAAGTTTGTTCTACATCAACTTAACAGATATATACAATTACATAAAATAAGAAATGTCCGTAATGATTTAATCTATGCATAATTACATAGCAATGTATACAATTACATAAAAATTATTCACCAATTTAGAAAGAAAAACATGTATCTAAAAACATTAAACGATTTATACGAAACATTCAAACATACTAGACCTTGTGTATAACATAAACACAACATTGGTACATTTATTTAGATAAAAAATGTGTAACTTATTCATAACTTGATGTATGCTGTTTGATACAATTCATTTCTATTATATGCACACAAAAAACGGATACTGCACAAACTCATCTGCCTGATGCGAAGGTTTGTTTGACTTATTTGAGTCTATTCTTAGAAGAAGGTAAGATGGTGACTTAAATGAATCGTTAGTGTCTTGAATCCTAAGTGCCCTATGATAAATAAAATACACTGACTCACTGCCTTTTTCGTTTCTTCAATAGAGCTTTGAGGAACCCATACAAGTACAAAAACAAGTCGATTCAGAAAGTAGCACAATTTGTATCAATATGAATGCCTATAGTCTGATAAAAAATATGTCGTCCAAAGTGGACTAATATGTTGTCTGCAAATCAATCTTACATTAGACATATGTATCCATGTACAAGCAGAAACAACGATTTTCTTCTTAGTCCAGCTTATTGGCAGTAAAAGTAACGTCGATTATATGGAATTAAGGATCATTTTCTAGGGAATACTGCATTCTTATTTTAATGCACAAGTTATATTATTAACTGATATATGTTTTGTAACAGAAAAATATAGTACATTCGGATGCAGAAGCATCACTTTACTCTTCCTTTCTTATATCTGCCGCTAACAGAACCGTTTTTTCTAAACATTTCAGTACGTTGAATACTTCAAACAGCTGCATCATGTATATGTTGCATACTCTGAAATCGTCTGTTACAAATAGTCTTCGTCGACAATCTGAGGCAAATTCACCCTCTTGTTATGATACTGTTACCGAATTTTTAGCAATGAGTTCGGTTTTGTTTTCACGGTTTTTATTGATGTTTATTGCGGACTTTCGCTTTTTAACATCGTACTGGCCTCCAATCGCAAGTTTCTTGAAAAAGTGTTTACTTTGCTATTCATTCGGTAAATTTATAAAAATGTAGGCATATCTACCTTAAACTATTAATTCGTCTAATTGTTTTGAGGGTCACTCGCATGCCGGTTGTATAATTTGCATAAACCAATATTACGTCAATAATTTTAGGAAATTCTTGTAAACTATAATTAACAACTAGAACGTGAATTGTAAAAGTCGTCATTGTTTAAGAATTATTTCAAGCAACAATAATAAGCATCAATGTGAAAGATATAGATTCAAGACATTTGTGACAGCAATTTATATTTAAACAGACTTGCCAGGTAATACAAACATCTGTGTTTACAGGCAGTAATGATAGATTTATGCTGTAATTAACAAAATAAAATTATTGCATTAAATCCCAAGTAATAGTCAGAATTATTAATTCATTACGGCTTTGATATGTATGTTCAATTTATAATCGGTAAGCTAAACATTCTGAGATCAACCGAAACAAGACTACCATTGATTCACCTGATGATACAAATCTCGATTTAAAGGTTTTATGAGTCCATTTGACTCAGTTGAAACTAATGAAGTGCAGAGTTATAAGAACATCGATACACGTGTGGGCAAACTTGGCAAACATGTTATGGCAACCTCTGACATTTGCACAACATTCCAGCATTTTCTCCTTAGAGTTGGATTATATGATAATGCTTATAAAACAAAACATAAAGCATAAACACACAAATGGAGTAACCCGGGCCCCAAAAAATATTTCATTCAAGTACTCCGGAGGAATAAACAGTGCTGTCTCCGATTAGAAAACCTTTAAATTATAAATGATAACTATCAATTAAATCATGCTGACGACCATAGAACTTTTGAAGGGATAACATCAACCTAGGCACAACAAACCAATGTTTTGAGTCGCTTAATAGTCAACATCACTGACTGGTTTGAAACATTTAATAATTGATCGCAGGATATCGCATTACGAATGAGTTGTGAAATGTACACACCATACGCTGAACCTGTTGAAATATTGTTATAGATGAACGGGAAGTTGACAATTGAATAGTTGAGTAATCGTGTTTGTCGTAGAGTCGAGTCTGTAGTTTTCTTGAGTCTGTTTCTAGAAAAAGTTTTTTATTTAGAAAACCGCAATATTATTATTATTTGTAAAAGACCGACACTTAAAGACAAATAAAGATAAGAACTTATTGGAATATGTAAAATGTTAATGCTCAAGAAACGCTAGTGTCTAAAATTTAGATTGTATATGAATTAAATGATTGGTGCATATGCATGTTAAACATGTAGAAAAATGTCTTCAATCAATATGTTATAATAGCAGACATTCAATTATATATTTAAAATTGATATTATACAGACCTGATGTTGGGAAAGAATTGAAACAAGGCTTTTTACACAGATGTGGAAAATGCAGGTAAGTTAGACGCTACTATTTTTATGTCTCAAATATCTCGTACGAAAGCTTACACAATTTTGTGCAGTAGGAGAAGTTGTTTTAATATACCGGTACTCATAATTTACAGTATGATTAAATATACAAATTATGATAAGTCAAGGGTTTTTGGAACAAAAGAAAACGACAACGGGAGAAAAACAATAAAAACCGGTTAAAGTGCATTTGGGAACATCAAGTGTTAAAAAATTCGGGAAGTATCAAACGATTATTGGTACCAAACTCGTAAACACAAAGGTGGTCGTAACACAGAAACATATACAAATTATATTAGAGGTGTATTTAGGTATTTTATCCCTTGCTTTATTAAAAAGTATTATCGGACAAGTCTGACTGAGAAACATTGCGTATATGGAAGTTTTAGATATATAATATCGGATACAAAGTCGAAGAATTACCATTACAAACATAGTACTATGAAACCTCTCTAGCAATGCCACCACAGGGCCAACACTAAACTTAAAAAAAACCCGAGGTTTAGGCAGGTTTTGAAATGTTTTCACATGACACTACAATAATTATTCAATAAAGTGTAAACATGTGCACATTAGGTCAAGCAATCAGCATCATTAATTACTACCCATGATCGACGATACTGTAATGGTTAACAAGCGATACCACAAGACAGACATTAACGTATAGCAACACATTGTGTGTTGTTTACACCTATGTATCTCTATGAATTACATATTTCTTTAAACCTAACATTACGAATGCCACTTAAAAAATATGTGCTACGTACAGCGTAATAATTATAACAAAATAGAGTAAATAATTTAAATGATAAATAATGTGTTTGTGCACTTAACTTCTAGAAGAAAGTTAATATTTTATAGTAGGGTACACTATACGTCTATAACCTCCGTTGTATTTATAAACTGTTCTTTTTGTAGTCTTGATATATCTCCAATATATGATAGATATCGTATATAAGATATATATGACAGTATCCTATCATATATCTCTTCATGACTACATGATCTAATTCTAGTAAGTATTACAAGGAGCTACATGGGTTCATAGGCGAAAATAGTTTCTGCTCAAATGCAGCAGCAAGTAGATGCTTTCATAAAACAGTTAACATGCAATAAAGTTCTGCTTCATAATATATTGTATTCTGGTTGTTGTCCTCTCTGATAACTAGTAACAAGATGAGAGATGAGGAACCTATTATCAGTATAATGGGGAAATTATTAAGCTATTTTTCACGTATGACTTATTCCATATTAGTAAGTAGGTTTTCCTTAATGCTCTCAAAGCTTAAATATCCTAGTAAATAGTCTGCCCATTTTTCGCACAATTCACAGAGTAAATAAATAATAATGCATAAATTGCATCATTGTTTAATCCCATGACTGATAACACAAACCAGTTTTCCGATCAATTTATGCAGGATATCAGATATTTTATAGTTTCCAGTTAGTAATTCAAAATCCCGCATTTAAAGTTATAAAACTGCATTTTAACTTGCAAAAATGTAAGTAAGTAAATCGACACATACAAAGACCATAAAGTATAAAAAGGCAATTTATAAACAATGAATGGATCAGTGATGTTTCATGTATACACTATGTTGTGACTCCCGTGCATGTCAATACCGAAAGAACAAATAGTCCACGAGTAGAGACATCGAACCAGCGGTAGCATAATAATTAAGATTGAAGAAGCATTCACAATCTTCTACCCCAAACTCTCTGCTAGCCTTGTGTTCTATTATCATGACAACAACATCGGGCTTCTGCGGCCGAGTTGTTAAGGTAGTTAGTCATCTACTATTGTTCACATACCTGTCAACAGGCTGTGGGTTTAGGTCTGACTGCTGGCAGAGTTTCCTGGACTTCAATCTTAATTGGCAAAGATGGCCAGTTTCCTACCGAAGATCAGGGTTTTCTCCGAGTAATCCGACTTCCTCCTCAATACAAACTGGACGCCACAATATAGCTATAAATTGCTGCAAGTGTCGTCATATACAATTCAAACAAAGAAAAACATCATAAAACATTCAGCATTTAGAAAATGTCATTAATTTTAATCCCGACAGTTTCATACGATCAATAGTGGAATGTTGCTGCGAATAAGATCATTTGGGGTGGAGTTAAGATGTCAGATAAACTTAAAAATCCCAATTTGTTTTTAAACGTTTACAATCTGATAATAAGAACATGCCGAAAGCTATAAAAATGAAAGCTGTATCCCTATCATCATACATCTTCCTTTAAAACATCATTGATCTATATCTTGTGTGTTTCAATAATAGTGTTATTCTGTAAGGAAATGGTATATTCGTGGTTTTCATAGCCGTGCTATTGGAAACAAATAATTTAAAACATTTCTAACGGCATGGTGTTTTAGAATATAAAAATACTGCTTTAACAACGTTCCGGAAAATATTCCGAAATTAGTATAGGGTCGTGATATGTTGAATGTTACATTTTCTTACGTTTAGTTTATACTTGTATCACCATAATTATTCAACAACAGATTATAGAGTTGCAGTTGTACTATTACTGTGTTTTCGATGTTATTTATTGATTTTCATCTAATATGTATATATCAAGAGATCAACGTTAGGTATGTCAATATCGGCTAAATATAATTGATACAAATCATATATTCATGCGAATAAAACCAGTACATAGGTAACTTATTATACTTAATACTTAAATAACTTTTTTTAATTTTTCGTATATTGTATGTTTTCATCTAATTTGTGTTAATGCTTGGGACAAAACTTACATAAGAAACTGATTTGATTGTGTTATTGTTTAGCCAATAATTTAACAAAGGGTAGATTCATCTACATAAATTAGAAATTAAAATTGTCTCTAATCACAACTAGATACTACGAAAGCCCAAAAGGCTCATTCGATATTCGAAATTCGAGATTCGAAACTCGAGATTCGAGATTCGAAATTCGAAATTCGAGATTCGAAATTCGAAATTCGAGATTCTAAATTCGAAACTCGAGATTCGAAATTCGAAATTCAATATAGTTATAACCAATCAGATTGCGTGTGACATAATAGTCTACCAATCAGAATAGTTCTTATATAAACGTAGCCACGTGCTATTATTTTTATTTGGGGTTTTAACCGTCCACATATTTGTCAAAGAATGACTGTGTTCAACATGGTTTTGTTAAAAAAATAAAATTTATAAGCTTTATTTGTTATTTTATCAAATTAATTCAGTTCACAATTACATCTTGATTTTACAAATCAAGAAACAAGAATCTACCTGTAGAACGGAATTCAACAAAACTTTGTGTGTATGAAGTACATAATATGTAGTTGTGCATGTTACCAGGGAATTTTAATCATCGATTTTTCGTGGGAGTTATGGCCATTTGAACTTAAAATTTGCCGAAAATATTTATCATCTTGTCGGAGCTACTCCATTGAAACTACTGTATGGAGTTTTACAAAACTTGGTATATAGTAGGTCAAATATATTTAGCTGTGCATATTACCAGGGCATTTTGGTCCTCAAATTTTGTGTGGGGGCTATCAAGGGTGGATCCAGAGGGGGCCCTCTCTTTTGACGGACAAATTTTGTTGGATATATAGGAAATCACTGAAGAATGACCAACGTGGCACCCCCTTGGTCAGTCAGTGCCACACCCCCCCCCCCTTTTCGAAATTTCTGGATCCGCCTCTGGCTTATTTTGGCCCTTTGAACTTAGAAATGTGCTGAAAATACCCATTAATTATCATGTCAGCACAAATCCTCTGAAACTACTCAGTACTATACAAAATTTTATGAAACTTGGTATTTAACCAGTACACCATATATGTAGTTGTGCATATTATCAGGAATAGTTGATTCCTAAATTTATATGGTAGTTACGGCTCTTTGAACTTAGAAATTTTCAGTAATCCTCATTAATCATGGTTTTCGCTTTTACTGCCCTAAAACTACTCAACCAAATTTTATGTAGTTACAATATAACCAAGGAATTCTGATTGGTAGAGATTTTGTCACACGCAATCTGATTGGCTAAAACTATATTGAATTTCGAATTTCGAATTTCGAATTTCGAATTTCGAATCTCGAATTTCGAATTTCGAATCTCGAATATATAAGAACTATTCTGATTGGTAGAAGATTATGTCACACGCAATCTGATTGGTTACAACTATATTGTATTTCGAGTTTCGAAAATCGAATCTCGAATTTCGATTCTCGAATCTCAAATGAGCCTTCTGGGCTTTCGTAATATACAATGCATTCTAAATAGAAGCAGGGCTTACACGAATCACTGTGAAACACAACAGGTTTTGAAAATACAATTGTTGGCAGAAAGTTGTGAAACAATATCATGGCATTTATACTATAATTTATTTAGAGAATATTCAATCTAATTAAAATTAAATCTTTCACTTGCTGCCCCCTTTTTGCTATGGTCGCTGCGTGTAGATCTAACAACATCACATTACAGGTCACGTCATATTTCAGTTCGAGTTGAGTGATTCGACAAATCAAATACTGGTTTGCATATCACACTAGGCTTTACTGTCAAAATGGCGAGGTCCGATGCATATTTGCGGTCTGAAAAGTTTTAAAACTATGCAATACTCAAGAACTCATAGAATGATTTTGGATTGTTTAGTGAAAGAAAAGGATTGCGTTGCCGTTCTTCCTACAGTGTTAGGGAAATTCGTTCCACTTCAAATTGTATCATTTACATTCCAATGAAGAGAAAGATGAACAAATCGTCATTGTGCTATTTAATTGATGTTGGTTTGCTTTTGACATTGCTAATGGAGAATAAAGTAAACAGATGTTCAAAACTTAACGGCAGCATAGAAAGGTCAGTACGTAAATTATATACGAAAATATGATTTTTTTCACAGTAAGGCACGAATTTTTTAACAAGAAAAAAGGGGGAGGGGGGATTACATAAACGTTTATAAACATACAACATGGTAGCAGTAAAATAGTTCTAGTATATACATGTAATTAACGTGGTTAGGAGATCGATAAGGGGAATAAATATTTAACATTTGAGAAAAGCTATCAATAAAACTTCTGGTAGTCCGAGAATCCTCTGCCGTCCCACGCAAAAAAAGGCGTTGGACAGTAGAAGATTCTCGAACTAAACTACTAGTAGACATTAAATGTACACAGTACATCATGTTGCTCCAGTTTTAATCATCATTCATGGCGTGCTTGATTGTCAGTAAAAATTTAAAGGTACATTGATCACCACAAATGAAACGCCATGTACATTTGTAAAAAAAGTTGATTTTTTTTAATAAATACTGGCAAAATTTTTTTTTTAATTATTTGTCCGAAAAAGGTGTGTGAAAATCAAAACTACAAATAAAATAGTTATATAGTTATTAAAGTCAATTAATACATGTATAAATTAACATGAGCAACAATTTCTTTTCAGATGGCTGAAAATATCAAAGATGGATTTATAGATATCATTTGTGCATCACACGAGTCAAGTTAGTGCTCCTTTAATGAGAAGCAATTTTCAAAAGTTCGACGTTTCTGTTTAATGTATCTTGTAAATAAATGTTTAAACTTGTATAGATCTTCATAAAGTTTATAGTTATTTATAAGTAACCTCACATCATAGATGTATTCTTTTATTCTGTATGAAAGTAATTAAAATGCAATACATGTATTAATAATCAAGAATTGAAAAAGCTTTGCTCACAGAGTGCAGTGACATGCAGTTTAAAAAAAATAGCATTTTAATATTTATTCACAATACTAAATATGGTTTTTGTGGTCACATTGTTTAGATAAATACATGTACCTTGATTTATAACAGCATAGGGTAGCTAGTAAACTTGGTTCAGTGACTATTATCTAATCAATTTGTAACTTTGAATTAAAATGATTGAACCATTTTTTCTAACAGTATGCAGTTGACACAGGGAAGAAGATGATCATAGCTGGCTTTTCTGTTCTGGTCCAAAGTGCTACATGTACTACGTACAAATGCTCACAAAAGAGTTTTATAGTTGAAAAAAAATCTGAATATTGAGATGTCAGTGTCATGACTTATACACTGTAGATGGATTACAGGACCTTAAGGAATGGTATTTTTTCAAAATCAATCCGCCATTGTACTTCAAAGTAATATACCTATATTTTATACAATTTTGTACAATGGACGGATAGGATGAAATTGGAATTCTTCAGTTGTTTTTATTTTATATTACAATTATCATCAACTGACTTTGAAATTAAAAAAAATATCCTGAAAACAAAAACTGTCTTATGATAGTTTTTTGACAAACAATTTTATAATGCAGTGTACATCTGAACTTAAAACCTTGGAATAAAACGAAAGTGGAATGCCTGCTAAATACAGTTACAAAGAATGCAACATATGTTTCATCTGATTCTAATGTCGGTATTCAGTCTGATGATGATAAATGCAAATACAACTAGTCTGGCTATCAAGATGAAGAAAACAAATCTTCAGTATTACTTGATGTTCAATAATAAAATATTTCATTACTTGTATGGACTATATATTGTTTACTAATATTCAGAAAATTATTTCAGTGATATGACAAAGTACAGCAAAACATTAAATAAACAAATTATGAAACCATATGGCCAATTGGTACCAAGCAAAGAATTTCATCAAATACCTTTATGATTATCAACTAACATACCAAATTTACTTGTAGAAATAAGTTTGCTTATATGAATGGCATTTAATGCCACTTTCAGCGATTTTTCAGTTATATAGTCACATCCAGTTTTATTGGTGGAGCAATCTGAAGTACCATGGTGAAAACCAAAACCTTCTGTAGGAAGACTAGCAATCCTTGAAAATTGAGATTGGAGCTGAGTGCAATCTGCCTATAATGAGACTCGAACCCGCAACCTCAGTGTTAACAGTCATGTAACCAACTGGGATTTAACGTCAGTTTGAATAAACTTTCAATTATATCAGTTTCCAGTTTTTTATTGCCTTGCCTGTGGGCACTGGAGTCGAAACATATAGGAATCAGTAACACTATATTTGCTTTATATCTGTGTAAGCGTAAGCCCTTGGTAAACCAAATTTGGTTCAGTGGAAGCTTATGATGAGTACTTGTCAGTCAGTCACCTGACCTAGACCTCAATTTCATGGTCCAGTGACTACATTAAAGTTATTAGATTAGGTCAGTTCCTAAGTAATCATGCCAATAATTGGTATAAAGATAGGAAAACTAGAAATCCTTGTCAGTTAAGATTGGGGTTGAGCACAACCTCCATCAGTTAAACTCAAACCCATAACCTCAGTGTTGACAGGCACTTGATCAATAGTACGATGACTCACTATGTTAACCATTCAGCCACCAAGGGCTCTGTAATCAAGAGACGACCAAGCCCCTAAAAATACGAAACGCACATAACAAAGATACTCCAGACCATTAGGAGGAATTGCACTTATGTATACTACTTTAAACCTGAACCACTTGAAAGTCTCTTTACATGTCCAATTCAGTACACTACTGTTCGATTTCAATCAAATATAAGAGATATATTTTTGAGTGAAACATTGTTAACATTCGCATGTATTTATCCTTTTTCTAATACCAATATTTTGTGATGTATATTCAAAAATATCGCTTTTTA
Source organism: Limnoperna fortunei (assembly GCA_944474755.1). Classification (NCBI taxonomy): domain Eukaryota; kingdom Metazoa; phylum Mollusca; class Bivalvia; order Mytilida; family Modiolidae; genus Limnoperna; species Limnoperna fortunei. Next base: position 24,391,530 of record OX104122.1, read on the forward strand.
AATACAGTTTGCTTTTTGAATAATCTAGACAATATTATTTTTATATTCTGAATACATATCCACTGTCATTTCAAAATATTGGTTAAATTATAAGTAAAAACATAAGTTTTTATTTAATGTTGATACACATTCACGCTAATGTCAAATTCCTTCGTCATCAATTGTTTGACATTTTACACAAAAGATCGCTATTTAAGTAACAGGTACAGTTAAAACCAGTTTTCTGGATAAGTTTCTTACAACATACCACTGTTTGTTAACCAAATGTCGGATGCGAACTTTATAAAGTTTCCATAATCTTCGATGCAGATGGTCTTAGTTCAGGATTGGTTTCAAAACAGCTCTCTATCAAAAGACGAATAGCGTTTTTAGGAAAAGGCGGTCCAATAAGTGGGTGCTTTCCTTTAATAATAGAGAAGTAGAGGTCTTCATATGTAGTATATTCTTTATCGAAAGCTCGTTTAAAATAATATGCCTCCCATATAATGATTCCTATCTGGAAAATATCTGCTTCAATACTATGGGATGACATTTTAAGAACTTCTGGTGCTCTAACAACTGGTATTCCATCAATGTTTCCCTTCAAACTTATTCGTCCTCTTACGCCATCAGAATGCTTTGCATAACCATCTTTAATCTGTAATGATACAAACGTTTGAAACATAGCGTTTCTAATATGCCACGTATTATGAACATAGATAATAAGTTTCTAGGCAATTTTCTTACTATTAGCCCACAACAACTCTTCACAAATGGAACAGATATTTCTGTATTTTCTGAAATGAGCTTGAAGAATACTAAACCAAGAATACACATGTGGTTGTAGTGTTGCAAAATGATCGTATATATTTAGACCTTTACTGGTACGTGCGTTATCGAAGTATGTGTATCTCAGAATTTATAATGTCTATTTGCGAAAATGTTACCCATAATCGCATATGACAACTGGGGTTTTCAGTTCATGCCAATTTCGTGCAAGGTGTGCTCTTCCCCAACCTTTACTTGCAAGGAATTTGCCAGTACACCTTCCACAGGGTGGAAGTTCAAGTGTTCCTGAGGAATAATAACTGGAACCAATGATAAGCAAACAAATTGCTGAAAACTGTAAACAAACAACACACACATTTTTAATTTTCTTGTACATTTCTTCTAAATTTTTGGCTTTTTTCCTGCACAAACAAACCATATAAATACTTACCTGTGGGTTTATCCTTGGTAAAACATCATTCGCGAAACACTGCCAATCATTATTTACATACACGTAATATTATAATTAACTATGTTTACACAGTGTGCCAATAAAACATCACTTACCAAAATAGTTTCTAGTCTAATATCTTTGTGTATTATCCCGGACCTATGTAGGTAAGATAGTCCTTCTAAGCAACCTTTAAGGTAATCAGTAGTTTTTCGAAAGCTCGTATGATCACTAAAAATTTCTGCTTCAAGAGTTTTATAACAGCATTCGACGAACACATTAAAACCTTTTTTTCCTTCCACATCAATTGAAACAATGTCATAGAATGTTACAATGTTTTGATGATGGTGTCGCTTACAAAAGTTAATAGATGAATTTATTCATCGTTCCAATGTGGTTATTTACTTATTAAATGATCGATTGCCTGATATTGGGATACTGTTTCAGAAATTTGTAATTAGAGCTTTTTAATATATTTTTATTTCCACTTCTAAATTTTTGCTGTGTTGATTCTTGAGTAGACGAAGCGCGTCAGTCGTATTAAATTTCATATGTTTATAAGAAACACTACGATAAAACGTGTTTGTAGATATTTCTAAAAGGAATACATTAATTTTTTCCTTTTATCAGAAATATAAAGTGTATTTTTTTCTTTGCCTTGATTGTTATTACAAATACCACACGTGCTTGCCAAAGGAGATATCAAGTCTTTTAAACTGACCAATAAGATTATAACCATAAGTTGTAATGTTTGTCATTGAAAATTGAATTGTACATACCTAAGAATTTCTATTTCTCCCAATGATAAGAACTCCATATTTTGGCTCAACATTATGGTTTTCACCGTTGCCTGTATTACTTCATCTTTCAATTGGATGCTAGTTGTAATATTGCTGCCTGAATTGCTTTACTGACAGCAATGTTTCTATGATTATTTTCTGGAAACAATTGTAGGTTTGCAGCTACAATTTGGCCGTATATTGGAAGGATTTCGAGTTCAATCTCGTGACTCTGTTTACGAATCTCGCGTGGGGCTCGCATATCTTTCTTAATGTTATTAATAAGCTCCCGTCCAGCTTCAATGCGATTAGGAATTATTTCATCAAAATATTCATCAACATACCCATTGACTGTTTTAAGTAAAGATGGCATAATAGCATTCAAAAAGTCTTGAATTGTTGCATTTGTCAACGTCAGAACAGCACGTTTTTTGGCAAAGCCTACTTTGTCTTTTTTATACTTGACACTTTTATAAGTCTTTTCACTCGATCCTGGACTGCATATCTAACACCTAGCGGTATCAGTGTAATCCCAACTACTATTCCAAAGGCAAGTGCTGTTGGAACAATTATAGGTGAAGCTATTGCTAAAACAAATTTACCTACGGCACTCAATCTAACGTCTTCCAATGGTTCTTTTTTATTGCTTTCACTTTTCGTTTGCTTAAAATAGTTCAATAAGATTTCTTCTATTGACTCGCATTGCTCATTAATTTTGAAACATTCTGCATTGAATAAATCTTTAATAAAGTCTCAAGGTGATGTATTTCGGTTCTTATTTTTAGTCTAACTTCTTCTATAACACGTTTCATTATGTTTTCATCAATGCTAGCAATTATTTCATCCATGTCGCTTAAGTCGGGTAATTGGTCTGGTGTCTATTCAAATATTCTTTCAAATGTTGATTGGTTTTGCATATGTACATGGACCTTTGTAACAACGCTTTTGATATATTCTGTAGCCTTGCTTATAGCAGCTTGTCTTTTCTAACAAAAATAAAAAAACATTTAATGGGCATAAACAATTGTGCAAGAATAATGGAGGCTTATCATTTTATTATCTTCAAATAGAAAATATTGATAGTAAACTTATTTGATATCAATCCAAAATGTAGATTTGCTATTTAGAATTGCAAGGAAACTTACTAGAGACGCATCGTTTGTCACTAAGGAAATCCGTTTTCTTATTTCTTCTGCCATGGCATCTTTTTTGTCTTTTGTTTTTTGAGAGTGTCTAATTCTTGCAGAATTCAGGAACAATCCTTTTTCAACAATTCGCTTCACCAATCTATGTTAAGATAGAAAATAATGGAAGTATATGTATGTGCCACTCTAAATATCATTATGTTAAAATGTAAAATTTTAAGTGCACAATGGCACTATGTGTTAAAAATTCTGTTAAAATTTCATTACATTCCATTCAGTGGTGTAGGTGGAATTATGAATACGTGCTGCTTTCCATCTATGTCCAAGAATGGCAATGCCCGTGTTTTGCTCTGAGAAACACTAAATATCAGTCTGATCATAATATAAAATACGAGTGCATATTGCACTACTTGGCAAGATTCTGTACAGTGTAACGGACGTAATGGAAGTTCAGACGGACGAGTAATCCCATTATTATATACACTTTTCAAGCGGGTATAATACATTTTTGTTTTTTGGTGTTTAACGCCACTTTCATCTAGTTTTGGCTATATCTTGGCGTCCAGTTTTTATTCGGGTAAAAGCCGGAGTACCCAGCTGTTACATGTTTATTCATTTATTTAATTGTAACAAATTTAAGTCTTTGAAATTGTATCAGTAAGATATGCGAAAATAAGTGAATAAAAATGAAAACATAGATCTAGGATAAGAATTATTTTCAATGAATACACACATTATATGTCGACGATATTTTTCTTTCGTTGTTGCTGGAATCATGTTGTCTATTGCCAATAAAATTTTCTCAAATTCGGGGGATATAGCTTGTTTCTTTTTGCAATTTTCATTTCATTGAATCAAAAAGCATATAATTGAAATATAATTGGAGAATATAAATGGAATAAATATATTTTAACATTTTTAAGTAGATGTATATTACGATAAAAGATCACAATGATCTATAAACATTTTCTCGCAATTGGTTGTTTTGCGAATTCTGATAGAAAGTTGTTTAGTTGAGTTTTATATCTAATTTTTGCATTTTCATGTAGACTGAATTACATACAGGCATACAACAAATTCACTATTAAATATGGATGCATTGTGGTCGAGTTGTTAAGGTAGCTAGTTAACTATTGATCCCTTGATCTGTTTACACTGAGGTTACGGGTTCGAGACTTAATGAGAGGGTGTCTACTCGACTCGACTCCAACCTTAATTAGCAAGGATTGCCGGTTTTACTGTAGCAGATCGGGGTTTTTTTTACTCCGGCCTATCCCAATAAAAATTGGACGCCATGATATTGCTGGAAAATTGATGAAAGTGGCCTTAAACCCTATTCAAAAAACCAAACTAACACCATTAAATACCTCACTGTCTTGTCGTTGTAAAATATTCTTTTTCCTGTATATCTTTAATTTGTCATTTGTCATATTTCTCAACAAATGTACTTATTTTTACTTCTTAGCAATAATGCTGCCATTTTTTCAATTCACGTTCTATTAATTTTGAGACATAAACGACAAAACTGTTAGATTTAAAGTATGCCAGAAAAAAAACACATTGCCTTCTGTCATCTTATCATTTATCTCCAGTGGCGGGACCATGCTGTGAGGGTTAACAGTCTTGACCTGCAGAGCTGTCGAGCGCGTCCCCAGGTGGCGGATAGGGGATGCTCTATCATTGGGGGTTATCAGATCATAAGAAGGAAAGCCTGACTGCGGACCACAGTGGGTAACGTGTGTGGAGAGTGTCACGCTTTTTGCACGCTAAAGATACTGTTGTTGATGGCGATAAAAGTAGGCTCGTTGAAGCCTCTGTAAAAGGATACATTTGTCGCCCCTACATATACCTCTTACATTTGCAGAGGCATTCAGTACTTTTGTCCTTTGGGTAATTTTTCCAAAGAATTGTTTTTGCTAATTTGTTCTCGTCCCGAATATAGCTGAAATACTGCTCGCTGAAATAAAATCAGAAATCCAATCAATCACTCAATCAATCAATCAACTCACCTCTCGTGTGCTAAGTTTAAACAATGTATCTCCTTGAAACCGAGTCCACACATGCTCTAACGTTTCTTGCACAGTTTGAAATACCATATCTTCGTCCTCGTGGATTTGATTCCATTTGTTGCAAATGAAAAGCGCTCGTTGTGAATCAAATAAGGCTACATGTTCCTTTTCACCGTGTCTCCTGAGTTCATCTTGTATTTGCAAAATCTTTAAAAACATATTTCTCAAACCTCAAAAATCATAACTGAAAACCTTCACATACATTATTTCAACTTTACGTTAATTGTATTGCATATGTGTGATCATTTCATTGATCTAGAATAGCGTATTGCAAAACAAATGAATCCTTAGTTTAAAATGCCCGATACAAAGTAAGCAGAACATTGACACAATTGTATATGTAAATTAAGAAAAAAAATATAAATGTAATGAACTTGTTGTTTTATTTCATTAGTCCGTGGTGCTCATTGTACAGAATTGGGATTCAAATATATCCACTATTTGAAACTATCTGTAATAATCTTTGTTTATTTAATAGCTGATAAAAAAATAGAACTTCTGTTTATATATTTTATATGGACCTGATAAATTGATATTGACATATAATTACGACCAAGATCTAAGTTAAACTTTTAGGTTTTTTGTAAGCCATTTCTTATATAATCATACTAACCTAGAACGAGGGTGTTAGGGTAGATTTTCACATAAAAAAATATAAATGAAGGCGAAATCGATGGTGATAATTTTTCCTTCATGCGATAATCTACCTTAACATGTAAAGTATGATTTTTATTATACTGAATAAGATAAACGATCATTTATTCACTGTAAAACCATATAGAATATATGGAATATACGTTCTATGGATAATGCCTGTTAGTGTATTAGTTTTTATTACTGTTCACATTGTGGAAACAGGTGGAAAACCAAACGACAGGTTATTTAACCGGTTGGGTGATAATTTTCCGGCTCGACATCACGACTAAAATCTTCTAAATGAGGCAAAATGTATGAAAATAAATGTGAAACATTACCCTGTCACTCTGCACACGACCTGCATTTGGAGTATTCAGAACATATATAAAGGCCAAGGCTTTAGGGAGATACTGAAATAGCCGCGCTGTCAATTCTGGATCATCTGGACCTATCGCAGGTGTATCAACTATCAAGATATTTTCCTACAAAATGTTGATCTTACTTTACATTGCATTTGAAATATAATATAATATATCCAACACAAACCTTTTAAATCTATTATTGGCACCAAAGGTAATCCATTTTTGTTTAAGTTATCAGAGGACCACTTTGTTTCCTAGTATCATGCTCAGAACCATATTTGAACAAGAAAACAACTGCGAAATGTCTACATTTAATTTTGTATCAAATAACTTAATACCGAATTGAATAAAACAGTAATATTTATAAACTACATTACCGTTTAATAGTTTATAATCAACACAATAACCATATAAACTTTTATAACTGGCATCAGGAAATACAAACGTATAACTAAAAAATAATAATGAATGGTTCAACCTACCTCTAGATAAGGAATAGGCCAATATATATCTATAAATTTGTAATCGTTTATCGAATGATCAATTTTCTGCGAATCTTGTGATTTCGTGGTATGAACGCACACGTATTGCTTCAGAAGTTCCTTCATTTCTGTACTTGTTACATCGGCAACAATTGGAAGTGTCTCTGTTAGGTCATTGCCATCGGTTAAAATAACGGCTTTGTTTTCTTTGTTATGTATTCGACATATTGTTGAAGTGCAAGATAAAGTAGACTGAGGCATCAACTCTTCACCAAGAAGAAGACAAAGCTACTTTTCCCTGCGCTTGTTTCACCTACAATCATATTTTAAGGTGGTTTATATCGTGGGAAACCGATGCAACTACGATGTATATTTATACTATATTTTGATACCTAGTGTATGTGTTACTTCTTTTCTTCAACCATATGTGTTGTTATTCATTTTTTGTTGCTTACCTATATTATTATTATTGATATTACTATATTTTATTATTATTATTATTATTATTATCAATATTTTTGGCATGCTCGTTCATATAAATATTATATGTAAATATTGTATTCTTGAGAAGACTTCATAATATAGGGTTATTGCATGAATATTGGGAAATATTGTCCCAAGCAAGTGTTATATTGCACGAGCTTGCGTGTGCAATATGGCATCTTGCGAGGGACAATATTTCCCAATATTCATGCAATAACCCTTTTATTATATAGTAATAATTAATTTTTTTTGGTGCTTTTAAGTGATTATTCATTATCTTTGCTATTTTGTAATATTTTACTAGGTCAAATATTATCATATTTACACTTGGTCAATATTACAGATATATATTTTGATGTAGATGTAAATAAAATAAAAAACATAATTTTGTTAATCAATTTTGTGTTTTTATGTGTTGTTCCTTATTGGTTTGAATATAAATTCCTGCTTTGAAACGAGCCACTTGTACACGATATTTAAATCCCGTTTTGTACAGTTTACACTCGATTTTTTCCTTTGTTGGTTTATGAATTCTTTAATTTTACTGTTATCGACAATCAAATTCACTTCCATTTGTTCAGTTTCAAGTGGTTCTGCTAATTTTCCCCTGGAGAGCAGATCACGTATGTCATTTGCGGCCATGTTTGTTTACCAAACAACAGTAAAAATATAAAAGCCGATGTTCGGAACACATATGTACTTTTCCCGGAAATTACATAAAAGACCGAGATGCAGGGTAAAAATATATTGCACTTTATTCCTATACGAAATGCAATGGGGAAAAATTATTACTATATAATAAGTATGATTACTTGTGTCCAATCCATTTATTATTAACAAATACAATATGTTTTATCTAAACTAAGATAACGTAGAATAACACTAGTAACAAAGGAGTACACGTAACTATGTATAAATATTACGTTTGGTGTATTGTATTATAATTCTGATTGGCATCTTCACTTGATTTACATAATATTCCTTATATTTTACAACATAAAGACTTTCTGGATTTTCTATTTAAAAACATGGACACTATCTCTTCTATTTTGGCGTTTATTCAAGCTGTTACTAAATATAAACCCGGATACATACGTCCAGTATAAACAATATTGCGGAACGTTTGTGAATGTAAATTGCAATTTTAAATGTGATATAACAATTAAGGACTCGGTCAAAAAGGTTTTTTTTAAATAAATTTCTTTAATGTCAACAATGGATAAATATTGTATCATTACAATGAAAAATTTCACAATATGCATTAACGTATTTTTATGATGTACATGTCTGTACAATGTATGCAATTATTTGTAAATATCAGGAGAATTATCAAACACGAAAAAGACATAAATTCGCTGAAAACTGTGTGATCAGTTATTTTATAAAAGCACAATCTGATTTATAGTAAAGACAATATTTCTCTAAGCATACAGTTCCAGACTGTCGATGATAATGATTACCATGCAATTTTTTTCGCGACTAAAGTTTAAACAAATACTTTAAGAAGTGGTTTGTACCTGTAATGACTATAGGACATGTATCGTCCTCAAGATTATTCATGGCATCGGATATAGTTTGGTCAATATCGCCAAACTCTCTTGTCATTTCGTCTATTAACTCTGGTGTTAATGCACCGCCGTGTAGTAACTGCTTAAGGTCGTTGTATATTAGATGCAAGAGTTCACTAGCATTTTTTTTGAATTTCAGAACCTTCGAAAACATTTTAGCTACCTGGTTCTTATAAGAAAATAATACAAATGATATTAAAATGTGCATAAAAATATGTTGTTGTGCAAGATAATTTGTGTTGCAAGTTTGCTTTGTACACAGCACATGAATTTGGTTAACATAGAAATAAACATAAGATTTAGTTAACATAGCAAGAAAATAATGAGATTTAAACATCTTTCATATAGTTTAATTTATTAAAAAAAATATTTTCTTACCGTTGCAGTTGAAAGTGTTTGTCTTTTTAATGTTCCAGATATCTAAGAAAATAAACAATGAATGGGAATTGAAATTGTAAATAGTAATATTCACAAAATCTTGTTGTTTGATAGGTCGTCTTTTTTGCCGGTTTCTCGGACTTTGTTTTGTAGATTGTCTTTTTTTGGACAGTTTTCTCGGTGTTCGATATTTTGTTATTACCTTCAATAATGTAATCCTACTATTATGAGCATGCATCCAACAAAATTACATATTATTAAAGTAGGGTATTTAATTTCAAAACAAAGCTTATTCATTTGATAAATATGATTTAGAAAAATATTGCTTCAATATATCGATGTAAATCTCGATAATATAGACTGCACATAAAACAACTTCAGTTACAGTCTAGATCAACAACATATATATGTATTGCTAGTATAGTCCAGTAAGTACTGCAGCACTCTGAGAATATATCCAGTGGATTTCGCATACATGAACATAACAGGGTTAATTCTAAAAACGATTACTGTCTGAAGATAAATTTGACAGAATTGTTTGTAGATTTTTGGCAGTATCACGCCTTCGTGGTCGATGCCAGATAACTAGCATAACTAGTGTAACTGATCGGCAAGTAAATGTCAATTGCATCAGGTATCAAGACTACAGGCTAGCACAGACTACAATTAAAGATTGCACGACTTACTTGTGGGACATATGTCGAGACTGCTGATTGTGCCCCTCGTATACATGTTTCCGGTACAGTCGTTGAACGTAATTCGCTATTGGAATGTCTGTACAGTGATCCCTGCGTAAACACGTTAGAAATGCACGAAATGGCAAAAAAGTTTTGCACTTTTGCGAATAAGTGTTAAAACAATATTTTATGAACAAGACTTCTAAGAACAAGATTACATTTACGTATATGCTCCACATAACCCATCAGCAATCTAGGTGTGCCTTTAACTTTTGACAGTTTCCTTGGTGTTTTGGTAATTTTTGTTGTTATTACCTTCATCTGAAATGTTGCATTCCAATTTGTGATATATTAATGTTCTAAAGTCAAGGAATGCAAATACAGCTTCTATTATGCTTATTGAGCGTCTGAATTCCTTTGAACCCAAATCGTTTTACTTATAAAGTAGATAGTTACAAAGAACACAACCTGTTTGGTTTATCCTTTTTGTTACAAGGAAATCGGCATGTACGTGTCATTATTTAATTAATGCGATGCCTGTTATTTTTCATAATGATTAAATACACATTCTTCTTTTTAAATGTGTACCATACAATGTTAGTTAAAGAAACTTGTTACGACACCACAGCTTATTCGTCCGGAACACATATTCCAACAATGATTATTACCATTGTTTAAGTTTCTTTTTTGTGTTTTTGGTTTATGTTTATTGTTGTATATGTTTGTCTAAATCGGGATTTGTAATTGTCCCTTGACCTTTGGCTCTAGTTCGGTTGGTTTCCTTACTATTTTAAAAAAAAAGATACGTTTGGTGTAAAAATTACAATGTATTAAAGAAAACACTTGGAATAACACGCACACTATAAACTTAAGTTAGCAATGATCACTAGTTTATGCACCCTGTGTCCTATGTTATAAAATGGCAAACTGCATGTTTTGCTATTGGAAACTCCAAATATCACTAAAATATCAGATGCAGAATGCACTATGAGGAAAAGATTCTTTGAATAAATAAAGATAATAATTCTTTAGTACTGAATTTTATTATTCCCCAAAGTCATGTTTTCACCCATATGTTATCGATCCCTCTATTTTTTATTACACAATACACAACTTGATTGGAAAGAGTGTAAATAGTGCATAAGAAATAAATGTAAATATGACGATGTTATATACAAAAATGTGTGGGTCTACATGGTGAAATACATCATTACTTAAACCTGAGTAATGTTTTATTTCTAAGTCAACCATAAAACAAATGAGCAATATTCATGTATTTAAACTTGTTTACTACAATTGGTGATGGTTTTGTTTACACTTGTGTATGTTATATAGCGTAAGACAGATTGTATCTACAAGATAAAGTGGGGTACTTACGGTTTCGTTTTCTGGTATATTCAATCTTTTGTCCGATTCTTGACTGCTCTCATCAGTACCGTTAGATGCACTGAACATAATGCTATGATGTTGTAACCATATATTGTAAACAAGTAAACATCAATACAAGAATTTGAAATAAATGGTGAAAGCAAAAAAACATGTTTTTAAAATTAGTAACCGAGTGCATTTATTGTGTACAAGGTCCATGGTTACCAAATGAAACCACTCCACCTACTGATTTGTCACTTTTATATATATATATATATGCGCATATCCTGGCTTTTTCCATCTACATGTGCACCCCCCCCCCCTTTCCCCACAAACAATGTTTAAGCTATCTTTGTAATCTCATGAAGACTTTTCTGTGATTGTATTTCTAAAATAGGAATCAGATTATTATCTTCTAATTTTGTTCCTTAAATATGGATCAATGTCATATGTTTACAATAAAAGCTTCATTTTATAGTTTACATTATTCAGTGCCTACAATTATCTCCCTTGGTTGACAAGGTTTTAACTTTATAAGTGTCTATTTTGTTAATTGCTAAAAGGTAGAAATATGAATGTTGATTACATCTGTTTCCCTTTGGTAAAATTAAGCATTTGAGGAAAAATGCTGGATTTAAATACATCTTGTAGAAATGGTCATGCAATCATAATTTGTTTTGGAGGCAAAGTGCGCGCTAGATTATGACCCGACTCTATCAGTTGCTACTGGATCAGTTTTTCAGACAAAAATTGATGATATAAATAAAATACAAACCATATTTTACTGGCTTTGCATGCTTTTTAGGTAAACAGTATCATGGATTTGGTTGAAAGTACATTTGTGAGCAATATCATGTAGAACCTAATCTCGCAAATTTCCCATGCGCTGTTTTTTGCTGTTCTAAAGGGTTGAAGTACACACAGGTACTTTTTGGGGGGTTTTTGTTCAAAATTAAATTTATTTAGTTGCAATAGTATTTAATAACTAAATTAATTTCGCTTCTGTTTTCCTTCCAGTAATTTAGCATTTTTTTCTTAACTTCTTAGTTATTTCTGTCTACAAGGAAATCTGACAATTTATGCCATTCAAGGCCATGTAAATTACTGTTTAAAACCATAAATTTTAAAGTTTTTGAGTAAAATTTAGACAGAAAAATGTATTTTTTAATTGTTTACGGTTATCTGACAGAATAAAGTGAAAGTTACAGCATTATAGCTGCAGTGGCTGAACTCATAACATCATTGACATACAAACTTTTAGACAACAAAGTAAAAAATCAACACTTCAACTTGACAACGGCCTCTTAATTATTTTTGTATAGGGGAAACTATTGACATTTTTTGCTCTCACTTAGGCACCAAGTTTCGTTGAGTAATGAGAGACCCCTCAAAACGACCGGAATAATTTCACGCATATCACATTACATTTTCGGGGTGTCATGTCAGATAAAATTTTTTGCAAATTTAGAAAATCCGAAGGGTACTCATGGAAACTCACTTACACCCATAAAATAGTCCAGAAATAGGCTTTGAACAAACAGATAAAAAAATACCCAATACATTTAATAAATTATCTGAATAAATCTATTTATAAATTCTATATGAAACTGCTTTTTAAATACAGCTCCAATATTAAAATTCCATTGAATAATAAATCACTGTCTATGCTACAGTTTGGCGCAGTCAAATATCAAATAAGAACTATTTTCCTCTCCCTCAGTCAAAGTTCATTTACAGGGCCGTTGTCAGATACACTGTTCCTTAGTTATTTTATCAAGGCAACGTCTATCTCTTCATACCCACCTTCGTTTGAATTTACTTAATAATATGCAATACTTATTTCAGTGTTCATAGTTAACTACAAAATATATTTTCTCCATCGAGGATAACAAAATTTCCATTTTGCACATTGTATATTAAATGTGCACAACGGAAATTTTGTTATCCCTCGATGGAGAAAATATTTTATGTTGTTAATACTTATAAATATATTCAAACAATAAAATAAACTCAAAAATTTAGTTTTTGTAATTGCAAATTTTTTTAAAATAAAGAGATCAACACAAAAACAGAAAATTTCCGCGCAGTATTATATGATGCCAAAAGGTTTGTGTCTCCATGACGTTCCTTTTTTTCATCTGATAGAAACTATTTTCCAGCCAATCAAAAGACAGTTTTCTCGCACAATTTATTTATAAGGTAATAAATAACGATGAGCGTTAACCGCAATTTTCGAACAAAGGGAACATTGCAAACTCATTTTTGTCTGTTTAAATATGTCACATTATAGCACATGGGCTATAAATTGTGTAATCTTCTGTTGATAACCTCATACTTTTATGCCCTAATCTAATTAATAAATTGTATTACCGGTGTCATCAGCCATCTTTCTACTATCTAGCGCATTGATGATTCGCTGTCTTTGTCCAAATTTGATAACACCAATATCTTGTAGCTGTTTATGTCCCATTTTGACTAATTCGTCCATTTGGATATCTTCATTTTGGAAAATCTCTAATAACTTTTGAAGACCATGTTTACTGAGCAACTTAGATACCTCTTCCATTTTCTAAAATAATAATATTATAAAAATATGTTGCTTAACCATAGTATAGTATTATGATGGAACGAAACAAAATATATTTCCATTTTCCATAGAAATAACTAAAATTACACAAATCTAGTCTATCTAGTGTTATAGCATTTGCAATGTCTCGGGCATCAAGGAAAATGAAACATTACATTAAATATGAATTAAAATTATCTTGGAAATGTGTTACAAACGTGGATATTACTCTTGTGATTGTTTGTCATTAATGTAACTACTTGCATTATAAATATTTGTATACCAATATGTATATGAAGGTCTAAGGTGTTTTCCACAGTTTGGTCATTGAATTTGGTAGAATATTAAATAAATAAAGATAATAATTCTTTAGTACTGAATTTTATAATTCCCCAAAGTCATGTTTTCACCCATATGTGTTATCGATCCCTCTATTTTTTATTACACAATACACAACTTGATTGGAAAGAGTGTAAATAGTTCATAAGAAATAAATGTAAATATGACGATGTTATATACAAAAATGTGTGGGTCTACATGGTGAAATACATCATTACTTAAACCTGAGTAATGTTTTATTTCTAAGTCAACCATAAAACAAATGAGCAATATTCATGTATTTAAACTTGTTTACTACAATTGGTGATGGTTTTGTTTACACTTGTGTATGTTATATAGCGTAAGACAGATTGTATCTACAAGATAAAGTGGGGTACTTACGGTTTCGTTTTCTGGTATATTCAATCTTTTGTCCGATTCTTGACTGCTCTCATCAGTACCGTTAGATGCACTGCCAAATTCGGTTTTTATAACAGGTATACTGATCTCTTCATAGCCAACTTCGGTTAATTTGCAAAATTATAAACAAAAGATAGTAACTTAAGTGAAATAAGAAATCCTACAAATCGTACAGAAAAATGAAAACAAATTAAGTCAGTTTTAGTAAATGTCATAACTTTTAATTTTGATATTGAAACAGTTTAACACTTCCGAAAGCTAGGCAAGTTCAGTAGTACTTACATTTTTGTGTCTAGTTTGGAGCCTACGACGTTGTATATAACGCTGTACAACCCATGTCAATGCATCGTTCTTCTAACACGGCTAACATCTAGAAATCACGTGTTTTAGTCACTTGATAATAAACTTTGCTCTATAAAGATATTTTAAATATCAATTATCTTTAATAAAGTTCAACAAACATGCATCAATAATCTTTAATTTTGATCAAATATAAGGCAAAATGCGTTCGTGATGTTTTATCAAACTTAACCACTTATTAATACAAGTAAAAGCGCCCTTGACACCTTGTTTTTGACGATCAGATTGTAATCTACCAACGATGCTCTTTTTACGATTACTCGTCCGGAGCACCTGATGATTGAACCCATGGTTTTTATTGGGTTTGAGTTACCCACTTTCTGTTTTTGTGTATTTGGTTTTTGCTTTGCGTTGTTTGTCTATATTAGGATTTGTAATTGTCCAATTACTTTCGGCTCTTGTTGTTCGGTCGTTTTCACACCAATTCTTTGTATCCGTGAAGCATTTTTCTGGGTACAATGTGAAATGTAATCCGAATAAAATAGGACTTTTTAATGCCACATTAACAAACAAGTTTTCAAATAGAAGCTTTGAATCTTGTAGACTTTTATTAAATGCATCAAGAAGACATGCGGACATCGACATCTAACATATTTTTTATCTAATTTAAGGATAACGCAAGTCCAAATAGGGAAAACTAAATTGACAGGATAACTTATCGGCCTTTATGCTTAACAAAATGCAAAGATTATAACAAATGATGACCTATCACAACTTGTCATCATATAGTAGTTGAAACGTTGAAAAGAACAACTTATGCTATCATATGCGTGCGTGCGAGAATGATTTACGTAAACTGAACTTTGTACGCACCTGTTATTAAATTGAACAATTAATGCTATAAATAACGATTTCCCAAATAAAACAAAAGGTTACACAGTAAAACCCAGATTAATTAAAACGCCAGGTTTGGTGCATATATATTTTCGACCGTCTTTAATAAATATGGATATATTTGTTCGTGAGTTTGAAGTAAGATCTAGGACTATAAACTTCTTTTGCTTCAGTATGAGAAGATTTAAGAGAATGATAGAGACGAGAAATGTAAAAAGACGATCATTTGTTTGTGATTGTATAGGTGTTGTGAGCCTATTATCTATGACAGTGAAGTTTATTTGTCTCGACTTGCAATGATTTTGTTGTGTCTTCTTCTTTTGGACAAGGTACAAACCACATATACTGGATACTCGTACCGGTGTTACGTAGTAACCTTTTTCACATTGTATTACCTTTTACGACTTGCAATGTTTGATACCCTTACGGAACCAAATCTAATTTAACAAAATTATAAAAACATATATACTTGACATGCATAAAATTAAGCAATTTCTTGTGCAGTTATGAAAAACAGTGTATTAACTATTCTAAATACGTAAATGCAAGTTATAATTTTGTGATTGTGATTGGCAAGTGTACTTGCAGGTTTTTATTTTTTGAAAATACACATATGTGTTAGAAAAAAGTGTGAAATAAAAAATAACCAACTTGACTTATTCTGTCAAATTGTTTAAGTATATATGTTCATCAAGTATTTAATTATAATTCTATTTTGACTTTATATTGTCGCGCATATAAAATATTACTGTGACAATATTGCCCTTTATTTCAAGCCTTTGTAGTTTCGTGACTTCACAACAATTTGTAAAAACTTTTGAGAAAATCATTACACGCGCAAATATTTTGTTACCTAATGATGTATAGAGCAATATTAAAACTTGACGGACAAAACTATTGTATACGGTTGAATATTCTTTACGAAAACCAACCTGATTAAAAGATATCAATGACATTTTGCAAAAGACATCAATCTAGAATGATGTTATCGCTAAAAAATTGTCATGATCCGTATAATTACCGTTGCTCTAATATAAATGTTTTATAATTCCTAGGTTCAAGCTTTCATGCATTATTCCTGTTTCAAAGACAAGGTTGAATATTCTACGGTATACTTTAATTATTGAAGGGGATAATGTGTAATATACTTCAAAATATTGTCAAAACCTGGAGATTTATTGTTGCTTAATTCCGTAATAGCTCCATAACTTATGCTACAGTAATCACATCATTATGTATAGAATCATAAAAAGGGTTGTAACTAATAATTTCCAACATCAGAATGATATTAATTTCGAAAGTATTTATAAAAGGAATCGAATGCGTACATGGGGTTCTCTTTCTTAGTATCGAAAAACTTCTTTAGAGTTTTCCAGAATGATTTTTATCAGACTTTGCGGGGGATTTATTGACAAATTTATCTTGGTATAATCGGCAAACTATTATTAAGTTCTTTCTATATTCTTTGGCCTTTCTTTTAACAATGAATTTGTGTATTCCGTGTTACCATTGTCTGATTTTGTTCGGATAGTTTTCATATTCTCGCTTGAAGTCATTTTCTTTACTTGTTTTCCATATAATTCCCTAATAGTTTGTATTTATATTTATATTACAATGTACCCAAGGAAATCTCGTATGTGATATACGTACACACGAGTACGATATTATTATTTATTGAGCATATATCTTTAAAATTTCTACCCAGTGCACAAACTTGCTGTCAGCTGTAATAAACTGCAAGAAAGTTTCTTTGTAAATTATTACTGTACCACCACATCTATTAGTGATTTTTTTGTCTATTATTTAAGTAATAATCATAATCATTTGGAATCCTTAACCGATCATACTCAGTTACTACCACACTCATTCTGGTGAGTAATATTATTTTTGTCAATAAAACCAGCACGAATGTCCGATGCGTTGTCGATATTGTGTATAGGACGGGACTCTTCTCGCTGTGATTGCGGTTCATATGATTGTTCGTCAACAATCTATCGGTCGTAAATCAGAGTTGCATTTTTACCAAGTCGTTGACATTCTTTGAATTTCATGTTACTCCTTCTTACGGTTATTTCGGATGCAGCTTTCCTCTACATTTCATGGTTGTTATACATATAAATACATATTAAATATCTTTTGAGAGCAATTTTAGAACATTTTACATAAGGCAATTATGAGACATTACAACAAAATATTAAAGCTTTAATAGTCTTCTGTTACCCCCCCCCCCCACCTCATTTACAAACATATTGTTAGAGATACACAAAATATTAACATAGATATGAACAAAACGATATTGTTAACATAAGGTTTTAAGCAGGATTATTCAGACTTAGGTGTCCAATTTTTTATTTGTATAATAAGATGACGTTAAAAGATTATAATATCGGAATATAGACACCAGATTTGAAGCAGGATTAATCAGTTTGTGCAAATAAACAATAATGGGCTTTAAGCAGGTATAAAAGTTTTCCCAACATTAGGTGAACAGCAGAATATTAAATGTATGCAGGGCCTTCGTGGTAAGATGGTTAAGATAGTTCGTCATCTACTATTGCTCACCGTCGTGTCAACACTGAGATAACGAGTTCGAGCCCAAAGTATGCTTTAACTCTTATTCACTCAGATTTTCCGTTTTCTTTCCAAAGGTTGCGGTACCTCGTTTTCCTCCTGAATAACGTACCGCATATAGGGAGGCCATCTCGTTAAGTGGTTGTAATGTTTCACACGCAAAACCTGATCACAGACCGTAGTGAGAAACGTGTTTGAAGAATCCCACAATACTTACAAGATTCTGTACAGTTCAAAAAGGGTAGACTAATTGTAGCAGCTTAAAAGGCCTTAATATCCCCCTCCCCATTACTGAACACTTTTTACAGTGGCAGCACAATTTTTTCCCGATGTTAAACCCCATTTCGCATTAATTTACTGTCATAAATATAGCAGAAGTACTTCTTTCTTGTCGTTTAGCAAACGTGGAATTAATAAATCAACCCTATAATCATGCTGCAGAAAGAAATAGCTATATGTTATTTCATGTTCTCTTTACTTTAAAACTTGTCGAATTAAAAGTTATAATTCAATAGCTCTATTTATGATACAGTATCATGTTGAAAGTATCACAATTCTACCAACAATGACGTAGAATAAAGGTATACATTTTAACCTTGAATCTATACCTTTTTAGGGCTACCCAGTTTCTTTAAAGGACTGTAATATGGGTTATCGGATTTATACGCAGATAATCAAGGCGAATCAAACTTTATAACATATCTCAAGTGTTTGAAATGTAACATTATATTGGACTTTAAAGGAATTTGTTTGTTTGAACTAAACAAGATATGAGAGATATTATGATACTGCGTTGTTCTCAATTTAATAAAATATTATACCAAGTCTACTAAAAATATTTTTACAAAATCACAGTTTTCTTGTAATTGCGATGGCTAGAGCGATTTCAATGAAAATGATAGAGCTAACTATTCTGAGCATTTTTACCGACAACATATGACGCGAACGCCGCCATTTTGCATTGGTCTCCATTTAAACACACAAACGTCAACTTTGTGTGATTTAAACGAAATTTGATATGTATGTAGATTTTAATGCATAAACTAAGAATGTCACGTGACCGACTATGTGTGTAGACGGAATGGGACTTTTTGTGACTTGCTTGCAATCACAATCAGCACTAGTTTTTATTTCTTCTTTCTGGCCAGATAGTTTGTCCGGCCAAGTGGAGCATGTTATACAGCACCATACGACGCACATGTTGACTTTCTATGGCGGTCATTTTGAATCTTAGATGGCCGCCAAAAATTCAAAATTCTTCGATTTGAACGAAACTTGGTTGCCAGGCAGATTAAGATGTTGTAAATGTATGTTAGTTATAAAACTTTGAATTTAATCATGGCGGGCAAAAAAATCGCCGCCATTTTAAAACTGGAAAAATGCTTAAAAATTCAAACGTTTATGAAAATGAATTAAAGTTGTTATATCATAGGATTATCTTATAACACACCATTTAGACGAACGTATTGACTTTCTATGAGAACCATTGTGAATCAATGATGGCCGCCGAAAATTCAAAATGCTCCTATTTGCACGAAATATTTTTTCAGGTAGAATAAGATTTTGCAAATGGGTGCAAGTCATAGAAATTTGAATTCGATTATCTCCCCCGTCTTACAATTGCAACGTTTTTGAAAATGACAAAATAAAAAATAATTCTTACAAAATTCAAAAGTATATGCCCCACACTATGATGTACATTTTTACCTTCTATGGCAGGTATTTTAAATGGCCGCCAATTTTGATACGTTTTTCGTTGAAGTAGTGGAGGCATCCTCGTGAAACTTTCCACAGAATTTCATGTCTAGTTTTACATATCGGTTTCAGATTTTTGAAAATGGCAGCCGTTGAAGAAAAAAGTGCAGTTATCAGATCTCAGGAATGGCTGAAGCGATTTCAAGGAAAATTGTACACTAATACAGTAGACTATCCTGAGCAATTTGGAAAAAAATATTATACGCGAACGCCGCCATTTTGTAATGGCAGTCGTTTCACCATACTTTCCCGCACGTAAACTTCATTCGATTTGAACGAAATTTGATATGTAAGTGGATTTTAATGCACAAACATAAACTGTCTTGTAACCGACTATATTTTGCGACTTGCGACAGAATAACAATCTGCACTAGTTAGTCTTCCACTTCCAAGACTGCTTAGTAATCCGGAGTACTTGAGTGCAGCATTTTTTCCAAAAAAATTGAACGCCGCCATTTTGTATTGGCGGCCATTTTCCCACACTCTTCCGCAAAGGTTGTGATTTATCATTGTTTTACAACGGGATGTCCATTTATGTCGTTATTTTATCTCTCGCTATCGCTCGCGATAAAATAATACGACATAAATGGTCACCCCGTTGTAAAACAATGATAACCCACAGCTTCCGTGAATTATTTCTTAATTGACTTATATTCGCAAAAAAACTGAAATTCCTGACGCTCAATACGACGGATATTCTACTTGAACTGTTCCTAGGCGTGAACACACATCTGCTTTGTTTGTCCACAAGTGACAGAGAAGTTGATTGCTTTGTTGCTAGACGTCGTATGAGCAGTATTTCACATATATCTATTACGGAAACAAACAATACACTAATCGGTAAAAAAGATAGACCAACTTGTAAGTAAATACTAATTTGCAGACCAATTACAAACGTTTCGACTGATTTGTATGCCCATCACAAACTACAACCACGCTATTACCTGTCATTTTATCAAATTTGTCGCTTTTATTCAAATCCCGAATTTCACTTGAGATGCTTTTTACAGCATCTTTTAAATCCTTTATGTCTAATTAATTATTACCCATAATCACTCATCAATTTATCAACATAAATGTTATATTTCTAGTGACCTCAATATTTCGCTCAACTAAAATGTATTTGTGAATGATCATGATAAACTTAAATCGTCTTGGTTAATGTTTTCACTTTTTTCCATAATTTTACATAAATGTCCTCATCGACCCAGAATTTTGACAAATTTAATATCATTGATGCTTCTGTGTAAAGTGGGTATTCTAAATAATGTTATTCTTTTAAAGGTAGGAAATACACAATCATAAAACTTCAACAAACTTTCAAATCTCTAATGATCAAGGTTGCAGCTGGCACTTAATTATAACTAAATTTTTAGATTGTTTACATGTCGACATATTTCTTCATGATAAATTAGATAAGTTTACTTAAACACTAGTACTGTGGATTTCTCATATACTGTGTTATTTTAATGCATTTACATATAAATAACCAAGGAGAGGGTCGAAGAAAATTGCAAATGAGAAACATAGAATCTAGCAGTATGAAAATGAATCACACAGCTTTTACAAACAAATTAATAATTCACACCACGCTTTGAGACTTTGGTCAATATTGTCTCGTTATTCTAAGTATTGATGCAAAAGTCAACAATGATAAGATGACAATTCTATACACGTTTGAAAACCTAACTATCTGGTTTTTTATTAACTTGTTCACACAAGCATAGTTAATTAAATATACCTGAATGAAGCGAAGAAATACAAAAGGGCAGTCAAATTTCTTATTCCATAACACTAACACAACACCATGTGAGAAACAATAACGAACAAAGAACAAAACACCACACACCACAAACAAATGAAAGAAATACGAACACTTAAGGAAATGGGAGTGATCTCAGGTAATTAAGAAGAGCAAGCAGATCCTACCTGTGAAAAAAGATTCTTATTATACTCAAAATACTAAGTATTTTATAAATGCAGCATTGGCCCGTCGAAAATTTAACAAATGCTGGCATACCGAAACACCAAACTATGTTGACGTCCTGCTGAATATAGTTTAATTATTGTTCGCTGGACTTGAACATAGTTCTTCGATTGAAGTCAACACGTTAAAAATTCTATCAGTGTAAAGTGATGTCTCATGGAGATGCAACCAAGCATGATAACATTTAGGCATTTCAATCGATTTCACGCAAACGATGAATATCAGGCATCTTCGTTATGTAGACGTGAAATAAATTTAAAAACAAAACGTTTGACACTTTAAATGCAATAATAAAAGTTATCTTTAATGGCAAAAATGTGCGAATGCCTAGGGTTGAACCAGCAGTGCGATTTCTCTTATTCTAGATTAGCGATCCCAACTCATGTGACGACGTCAAGTTTGCCACATACTACTTGTTCATATACCTAACAGTTCATAACAATTTAGAATACACTAATACGCTTACCGCAAGGATAAATCTCTTTTAATAATATTATTAAGGAGCTTCTCGGCTTAGTCGTCAAGGGACTTTAGTTATACAGCAAGAGAATTTCGGAATATCATTTACCTCTCAACTGTTAAGTAAGTACTAACATATTTTATATGGCGTAATACATACACTAATTATAAGCGAACAATACAATAGTATATTTCGATTACCCGCCCAGTGTTTAATAAGATACATTAATAAATCCTACTTAAAAATCTGCCCTCATATGCTTAAATCTGTATAAGCAATATCTTAACGGAAAGTCATATTGCCCGGTTACGATCCCACTTCCGATCTTCCGAATCAATAAAAAATTATGCCAGATTCCTAACTTACTTTCGTGCCTCCGCGACACAGTGTCGCGGGCACATAGTTATGGAAATGGCTGTCTGTTCGTATGTATGCCCAACAATTGTGCTGCATGTCTCTTGGTTATTTTGAAGGGAATTGTTTGATTTTTAGTATCTTGATTTATCATAAGGGGCTGTATGTTGTAGTTTACTAAGTACAAATAGTCCATACTCTTGTTTGACTGGCTAGTTATACGGACTGTTATACAGACCAGCCATACGGACTGTTAAAGTTTTTAGGAACTGGTTGATTTATGTGTTGGCCTTGTATTGACTCTCACAGCAAATACCGGGCCAAAACAAAATATGCCATTCAGTAACACTGTACCAATTATACTTTAGGGTGTAGTAACATATATTATAAACCAATTACTTGCACAGGGTGTGATAATATAAATGTATTACTTACCTAAGTTTTAATCTTGCCCATGGCATTTACCAATTACGAATAACATATCAACGAGTTGCTAACATCGGCACGATAAAGTTATTATACTTAATAATTTAATTGAAAGAAATATCATGGGAAACAAATTATGATTACGTAAAATAAGGCGGATGTACGTCAACCCCCTCCGTTTATTATGTCTTGCACACCTCTAGGCAAAATAAATTTAAATTATGACAATGAAACGTCTGCTCGCACGAAAGCGTCTACACGAACCAGGTTTACAAAAAAAGAACTGTAGATCATATATTTAAACTGTCGCCCAATAATATTCAAGCTTTTCTAAGGCAGCCGTTTTTTGTAGAGTTGTCCTCTCTCTTATGGTTCTTGTTTGTTCGCACATTAAAATGATTTTAATTTATGTTTGTTTTTTCTCGATTATTGTTTTAAGCGCAATAAAGAATGCACATATCGCAAGTAATAAGTGTTACTTATGTAGCTAATTATATAACAGTAACAGTCAAAACCATGTAAACATACCTATTTAATACTTACAATTATATAACATAAAACATCACAAGAAAGGCAACTCGATTCAAATATGAGAAATGTATTGTGTTTGGTTGCACTTCACATAGTGATTTTGGAAAAACGGCTTATAAGATCTGTAAAAAATAATACATATACATAATGATTGGTTTACAATACGAATATAAAGGCCTATTCCGTATATAAACACCATAAAAATCATGAGCATTTCTTATTGTAAGATCACAAAAGAGAAATTTTCTAGTCTTTTTAACAAATACGCATGCGTTAAATGTGGAATATATAAGTTGACGATATTATGACGTTTACCCGACCGCCCGATACTGTTTTCTGTCTTAATAAGTTGGTATGAATGTCAATATACCACGAATACGTTACAAACAAGATGTTCTAACGCTCTCCTGTCCTTATCCCTGATTATGCACCGAAACACGGTACAATTAATTTATTTATATTTTATTTGAAACATACATCCAAAGTATATCTCTTATTATTGGTTAATTATCTTTTTTTAGTTATTGTGTTGTTCACTGCCAGAAGTCATTTTTGCCAAATTATGTATATATTGTTTCTTTGCCATAGTTTTTCATGTATGCTTCTGGCAAAACATATTCATTCATTCATATATATACATGCACCAAATATACGACGACCATACGTTTATCATTTTGCATGTGTTTCAAATTATTTAACAAACAATCAAACAACTCGATGACGCGTGTAATTTGTGTCCAAGTGTTCTTATGTTTTTAAGGTCTCAACACCCGATATGGTATTAAGTGATATACATAGTAAACAGTTAAGTGTCACGACTGTTTTTTCAAGCTCAATTCTTGCCTTGCAAAACGTGTTTTAATATATGAAAAGGCAAAGGCATTATACTTCGGAAAACGAGGTTCGATGGGTTGTAACTGTTCCTGCAATATGGACTGATGGAACATTTTATTATTAGCAAATGTGCAAATCATGCATAGATAATTCAATCAAATACGTTGAAGGTTGATTAATTGATAGATTTATTGGATGTTTGATTTACTTCAAGTAATTCAGTTTTATTCAGGACGAGAACAAGTCAACAAACAATAAATCAACTGAAAAACGCAGCAATTAACTGCATAACTTGTCTGCAGACTTTTTGCAATATAAATACTTTACATATAAAGTTTACAACATTACGGCATCATCGGTATTAGCTGTTAAATGATTACATTTTACACGTCTTACAGTGTTGGTGAAAAGTGTAGTATTCATAACAGTCATCTAAGAGTCTGTCATTTCTTAAAGGCTGGAATCCCAAATGAACAACTGATCTAGCGTTAGAACCTGTGGCTGCCTCGATATACGTCCGAATTTGTCAAAATCAAAGAATTGCTCGATGTTTAGTTGACTATTTCAAAAGTACGAACAAAGAGTATGGTTGTAGATCTTGAATTTGATTTATTGCTGTTGGTTCTGTTATTTCTGTTTTTTCTGATATTCATTTAAGAATATCTATTAAAAAACGTACTCGTTATTGGACTTTCGTTACCGGAAATCGACAATCTCTCTGAGTCATAGGTAGTTATTAGTCTTACTGGATTTGACTTTTTCCTAGACATGACAATCAGTAACTCGACGGGTGTCTAATTAGAAGCAGACATTGCTTTCTCATCCGGAGCACCCGAGTACACCTATGTTGTTATTGTGTTCGTGTTACTCACTTTCTGTTTTTTGTTTGGTTTTGTGTTGTATAGATTTTTCGTTTTAAATCGGGATTGTTATTCGTCCCTTGAATTAAGGCTGTTTTTGTTCGGTCAATTCCGTTGATATTTAACTTACAATTATGGTATTTTATTGAAGAAACATGTTTGAAGAAATTTCATCCTCGGTTTGTAACCTTTCGTTTTACAAAATGGTAAATCACCAATTTGCAAACCATGTCCGATTAAAACGCAGATTGTCTTTCAATGCGGAATATTTGAAAGGATTAAATACGATGACAAGGTTGGACTGAGTGGAGGATAAACTATTTTTAAGAACGATGGATGAAAGTGTTCGCAGAGGAGATGATGGCTACTGGGTAGCTCAAGTAACATTTAGATATCCCATATTGATATTACCAGATAACCGCGAACAAGTTCTTCGTATGACTAGGAGTTTTGTGGAAAGCTTACAGAGAGATGAAGTTAAGAGAAAGCATTTTCTCGAGTTTCTGGACAAAGTTATTCAAAACAAAATGCAGAGCGTAGGTGCGTCCCGGTATTTGGCTACCATCCCAAGAAGCAGAACAAAGTACGTTTGGTATTTGATTTATCTACCAAATTTCAGAAGGTTTCGTTAAATGACGTACTAGTGTCTGGTTCTGATATGATAAACAGCCTAGTTGGTGTTCTACTTGGGTTCCGAAAAAATCTTGTAGAAATTGTCGCAGACATCGAACAAATGTGTTATTGCTTTGGAGTAACTGAGGAACACAGACACTTTCTTAGATTTGTTGGTTTAGGGACAATGATGCGTCAAATAACCTCACAGAGTATAGAATGTGAGTTGCGTATTTGAAAATAGTTCATCCCCATCCATCGCACTATTGTTTCCTCAAGACAGCTGAGACCAGTTCAGCTCTTTATGGCCTTGACATTTTTGAAGTTTCTATGTGGATGATGGTTAAGTGTCTTTACCATCAGCGAATAAGGCTATCGGTCTAATGACACGCACCACAGATACTTTGAGTCAAGGAGAAAACCTTCGATTACATAAAATAGCGTAGAATAGTCAAGATGTCATGAAAGCATTTTTAAGTTTGTGACATAGCAAGTGACTTACAGAACATTGATTTAGGGGTATCAGAATTCCCGATGCAACGCACTTTAGGACTGTATTGGAAGCTACAGTATGATTCATTCAGCTATTGTGTATCGTGGATGAGAAGCCGTTTAGCAGACGTTGGTCTTATCTGTAGTAAACAGCTTATACGATCCGTTAGGTTTTATTGCTCCGATTGTAGTTCAAGGAAAGTTGATACTTTGTGAATTAATTCTGATGTTCACATTTTGTCAAGCCCAAAATATTATCAAAAGTTGACCTATCTCCCAAGTCCATATTTTGTTAAATTTTGTCGTAGAAAAGCCAACATTTGACCTTTTGTATTTTAGAAATGTGAACAACAGACAATATTTGATCTTTCGTTAAAATTTAAAGATGAATGACAGGTCATCTTTGACATTTCATTCAAACTGAAAGGCGAACGATATATTTACTGGGACATTTTGTGTACACTGACAGGTGGACAACAGGTCGTCTGCGACATTGTTCCTAATAAAAGAGGAACGATTTGTTATCTTAGAAATTTTGTTGATACTGACAGGTGGATGAAAGGTCAACCGTGACATTTCAGCAAGTCGACGACAAATCATCTTCAACCACATGTTATATGGACATTTTGTTTATAATGAAAGGTGGATGAATAGTCATCGGTGACATTTGATCATATTAATTTAAAATGTGAAGAATTTCTTATATTGTCGGTGTTGATAGTTTAATGACATTTTGCTGCAATGTCAAATAAATATTACACAACTATGATATTCTTAATAGTGGTACAGTTTTGTATCAATGTTGATCACAATTCCAAAATCTTCAAACAATATGTGTAAAGTCAAATAACGAGAAATTCAGCGGTATACTTTTGAACTTAAAAACGCTCCTGATATTTAAATGACACCTTTAAAATGGACATTAAATATCTACCTAAAGAATTTTAAAAACAAACAGATAATTTAACATTTATTAATTAAATGTAGAAGTAAAAAAAACATTACACTATATTTTTAAGTATTTAAAAATACAAAAACAAACACCACATCATACTATTATACTAGTTTTCCTTTCCATCTAAATTTTATTGGTGTAAACTTGACATGTATGAGAAAATACTTTCTTACAAACATACCACAATGCAGTATTAAATTATATTTACTACAAAGTACAAGCAGAAAATATCTCTGCTTACTAAAAATATACAGCACTATACTACTGCAACTTCAGTTGATCTTAGAATATTTAAAAGGCTTAAATATTACCATTTATAAGAATACATCTTGCATGTATATGAAAAAAGAAAATGTAGGACTCGTTATTAATTTGCTTTAGAAGGGGTTGATCACAAATTTGTCCAAGATGAGGAAGAAAATGGTAACAAAATTAAACCGGTAACATCAGGAAAGCAATCACCACATGCATACAAAACATAACATCTAATACAAACAACATATTGCCTGAATTCTAGCATTCATCTTTAAAACTTTTGATAACTAATATGTTTTCAGAGCAAATTCTCTAATCTTTAGAATACAGATCCGATTTACAAGACAGCAACTTGAAAAATGCCTATAAAATGTTCAAATGTAAGGTCATAGCAGTATCAGAAATATATTAAATATACTGCCATAATGCCACACAGCCAGTATGTTTGCTTCCCTATTTCTTACTCAAATTCTAATTTTTTGTTAACGTTATCTTCATTGAATTTGCCTCAAAACAGGCTTTAGTATCTTCTTCTAAATTGTTATACAATTCTGACGGAATATTAATCAATTTTGTCGTATGATCAAAATAAAATGTCTGTTTTTCAAAACTAATGTCATTTTGATTTTACCTAGTATGTAATTTGTAACATCATCAGTCAAACAATTAATGTCATTGCATTCTAATAAATGCTTACGCACATGTCTGTCAGAAAAGACAGCATTTCATATTGAACATGCTTTTCAAAGCCTTTTTATTTGTTGCATTCTAAATACCATCTATTTACATCTAACACAATGGCTTGCTCATATTTGCTTGGTGTGTAAACTGTTTAATCTAAGAGTAGCGGCTTCACTGGTTTTTTGGACCTTTTCTCCCAGTGCAAGGAGTAGCGGCTTCACCAATTCGTGTGCACGCTTTTTCCCAATGCAAGGAGTAGCGGCTTCACTGGTTCGTGTGCGCGCGTTTTCCCAAAGCAAGGAGTAGCAGCTTTACTTGTTTGTGTGCACGCTTTTTCACAAAGCAAGGAGTAGCAGCTTCACTGGTTCGTGTGCACGCTTTCTCCCAATGCAAGGAGAAACGGCTTCACTGGTTTGTGTGCATGCTTACTCCGCCAGAGCAGCGGCTTCACTGATTTTAGTGTACACAATTAAGGAAATTAATTTTCTAATTAAGGAAAAGAAGCTCCATGTTTAGCGTGCACGCTTTCTCCTAGGTATCGCAGCTCATTCCACAATAAATTAAGCATGTCAGTGTAACTTAATCATTTCAATAAGTACAAGAGCATCAGAAAGAATATTACCTCCAAACTAATCCACTATTGTTTAATATTTTCCTAATAATGATATTTTGACTATTATAAAACTAGTACATACTGTTGACAACTATATAATTTTAATTCAGTGACTACAAACTTTAAATTCAACTATTAATTTGCTTATTTTTCCTTTGCAAGAACCTTTCACTTCTCTGGTATTTTACCATGTTTGAAAACAAAGTATCTTTGTTAAGAAATAGATTATTTTCACTCTTCTCTTTTTTCTCATGGAACAACTGTTTATTCTCTAAATGTTTCTATACTCTTGGTGGCCAGTTTAAGTCCAAGTTGATTGGGTTTTTTTATGTACCTGAAATGAAAGGCAAAATTGAAATAATCAAAATATTTCAAATATTTTATAACTACCGCTAACAGAAAAAAATAAATTATAATGTGATTCAAGTTGGTCCATAAAAAGATTTTTGATGACAAAGATTTTGCAGTGACTGTATACCATACCAGAAAAATTTGTATTAAAATTGACTAAAACATTTTTGTTGGTAATTCTTTATTTTTAATATATACATGTATATTAATAATCCATCTGCTTGAGAAAAAACATAATGGTTAATATAATCTCAAAGTTTCAAAAGCATTGTTTATATTTGGTCATGTCAGCAGCATAAGAGAATATATTAAATATACGTTTGTATGTGTACTCCTACAATTATATATGCATAAGCCGATTCACATACATACATAGATAAAGACATAAATACACACAGTCATCTACAAAGACTATGTAGTACACAAACACCCACATTCTCTTACATATAGTCCACATGGTTAGTCCAATGAGCATATATATTATTTTTTTAAGTCAATAAGACAA
The DNA here is from genome assembly GCA_944474755.1 of Limnoperna fortunei. Taxonomy (NCBI): domain Eukaryota; kingdom Metazoa; phylum Mollusca; class Bivalvia; order Mytilida; family Modiolidae; genus Limnoperna; species Limnoperna fortunei. The sequence goes on from OX104122.1 coordinate 24,421,415, forward strand.
CAGGGTTGTCTACCATGTACTGATGGAGTCTCCTGAGATATCTACACACCTACAACTAATGATGTTAAGTGAGTAGGGCTCTCAGGGACAACCATTTATTTTCAATTGTGTCCCTCACTGCAGGGGATCTGCAATAGGATGATGATAAAACTTCAATTTTATATGTATATTTAAGCATGCTAATGGCACCCTGTATTGATGGTGTTGTACCTGATAGTTTACAATAAAACATGTGGTATTTTTATATAGTAATAAGAGAATTAACCAGCGGATCATTGTACTATGACCCAAAGATACTATCTGTGGCTATTCTTGGTAATATTATATTGCACAGATTTTTTTTTATTTCTACAAAAAAAAAATTATATTGAGCAGTCCCAGAGAAGGTGAGTAATGGTTTTTTTTGTTTCATTGCAAAAACTACATAAGTGGGTTTCTTTTAGTCTGCATTTGTATAGAAGGGAGTTAGTACATACTATTCTGTGCATAATTTTGTACTTAAATTTTATAAACTGATCATTTTTTAAAACTCGCTGTTGTTTCATTTCTCTACTCCTTCAGATGTATCTTCAGCCAAGTTATGTTACAGATTTCCCATATTTATTCTCTTACCAAATTTTGGGAGATAACAATCCCCACATCATTCAAAATTTTGATCGTTATTTCTACCCAGTCATTTAGGGCCACAACATTTAAATACAGCAAGTAAAACATTAATGTAAATTTAATTAAAATTTTTCCTATCTTTGCTTCATTGCTTTGTGTCACCTTCCTCTTCTTGCTTTAACTATTTCTTTCCTCATTCTTGTAAACTCCTTTGTAAAAGAAAATGTAACAATTAAAATATGAGTACTTATGAAAAGTAAAAACTAAGACTAAACTAATCAACATATCCAATGAACAGCTGTGTCTGGCATGAAAGCAGGATACATTTACCCCCATTCAGGTATCAGAGGCTTCGGGGCCCGAGTGGTCAAGATAGTTCGTCTACTATTGTTTGTTTACGCCTAATAAACAAAGCGGTTTATGAATGGTGTAAACAGACCCAAACCATATTATATCGTATAACCAGTTCAGAAATTTGAAATATTCTTTCAGAAATTAATGCTTTTGATCATAGGTCTTCCAAAGAAATGTAGGATCGTATAACCTGCTCAGAAATTTGAAATATTCCTTGTAATTTAATTTTAACTATAAATCTTAACAATTTTTATGGTAAAAACTTCGATGACGTCATGGAACAACTATTTGCATTTTACGGCGTAAGATTAGGTAATAGGTCCCGCAAGTTATATCTTATAATATGGGTGCTCGATTATAATTAACCAATCAGATTTCAGCTTAGGCAGCAAATTAAATTATAGAAGATTAGTCTAAACATAAGTGGTGCCACTGATGACGAAACGTGCGTCTGGCGTAATAAAGTATATTAACCTTGGTATCTTTGATGACATTTATTTGGTATGTAATACATTGACTCTAAACACATAATAATAAGTAATTTGTGAAATAAAGAGCATTCCACTACTATACCAAATAACATACCATATAAATATTCACACACACAAAAAAATTAAATGTCTACACCCATATTTTTCTCTACAACCTCTTAGTAATTTAGTATATGTTGTAACATAATATAACATTTTTATTGTGATATTTTTATGGATTAATGTTGAATGTTAGACCTTGGTTTGTCACATGATAAAAATTGCCATTTAAATACATAGGAGTAGGCTAGGCTTTAACCGTAGTATAATATTTGGGTTATTCAATGAAATTTATGAACATTATGTGAAAACACATAACGCGACTTTTATAAGTTTTATTACGACAACCCCCTCCTTTGCAGATCTCATCAGACGAATGCTCCTGCATCAATAACTGAGTAGGAGTCAAACATGTTTAATACAGGGATAGTAATGTTTTTAAGACTCACCAGAAGTTATCATTTTTAATAAGCTGATAATTTATTGTGGCTTACCATTCCTTCAGGAATCTTAATTCATGCATTTAGACATCTTGTCGAAGCAATTTCTTGTCCTGATGCAAGCCACAAAATGGGAGGATCTACGAATATTTTTTTATAAGTTTACAAGTTTAAATTTAAACTATAAATCTTGACAATTTTAAAGTTTAAAAACAGCAACGACGTCATAGAACTATTTGAATTTTAACGGCGTAAGAATAGTGCGCTTGACCAACGCAAGTCATATGGTATAATATGGATTTCTACATTTGGATTGGCCAATCAGATTTCAGCTTACAAAGCAAATTAAATTATTCTTAATTATGTTTGATCACACTCTTATAAATCATGTAATATTAATTAGTGGTTTAGAATGAATTGTAATTATTGTTCTTAATTAATTTTAATTTAAATTATTTGTCAATTATTTTTAAATAAATATTTATTTGTTGGTATCTGTATATACTATTTTATATTTCCGGTGGTCCGTTTTGGTTATGGTCCGATCTGGCAATAGTCCGTTTTGGTTATGGTCCGTTTTGGTTATGATCCGTTTTAGTTATGGGATGAAACGTCCTGCAGCGGTAGCGACCAATCACAAAAACAGGAGGAGAAAGTGCAGGATTTAATTTTAATTAGATTGAAAAAGTTACTTGTAAGTCTAACCAGTCTACTATAGTTAGCAAGTATTTCCTGTCATTGAGCTTGTATCGTGCAGACAACCAATATGTTTACTTTTAAGTACCTCTGTCCCTGTTTACAGAAGTAAAGAGGCGGTACTACTGTACTGTACCTTGATATGTTTCACACATTATTATGTTCTAATTGTATTTTAATATAATTAAAAGTAAAAATTGTGTTCTTTTACGAAATAGCTCCTGTTCAGTTTGTACATTTTAATAATAATGTTATGACGTTATTGTTAAATCTTAACTGTATATTTTTCAGGAGCAAGACACAGAATTATCAATCCTGGAATTATAGTCACTTGCTTGCAGAACCAACGCATATATAAACTTGGGAAATACAAATACTGAAACTGATTGTTGGACTGGACAATACTCCACTATTTTGCGGCAGCAGCATAGATGAGACAAATGATGAACAATATATCAAATTGGCCTATTTAAGGGCCACCACAGTTATTTAAAAAAAATCTAAATTGTGTGATGCACATTTTTTAAACAAAATTATTATAAAGTAGTGGTTTTTTAACAACTTCATGAAATTGCTACCAAATTAAACAATATCACTCTAAAATTTTGCCAAAAATAATCTCAAACAAGTGTATCTGTGAGCTAATGCTCACTAGTGAAAAAAAAATTAGGTAAACAGGAAGTAGATTACCAAGGAGCATGAAATCTCTGTACACTATGATGTGGTACTATAGGATAAAGCAATATGCAAAATATCAGGCTTCTGCGTACTTAGAAAACTGCGACGGAATTTTTTTTAACCAACGGAAGGACGGTCAGACGGAGAGACAAGGGTTAAAAAACAGTATACCCTCTTCTTCGAAGCGGTGTTATACACATACACATACATTACTCTACTGTAATCAAGGCAACTGAATAAGTGAGCACTGAAAGAGAAAAATCCATGAAATGAATTAGTAGCCAGTGACCAAGCTTTATTTTGAGTTTTTTTTAAATATTTTTACTGTTCTAAACCAAGTGCAGTGTACACAGAAAGTTTAACTGATCATTAATCAGCTGTTGTTGCTATGCTATGTTTAAAAACATTAATCTACATGAACATTTACAAGAAAATTTGTCCTAAAACTTTCAGAAAGTTACCAGATCACTGGGATATTTATCAGTTGTGGTCCATCAGTACAGTGCTAATTTTGAGGACTGAATTTAAATTGTTTTAATTTTGCTGTTCAAAATGCCTCACAAATGCAAAGTGTGATTTTTTTATTTCAAAAATTGTGTCTTTCTTTAGATTGTAAGTCCATGGGTCATGTGGGTGAAAAACTTATTTTTCACCAAGAAGTTTATTTCCTGCTGTCTTTTTTAAAGTGAGGATTATATTTTAAAGCTTGATTTTTGTGATTCGTGATCTGCACACACAGGTCTACTCTGTAGATATCGTCATTGAAGTAACACTGTAAATTTGGAAATATGGAAAAAATGTAAATGATTTATTTAGTACTTGTAGGCACACATCGTTATCCATCTGGTCATGGATAACTAAACAAATATTATCTAAAAACATAGTTATATGTATTTGAACAACATATCACCCTTGTATTGACACGGCATGACTGTCTCTGACTTATCTTTGGACCAGCAGAAAATGTATGTTTGTTTGTTTGAATGGTGTTTAACGCCACTTTCTGCAATTTTCAACTATCTCATGGCGTACAGTTTTTTTTGGAGGAGGATGCTGGAATATCTGAACTTTGGTAGGAAAACTTTTAATACTTGTCATTAATTGCAGTTGAGCACTGCTCACATTGAAAGTATAATCTTCAAACTCAGTGTTCCAGAAAATATACAGGTGTGACATTAGTACCATCCCCAATAGTGACAGCAGTCTCTTACTTGCTTCTCCCTTAATGGCATTAATGAAATAATATGATTTATAGTATAATTGTATACAATTACAAGGATGGTTGGTTTGTTTGTTTGAATGTTTATCACCACTCAGCATTTTTTTCAGCTATATCATGGCATCCAGTTAAAATTTGTGGAGTAAGCTGTAGTACCTGGAGAAAACCAGACATTCGGTAGGAAAACTAGCAGTGAGACTTGAACCCGCAATATCATGGTTGACAGACCACGTGATCAAATCATCAATAGTAGACTAACTATCATAACCACTAGGCCACTGAGGCCCCCAAGAATGGTTGGAGTTGTTTTATTATGCAAAAGATGTTTTGGAGGAAATTATGGATTTTTATGAGCCGGCGACGATAAGTCGGGGGGGGGGATAATAATTTACCTTTGTTTTTAAATATTTCACACATTATCTGAGCTAGTTTTATCCTTTTTTAGGTAGACATTGGATGTACATATAACTTTTCAAGTAAATAATTTGATATTATTTTATCTCGTGGCCTTGAAAAGGGGGGGAGGGGTGCACATATAACAGGAGGCCAACTGTGTTCTAGCAGGTATTAGGTATATAGCCAGTCAAAATCGACTGAGCTAAAGGAGTACTTCTTTAGCTCACTTGGTATGAGGGCTGGCTGGCAATACTGAGATCCCGGTTTCGATCCCTGGAGGTGACATGATCTTATTTCATGCTCCACCGTTACATTTGGCCCCCAACTAAAAAAACCCACACGGATGATTTGTCGGGTTTGGTGTGAATCATCATAAGTTGATGATTCTTTGTGAGGAGGGAAGAGCTCTACCGTTACACACATGACATAAAACTTGCAGATGAATTATTCAACAATCATGCAATCAAAGTAAGGTAAAAACATATTATACTATAGAAAACTTCCTTAGGATCAATATTGAAGTGATATCGCTCGCCTGATAGGTCACACCTATTTGCATATTATTTATTTTTTTTTCACTTTGTAGTTCTACGTTTTATCTTTGTTTAATACAAGTAATAAATATCTACTCCATACGCTTATTACGGGTATACGGTCCGAATTGTCTCCGGTTGTTACCTTACTTCCTAATCACGTGATCAAATCTTTTTTTTTAAAAGAAAGTAGACTGGGTTTTTTGAAGCTGTATGGTGTCATTTTATGCACGACAGGGGTTCAGAAACATACAAGGATACAGTAAGGTCAGTGGATATATATAGTAGTTACAGTCAAGTGATTTGTAATAAAAATTTAAAAACGAAACTTGGAATCTTACATATCCCGGGGTATTGATTAGAGACGTAAATACAAAGTGCAGATAACTCCGGATAAGTATGTTCGCGCATGACTGAACTTTTTCACTGCTTGGGTGGTGTTGCTTTACGGCCTTCAGTTGGAAGGAAAACAATAGGAGAGTATCAAATGTAGTTTATGAATATTCATGAGGGATTACATCACATTTACCGTATATCTGCTACAGTTTGTGTCCGTGATTATACTAAGTGTTGACGTATTGTGGAGAGTGTTTTTTGCGTGAAAAATGAAAACTGCTTACCGCGTATGGTTCAGCTTATGCTCCTTTTGTAGATCAAGAATTCTACTTTTTGAAATCAATAATTATTTCCTCGAGATATTCAGCGTTTTGAAATATGACAGTTTTTAAATTTTGAAAGGGCGATTTTCCATGCTAAAATTTGACCTTAATTAGAACGGAAGTGTACTTTAGGAACAATCGATTGTTGTCTACTCGAAATCCTTCGGGTGATGTCGTCTGCAGTTATGGCGGGAAAAGTCTCGCGGTTTGTCCGAAAACCATTGAACGTCACGAAAGCAGACGAACATTTGTAAACATCGTAAGGTCCCTTTAGAAACAAAAATGGCTGACTTATTATGTAAAATTCCCGTAGCAAAAGACAAGGACGATTTGTAACAACTTAACACTACAAACACCAAATCCTTAATTTCCTAGCCAAATCCTTAATTTCCCAGTAAAAACCTTAATTTTTTAAGGATTGACTGTAAAATTAAGTGTTGTTTTTTGAAATTAAGGGTGTGACGGGGAAATTAAGGATTTGACGCGGAGATTAAGGTTTTTACTCGGAGATTAAGGTTTTTTGTTTATTGGACTCCTGGGTCGATGATAAGCCCTCTGGCATTGTTGTTGATAAAGATTATGACTATATGTACGTCTATAATGTCATTTTATATATATATAGATTTCTCTAAGTCTCATATGTAGCAGTAATTATATTGTCAATTTATATATATAATGTGCGAAAAATAAATAATGAACATGAACGAACGTGAATGCATTTTCTGTCAACTTAATGAAAAATGCGGTTGTTGCAAAGTTAATTTATAAAAACGTTAATTGTAAATAATCATGAATGTAATAATATACAGTGGCATATTTTTTTGTCCTTTAATTATAAGTGAAAAGAATAATTACGATCAGGACCGTTCAATACACATCCGCCATACTTTTTGTTTACCTATTACAAAAATAGATTGAATAAAGGAAGGATACATTTGTATATGTTCTGATTTTAATCGTTTTGGTTTTCTTCGCAGGTTTTTTTTTAGGTAAGTTGGTGTTATTTAAATTTGGTTTATTTTATAAAATTACATGTTTTATTTGTTTTGAATTTCTAACATTTCTTTGTTTGTTATTAACATATTTTACTTTTATAATATTATGTTTTTGATGTATTATTACATTGGTAATACAATTGTAATTTTCACGATTTTATTTAAGCCATTTTTATAAGCAAAGTATTTTATGATATATCAATTGCATATGTTTATTAACATTATTAAAATGTGAAATATTGATTAACATTATAAATTTCAGTAAACGGATTAATTTTCTTTTCCTAAATCATTTTTGGTTAAATATGAGAAAAAATAAATTATCAGTCCTTGTAATATTTTTCAGACAAATCAATTGGACTTCAAGAAAGCGTATTGTTTTGCAACAGAGACGTGTATTCTGTGTCATCCGAAGTTGGAGTGTGTACTCAAAATAAGATGTATTATGTCGTACCAGATAATAGTATTGTAATAATAACAATAATTATAATGTCTCGTGTCACAGTTGATTTCAAATAAAAGTATAATATACGCTTATGTTATTTTCTGCCATCGATATTGACGAACAGTAAGATCATATAAGAAATGATTTGCATAGACGTCAACTTACAAAATTATATACTAGTATTCAAGTTGGTCAAAATGACCAATGTTCGGACATGTATGCCTGATGGCCGTAAAGTTGTATATTGATTTCAAAAGAGACAGTAAATTGGGCGGTGGCCCTTGCCTCCTTAATCTGATTATATAAACAGATTTGAGTTGGTATCCGAGTTTTATTTACTACGTTTCAGAGCGATATCAAAATATGGTATGCCAAATGGTAAACACTTTATTTTCTGACCTTACTCAAATGTGGAAATGGACCTTGCATGTTAAGTACCAAGTTGATAAGTTTATGACATCTCTGTTTTGACGAATTAAATAGAAATGTTCCGAATATAGATAAAAAATATTATATATTTTATCAATAACCCCCGTCCCCCCCCCCATCTTTATATGTTTAATTTTAATAGAAAATGACGGGACACTTTTACACCTGCAATACTTCATAAAATATATGCATTTGAAAACCAAGTCTTTGCTTCGCTTATACAATTCAGCCGATATTACAGCTATTTCGGATTTTATAGTTGCAACTGTATGTTTCTATTAGTGGATGTTTAACAGCTCGGAATTCTTGCGACTGCTAAAAGTGCTAATATAGCGCTATATATATATATATATATATATGCAGAAATAATTATACAGTGAATACTCTACGTATTACATGGTGGAAGAAATTATAGTATTCAGGATATAACTTGATATACGGTATTGAGTGAAAACTAGTCCCCATACATAGTACATGTACACTACTTGTTTGTGGTTCTCCGAGAAGCGGAGGGAAGTACAGAAGAAAGAAGAAAGAAAGAAGGCTACTTTAAAGTAGAACATGTTTACCTTTAAAAAAAACGTACGGAAATCTATAAATGATTCTCAGATTAACCACAATTTCATGTTGAATGATTGCGTTCACTTTTGGCGGAAATTCGTAGTTTCATCATGACTGGCTAGTTGTTTTCTTTGCACTATTGTTTTTAAGTTATAACAACCACTAATTAGAGTTGTGCAATGGAAGACTTAAAAAAACCCTTTATTAATTGAATTTATAATTATGTCCAGTACAATAAAACCATTGTCCTAATTAAACTGAGTTGATTTTGAGTAAAAAAAACTAGCCATTTTGAGAAAATCATACCAAGAGTATATCTTACAGCTTTGTCATTAATTCTGACTTCACTGTTAACAATGACTAAGTACATTTGTTATTGTTCATCGTGTATTCAGTATAATGGAAAATCTGTTGCTTTGAGCACCTGGTTGAAGCGTGCATCAAACATGAGAAAAGATGACTGTAGACCTGAAACCAATTCGTGGTTGCAGCATGTGTTTGGGAGTAAAGAAGAGACAAATATAGTAAGTTTATTTATTATATAATCCACTAAACATTTTCAAAATATGAATAGATAACAAGCTATAACAATCATAAATATTAGCAATATAACGTAGTAGAAATTAACAACATAAATTGATTTACTTTTTAACATACACTTAAAAATATATAACAGTAAAATTTCAAGCAAAAACAAATCTGCCTCTTCTGTCATAAGATGGCTGATCCAACTTTCTGACAATTTCTTCTGGAAACACAGTACTTGTATCTTCAACTGGAGGAAATCTCTTCACATTCTGTATGTTCGTGTCTCTTAAGAAAGAGACAACTATATTAGTTGGATAATAGAGTCTGTGACATATTGAAGACATATTCTTTACTGAAATCTCATCATTGTTAGTCATTATAAATTTAATGAGTACACACAGTTTGTTTCAACCTCAAAGTACTTTATATCACAGACAGTTCACAATTTTCTATAGCTATTCGATCGAAATTTGCCGAGAAGGAGGCGTGGGGTTTAAGAGATGTTTCTCTGATGTAATTGCATATTAAATGTGCCTTGTTTATTCGTTAATTAAGTCGCCCAAAAAAATTTTTTTTGGGAGACTTATTGTGTTTGCACCGTTTCTTATTATTATTATTATTATTATTATTATTATTAAGTCGCCCAAAAAAATTTTTTTTGGGAGACTTATTGTGTTTGCACCGTTTCTTATTATTATTATTATTATTATTATTATTATTAAATCCCCGACCACGAAGTGTCGGGGATTTATTGTTTTTGCACCGTTTCTTATTATTATTATTATTCTTCTTCTTCTTCTTCTTCTTCTTCTTCTTCTTCTTCTGGACCTAACTTTGTCCGTAGGATTTCTCGAAGACGAAAAGACATAGGTCAATGAAACTTACCAGAAAGATAGGTCACCACTAGGAAAGGTTCTTTCCGATTTCGAAATTTTGAAAATGGCGGCCATCTTGGATTGGCGGCCATTTTGAATTTGAAAAAAATACAAAATTAATCATAAAAAATCACAAACAATATGGATATGAACCAAAATAGGTTTATAGGTCAATATTAAGGTCCCGGACAATATGGGACCATTTTCCGAAAAATCCAAGATGGCCACCATATTCAAAATGGCCGCCAAAGTGCGAAAATTGAAAAGTTGTCCGATTTCAACGAAAATTGGCATTTAGGTCAATATTGATATTACGAACAACATGGCGACACTTTCGAACAAATCCAAGATGGCTGTCATATTCAAAATGGCCGCCAAAGTGCGAAAATTGAAAAGTTGTCCGATTTCAACGAAAATTGGCATTTAGGTGAATATTGATATTACGAACAACATGGTGACATGTTTGAACAAATCCAAGATGGCCACAAAAGTCCAAGATGGCCGCCATATTCAAAATGGCCGCCAAAGTGCGAAAATTGAAAAGTTGTCCGATTTCAACGAAAATTGGCATTTAGGTCAATATTGATATTACGAACAACATGGCGACACTTTCGAACAAATCCAAGATGGCTGTCATATTCAAAATGGCTGCCAAAGTGCGAATATTGAAAAGTTGTCTGATTTCAACAAAAATTGGCATTTAGGTCAATATTGATATTACGAACAACATGTCGAACAAATCCAAGATGGCTGCCAAAGTCCAAGATGGCCGCCATATTCAAAATGGCCGCCAAAGTGCGAAAATTGAAAAGTTGTCCGAATTGTGACAAAAGTGGGCACGGGAGGGGATTTTTTTGTGACTTGCTTGCAATCACAATCAGCACTTGTTAAGTCGCCGACCACGAAGTGTCGGGCGACTTATTGTTTTTACTCCGTTTCTTATTATTATTATTATTATTATTTTCATATTTCTTATGTTTTCCTTTTTCCCCTCGCAATGTTGTCCGCTCGTTTTCTCGCTCATCTTTTAACCGATCGAAATGAAACTTTGGGAATATGTTAAGGGTGACCTGAAGTTGTGCAATCCACTTTTGAAATTTTCAAAATGGCCACCATTTTCAAAATGGCCGCCGTTGAAAAAAATGACGGCCGTTGTCAGATCTCAGTAATTGCCAAAGCAATTTCAATGAAAATTGGTATACTGATACAGCTCCCTATCCCGAGCATTTTTGCAAAAAAAAATTTGACGCGGCCGACATTTCAAAATGGCCGCCATCCGAACACCACCCCCCTAAAACTGTAAAAATTTAAACGTCATCCGATTTAAACGAAATTTGGTATACAGGTAGCTTATGATACCCTGAGTGTGCCACTATTTTCAAAATTTTTGTACGACTTCCGGTTTCAAAATGGGGGCCGTTTTAAAGTTTTACAAAATGGCGGCCGTTGTCAGATCTCAGTTATGGCCAGAGCAATTTCAATGAAAATTAATATACTGATACAGCTAACTATCCTGAGCATTTTTGCAAAAAAAAATTTTTGTCCGACTTCCGGTTTCAAAATGGCGGCCGTTTTAAAGTTTGCTCGTTTTCTCGCTCATCTTTTAACCGATCGAAATGAAACTTGGCCAACTGAAAGCTCATGTTATGAAGTTGTGCTCTTGACTTTTAGTTCCCTCTACTCGGTCAAAAGTGCGGAACGGGAGGCGACTTCAACGTTTCGGGAAACGTAAATTTTAATTATTATTATTATTATTCTTTTCCACACATTTTTCTTAATCATGAACTTGTCCGACACATTTTTTGAAAACGCTTTGACCAATCAAGATAAAACCTGCTGAGGTGGGTGGAGGGTCACTCAGAGGGGTGCCATCCACTTTTGAAATTTTCAAAATGGCCGCCGTTAAAGATTTTTGGCCCCCTCTCAGATCTCGGAGATGGCTGGATGGATTTTAATGAAAATTGGTACACTGGTAGAGTTAACCATCCTGAGCAGTGTGGCGAAAAAAAATTTGATGCGAACGCCGCCATTTTAAAATGGCCGCCGTTTTACCACACCCGCCCCCTAAAAACGTCAACTTTGTCCGATTTCAACGAAATTTGATTTCTAGACGTATTTTGATGTACTGAACCTGCTGAGGTGGGTGGAGGGTCACTCAGAGGTGTGCCATCCACTTTTGAAATTTTCAAAATGGCCGCCATTTTCAAAATGGCCGCCGTTAAAGATTTTTGGCCCCCTCTCAGATCTCGGAGATGGGTGGATGGATTTTAATGAAAATTGGTACACTGGTAGAGTTAACCATCCTGAGCAGTATGGCGAAAACAAATTTGATGCAAAAGCCGCCATTTTAAAATGGCCGCCGTTTTACCACACCCGCCCCCAAAAACATCAACTTTGTCCGATTTTAACGAAATTTGATTTCTAGAGGTATTTTGATGTACTGATTTGAATGGAATACTATCCATGGGGATTTGGGCGACTTCTGTGTTGGCATCCCAACACAATCATGTTTAATTATTAAGTCGCCCAAAAAAATTTTTTTTGGGAGACTTATTGTGTTTGCACCGTTTCTTATTATTATTATTATTATTATTATTCTTTTCCACACATTTTTCTTAATCATGAACTTGTCCGACACATTTTTTGAAAACGCTTTGACCAATCAAGATAAAACCTGCTGAGGTGGGTGGAGGGTCACTCAGAGGTGTGCCATCCACTTTTGAAATTTTCAAAATGGCCGCCATTTTCAAAATGGCCGCCGTTAAAGATTTTTGGCACCCTCTCAGATCTCGGAGATGGCTGGATGGATTTTAATGAAAATTGGTACACTGGTAGAGTTAACCATCCTGAGCAGTGTGGCGAAAAAAAATTTGATGCGAACGCCGCCATTTTAAAATCGCCGCCATTTTATCACACCCACCCCCCAAAAATGTCAACTTTGTCCGATTTCAACGAAATTTGATTTCTAGACGTATTTTGATGTACTGTCAAGATAAAACCTGCTGAGGTGGGTGGAGGGTCACTCAGAGGGGTGCCATCCACTTTTGAAATTTTCAAAATGGCCGCCATTTTCAAAATGGCCGCCGTTAAAGATTTTTGGCCCCCTCTCAGATCTCGGAGATGGCTGAATGGATTTTAATGAAAATTGGTACACTGGTAGAGTTAACCATCCTGAGCAGTGTGGCGAAAAAAAATTTGATGCGAACGCCGCCATTTTAAAATGGCCGCCGTTTTACCACACCCGCCCCCCAAAAACGTCAACTTTGTCCGATTTCAACGAAATTTGATTTCTAGACGTATTTTGATGTACTGAACCTGCTGAGGTGGGTGGAGGGTCACTCAGAGGTGTGCCATCCACTTTTGAAATTTTCAAAATGGCCGCCATTTTCAAAATGGCCGCCGTTAAAGATTTTTGGCCCCCTCTCAGATCTCGGAGATGGGTGGATGGATTTTAATGAAAATTGGTACACTGGTAGAGTTAACCATCCTGAGCAGTGTGGCGAAAACAAATTTGATGCAAAAGCCGCCATTTTAAAATGGCCGCCGTTTTACCACACCTGCCCCCAAAAACATCAACTTTGTCCGATTTTAACGAAATTTGATTTCTAGAGGTATTTTGATGTACTGATTTGAATGGAATACTATCCATGGGGATTTGGGCGACTTCTGTGTTGGCATCCCAACACAATCATGTTTAATTATTATTATTATTATTATTCTTTTCCACACATTTTTCTTAATCATGAACTTGTCCGACACATTTTTTGAAAACGCTTTGACCAATCAAGATAAAACCTGCTGAGGTGGGTGGAGGGTCACTCAGAGGGGTGCCATCCACTTTTGAAATTTTCAAAATGGCCGCCATTTTCAAAATGGCGGCCGTTAAAGATTTTTGGCCCCCTCTCAGATCTCGGAGATGGCTGGATGGATTTTAATGAAAATTGGTACACTGGTAGAGTTAACCATCCTGAGCAGTGTGGCGAAAAAAAATTTGATGCGAACGCCGCCATTTTAAAATCGCCGCCATTTTATCACACCCGCCCCCCAAAAACGTCAACTTTGTCCGATTTCAACGAAATTTGATTTCTAGACGTATTTTGATGTACTGAACCTGCTGAGGTGGGTGGAGGGTCACTCAGAGGTGTGCCATCCACTTTTGAAATTTTCAAAATGGCCGCCATTTTCAAAATGGCCGCCGTTAAAGATTTTTGGCCCCCTCTCAGATCTCGGAGATGGGTGGATGGATTTTAATGAAAATTGGTACACTGGTAGAGTTAACCATCCTGAGCAGTATGGCGAAAACAAATTTGATGCGAAAGCCGCCATTTTAAAATGGCCGCCGTTTTACCACACCCGCCCCTCGAAAACGTCAACTTTGTCGGATTTCAACGAAATTTGATTTCTAGACGTATTTTGATGTACAGCTGTACTGATTTGCATGGAATACTATCCATGGGGATTTGGGCGACTTCTGTGTTGGCATCCCAACACAATCATGTTTAATTATTATTATTATTCTTTTCCACACATTTTTCTTAATCATGAACTTGTCCGACACATTTTTTGAAAACGCTTTGACCAATCAAGATAAAACCTGCTGAGGTGGGTGGAGGGTCACTCAGAGGGGTGCCATCCACTTTTGAAATTTTCAAAATGGCCGCCATTTTCAAAATGGCCGCCGTTAAAGATTTTTGGCCCCCTCTCAGATCTCGGAGATGGCTGGATGGATTTTAATGAAAATTGGTACACTGGTAGAGTTAACCATTCTGAGCAGTGTGGCGAAAAAAAATTTGATGCGAACGCCGCCATTTTAAAATGGCCGCCGTTTTACCACACCCGCCCCCCAAAAACGTCAACTTTGTCCGATTTCAACGAAATTTGATTTCTAGACGTATTTTGATGTACTGAACCTGCTGAGGTGGGTGGAGGGTCACTCAGAGGTGTGCCATCCACTTTTGAAATTTTCAAAATGGCCGCCATTTTCAAAATGGCCGCCGTTAAAGATTTTTGGCCCCCTCTCAGATCTCGGAGATGGGTGGATGGATTTTAATGAAAATTGGTACACTGGTAGAGTTAACCATCCTGAGCAGTGTGGCGAAAACAAATTTGATGCAAAAGCCGCCATTTTAAAATGGCCGCCGTTTTACCACACCCGCCCCCAAAAACATCAACTTTGTCCGATTTTAACGAAATTTGATTTCTAGAGGTATTTTGATGTACTGATTTGAATGGAATACTATCCATGGGGATTTGGGCGACTTCTGTGTTGGCATCCCAACACAATCATGTTTAATTACTCATGTATTACCTGAGACTACCTTGGTGAAAGGTAAAAATGAAAGACCAATAAAAGACCGACATATTAGCCACGGAAATGTAAATTTAGATAAGGATTTTTATACGAAAAGTAGATTAAAAAAACAAAAGAGATTAGTAAAAATCGGTGGTAAAACTGCACGAGAAAACGGAAAGATAATAAATATCTTAATAGTAAGAGAAAATATATGGATTTTATATTTTTTAAAAAATCCATATAAATGCAATATGGAATTTGTTTCTGTCCTTTAACTCTTTCTTTTTCTACAGCTACAGTTAAATACCTCCTTGTTATATTCTTCTTCAGTTCATAACTTTATTATTGTAAATTTCGTTATTCTAACCGCCCACGCCTCTGCGTATAAGTAATTCCGAAACATAATGGTCTATCAAGACAGTGCTTCGTACCATGTAGATGTAGATGTAGATGTAAAATTTAAAACTTTTTATGTAAAACTATTTAAAAGATCCAAGTTATATTTTAGAAATACAATTCTTCTAACATTTTGTTTTTGGTTTATTTTAAATGCTGAAAATATTAAGTTCTTAACAATTTACGCACATGAATGTTAGTTTTGTTTGCAATATAGGTATACGTAATTGCATATCTTTTGAAACAATTTTCAATACTGTAAAAAAATGGAAAATGGAATTTGTCGGCATATTTTCTTTGATCTTCTGACGATGCTAGAGGGAAACCCACGACTACTGTCCACCCCCCCCCCCCCTTTAATAATGAGAGTGTAATTATCTATTTTCGGAAGGTTGCACCCATCTGAAAGTTGTCAAATATTCACTTCGTTATTAATATAAATCAGGAAACTTGCTTTATTTGTCTATTTTTATTTTCAACCAGCTGCTTGCGTACTCTTCTGGCCTTTCGCATTTATTTTGCTGACAACTCTTTGGCTGCACCAAGCAGGGGAGTCTATAATTATTTACTGGTGTTATTCATTCACGTCAATTTTATTTTTGATCTTCTTAGTAGAAGCGTTTTTAACAAGAAAGACCCTGTATCAAAATAAAAGTTCATACTAAATTTGATTTCCATCGTTTTCCTGTGATGTGTATGTTATGTCCGTATAGCGTTTTATTTTACAGTGTAATAATTTACGTTATTTACTGTTCCGTGCACATAGCCCGGACCACTAATTACTACATTAATGAATCGTAGCTAGTTGCATAACTACAAACTAGCATTTGATAAATACTTCACATATATGTAGCATAAAATATTTAAACCTATATTTAATCTATCTAGATGTAATATTTAAAATTATTATGTATTTCAGACCAAAACAGGAATTCCGACTTTATTCATCATTTAAATGATTATTTTAATTTGAAGCCATCACTTTTAACAATTACAATAATAATATAAAAGTTAAAAAAGGAATAAACAATAACAGTAACGTAATAAACAGGGAAATATAATTATAACATAAATGTTAATAAAACATGAAACAATGTTAAAAATTCAAAACAAATAAAACATGTAATTTTATAAAATAAACCAAATATAAATAACACCAACTTACCTAAAAAAAACCTGCAAAGAAAACCAAAACGATTAAAATCAGAACATATACATATACAGAACATATACAAATGTATCCGTCCTTTATTCAATCTATTTTTGTAATAGGTAAACAAAAAGTATGGCGGATGTGTATTGAACGGTCCCGATCGTAATTATTCTTTTCACTTATATAATTACCTGCTACTTTTTTAAAGGACAAAAAAATATGCCACTGTATATTATTACATTCATGATTATTTACAATTAACGTTTTTATAAATTAACTTTGCAACAACCGTATTTTTCATTAAGTTGACAGAAAATGCATTCACGTTCGTTCATGTTCATTATTTATTTTTCGCACATTATATATATATATTGACAATATAATTACTGCTACATATGAGATTTAGAGAAATCTATATATATAAAATGACATTATAGACGTACATATAGTCATAATCTTTATCAACAACAATGCCCGAGGGCTTATCATCGACCCAGGAGTCCAATAAACAAAAAACCTTAATCTCCGAGTAAAAACCTTAATCTCCGCGTCAAATCCTTAATTTCCCCGTCACACCCTTAATTTCAAAAAACAACACTTAATTTTACAGTCAATCCTTAAAAAATTAAGGTTTTTACTGGGAAATTAAGGATTTGGCTAGGAAATTAAGGATTTGGTGTTTGTAGTGTAACACCAGAGGCATATTATAAAACATGGACAGGTTATCGTATCTACAATTTGTCTATTGAATTTTCGTAATAAAAAGGTAAAATATAGAATAATGGAAAAATGCAAGCAAACAAATTTTTCGAAGTGGGGTTGGCATTTAGTATAGGTTGGGAAAACCAGAATTCAAAATTTTGTTGATCGTTTAAGTTAGTTATTTGCACAGTAAATTAATGAAACTTCTACAGAACAATATTTTATACATCTTTTAAAAGATTTTATAATAAAACTAAATTAAAACAACCGTGTTCATATTTAAAAAAAGTTCTAAATGCCCTACCCCATTGTGTCATGACGCAGTTATCTCCCATGTAATACATGATCAAGTACGGTAAATCACTCTTCAATGTGAAAACACAAAAAGACTGCTTTTGTGTGTGACAATCTTGCAGACAGATTGAGACAATATTTTTGTCAAACTACTTGCTATTAAAGCATCTTGAGTTGATATTTATGTAGGTTAAGTTCATTTTAATCAAGCCAAATATTAATTTCAATTTATATTACAATTTTAGAATTTTTTATATATAATTGTTTTGTGGAAACAGTTTTGTGTCAAGATCGAATTTTTTGAAAAGAATGAAATGTAAATTTCTTTTAGATACAAATAGATATTTTAAAAATTAAACTGTTTTTCAAAGTGTCACGAATTCCTCTTTAAAATGATGTGTTGTATTTAAATTTTGCAAGACTTTTAAAATTTTATTTTGCGTCCCTATATTGATAAATCGGTCACCTAAGAATCTTTCCTTTTTTCTTTTAAATTGAATAAACTTTATTTCATGTTTTTTACATTATGTATATATGTAACCTTAAACTTTATTTTGATGCCATTGTCCGAGTTATTTAATTCAATTATTCAACTCTACTGCCATAGTTGTTACCGTTGATCTGCTTAAGGCCGCCAGTCATGTGACTTGTCAAATTGGTCATCCAAAAATAAATCAACTCTTTTACCTTATAGGCCATGATAATCGTATTTTTAGTGTACAAGTAGTGTAGCGTAATATGCGTCCAATAATAATTAAATGCGATTTGCAAATACAATTGGGTATTTACCAATATAATTGAATAATAAATATCCTAATTGTAAATAAGTAAATTATGATGTTTGAAATTTTCTTGCATCCTTAAACGTTGTTTATGTAATCCAATGCCTTATAGAAAAGGGCCTGTTTTTTTTCGTAGATACAGTATGAGTAAAAATTATGGACAGTTTTCTAGATTGCAATATGTTTTTTATTAGGACAAAAATTATTAAGTCACCAATCAATCATTACAATGCATACAGAGAAATCGGTCTCCCCTCCTCACTACCCTTACACTACAACAATAAATCAAATGCACCCAATGATCACATTTATCACATTTTGCCCAATTTGTAATAATAAGACTAATACTTTTCCTAGCTTCCTCTGGCATAAACAATTTACACACGCAACATTTCTCTTCCTCCCTTATTTCTGACTCACTTTCACTATCAATATCAGAATCCTCACTTGCATACAAATTTAAGACCACAACACTAGGACCTGGTTTTTGAGAGTCTTGCATCACATTAGACTTCTTTCTCACTACTTTATTTTTGCCACTATCATCATTACATGTACTCATACTCTTCCTCTTCCTTCCTTTTCTCACCTGTCTACCAATGACTTTCTCATCAGAAATTTTTTCAGTACAACCTTTCACATTACTCTGAGCACAATCTTTCTTTTTACAGTACTTGCTTACATGATTCTTCACTTTCTCCAACACCTCTTCTTCTGTCACAGTCCTGCCACTCAAAACATTTCTCTTCTTAGTCTGTCTTTCTCCTTTTACCCTCTTAATTGCTTCAACTCTGCATTGAAAAAAGTATATTTTCTCTCTCTCCTCTGCACTGCCTTTAACTGTCACATTATCTCTCTCCCTGCTCTCTTCCTCTTGACTTACATTCTGAGTTTCACTCACAACACTCTCACTGCGTGTGTGCATGCACTACATCTCTACTCTCAAATCCTACAACTGTAATCGCATCTATTTCACTTCCATCCTGCACTTCTCCACCCTCATCTCCTACCACTTCAACCTCACTTTTATTACAGATACTATACTAAATGCCAACCCCCCTTGGAAAAAATTGTTTGCTAGCATTTTTTCATTATTTTATATTTTACCTTGTTATTACGAAAATTCAGTAGAAAAAACGTAGATACAACAACCTGTCCATGTTTTATAGTATGCCTCTGTATTGAAGTTGTTACAAATCGTCCTTGACTTTTGCTACGGAAATTTCACATAATAAGTCAGCCATTTTTGTTTCTTTAGGGACCTTACGATGTTTACAAATGTTCGTCTGCTTTCGTGACGTTCAATGGTATTCGGACAAACCGTGAGACTTTTCCCGCCTAAACTGCAGACGACATCACCGGAAGGATTTCGAGTAGACAACAATCGATTGTTCCTAAAGTACAGTTCCGTTCTAATTAAGGTCAAATTTTAGTATGAAAAATCGCCCGTTCAAAACTAAAAAAACGCTTTATTTCAAAATGCTGAATATCTCGGGGAAATAATTATTGATTTCAAAAAGGTCCCTTCTTGATCTAAAAAAGGAGCATAAGCTGAACCATACGCGGTAAGCAGTTTTCATTTGTAACGCAAAAAACACTATACAACCTACGTCAACACTTACTATAAAAGCTTCCGATGGTTTAATAGGCAGATTTAAAAATTAAAAAAAAATAAAGATTTTAAAAATGTTTTTATGTACAATTCTGAAAATAATATAATACTGGCACAGCCCCATTTCTGCAAATATAAATTTGTACAGGGCAATTATTTCTTTACAACTATCAAGATACAATTTTCAGGGTCTTTGGACTAAATTTTTGTCAGCATGTCTTCTGCCATTGTTATTATTATTATTTTTTTTGGCTATATTTTACACCTAAATTTCCCGCCAAAACGATAACAGTGTGTAAGGTGCTTGCTATTTTGAAAAGAAGAAAAAATATACTTTGCTTGGCCTAACATGATCTTTATTTAGAGGTTAACCCTGAATGGAAAGTAAACACTTCCCACAATGCCGCTAACAAGGAATTTCCTAGGGGAAACTTATTTTTAGGCCATTTGAAGTTGGACCAAAAAAAGGATCTAGCAAAATGGCGGCTTCTAATTAATGATTTGATTATTTATTTTAAACTTACCTTTACAAATCTCATTTTTCTTCACAAATTCGCTGAAGCAAAACTTGGCTATTTATGTACGCTAGGAAACCCAAAGTGATGTCATTTGAGTATTACGTCATTTGATAAGTACGATCAAAATGGCCGACCAATTTAACGAGATGACCGATTTAAGGAGACTATAGGATACCGCCATCCATACCCATGGACGGTCCATAACAGTTGAACGGCAAACGCCTGGATTTGACAGTTAAAGGTCATTGTATCGACACAAACGGTACCCGTATGTAGATTGTTTACGCCCATAAAAAGCGCCACCTATTATTTTGTGTGGTCGTCTTTGCAAAACGCAGTTAAACTGTGTTGCATTCTGACAGAAAATAAAGTATTTATTTAGATGTGCACAATGTGCTCGAATTTAAGATTGAAAACGGGTTTGTCTTCGATGTACACATGGCGGAAGTCGAATGTTTACGTTTTTAGGTTCACACAAAAGCTGACACAATTTTGTGTCCGGGCTCGATCCTGTGCATCATTGATGAATTTAGGTAGGTTATGCAATGGTATTGTCGTTACATAAGTGGCTATAGGTTGCCATCCTTGTTACAAGTTTGTTTTTGTATATAAAGAGGACCACCCAAAGGATGCTCCATCCCATGTGGGGTACTGGAGTAGGCCAACGTTACATCATAGCAGCCCGGCATCTAGTAGGACATATGCTGCCGAGTCCATCGACCAGGTATCCCGAAGGCCGGGCTTCGACAAAACCACCATGGTGGAGTCCATGGAATACTAACGACTAACAACCATCCGACCGAGGGTATTTATTTACCAGTGTAGGACGTTAAAAAACCCCAATCGAATCAAATCGGATGCTGTGTAATCCAATTGTCACGAGTGAAATTAATAGAACATAGAACATAGAACATATTTTATTTTCCAATCAAGGGCCCAACAAGGGGCAGCATGAGTACAAATATACAACATTTAAAGAGAAAAGAACAATGATTAATATTTACTGTTCATAATTTCCAGTTATACAAAAAAAAAAAAAAAAAAATAAAGTAAAAACAAAATTTGAAAAACCCAACCTACGTACATATGTGCTTAATTTCCTTTATTCAAGAAAAGTCTTGTTAAAATGGACTGGACGACCACCTCAGACCCGGGTCTCCATATGTAGTCACACACGTTCAATATGATGTATACATATAAACAGATGCTTTTAATATTTATTATTAATAAGGAAATATTTTTAAAAGCAATAATTGTCATGATTGTACTCGTCTTAGTGCAGTTGCGGTTTAGGGATAAGTAGCACACTTACCACCTGACCCCCCCCCCCCCCCCCCCAAAAAAAAAAAAAAACTGAAAGAAAATATAAAAAGAACCAACTATTATATTTTAAATAGATATACATGTACATGTATTTTTTTAAACAAATTACTTAACGTTCAATAAACATTCATAGGTTGATGTGACAAATGAAAAAAAAATAATCCCACATTAAGAGGAATTCGTGCAGTTTGTTGGATTTCTACCACACTTGTGTCCTGCATGCTGGAGAGCTATATATATATTTATGTAATATTTTCTTTTTGTTCTCTTTGTTTTCTTTAAATTCCATCTTTGCCATTAATTAATCTCTCAACAAGTACTTCCTCCCCCAATAAAAACTGGACACCACAATATAGCTGAAAAATTGCTGAAAGTGACATAAAACACCAATCAAACAAGCTGAATTATTTTGCGCTTGGTTTTCTTTCCTTTTGCTTCATATGCCAGTGAAATATTTTACTTGGATTATAATATAACATGAGCCAGCTTAAGGTTTATTTGATTTTTTTTTCACAATACAATTTCACTTAGAACAGATTTGCTAAATATATGCTTCATTTATTTATGTATTATTGCATTTAGTATTTAACTTTTTATCATTTGTTGATATTTACATTTTTATAATTCAATGTTTTTATTTTTTCTATGTATACATGTATATGTCAAATAGATCTAGAACATGAGCTGTTTGAGAGCATGTGGTTTGAATTGACTGCAAATATCTGATCAATTTTAATAAATATAAACTTTAGATCAGAACGACAATCTCCTGTTTATTTTTGGCAATATTTTGATATAATGTTAAAAAAAGGTGTTAGACGAGAATAACAATATAGTTTGTTTAGGTGATCAGAATAAAAACTTTCTGTCAGAACTACCACAAAATGTTGGCGATATTTTTTTTCTAATTAACGGCTTAGTTAACATTATAAATAAACCTTTACATGTTGATACACGGACAGGTTATACTTCTCTGCATGATCCGATTTTGATCACGGATTCTATCAACGTTGTTGACGCTGACACAATACCCATTGACAGAGAGTTCAGCGATCACTACGGAACATACATAACTATAGAATGTGCTTGCATTAATAACAAAACGTATAAACATAAAATTTGGGATTATTAAAAAGGAGACTACAATCTTATGACACAAAAAATATGTGAAGCTAACTGGGAAACTTTAATTGTTTGTTTGTTTGTTTGATGGTGTTTAACGTCACTTTCAGCAATTTTTTAGCTATTTCATGAGGTCCAGTTTTTATTGGGGGAGGAAGCCGGAGTACCCGGAGAAAACCCCCGACCTGCGGTAGGAAAACTGGAAATCCTTGTAAATTAAGATTGGAGTCGAGTACACCGTGCCCGCAGAGAGAATCGAACCCGCAATCTCAGTGTTGAGAAACTTTAATTACTAATGTAGATAATATTCATAATGCCTGTACAAACTTTACTGATACTTTTCTACATTTCACTTCACAATGTATACATACCAGGGATATACTTATAAGACATGTTAGATGTGATGATAAAGTTTGGTTTGATTCAAATTTGCGACATGAAGAGCGTAAACACGACAGATTTCGGAAAATGTTTCTTCGTTTTAAAATGCCATCTACCGAAAGAAAGTTTAACGAAATACGGTTAATAATTTTAAAAAGCACGCAAATAAAAGATTCTTTGCCAGCATTAATGAAAATTTAGATGAATTAAAAGTAAATAATAGCAAATTATATGGAAGACCATTAATATGTTGATTAAAAATGTACGACGACCCGCTCACGATAATCTTCCTTGAAAAGATCCCAGTAATAATATCAATTAATTGTACAATGTTGTAAAATCAGAAATTTTAAATAGATACTTTTGTTCAATCTCCAACATAGATGTAGATCAAAAGGAATTGCCTGTATTCGAAAATATGTGTTTGAATCCCATTTCAGAAATGGATGTCAGTGAACAGGTTGTCCTAGATATGCTGTCTACACTTTGTGTAAAATAAAGCTGTGGGTCCAGTTATAATAAGCTACAAAATGCTATTTGCTGTAAGCAATGCATCTATGTTTGCTTTTAAAAAAATCTTTAAAAGAGAATACTTTTCCCGACCAGAGGAAAATTGCTCATGTTATTCCCATATTCAAATCAGGTGACAAGTCATTGCCATCAAATTATAGACCCGTCTCCTTGTTGTCATGTGTCTGTAAACTTTTAGAAAAAAAATTGTTTATAAAAATATTTTTAATCATTTACATAATAACAAACTGATATACAGTCTGGCTTCATTCCTGGTTA
This sequence comes from Limnoperna fortunei, assembly GCA_944474755.1. Lineage (NCBI taxonomy): Eukaryota > Metazoa > Mollusca > Bivalvia > Mytilida > Modiolidae > Limnoperna > Limnoperna fortunei. The sequence goes on from OX104122.1 coordinate 24,445,724, forward strand.
CTAAACAACACATCAATTAATTGAATTGTATAACCAACTACTATTAGCATTGAACATGTGGAATGATAAACAAGTTATTAGTGTCACCTTTGCTGATATTAGTAAAGCTTTTGATACAGTTTGGATTAAAGCACTTATTTTCAAATTAGAAAAATATAGAATTACAGGTAATTTACTATGGTGGTTAAATAGTTGTCTTTCAGGACTTACTCAGAAAGTAGTATTAAAAGATTCTACGTAAAATATTGGTATATTGAAAGCTGGTGTGCCTCAATGGTCAGTACTGAGACCTCTTTTATTTTTGATTTTTATAAATGATATTGTAGATGAAATGGACATGATGGATGGACTTGGAAGACTTTTTGCTGATGACACCTCAATTGGTCATATTGCAACTGACCATCAAAGCCTCAAGTATTCATGCGCTCCTTATTTTCAAATCCTAACTTGAACACTGACAAGGATTTTTTAAATTATATCCTATACCAGCTGTTATACAAATACTGTTCAATATAGTTTAAGTTTGAATGCAATACATATAAAAAGATACACTTTTAATACCATTCAGATTTACATGTAAAAACAAAAAAAAGAAAAAGCAAAGTTCTTATGTGATTTCTGTCAGTATGCTTATATCTGATTACATTTTCTATTCTATCTATAGTTGTAGATGGCTTAGTCGAAATCGGCATAAGCTCTACAACATCTTAATTATTTGGAGTCTTGGTTATACGAAATCCTTGTCAGGCTTAGTAAATTTAATAACCTTGGTATCTTTGATGACATTTTAATTAAAACAAGAATTCTCCTAACATGATCTGTTTGTGTTTTTTTAGTGAATGGAGCTGACAGAACAATGACACAGGAACAAGAAAACTTCTACCGCCATTCAACAGTAATTATAGATGAAACCAAAGATTCCTTCCTACATCTACTGGATTTTCATCTGAAAAATCAAGGCATAACACTCCAGAGGTTCATTGAGATAAATGGACATGACATCTATCACCTTTGTTTCAATCGCTATCCATGTTGTCAGTGTAAACCTGGCACTCATGGAAGTAGAGGAAGTAGAGTCCTACATCCACCACAACTGGACATATTGTTTGACAAAATTGGCTGTAAGTTACCAGGTCATTATCATGGAAGTATATCAGCTCCACATTGCTGTTGTCCTGTCAATCCTAACCTCCAGCTACAGGACCTTGACTTTACCCTGGCTAGATTTCTTCTGGTTAACTTTACAACACTTGTACCACCAGGATCTCCAGAGAGAAGTGCTCTTGATTTTCTGGTTAATTCCAGGAATCACTCATTGGCTCATGCGAAGGAAGGGAAAATCTCCAACAGTGAATACCAAAAGTCCATGGCCAATGTAGAGGCTTCATTACTACTTTTAGCGAAGGTTTATAGGAAGGAAGCAGAAACAAAACAAAGGCTGAGAGATATTGCTAAACAACCCTTAAATATCGCAATATGTCTACAGCTGCAAAATACACTGCTCCAACAATGTCAGTTAGAGGAGGTAAGATTTGTTTTATTGTAACAGTATACAAAGTACAGATTTCTGGATATTGTCAGTATACATTGAACCAATATAAACCACATATATACTTTAGAGGTCATGTTTTATTCAGTCCTATCCTGGGGAATGACATCAGGTTTAACCGAACTCAACAATGGATAGTACACAATATCGTCAAATATATTAGAAATAAACTTGGTGGAGCAATCTGTCTGACATGAATTTAATGAATTTTTATGTAAGCGAAAACAGGTTTCCACACAGTTGAAAAAGGCCAAGTGGAGATAATTCTATATAAAAGCACTACAGTACTAAGCAAAGGGAACATTGCGACAGAACAGGTTTATACATATTAGTAAGCAATTTAATTAAGGAGGTTAAAAGGAGAAAATATTGTATATTTCTAGCTTTCTTACTGTCATAATTACCGAGATTAATTTGTGTTTTCAGACAATAAAAAGACTTTTACCAGAAAAAATATTACCAGGTAATTAAACACTTACTAAATACAGTAGTAAGCAGTACCTTTTTAGCTTATTTGACCCGAAGGGTTGTATGAGTTATTGCCATCACCTGGCATCCATCGTCGTCTGTCACTGTCTGTCATCGACAACTTTTTTTCAAAACCTCACATCATTAGTAAAATGTCCTCTACCAAGTTTGCACAAATCATGGCTGCAGACCAACCAACATGGCCACCATAGCTAAAAATAAAATGGTGTCAAAATAAATAATTTTGCATATAGTTCATAAATTGTAACAGATACAAAAAAAACCAAATAGACTTTCCTTCTTAGCATCAAAGCTCTACAAAACTGTTTATTTGAGTTTTACTACGACCCCTTGTAGGACTGAGTTGATAGTTTTTGCCATTTTTTCCTCGAAATCTTGAACATTAGTAGAACGAGAAAAAGATGGCATTGCTAAATTGTTCAGCTCTATGAGAGCTACAAAAAATGTTTTCAGACTCAAAATTGTCTGATCAACCATTTTGGAGTTATTCCCCTTGAACTGTTTTTTTAGTCAATTTTAATTTATTTTTAAAAATCTCCTGTAAAACCACTGACTTGGCTGCTTTGAAACAGTGCACAAATCATCTTAAGGCCATACAGAATATTATGTTTAAGGTTCCATGCTAGGAAAAAGTAGGGTAGGTAGGTAGGCATTTCCATTTTATTATATTTTTTCATTACATTTTTTCATCTTTTGTAAAATAAGAGAAATGTTTTTTTGTCATAAGTACACAAGTTGAAAGAGTTTTAAATGAAGTTGAACTGGAGGTAGGAAATGACGTCATTGTCGAACATGTATTATGTATTTTTATAAAAATATTCTTTTACAAATATTTGAAAAGATTGAAATTAAATTTTTTGAAAGTGACTCCCTCTAGACTCATTATACCCCGGCTTCGAAGAAGAGGAGGTATACTGTTTTTCCGTTGTCTGTCTGTTCATCCATATCAAAAATGTCTGTCACAGTTTTCTAATCAACTATAGCATGCAGAAGCATGATATTTTATATTTTGCATATTGCTTTATCCTATAGTGCCATCTGGTGTATAGCGATTATATGCTCCTTGGTCATCTACTTCCTGTTTACCGAATACTTTTTTTTTTTGGGGGGGGGGGGTATCACTAGTGAGCATTAGCTTGTTTTTATTACTTTTAAATCTTTGCAGTAATCAATTCAACACAAGCAGCATAATATTTTTGCAATCTCCGGCATCGAGTTCATATCTGCTCCGGAATTAGTCCATATTTAATTTCTTTGCTTTGAACTGGTTTCCGCTGATATTTATACCCCCCCCTCCCCGCTTGAAAAGCGGGGGGGGGGGGGGGGTATATAGTGTATATAGTGATTTTGGTGTCCGTCCGTCCGTTACACTTTCTCTTATTTGCAACTCCTCCTACACCACTGAATGGAATTTGATGAAACTTTCACAGAATCCTTGTCACATAGTGCCATTGTGCAGGAGATATTTAACATTTTGATCGGAATGATATTTGGGGTTTCCCATAGAATAACATGGACATTGTCATTGACATAAGGTGATACCCATCTCTTATGTGCAACTCCTCCTACACCACTTAATGGAATTTGATGAAACAGAATCTTTGTCACATAGCGCCATTGTGCACCTGATATTTAACATTTTGATCGGAATATTTGGGTTTTCTCACAGAAAAAAATGGACATTGCTATTCTTTGAGGTGGGGGAGGGATGGGTGTTCCCATGTTTTATTTGCAACTCTTCCTACACTAGATTAAGTTTCAAGTTCATAAGTAAGAATACGTGCATTTTTGAAGAAATCATGAAGCAGGGGGTATCAATGGTGAGCTTTGCTCACAGTTTTTTTACTCTAGTTTTCAATACACTTTATGTACAAAGTAAAAGTCAGATGGGAACGAGTTTACATTGATTATTCCCCTTAATAAAAAAAATATGCATGAAGATGCTGTGACAAAAACACGATAATTTTTTACCAAAAATTGGAATACAATTAAAAGAGGGAATAGTGTGACTGTTCAAAATGACAGGACTTTTGGTGTGTCATTACTGGAACAAGGAATCAAATGACCAAAATCCATAAAGTGCTTTTGAACAAGGCGACGTGGTACCACAAAATATGTCGATAATGCGACTTCTTAGATCCGAGTCGCCCTCCAACGCAATCCCTGCAAATTGGAGAGCCAGTGAAGCCAGGGTTTCTAATAAAACAGATGTCAGATCACAGCTTTTGATAAAGATCGTAATTATTTTACATTTTTATTTTCACTTTCAACTTTATATTCTGATAAAATGAACTAGGGTCGCATCAAAATTTAGGGTCGGTCGGGTAACCGTAAACAGACATATATTTTTGCTTGTCCTTAGGATGTCCGCTACCAAAATTGCACAAATCATGACAGCGGACCAACCAAAATGGCTGCTTTGGCTTAAAATAAAACATTAGTCAAGATATAGTTTTGGCTAACCTTTATTAATATTTTTTGCAGAATGCCTTACCAGGGACATTGAGGATATCAGAGTAGTTGAAGGCTGTGATGCCAGATTTGAATTTTGGACCAGACAGTGCAACATTATTGCTGAATGGTTTAAAGAGGACAATAGAATAGAGCTTACTGACAAATTTGTTACAGAAACATCTGGTCTAATTCACACACTTGTTGTAAGAAATGCAGACCTAACAGATCGAGGAATTTATACTGCCAAAGTTGAAAGTTCTGAAAGAAGTGCAAGACTTGACATTGATGGTAAAATTTATTGAATTTACTATTGTTGCTGTTTCACCAATCTTGGCATAAGTGACCATATGGACTGTCAGGTGCCATCACATTATGTCTGTCATCCAATGTTCTGCCTAGCTTTTTGATATGATGGGTGAATTTCAATGATATGGTCAATTTTTGTGAGTGAAATTTGGAAAATGTGGGTGAACTCTTAAAACTAGTAAAGAAACAACAGTAAATTACTAAATTGATTTAAAGACTGCCAAATCACACAATTGCACAAGATTTTAAGTTTCTTAAACACAGTTTTCTGGGGTTTTTTCACTTGTGTTTGTGTGTGTGTGGGTTTTTTTGTTGGTATTTGTCGTGATTTGTTTGTTTTCGTGTACCTCCAGTCCACTTAGTCCACCTGACATTAACCTCAGTTTCACAGTCTTGTACCGAGTGTACTATGATTGTATTGTATTTCCGTCTACTACAAGTTGCCTTGATCATGTTGATTGACTGTGGTTATCCATGCATTCACAACAAAATGTGAGACTTTTGTAAATAGACAAAATCATAAAATAATAATAGTAATAATAAATTGCAGAAATTCATATTAAAAAGATTCAAAACAAAAGTAATCTACCATAAGACTTTTCTAATGCTACTCTTTGAAATTATGTCTGATTTATCCCTCCAAAAATGTTTTTCCACCAGATTCATTTTAAGTACAAACAGGTGATAATAGCATAATAGCCAAAAACAAACAATGACATTCTTTTCAGTGGTGACCAAAGTCTGTCACATTTTTGCCATCACTTGGCATCCGTCGTCCATTGTAAACTTTTTCAAAAATCTTCTCTAAAACCACTTGGCTAATTTTTAGCTTATATGACCCTTCGAGTCAGGTGAGCTATTGCCATCCCTTGGTGTCCGTCGTTGTCATCAGTCCTCGTTAACTTTTCTTTAAAAATCTTCTTCTCCAAAACCACTGAAGTGATTGCTTTGAAACTTTGCGCATATCATCAGTCAAATGTCCCCTACCAAGTTTGCACAAATCATGGCCGCAGACCAACCATCATGGCTGCATCGGCTAAAAATAGAACTAGGAGGTCAAACTACAGTTTTTGCCTTACAGTTCAAAAAGTATAACAGATACAGGAAAACCGAAGAGACCATCCTTCTTCAGCATCAAAAGCTCTACAAAAGTCTCCATTGAGTCCAAGTTGTATGACAACTCATTGTAGGATTTATGGCCCTTTAATAATGACAATTTATATTTTTTTAGAATTTTGTCCTAAAAATGTTGAAAATTATTAGAACTAGAGAAAAAGTTAGCAGTGCTAAATTGTTCAGCTCTATGAGAGCTACAAAAATGACTTTGGGGTCAATATTGTCTGATGAACCGTTTAGCAGTTATTCCCCTTGAACTTATTAAGTCTCCCAAACGAAGTTTGGAGACTTATTGTTTTTGTTGCGTTTCTTATTATTAAGTCGCCCAAAAAAATTTTTTTTGGGAGACTTATTGTGTTTGTACAATTTCTTATTATTATTATTAAGTCGCCCAAAAAAATTTTTTTTGGGAGACTTATTGTGTTTGCACCGTTTCTTATTATTATTATTAAGTCGCCCAAAAAAATTTTTTTTGGGAGACTTATTGTGTTTGCACCGTTTCTTATTATTATTATTATTAAGTCGCCCAAAAAAATTTTTTTTGGGAGACTTATTGTGTTTGCACCGTTTCTTATTATTATTATTATTAAGTCGCCCAAAAAAATTTTTTTTGGGAGACTTATTGTGTTTGCATCGTTTCTTATTATTATTAAATCCCCGACCACGAAGTGTCGGGGATTTATTGTTTTTGCACCGTTTCTTATTATTATTAAATCCCCGACCACGAAGTGTCGGGGATTTATTGTTTTTGCACCGTTTCTTATTAAATCCCCGACCACGAAGTGTCGGGGATTTATTGTTTTTGCACCGTTTCTTATTATTATTATTATGTCGCCCCAGACTTTGTCGGGGCGACATATTGTTATTCTACTGTTTCTTTTTCACTATTATTATTATTCTTCCTCACTTTTTGTCCGGCTGATAACTCGGAGATGGCTGATTGGATTAGAACATCACATGGTATAAAGTAGAACCACTATCTGAAGTTGTGCAATCAACTTTAAAAATGGTGATATGTGGAACCATCTCCATGGAAACCAGAAAGTTATGCATGAGTGATTTTGGGCATTTTCCTTAATTTTTCGGAAACCTAGAAGCACAGAGGGACCAAACTTGGTATGATGGAAGACCATAATGAGATACAGGTTTGAGATGATTTTGGGGCGGAACGGAAAAACAAGATGGCCGCCATGGCTAAAAATAGATTTAACATGGGGCCTATGGGAAAATGATTTTTCTACAATAGCTTCACCATGGTTTGAGATATTCCAAAGTTTTTTTTTATAGGAAGTTGGACCTCATCAACCTCAAGAAGACAGGAAAGTTTGGAAAAAAAATTTCACACCGTGTGGCCGCAGCCACAACCGTTACGTTTGCATAGAAGCCTATGGGGAAATGGAGGTTTTTTGTCACCTCCATTTCTCTGCTATGCATAGATGGATTCCAATCAAACTTTACACAAAGCACCATCATCATTACATCTTGGAATTCACATATCAAAAAATTCCAAAATGGCCACCTTTTCCAAGATGGCCGCCACGTTACATATGCATAGAAGCCTATGGGGAAATGGAGGTTTTTTGTCGCCTCCATTTCTCTGCTATGCATTGATGGATTCCAATCAAACTTTACACAAAGCACCGTCACCATTACATCTTGGAATTCATATTCGAAAAATTTCAAAATGGTAGCCATTTTTAAGATGGCTGCCGAGTTACGTTAAAAAATACAACATTGTCGGAATTCAATGAAAATCAACTTCTAGAGATAATTTGATGTGGGGAACAACATGGAATCATCGATTTTGGAATTCACATGACGGAAAAAAAAAAATTTCGGGGCGACATCTGCTTTTGCTCGCAATGGCAATTCTAGTTCTTCTTCTTCTTCTTCTTCTTCTGGACCTAACTTTGTCCGTAGGATTTCTCGAAGACGAAAAGACATAGGTCAATGAAACTTACCAGAAAGATAGGTCACCACTAGGAAATGTTGTTTCCGATTTCGAAATTTTGAAAATGGCGGCCATCGGCCATTTTGAATTTGAAAAAAATAAAAAATTAATCATAAAAAATCACAAACAATATGGATATGAACCAAGATAGGTTTATAGGTCAATATTAAGGTCCCGGACAATATGGGACCATTTTCCGAAAAATCCAAGATAGCCACCATATTCAAAATGGCCGCCAAAGTGCGAAAATTGAAAAGTTGTCCGATTTCAACGAAAATTGGCATTTAGGTGAATATTGATATTACGAACAACACGGTGACATGTTTGAACAAATCCAAGATGGCCGCCAAAGTCCAAGATGGCCGCCATATTCAAAATGGCCTCCAAAGTGCGAAAATTGAAAAGTTGTCCGATTTCAACGAAAATTGGCATTTAGGTGAATATTGATATTACGAACAACACGGTGACATGTTTGAACAAATCCAAGATGGCCGCCAAAGTCCAAGATGGCCGCCATATTCAAAATGGCCGCCAAAGTGCGAAAATTGAAAAGTTGTCCGATTTCAACGAAAATTGGCATTTAGGTCAATATTGATATTACGAACAACATGGCGACACTTTCGAACAAATCCAAGATGGCTGTCATATTCAAAATGGCTGCCAAAGTGCGAATATTGAAAAGTTGTCTGATTTCAACAAAAATTGGCATTTAGGTCAATATTGATATTACGAACAACATGTCGAACAAATCCAAGATGGCTGCCAAAGTCGAAGATGGCCGCCATATTCAAAATGGCCGCCAAAGTGCGAAAATTGAAAAGTTGTCCGAATTGTGACAAAAGTGGGCACGGGAGGGGATTTTTTTGTGACTTGCTTGCAATCACAATCAGCACTTGTTAAGTCGCCGACCACGAAGTGTCGGGCGACTTATTGTTTTTACTCCGTTTCTTATTATTATTATTATTAAGTCGCCGACCACGAAGTGTCGGGCGACTTATTGTTTTTACTCCGTTTCTTATTAAGTCGCCGACCACGAAGTGTCGGGCGACTTATTGTTTTTACTCCGTTTCTTATTATTATTATTATTATTATTATTATTTTCATATTTCTTATGTTTTCCTTTTTCCCCTCGCAATGTTGTCCGCTCGTTTTCTCAGAGACGCAATGTCCAATCAAGATGAAACTTTGGGAACATGTTAAGGGTGACCTGAAGTTGTGCAATCCACTTTTGAAATTTTCAAAATGGCCGCCATTTTTAAAATGGCCGCCGTTGAAAAAAATGACGGCCGTTGTTAGATCTCAGTAATTGCCAAAGCAATTTTAATGAAAATTGGTATACTGGTACAGCTAACTATCCCGAGCATTTTTGCAAAAAAAAATTTGACGCGGCCGACATTTCAAAATGGCCGCCATCCGAACACCACCCCCCTAAAAATGTAAAAATTTAAACGTCATCCGATTTAGACGAAATTTGGTATACAGGTAGCTTATGATACCCTAAGTGTGCCACTATTTAAAAATGTTTTGTCCGCCTTCCGGTTTCAAAATGGCGGCCGTTTTAAAGTTTTACAAAATGGCGGCCGTTGTCAGATCTCAGTTATGGCCAGAGCAATTTCAATGAAAATTGGTATACTGATACAGCTAACTATCCTGAGCATTTTTGCCAAAAAAAATTTTTGTCCGACTTCCGGTTTCAAAATGGCGGCCGTTTTAAAGTTTGCTCGTTTTCTCGCTCATCTTTTAACCGATCGAAATGAAACTTGGCCAACTGAAAGCTCATGTTATGAAGTTGTGCTCTTGACTTTTAGTTCCCTCTACTCGGTCAAAAGTGCGGAACGGGAGGCGACTTCAACGTTTCGGGAAACGTAAATTTTAATTATTATTATTATTTTCATATTTCTTATGTTTTCCCCTCGCAATGTTGTCCGCTCGTTTTCTCGCTCATCTTTTAACCGATCGAAATGAAACTTTGGGAACATGTTAAGGGTGACCTGAAGTTGTGCAATCCACTTTTAAAATTTTCAAAATGGCCGCCATTTTCAAAATGGCCGCCGTTGAAAAAAATGACGGTTGTTGTCAGATCTCAGTAATTGCCAAAGCAATTTCAATGAAAATTGGTATACTGGTACAGCTAACTATCCCGAGCATTTTTGCAAAAAAAAATTTGACGCGGCCGACATTTCAAAATGGCCGCCATCCGAACACCACCCCCCTAAAAATGTAAAAATTTAAACGTCATCCGATTTAGACGAAATTTGGTATACAGGTAGCTTATGATACCCTAAGTGTGCCACTATTTAAAAATGTTTTGTCCGACTTCCGGTTTCAAAATGGCGGCCGTTTTAAAGTTTTACAAAATGGCGGCCGTTGTCAGATCTCAGTTATGGCCAGAGCAATTTCAATGAAAATTGGTATACTGATACAGCTAACTATCCTGAGCATTTTTGCAAAAAAAAATTTTTGTCCGACTTCCGGTTTCAAAATGGCGGCCGTTTTAAAGTTTGCTCGTTTTCTCGCTCATCTTTTAACCGATCGAAATGAAACTTGGCCAACTGAAAGCTCATGTTATGAAGTTGTGCTCTTGACTTTTAGTTCCCTCTACTCGGTCAAAAGTGCGGAACGGGGGCGACTTCAACGTTTCGGGAAACGTAAATTTTAATTAAGTCGCCGACCACGAAGTGTCGGGCGACTTATTGTTTTTACTCCGTTTCTTATTATTATTATTAAGTCTCCCAAACGAAGTTTGGAGACTTATTGTTTTTACTCTGTTTCTTATTATTATTATTATTATTCTTCTTCTGGTTTCCCCGTAGAGATTTCCGACACTTTTCTCAGAAACCGTAAATGGGATCAATTTGAAACTTGGTAGGATGTTAGACCCTATTGGCTAGATGTGCAATCATCTTTCGGAATTTCCAAGATGGCCGCCACTTTCAAAATGGCCGCCATTTAAGTTTTCCCGCCAAAATGCAGTTCCCGGAGAACCGCCAGATGGATTTCGATGAAACTTAATATGTAGGTTCAGCATAGTGGTCTTGATTTTTTTTTGGCAAAAAATCGCGCGCGAACCGGCCGCCATTTTCAAAATGGCCGCCGAATCGCCAAAAATTCAAGTTTGTCGGATTTCAACGAAAATGGGTTTTAACAGTAAATTTGGTATGCCGAGTCCAATGGTCAACTCAGAATTTTTATACGACGCGCCATTTTTTGTAAAATGGCCGCCAAAGTTGCCAAATGGGCAAAAATTCAACATTGTCATAATTCAACGAAAATAGGTTCTAAAAGTAAATTTGGTATGCCGAGTTCAACGTTACACTCAGATTTTTTATACGACCCGCCACAGGCTGCACAGGACTATCAGTAACTTCGTTTGGGAGACTTCACGTTTCGCGAAACGTAAATTTTAATTATTATTATTATTATTATTTTCATATTTCTTATGTTTTCCCCTCGCAATGTTGTCCGCTCGTTTTCTCGCTCATCTTTTAACCGATCGAAATGAAACTTTGGGAACATGTTAAGGGTGACCTGAAGTTGTGCAATCCACTTTTGAAATTTTCAAAATGGCCGCCATTTTCAAAATGGCCGCCGTTGAAAAAAATGACGGCCGTTGTCAGATCTCAGTAATTGCCGAAGCAATTTCAATGAAAATTGGTATACTGGTACAGCTAACTATCCCGAGCATTTTTGCAAAAAAAAATTTGCCGCGGCCGACATTTCAAAATGGCCGCCATCCGAACACCACCCCCCTAAAAATGTAAAAATTTAAACGTCATCCGATTTAGACGAAATTTGGTATACAGGTAGCTTATGATACCCTTAGTGTGCCACTATTTAAAAATGTTTTGTCCAACTTCCGGTTTCAAAATGGCGGCCGTTTTAAAGTTTTACAAAATGGCGGCCGTTGTCAGATCTCAGTTATGGCCAGAGCAATTTCAATGAAAATTGGTATACTGATACAGCTAACTATCCTGAGCATTTTTGCAAAAAAATTTTTTTGTCCGACTTCCGGTTTCAAAATGGCGGCCGTTTTAAAGTTTGCTCGTTTTCTCGCTCATCTTTTAACCGATCGAAATGAAACTTGGCCAACTGAAAGCTCATGTTATGAAGTTGTGCTCTTGACTTTTAGTTCCCTCTACTCGGTAAAAGTGCGGAACGGGAGGCGACTTCAACGTTTCGGGAAACGTAAATTTTAATTAAGTCGCCGACCACGAAGTGTCGGGCGACTTATTGTTTTTACTCCGTTTCTTATTATTATTATTATTATTATTATTATTTTCATATTTCTTATGTTTTCCTTTTTCCCCTCTCAATGTTGTCCGCTCGTTTTCTCAGAGACGCAATGTCCAATCAAGATGAAACTTTGGGAACATGTTAAGGGTGACCTGAAGTTGTGCAATCCACTTTTGAAATTTTCAAAATGGCCGCCATTTTTAAAATGGCCGCCGTTGAAAAAAATGACGGCCGTTGTTAGATCTCAGTAATTGCCAAAGCAATTTTAATGAAAATTGGTATACTGGTACAGCTAACTATCCCGAGCATTTTTGCAAAAAAAAATTTGACGCGGCCGACATTTCAAAATGGCCGCCATCCGAACACCACCCCCCTAAAAATGTAAAAATTTAAACGTCATCCGATTTAGACGAAATTTGTATACAGGTAGCTTATGATACCCTAAGTGTACCACTATTTAAAAATGTTTTGTCCGCCTTCCGGTTTCAAAATGGCGGCCGTTTTAAAGTTTTACAAAATGGCGGCCGTTGTCAGATCTCAGTTATGGCCAGAGCAATTTCAATGAAAATTGGTATACTGATACAGCTAACTATCCTGAGCATTTTTGCCAAAAAAAATTTTTGTCCGACTTCCGGTTTCAAAATGGCGACCGTTTTAAAGTTTGCTCGTTTTCTCGCTCATCTTTTAACCGATCGAAATGAAACTTGGCCAACTGAAAGCTCATGTTATGAAGTTGTGCTCTTGACTTTTAGTTCCCTCTACTCGGTCAAAAGTGCGGAACGGGAGTCGACTTCAACGTTTCGGGAAACGTAAATTTTAATTATTATTATTATTTTCATATTTCTTATGTTTTCCCCTCGCAATGTTGTCCGCTCGTTTTCTCGCTCATCTTTTAACCGATCGAAATGAAACTTTGGGAACATGTTAAGGGTGACCTGAAGTTGTGCAATCCACTTTTAAAATTTTCAAAATGGCCGCCATTTTCAAAATGGCCGCCGTTGAAAAAAATGACGGTTGTTGTCAGATCTCAGTAATTGCCAAAGCAATTTCAATGAAAATTGGTATACTGGTACAGCTAACTATCCCGAGCATTTTTGCAAAAAAAAATTTGACGCGGCCGACATTTCAAAATGGCCGCCATCCGAACACCACCCCCCTAAAAATGTAAAAATTTAAACGTCATCCGATTTAGACGAAATTTGGTATACAGGTAGCTTATGATACCCTAAGTGTGCCACTATTTAAAAATGTTTTGTCCGACTTCCGGTTTCAAAATGGCGGCTGTTTTAAAGTTTTACAAAATGGCGGCCGTTGTCAGATCTCAGTTATGGCCAGAGCAATTTCAATGAAAATTGGTATACTGATACAGCTAACTATCCTGAGCATTTTTGCAAAAAAAAATTTTTGTCCGACTTCCGGTTTCAAAATGGCGGCCGTTTTAAAGTTTGCTCGTTTTCTCGCTCATCTTTTAACCGATCGAAATGAAACTTGGCCAACTGAAAGCTCATGTTATGAAGTTGTGCTCTTGACTTTTAGTTCCCTCTACTCGGTC